>CM046874.1:327271433-328636433 GCA_025667525.1 Glebionis coronaria | reverse complement strand
TAGAATAAGCTTAAGTGATGTGTGGAAATTGCCATGCCAACAATAATGTTGGCCTCATTAGGCCGTCTACAACTTTTTATTTGAAATATAAGGAAGATGTTTCAAAATTGCACATCACATATTTGACTATGTTATCATGATTTTAAGCTTTTATCATTTCTGAAGACTCTTGATTTTTCACTAGGTAGGTCATCTGCAATTCATGCATTACTTCACTTATTAACGGTAACTATTGGTTTATGCTGGGTTACGGATGCACTAATTGACAGAACAACCAGTATTTGGTTTACACTCTCTTTTGGAGTTTTTTCTTCCGTAAAATAAAACTGAAGAAAGCAAAAAGGAAAGGACCAATAGGCAGTAAAAGTCAAGAAACTTTATTCTTTTGTACAGGCACATCGTTCATTTTAGAGATTGGCTTAATAGGCCTATTTGATTTATCGTTTTACTTTAAGTTCTAACAAATTATCAGACATGACAATATTTTTTATAGCTTTTGCATATTATTCTAGACTATCTGAACAGTGAAGCTAAGCCTAAAGCATGGTGTATGGGACCCCTTTTCTTAGCTTAGTCTTCAACAATTACTAACCAACAGCCCGGATAGATGAAGTGGTTAGTCCAAAATAAGGATGAAGGATACTCGGTGTTATACGTCGCATTTAGTTCTCAGTAGATATTACAACACAGTAGATGGAAGCAATAGCAGAAAGGTTCGGAAGAACTTGAAGTGAATTTTGTGTGGGAGATGAAGATGTCTGAGACGAGCATTCTTAATGAGCTTGGAGAGAAAGTGGGAGAACGAGGGACAATCGTAAGAGAATGAGTCTTAAAAGGAGATACTAAAGCACAAGATTGTGAAATGTTTTCTAAACCACTATGGTTGTAACTCAGTCTTGGAGAGAGTATGTTCAGAGGTTTCAATACAAGCATTGCTTATGATGGCTGAGTAACCTCTAAAATCCAGGATGGTGGTGGAAGAAATCCAGATTGGATTATGGATGGAAACATGTTATGGGTCAATGAAAGGATTTCTAAAGTTGTAAGGGTCAGAAGAAGATGGTTAGGGAGTTTTTTTTTGTTTTTTTTTATTTTTAAATTTTTTTTGGAGGAAGCTAGATGAAAAAGGGACTCTACATGTGTAAGTTCTACTCATACAGAGTGATGATTATGCTGATGAAAATGAAGTTGAATTTGATAAAGATTCGCTTATGAAATTGCTGAAAAGGGTGTCGTTAGCTGAAGCAAGATTGTGTATTCACAATAGTCTTATTTTGGTAGTTCATCTTATTCCATTCCCAAATTTAAGGTACCCTTTTTTTTTTGTGTGTTATGGGATTTTATGCAGATTAAAAGGGTGTTTTTTTAGCTATGGCTTATTTTTCAGCTTATGCACTTATTTTCCATGTATACTTTATTCACAAGTAACAAATAAGCCGACAAGTATGAGCTTATGAAATATAAGTTGAATTACAGCTCATAAGCCCAGCAATAAGCATAAACAAACACCCCTTTAGTTATGGTTTATGAGCTTATTTTGTTCAGATCATTCTTTATTAGTCTATTTTTTACTTGTGAGCTAACGACAAAACAATGTTAAAGTAAAAGGGCTGCACTAGAAATTATTATGGAGAATGGTTATCTGGTTGTTTTTTTTCTCTTAATCCATAATTAAGCAAAACTGACAAACATTCACATAACTACTTATATCCTTATTGTGAATCATTACATACCAAGAGATTCTCGAAACTATCTCCCACACTTGTATTTTAGGTAATCATACTTGCTATTGCTTACTTTAATATTCTGAGGCATTTATGGTAAGAAATCGTGTAGTTATTGCGGTTCATGGGGGGATAAGCTGATAAACATAATATATAGTGTAAAAGAATGTTGTGTAGTTATCGCGAGTTATGTAATGTGTTTGTATAGTAAGCAGACACTTGGATCTCAAAGAACTTTACTGTAGAGCCATGATTAAGAGTCGAGTCTTTTAATATCTTCCACATGTTATTTGTTAACTTAGGAAAGCAGAAGTTGAAATACGAGTTGGTGTCGCTTCAAGATAGGAGCTCCAAAGCACTTGAAGATGCCTTCCGGTTTCTGTCTCAAAATCCAAGGAAGATTGAAGAAGAGAAAAAAAAAATTAGGTAGAGAGCACATATGTACCATGAACAGAACGAGAAAGAGGTACTTTTTCATAGATAATATTAGTTTGAAAATGTAGAAAAATTATTCAAGGGCCAGATGAAAGTGCTTCAAAACTGTAGGAATGAACAGAAAAAAAGAACTTGAGAACTACAACAGGAGGAATGAAAGATGGTTCATGCAGTTGCAGATGTTCCTCAAAGGTATTTCCACAATACTACACAACGTAAAATTTTAAAGCATTTATCAGAAGTTTCTAAAGTGTATTTGTCAAGTATGTAAAACTAAGAGTTTGGGCAAAATTTCAGGCTAATGTTTATTGAAATTACCTGTTAGGCTAAATACCCAACTGGTCATCGTATTGCGGTCAACGATGGCTTCCACGCTTGAATGTGAATCAGAGTCCTTTTCGCCATAATATCTTTGTGAGTTTTCTATGTCAAAATCTACTTTATGAGAAACGCTATTCTTACAAGGACGATCTAAAGTTAGCCTATCTTGTGTAAGTTTAATTATGTCTTGGGGTCAATTTGATGAAAATGAGCTAAGCTTATCGGAACCTCTCTTAATATTGGTATGTATACGCACTACCAAAAATTTCCATGCGATCTATGTATATTAGTATGTATACAACAATTACTGAAAGTTATTAACGACAAGGTTGCACTAAGCTGGTCAAAAGTTGCTCAGAATGTTACTTTTATATTTCGGTTAGTGTAACAATATTGGTTTTGTTTATAAAATGGATAAAAAAAGTGTGTGCATGTCAAAGGAGCACACATGTGCCTTAATAATTTGACCTGACTACATGTATCATAAACTAATATTTGACACACAAAAGTCAGCCTTTTTGTAGGACAAACGCGATTATCACTTTCCCTTCTGCACTACTGTAAATGTATGCGCCATATAGTTAGATGATCTGAATAAATGAACAAAGTACTTAACGTACTCAATTGGCACCAAATGGATGCATTACATGTATGTTTTATAAGTCCTACTCAGAGGTAAAGAAAATTTCCAAATGCAATTATTAAGAGAATTTCTAAAATCAAGATGACTTGGTGATGAAATCTGAAAACTTAATAATAGTAATCATAATTTATTGCTTATTGTCTTATTTGTATCATGGATGGTCTCTTATTTGTATATGCAATTTTTCTATTTTTTCAAGAATTTTTCTGCAAGTTTACGAACATATAATATAGTTCCATATGAACCGCTCATCCTGACTTTACTAAATACTTATCTCTTGTGATCAGGTTTGAGGAACTATTGGTCTATCTTTCATTTAATTTTTCATAAAGAAAAACATTCATACTAGAGTTACATATTTCGCTCCTGCACCGTTTCATGAAGCTGCCTTGACTGCACCAACGAGTCCGTCATAACTAACAAATGCATACTTATATTCTTACTTCCTTATTCTTTTTATAAATCGAAACACAAGGTACCCCATTAAAACCATATAGAAATCACTAGAAAATTTGAAACGTTATCATATGGATAACCGGCCTGAAGAATGAATCAAAGATCTCACTTTTATCAAATTGATACCGCAATATATAGTTATCTGTCATTCTCTCAATTGATACGTTTATAGGTGTTGTATAAGAATCCAAGAACAGGTTTGCACAAGATCCTGAATTTGCAGAGAGCTCTGCATAGCGCCCTGCAGGTGCAAGTTGGTCTATGATTTAAAAGTTCCTTTTCTGAGTTGGCTGCTCTTCATAATTACATAAGCTATTTGTCAAATATGAACAAAAGATCAGGTGTCGAGATAATGGGTAAGAAAGCTGTTGTCATTGGTAGAAGCAACATTTTTGCCTTATGATCTTTAAAAGAAATAACCTTTAACCATAGTAATTCACATTCTTAACAAGTAACAACCTGATATGAGCAACAATGCAAAAAGAAAAAAAAACCAAAGACCTTTTATACTACCAAATTCCCCTTTATATTCAGTTTGGAAATCTGACTTTATTTGAACTTAAAGTCACTTGAATAAATTGCCATCACTCTTTCTCAGTTTTGCTTTTTCATGTCATACTAATATTTGTACATGTGAGTCATTAAAATATGGTTGTGTCCTATTTGGGTTATTTTGAAGCGTGTCAGAAAAGAAAAATTATTTTGGTATTTTGTTCAAATACATCCTTAAATTTGGAAAGAAGATAATCATTTAATTAAAAGTGTGGCTCCTAAAATTCTTGGTTGATATCTTTGTCGTGCACTATTGCAGGCCTCCATCATAATTTATCTTTGATGGACATCATTCTTCCAGGAAAGTCGACAAGTTATGAAATTTAGAAAACTACTTTTTGGTTTGTATCATTTAGAGAAATTTAAGTGTTTTTTATTTGACATGCAAGAATACATTAATATAATAGTTTGTTTTATGGTTGGAACAACCTTATTATTATTATTCCCTCTGTAAATAAAACCAGCCTATCGTGGCGATCAAACTTACAGAAATATTTATTTGGTATGCAGGCACGAGTGGGGATCAGTGAGGAGCATTTTCTGGCCTTCAATCCAGTGGACAAACGAACAACGATAACATACATCGATCAAACTTGAAATGAGATATGTTGCGGTTATTTTGTTTTCGTTGCGATAACATACATCGATCAAGGTTGTGAGTCATTAAACTGCTTTTTGGAAGAAGCTACTCCCCCACCTACATTTTGGAAACACAAGTATATATCTCACAACCATATTACTAATTTATCCTTACGTTCTTTTTTGTTCTTCCAAAATCACTAATTATTCCTACTGACCTCGATCGTAGGCCTTTTTGCTGCTTCCCAATCACTCATATGCGATGGTCTCCCTGGAGTTAGTGCTCCAACAAGCAGCATAGAAGGAAAAAAACATGGGTTGAAGATAAGTAGGTTTTGCTGAAGGATAATTAAATATAGTACACGCTTTATAATTTTGTTGAAGACACATGCGTTCTTTTATATAAAAAAACATATGTTATGTTATAGAAAGTATATGTTTCGGTATGGATAGCAATGTCTTTTTCATTAATTTTACATGTTAAATCATTAAATAGTCTAATTTGTTAAACATTTGAAAGATTAATTATCTGACTATCGTGTTATCATACAACAAAATAAATCCAAACACCAATTTAAAATTGATTATTTCGCTATTCATTTTTAAAACGAATAATCTACTTCTCATAAACAATTCCAAAATTTTAGTTTTTTTAAAATTTATGTTGATGGGGACACCTAACGAGAATACGCCGCTAATAAGAAAAGAATGATAATTATATGTTAACATTATGCCTAATGTTCATTTGTCACATGCTTAATCCACCGTATTGTGTTTTTTATTTTTCGCAACTTTATTCGGTAATGATACTTTTACTCTCTTTGTCCTAAAACATTGCTATTTGTTAAAAAAAAGCACACAATTTAATAATGCATTTAATATTGCTTTCTTTTTCTTGCTTTTTTAGAAAGAAAATTTTACTCTTAACTTATTATTTTTCTTAAAAATTTAAAATATTAGTTTTAAACAAAGCTAATAATCCGTATGATAAAATCGATAAATTTTCCTAATATTAGTTTTAAACAAAGCTAATATGATAAACTCGATAAATTTTCCTATCTATTATTAGCATGGAACAATTAAATTCGAACATCTTAAAAAGAAAATGTTAACTATTAATTAGAGACGGGAGAACTAATAAAGATGTTAGAACGTTTAAACGTACCTTCTTTACCTCAACTTTTTGTAAACGATATTACACCGACTAAACATAGTGTATGAAACATGTGGAAAATGATAATGTAAAACGAAAATAAGGAAATTAAACATTGTGTAGTAAATAAAACATCGCGCATAAGTTATTTGATCGGACCTTTTCGCATCTTTAAACTTTTAAATTCATTTTTAACATGACATGTTATTCTTTTTAATAGTACATGACATGTAAATAATCTCTTTTCAACATATACACACAATTAAAAAGATTAAATACAAAAAATAGTAACAAAAAGACCGTATTAACCTTAATTACAAAAAGACTTTAACCAAACATATGATTAATAACTTAGAAGCTTGATAAGCTTAGTATCAACTACAAAAAGTAGCTTACATTCGTTGGGGTACAATTCATTTTTATTCATGTGATACTTATTATAAATATATGTATATATATACAAACAAATATGAATCTCAACAAAAAAGTAAAAAAAAATATAAACGACAATTAGAAGTCATACCCGTCCATCGGACGGGTTTTGCTACTAGTATATATATATATATATATATATATATATATATATATACACATATATATATATATATATATATATATATATATATATATATATATATATATATATATATATATATATATATATATATATATATATATATATATATATATATATATATATATATATATATATATATATATATATATATATATATATATATATATATATATACATATAAGGTGAGGTTATTTTCAGAACCAAATAAATATATAAAACTGCGAGAACCACCTTTTTACTCTTAAAATGCACATGTATATTCATCGGGTTAGTTCATTAGGTTGAAATATATAAATTTTCATTGTCGTAGGTCAATAGGAACATGTATCCTAGGACCATGCACATGTATTTGTTTTGTATGTATTATAACTATCTTTTCGTTGGATAATATGAAAACACATGTGCACTCTTTGTATCGATCATCACATTCGGATCTATAAACAATAAAACAATTATTAAATGTTAATTTAGACATAATAATGAAAATACATATGCACTTTTTAGAGTATAAAGGTGGTTCTCGCATTTCTATACATTTATTTGGTTTTGAAAATAACCTTACACTATATATATATATATATATATATATATATATATATGAAAAAATTTCATGATTCGTCCCTATTGTTTACACAGAATATCAACTTTCATTCGTATCTCAAAACAACTCCATGAATCATCTCTATCGTTTACAACTACGATCAAAATTCGTCCATATCTTGGATGGTCGTTTATTTTGTCGTTAAGTGCTATGAGGGGCGGGGTAATTTTGTCTTTTACTTATTCTCTATGCATTTATATCTCTAGACCCACTTTTTTCACACACACGATCACACACACTTAGTCTCAAACTCCATTCCCTCCATTAAACACCTGCTTAAAAAATCCCCAATTCAATCCCTGTAGTTTTTACCCCAAAAATGGATGGTATTGGTTGGAAGATTAAAGAGGCATTTTTACCTTACAAAATGCCTATTAAATATGGTAAGAAGAATTAATCAATTAGACCTAATTTTTTTTAATTTTTACAGCTTTGTTAGGGTTTATGTACAAATTACTTTAATAAGAATGTAATTGAAGTAATTATGCATTTTTAATTGTTTTTGTCAATTGCATTTTGCAGAAAAGGATTCTGCTCTGTTTTCCCTAAAAATACATCATGATGGTAAGATAATTTTTGTTAATAATAGAAGGAGATATGTAAATGGGTTAGTTAGTTATGTCGAATGGGTTGATATAGATAGGTTTTCAGTTCTTGAGTTAAATTTTGTAATGTGGCAATTAGGATATGTGAAACAGGAACCTGTATACTATCATTATATGATTCCTGGGACTGACCTTGATGTGGGATTGAGAGCTTTAGGTAATGATCAAGATGTTATTGGGTTAGCTAAGTATATCCCTAACAATAAACTAATTATGGTATACTGTGAACACCTAGAGTCTGTGTTAGACACATATGCTTCCCCCTCTCCTTCTAGCAGTGTTGTTATTGAGGAGATAAACCCTAGTTTGATCCCCAAGAATGTATTGTATTTAACATACCCCACCAAACAACCTTCTACCTCAAGTCTGACACCCTCCACCTAACAACCTTCTACCCAAACTCCTACACCCTCCACCCAACAGCATTCTACCTCAACTCCCACACCCTCCACTAATCAGCCTTCTACCTCAACTCCCACACCCTCCAATAATCAGCCTTCAACCTCAACTCCCATACCCTCCACCAGTTAGCCTTTGCCTATTGACCATGAGACTATGGAAACCATATATAAAGATTTGTTGAACATGAACTATGAATTTGATCCATTTAAGGACAATAGTGAACAAGATAGGGATAGGGTGGTGAATGGACTAGAAAGGGATAGGGTTGTGAATGAACAAGAAAGGTATAGGGTGGTCAATAATGAACCAACAGAAACATTGTTTGAAGGGAAAATATTGTTTGGGGATGAGGAGGACAATCGTACAGAGGATGATGATACTGATTCTGAGGATGATGAGGATTACCTTGTAGATGAAGATACATTTTTAGAAGAGGTGAATGTAGATATGGCTGATTATCACTTTAACATAGATGTAGATGTAGAGTGGGTTAGGCATGAAAAGGAGATAGAAGTTGTTCCTAATTTAGATCCAAGTGAGGTAAATGCAATTGATAATGACCAATTTGATAGTGGAACAGATTCAGAGGATGATGAGATTGAGCATATTAGGAGAAAGAAGCTTAGAGAGATAAAAAAAAGCAAATGAAAGTGAAGATAACATTGTCTTCAAGCATTTTTCTAAGTTGGCCAAACTTTACCAAATGCAGTTGATGTCAAAGAAAGAGTGAGACTTCATTCTATTGAAACTAGAAGGAATCTGTGGTTGGAAAAGAATGATAAACAGAGAATTAGAGAAAAGTGTAGCGAAAAAAAGCTATGTTTTTACTAGATGATTAAGGGCCTAGTAATAGTGAAGATGTCGGGTAATAAGTGTGAAAACACTTATCCTTTTACCACTTATTTCCAATAATAACAAGACCAAAACGTGTAATTTATGTCGTAAAAGTCGGAATTATGCGTGGTTTGTGTTTTTATTGTGTTTTAGGACCAAAAGATGAAAAAGGAAGAAAAAACTGGCTTTCACGGGCTTTTATCGAAGAAAATGAGAAAAGACGAAGTCAAAAGATCAAGAGTGCTTAAAGAACGGATGTCCAAGACCTATTCTGAAGATTTATCGAAGAAAAAGTCTAAAGACGGAAGTTTAATGAAGTCGAAGAACTTAAGTCTAAATTAAAGAAGAAAATTATTAAGACAAGTTCGAATCCCGAGACGACGTCGAGAAAAGACAAAGAATTAAATCGAGTCGAGAAGAAAGAAAGAAGAGGCAACACATGCACACCTTCCCATTTTCCCTATAAATACCCTCCTAATACACAATATGAGGGTTGGTTAGTTTTTAGTAGTTAGTTTCATTTTTCATTTTTCTTTCTAGTTTTAGAGAGAGAAAGTTCTCAACTTTCTCTCACTAAGTTTTCATCTTCTCTTTCTTTAATCTTTCAAGATTAAACCTTTTGTATTTGGATTCCATTAATCAAGTTCAAGTCAAGCTTTTAATCTTTCATCTCTTTCTACCTTTCTTTATTTTTAGTTAATTTTGGTGCGAAATACTTTTGATCCGTGTTGATCTTGATGTTTTCGTGCTTAAAAAGTTAATCTTTTTATTCATACTTAAGCTTTCATACGATTAAGCTTTAAGATTCTTGTGCTTATTGGCTTATTCATATTTTTAGCTTATTTAATTTTAAAAGTTTTCTTAAAAAGTTTCATCTTTTATGGTTTGATTTAAAAGATTGCTTATTTTAAGTTGGAAAAGTTGTTATTTGTGCTTATTTAGTCTTTTTCATATTGGATTCGATCAAGTTTTGGTGTTAGCTTATCATCTTAGCTTATCACTTAGCTTAATTTTCGAATCAAAAGGGTAATCGGAAAGGGTAAACCCCTTTCCGATCAAACATTCCGATTAGCCCCCTCATATTCTGATCTATTGATCGGATTAGGGTTTTATTATTCCGACTTGGGGATTTGTTGACATTCCGATTGGTAGTTATTTGTTACTTATTCCGATTGCATTCTCTTTACATATTCCGATCGGGACCTCTTTGGATATTCTGATTTGTTTTGTTTTCAAGCATTCCGATCAGCCTTATTTTCTGACCAAGCATTCCGATCACACTTTCTGACCCATTATTCCGATCTCATTCCGATTTTGACTTATTCCGACAGGATTACGATTAGTGATATTTTCACACATTCCGATCACTCCCTTTTTGCACATTCCAATGAGATGAGTTTCATGTTTTAACAAAGTTTTCAAGTTTTAGATTTATTAAGTGTTCAAGTATTTTTCTAATCTTGTCTTTAAGTTTTCAAGCATTTATTTTTAACTCTTAATTTTAGTTTATATTTTAAAGCTTTAATTTTACTCAACGACATTTATATTTATTTGCTATTAGTTTAAAATAGATAATTAACCAAACCATTTATTATTCCACCAAGAACAATTGAATCGCACTTTCTACCAATAGTCAATTCGAAGAGATTCGGTTTAACAAACTTTCATACTTGGCTGCAAAGTCGAGTATTATCGGGCCTAATAAGAAAAGGGATAAAGGTATAACAAATATGGGGGCAAGTGATCAAGTAGGGTCTAATAATAAAGGGGCCAAAACAGGTGGTAGAGGAAGGCCCAAACAACTTGCACCAGATGCATGTCCATGGGCTTTGCAGGTTACTAAGGTTAAAAACTCTGAATCATGGGAAGTCAGGACATATAATAATGTCCATAACTGCTTGTAAACAAGGAAAGTTAGTGCTTGTACTTCCAAGTTCTTGAGTAAAGGCATCATTGAACAAGTTGAAAAAACTCACATATACCCTTAAGATCTCTTCAAGATGAGTTGCAAAAGAAGTTTAAGCTAGGTGTGTCTATTCAAAAGGCAGGTAGAGCTAAAATAGCAGCTGTTAATCAAGTCAAAGGAGATTATAAGCACCAATATACCATGTTGAGAGATTACTGTCTAGAATTAAGAAGGGTTAATCTAGATACCACAGTAAGGATTGAAGTTGAAAGAGATGCAAATACTAATGATAATACAAGAATTTTCAAGAGGATCTATGTTTGTTTAGGCCCCTTAAAGACAGGTTTCAGATCTTGTGGTAGAGAGTTGTTGGGACTAGATGTTGCATTTTTGAAGGGACCATACCCAAGGCAACTACTCACTACTATTGGGTTAGATGCAAACAATGGCATTTATCAACTTGCATATGCCATTGTTGAGAAAGAAACAACATGTTCTTGGACATGGGTTTTAGAATGCCTAGGTGATGATCTTGGGTTGATAAAGGAATCAAATTTCACCTTTATCAGTGATAGACAAAAGGTAATTTGTCTTTTTCCTACATTTGACTTTTTTATTCCATACTTGGTCCCTACATTTTAAATCACTAAAACTTTGTCTTTTTCTATAGGGTTTATCTATTGCTATAGCAAATGTTTTTCCTTGTGGAGAGCATAGATATTTCCTTAGGCATATCCATGAAAACATGAAAAAACAGTGGAGTGGACTATCTTATAAAGAGCTATTGTGGAGATGTGCTTCTGCAACAACTGTTCCATATTTTGATAAGGCCATGGAAGCTTTGAAAGAGTTTAACAAAGAAGATTTTGAATGGTTGGCTAAAATACCAGCTCACAGTTGGGCTAGATCACGTTTCTCAGGTAAAAAGCCATCTTGTTTAATCTACTTTTAGCTTAATTTGTAGTCAAACAGACATTTATTACTCCCCATTATAATGATAACAGGTAGAGCTAGATCAGACATCTTGTTGAACAATATGTGTGAGTGTTTCAATGGTAAGATTTTAGATGCTAGGGATGTACCAATAATCACAGCCTTAGAATACATTAGGGAGTACTTAATGAGAAGGATGGTCAATGTTATTGCTGTGATTAAAAATTCAGAAGGACCACTTACCCCTATTGCAACTAAGTTATTAAGTATAGCCATTGAAAGGGAAAATAGGTACACAGTTGTGTACAATGGGGTTAAAGAGTATGAGGTTAAGAGAACATATGTTACTCAGTGTATGGTTAATGTAGTTAAAAAGGTATGTAGTTGTAGGAAGTGGGAGTTAACAGGGATCCCTTGTGCACATGTTATAGCAGCCAGCTTCAACAGGTCATTAATGGACATCATGTGAATATCCAAAAAGAATTGGTGGATAAGTGTTATTGGTTAGCTACTTGGTAAAAAACATACAGTTACACTCTAGGTTGTTTGAATGGTAAGGTCATGGGGCAGAAGTAACAAATTCCTACAACCTCACCCCACCAAAGCATAATACTCCAGTTGTTAGGCCAAGGAAAAATAGGAGAAAAACAAGGGATGAGAAGGTTCAAATGTTGAAGGATGGTAGGTTGTCAGGGGCCTATAAAACAGTTGCATGTAAAATTTGGAAATCAAGGCCACAACAAAAGTTCTTGCAAAGGGCAAAAGGCAAAAGGACCCAAATACTGTAACAGGATCAAGTTCATCCCAAAGGAATAGGGCATCTGCTGCAACAGGAACAAGATCAAGTGCACCTTCAACAGGAATAAGTTCATCTCAAAGGAAAAGACCATCTGATTCAACAAGATCAAGTACACCTGCAAAGAAGAAACAAGCTACAAGGTCCAACAAGAACTGATGCCATATTTTTTTTGATGCCATGTTTATAATCTGAACAAAGTTTCATTTATGTTCTAGTACTTTAGTCATCCAACCATGTTTGTAATCTGAACAAAGTTTCATTTATGCTTCAATTATTTAGTGCTTTTGTTAATTTATTGTGTGTTTTCAGTGGATTATTGCCAAGCTGTAAACAAATAACATGTGAAACTTGAACTCCATTCTATTACAAAAATTAATTGACCACAACATCATATGTAGTTAATTAGATGTTCAAGCAATTACATAACAAGAAATTATATGAAAATAAGACAATACATGAAAAAACTAAGAACCGTTAAGACTACATTCAACCATCAAGACCACAAGCTTCAAACCACAGCCTTCCCCTTCCCTTTATTTCCAGCAACCCTCTTTCCCTTCTTAGACACAATCTGTTCCCAAGTTGTGTTGTTGGCAAGTCTTATGACAACATTGTAGATAGGAGTTGGGCTTTTCATGATGTTTCTAGCAACATAGGTGACATCAGGACCTTTCTTCTTCTAGGTGACTGCTTTGCCTTTAATAGTGTCTTCATAAAACTCAAGTGAGTCAAAGATTTCATCATCACCATCATTTGTGTCCTCAGAAAAGGAATCAGCAAAAGGACTACCTTCATCCTCATCCCATGTATCCCAATAATCAGAATCACCATGATACTCAACCTCATCAACATACCCATACCATTTTAGCACTTCATATGTAATAGTCCGACTCCTAAACTTTTCAGCAATAACCCTGGTAACAGCAGTCCTAGGCCTTGAGGTCGATCCAATGGAAGGAAGTGCTCTTAGACTTGATGATCCTTCACAACCCTTTTCAGTAGTTTTCCACTCAGCATCTTCACTTGGACAAAAGACAGCTCCACTACTAGAGTCGCTTAAATCAATCACCTCAATTTTTTTGGAAAATTTTTTAATCTCAGATTTTAATTAGGTTTAGGGTTTGATATAAAAAAGGGTGATGGATAAGTGGTATGTGGAGTTGGTTTTTGTAAGACATTTCAGGTGGGTTGGGAATTAACTTAGCAATTGAATGCCCTTCAACCCCCCAACTACTTCCTTGCATAAACAGATAAGCCTACAAACACTGCAAAACCAAACACATAGTAAATGAACAAGACAAAACATTTCTTCTAGAAGAGATGGAATAGATTTTTCATTCATAACCCTAAAATCTATCTTACATAAACAGATTAGCCTTTACATTTTTCTTAGACCAATCTGAAAAAAATAAAACTAAACCAAACACTAACCAACTAATCAACAAGTATTTTTTTAGCAAACAAACTTCATTACTAAGTTCTTGGATCGAATCTTCATTCCTATTTCTAGCCCTAAGCAACCCAGGTATGATTTGAACAGCGCGAGGACACATGGGTGGATCAACCCAATCAATCCACCTACATGCTGGTCCTTGGAATGGGCAAGCATAGAAACGACGACCTGTATGTCGATCTGTATAAGAAGTCTTGATTGTAGCAACGCGACCACATGAGCAGAAAACCATTTCTTGATTTTGATTTTAGGGTTTTGCTACTATAGTGTTGCAAAAAATAAGTGTTTGTGTGTTAGGGATGATTGTGTGTGTAAAAAGTGGGTCTGGTGATATAAATGCATGTAAGAATAAGTAAAAGACCAAATTACCCCGCCCCTTATAGCACTTAACGAGCAAAATAAACGACCATCCAAGATAGGGACGAATTTTTATCGTAGTTGTAAATGATAGGGACGATTCATAGATTCATTTCAAGATAGGGATGAAAGTCGATATTCTGTGTAAACGATAGGGGCGAATCTTATAATTTTTTCTATATATATATATATATATATATATATATATATATATATATATATATATATATATATATATATATATATATATATATATATATATATGTATATATATATATATATATATATATATATATATATATATATATATATATATATATATATATATATATATATATATGTATATATATATATATATATATATATATATATATATATATATATATATATATATATATATATATATATATATATATATATATATATATATATATATATATATATATATATATATATATATATATATATATATATATATATATATATATATATATATATATATATATATATATATATATATATATATATATATATATATATATATATATATATATATATATATATATATATATATATATATATATATATATATATATATATATGTACTTTTGCCTATCAGATTATGTTGAAAACTATACAAAAAACGTTTCTCTTTCTTAAACAACCTTAACCAATCCCAAATGAATTCACTTTTTAAACATCACTCATATAGCATATAAACAAACCATCCCAATGATACCAAGACTCAACTCAAAGACTAAGTACCCCAATCACCCGAAAACACAAGTTTAAATCGTGCTGCCAGAAAATCAGCCTTGACTCCGACACTTATACAATAATTTCGACCAAGCTACTGACCTCAAATGACCACAAACTTCACATATTCGAAACGTAGACTCCGAGTACATAAGTTTAGGCTTTTGAATCACCCAAAAAGCTTCCAAAACGCCCAAGTTATGACCAAAATGATTTGACTCAATTTCTACCCAGACTCAACAACGGTTTAGCGACGACTCAACGACGGTTTAGCGACGACTCAGTGACAGTTCGGTGATTTAAAACCCTCATTTTTAATCATAACATTGACCCCATTTATGATCCAAATCTAACCCTAACCTTGTTAATTATAGAAAATTAAGAACCCTAATCCATCATAACAACAAATTACATGATCAAAATATAATTATATTAATTAAAATAGTTAACTACATAATAATTTTGAAGGATTTACCTTAGAAACAAAAGGAAGATCTTTATTTTTGAAACCCTAATTGACCACCATTGATAAAATTAGGTTAGGAGATATTATGAGGAGTAAAAATGTAACACCCCATTTTGATAAATGGAATGTCAGGCGTAATTATGGCGTGTCATCAAAGCATACAAGGATAAATGTCTAAGACATTACATGACCATAGGGTAAACCGGAATCAAACATCGGTTCCTAAACAAAAGCCCAAAACATAATAAAGTAAACGAAATGAATGAAAGACTAAACAAGCATAAGTATATGAAGGCAAAAGGAAAAGAAGTCTCTAGCAGCTTCCATCCTATGCACGTCCTGCAAATGCTCGAGTCTTCCCTAGGGTACCTACCATTTTGGGACATGGAAAGGAAAGTAACGGCTGAGCAAAATGCTCAGTGCACGGATATAGACATAGTATATATGACTAAGCGTAATAAAGACTTAATAGAAGCGGAAATGTATAAGTCCTGGAAAACCTGGAACATGTTCATAAAACTGGTTTTATAGTTTGAAAAGCCTTATGTTTATCTTATGAAAACTGTTTAACATATTTTACCATTAGCCAATATAGGTCATGAAAATCCACCGTGCATGAATACTTGGAGGGGTGACCTCATCATGCAAATTAGAGAGGCTGCCTCTAATTTAATATACTGGTTTTTGGGTAGGATGGATCAGCTCCTTGTGAAGGATGCAAGGCACACACCACATTCACCATGAAATCCTGACTAAAAACATGTAAGTAGGATGCACCCATACGCCCCACATGATAAATATAATATAAATGGCCAAAAGCTGAAGGGACGCCACGAGCAATCACTCCGCCGTGGTGAAGTCATAACATCAGTGCCTCTAATGTTATGGTTATGGTACCTCCATAACTAGGTGAAACTGGTCATGCATGTATATGGCTATAGGTAATCTTAACTAAACATAAGCAATAAAACTCTTAACTTATACTACGGGAAAACAGTTGGCTGCATACGGGGAATCCTAATAAGGAAAGAATGTCCATACTGAAAGGACGGGAATCCGTACCTTATGTCCAGTGAACGAAGAAGATGAACTGAGCGGAATCCTACTTCCGTATCACTAGTGCTACATAAATACATACATGAATAAGTATCTGCTTACTAAATACGTAGCTGGTTTCGTGTCATGTCTTAGCTTATTTTATGTGTTCTTACCATGTTTTACTGTTTTAAAACCCTAAACTGTGTTTATCTTATATTCTGTTTAATCTAATTAAGTATTTCTGGTATTTCATGTATTATTATACTTACTGTGTAATAATAAGTAACTTTCCAAAAATAGCAGGTTTCCTAAAATAGAAAGTTTCCAAAAATAGAGAGTTTTCAAAAATAGAAAGTTACCAAAAATAGAAAGTTTCCAAAAATAGAAAGTTTCCAAAAATAGAAAGTTTCCAAAAATAGAAAGTTTCCAAAAATAGATTAGCTGCCTTATTTAATTAAGTTTCTAAAAATAAAAAGTTTCCATATTTAGAAATAAGCTGGTTAAATAAGCTAAGTATATAAGCCTAAGTGTTTTCATGATTATTTTCTAAGTCATATAATATAATGTATAGTTTAATAATTATTTCATGTAATTAAATTAAACTATAGGTTAAAATATTTAATTAAAGTATAACATGTTTTTAATTAAATAAAGTTAACTACTTAGGTTAAAACATGTATTATTATTTATTAATAATATAACCTAAGTCATGTTAATTAATTAATTATAATCATGGTTTTTAAATAATTAATTAATTATAAGTCTAAAATATAAAAATACTTAGGTTAAATAATTTCATGATTATTAATAATTAAAATAACCTAAGTCATGTAATTAAATTAATCATGTCATATTATTAATTTAATTTTAACATAAGATCATAAAAAAAAATAAAAACTAAACATACACCATGAACCGGATCTAGACTAAAAATCAAGAACCAGACATGAAATCGATACCGTACCCCGAACCAAATCGGGGTACCCCTTGTCTTGATGCTGTCATGGGACCCACACCAACCAACCGGGACCATATGGTCTTGGTGGTGGTCGGATGGCCAAACCGAAACCCCCTCGGGTTCGGTGTAGGCTGCGGCCAAAACAAACACCCCTTAAAACATTACTTTTGATTTACCCCATAATCATAAACATGTTAGATCTATGTTTTTAATTAGGTTTTTAAAAACATCATGTTCTTATTTAATTTTTAAATCCAAAACAAAAGAAAAAGGATTAAAAAGGTATATCGAATACGTGGATCGATCAAGGATGAACACACACGAACTCTTGCATAAATTCCAAGATCATCGAACACCCTTCCATGGTGTTTTATGGGTGGCGGCCAAAAGAGGAACAAAGGAAGAAGGAAGAAATCCTTTTAGGGTTTTGTAAAAATTCTCTGTAAAGAAAAATGAGTACTGTAATTTTCCTTAACCTCCTTTTAGTAAAAAAATGATGGGCTAAGCCCATCCTCCCTCCCTAATTTCGTGGTAATGGGCCCCACAAGGGGTAACCTGAATGTTTTTCCTTGTCTAAAATATTGGTGTGTTCTCATGCGTTCTCGTGTTCGTGTTTTACGTGTTTTAAGTAGTTATCGATCGTGACTTAATATACTTATTCGTGTTCGTAATGTGACACCCTAGAACCGAGGTCATTAACGTTACCCTAAATTACGCTAATTTTTGAAATTTTTAATAAATTTTAATTTCTATATATATATATAAGTATATTAGTTAAAGCCGATGTTCGAGGTTATAATTTTTACGATTGACGATTCAAGAAGGACGATGACGATTACGATCCCGATGGATGCCCAAATTTCTATAATTATTGACGATTTATCGATAATGTAATTTTTCGAGAATTTTACTTACGGTTCGTGTTAAGTTGAGTCGGGTGAGTTTTATAGCTTTCCGAGTACATTTAAAGTATCCCAAAAGTATTTTGGAGTGTTCGGGATGATTTCCGACTCCCGTAAAATTTTCTAAATTGACTAGTGAGTCGATCCCGCAAAGTTTTAGTGACGTTTTTGTTTAAGGCCAAAAGAAATCCAAAAATACCACTTTGGCCCCTCCCATCTCACAAAATGTGACAAACACAAACACACACAACACTTAACAAAAAAAAAAATCAAACAACTCTCTCCCTCTCTCTCTAGGCCGACGGCCAAACCCCCACACCACCACCATCCACCATTTTTTTTTGAGTTTTGACAAAATCTAACCTTAGACCACCTTCTAAAATCCATTGGTGAGTGTTAATCCATGGTTATTTCAAACATGCATTAACAAAATTTTTCCAAAAATTTTCAAGATCATTCAAACTCGTTTTTGAGGTTAATTGGATTAATGCATGTTAAATTCATGTAAAATGAGAGTATAATCACTAATCAAACCCACCAAAATTGATTTGGTTGTGGTGATTTGGTCACCCAAACCCCACGGCAAAAGGGGGTGTTTGGGGAGCCATGGTGATTGATGATTTTGAGCATTGGTTTTGTGTTTAGCCTTGTGTTTATTGATGTGTTAGATGGGTACAAGTGTTTGCATGTTTGTTTTTAGATTTTTAGATTATGAGGTTGATGATCAATAGGGGTTAGGGACTGAAATTAGTGTTTGGTTATGATTGGGAATGCTTAGGATGAAGCCTAGTAATGATTAATAGGTTTGGAATCGAGCTTAAGTGTGATTTTGGTACGGTTAAATTTAGGCAGAAAGTTTAAGACCTTTTCATAAAAATAATTTTTCCTACAGGTCTAGATAGCTAAATGTAGTCATAGAGGGTCTTCTTAGCTTTAATTTGGTATAAGGTAGAGCTCGTGACTCTAAACGAGCTAAAAGTTATGAGGTTTTAAAGATCGTGTACCGGGAGACGAGAACTTTCATAATCCGAATTTATGTATAGTTTTAGTCAAATCCCGAGGACCACAAGTATGAATTGGTAAAAGGTCAAGGGTCAAATTTTGGTCACAAACCTGTGTAATTGAGTCTATAAGTGGACTTAGGAGTCAAAGAAGTCAAAGGTGCATTTCAAATAGGTCAAAGAGGTCCAAGTTGGTCGAAGTACAATTTCAGCCCGGAAAATGTAGTTTTGGAAAAGCGTTGAGTAACGGGTCGTAGAAGTAAAAACTTTTATTGGGATTAAAAATGTGTTATCTACAGGTCTTATAGTATTTTTGAGAATTTTGTCAAATTTTATAGGAATGGTTAAATATAGTAAAACAGCCCGTACTTTCGGTAAGTACCGGCGAAAATGAGTAAAAATGGATAACGTAAATAATAAGAACGAATGGTGTAAAATGAGTGATGCTTATTGTTTTGTTTTGGCGTGAGTTATAATTGTCCTAAGTGACTAGTATCTATGTATTTTATACAGTACCGTAAGGTATTTAAAATGAGATTACTCATTACGCGTTATTTGTTGATAGGTGTTGATTTACCCGGGCATCCGTATCGTCGTCAGTGATCATGTCTCGAACTACCGACTACTTAATATATAAGGTGTGAATTTATAGCCTCGCTTACTATTATTTCAAATTGTTTTACCCGCGAGGGAAATGCATGCTAGTTTTTAAAATGAACGTATGTCATGAATGATTGTTAGACCCGAATGTTGCCTTAGAAATTGTGTTGAGTACCTAGTTGCAAAAGACCCTAATTTCATGAACTATTAACTATTGTCTTGCCCTTGCGAAGGGGGAAATAGCCGCTTATACAAAGTGATAGTACTATGGGGTTGACTACCCTATCCGAGACGAGGGCTAGTACGTTGATACCCCCTGCGGACGGATAATTTGTGATAAGAGAAAAGGTATAATTGCAACTGATGCCTTATTAGGGGCCATGGTTTCATCTGAGTCACGCCGGTAATTACTACGCGGGTGATTGAGTTAACGGTTTAGTGTCATGAGCTTAAACACAATTGTCAGTATCCTGAATATAGATTGTTTGATCGACAAGTCTATGAATGATCACGAATGGTTTTTATTTTATATACGTTCAAAATGAATTGTAAAACCTATGAATTCCACTCAACGTTTTCGTTGACCAAATTTTGGCATGTGTTTCAGGTAACCGCTGAAGTGTAGCATGGAGCGTGCATGGGATGGATGTTGTGTGTATGGCTTGGAGTCTGCTTGTTTTTCCTCCCTTTCCTACTTAAACATTTTTAATTTTAATGTTATGTTGTTGTGAAACTGAAATTCTTGGGTCGAGATTCATGGGGACCGAAAACGCTTAACTCTGTTGTACCAAGTGGGGTTGGAAAAACCGGGGACATGTATCTTTTAACAATTTTTAATTCAAGTTTTAAGTTGACGTCTTTTTAGAGTCGTTTGATATATCTTGTGTGCAATGATAACTGTGTAGCACCCAATGTTGTAGTTCCGCTGCGCATAGCATTTTGTGGGGGTGTTACAGATTGGTAATCAGAGCCATGAGTTATAGAGAACTAGGTCGTTTTTGAAAATCCTAAACTATAACTTTTGGTGTCGTAAGAAATGGTCCAAGCACACACAACTATCCTGCATGGCTCCGGTAAGATTTATTTTTGTATTCATGGCATTTGAGGTATACTTTTGAGTTGAAGTATATATGTGGGTAATTATTACGTAAGTATGGAAATTACTATATGTAGACGTTGAAATTATACGTGGAATATCCGACATCGTAATTTTTGTATTAATCATGCATGAGCATCATATTATTACATTTTGGGCATATGTACCACCTTTGCATTGCATTTGCATGCATATATTTATAAATATTGTATAATTACTTATGTACCCTCCGAAATTCGCTGTTATTGCAGGAATGGCCGAGGTACCGCCTAATGATAATGGAAACGATTACGTCGTAGGTCACGAAGGGGGACCGTTTCCTCCGAACCCGCCGGACAATGATAATGGATGGATCGCTCCAGAAGAGGAAATAGGGCCGGAAAATGACAATGATGAAGTGAGGTGGACAATTTTAGCATCAGTAGTGACGAGAGTGAGGATTCTGAGGAAGAGCCCGAGGAACTAATGGATGATGGCATTCCCGAGAATGCTGTAGGCCAGACCGAACCTGATTTGTTTCAATCTCCGAATTCGCCAAAGGGTTATGAAGTACCTCCAACCGATCGATATGAGCAGCAACCCTTTAATCGCCCGATGGACAATTGCAAGGACTATTTGAGAACAGTGCCAGGATTTGTTCGAGTAAGTAATGGGAGCGACGTAGAGTCCAGCAAATCATCCAAGTCGCAATCGATTCATGAGAATATTGCAAGGGTCTACTTTTCGAGACCAAGACACTACTGGGATCCCGCAGGTCGTTTGAGGAGGATGGATAGGTTGATGTATGAGCGGTTTGTAGTTGAGACCAGGGTAATTAAGAGGTTTGATAAGAATGAAAGGGAACACCAAAGACTGTTGGAAAGGACTGCAAGAATTGAGTATGATGGAAATGTAAACAAAAGTGACATCAACAGTCAAAGATCGATGGTTGCGAATTTGAGCGCTAGTCTTGACCGTGTTAGGGAAGATCAAGTGATATTGTCAAGGATGCAGAGTTGGGAACATCGAGTGAGAGCATCATTGCCCCCAGATTGGAGATTCGTGGACGATTTGGAGATGGAGGCTAATGACTTCATGATCCAGCCACCTACCAGAGGTGCTTGTATTACTGTGGGAAGTCAGGTAGCGATTGAGTGTGGGTCTACGTCAGGGACGAAAAAGGAGACTGAATGTGGGCCGAATGACAAAGGAAAGAGAAAAATGGATGATGTGGACGAGGACGATAGCGATGAGGAACCCGAGGAAGATGATGACGAACCGCCATCCAAGAGGCCGTGTGGATCACCACATGCCTAGTTGCTTGTCTTGTATTTTATCTTTGATCATTGTAATAGAACTGTTTTAGACTTTTGTATGATGGCATTATGACGAAAAACTTGAGGACTTAAGTTTTATGGTGAATGATTGTAGTGGCAATACTTGTCACAATTTTGGTTAATTATCAATACAATCCATGGTTACCTTTCATGATCTGTGATATGTCTTAAATTTGATCTTTTGTGATGTGAATTGATGAATATTAGTAACTCTGTAGTGATGTGTCGTTGTATGTGTATTATGTCTTGAAAGAGAAATCCATCTTAATCTTGATGTGTATACTTACATTGTTTTTCTATTTTCCCTGTCTTGCAGAAAGAGATATTCGATAACACCATGCCTCCAAAGTTAACCGCCGATCGTGTAAACACAATGATTCAGGAAGCTATAGCAAATGCGCTAGAAGCAGACCGAGCCGGGAGAAATCAGGACCAGGGTAGAAACACGGGGAGACAGCAAGCCCCGAGAGTGTGTACCTATTCTAGTTTTATGAAATGCGGTCCCACGCAATTTCGTGGAACTGGTGGAGCTCTAGAACTTAGAAGATGGTTGGAAAAGGTTGAAAGTACTTTCGAAATCAGCGGTTGTTCAGAAGCGGACAAGGTTAAGTTTGCGGCTGCTACGTTTCTTGACGATGCATTAAGTTGGTGGAACACCCAAGTAGCCACTGTTGGATTGGCTGTAGCGAATGCAAGAACATGGACTGCGACAAAAGCTCTTTTGACTAAGAAGTTCTGCCCGGAAGAGGAATTAGGTCAATTGGAAGATGAGTTGAGGCACCTGACCTTGAAGAACAATGATATCGCTGCTTACACCAGGAGGTTTAATGAATTAAGCCTTTTGTGTCCAGACATTTTTGCCAATGATGCCAAGAAGATGAAACAGTACATCAAAGGTTTATCTAGTAATATCAAGGGTGAGACGACTTCGTCTAAACCTAGGTCGTTTGATGAAGCGGTCCAGATGGCTCACGCATTGATGGACATCAAGCTCCAGGACAAGAAGAACTTCATTGCTGAAGGAAACAAGAGGAAATGGGAAGCGGCACAAAGCAATCAATCCCAGGGCCAAAACCGAGGTGGAAATCAAAACAACAATGGTCAGAACCGCAATCAGCAGTTTAACCAACGAAGGAATGAAGGGATGAGGGCTGTGACAAACCCCAGAGGAGTAAAAGTGAATCCCCACTGTGGTAGGTGCAACTTGTACCATGTCGGGAATTGCCCGCCTGCATGCGGCAAATGTGGAAAAGCAGGTCACAGGACGTCTGGTTGCCGAGCGGGAGGAGTAGCCACTGGGGCGAATGCTATCAGAATGAGGGGATGTTTTGGATGTGGAGAGAGAGGCCATATGCAAGTGAATTGCCCGAAGGCTGGAAACAAGCGGGGAGGTAACAATGCTGCTGCCGTGTATCAAGTAGGGACGGCTGATAAACCACAGGGTCCTAACGTGGTTACCGGTACGTTTTTGCTAGACGCTTGTTATGCTAGTATTTTGTTTGATTCTGGCTCCGACAAGAGTTTTGTAGATGTTAAATTTAGTCGTCATATCGATAGAAAACCGGTGTTGTTAGCGACTAGTTATAACGTTGAGTTAGCCGATGGAAAAATTGTTAGTACGAATTCTATACTGAAAGGGTGTACCTTGAAGTTAGGAAATTACGCTTTTAAAATCGACTTGATGCCTATAGAGCTAGGATCGTTTGACGTGATTGTGGGAATGGATTGGCTAATGGCGCACAGTGCTATGATCGTCTGTGGCGAGAGATTAGTTCAGATTCCGTTGAGGAATAAAGTCTTGACGGTGAAGGGAGACGAATGCACTTCTCGTTTGAAAGTGATTTCCTGTTTGAAAATGATGAAGTATGTAGAGAACGGATGCGATGTGTTTTTGGCACAAGTTTCGAGTGATGGTGATTTAGAGGCGAGGATTGAAGAGGTACCTGTTATCTGCGAATATCCGGAAGTTTTTCCAGACGAGTTGCCGGGTTTACCACCCACCCGTGAGGTCAAATTTCAAATTCATTTGGTGCCAGGAGCTGCGCCGGTTGCGCGTGCACCTTATCGCTTAGCACCATCCGAGTTAAAGGAGTTATCGGATCAACTGAAGGAATTGATGGACAAGGGATTTATTAGGCCGAGCTCATCACCTTGGGGAGCGCCAGTGTTGTTTGTGAAGAAGAAAGATGGTTCATTTCGGATGTGTATTGACTATAGGGAACTCAACAAGCTGACGGTTAAGAATCGGTACCCATTGCCGAGGATTGACGATTTGTTTGATCAATTGCAAGGTTCCAGTGTATACTCAAAGATCGATTTAAGATCAGGGTATCATCAACTGCGTGTAAGAGAGGAGGATATTCCTGTAACTGCCTTTCGTACGCGGTATGGACACTTTGAATTTCGAGTGATGCCGTTTGGGTTGACAAACGCGCCTGCTGTATTCATGGACCTCATGAATCGCGTGTGCAAGCCGTATCTAGATAAGTTTGTTATTGTTTTCATCGATGATATACTTATTTACTCTAAGAGTAAGGAGGAGCACGAGAAGCACCTGAGGAAGATTTTGGAGTTGTTAAAGAAGGAGAAGCTGTATGCGAAATTCTCGAAGTGTGAGTTTTGGTTAGAATCCGTGCAGTTCCTAGGTCACGTGATTGATAGCAAGGGAGTTCGCGTGGATCCTGCCAAGGTCGAAGCGATCAGGGAATTGTCGGCACCGACAACGCCGACTGAAGTTCGACAATTCCTTGGTTTAGCTGGGTATTATCGAAGGTTCATTGAAGGATTTTCGTTGATTGCAAAACCATTGACAAGGCTTACCGAAAATAATAGGGTGTATGAATGGGGAAATGAGGAAGAACTCGCTTTCAAAACGCTCAAGGACAAGTTATGTTCCGCACCGATATTGTCATTGCCTGAAGGAACCGAAGATTTTGTAGTGTATTGTGATGCATCTCGTAAGGGTTATGGAGCGGTATTGATGCAACGTGAAACGGTGATAGCTTACGCATCGAGGCAACTGAGGAAGAATGAGGAGAACTACACGACGCACGATTTGGAATTAGGAGCTGTAGTTTTTGCGTTGAAGTTGTGGAGACACTATTTGTATGGGACGAAGTGTGTTGTATTCACTGACCACAAGAGTTTGCAACACATTTTAGATCAAAAGGAGTTGAATATGCGACAGAGACGATGGGTTGAACTACTGAGTGATTACGACTGCGAAATTCGCTACCACCCTGGCAAGGCGAATGTTGTAGCGGATGCACTGAGTAGGAAGGAACGGGAGAAACCTTTGAGGGTCAGAGCTTTGGTGATGACTGAGAGCGTTGACTTAACCGAAACTATACTGAAGGCTCAAGAGAGGGGACTAATGAAAGGGAATGTTGAAGCTGAGAACTTGGGAAGAATGTTGAAACCTCTTTTCGTGATTAGGTCAGACGGACTAAGATATTTTGAAAATCGGATTTGGTTACCATTGTGTTCATCTGAGGAAGGAAAGCCTGGAGATCGAGAATTGGTTATGAACGAGTCTCATAAGTCGAAGTATTCGATACATCCTGGATCGGATAAAATGTATCACGACCTGAAGAAAGTTTATTGGTGGCCGAATATGAAGGCGGATATTGCTCGTTACGTTAGTAAGTGTTTGACTTGCGCGAAGGTTCAAGCAGAACATAAGAAACCATCTGGATTGTTGGTACAACCAGAGATCCCGGAATGGAAATGGGAGAAAATCGCTATGGATTTCGTGACGGGTTTACCTAGAACTCCTAGTGGATGTGATATGATATGGGTAATAGTGGATAGATTAACGAAATCTGCTCATTTCTTACCTATGAAGAAGACGGACAGCATGGAAAAGCTAGCCAGTGTGTACGTGAAAGAGATCGTCTGCAGACATGGAGTGCCGTTATCGATCATTTCGGATCGCGATAGTAGATTTACTTCGGAATTTTGGAAATCGCTTCCACGTGCGATGGGCACTGAATTGAGTTTAAGTACGGCTTATCACCCGGAAACTGACGGCCAGAGTGAACGAACTATTCAGACGATGGAGGACATGCTCCGAGCATGCGTGATTGATTTTGGAGGAAGTTGGGAACGCCACTTGCCTCTAGTGGAGTTTTCGTATAATAATAGTTATCATGCGAGTATCAAGGCAGCACCGTTCGAAGCATTGTATGGAAGGAAGTGTAGATCGCCTGTGTGTTGGAGTGAAGTAGGAGAAAGTCAATTGACTGGACCCGAAATGGTTTTAGAAACGACAGAGAAGATTGTGCAAATCAAGAACCGACTACTTGCTGCGAGAAGCCGACAGAAGAGTTATGCCGATAACAGAAGGAAACCGTTGGAGTTTGAAGTCGGAGATATGGTTATGCTCAAGGTATCGCCGTGGAAGGGTGTAATTCGTTTTGGGAAGAAAGGAAAGTTGAGTCCGAGGTATATTGGACCATTTAAGATCGTTGAACGAATTGGACCAGTAGCGTACAAGTTAGAATTGCCGAGCGAGCTTAGTGCTATTCACGACACGTTTCACGTATCGAACCTGAAGAAGAGTTTGGCGGATAAGGAATTGGTGATTCCTTTGGACGAGATTCGACTGGACGACAAAATGCATTTTGTGGAAGAACCTGTGGAAATTATGGACCGAGAGGTCAAGAGGCTGAAGCGTAGTAGAATTCCTATTGTGAAGGTTCGATGGAATTCTAAGCGTGGACCGGAATACACTTGGGAACGTGAGGACTTTTTCAAGGAAAGGTATCCTCATCTGTTCCAGCAGAACGAAATGTGAGTATAAGAAGAGGCGAGCGCCGGGACGTCGCTCTCTTTAAGGAGGGGTGGATGTGACACCCTAGAACCGAGGTCATTAACGTTACCCTAAATTACGCTAATTTTTGAAATTTTTAATAAATTTTAATTTCTATATATATATAAGTATATTGGTTAAAGCCGATGTTCGAGGTTATAATTTTTACGATTGACGATTCAAGAAGGACGATGACGATTACGATCCCGATGGATGCCCAAATTTCTATAATTATTGACGATTTATCGATAATGTAATTTTTCGAGAATTTTACTTACGGTTCGTGTTAAGTTGAGTCGGGTGAGTTTTATAGCTTTCCGAGTACATTTAAAGTATCCCAAAAGTATTTTGGAGTGTTCGGGATGATTTCCGACTCCCGTAAAATTTTCTAAATTGACTAGTGAGTCGATCCCGCAAAGTTTTAGTGACGTTTTTGTTTAAGGCCAAAAGAAATCCAAAAATACCACTTTGGCCCCTCCCATCTCACAAAATGTGACAAACACAAACACACACAACATTTAACAAAAAAAAAATCAAACAACTCTCTCCCTCTCTCTCTAGGCCGACGGCCAAACCCCCACACCACCACCATCCACCATTTTTTTTGAGTTTTGACAAAATCTAACCTTATACCACCTTCTAAAATCCATTGGTGAGTGTTAATCCATGGTTATTTCAAACATGCATTAACAAAATTTTTCCAAAAATTTTCAAGATCATTCAAACTCGTTTTTGAGGTTAATTGGATTAATGCATGTTAAATTCATGTAAAATGAGAGTATAATCACTAATCAAACCCACCAAAATTGATTTGGTTGTGGTGATTTGGTCACCCAAACCCCACGGCAAAAGGGGGTGTTTGGGGAGCCATGGTGATTGATGATTTTGAGCATTGGTTTTGTGTTTAGCCTTGTGTTTATTGATGTGTTAGATGGGTACAAGTGTTTGCATGTTTGTTTTTAGATTTTTAGATTATGAGGTTGATGATCAATAGGGGTTAGGGACTGAAATTAGTGTTTGGTTATGATTGGGAATGCTTAGGATGAAGCCTAGTAATGATTAATAGGTTTGGAATCGAGCTTAAGTGTGATTTTGGTACGGTTAAATTTAGGCAGAAAGTTTAAGACCTTTTCATAAAAATAATTTTTCCTACAGGTCTAGATAGCTAAATGTAGTCATAGAGGGTCTTCTTAGCTTTAATTTGGTATAAGGTAGAGCTCGTGACTCTAAACGAGCTAAAAGTTATGAGGTTTTAAAGATCGTGTACCGGGAGACGAGAACTTTCATAATCCGAATTTATGTATAGTTTTAGTCAAATCCCGAGGACCACAAGTATGAATTGGTAAAAGGTCAAGGGTCAAATTTTGGTCACAAACCTGTGTAATTGAGTCTATAAGTGGACTTAGGAGTCAAAGAAGTCAAAGGTGCATTTCAAATAGGTCAAAGAGGTCCAAGTTGGTCGAAGTACAATTTCAGCCCGGAAAATGTAGTTTTGGAAAAGCGTTGAGTAACGGGTCGTAGAAGTAAAAACTTTTATTGGGATTAAAAATGTGTTATCTACAGGTCTTATAGTATTTTTGAGAATTTTGTCAAATTTTATAGGAATGGTTAAATATAGTAAAACAACCCGTACTTTCGGTAAGTACCGGCGAAAATGAGTAAAAATGGATAACGTAAATAATAAGAACGAATGGTGTAAAATGAGTGATGCTTATTGTTTTGTTTTGGCGTGAGTTATAATTGTCCTAAGTGACTAGTATCTATGTATTTTATACAGTACCGTAAGGTATTTAAAATGAGATTACTCATTACGCGTTATTTGTTGATAGGTGTTGATTTACCCGGGCATCCGTATCGTCGTCAGTGATCATCTCTCGAACTACCGACTACTTAATATATAAGGTGTGAATTTATAGCCTCGCTTACTATTATTTCAAACTGTTTTACCCGCGAGGGAAATGCATGCTAGTTTTTAAAATGAACGTATGTCATGAATGATTGTTAGACCCGAATGTTGCCTTAGAAATTGTGTTGAGTACCTAGTTGCAAAAGACCCTAATTTCATGAACTATTAACTATTGTCTTGCCCTTGCGAAGGGGGAAATAGCCGCTTATACAAAGTGATAGTACTATGGGGTTGACTACCCTATCCGAGACGAGGGCTAGTACGTTGATACCCCCTGCGGACGGATAATTTGTGATAAGAGAAAAGGTATAATTGCAACTGATGCCTTATTAGGGGCCATGGTTTCATCTGAGTCACGCCGGTAATTATTACGCGGGTGATTGAGTTAACGGTTTAGGGTCATGAGCTTAAACACAATTGTCAGTATCCTGAATATAGATTGTTTGATCGACAAGTCTATGAATGATCACGAATGGTTTTTATTTTATATACGTTCCAAATGAATTGTAAAACCTATGAATTCCACTCAACGTTTTCGTTGACCAAATTTTGGCATGTGTTTCAGGTAACCGCTGAAGTGTAGCATGGAGCGTGCATGGGATGGATGTTGTGTGTATGGCTTGGAGTCTGCTTGTTTTTCCTCCCTTTCCTACTTAAACATTTTTAATTTTAATGTTATGTTGTTGTGAAACTGAAATTCTTGGGTCGAGATTCATGGGGACCGAAAACGCTAAACTCTGTTGTACCAAGTGGGGTTGGAAAAACCGGGGACATGTATCTTTTAACAATTTTTAATTCAAGTTTTAAGTTGACGTCTTTTTAGAGTCGTTTGATATATCTTGTGTGCAATGATAACTGTGTAGCACCCAATGTTGTAGTTCCGCTGCGCATAGCATTTTGTGGGGGTGTTACACGTAATAATTATATATACGTAATTAATATTAGCCCGTGATTTAATTACGTTCATGATTTCATGATCGCATGTTCGTGATTAATTATTGTTTAAATAATTATTGCGTGTTCGTGCGTAATAAATACTTATCGTGTTCTAACACGTACGTAATACGTAAAATCCTAACACGTAAACGTAATCATGCTATAATAGGAAAGTTTTAATCTAGTACGTACGATCTTAAGGGTACTATTCATGGTAAAAGCATGCGGGTTTTACAACTCTTCCCCCTAAAAAGAATAATTCGTCCCCGAATTATAGATAACGTAACTGAAAGAGAAACATACCCGAAACAAACTGAGAGGGTATGTAAGATTAATGAACGTACAGGTGACATGGTAGAAGGAACGTGGAACGTTACATGTCTTGAAAGGACATGGAACGTGACGTGACTGAAAGGACATAACTAATTGATGAGAGAAAACGGATAAAAGTCCGGATGAACTTGTCCGTTTCCAAGTGGCCTCCCTCTTGGAACGGTTCCTTCAGAAGATCTTGACACAAATGATAAATATTGGTCCTCCTGACCTTGACTTGGAATACGAAGAAATTCTTAGTTATCAACGGAAGGTAGATCCCCTAAATTCGATCGAGGAAAATAAGAGTTAACGTGTTAGGGTAACTGAAACGTTACGATGCAAGACAATCTGACTTAACTGATAACTAGAAACGATGCGCGAGACATAAAGAAACGTAGTACGTGAAAAATTTTGAACGTGATACGTGAAAATTTTTGAACGTGCTACGTGGAGATATGGCGAGTGTAGTATGAGTAAACATATCGTGATCCATGATACGTGTAACATATCTTGATCATGATATGAGGAACGTGGAATGAACATGACATGTGAAACATATCATGATCATAGAATACAATGGCGGTAACGCCAAACGCTACAAGGTGAGACGTGGACTATGACGTGAAACGTCTATCTGATGATGGAGAGTTATACTAAACTTGGGTCTGGTCTCTCAAGTTCTTGCAAAACTTCCCAGAATGAGAAACAAATGAACATAAAATCGTAAGCCGAGATACCATCATGAACGTGAATAGTGTCATGAACCCGAGCGCGAAAGCAAGTCGTGGAATTAGAATGAAGACGTGAAGTAATTAAGGAGTACAATTGCGAATCTTTATCTGACCTGATAACTGAGGAATTACCAAGTGGTTGGATGAGCCTTGGCTGGAACATGTCCGATGAATCTGTTGGTTCTATAATCCTTGCGGATGTAAGGATTCTGCAGACTTGATCAAAATGTTTGCAATAACCCAAATAGCATCATGCTTCTTCTGAGTTTGCGTTAATCTGGTAACCAAAATCCGTGGAGATTTTGTCACATTTCAATTCACAATTTCAGATGATGAAAACATCCCAGTTTGTTGGTGTCGTATCTTAACCTGTTGGTATGTCAGGTACCTAGATATGAACGTAACTGTATCTTGCTTCGTAGAACTTGATACATAGGAGTTTGCGAAACTCTGAGTCTCTGAATCCAGACTTCTCCTAGCGTAGGATTTTCTAGAACACCTAATGTAGTGTAGGGTTCTCTCCTTTACGCATAAGCTGGGTCATGGTAAGATTAACCATAGAAACCCATGTGATTCAGTGTGTCACTGTAATCAAACAGAATTGATATTGGAAAAAAAATTTCCAGGGTAGAATTTCTCTTGTCATAGAATTTGCAACATAGTGCAGATATGGTCTTCCTGTTCTTCTCTAGGCTTAGAAGAAATCAGGTTACCCTCAATGAAAAAACACTAATGAATTTGCTTTGAGTTCATGGAAACTCATTCTTATAATGCCGTTGGAGCATTGATGAAACTAATTCAAAATCATAAATCTAGCATGACCGAGTCGTGTACGAATAGCAGTCATGGACATGTCCTGCTTTTTCACTCGTCACTGTTGGCAGCATGATCATGAATTCGATCTTGGAAAAGTGATTAACACTATACGATTGATTGGACATGTCGTCAATACGTGGAGGAGAATAACGGTCATGAATGGTGATTTGTTTAAGTCGACGGTAGTCGGCACATAATCTCATGGTACCATCCTTCTCCTTGAAGGTCCTTCTGGAATATATGGGACGATTTAGGAATAATCAACTGGCTATGCATAAAAGGACTTAAGTAGTCGTGTCTTACTGACAGGTAGAAAATTTTAGCGACCATGGCTAACAACGCACATGCTTGTAAGAATAGATAATTGTACAGATTTTCCTGATGGAAAATCAAGCTGAATGTATTCAGGAGCCTGAACATTACTGTACATAATTATGAATCGTAGCATGGTGTGCTATTCATAGTCCATAATTAGGATAAAATTCATCTCGTGTCTGTCCGAGGAAATGCGTTAGCAGCTTGGATCTCATCATTAAGCTGAAGGAAAACCTTCGTATACATGGGAATATGAAAGGCGTCCTTCATGGTCATGAATCATAAGAAATATGGTTACACGAATGAAAGTGACATCGGCAACGTGACAGTTCTCACTGATGCGCCGGTAATGGTATTGAAATTCTTGTGGCTTGTTTAATACATGGCACAACAAAATGGATATACCCTTGGAGGGTACCTTGAATTTCTTAGAAATGTTCCATAGTTGGACGTAAATCATGTGTCTTGACTCGTTTCTTGGAACTATACGCATGGCATATGTCTTGACTGGTATCTTGACATGTGTCTTCAGAAAGTATACGTGAGACATGTGTCTTGACTGATGTCTTGACATGTGTCTCGAGACGTAATTCAATAGAACTACAATATTAGGTTATTATGCCAGACTTGGCGGATCGGTTGGACTACTGATCCTTTATATGTCTGATCACGTCCGCGGCCGGAGCCTTGGTTGCGATTTCTAGGATAGTCTTGTCATAGTAGTGGTTACTATCATCTTGTCTGTCAATTCCATGACGGTCATTCTCATGACCGTGATGCATGTAACTATTCAGATGAGTGGCCGGCTGGTACCGGTTTGCACTCTTATGGCTTAAATGACAGCCGGATGACGTTGACATGTAACTAAGAATTAGGGATAAAGATTGATGGAAATCGTCTGATGGTGACGCATCTTCTCGTCCAATTGCTTTTCTCTGACGCCTTTGTCTTCGTCTCGTAGGATCTTCAAGTTGTGAACAGCATCCGCATCTCGCAGCGTCTCCGAACGTCAGCAGCATCAACCTTTAGTAACATCTCCAAGTTATGAGCGGCATCAGCAATCTTGTAGAATATCAGCAATTGAAAATACGCCTGAGGTGATTCAGAATCGACTAGCGAATACTCGTGAAGTTTTGCAAGTAAAATACACATGGATTAAGGTACGTGTAATACACATGAAATACGGTACGTGGAGTACACGTGGAATGCACATGAAATGATCGGTATGGGGTCGATCATTTATCATGATTTAAGGAAAGTATATCGGTTAAACGGTTAGGAAAACCATCATGATAACCTGGCAATGCCAGTATATACCTCATTCTGGTTGCATAGAGAAACACTAAAGTGTGGTTGCACAAAATTCAACGATGATTTGCCTGACAGCATGATCAATGAAAACCAACCATGACTATCATGAAAGCAGAATTCAATGAAATCCAACAATGTCTTACGTGAAAGCATAAATAACAAAAGAGGCGTAAGACGTAATCAACATGAAGACGGAATTATCATGAAGGAACATCATAAAGGAGTGTATAACATAATCAGCATGAAACCGAAGTTAACCATGACAGTATGAAAACATACTTGACATAAAAAACATAGTAACTTATGAGGGGACATAAAAAAAAAATTTATGCCAATAAATCATGAAAAAAAAATTTATGCATGAAAACAGTGCATGAATGCGTAATGTTAGTTTATAAAAACCTTTTATATGTGCGAGGGGACGCCTATGGGTCGGTCACAAAACAAAAGACATGGCGAGGGGACGCCTATGGGTCGGTCTCAAAATTAAAAGTTTCGATAAAAGCACATGCGACTAAATAGGGCCAGTCCTGTACCAACCATTACTTAGTCATAATCCCTGCAACAATGATACATGAAACATAAATAAATGAAACTCATATGTCAAAACATATCAGAAAATTTTTTTTTATGTGACTAATTATGAACTACTGGGGTTCAGTCCACATAGCCACAGTTCACGAGGAACATTATGCATGACACAATGACACATAACTAAATATGAATGACGATTGTCCATCCATATTAGCAAAACAATATCGATGAAAACCTCAAGGTTAAAACCTCAAGGTGCTGAAAACATCATGGTTAATACAACAATGCGCTGAAAACATCAATACGTAGAATAACAAAAGTTGTCTTAGGAAGCTCCTTGTGATTACCCACTAGTCACAGGTCGAGTTTTAGAGCCTACAGGTCGAAGCCTTGGCTCTGATACCATAATTGTAACACCCCATTTTGATAAATGGAATGTCACGCGTAATTATGGCGTGTCATCAAAGCATACAAGGATAAATGTCTAAGACATTACCAGACCATAGGGTAAACCGGAATCAAACATCGGTTCCCAAACAAAAGCCCAAAACATAATAAAGTAAATGAAATGAATGAAAGACTAAACAAGCATAAGTATATGAAGGCAAAACGAAAAGAAGTCTCTAGCAGCTTCCATCCTATGCACGTCCTCCAAATGCTCGAGTCTTCCCTAGGGTACCTGCCGTTTTGGGACATGGAAAGGAAAGTAACGGCTGAGCAAAACGCTCAGTGCACGGATATAGACATAGTATATATGACTAAGCGTAATAAAGACTTAATAGTAGCGGAAATGTATAAGTCCTGGAAAACCTGGAACATGTTCATAAAACTGGTTTTATAGTTTTAAAAGCCTTATGTTTATCTTATGAAAACTGTTTAACATATTTTACCATTAGCCAATATAGGTCATGAAAATCCACCGTGCATGAATACTTGGAGGGGTGACCTCATCATGTAAATTAGAGGGGCTGCCTCTAATTTAATATACTGGTTTTTGGGTAGGAGGGATCAGCTCCTTGTGAAGGATGCAAGGCACACACCACATTCACCATGAAATCCTGACTAAAAACATGTAAGTAGGATGCACCCATACGCCCCACATGATAAATATAATATAAATGGCCAAAAGCTGAAGGGACGCCACGAGCAATCACTCTGCCGTGGTGAAGTCATAACATCAGTGCCTCTAATGTTATGGTTATGGTACCTCCATAACTAGGTGAAACTGGTCATACATGTATATGGCTATAGGTAATCTTAACTAAACATAAGCAATCAAACACGTAACTTATACTACGGGAAAACAGTTGGCTTCATACGGGGAATCCTAATAAGGAAAGAATGTCCATACTGAAAGGACGGGAATCCGTACCTTATGTCCAGTGAACGAAGAAGATGAACTGAGCGGAATCCTACTTCCGTATCACTAGTGCTACATAAATACATACATGAATAAGTATCTGCTTACTAAATACGTAGCTGGTTTCGTGTCATGTCTTAGCTTATTTTATGTGTTCTTACCATGTTTTACTGTTTTAAAACCCTAAACTGTGTTTATCTTATATTCTGTTTAATCTAATTATGTATTTCTGGTATTTCATGTATTATTATACTTACTGTGTAATAATACGTAACTTTCCAAAAATAGCAGGTTTCCTAAAATAGAAAGTTTCCAAAAATAGAAAGTTTCCAAAAATAGAAAGTTACTAAAAATAGAAAGTTTCCAAAATTAGAAAGTTTCCAAAAATAGAAAGTTTCCAAAAATAGAAAGTTTCCAAAAATAGAAAGTTTCCAAAAATAGATTAGCTGCCTTATTTAATTAAGTTTCTAAAAATAAAAAGTTTCCATAATTAGAAATAAGCTGGTTAAATAAGCTAAGTATATAAGCCTAAGTGTTTTCATGATTATTTTCTAAGTCATATAATATAATGTATAGTTTAATAATTATTTCATGTAATTAAATTAAACTAAAAACCATGAACCGGACACGAAATCGACACCGTACCCCGAACCAAATCGGGGTACCCCTTATCTTGATGATGTCGTGGGACCCACACCAACCAACCGGGACCATATGGTCTCGGTGGTGGTCGGATGGCCAAACCGAAACCCCCTCGGGTTCGGTGTAGGCTGCGGCCAAAACAAACACCCCTTAAAACATTACTTTTGATTTACCCCATAATCATAAACATGTTAGATCTATGTTTTTAATTAGGTTTTTAAAAACATCATGTTCTTATTTAATTTTTAAATCCAAAACAAAAGAAAAAGGATTAAAAAGGTATACCGAATACGTGGATCGATCAAGGATGAACACACACGAACTCTTGCATAAATTCCAAGATCAAAATCAACCCGAACACCCTTCCATGGTGTTTTATGGGTGGCGGCCAAAAGAGGAACAAAGGAAGAAGGAAGAAATCCTTTTAGGGTTTTGTAAAAATTCTCTGTAAAGAAAAATGAGTAGTGTAATTTTCCTTAACCTCCTTTTAGTAAAAAATTGATGGGCTAAGCCCATCCTCCCTCCCTAATTTCGTGGTAATGGGCCCCACAAGGGGTAACCCGAATGTTTTTCCTTGTCTAAAATATTGGTGTGTTCTCATGCGTTCTCGTGTTCGTGTTTTACGTGTTTTAAGTAGTTATCGATCGTGACTTAATATATTTATTCGTGTTCGTAATAATTATATATACGTAATTAATATTAGCCCGTGATTTAATTACGTTCATGATTTCATGATCGCATGTTCGTGATTAATTATTGTTTAAATAATTATTGCGTGTTCGTGCGTAATAAATACTTATCGTGTTCTAACACGTACGTAATACGTAAAATCCTAACACGTAAACGTAATCATGCTATAATAGGAAAGTTTTAATCTAGTACGTACGATCTTAAGGGTACTATTCATGGTAAAATCATGCGGTTTTTACAAAAAATCTGATCTTAGGGATACTTTTAGGTATTTTTATTAAAACCATAAGTCCTCATAATCCAAACACAAGTCAAATGGGCTTGTTTTTTTGGCTTTTCCTCCTTTCTTCCCTTTTAGGCGACAAATACCCAAGCCCAAAACCCCCTTGGCTGAATTTTTTGTATATAATCTATTATTTATTCATGACTAACTTAAATAGTACCCTCGGGTTACCTCCGGGCCAAAACCCAAAAGCCTTACGTTAATTTTTCAAATTTTTAGGCAATTTCTAAACTAACCTTCATTTCTAAAAGTTTCTAAATATGGAAAGTAACCCTAAAACCTATCTAGAACATAAAAGACACATATAATATATATACATAACATACAATCCAAACAAAATCTTATAAAAATGATATATGAACTTTCATGCAGTTCATTTTTATTTCATTTCATTTCCAACTTGTACCATGATTTACACATCATGTACTTCATTTCGGTCATTTTCCATCACCAAATCACTTATAATAGGACATAAAATACATTGTTCACACAATCTAACATATAAATAGAGCTCAACGGGTGACAGCTGACTCGTCAAAACCCGAGTTGTCACATCATCCCCTCCTAATAGAAATCTCGTTCCAAGATTTACTCCTACACTCAAAATCATTCTCGGAAAACAAATGGGGATACATATCCCTCATAAAACCTTCACGTTCAAACATGACCTAAGTTTATACCATAACAAATTCCAGCCAACAACACATGAGCCTTAACCGTCTGTGAGGAACTTATCAAATCGTAAAGTTATGTAACTAACCTAACTAAATCTCGAAACTCATCAACAAGAACTGTCTTGAAACCAAGTAAGGATCCGCCACATAACTCGACGTGTTTGAAACTACACCCTGATTTCAGTCTTACTCATAAATACCATAAACTAAAACTCATAAGAAAACATAACTATGTATTCCAATGTCTAAAGAACTCTCAAGTTCCCAGCCTTAGCTTCCCAACTCCCCGCGACAAGCAAAACTCATTCCATTACCAATTCCATCACGTCTCTGTATACTATCTCAAGTACTCCGTACCCAAAATAAAATGTCTTATCATTTTAAAATCTCCTCTAACATCACATACAAGATTTACATCAGCCAACCATTTTTTTTACAAATTTGACACATGAAATATGTCATGCACACTTCTCAATTCCTTAGACAACCACAATCTATAAGTTACACGACCAATGCCCATATGGTTCTACATGGATCTACACATCTTGATCCCATCTTACCTTTCCTACCATCATGTGCCACACATTTCTAATATGGAACTTTCCACGACGCATGATCAACCATATTAAACTCTAAAAGTTTCTTTCTACCGCAACTTAATCCTTTTTGATGATTTATGGCTTTCTTAAGCCCTTCCTTGATCCCAACTACCATATCAGTCACCCATTGCACTGTATCATGCCAAGTCAAGCTACCTTCTCTGTTGGGAATCTAAACTTGTTAGATTCCCTGATCATAGATTTAAACATAATTAGGCTGATAGATAGTCCCTTGTCTGTGCCTAGGAGGCAGGCAAGTTTCGCAAGACTCACAGAGATCCAAGTCTCTGTGAGCAACCTCAGAGGAGTCCATGTCAGAGACATTGTCAAGGAAGTCAAAGATTACTTAAAGACATACTCATTGGCTGTGATGGATAACAGCCAAGATGTATCAGGGACTCTGAGGGGTTGAGGGTTAACAGTGGTGGCAATACCCTGTTAACACTCAACACACTTTGGACATGCCATTTGTGTGTTCGAGACTATGAAGAAAAAGGAAACTGTTTTGACAACTGTTTCCTTAAAGCATAATGGAAGACTACCAAGAATAGAAGGACATCATGTGACTGATGTGGGAACTTGTAAAAGCTTGTGTAGTCACCATCAAGTACTATTTAGGTCAATCTCGTAACACTATAAATAGGATGTGTATCCATGCATTAATGTTCAACACTTTGAGATATTCATAACATTATTGCATAGAACTTAGTGAATCAAACAGCTACGACTGTATTCATAAGTTAGGGTTTATAGTTGTTCAAAGTGTGCACAACACATTGTCATCAAACGGTGTTATCCATAACACTTGTAATTCTTTATTATACAATAATAAGATTACGTTTGAAAAGTAATACCTTGTGTTGATTAAGTTAAGATTAGGGTTTCTAGCATTGATTAGGGACTTTCAATTGGTATCAGAGCGGTGTTTGATATTAAAACCTTCAAGAAACATCGTTCTCAGTTTTATAATCAAGATCCACCATGCCAGAAACTTCTAACCCACCACAATCACCTTCCACAAACCCATCTTCACCAAGACTCAACCCTCCTTCCAATGACGATGATCTACCCCAACTTCTTGACTCAAGAGGTGGATCACATGTCACTAGTGTACCAGTCTTTGATGAAGAAGATTTTCCAGTTGGAATAGTCAATTTCTTGTGTATCTCGATGGACTTGAACCTTTTCTTCTAGAAATTTTAGAAAATGGTCCTTACATTCCCATGGCGCTTACATCCACTGAAGAAAACCCTCTTCCCAAACCTCTCAAACAATGGACTCCAGCTGATAGAAAATTGGCAAACCAAGATAAACGTCTCAAAAGCATCATAATATCCTGTCTTCCCAAACATATCATGAAGTCTGTCATTCAGTGTCCCACAGCTAAACAAATGTGGTCAGACCTCATCCTTGGCCATGAAGGACCCTCTGAAATAAGAGAGACAAAGATTCAGGCACTCAGACTTCAGTTCAATGCATTTAAGTCACTTGAAGGTGAAAAGGTTCAGCAAACCTATACAAGGCTGAAGATTCTTCTCAATGACCTAGCAATGAATGATGTCACTATTGGTCAAGCTGAGATTAATGCCACATTTGTCAACAGCCTTCCAAGAAAGTGGCTGAGTATGAATCAGACTCAGAGGGCTAACAACTCAATCAAATATGATACCCTTGCTCAGCTTTATGGAAAGTATAATTATGAAGAAGGGCTGATTGATACTATTTACAAGTCAGAGACTGAAAGATTTGTTGTCCAAGGAGCATCTTCTAAAGCCCTGATCTCTGCAACACATCCTCATGACAGCGATTCTGATGTTGAAGAAGACACCCGCAGCAGCCAAGAGTTCTTGACACACCTTAATGCAGAGTTTCATGAAAGAGCCTTGCTAGCCAACCAAAGAAGATTCTTCAAAAGATCAGGAAGAATAGGATCAACTAGTAAACCAACTGACAGGTCAAAAGAAACTTGCTTTGCCTGTGGAAAGCTTGGACATTTCCAAAAAGACTGTCCTTCCACCAAGACATCCTCACCCTCTTATCCATCATCTTCATCCAAACCTTACAAGTTCAAACAACATAACAACTCATCTCACCAATCCAATTCATCAGACACTAAGAAGAAGGATTACAAAAACAAGTACAAGGCACTTAAAGCTGAGTTAGAACAAATGAACTTGAAGCTTGAAGCTCTGTCCAAAAAGAAGGGTGGTGATAAAAAGACAGAGAAAGGGTTGGTTGCTGAGGCTTATGATTGGAATGATGAGCCACTGACTTCAGATGAAGAAGATACCACCAGAGTCAGGGCTTTCATGGCGATAGCTGAGGATGAACCAGCTGTTGGAAAAGGTGATGCAAGATCAGGACAATGGGTTGACATAACAATGAAAAAGGTACACAGGCTTTTATCCATGTCTGATAGTGATGAACGTAAGCATGTCCTTGATTACACCATTGTTGATTTACACTTTGTTGAGGAACAAAGAAAGAACCTACTTGATAAGTTTCACTCTGTTAAATCTGAATTGCTAAATGCTAAATCTGAATGTGAAACTCTCAGGCGGGTTAATTTAGAGAAAATATCCCTGCAAAATGAAGTAGCTAGATTAACCTTGAAAAACATTGCTTTAAATGATCAAGTTTCTGAATTAAACAAGGTTATTGAAAAATGGCTGTGTGCTAGGTTCACAATAGATCAATTGCTTAATGATGAAGTGCCTGCTGACTTAAAAAGGGATATATCTGCTAAGAAAAATAAGCTGAGAATTCTCACCAAACCCAAAGACATTGTCTTCAAATCTACAGAGACAATTCATATGTCAGATACCACATTGACTAATGACCCTGTCTCTGAAGATGTGACTGAGTTACCACCTTTGACCAAACTCTCTGGAGTTGAACCGAGCAGTTCCTCTCGAACTGCTAAGGGTGAACTTAAATCAGATATTGATAAACCTCCAGCTGAAGTTTTTCATGTGCCTGCTAAAATAACTGGTAAACAAGTAGCTTTTAAGCCTGTTGCTACTAAAGCTGTGAATAAGGTTGACCCTACCACTGAAGATCGCCTGTTGTCTCTAATGTAAGAAGTAGAACTCTTGAAACAACACATTAAGCCTTCTGCTGAATGCTCTACTTCACATGAACCTAAGTCAGTCCTAGGTGAACCCAAGGGGGAAAGGTTAATCAAACCTTATTGCAATGTATGTAAAAACTCTCACCATATGACTTTAGATCATGACAGACACATGGCAGCTAAAAGAGCTCAGACACCCTCTAGGGATAGACCACAGAGTTCCAAAAGACAACAGGGAAATTACAAACCTTATCCATTTGTAAATTCTGTGGGTTCACATACCATCACTCAGACGAGTGTGGTGACTTCCCTGGGTGTGATATCTGTGGAAGTTATAACCATGAAACAGTGAATTGTCCCTCCCAACGCCAAAAGTTCTTCAGAAACACAAGAGTTGCTAATAAGCAATTCAGGGAACCCACTGGAAAGTGGGTTCACCATAGGAACTAACCTGTTTCTATGTATCTGTGCAGAAATATCTCAAGGAATCGGTATGGTATCTAGATAGTGGTTGTTCTAGACACATGACATGGATTCAACAATACCTGCACAGATACTCAAAGGAGCCAGGTCCTAAAGTGGTGTTTGGAGATAACTCTTCAGGTGACACAGAAGGATATGGCTCAGTGAACTGCAATGGGATTACATTTACCAGGGTTGCATATGTGAATGGTCTTAAACACAATCTTATTAGCATCAGCCAATTGTGTGATGCTGATTATAAGGTTTTGTTTACTAAGACTCAGGGAACCATATTCAACAAAAACAATGATGTTGTGCTTATTGCACCTAGAAGAAGAGATGTTTATGTCATCAACATGGTTGTTTGCTCTGAAGACAGCTCAAATTGTTTTCTTGCTAAAGCCTCTGAAAGTGTAAATTGGCTGTGGCACAAAAGACTGTCTCATCTCAACTTCAAGAACATCAACAAGATAGCCACTCAAAACCTGGTTGTTGGTCTACCTTCAGTAATGTTTTCTAAAGACAAGACTTGTTCTGCCTGTGTCAAAGGAAAGCATCACAGGTCTTCATTCAAGACTAGGCAATCATTCTCTATTGACAAGTGCTTACATCTCCTTCACATGGATTTGTTTGGGCCTGTCAAACCTCAGACCATTAATCACAACAAATACACCTTGGTTATAGTTGATGAATTTTCAAGATACACATGGGTGTTCTTCCTCAGAAGGAAAAGTGATGCAGCTGAAACCATCATGTCCTTCATCAGACAGGTTGAAAATATGAATGATGTTAGAGTCAAAGCTCTAAGAAGTGATAATGGTACTGAATTCAAGAATCATCAACTTGAATCTTTTTGTGATGAAAAAGGGATTTCACAAAACTTCTCTTCAGCTGGCACCCCTGAACAAAATGGTGTGGCTGAAAGAAGAAACAGGACTTTGATTGAAGCAGCCAGAACTATGTTGAATGGTGCAGCCTTACCAAAGTAATTTTGGGGAGAAGCTGTTCACACTGCCTGCTACACACAAAACAGATCAATCATTGTCAAAAGACATGGTAAAACTTCCTATGAAGTTTTCAGAAAAAGATCTCCAGATGTCAGCTATTTTCATGTATTTGGATGCCCTGTGTTCATTTATAACTACAGAGATAAACTTGGAAAGTTTGATGAAAAAGCTGATGATGGTTTCTTCTTGGGATACTCTCCAACAGCCAAAGCCTTCAGAGTATTCAACATCAGAAGACAAGAAGTAGAATAAACCTTCCATGTTAGATTCAATGAAGATGATGAAGTCATACAGAGAACAGGAACAGAGGGTGATGAAACTGATTTTAATGAAAATGTATCTTTCCCAAGTGATGAGTTCACAGAACCAAGACCTACCAGTCATCATCACTCCAACACTCTCACTCCTTATGTCCCTGCCTTTGACCCTCTGTCTACTCACAACATAGAAGTTCCTATCTCTCAGGAACTTGATGAAGAAGAACTACAAACCTCTGTTAGTCCTTCTCCTTCTAATGCTATTGATGACTCACCAATTCTTTAAATCCCTGAAGACTCTCCTGCTGATAATGAAGTTGTACCTCTTGATATAGCTGAAGAAGACTCTGACACTGAAGTAGTCTTTGAAGAAAGCCCTCCTAGTCAGCAGGATGAAACTCAAATTGTACCAGCTGTGCCCACAAGTGTTCCTGTCCTAGAGTCCCCAGCTCCTCAAAATAAGTGGTCAAGAGATCAACACATTCTTCTTGTCAACATTATTGGGGAACCTAATGCAGGGGTCACAACTAGACAGCGAATCCAAGACTCAGAGTCAGCCTCAGCCAATGAATGTCTCTTTGCTGAATTTCTCTCACAAATTGAACCTAAAAGAGTAGCTGAGGCTCTGGTAGAAGAAGGATGGGTAGCTGCTATGCAAGAAGAAATCAATCAGTTCAAAAGGAACAAAGTATGGACACTAGTGCCAGCTCCACCTGGAAAGAATATCACAGGCACTAGATGGATCTATAGAAATAAGATGGATGAAATTGGGAACATCATCAGAAACAAGGCCAGACTGGTGGCACAGGGGTTTTCTCAAACTGAAGGAATTGATTATGATGAAACATTTGCTCCAGTTGCAAGACTTAAAGCCATCAGAATCTTCCTTGCTTATGCTGCCTATATGAACATCACTGTGTATCAGATGGATGTAAAAAGTGCATTCCTCAATGGTGATTTGGCTGAGGAAGTGTATGTTGCACAACCTGAGGGATTTGAGAACAGCGAGTTTCCCAACCATGTGTACAGACTTCACAAGGCCATGTATGGGCTGAAACAAGCTCCAAGAGCATGGTATGAAACTCTTTCTAATTTCTTAACTGAAAATAAATTTGTTAGGGGTTCTATTGATAAAACACTCTTTACCTTCAAGGATAAAAGTGATTTCATCATTGTGCAGATTTATGTGGATGATATCATCTTTGGGTCAACGAATGTCAATCTTAGTAAACGTTTTGCTAAATTAATGACCAAGAAATATGAGATGAGTATGATGGGTGAATTAACTTACTTTTTGGGCTTTCAAATTAAACAATGTCCTAAGGGAATTTCAATTTGTCAAGAAAAGTATGTTAAGGATTTACTTAAAAAATATGACTTAGCTGATTGTGCATCAGTGAAATGCCCCATGCTTCCACCCAACAACTTGGGCCCTGATGAGTCAGGGGTCTCTGTTAATGAGATTTTATATAGAGGCATGATTGGGTCACTCATGTATCTAACAGCTACTCGTCCAGATATCCAATTCTCCACATGTCTCTGTGCAAGGTACCAAGCTAACCCAAAAGAATCCCATCTAGTGGCTGTTAAGAGAATTTTCAGGTATCTTAAAGGAACACCATCCCTAGGCCTATGGTATCCAAAGGAATTAGGCTTTGATCTCAAGGCCTATTCAGATTCAGATTATGCTGGATGCTGTATTGACAGGAAAAGCACTTCAGGCAGCTGTCAAATCCTAGGAGGAAAATTGGTTGGATGGAGTGCTAAGAAGCAAAACTCTGTGGCTATGTCTTCAGCTGAAGCAGAATATGTCGCTGCAGCCAGCTGTTGTGCTCAGGTGCTCTGGATGAAAAGTTAATTGGCTGACTATGAAATTTTGTATAACAAAGTGCCAATCTTTTGTGACAACACCAGCACCATTGCCATATCCAACAACCCTGTTCTTCACTCTCGTACCAAACACATTGATATCAGGTATCATTTTATCAGGGATCATATAATGAAGGGAGATATTGAGCTGCATTTTGTTCCCACAGAGCTGCAACTAGCTGATATCTTTACAAAGCCTTTGGCTGAACCTTCGTTCAACAGGCTAGTTGCTGAGCTAGGGATGCTCAATATCTCAAAGCATGTGGCTTTATATTAAATGTGTTCATTAAATGATTGATTCTATATTAAATGTTTTTCACATGAAACTAGGTAGTTACTTTCCAAGTAAATGTAAAAAACATTCTCAAATATTTAATCATTTATTTTTCGAAAAACGAGGAGACAAATAAGTTTTGAAAGGTCAAGGGACCCACTTGAGCAGTCATTTTCTCACTTTGCATTTAATGCGATTGAATAGCTGTTTACGTAGTTTGAATATATATATATATTGTCTCTCCTCTCTTCTCACCCACCACCATTCTCATTTCTCAAATCTATTTCTCTCTCTAAGAACTTCTCTCTCTTAACCCATCCTCCATTTTCTTTCACATTCGACCTTAAATCCATGGCGTTTTCAGTTCCTAAAGCAGCAAATGTCAACTTCGAGATCAACGAAAGCATCCTCGCCTCCAACAACGCCATTGGATGGATAAAGGCTCCCAATAGCACCTACTCAGATCTGGTTAATTTCATGCAGAATTGTGACCTAAGTGAAGCCTTCACCAAATCTCCAACCACCTTCTACCAAGAATACCTTAGGGAATTCTGGTATTCTACTGAAGTGGTAGATGACACTATAACTTTTAGCCTTTCATGCAATAAACACCCATTCGCTTTCTCCCTTAAAGATTTCTCGAGTGTGGCTGGATTGAAACATGGAGATGAATGCCTTAAGGTCGTTGATAAAAAGGCTGTCAAAGAAGCCCTGGCCACACTCAAACCCTGTCATGATGTAAACCCTACCCTTACACCAGCTGAGGTCCTCTCTAAATCTCCTTTGAAGATTAATTATTTCACTCCCATGTGGCGTGTCCTCTTCACCCACATTGTTAAATCCCTGGGAAGAATGTAGGGATCCCAAGATCAGATGTCCTTCAACCATCAAGCTATTGCATATGGGCTGATCTGGGGAGCTGATGTTGATGTTGGAAGCATTCTCTTCTCCAACCTTGTAGAACAGCTGAAGGGAAGAAATCAAGACAGAGAAAAGAATATCTGCTATGTTCGCTTCCTGTCTCTGATCTTTGAAAGTCTGTTGGGAGACAACTACCACAACACTGCGTTGACTGCTCTGAAGCCCTACCGTATCACAGGTGCCATCTACAAAGAAATAGGAGCTGAATATGTCCCTGTCACCTCTCATATGATGAATGTGGCCAACAAACTACCAACAGCTGAGAAGCCCTTGCTCCCTTCTTCTGAGAAGGTGAATACTTCTAGTGTGTCTGGCAAGTCTAAGTCTTTGACCTCTGGGCAGCACACTACCAAGTCCAAGGCTTCTTCTGGCCAACAGCCTAAGAAGAAGAAAATCCCCTCTTCTTCCCACACCAAAACTGTTACTAAGGCTAAGGGAAAGAAAACTGACACCTCCTCTGTTCCAGATACTCATGTGGAATCAGATACATCTGCTGACCAACAACAGGAGTCTAGTGTCTCAAAGTTAGCTGAGACGACAGGAAACCAGCCTAATCCAGCTGATATCTTACAGGTAATCAGTGTACATTTTTAGAGGTTCACAAGCAGCCACTCTCATTTGTCTGTAGGAGAGAGTGGTGAAGTTAGGGTAATCCTCGACCCATAGAAGTCTGTCAATGCACTTAGAACTCTTTAAGACTTCTGTACACCCTGTCTTCGCACCAGGGAATGATTCATTTGTGTTTATAAAGCACCCCGATGACCCTGCACCCTCTAGACAGTATTCAGGCTAACAACAACCTGAATACACTTATGTGTCAACCTTGATCAGCTGTACTTCACACAGCCTCTTGGTTCCCTCCTTAAAAGAGTCCCAAAGGATTTATCCTTTTCAGGGGGAGCTGAATCATCACCCTCAGCTTTCCTAGGGGCAGCGTAACAGGCGACCTTTAACCACATATGTTTCACTCTTAAAAGAGTCCCAAAGGTTTCTTAACCTTTTTGGGGGCTGAATGATCACCCTCAGCTTTCCTAGGGGCAGCGAATGGCGATCCATAAACAACATATGTTTCACAATCAAAAGAGTCCCAAAGGTTTTAACCTTTTGGGGGGGGGGCTGAATAATCACACTCAGCTTTCCTAGGGGCAGCGAATGGCGATCATTAACCATATTTTTTCACACTTAAAAGAATCCCAAGGATTTATCCTTTGGAGTGGCTGAGTAATCACCCTCAGCTTCTCTGGGACAGCGAAATGGCAACCATTCCCCTTATCTTTTTCCCTGTTACTAATTAAAACAATTTGCAGGCTGAGATTGTACAGCCAGTCACTGAATCCCAGGTACAAAAAGAGAAGGAGGCTGATACAATCACTCAAGACAAACCCAATGATGACGAGCCTCTGTTGAATACTGATGAAGAAATGCTATCATTGGAGGATGATGTCTCTGATCTTGAGTCAATGCCCGAAGATGAAATCCCTGAAGGGATGTTTGAGGAGGAGGATGAAGAAGATGAGGAAGACCAGCTATCTGTCTCTCCTCCCAAAGAAATAGCTGTGTCCACACCAGCTGGCGATAAGACTCCTCCTCCCAAGGACGCTGTTGTTACTCCAAACTCTGCTACCTCAACAACAACAGTCTTCCAACACCCAGCCTATGATCCAACAACTGAATTTCTGATGTTTGATCATCCTGCCCAAACCAACTTTGATCTTTTTCCAAGGGGGGATGATTATGCTCAACAAAGCCTCAACATACATAATCTTCAGCCTGTTCATCATCAATCAGACATTGAACGATTATCAAGGAAGCTGTATGTGATCAAGTCTGAAATGCACAACTTCACTGTTACATTCCCTGGAATCATGCAAAAGGCTGTGGCTGAGGCGGTTACTGAACCAATCAAGGATGGTGCAAGGAAAGGTGTAGCACAGGGACTTAGTCATCTTTCAACAAGAATGAAGGATGTCATTGACTCAGAGGTCCCTGCCTTACTTCATGAGCATGAGCTGACTATGCACAGACAATTTGAAGCCGTTCGCAACAGGCAATACCGTCATGCAAACTTCATTGTCAGTCGAGTTCAGGCCAACACTAATGCAAATGGCAACCTTCTGCTGAAGATTGCCAGGGATTCAAGGAAGAGGCAACGTGCTATGGCCGCCTCTGTTGAACAGATTGCAAGGCATTTTCAGACACGTTCATCCAAACGTCTGCGTAGCCAGGATGAACGTGAGGGGGAGAAAAAAACAACACTCAACCTTGCATCTGATAAACAAGGCTCATCATCAGCTAACAACACCATCACACCTGTTCCTCTCTAAGTCATCACACCTGTTATAATACCTGATGATGAGGATAACACTCAGGGGGAGCAACAGAATCAAGATGGAGCTGACTCATCAAAGTCCTTGGTTTTGGATAACACCAGCGAGCCTGGGGATGATGATGAACCAGCTGCCAAGAAGCTAAAGTTCACTGTTAGCTCCCTTCCCAAAGCAATTCAAACTCAGGCTCAGACAGCATTTATCAGAAGAGCTGATGTTTTGAAAAACATAAGTGTGGAGTCCTCTGTCTCGAAGAAAGGAAAGGAGATAGTTTTGGTTGACACAGACACCAAACTCAAGAAGATAGCTGCGATGCTAGAGACAGGAGGATCCACCACAGACCTTTCCCAATTCTCAGCCTTTACACCTTCCGATGAGATTCCTTTAACCCCTGAAGAAATAGAGAAACAAGCTGAGGAATTCAAGAGATTAAATGAACTCAAGACAGCCAAAGAATTGAATGAAGCTACTCTAAGGAAGATGACTCCACCTGAAAGAGAAAAGCAAAAACAAAGGTTGAGGGAAATGGAAGCAAAACGCGCTGAGGCACTAAGGAAAGTCAAAGCTGACTATGATGCCTGCGTTACCAATAGATATGCCCCTGGCAAGATAACCAAGTTCAAATACACCATTCATAAATCCACAAACACCCCACAGATGATCTTATGGAGGGATAACCAACAGGGAAATATGAATGTGTTTGACAACTTCAGGCTAAAGACACTTGGGTTATCAGAATGGTTCGAACTTGAAGCCTTAGCTGCCAAAAGAACTGGACATGACAATTTTCTTCTGCTTAAGACTATTAAGGCCAAATTTACCTGGATCAAAGAAACAGATGCCAAACTCAAGATTGATCCCCCACCACAGCTTTTTGAACAAGAACCCCCAAAGACTGGCAACAAAAGAAGAAGAATTTCTCAACTTGTTAAAGAAACTTTTGTTACAGATGATGTTCAAGTGGATGGCATGCACAGGGATTTGATCCTACCCAATGGTATAGTTGGCCCTGTTGATGGTCAGACATATACAGAGCCTGAAAGAGGAATGGAATTCATGAACAGGGCTTGCCAGTATGCTTTTCAAAGAGAAGATGAGCTGTGCTTAGCTTCAACAATTCAACTACTTTGTCACAAGAAGTCACTCAAGATCAACACAGAGTTTTCCAAGAAGTTTGCAAAGACTTTACAGGAAGAATTAGATAACAGATTGGACTTGGCTGAAGCTGAAGAAAGGATTAAAAATGATGACTATTGAAGATGTTCACAGCCCAATTTTACCTTCACCTTTTATTTTACTTATGTAATGTAATTGTAATTTTCTTTAAGTATTAATAAAATCATGAGGTATGTTTGTTTAGATCTGTTATGAGTAAGAAGAAGCTGTTAACTCACTTACCTTAACTTAGTTAGATCTAGCATTATTTATGTTTAAATAGGGGGAGATTGTTGGGAATCTAAACTTGTTAGATTCCCTGATCATAGATTTAAAAATAATTAGGCTGATAGATAGTCCCTTGCCTGTGCCTAGGAGGCAGGCAAGTTTCGCAAGACTCACAGAGATCCAAGTCTCTGTGAGCAACCTTAGAGGAGTCCATGTCAGAGACATTGTCAAAGAAGTCAAAGATTACTTGAAGACATACTCATTGGCTGTGATGGATAACAGCCAAGATGTATCAGGGACTCTGAGGGGTTGAGGGTTAACAGGGGTGGCAATACCCTGTTAACACTCAGCACACTTTGGACATGCTATTTGTGTGTTCGAGACTATGAAGAAAAAGGAAACTGTTTTGACAACTGTTTCCTTAAAGCATAATGGAAGACTACCAAGAATAGAAGGACATCATGTGACTGATGTGGGAACTTGTAAAAGCTTTGTAGTCACCATCAAGTACTATTTAGGTCAATCTCGTAACACTATAAATAGGATGTGTATCCATGCATTAATGTTCAACACTTTGAGATATTCATAACATTATTGCATAGAACTTAGTGAATCAAACAGCTACGACTGTATTCATAAGTTAGGGTTTATAGTTGTTCAAAGTGTGCACAACACATTGTCATCAAACGGTGTTATCCATAACACTTGTAATTCTTTATTATACAATAATAAGATTACGTTTGAAAAGTAATACCTTGTGTTGATTAAGTTAAGATTAGGGTTTCTAGCATTGATTAGGGACTTTCATTCTCAAATGTTGCAATAAACCTAACGAACTTTGATTTCATCTTCTGCTTCCGAACACGCTAAATACTTACCAAAATAGTTAACCATAATATTTCTATACTCCTCTAGTTAATTCCACCATGTTTAGTTCGAAGCACTACAAGTTACCATCACTTCTCTTTTACAATTCTTGGTTCAATCCATGCCCATTCTGCTAGCGTGCTCACTACTTTAGATTTCTCATTTTGCACTACCAACAATTTGCCTTTGATTTTATCTTAGATCTTTGTCTAACACGATGTTAACCACTCATGAGTAAAATCGATTTCTTTATTACAATTTCATGCGACTCCATTCGTCTTCCATTCTACGTCCCAAATGCCCTCCTAATAGGAATATGTTAGAGTTTCTAATGATACCCTGCGGGTCATACTTCTATCCAAATGCTGAACTGGCTCCATCACTTACCGAGCAAATCACCATACTAACTCTGTTAGCCCTAAAATGTGAGCGCCATTTATGAAATTACATTTGATTCAGATAGGCAAAATGTGGAGGGACTACTTTTGACATGTTGTCAAAGTGACCTCTTGTTTAGCCTATATATACCCCTCCATACTTCCGTAGAGGGGTGAGGATTCTTCTTGTTGTGTATTTCACTTCTCTCTCTAAATAAACACACTCATTTCAAGCTTTATCTTTCTCTCTCTAAAAATTTCTAAATACTTCTTTTATCCTCCCCGACCTCCGAATTACCCTCTTGATAGCTTTGAATCTTATGGTTAACAATTGGTATCAGAGCAAACCGGGGGTGTTTTATGTTTTTGTTTGCTGATTTTGATGGTGTTCGTATGGGTACGACGTCTTAGTCTGTTTGTTTGATTTCAAACAATGTCTGTTGTTGCTTAAATCAGTCCAAGTCACAATTTTTTATGTTCCATCTGTCTAAAAGTGGTTAGTATTTGGTTTCAGTATGTCTTGTTGGGTTACCTTTTTTAATCTGTCATATCAATTTCATTTTTTTACCCACAAAACATTGTTTTTATCGTCCATCAGTTAATATTTTTTTTCCTCTTTCTTTCTGTATCTATCTATCTGATGTGTCTTGTTGCTGATGCTTGAAAAAAAAACTTGATCTCACCTTCTGAATCGAAAAAAAGGGACAAATCTGAAAACACCAGATCCATTTTTTCGAAAAAAGACCCCAAGAAAATGGGTCAAAACCCTTTTCCGATGGTGATTCGGATGGTGATTCTGATGATGCTTATTCCGATGATGATTATTCCGATGATGATTATTTTGATGGGCTTATTCTGATGCATCTAAATCCAAAAACATTCCGACAGATGGTTGTAAAAACATATTCCGATGGTCAACCCCAAACTCATACAATGATGTTAAAGATTCTGCATTCTGATAGAAAACATATTCCGATGACTCATTTTTTTTAGTAAACATTGCAAGATCTTGACCAAAAAAAAAATACCGTGACCATCAATCATTCAACTATTAACCATCATATAAAAAAAACCGACTCTATCTATCTTATTCCCATCGTCAACTAATACCCATCTCACCATTTTAGACTTAAAACCAACAAAGCCGACTCTATCTTATTTCCCATCGTCTCATAAAACAAAACAAACTCCATCTCCATAATCAACTATCTAGACTCGAACAAAATAAATCAAAGATCTCAGAATCCCATTCGTTTCTGACATGCATGCCAAGATTCTTTAAGGATCTACACGAATTGAGACTTAATCATCACTGATCTATATATTCCTTTATGTTCGATAGAAAGATTGTGAACAAGTTTGTTCAAATCTGTCCTTCGTTTCGAATTAACGACTCTACAACCACATAATCAAACCTACTTGAGATCTTTATAAAAGATCTAGATGCCTCGTTCTTCGTGCATGTATGAGATGAAATGTGTATCAGCATAAAGAATAAATAAAAAAAGAAGGGTGCATGAGGAGATATGGATGTTGTGGATCTTGAGTCAAAAGGTGTGATTCATTTCTCAATGGCATGATGAAGCAGATGGAGATTTTGAGTAGTTTCATTTGAGTTGTGATGTTTTGATCATGAGGTTTCTGATAGTTTATGTGAGTGAGATTAGGTTTAGTGGTCTGAGATAAGTTTTGTGGATGAGGGATGAGATGGGGCGGAGTAAATTAGATTGGAGTGATAAGGTTGGTTGGTGACTGTATATGTAGAATGACATTAGGGTAAGGTTGAGTTTAGTGGTATTTTATATACCCGAAAATTAGGGTTGGGTATATTTGGGCTTCAATATCAATCATCAAGCTCACTTGAAAATAATTGGACTGTTTTATACTACAACTAAAATTCTTATCTTCATTGTTGGGAAAATACTCATTTCAATGAGTGAACCATATTATATGAAATGCATGTCGGGTTGAAATGTTGTAGTGGGCCGAGCATGTCGAAAATAACGGATAATGGGTATATTTCGGTATATGATGATATGATTGATATGTTAGGTATTCGTTATGTGTCGATCGAAAGTGCCTCAACGATAAAGAAAACTTTAGGTTTGATATTTTATTCTCAAATATTATTTAAAAACATTATTTTAATGTTATATTATGAACTCACTTATTTTCAGAAAATAAATTTATCCGTGAATATTATTTTGAGATTTTAAATTTGAGTTAGTTCATAAACTCACAATTTTACGAGAAGAGATTAGGACTTACGATTATAATTTAACGTCCTTTACGACTAAACCGGAAACCTTAGGATTACGTATTTACGTTTTCGAACTCCGTTTTTGATGAGACAATTTTTATTAGATTCGTTTTGTGTCGTTGATTCATAATTTATAAAAACGTTTTTCGTAAAACGACCCGAGGGCACGTAAATCGAGGAAACTAGAATCGAGGAATACCCGTAAATTAGTGGGATGAGACAAGATAAATCTTGCCCCACCCCACTAACATGGGACGGCCAAAGTATGCCACCACATCACAAGATGTGGCAAAATGTAGCTAAGTGCTTACACTTGTAAGCTAAGCTTACAAAGTAAGCCAACTTTCCACCAAAACTAGCAACTCATACCACTTCTCTCATTTCTTACATTCAAAACAACTCTCATCCCTCTCTCTACTCCATATATGTCGTCCACTTCCACCACCACCACCACCATATTCATCAAAATTTACACCACAAATCCTATCTTATTCATACATAAGGTGAAGAACCTTTGAAACCTTGAAGATTGAAGGTGATTCTAACAACCAAGGAGGTGATTTAGTGATGTCCAAGGGCTGATTTCTACATGGAGTTTACAAGTATTGGTGGCCATGAAGATTGGTGTTGATCTACCACAAGTTCTTCCATCAAAATCCATGTCTTAATTACAACCTACATCATCTTGGTGGTATAAAGATTGTTCTTCCCATCCTCTTGTTATTTTGGTTATGTAATCATGTATTTTCTTTCCTATTGTATATGTATATGATGTATATATGATAATAAAAATGTTGTGTGGGGATCAAGTGTTGATAAACATGGGTAAAAAGATGAAAAACTATATGTAAAAGTTGTTAATCTTGCTTAATTTAGTAGGCTGTATAAAAACAGTAAATAACCATATGATGAACTGATAAAATGGTATATATGAATTGATATACAGTGAGTATTGAGACTTGTACACATGTGAGAGTTGGCCATGCAATGGAATCATAAAAATGAGTAAGATATGATCAAAACAATATTAGAGTACAAATCTGCATAAACTGTTTTGGACGATTTTTATAAAATACTTAGAGGCTGATTCAAAAGTATCCATAGAAGAGTTAAATGGAGAAAATATTATGTAGTTTATGCCATAAACATTTGGGCTTCTATCTCCATATAAAACTCTAGATATGGCTGTTTTGGTGAACATGAAATTTAAAATCAGATTTGTATAATAAAAACTTATATAATATAAGCACTCACTTATATATTTATAAAATATATACACATGAAAATCCACTAACTTATAAATTTCATTTATATAGATATGTATAAGGTTAAATAAATGGAATCTTTATAAAAATGGTAGTTGAATAAGATTTATAAGTTATAAAATCTATCAACATGATTTTTACGACTTTTTCGGCTATTACCGTAAAATTAAGGTTTTTCGCCAATTAAAACTTAGACGATCAAACCCGTCTAATGTAAAGTTTTTAAAAGTCATATACTGATATATAAGTACCTAATACAAGTAAAAACCGATAAAACCCGAACTATATGACATACGGACAATAACGAGCTAAGTTAGCATATTGGACTAATAATTTAACTAAATAAGTTAAACACTTATAAAAATTACTTATTGGGCTTAACCTATTTGGGCCTAACATGTAAAGTATAAATACTGATAATACAAGTATAAAATGGATTAATACAAGTTAATGGACTTATAATAGGCTTATTGGACCTAAAACATGTAAATAGGTAAAACTAGTAAACTAGTATAAAAGTTATCAACACATAACACTAAAATGAGTAAATGAGAATATGTAAACCCACTTGATCATCATATATATAAAATTATCATATGTATACATAATTATTATTTTTATAAAGTCACTGGACAAGAGTCTAAGACAAAGTATTATTTGTCTAGGTTTCCGTGATTGAAGCACGTACCATACATCCAAATCTCCGATAATCGCCTTCCCGCATCAACGTGAGTTCATAGCCTCGCACTCTTTTAAATGTTTTTATGAAATGTTTTATAAACCCGCGAGGGAGATAACATGTTAGTTTATATGAAATAGGACACTAGTTGTCCCGATTATTTGTTTATTGATTTGGACCCGAAAGATTGTATGACCCTATGAATGATTATATGACCCGATGTATGAAATAAAATGGATTATTAAAGTTAGGTTATGTCACTAAAAGTCCCATTAGCATGAATTGTGAACTACCGGGATTTGGTAGACGCTTATGCATATAATAGTACTAATTGGGGACGATCACCCCAGTTCGCGCCTTGACGGTTGATCCCCGTCGTGCCACACTGATTGGTAAGCGAATTTATGTATGAGAAGATTTCCATAGCGTGATTATTATGACGACACGCTAACTTAGATGGGCAAATTGAGTATCGGGTTAGCTACCCGTTGTTGTGATAGTAAAGTAACAATGTCATGCGGCTTGTAATAATCCAAATAACAAAATACTACTTTATGCATTGAATTACGATATATTGCCTGACTAGCAATACAGGGTCTTATTATTGATATTATGTTCGTGTTTTGGTTTTACATAACCATATTCATATAACAGTTTTTATTTAACTCTACACGACGTTATAAAACGTATTGTATGATATTTTTACGACATTGGTTCGTATAATGGTTTTGAAGGCGAATGCCTATATTGTGATTTTGACAAGAATTTGTATAAAATGTTTTTGGCCTATTTCATGGTCTACTATAAAGATTTGTACAAAGTTGATTTTCGGTAATAATTTTATACCGATATTATATTGATGGATTTTATTAAACTCTAAGAATTCACTCGGCGTTATCGCTGACCTTTTCTTTTAACATGTTTTATCTCAGGTACTTGAAGGTAATTCTCAGGAAGACAACAAGAATTCATGGCCCGCACTTAAATAACAATTTCCATTCAAATGCTTTGTAAAACCTGTATGAAATACAATGACTTGGGACCTATGTAACTTTGATATTTATGAATGGAAATGATTTTTTTATTAAACAACGTGATTTTTATGCGTTGTCTATGATGTGAGTAATGTGCTATCCCGTAACACCAACGAGTCTTCCGTTGTATTGAATCGTATAAATTTGGGGGTGTTACAGTTTGGTACCAGAGCTCTCGTTATAGAGAACGAAAGATTTTTAAAAACTAAGGTTTGGGATAAAACATTTCGAAATCTTTTATCTATAAACATATTTCTAAAAATGTCTAAAAATCTTTTGACTACAACGGTGCCGAAGAATTCCCGAGTTACCGACAAGGCCAGATTGAGAAGTGTTATTTTAATATATATAACTTGGATTATATATATATATATATGATGTAATTTTATTACATGATTGTTTGATGATTATTTTGATAATTATACGAGGTATTTATACGACGTAGATTGTCACAAGGAACCCTAAATCCCCTAGTAAATTAATCGAAGCTATTCTCGTAGGAATTCTAGCTATCCTAGATCTAAACCAAGTTGTGGATATTTATGATCCCAAAAAATGGTTAATATTCGTAGAAATGTAGATATTAGTTGATTGTGATATTAAAGAAGAATTGGCGAGATTAAAACTGATATCGATGTCATGACGATCTTTCCTTATAGAGTGGAGTTTGACAAAACGTTACCACCTAGAAAGATGTCATCTGATTCGTTGTCACCCAATTCTTAAACTTGAAATCGAAAGGGTGAATGTTGAACTTGAGGCTGTCATTGGAACCATTACCCAAAAGCCTCATGCCACTAGTACCTTTCCGAGAAGTCTAATTGAATGTATGAGTTATTTCATACTAATGACTCATTTGATAACTATTGTTGTAAAAGCTGTAGGATTGGAAATTAAGTGTTGTTCATATCGAGCTTTTATTGCACTTTGAAGGTCTAAGAATAAGGTTGAAAGAATTGGAGAATGAGGTAGGATGTCGCATTGAGTATAAGTTGATTGAAACTTGAATAAAATAAAATTTAACCCGTATGGAATATGAGATTGTTAAGAGGAAGTCGTTAAGTCCTGTGATTGAATTATAAGGTTTTAAATGATTGTTAGATCGTGTTAAGGGTTGTTCCTAGGCCATTGTCCACTAATGAGGATGCCCAGTGTCCAAGAAATAAATTGAAGAAATCTTCTTCTGAATTGGGACCGATGGATCTCTCAGGACAGGTGCAACACCTAATGACTCTTGTAGACTAGTATTCATTGTGGTATCTTTTAAAAATTATCCCTAACTTAACTGTGACATCAGTTGGTAGGATGAGTTCTTGGAATTTTATGACATAGTGACACGTAATGTGTTACGGTACAATTTAGACTTGTTTGTGATTAATGAAAAGACTACCTTTGATTGCTAAATTCTACATGTATCGATGTTATCTATCTTTTCTTGCTTCATCCTAATGTTCGCATCAGTGATGCAACCATTGAACAAGTACTCATCTCTATTTGAGTTACGTTGTGAATTATTCTTTTTGAGTGCCATCGAGATCATGAACCTCATGATTAATTGGCTAAGCTCATTTCCTATTATATTGAAGTTAGTTCTTGGTGAACAACTTTTTCATCACTCTTTTGCAGATCACTCATTGTTTTTATAAGATAAAATAGTATCCCTTGAGAAAAATTGGATTTTCATCACTATAAGGATTATTCAAAGTGAGATTTATAAGTGATCGTTATCAAAATAAAGTTGATTATGAAATACCTTGGAAAACTTAATTGTTTTCATAACAAGGAAAATCTTTGTAAATTTATTTTTGATTCTTATTTAAGAATTAAGCATGAAAATGTTTTTTATAAACATGATGATAAAATTTTGACGAACTAAGTATTGCATCGTTAATCTTTAAATTGTATATAGTTGCGCGCCCACATACAATTTGGAAGTGACCATGCAAGGCTGATTAGTAGTCACCATGAAATTATTAACAAACACTACATTTTCTTTGAAGTTGTGAAAGATTAAATTTTATGAGATCTGCAAAAAGTGCAAAATAGGGACATATTGTTAGAGACATCTACATATGTGCCCGTACCATTTATTCTTCTGAGTTGAATTTACTCATCTGTGAAAATTGTCTTTATTGACAATTGATATTCCCCTCCTTATCTAATTCTCCCGTGGTGAGATTCTTTGAAGAAATACTGATTACCGAGTGTTGATACCCTACTGGATGTATCGACGTTCCTATCATTTCTTTTGATTTGATTTCATTTGAGTGACCTGGGTAACGATCCGAGGAGCTTTCGAATGCGTACTCAAATTATGAAAACATGGAATATATTCATATTCATTAAATGTTTTCGTCTGTATCTGATTTGAAATTCTCTCGCGTAGATTTTGCGTTGACCTTACTCTTTTAAGGTTAGTTATGTCTCCATATATCCTTGAATTGTGAAGGATTATGAGTTATTATTAGTCTTTTGAGAAGTTCACATCTTATCGACGGCAATAAAACTGAAAAGTTGATAGTGCCAGTAAAATGGATTGGTTGATTATGTCATGACGACATTGTCTTAATTAATGGGAACCCGAATAGAATTCCCTAAATTATAAGATGTTGATTATCAAAAGTGATCTAAATAATTCCCGATAGGTGACCATATCCTGCATTTAGACTTGAAATTATACCGTGAATGGTTGTGAATTAGTCATAGATATTATAATCTAGAAAGAACCTAATATGAATTTATTAAAAGATGTTTCTGTTATCTCAAATTTTAGGAAGTATTTGCTGGTGAATTACCTAGACTTTCGCCATTAAGGCAAGTTGAATTTGGTATTGATTATATTCCCGGTGCTGCACCTGTGGCATGTGCACTGTACGTCAGCACCATCTGAATTAAAGGAATTACCGTACAACTGAGAGAGTTGTCGGAGAAAGATTTTATTCTACCAAGCTCGTCATTATGAAGAGCTATGGTATTATCATTCCTTATATTCATTAATTACCGTGAACTAAGTAAATTGACGATTAAAATCTATATCCACTACCCAAGATGATAGATTTGTTCGATCATTTACAAGGTTCTAGTGTATGTTTTAAAGATTTGATCCACGACATGGTTATCATCAATTTCGCATCCGCGAAAAAGATTATCTATTCCAATCACTACATCTGGTACTTGTAATGAACATTATGAGTTTCACGTGATGTCGTTTGGATTGACCAATGCACATGTAGCATCCATAAATTTGGTGAATCACGTGTGTAGGCTGTAATTTGATAAAATCATGCTTGTAACCATTAAGGACCATTTGTTTGTTTATAAGTATAAGAAGGAGTTAATAATTATTTATAGATTGCCCTAAATTGGCCGAACAACGAAAACATGTACCTTGAATATATAACGTGTGATTTAAGGCTTGACCCTTTACATAAAATGATCGTTTGATTAATGATGGTAAGGTATATATATATATTGACTCTTAAAAAAAATAAAAAATTAGAGCAATTAAGGCTTAGGGTTATACCAAAAAGGAGGTGCAAATATGTTTTGACAAATGTTTTAAAAAAGGATTTTTAAGGGATTATTCCCTTATAACCAAAACATTTAACTAAACTCCTGTTTAGGGGTAAATGTTTTTGCATACTTTAAGACAACTTAAGAAGAATGAGGAAAACCATTTATACCATGACTTGAAACTTGAAACGACAAATTTTGTTTTTCAACTAAGAAATTTTTTGACCAAAGTATAAACACAGATTTTTCGAACATTTACGGATCTTATTAATTATTTTAATTATTTTCGATAAATCAACAAAAATCTTGTTAATTAAATTCAAATTTATTTTGAACATTTTTATAAAATTGGTCGAACTGAGAAAATTTAAAAACTTTTTACGTTACGCTTCATAAAAATTGAATATTTATTATTTAATTACTTGAATTATTTATCGACGCTTAAACGTCGGATTGAGCAAAACTGATAAAAATAATAGTGGAGTTAAAACTAAAACTTAGAAAATATAAAGAAAGAATTTCTGAGTAAATTGTAGACATGATAATTATTTCATCACAAAAGATGAATGTAAATACTGACGCATTATGTAAAAAGGATAAAGAATCGATTAGTATGTATTTCTTAATAATGAGCATGCAAAATAAATTGCCGAGCAATTTAAAAGTAGCCGATGTTTGTAAGAAGGATAATATAGATAATAAAAAGGGGTTCACGGCTAATGTGAACCATTAGAATTGAGAAGCCGATGGCGTTAAATGTATAAAAAGCCACTTGTGGTTGCCTAAATATGGAGAATTGTGAGATATAGTCATGCTCGAATCTCGTAAGTATAAGTATTCTATGAATGTCACTTCTGATTAAGTGTATCTCATCTGAAGAAGTTGTACTGATGGCAAATTATGAAGGTATACATTGCCTCGTACATTAGTAAACGTATAGCTATTGCAAAGGTCATGATCTGAATTTGATTCGATTTGAGTCATCGTCGACAGACTGACCAAATCTGCTAATAACATTCCTATTAATGATAGATTCTTGATGAAGAAATTGACTCTTTTGTATTTAAAGGAGTTGTGTAAACATGGTGTGCCTGTATCGATCATCTCTATCAAGATCCTCGCTTCTCATCGAAATTCTAGAGATTTGCTCAGAAGTCATTGAGAACGAATCTTGATGAGAGTACTGTGTACCACCCCAATCGAAGGGATGACGTAAAGTAACGATACAAAATACTATAAGTGTTGTTTTATGCTTGAATGATTGACCTTTGGTAATAAACCATATAATCGCTTTCCTTAGGAAATATTATCATTGATAATTATCGTATAGGGATCGAGATCTAATCTTGTTAGGATCTAAATATTAGAGCATCTGTAAGCAGGAGTTGGGATGAAGATACCCGACATACACCCCTTGTGAGTTGGACATGTTTTTTAGGTTTAAGGTTTCCTATGATGGCGAACCTAACCTTACAAAATACTCGACCCGCGAAACCTGAAATGATTGTTGAAATTAGATCTGATTATTGACTGCCGATAGTGGGCAGGAGGTCATGTGACTATGAAATGTAGATCTTGAAGTGCCAGATGGGTAGCGAAGTTATGCCAAAAATTTTAACCATGGAAAAATGAATTGATGATCTGAAAGATCATAGGATATAAGTCCTCGTTGTATGGGACCATTGAAAGGATGTGAAAGATTGGTTTGAAAGGCATATAAGCTGGATCTACCCTAGGACTTCAAGAGCTGCGTGAATTATGTTTCGTATATCAAACTTGATAAAGTGCTTATCAAGTGAAAATCGGACTATTCCTTAATGAAGTTTAGATCGGCGAAAAGTTGCATTCATCAGAAACCCGTGAACGTCATGGATAGAGAAAGTAAGTCAACTATACGCCTGATCTTATTCCCGTAGTTATGTTTAATGAAACTCGCTGGTTGTAATGGATTACACTTGTGAGAAAAGACCGAATGTGGAGGAAATACCCACATGGCTTTTACTCTATAAGAAGCGAGTAGTAAGATGATATTTGAGGACAAAGATCCTGTTTAGGGGTAAATGCTGTGACAGTCCGTCAATTTATGGTTGATATTTTATTCTCAAATATTATTTAAAAAACATTATTTTAATGTTATATTATGAACTCACTTATTTTTGGGAAGAAATTTGGATTTACGTCTTGAAGTAGCATCGACTACGTCTAAACCGGAGGATTCTACGTTACGTGCTTACGTTTACATACACCGTCTTTGGTGACAGTCTGACATTTCAGAAAATAAATTTATCCGTGAATATTATTTTGAGATTTTAAATTTGAGTTATTTCATAAACTCACAAATTTACGAGAAGAGATTAGGACTTACGATTATAATTTAACGTCCTTTACGACTAAACCGGAAACCTTAGGATTACATATTTACGTTTTCGAACTTCGTTTTTGATGAGACAATTTTTATAAGATTCGTTTTGTGCCGTTGATTCATAATTGATAGAAACGTTTTTCGTAAAACGACCCGAGGGCACGCAAATCGAGGAAACTAGAATCAAGGAATACCCGTAAATTAGTGGGATGAGACAAGATAAATCTTGTCCCACCCCACTAACATGGGACAGCCAAAGTATGCCACCACATCACAAGATGTGTCAAAATGTAGCTAAGTGCTTACACTTGTAAGCTAAGCTTACAAAGTAAGCCAACTTTCCACCAAAACTAGCAACTCATACCACTTCTCTCATTTCTTATATGCAAAACAACTCTCATCCCTCTCTCTACTCCATATATGCCGTCTACTTCCACCACCACCACCACCATATTCATCAAAATTTACACCACAAATCCTATCTTATTCATACTTAAGGTGAAGAACCTTTGAAACCTTGAAGATTGGAGGTGATTCTAACAACCAAGGAGATGATTAGTGATGTCCAAGGGCTGATTTCTACATGGAGTTTACAAGTATTGGTGGCCATGAATATTGGTGTTGATCTACCACAAGTTCTTCCATCAAAATCCATGTCTTAATCACAACCTACATCATCTTGGTGGTATAAAGATTGTTCTTCCCATCCTCTTATTATTTTGGTTATGTAATCATGTATTTTCTTTCCTATTGTATATGTATATGATGAATATATGATGATAAAAATGTTGTGTGGGGATCAAGTGTTGATAAACATGGGTAAAAAGATGAAAAATTATATGTAAAAGTGGTTAATCTTGCTTAATTTAGTATGCTGTATAAAAACAGTAAATAACCATATGATGAACTGATAAAATGGTATAGATGAATTGATATACAGTGAGTATTGAGACGTTTACACATGTGAGAGTTGGCCATGCAATGGAATCATAAAAATGAGTAAGATATGATCAAAACAATATTAGAGTATAAATCTGCATAGACTGTTTTGGACGATTTTTATAAAATACTTAAAGGCTGATTCAACAGTATCCATAGAATAGTTAAATAGAGCACATTATATGTAGTTTATGCCATAAAAATTTGGGCTTCTATCTCCATATATAACTCTAGATATGGCTGTTTTGGTGATCATGAAATTTAAAATCAGATTTGTATAATAAAAACTTATATAATATAAGCACTCACTTATATATTTATAAAATATATACACATGAAACCCACTAACTTATAAATTTCATTTATATAGATATGTATAAGGTTAAATAAATGGACTCTTTATAAAAATGGTAGTTGAATAAGATTTATAAGTTATAAAAACTATCAACATGATTTTTACGACTTTTTCGGCTATTACCGTAAAATTAACGTTTTTCGCCAATTAAAACTTAGACGATCAAACCCGTCTAATGTAAAGTTTTTAAAAGTCATATACTGATATATAAGTACCTAATACAAGTAAAAACCGATAAAACCCGAACTATATGACATACGGACAATAACGAGCTAAGTTAGGATATTGGACTAATAATTTAACTAAATAAGTTAAACATTTATAAAAATTACTTATTGGGCTTAACCCATTTGGGCCCAACATGTAAAGTATAAATACTGATAATACAAGTATAAAATGGATTAATACAAGTTAATGGACTTATAATAGGCTTATTGGACCTAAAACATGTAAATAGGTAAAACTAGTAAACTAGTATAAAAGTTATCAACACATATGATGAGACTGTATTTATACATAGTCTCATCGTCCAAATCGGGCTTAAAATGCTTAAAATATCATCAAAATACCCATATATGTGCTTGTGTTTGTTCATTGTGTATTTTAGGTACGGATATCGTGAATTCACCAAAAGATCAAAGGAATCAAGCAAAAACGAACACGGGAAATGAAGCCGCACAAAGAACCGGACCCGAATCATGAATTTCCTTTGAAGTCCTTGAAGTTTGAAGATTTGGCAAAAATGGTCCCTCAAGAATTAAAGACTTTTCATATTATACCCTTGCAAAACTCAATTATTGCATTAGGGTCCCTAATATTTCAAGATATTGCATTAAAGGTCCTTGAAGAATATCAAAATTACAAGAGAAGTCCTTGAATCAAGTTCTTAAACCTATTGTGCCAAAAATGACAAGATGTGGAAACTTGATTACAAAGGAATTGGGATAAAAAGCTGAAGGATTGCATATGCTAAGTTTATGGGAAATGAGGGGCCAAATTCGGCCAGACAACAAAACCCTAACCCTCCACTCACCTGCTGCCACGTCACGTGGACTAGTAAAACCACCAATCACCATTTTTCTTTCCCCCACGTCAGATTCCACTTTCATTTTTAAAACTGATTAAAATCAGTTTAATATTTTGGGAGGTAAACACTAATTTAAAAACTAATCCCTCATAACTGGATTAAAACTCCTAATCCCTTTCTCTTTTCCCACATAAACCCTAACTCAAACCCAACTTAAACCAAAGGGGTTTTTGTCTATTCACTCCAGAACCATAATTACCCATCCTATAAACCAAACCCACTCACCAAATTCCCTCCCCGTGACCACATCTGGACCCCCATGTCCCTTGTCTCCCCGAAAATGGCAATATCAGCATCTTCAGTCCATCAACGCTCCAAAATCATTTACTTGGTCCCAAAGGCTACTTATAAACGTTCAAGATCAAAAGACCAGCTATCTCATCACATGACACGTTTTTGACCAAGAATCAAGTGAAGACCAAGAGGGCAGCATTGGAATTTCAGTGTTTAGGGTTACACATTTGTATTTTTTTATTCAAGTATCTAGAACCCTCTATAGCTTAGTATAAAATGGGTGGTTTGTACCCATTTTAGTTTTTGTTCTAGTTTTTGTATAAATTAAATTAAGTAATGAAAATGAAAGTTTTAACTTTGCAAATTCTGAGTTCCAAAGTAGTATAGAGTTTATCTTTTATGCAATTTAGTTAAGTCTCAAAAGGGATTTTCAGTTTTCAAAGAAGTATTTTCAAATTTTCGTTTTTTAAGGATTCTTGAAGAAGGTCTTTATAGGTTGCAAATTGGTTTTATGATGAAGTGATAGTGGATTTATAAAATTTGTTTCAATTTATATAGCTTTTTGTCAAAAAGGTTTCAAGATTGTGTAGTACCAAAGATTTCAAGAAACTCATTTTTCCATATTTTTTTTATTTTCTTTAACCTATAAGCTATAAGCTAGCTTAATTAATAAGCTAGCTTGATAGCTTATTGGCCATGTGAACAGGTAACTTTTGTGGCTTTTTCTTCTTGGCAGGTTCTAAGGGTCATTACCTTCTTGAAGATATATTGGATACTTGGACTTGTGAAGTCCAATACCATCATCTCTCTACAACAGCTTATCACAAAAGCCAGCATAAGCCTCCAGCTTATAGGAGAAGGCCTCAGCTGGCCTTTGTGTGGTTGGATGTTAACCACACCAGGTACTGGCTTGAACCCTCCTAGAAATAGGATTTTATGTGATGTTTTGTGATTGTGCATGATTTTGAGTTTGACTTGCTTCATTGTTCATTTTCTTGTTTGATTAAGCTTATTTAGTGATAATATGCATGTTTAGATAGGTTTTAGATAGTTTAGCTAAGATTTGAAAGGTTTTCATTTGATAATTTTTAGTTACTGATTTTTAAGGGGTGTTTGGCATTAGGGAATTAACTGGTTTAGGGTAACTTTAAGCTAGGTAAGATTGCCCTTGCACACTTGGTTTATTATTTGGTACCTGTTTTCAGTCATTGCTTTAAGTATTGAAGAGGTTTTAAGCAATTGGTGTGTTCAAAAGTAGCAAAATCAGTAAGACACTCTTTCTGCCTTGATCTAGTGAAAATTTGTGCCTTCAATTTTTGTAGACTGCTAGATTATAGGTATACTTAGGGTTGCCAATTGGTTTTATGTTATTTGGTTGAGTAGTGTGCAAGTTTGTTAGCATTAAAATCCATTTTCTTGCCAAGAACACCAGTACTGTTCATCATACCCCATTTCTTGTTATCAGTAACTGTATATTGCCTCTTTTTGTGTGAAATTTGTGAAGAGCTTGCCTGTTTTCTTGATTATTCTGACTCCCCACACTTCCATGAGTGTGGGGGTGCCCTTGTATCCAAGAAAAAATCATCACAACTAGCTTTCCTAAGCTAATTTAGCACCAGACCCGTTTTTTTGTTTAGTCAGTGGGAACAAAGTTCCCACTGGTAGTATCTTTGTTGGTACTGCTACACTAGAAGACAGAAACAAGCTAAAGGTCACTATCAGAATCTTAATTTTTTGTCTTTTGTGCCCTTAAATAGGAATTAGGGGTTCAAACTTTTTCTATTATTTTTCTTTTTTAATTTCTGATTTTTCAGTATAATTTATTTTCTGATTACTGTTCATTTCCTATTTTTTACATTTAATTGCATTTTTAATTACTTTTAATTAGGCTGTTTTTGTCATTTAGTGTAAAAAAGTAATATTTTTCAGATTTAAAATTTTTCTTATATTTAGAAAAGTGTTTTAAGATTTTTAGTTTAAAAATATTTCACTGTTCACTTTTTAATCATTTTTTATAATTAATTTAGTATAATTAGGGTTTAATTATTAATCAGTTTTGTCTTTTAGTGCAAATTTTTACATTTTTCAAACTTTGTCAATTTTCTACTGTTCATTAGTGTAACTTAGGATTTTTAAAGTTGTCAAATTAATTTTGGCATTAATTTATTATTTTTTAGGATTATTTTAATTTAAAATTAGTTTTTAGTGATTAAAAAATAGAAAAATAGTTTTTAAAATTTAGGAAAAATACTTTTTAGTCTTTAAATAATATAAGTTAGTTATTAGTTCAATAAATTAATATTTTGGGCATTCTGTTAATTATATTTAATTTTAGGGCTTTAATTAGCATTTAAAATTGAATATTAAATTAATAAAAGGTTTTAAAATATATTTGTTGGATTTTTATTCTTATTTATATTATTTAAGACTTAGTTTTAACTTTTAATTAATTTTTAGGTTTTGTTTTTAATTTCGTCGCGTTTTACGTATTTACGTTCGCGTTTTACGTCGTAGTTTAAATCGTAGTCGTAGCTCGTCTTTACTTTTTCTCTTCTAAACCAAAAACGTCACTAATCCAAACATTGTTATTTTATATATTGGCTCATTAATACACACACCTCCTTCGAGAACGAACTTGGAATTTATTCGTCTTTACGGTTTTTCATTAAATCGTATTTATTAATACTTGCCGCACTTATACGTTGTTTTCCTAAAACGCGTATTTCTACAAACATCATTTTGGCGCCGCTGCCGAGGAGGTGTTTAGTGTGCCATTATTATTAGTATCGTGTTTGTGTGAGTAGTGCGTTTTTGCTTTTCATTTTTGGAAAGCGTACATAAACGTACATACTCATTTTTGTTATTTTTCATTACTATATTATATTATCCAAATAAATCGTGTTTAATTTTCCTAAATTAAACACACAACAATCTTTTACTATATTGTAGATATATTGGTTTTCGTTTTTATTGTGAATATATTATTACTATATTGTACTACGTAAGAACAATAAATATACAAGTACTCCAAAAGCGTGAAAACGCAACCTTGATTCGGGATTTCATCACTCGATCATTGTATTCGAATCTAAAGCAAAAGTTTAAAGGCAAAATAGATAAATACTCTCGTGAGGCTTAATTTCGATTAACACAAACTATAAGGTGGGTATAAGGCGGTTGTATTTCACGACCTAAAGGAAAAAGGCTCTTAAGTGCTTCGCGCCGCCTCGTTTCCTCCGCTTGCTTGTGCGTGTTTTGAGAAAGAAGGCTAATCGAGGGTTTGCCGCCCAAGTATTATCTACGTATATTATATTTGCTTGTGTTTTCAAGATTAAACCCTCTTGAACGTTTTGGTGTTCCACCAACGTTCTAAAGTCATCAAAGGCGTTCACTCCACGTGATCGTTTTCATTCTTTGAGGCTCCTTTAATCGAGAAAGTCGATTCGAGGAGAGATTTGTAGATTTGTGTCTACGTAATACATTCAAAAATCCAAAAAAATTAAAAAACAATCAAAAGCCAAAAAAATTGAAAAAATCGAAAAACCGCAAAAAGAATCTTCTTTGCTACCACCCATTCTACGCTTAGTGCATGCGCACTCGATCGAAGGACTATTCCAATTCTAGTGAAGCTTCGAATCGACGCAATCGTAATCGAAGGAATCGACGACGTAGACGAGAATTAGAAACCGACATTCCTAATATCGTTGTTGAAGAAACCGTAGAGGAGATGGCCGACAATCGTTCGATGATGGAATTGCTCCAAGCGCCCACCGAGGGTTATGGAGACGCGATCGTAATTCCCGCTATCGAAGCGGAGAATTTTGAGATTAAGAGCGGAATGCTTTCTTTAATCCAAGCTACGAAGTTTCGAGGTCGTGAAGCCGATAATCCTCACGACCATATTCGGAATTTTGATCGTCTTTTGGCCACGAGCAAGTTTAAGAACGTCGACACCGATGTCGTCAAGCTTATGCTTTTTCCGTACTCGCTCGATGGTGCCGCCAAGGATTGGTACGAGAAAGAGCCACCTAATTCGATAGTTACGTGGAAGGATCTCGTTTCCAAGTTCGTTAATTATTTTTTCCCACCGTCTAAGACAACGTTTTTCAAGAATGAAATTACGAAATTTGAGCAAAAACCGAATGAATCTTTTAGAGACGCGTGGGATCGTTTTAAGGAATTGCTTAGGAAATGTCCTCACCATGGTTTTTCCGAGTTGCACCAAATCGATACATTTTACAACGGTCTTAATTTTCACGAACAAGACTCGTTGAATTCCGCCGCCGGTGGCAACTTTTTGTGTAAGACTCCGAAAGATGCATTGATAATTGTCGAAAACCAATCCAAGGTTTACCAACTCCGCAATGCACCGAGTGTTGCCAATGTCGCCAATGTTAGTAGTTCTAATGGCGACATTGAGAGAGTTGATGCGAAAGTCGACAAGTTGACGAATGTGTTTACGTCTTTTCTCGTTGAGATGCAAAAGAAATACGCTCCCGCTACGGTGAAAGCGGTTGAGGTTTCGTGTACGTTTTGTAGTGGACCTCATAATTATTACGAGTGTGCGGCTACGGATGGCCAAACGTCGAATGTGAGTGCGTTAAATGGAAACAACAATTTTCAAAATCAAAATAACGCGGGTCCATCACAACAAGGCAATTATAACCAAGGCAACAATTTTCAAAATCGAGAGGTTATAATCAAGGTCGTAATATAACTTGGCAAAATCGAGATAACAATCAAGGAAACAATTTTTCAAGTGGGAATCAAGGAAATTTTCAAAGAAGTAATCAAAACCAAGGGAACTTTAATTCAAATCAAAATAGTTCATCAAATGATTTTCAAAACTACATGAAAACGAATGAGGCTAATATGAGACGATTAGAGGGAGAAATTGGTACTTTGAAAAACGACTTTTCTAATACATTGAAATTGCAAAACACGAAGATTGAGCAAGGGCAAATTGACATTAAAAAGATGTTTTCGGCTATAATGAACAAGACCTCGGGTGCTTCATCGAATTCGTTACCTAGTGACACCGTTGCTAATCCGAAGGAACAATGTAAAGCCGCCTCGTCTCGTGAGAAAGGTCGTGTGATTACCCCTAACCTTGAAGGATTCCGTGTTGTTTATCCCTCTCAACCCTCGACTTCTAAGACGTCCTCTTGTTCTAAAGTCGATGGGGTGAACGTGGCGACCAAGGAAAAGAGTGCACACCCTTGTGTACCTCAAATTCCATCCACGGTTCAAAAAGAGAGCTTTGTCGACCTTACCAAAGTAACCCTTGAAGAAACTTGTGCATCGATCCTTCTTAAAAAACCCAAAAGGCGTATGCCGAGAAAGGAAAAGGATCCGGGCCAATTTCTACTACCTTGTGATTTTTCCGAGATTGAGGGATGTTTAGCCCTTGCCGATTTAGGTGCTAGCATCAATCTCATGCCTCATTCTCTTTGGAAATTGATGAGATTGCCTTCGCTTACCCCCACAAACATGACAATCGAGCTTGCAAATTGTACTCCACTTATACCAATTGGAATAGCCGAGGATGTCTATGTTGGGATTGGAAAGTTTGTTTTTCCCGCGGATTTCGTTATATACGATTACGAGTGTGACCCTAAATGTCCCATTATTTTAGGCCGACCATTCTTATCGACGGCTAGAACCGTAATCGACGTTCACGAAGGGAGACTTACTATGAGATATGGGGATGAGAAAATAGACTTTTTCGCTAGAAAATCCCAAGGGTTTAATGAGAATGAAAAAACCGAGGTTTCAAAACCTAATGATTCAAATTCTAATGATTTCAAAATGTTTACTTTAGCGGAAAGAATGAAGCTTGATGCATGTTTTGAAAGAATTAAGAAAAACGGTTTTAAAGATGATGATTTTAATGATAAAGAATACGTGTACCTAATTCAAAAGGGTATGTGTAAATTTATGGATGAAAACTCACTATGGGATGTTTTTAGCGAAACAAGTGAACCACCAATTCCGAAGGGCGACGTTAGTGCCATCACGACAAAGACCAATATGGGCTCGTCTTCACCACCTTCGAAGGACCACGTCTTTGAGGCTTCAACTTCTAACTCCATCGAAGTGCCTCCTTTGCCTAGCCCAACACCCGTTGAGGCTAAAGGGTTTATCGACATCGATCCTCTCGTCTTAGGAAAGTCACCTAAGCATAGTCATTTGACTTGTAAGTCCATGGTTGTGAGTGCTCACATCGACTCTTTCTTCAACGATGACGATGGCGATTTTGCCGAGATTGATCACGTACTTCAAAATCCACATGCTATTTTTTATTCTCCTAAGAAGAAACATGTGAAGTACGATGATTATGAGTTTGATCCCGAGATTGAGGAAATCATTGAACGAGAGCTAGCTCTTGTGCCTCCACTCCCACCTACGAGTGAGGTCGATCTTTCCAAAATCGAGGATGAATTTAATGAGTTGGAACGTCTTATTTTCGACGATGAACCAACTCATGTGACCACTAAGAATCCAATTCTCGAGGAGTTACCTAATCAACACTCCTCATTTGAGAATGACGTTTACCACATTCGTGAGGATCTAACTTATCAACGATCCCCACAAAAGAATTATGGTTTCGTACTTGATCGTGATCTTTTCGAGAGAGTTTCTAAGATACTCAAGGAGGGGAATGACAAACCTTGGTTTGACAAGCCTATCTTTGATGAAGAAATCGATGAGATCGACGTTCATGAGGATGACGAGTATGTAGACCCCGAGGGGGCGGTGTTCTTTATTGACAAACGTTTTGAGAACTTATATAATCCGCCACCCCCTCCTACCAAAGACTTAAATGTGAGGATTTTTAGCGCGACTAATTTTGAATTTGACACGCCAAATATTTTCGACATTATTCAATCGGGTTTTCATAAAGAGTTTTTGAACGATGAAAAAGGAAAGGATTTTAAAAATGTTTTAAATGATTTTTCTACAAGTTTAACTCCGTCATCACCGCGTTTCATGAGTGCTACCACCTCGTCTACTCCTTTTGACGATGGTGTATGTGGTTTTAGTGTGGGGGAAGCCCCAAATGTTCCCTCCCATTTCTCCACCGAGGACGAGATTTACGATCCCGGAATTGCTTGTAAAGGGAAATCTCGGTCTTCCACCGATGCAATAAATGGAAATCTTATTTATTTGCTTGGTGTGATTCTACCTAAAGTAGCTCATGTTGTTGACTTACCCATTGCCCCACCTTTCTACTTCTCATCTCTTTTCATCTACCCCATTGGGGTTCATGTTGGAGTAGCGTTGTTTCGCTTTCATCCGAAAACGAGGACGCTATCTTTGACCCCGGTATACGTTTATCGGGTTTATAAAGTACTCCATGTACGTTTGGGCCTTGTTTATCATGTAAGCCCCACCAAAAATGACCAAACCATGATTATCCCTAAATGACCACATTTATGGGAATTCGAGTCGAGCTTTTGACTCGGTTATCAAAAACAAGGTGCCTCGTGGGGGATTCTCATGCTTATCCTTGTACATATTATTGCTTTCTTAGTTTAATGTAACGAGGGGACTTGTGCTCTTCCGACCTTTGTTTCGTGGTTGTTTGTGATTGTGATTCATTAGGTTCATCGTCATCATTGAAGCCTCTCGTGTTCGTTTCACGGATCACTCGAGCTTCGATCGTTCCCTTTGGAGATTCCGATATCCGATGATATCCTTTTATGTTCTAACGTTTATCTTATTAGCATAATTCATAAACGGCTTTTAGGTTATTCGTTTTACCCTTTCCATGCTCGAGATTAAGCATTCGACTTCGTCTCTAGTATGGGGGTGTTTTCACCCCTAGACTCGAAACATTGAGGACAATGTTTAGTTTTAGTATGGGGGGGTGAGTAGATACTTCACCTTGCTTACGTCACCACGCAATCCAATATTCATCTTTTTGTTATCGTTTTGTTGCAAATAAGGCTAAAAATGGCCAAATTTTAAAATTTTTCTTGCTTTTCATAAGTGTTTAAGACACGAATGTAGGTTTTCCGATGGTGAGAATGAGAGTAATTTTTGACTCGACCGTGCGTGTTGAGCACTTAGCTTCGATTCCTTAACCTTTTAGACTAAGTCTCTTAAATGAGGACGAGAAATGATAGAGTTATTTATAAGTCTCGTAATCGTCACGATCTCATGTGTAGTAATTATTAGCTTATTCTCCCCATGCTTTTGCATAATAAATTGTTAATAAATATTGATTTAGCGGTTTAGTCACTATTGTTGGGTTTCTAATTTGTTTTGGTAGCTTCCATGTAATTAAATTGGGAAAACATTAAGGTATCACCAGCGTCACGGTTTTGAAGTATTGGCACCCGAATAATCGAAAGCTTTACCTAATAATAAGATTTCAAGTGCTCACCTAAATTAAGCAAAAATTTGAAGCTCACAAGGATGAAAAATCTATGCCCAAATTGAAAGTGAATCAAGCCTTAATCTTCGAAGCTTTAAAGATCCAAAATTCGCTTTAGCGTGAGGATATACGTCTTTGGCTAATAAAACCACCGATGATGCGGATAATAAAAGGCAAGGCAAGACCGAAGTCATAATAAAAGCTTCATGGCGAAATTGAATAAAAGATGGAGGTAAACTAAAGATAATAAGGCCCTTCCGTTAGGGGGCGTATAAAAGTCTTGGTAATAAGTCTCATGTTCAAAACCGTTATAAAACCGTGTTTATCGATCCTTCTTGTTGACTTAATTTTTTGACATCGTTGTCTATTGGGATGAATTATTGATTTAATGATTTTGGTTACACCGTTAAGTCTCTATTTTTAGACTTAATCTCTATTCACGCATAAGTCAATGATGTATCCTCGTGATCATTAAGACAAAATAAAATATAAGAGATACCAATTAGGAATAAGGGAGTTTAGGTTCGTAATTAACACTCATGAGATATGATCGTGTTGCTAACTTATAATAACAATGATCTCGTTACACGCTTAGCATGGAATTGGGTGAAAATCGAGGACGACGAAATTATTTCTAACGAAGCATTCACGTGTTCTTGTTCTATGATCCCAAAAGTCACGTTATCGTGATGAAAAGAATACATTATGTCTAAAACGCATGTAGTAGTTTATTTAATTTAAGTCTGGAATAAAAGTCATCATAAAATGAATTTTGGAAGTGCTATGATACTTAATTCTAGCATTGCGTGGGGACACGGCAATGGTTTAGTATGGGGGAGTGATGAGACTGTATTTATACATAGTCTCATCGTCCAAATCGGGCTTAAAATGCTTAAAATATCATCAAAATACCCATATATGTGCTTGTGTTTGTTCATTGTGTATTTTAGGTACGGATATCGTGAATTCACCAAAAGATCAAAGGAATCAAGCAAAAACGAACACGTGAAACGAAGCCGCACAAAGAACCGGACCCGAATCATGAATTTCCTTTGAAGTCCTTGAAGTTTGAAGATTTGGCAAAAATGGTCCCTCAAGAATTAAAGACTTTTCATATTATACCCTTGCAAAACTCAATTATTGCATTAGGGTCCCTAATATTTCAAGATATTGCATTAAAGGTCCTTGAAGAATATCAAAATTACAAGAGAAGTCCTTGAATCAAGTTCTTAAACCTATTGTGCCAAAAATGACAAGATGTGGAAACTTGATTACAAAGGAATTGGGATAAAAAGCTGAAAGATTGCATATGCTAAGTTTATGGGAAATGAGGGGCCAAATTCGGCCAGACAACAAAACCCTAACCCTCCACTCACCTGCTGCCACGTCACGTGGACTAGTCAAACCACCAATCACCATTTTTCTTTCCCCCACGTCAGATTCCACTTTCATTTTTAAAACTGATTAAAATCAGTTTAATATTTTGGGAGGTAAACACTAATTTAAAAAACTAATCCCTCATAACTGGATTAAAACTCCTAATCCCTTTCTCTTTTCCCACATAAACTCTAACTCAAACCCAACTTAAACCAAAGGGGTTTTTGTCTATTCACTCTAGAACCATAATTACCCATCCCATAAACCAAACCCACTCACCAAATTCCCTCCCCGTGACCACATCTGGACCCCCCATGTCCCTTGTCTCCCCGAAAATGGCAATATCAGCATCTTCAGTCCATCAACGCTCCAAAATCATTTACTTGGTCCCAAAGGATACTTATAAACGTTCAAGATCAAAAGACCAGCTATCTCATCACATGACACGTTTTTAACCAAGAATCAAGTGAAGACCAAGAGGGCAGCATTGGAATTTCAGTGTTTAGGGTTACACATTTGTATTTTTTTATTCAAGTATCTAGAACCCTCTATAGCTTAGTATAAAATGGGTGGTTTGTACCCATTTTAGTTTTTGTTCCTGTTTTTGTATAAATTAAATTAAGTAATGAAAATGAAAGTTTTAACTTTGCAAATTCTGGGTTCCAAAGTAGTATAGAGTTTATCTTTTATGCAATTTAGTTAAGTCTCAAAAGGGATTTTCAGTTTTCAAAGAAGTATTTTCAAATTTTCATTTTTTTTAAGGATTCTTGAAGAAGGTCTTTATAGGTTGCAAATTGGTTTTATGATGAAGTGATAGTGGATTTATAAAATTTGTTTCAATTTATATAGCTTTTTGTCAAAAAGGTTTCAAGATTGTGTAGTACCAAAGATTTCAAGAAAATCAGTTTTCCATATTTTTTTTATTTTCTTTAACCTATAAGCTATAAGCTAGCTTATAATAAGCTAGCTTGATAGCTTATTGGCCTTGTGAACAGGTAAATTTTGTGGCTTTTTCTTCTTGGCAGGTTCTAAGGGTCATTACCTTCTTGAAGATATATTGGATACTTGGACTTGTGAAGTCCAATACCATCATCTCTCTACAACAGCTTATCACAAAAGCCAGCATAAGCCTCCAGCTTATAGGAGAAGGCCTTAGCTGGCCTTTGTGTGGTTGGATGTTAACCACACCAGGTACTGGCTTGAACCCTCCTAGAAATAGGATTTTATGTGATGTTTTGTGATTTTGCATGATTTTGAGTTTGACTTGCTTCATTGTTCATTTTCTTGTTTGATTAAGCTTCTTTAGTGATAGTATGCATGTTTAGATAGGTTTTAGATAGTTTAGCTAAGATTTGAAAGGTTTTCATTTGATAATTTTTAGTTACTGATTTTTAAGGGGTGTTTGGCATTAGGGAATTAACTGGTTTAGGGTAACTTTAAGCTAGGTAAGATTGCCCTAGCACACTTGGTTTATTATTTGGTACCTGTTTTTCAGTCATTGCTTTAAGTATTGAAGAGGTTTTAAGCAATTGGTGTGTTCAAAAGTAGCAAAATCAGTAAGACACTCTTTCTGCCTTGCTAGATTATAGGTATACTTAGGGTTGCCAATTGGTTTTATGTTATTTGGTTGAGTAGTGTGCAAGTTTGTTAGCATTAAAATCCATTTTCTTGCCAAGAACACCAGTATTGTTCATCATACCCCATTTCTTGTTATCAGTAACTGTATATTGCCTCTTTTTGTGTGAAATTTGTGAAGAGCTTGCCTGTTTTCTTGATTATTCTGACTCCCCACACTTCCATGAGTGTGGGGGTGCCCTTGTATCCAAGAAAAAATCATCACAGCTAGCTTTCCTAAGCTAATTTAGCACCAGACCCGTATCTTTGTTGGTACTGCTACACTAGAAGACAGAAACAAGCTAAAGGTCACTATCAGAATCTTAATTTTTTGTCTTTTGCGCCCTTAAATAGGAATTAGGGGTTCAAACTTTTTCCATTATTTTTCTTTTTTAATTTCTGATTTTTCAGTATAATTTATTTTCTGATTACTGTTCATTTCCTATTTTTTACATTTAATTGCATTTTTAATTACTTTTAATTAGGCTGTTTTTGTCATTTAGTGTAAAAAAGTAATATTTTTTAGATTTAAAATTTTTCTTATATTTAGAAAAGTGTTTTAAGATTTTTAGTTTAAAAATATTTCACTATTTACTTTTTAATCATTTTTTATAATTAATTTAGTATAATTAGGGTTTAATTATTAATCAGTTTTGTCTTTTAGTGCAAATTTTTACATTTTTCAAATTTTGTCAATTTTCTACTGTTCATTAGTGTAACTTAGGATTTTTAAAGTTGTCAAATTAATTTTGGCATTATTTTATTATTTTTTAGGATTATTTTAATTTAAAAATAGTTTTTAGTGATTAAAAAATAGAAAAATAGTTTTTAAAATTTAGGAAAAATACTTTTTAGTCTTTAAATAATATAAGTTAGTTATTAGTTCAATAAATTAATATTTTCGGCATTTTGTTAATTATATTTAATTTTAGGGCTTTAATTAGCATTTAAAATTGAATATTAAATTAATAAAAGGTTTTAAAATATATTTGTTGGATTTTTATTCTTATTTATATTATTTAAGACTTAGTTTTAACTTTTAATTAATTTTTAGGTTTTGTTTTTAATTTCGTCGCGTTTTACGTATTTACGTTCGCGTTTTACGTCGTAGTTTAAATCGTAGTCGTAGCTCGTCTTTACTTTTTCTCTTCTAAACCCAAAACGTCACTAATCCAAACATTGTTATTTTATATATTGGCTCATTAATACACACACCTCCTTCGAGAACGAACTTGGAATTTATTCGTCTTTACGGTTTTTCATTAAATCGTATTGATTAATACTTGCCGCACTTATACGTTGTTTTCCTAAAAGACGTATTTTACTCAACATCAACATAACACTAAAATGAGTAAATGAGAATATGTAAACCCACTTGATCATCATATATATAAAATCATCATATGTATACATAATTGTTATTTTTATAAAGTCATTGGACAAGAGTCTAAGACAAAGTATCATTTGTCTAGGTTTCCGTGATTGAAGCACGTACCATACATCCAAATCGCCGATAATCGCCTTCCCGCATCAACGTTAGTTCATAGCCTCGCACTCTTTTAAATGTTTTTATGAAATGTTTTATAAACCCGCGAGGGAGATAACATGTTAGTTTATATGAAATAGGACACTAGTTGTCCCGATTGTTTGTTTATTGATTTGGACCCGAAAGATTGTATGACCCTATGAATGATTATATGACCCGATGTATGGAATAAAATGTATTATTAAAGTTAGGTTATGTCAGTAAAAGTCCCATTAGCATGAATTATGAACTACCGGGATTTGGTAGACGCTTATGCATATAATAGTACTATTTGGGGACGATCACCCCAGTTCGAGCCTTGACGGTTGATCCCCGTCGTGCCACATTGATTGGTAAGCGAATTTATGTATAAGAAGATTTCCATAGCGTGATTATTGTGACGAAACGCTAACTTAGATGGGCAAATTGAGTATCGGGTTAGCTACCCGTTTTTGTGATAGTAAGGTAACAATGTCATGCGGCTTGTAATAATCCAAATAACGAAATACTGCTTTATGCATTGAATTACGATATATTGCCTGACTAGCAATACAGGGTCTTATTATTGATATTATGTTCGTGTTTTGGTTTTACATAACCATATTCATATAACGGTTTTTATTTAACTCTACACGACGTTATAATACGTATTGTATGATATTTTTACGACATTGGTTCGTATAATGGTTTTGAAGGCGAAAGCCTATATTGTGATTTTGACAAGAATTTGTATAAAATGTTTTTGGCCTATTTCATGGTCTACTATAATGATTTGTACAAAATTGATTTTTGGTAATAATTTTATACCGATATTATATTGATGGATTTTATTAAACTCTATGAATTCACTCGGCGTTATCGCTGACCTTTTCCTTTAACATGTTTTATCTCAGGTACTTGAAGGTAATTCTCGGGAAGACAACAAGAATTCATGGCCCGCACTTAAATAACAATTTACATTCAAATGCTTTGTAAAACCTGTATGAAATACAATGACTTGGGACCTATGTAACTTTGATATTTATGAATGGAAATGCTTTTATTATTAAACGACGCGATTTTTATGCGTTGTCTATGATGTGAGTAATGTGCTATCCCGTAACACCAACGAGTCTTCCGTTGTATTGAATCGTATAAATTTGGGGGTGTTACAAAGCTGATTCAGAAACTTCGTCAAAAAGAAGTCTATGAAGAAAGTTTTTTAATACATGCTGCATGAATTGGGGGGAAGTTAATCCAAATCATGCATATTACAATTGTTCCACAACAAGCAAAGACAAACAGGATTCAAGCTAAGGTACAAGTTATGAAGACAAGAAGAATTAAAAGACATCCTCAGCATTGGAAGCGCCTTGGAAGACTTCATTTTGTTGTATTTTTACTTGTTAGGAACATTGTAAGTAATTCCGTATGTCTCCACATTGGGGGAATATTGTTAGCCCTAAAATATGAGCGCCATTTACGGAATTACATTTGATTCAGATAGGCAAAATGTGGAGGGACTACTTTTGACATGTTGTCAAAGTGACCTCTTGTTTAGCCTATATATACCCCTCCATACTTCCATGGAGGGGTGAGGATTCTTCTTGTTGTGTATTTCACTTCTCTCTCTAAATACATACACTCATTTCAAGATTTATCTTTCTCTCTCTAAAAATGTCTAAATACTTCTTTTATCCTTCCCGACCTCCGGATTACCCTCTTGATAGCTTTGAATCTTATGGTTAACAAACTCTTTTATCACAATTGTCATAATCCTCTACCTAATCCTCCACTCGTCTAAAGCTACATAAAAATCCATTTCTTAAGTGGCCATTGAATGTCTTTTATACCTGCATGCACCGTAATCACTCTTTTATAACTTTAGAAAACAGCTTGTCATTCTTTAGCAATAATAAAAATCGACTTCAACGTCCTTCAAAAGATCTGCCATAACCATTACTCCAAATTTGTCCCACACCCTTCGCATATTCCACTCTTTAATTTCACAACCACCTCTAAGGTGTTGGTTAACACTTAAGCATAGTCGTAGTCTCAGTATGTCCCCCACACGTCCCCAAAAGCAGTCTTAGTCACGTCCTTTTCGTGCATTTCTCGAATAGTGATAATTCAAACAAAAAAATCTACCTTAATTATCCCGCGTTAATCTACGCATATCCTAAATGACCCATCCTTCTTCTCAACGAGCCACACGACGCCTCCCCACGAATGATTAAGTTGAACCAAAACCTTTCCCCCGTAACTCTTTCGATTGTTCCCACGACCCTTATACATCTGAATGCTCTAAACATCATAGTTTTTTCACTTTGATGTCGTTCCTTGTACTCCTCTATGTGAAACTTCACTTTACGTCAAGGGTAACCTATTGAACCATTAATAAACAATTCGATGCATTCTTGTACTACAAAGGATATTACCTGCTTTTCACTCATCTACTTTGATACGATCAAAGGCATCTATTCCCACCGTTTCTACACCATTCAAGTACTTATTTCATCCTTCCGAAGGCGTTTTAGATACTCCGTTATGACATTCCAACTTGACTCTATGCTTCGCAACAAATTCACTAAATCCATCGTCAAAGCGCAACCGGATCTTCTATAGTACTACATGAACGCTCTCAATGAATATGGAATCATAACTAAGTCCGGTACCACCAATTACGAATAGTGAATCGAACCCACAGATGACTAACGAAATTTTACGTGAACAAATTCAACCAGGATACCTCAAAAGAACCTAATCATAAAATATGTATCAATTTAAAATGACCCATGACAATGAAAAACGACACAAGAAACACCTAGCGACAACCGAAACGTATTACGACCCTCGATATATTATTAAAACCTTGTACAAAAATCGACATTTACCTAAAAGGATTTTTTACTTTAACTGTATTTTAGCTGTTTTAAAACTATGGAATCACATTAATAAATTATATAAATCACCTTAAATGTAGAATTAAAGCATACAAAAATTTCCTTTAAATAAAAATCATCTTAAATATGTATTCATAAATGTTGTCCCTTAAATTTGTGATGATTAAGCAAGGAAGAAAGAAAGAAAATAGATGAAGAAGAGATGGATTCCTAGAGAGAGAAAGTAGTGAGAGAAAGTAGAGAGAGAGAGATGATTAACTTTTGGAATATTAGATTAGAAGTGAGAAAAATGAACAACCAACCCTCCTAACATGCTAGGAGGGTAGTATATAAAGTCCACCCACATGCGGGCTTTAATGGGCTATATATTGGGTCGGGCTTGTCTTTTGGACTTTAATTAGTTTAAATCCAAGCCCGTAAACCACGACTAATTAACTACCTATTACAACGTTCTAACTAATGTTACAATAATAACCTATGACCGAGCATTCTTGTTTGACTCAATATTTTGAGGCTAAAAATCTACCCCAATGTGAGGTCATACCCTTTTGATATTTGGAGATCAATGGAGACTACGAATCTCGTCATAAATGAGTCTTGAACGTGTAACAGTAGTTTTGTTCCTTCATGCTGTGATCTTTGAGCCTTTGTCATTGTCTTTCGACTTAGTCTTTTATCTTGAGATCTTCAAATCATTCTTGACTTGTCTTTGCCATCTTGCGATCTTGTGTCTTTATCCACATGCTCACACTATTAATTGTTGAATAAGTCTTTGGGCATGAACATGTGGTTTTGAATCTTTGACTATGCTGAGTACACCGTGACGCCACCTTCTCGAGACAAAACATGGACATGGACTGAATGGCTTTGACATTCGTCCTAAATCGGTAGCGTTTTACCTCCGGTCGGTGAAGACCCTTATACGATATTAAATACCGTACCTGTGATTAGGTAGATTCAATTAAGAGTCTCCTTGACAGGGTTTCGCGACTGTACTAGCCATTCTCTTTACTCGACCATCTCAAAGCAAGACTGCGAACATAAAGAGTGAATCAATTAGATGAATATCCGCTTGATTAAAGTCGTCAATTCAAATTCCTGGAACAAGTTTGATTCATTAAGAATCTTACCATTGTTGCTTTCCAGTTGACACGAGTTTGATTCATAAGAATCTCACAAGTCACCTACCGTAACGCTGTTTGATGTTGACGCTAGAAGGATTTCCATTCGTCACTGTGAATATTAATAAATATCACTATGAATGTTCTGGCAAGACCATAAAGATATTGCGTAGAAACCTGAAACGAGTTTGAATCAATTCATAATCAAACCACTGTTGCATTTCAGTTTTACATATGTTCAATTCATAAAGAATCTTGCATATGACGTACCGCAGTGCTGTTTGATGTTAACACTGGAAGGATTTCCACTCATCATTGTGAATACTAAGTAGTATCACTCTGAGTGTTCTAGCAATATCACAAGGATATAGCGTAGGACTCTCTTGATCTTCATCCGTGTGTCCTAACGAGATTTGATTGATCTCTTGGCTCTAGACTCGATTTGTGCACTTTTAGTGGTCGGAGGCTGGAGTAGATGCCACCTATTCAATATCAACTATCTCGGAGTGAGAAAGTCAATAGAAGTCGTGTTGATCTCCGTGACAATAAAACAAACTTCTTTTGAGAGAAGCCTGAGTAGCTAGGAAAGGGTTGTGCTTCACATCACTGGGTCCATGATGAGTTGTCTTCATGATGTGTTGACCCGGTTTCTTCCTAAGTTGTATGGAGGGCTTCTTTCTTTAGACCCTTTATCCTTACATTTCTTTTTCATTCTTCAACCCCTTCAATGCTTACCAAGACATCATTAATAGAACCTTGTTGTGATTGTTCCAGTGCTATCATCAGTACTTAGTCGGCATTCAACTTCGTTCACATTCTACTCCATCTTTCCTAAGGAATTCTAATAATCTATTGGATTGTCCCTGGGAAGATCCCTCCGGTTCTGGTTGGATCATAGGACTTAAACCTAACCACCCTTTTGACACCAATAACGTCGTGAATTAAAGATGTTGTGGGTATTTGATCGTAACCATGAAAACTACTTTAAATTCTAACAAAGTGTTTGAAAAACATTTAACACCTTGATAGTTTTGTCGTTTCAGAAAAAGTGATTCGCACATGTAGGTAATAGTTAAAGTGCTTGAGTCTTATATAAGATCACATTTTAATCACATTTTCTCCCCCTATCTCTAATATATAAAATCTTTTGATATTAGAGATACCAAATTTGATTAAAATATATTTTGAAAAATAGTCTTGAAATCTTTGGGAGAAAGATGTGTCAAACTTAGCATGAATTTTGGAAAGCTCCCCCTCAAAAATTGATCCAATGGAATTGTCATTACGAGGATTTGATCCATATTAATCTTTGGAGGATAGGAGTTGTTGAACACACAATTTTTGAAAGATTTTGAATATCACTGAGAAATTATTGAAAAATTGTGTTCAACGCTTTTTGAAAAATCAATTCTTTATGACTAAAAGGTTTTTCTAAAGCATAAACTTGAGTTCATAGACTTTGAATGTCTTGACGAATCCACTCAAGTGTAAGAAGATTTAACTTCTTTTGCTAAGGGTAAGAGTACAAAAACGTACACTCCCCCGTGAATTTAGATCCGGGTTGCAATCTGAAAGTGATTACAAGCCATTGTGTTGAGCTCAAAACGTGGAATGTTTTGTGACAAGCTCAACCCAAGATAGATTGCTCTACCCCTTGTTGGAAATATTGTCCAAAATAGACAATTTCCTTTAAAAAGGATAGAAATGACATGTTTTGAAAAATATTTACAACTTTCATTCGAGCTTTATGTACACACCCGTGTCGTTATTGAGTGACATTTCTAGGTAAGTCCATATTATCGATACTAAAAGACATGTCGAGAAGAATATATTTGGATTTTGAAAGATTTTTAATTTTGTGTTATGTTTTTATATGTTTTATATTTTTGTATTTTTCTTTTTCAAAGGTATTTACATGTAGATGTTTGATAGATGAATCAAGCAGGCTTCTTTGCTAGAACCTCCAGTTCTGCTGGAGTCAAACATCTCATACCAATTTGCCTAACAAGATACGAAAACCTCTCTTTCGAAAGAGCTTTTGTAAACAAGTCAGCTAATTGGTAATTAGTTCCAACAAAGTATAATTCAACAATACCTCTTTCAACTTGTTCCTTAATGAAGTGATATCGGACATCAATGTGCTTCGTGCGGGGATGTTGTACCGGATTGCAGGAGATAGCTATGGCAGACTTTGAGTCACAGTACATAGGTACTTTATCAAAGTGGAAGCCATAATCCATGAGTTGTGTTCTCATCCAAAGAACTTGAGCACAACACGTAGATAGAGACACATACTCCGCTTCGGCTGATGAAAGTGACGTGCAATCCTGCTTCTTGGAAGACCATCCCACAAGCTTATCTTGTCCTAGAAATTGTGCACCACCAGAAGTACTTTTTCGTGTATCAAGACACCCTGCATGATCAGAATCTGAATAGGCCGTTAGAAAGAAACCGGTTTCCCTCGGATACCAGAGTCCCATGTCAATGGTATTCTTAAGGTACCGAAAGATCTGTTTAACCTCCTTGAGGTGCTTTTCAGTGGGTCGTGCTTGATATCGTGCACAATAGCATGTAGCATGATGAATATCAGGTCTGCTTGCTGTCAAGTACATGAGGGACCCGATCATGGAACGATATCTCATTTGATCTATGGTTAATCCCTCCAAATCAGCATCTAGAGATGTGGTTGATAATGGTGTCCCAACGGGGTCACATGATGTCATACCATGCTTTGTGATTATATCTTGACAATACTTAGCTTGGTTAATGAAGATACCACTTGGGGATTGGTGAACTTGAATTCCTAGAAAGAATTTTAGTTCGCCCATCATAGACATTTCAAATCTGCTGTGCATTACTTTTTCAAACCATTTTGAAAGTTTTGGGTTTGTAGACCCGAAAATAATGTCATCAACATAAATCCGCACAAGCAAAATGTTATCCTCATATTTATAAGTGAACAAAGTTAGATCAATAGAACCTTTTGAGAAACCTTTGGAGACCAGAAATGTCGAGAGCTCGTCGTACCACACCCTTGGAGCTTGCTTGAGTCCATAAAGTGCTTTGTGGAGACGATACACCTTGTCAGGATAATGAGGATTGACGAATCCTTCCGGCTGTGTGACATAGACTTCTTCCTTCAAAGGACCGTTAAGAAACGTCGTCTTTACGTCCATTTGATAGACAATGAATCCCTTATGTGCAGCATAAGCCAGAAAAATACTGACCGCTTCTATTCGAGCTACTGGTGCAAATGATTCTTCAAAATCAATACCCTCTTTCTGTCCATACCCTTTAGCCACTAGCCTAGATTTATTCTTGATGATCGTGTTCTCTTCATCCATCTTGTTTTTCCAGATCCATCGAAGATTTAATGGTATTAGATCTTATGGTTTGTCAACAAGTTCCCAGACTTTAAGTCTTTCAAATTGTTGAAGTTCATCCGTCATCGATTCAATCCAAGCATGATCATCCATGGCTTCTTTGATGTTTTTCGGTTCGGCTGAACTCACGGCGAGTGCGAACATACAAACATCGCCATCGGTGTGAAGCTGTCGTCTTGTACGAACGGGCTGTGAAGGGTTTCCAATTACGTGAACCAAAGGATGATCTCGGGTCCAATGATGTGTTGAAGGATGTCGTTGGTAAAACGTATGCATATTTGACGGATCAACATGGCGAGTAGAAGACTCTCCAGTTTCGTGTACCGGTGTACCGAATGGGTTGATAAATTCGTCTTCATCAGATAATGCATCGTCTGCTTGATTTGTGTTCTCTGGAGCAATGACAGTATTTGTGGATGTTTTAGGATCGATTGTTGAAGTGATATTCTGAGGAGGTAAATCTGCAGCAACCCGTGTTCAAGTAGATGAAGTTGTATCCGGTTGTTGACGATGATTGGTATCATCATTCTTATCATGAGTGACAACAGAAGACTTCGATACAACTTGTTTCTCCTCCGTGAAATATTCATCATACATTGGTCCATATAACATTTCCAACTCTTCAATTGTCGTGTCGACTGTCATATCAGCTCTAGGAACATTTTCTGGAACCAGCGTTGAAATTGACGGTTCATTGCTGTGGTATTGAGTTTCGAGTTCCGTGCGGTTGTGAACGGAAGTCGTTTGTCGTTGTGGATCGGGACTTAAATTGTTTTGTTCAAGTGACATCTCTTGTAATTCATCAAATCAAATGTGAATGGTCTCGACAATCAATTTGGTTCTCTTGTTGTACACTTTATATCCCTTAGACTGAGTTGCATATCCCACAAGAATACATGCATCACCTTTCTCTTTCATCTTGTCCAGATTTTCACCATCTCGAATAATGTAACACGTACATCCAAAAACATGAAGGTGTTTGAGTGAAGGTTTTCGATCATGAATTATGTGATATGGTGTCTTTTCGTGTCTTGGGATAATAAAGGAACGGTTTTGTGTGTAGCAAGCGGTTGACACGGCTTCGGCCCAAAAGTATAGTGGAAGTTTTGAAGCGGATAGTAATATTCGAGCAACCTCAACTAAAGTACGGTTTCGTTTTTCAACAACGCCGTTTTGTTCGGGTGTTCGAGCAATAGATGTTTCGTGTTTAATCCCTTCGGCTTCAAAATAGTTTCTCAGATTTGAATTCAAAAATTATGTACCTCTGTCAGTACGAACCACTTAACTTGAGCTTGAAGACCATGTTGTATCAGTTTAAGGAAGCTGATGAGAACTTCGGGTGTTTCATCCTTGGACCTCAAGAAGTGAGTCCATGTGTACCTTGAGTAATCATCGACAATTACCAGAATATATTTCTTTCCATTGATACTCTGAACACGCATGGGACAACACAGATCCATATGGAGAAGATCTAACCGTACTTTTGAGCTTGGTGTAGTCATTGTTTTGAAGCTACTTCTTTTAGCTTTACAAAGTTCACAAGAAGAACAAAGATGATCTTTGATGAATTTCAAACTTGGAAGGCCTCTCACAATATCTTTCTTGGAAAGCAAGTTGATGGTATCAAAGTTGAGATGAGAAAGACGTTGATGCCATAACCATGCCTGATTCGTTGAAGCTTTAGCCATGAAGCAGATTGGAGTTGATGAAGTTGTGTCTTGAAGTGAAATTGTGTAAAGATCAGTACCCCGTGTACCGGTAAGTAAGTCATTCCCATCATAATCACGAACAAAACATGTCTTCTTTCTGAAAGCAACCTCCAAATCCGCATCACAGAATTGACCAACCAAGAAAAGATTATGATTGAGCCCTTCGACGTAGTATACCCTTTTAATCGTGATATTTCCCTGAACCAAATCTCCATATCCTAGGATCGGTGCAAATTGATCATTTCCGAATTGGACCGTACCCAGGAACTTCTCCACGAAGTTAACTAGAAGCTTGAGATTCCCCGTCCTGTGCTTCGTGCATCCGGAGTCCAGTATGAAGAGAATTATTTGTATCACCTGCAGAAGAGTTAGAACACGATGGAGCATTTGCTAAATTAGATACGACAGTAGTTGTGATAAGAGAATCATTAGTGTCCTTAGCAACATTTAAAGGCATACTAACACTCGTAGTCACATTTTCTGTCCTAACTTTAGGCATCCATTTATATCCGGGGAGGACATTGATTAGCAAACCACCATTTCCAAGACTTACTAGCAGACTCATAAAATTCCTTAATTTTGCTTCTAGGGTTCTTAGTGGTGGAGTATGATGCATTACTTTTCTTAGTGGGGGTGGCACCAGAATGGTTCATCTCGCTTTTGGGTTGACTAGCTCTAATAGGCATTGCAACTTGCTTCTTAGTTCTAGTATCTACGTCTTTGACTTTATTCATAGCACACATGGAATGATTAGCATTAGCACACTTTCCACATTTGACACAAACAAATTTCACATTCATAGCATTCAAATCATTCACAGCATTCAAATCGTCATTACATGCGATAACAAACTTTTTATTCTTAAAAACATTCAAATTCCTTGGGTGTTCTTCTACTTGCTTCATCTTCCCTTGATTCTTGTGTTTCCAGACCTTATCATTCACTTGAGTGCTCTTAAGCTGAGTCCGGCTAACACTAGTAGTGGAGACTATTCCTGTAGTAGAAGACACACGAATATTAGTGTTTATAGAAGTCTGAGGCGAGTGAGTATCTTTGTTTGTGGGCTTAGTGGACATTCTATACATCCCTGGTTTAATCACATTATTGTGCTTAACGCTTGGTGCTATAGGATTCCTTATGGGTTGATTCTGTGGTAACCTTTCCTTTCCATCCATCTTGGGGGCAAACACAGGTTTTGCAAACGAGGAATTTGATAAAGCAGATTGTTTTCCCAAGATAGAGGATCTATTTACTTTAGAGGCATTGGGTTGTCTAACAACAGGTTTCTTAATGCTAGGTTCCACGATTTTCCCACCCATTTTAGCAACGAGTTTATGCAACTCTACTATCGCTCTGTCCTTGTCTTGTAAATGAGCTTTCAACCCTTTAATTTCCAAATTCTGTTCATTCATTTCTCGAAATGTTTGGGAAAGTTTTTCTTGCAATTTATTATCATGTGGAAAACTACCAACGTCTTTTTGCAAAGCAAGTTGAAGTGAATGACAATGTTTTTGAAGGAAATCAGTTTTGTGTTGAAGTAACTCAAAAGCCTTTTTGTCAACATTTTCTTTACGTTTCGAAAGCTCAATTACAAGACGTTCACATTCTTAGATCTTATCAAGATATTGGCATGCAACTTCAGAATATTCATCAATATCAGCACAAGATGTAAAATAAGCACACATAACATCTTTAGAAACTCATTCTTGCAAGAGTAAAGAGATTCAACATATTTCAAATCATCATACATTTCAGTCCGAATGAACTCCTCAAGTTGAAGAACAGTTTCTTTAATCAACGCCGTGTTTGGAATTAAGAGTTCTTTGACAAGAAAGGTAATATCTTGAGGAATCGGACGTGTCCACTCAGCATTTTCACGTTTTGCCCAGTCTCTTTCAACAATAGATTTAACATTATCTATGTGATGTTTAAGAATACCTAATGTTTTCCTACTCTTGCTTTTAGATTCATCTAGAGGGAGGTAGTTTATGTATTTGTAAACATTAGATTTCTTAGGGGCAAATGCTTTCTTCCATTGAATTCTATTTTGTTTGCATTCTAGAAACACTTCCTCACGAGTTTTTTGAGGTTGTTTGTAGAAAAGACCATAGAGACTATTCTCATAAGCATAATTATATGGTTTAACAAACTCTTTATTGACAAGATGTTGACTATCATCATCCCAAAGGGCAGTCTCTTCACTATCGGCACTAACAGGCATGCAATCAAGATTGGTCCTCTCAGTCTCATCAAGATAAAGACACGGGTTCGCAGCTTGAGCTTTGGCAAGGTACTCAGGACTTGGAAAGCTAGCTTGACCCTTAAACATGGAAGGGGGTGCCAGCATTCTTACGGATTGAATAGAATCATGCGTTTTATAAACAACTTTCTTCAAAAATTCGACTTGTGCTTCTAGTTTCGTTACTTTTTCAGTTTCTTTATCATATTTACTTTTGAAGTCTTGTTTTAACGCATATACCTCTTGTTTCTTATCCTCAAGAATTTTAGCAGAATCAGTAGTGGTCATAGAGAGCTTTTGTTCAATTTCATTAACTTTGGTGTTGGCAAGGTACGTTTTTTGGCGTTCATCCATTTAGAAAACATTATATTGACGCTTCTCTTTTGCTAATAACTCAAGAGTTGTATTATATTTGTTTTCAAAATCGTCCTTTTGACTTTTTAACGCACTTCCTTTATACCCCTCAAGCTCTTTGGTTTTCTTAAGGAGCTCATCTCTATAGCTTTCAGTCATCTCAGTAGATTTGATAAGAGCAGCTTTGCATTCTTCAAAACTTTGAGTGAGCGTAGCGTTTGCCTTCTTTAATTGCTTTTGACTCTTTTTATTTTCAGTGACATCTTTTTGTAAAGTAGCAACTAAATTAGCAAGCGCAATACGTTCCTCTTCATCATATTCATTTGCATGTTGATCATCCTCAGACTCATTATTGCACATGTCTGATGAATCGGGTGTGGTATTGCTATCAACCGTTTCCATCATACACGTGTCATTAATGGCATTGGGTAGATCACTATGCTCAAGAATATCACCAAACACATTATATTCATCAGTAGTGTGTACCTTATCGATTGGCTTAGTGTCAAAGATAGGGCCATTGTCATCTTCAGTGACTTTGAGAACTTCTTCAACCTTTGCCATGTACGAGTAATGTGAATCGAGCTCTTGATCAGAATCTTCATCATCAATATCATCAAGCATTGCTCCTTCCTCAGCTGACAATTTAACCCCTTCCATTTTCTTGCATAACAACATCTTTTCCTTGTGATAGCTGGAGTCTCTAACCCTTTTTGGCTTCCTGCATTCCTTTGCCATATGCCCATAACCTTGGCAATTAAAACATTGAATCCCACTCTGTTGAACCACTTGACTTCCAACAGTTTCCCTATTCCCGGTAGCAGCAGCAATCCTCTGAGTATCATACTTGGCAGTTTGTCGATCATACCTTGCAGAACCCTCAACATGTGTTGGATTATGTCGATCATACCTAGAAGGACTTTCACCACGTTGACGTGTGTCATACCTTGGAGGACTCTCAACATATCGGTTCTTTATGTTAGATGATGTACGAAGATTGTTGCTGGTGGGTTTATAGATTTTCTTGTAAGTCTTCATTATGAAAGCAATTTGTTGTTTCATCTCTCGGTTCTTTTGAGCTTGATCTTCATCACTATCTTCTTCAGATGAGGACTCAGATGGTGGTGATGGTGCTCTTGGCACTTTACCTCGAGATTTTGTGGATGATGAAGACTTAGATGATGTGGAAGATCGTGGTGAAGATGATGTAGTGGAGTATGGCTTAGGAGCACGAGAGCGATGATCTTGAACATGTTGAGTGGTAGTCACTAAAGCAAGTGGATTAGCCGTCTTTGCAACACGTTCAGCTCGAATCTCATTTGCTTCATTCTGAAATTGCTTCAAGATATCAAAGAGTCGATGATATGAGACCTCGTCTAACTTTTATTGTTGTTTCACTAAATTGACGAACCGTGTCCACTCTGGTTGAAGTTGTTGAAGAAATAGAACATTGACTTGCATGGTGGAGACTTGCAGATTATTTCTTGTCATGTCATTCATCATTTTATAGAACCTGGAGTAGTATGAATCAATTGATTCTCCATCCCTTGAAGTAAACTTGCCAAAATTCCAAAACAAGTTTGTTTTGACATCTTGTTTGTTGAGTGATTCTCCTTGTTGCAAGCGTTCAACCGCAGTCCACATTGCATGTGCTGTCGGGCATGCATCAACCGTGGAGTAAATATCAACTCCAATCCCACTTAAAACCATATAGATGGATTCCTTCTCCGCATCATGCCAAGCATAATTTTCAGGTGTGAGATCGGCTCTTGTTTCATCACGTTCACTTGCGGGTATTGGATCAGTAGTATCTATGGCTGGTCTTGGAGGAATTGAGATCTTCTTGAATATATATGGTCCATGAGTAATACATCTCCTCAAGGCATCACCATTAGGTATTGTATCAAGGTATCGTATGAAACGTGATTGAGCATACCGACCAGACACAAGCATTGGTGGTCTCTCTTTGTTACCCACCACCATTATGTTGTTGTTCGTCACACGATATTCGGCAGTAGAATCCATCTCAATATTCTCTGAAATGATGAAGTGAATAAGGATCTTAAGTAGATTTGTTGTGATCGTTGTTGTGGTTTAAATTCCGAAAATTTCAATATTTCTCTAGTCCGACAATAAATTCACCAGTCCGACAAAACGGTAGACCAAAAAATTTTGTAATCGCCAAATTTTGAAATCGAGCTAGAAATGTCCTAAAACTAGTATGGAATAAATATGAATTTACTTGACGGAAAAATTTTAACTTTTTTTTTATTTAATCTTCGTGTAAACGATATTTCGAAACTAGTCTAGATGGTGGCTAAGTCTAAAAAATACTCGAACAAAATTTAGCAAAAACACAGCATCGGAATGTCCATCGAAATCACTTATCGGAATACAATCGGAATCCCTTTGTCGGAATGATGTTGAAATGTCTTAATCGGAATACAATCGGAATCCCTTCGTCGGAATGAAGTCGGAATGTCTTAATCGGAATGCAATCGGAATCCCTTGTCGGAATGATGTCGGAATGTCCTTAACGGAATGCAATCGGAATCCCTTGTTGGAATGATGTTGGAAAGAACCTTTTCAGAATACCAAATCGGAATGCAATCGGAATAACTGGTCGGAATGTTTAAACCCTTTTTCGATGCGACTGATCGGAACCACTAATCCCTTTTCCGATGACACTGATCGGAATAATAGTACTGTTTGAGATTTTTAGGTAAAAAGATGAGATTTTCGACAAGAAATCCGTGATTTGAACCAACCAAATGCGACCAAATCCCTACCACAACTATGTAGAAGATTTATATCAAGATTTAGAGCATGGAAAGCACAAAAAAATCTTGAATTCGAGATGATTATAGGAGAAAATCACACAAACCAAGTAAAATCAACAACGAATCACAAAACTACCCCATGGCGATTGATACCAAATGTTGTCCCTTATATTTGTGATGATTAAGCAAGGAAGAAAGAAAGAAAATAGATGAAGAAGAAATGGATTCCTAGAGAGAGAAAGTAGTGAGAGAAAGTAGAGAGAGATAGATGATTAACTTTTGGAATATAAGATTAGAAGTGAGAAAAATGAACAACCAACCCTCCTAACATGCTAGGAGGGTAGTATATATAGTCCACCCACATGCGGGCTTTAATTGGCTATATATTGGGCCGGGCTTGTCTTTTGGACTTTAATTAGTTTAAATCCAAGCCCGTAAACCACGACTAATTAACTACCTATTACAACGTTCTAACTAATGTTACAATAATAACCTATGACCGAGCATTCTTGTTTGACCCAATATTTTGAGGCTAACAATAAATGATAATAAATGACGTAAATAAGTTAAACTTACATGTCTAATTTTTTTTAATTTGAAATAAACAAGCCATGATTATATGTTAAAGAATTTATGTTACATCTTATTTCAAACACGGTTCCAAACACTTTACCCTTATTTCATCGACTACCAACAACTATTTTAACTCTTTGTAAATTCTATTTTTTTCTTTTCCTACCATGTAAGACTCAAAACAAAAGATATCGTTATCCCAAAAAGAAATGTCAACTATCTCAATAGCCTTTACTCCAAAAAATACCGTTTTAAATTGAACACGTGAAATGGGAACTCGAGGAATGCGCTACTATGGAAATTAAATATCTCAAGGAGAAGCGGGTTAGTAACCGATGAGAGTGCAATTATACATATTCTCATCGTTCTTTTCGGGCTTAACATGTACAAAAATGTCATAAAATACCGTATAATATGCTTCTATTTGTTCATTGTGTACTTTAAGTACGGATATCGTGAACTCAATCAAAAGATCAAAAGAAGCAAGCCAAAATGAACACGGGAAACGAAGCCGCACAAAGAACCGGACCCGAGTAATGAATTTCCAAAGAAGTCCTTGAAGTTTCATTTGTCAAGATTGGTCCCTCGTCTATTGAAGACTTGTCACTTTTGACCCTTGTAAAACTCATAATTACAAGATAGGTCCTTAAAGTTTCAATAAATGCCAAAATAAGCGCTTGAAGAATGCTAATATTGCATATTTATTCCTTGTTTCATGTATAATCAAGTGGAGGGGTGTAAATGTCATTTATCAAAAGATATCTACAAAGGGAATTTGAGGAATAGCTGTTGAACTTTAAATGCTAAGTTTGGGGTAGATCAGGGGGTAAACTTGTGAAAATTAAACCAACAAACCGAAGCCACTACCTTTTATACCCGGTCCACCATTAACCCCACGTCACCCCATTTATCATTAATAATGATTTTGAAAAATCATTTATTAATCCTAAAAAAGCCGGTAAACACATTCCATTCTCCCCTAATCCGATCTAAAACCATAACTATTCATGTTCATCCCTAAATCCACATTTTTTTCTAAACCTAAAATTAAGAGTCTAAACGCTTCAGAACCTTGATTAAGCTCACCACAAACCAAACCACACCCTTAGCTTGGACACCAGCTCAGCACATGGGCCCACACGTGCTCCCCTGTACCTCTATTTTTAGCAAGAAAAGAATCTTTCCAACCAATCTATGGTTCACAAAGTTTTCTTCCTCCCAAAGATTGAAATCAAGGGCTTTAATCAACTCTTCACAACTGGACATCACATGTGCACCAATTTGACCAATGTTTGAAAATCGTCCAAGGGCCGAATAGGGAATTTTGATGTTAGGGTTTTGTTTATTCTAGTAGCTTCTTCGTACAACTATATAAAGAGTGCTCAGCCTGTGTGAGACCTTGTTCTAGCCTTTTGTATGTTTTAGTTAAAATTAATGAAAGTTTATTTTTTCAATTCTACAAATTGTCTTGAGTTCCATTTTAAATTTGTGTTTTAGTATAAGAATCCTTTACTTTTTATTGAAATTTTAGTGTAATATTTACTTTTCATAAATAGCTTATAAGCTCAAGGACACTTGGCTTATAAGCTGTTTTTGTGATTCCCTTATAGGAGCTTGTAGGGTTGTTTGGTTGACACCCAAGAAGCTTGTATAAAATTGTATAAGCTATTATTATTGTTGGTTACAAGACAGTTTTCATGTTTCATAAAAATATGGTTTTCCAAGTTTTTGAGTTTTATTTTTTTTATTTTCTAACAAAGCTATTGTTTTATAGACCCCTTGGCCAGCTGACTTGACAAATTAGCTTGCAAAGGAGTTTTGAGGCTGTGTTTGTGATTTCTGGTTTGCTTTTCTTAGCATGTAGCACAAGAAAATCCCAAGTAACTTTTGTAGTTACTTGGGTGGATAGTTTTTGTCTACTTTTCACATTTTCTCTTGAAAAGGCCTACAACATAAGCTCCTTATTTTAGAAAAGCTAAGAAGATTCAACTTGGTGTGTCTTGGGATTAAACAAAGTCCAAGGTGGTAACCCTAATCCCTATTAGTTATCTGTGATTCTAGGTTCTTGGTGAAAAGTGTTTGCAAGTTATGTTAGATGTCTCTGCAATTTTTTTAGTTGATTTATGTTGTTTTTGAGTTAGTTGAATTTGGATTGTATGCATAAGACTTTGGAAATCTCGTTTTTATGCCATATAAATGTTTAGAGGTATTAGAATGTACATTGATCTTTGCTCACTATTACAAAATGTCTGCTATTAGGAGTGTTTGGATTGGACTGGTAACAATAGTCTAAGTCATCTTTGTGGATTTTAATTGTGTATGCACTTGAGTTAGCTTGGAACTTAGTCATTTACGTTGTTAAAGTCTTCTTCGTGGTTAAAAACAAAAATTAGAGTTCTTTGTTTTATTTCTGAGTAAGTAGCATAGGGAGGCACTAAGTTAACTTAATTATACCCATATCTTTGTTCTTAGTGATTATTGTGGTATAGATGAACTTGTTTAATTGTTTTGACTAAGTAGTTAAGGGCTTGAAGTGTTAGTTTATTTAGGCTGTAACCCACACCCTTAATTTTTCATAATTTTTTTTACCCAAATATATGCAGTCCAAATCAGCAGCCCTATTACCTTGATTTGATGTTTGATATGCTAAATTTCAGTTGATAAGGAGATTGGTAATAGAGGATTTGCTATTTTGAGGTCATAAGTTGTGAGGTCATGGATTGTAGCTTATAGGCAGTGTCGAATTTGTTTTTTTCCTTAGGTCTATTTAGCTCTTGAAATTTGCTACTGTCAGAGCATAGGAATTGTGTGGTGATTCTTGTTACTCATAATTGCTTCATTTCTTAGTGCATGATTGACCTTGCTTTAGTCAACTACTAAAGTAAGCTGTTTACCAAAACTAAGAAACCAAAGAAAATAAAAAAATATTTCTCCAAAGAGTTGCATGGCATGGCTTAAATGCATGAGCTGCTCGACAGGGGTTCTGCGTGCTACCATTGTACCATGAATTTTTACTTGTCATAGTTTCTCTAGTTTTTTATTTATAGTCTATTCATTTTCTAGCTTATTAAAAAAAGACATGGCTCATCAGCTAGTTTTCATCTTATTTAGTTTGGGTTTTCACTTCTTTTCATTTTTCTTGTGTTCTAGTTTTAGTTTAAGACTTTTCTAAAAAGGTTGCATATTTTTCCCTTTATTATTTTATTTTTTATGATTATTTTAATTTAAATATTGTTTTTAGCCATTTAAAAAATAGAAAAACAGTTTTAAATTTTTTTGAAAAATATATTTTAGGTTTAGAATAATATAAGTGAGGTTTACATTTGATAAAATCTTAATTTGGACTTTTTATTAATTATTTTTAAATTTAGAGCTTTAATTAACATTTAAAATTTAAAAATAAATTAATAATAAGTTTTCAAAACGTTTTGTTGAATTTTTATCCTTATTTATATTATTTAGGATTTATTTGAAATTTTCAATGATTTTTTAGTTTAGGTTTTTATTTTCGTCACGTTTTTACGTTTTAAGTTTAATTTACGTCGTAGTTTAAATCGTAGCTTAATCGTCTTTACTTTTCCACCTTTATCTCTCAAAAATGAAATAATCCAAACTACGTATTTATAATTTTGGCACAAAACACATACACCTCCTTCGAGAACGATCTCTACTATTCGATTTTGCGGTTTTCCTAACACGTATAATTTAATACTTATCGCATTTACACGTTTTTCCTAAAACGTGTATTTTACCCTACAATCAAGCCTAGTAATACACTCGATACATGAGCGGGAATCTTACATATAGGCATGGGTATACGTACACTCCGTCCATCCAACATGCAATAAACACCAATCCAGGTAATCATAGTTGCAAGTCCACTTGTGTTGTGGAACATATATAATTACGTTGGCCACCATAAATATATATGTCCCCTTTCACGTATGTACTTCCTCCTATGATAATATTTCTTGATATCAAAACATCTTGCATCACATAGCACATAAATCATCCAAAATATCACAAACCAAACATCATACACTCTGTTAGAAATATTTAAAGTGATGGTCATATAATATATCGTTACGAAGCTCGTGGAAAATACTACTCAACAGTGTAGAGAGTTCTATGTTATGTGTGTAACGGGAATTAGCCCCGAACACACAAATGAGGAAAGCCTCCTAAGCTTGTAAGCCTTAGTATAAAAGTCCAATCCTACCTCATTTGTGGGTGTGTCTCCCTTAGTATTTTCCATTCCCCTTATTTTAGAAAGAGAAACTCTCGTTAGTTTCTCTCACTAGAAACACCTACTTTGTATCTTTCTTTCTTCTTCTTCTTCTAATCTAATATTCCATTCTTAGTTTTAATCTTGTTCTTCATCATCTCTATTTCTTGTTCTATAAGTCGTGTGCATCAATCCTACAAGTGGTATCAGAGCCAAGGGATTCGTGGATAGCTCTTTGGTGATGTCCTTGTTTTTTCTTGAAATGCGTGAGTTTTAGATATTTGGGTGCTTTGGGTTAGTTAAAATCACAGATTTATTGTCAAAAATCTCACCTTTTTACCTATTTTTCTCAGATCAGTACCGTTATTCCGACATAATCCATCGGAAAAGGGTTTATACATTCCGACACATATTCTGATAACTATTCCGATAGGTGTTGCAAGCTATTATTCCGATACATATTCCGATAAGGATTCCGATAAGTGTTGCAAGCTATTATTACGATACATATTCTGATACGGATTCCGATAGGTGTTGAACTCAGTCATTCCGATGACACATTCCGATAGAACATTCCGATGGTATTCCGATGGACATTCTGATGGATATTTTGTTCGAGTATTTTTCAGACTTAGCCACTATCCAGACGTGTCCCGGAACATAGTTTGGCGAGAAAACCCAAGTAAAATTTATTTTTTCCTACACCATTTTTAGGCCATTTAAGCTTCGATTTTAAATTTTGGCGATGTGAAAAATTTTTCTACCAAAAATTCAAATTTTTGGACCAAAATTTAAATTTTTAGGCCTTTTTTCGTTTTTATTTGTGTCCAAATTTTTTCTTTTTCAAAGTTTTTCCCTACTACTTATTGGCTATTTCTAACTTGAATTCAAAATTTATAAATTCAAATTTTTTTCGGTTTATTTAATATCGGACTGAGGTAATTTTTGTCAGGCTGGAAGATTTCGGCAAAGTTTGATTTTGTTGAGACTCCAAAACACACTTTCTACGAATTGAGATCCTGTCTTTCACACGACTTCTACTATGAGGTATCAATAAGATAGTGATGTTGCGGGTATTGAGCATCGTGATAGCCATGCAAGAAAGAAGAGGAATGCTACCCATCTCCAATCTCAGCTTCTTATAGCACAAAAGGAAGAAGCATGAATTCCACTTCTAGATGAAGAGTTTGATCTCATAGCATCTGCAGTAGCATATGATGAGGAAGAAGAGGTGGCTACGGACTCCATCTTGATGGCTAATTCGCAACAATCATCAACATCGGTAATTCAACCTGACAGAGCTCCTGTGTATGATTCAGACAGTTCCTCTGAGGTACACCCACGTCTCAATGACAATGAGTTATATAATATGTCTAATTAGGAGGAAGAGTATACTGAGTCACTTGAGCCTTCCATTGAGACACGGGGTTCAAACGAATTATAGCAATATTATTTCTAATGCGCCTAATGTGGACCTTAGTGGAGATCAAGTAGCCCAACCTACAACCCTTCCTGACGAGACGCATGCGTATTATAAATTATTATTTGATAAGCTTGCCAAGGATGTTGCTCATACGAATATGGTTAATAATAAGTTTAGAGAAACTAATGCCAAATTGACCACTGAGCTTGCGGGATATAAGGAACGGGAGAAAAGTTTTGAGATTTATCATGCTAAAATCAAGGAACTTAAACAAGCTCATGCTACATCTGTTTATAAAAAAAAATGCACCACTAAGAAATTAAATGCCTTACATTTAAGTAGTGCTAAAAAGATAAGTGAATTGAATGATGAAATCACATCTCTTAATAAACAGCTTTCAACTGAAAAATCTATTATTTTGGATTTAAAATAAGAACGAAAAAAGCTGAAGCATGATTTCAAAATTCGAAAAAAGCTGAGGATTTTTGCAAAGCTCAGGATAGGATTAGAAAATTAGACAACCTTTTGGTAAAACGTGGCCAAACTATGACGACGATAAATATGCTCGCACCAAAAGTGAATGAGATAAACTACACTCGATACAAATTGGCTTCAGGTTGTCCTCTTCCTCCTAATCCCGGATATCTTAAGCATGTTCAGGCCACAAATCAAACTCTATATAATGGTAGTGTGCTCTTGTCTGATGAGCATGATCCTCCTAGTGTGCATGATCCTGAGGAAACTACTGAACTTATAGTAGAGACTCGTTTAAGAATGAAAAAGCTTGATAAAGAAGTGACACCCGTTTATTATCCGAAAGTTAATCCTCCAACTATTTTTGTTCGGTCTAAAACGAGTACTGAAATGCTTTTGCTACCAAGTGAGGAATTGTCTGATGACCCTCCTAAATCGAGTATCACACGACGGTATCTAAACGAGCTCAAAGATAATTTTGTCATACTCAAAAGTGTTGTTAACTCTAAAATTACTGGAGGAAACTGTACTTCACCAACTCACACTGAAGTTCAGAAAATTCTTCACAACGAGATTAATCCGCTTATTAATCAAGTTGATGCTAGGATAAGCAACCTTGAACACACTTTTCTAAAAGAACTAGCCAAATTTGTTGAAGACTTTAAATCTTTGGCGAAGGAGGCTGATGAATCTCTTGATAGAATTAAAGTTTTGGAAAGCGACCTTGCACGTCTCTCCAAAGAAAGTGACAGTGGTGATTGTGTTGATAGTAACCCCGTTGCGGTAAACATCTCTGTGTCAGACAATGAAACCCTCCAAAATGAGCTTGATCGTACGAAAGAGAAAATGGAGTCTTATGTCATCAAAAAGGATAACGAATTCACCGATCTTTGGAATAAATATGTCAAAAAATGTGATAAATGTAAGGATGACAAACTTTCGTATGATAAATCTTACAGTGAAATGAAACAAACAATTGAACAGTTGCAAGCTCAGTTAGGAGGTGAATGTCGTGACAGTGAGTATTCAACAAATGTTAATCAAAAAGAGTTCACGATTCTTCAACACCGATATGATTTTCTTCAGAAACATTGTCATTCTCTTGAACTTGCTTTGCAAAACAAAGTTGGAAAATTTCCAAATGATAGTAATCTACAAGTAAAACTCTCTAAATCATTTCACGAGTTGAATGAAAAGAGTATGGAAATTACTAATTTGAAAGCACAATTGCAAGACAAAGACATCGCAATAGCTGAGTTGAAGAAACTTGTTGGAAAGATGGGTGGAAAAACTGTGGAACCTAAGGTTGTAAAACCTGTTGTTTGTCAACCAAATGTGTACAAAGTACCAAAGCCATCTATCTTAGGAAAACCGCCTTCTAATGTTTCTAGGTTACTTCCTAATATCGATGTGCCACCAACTGTTCCAAAACCAGCCATATCACCCTATGTTCCTCCATTTAGAAAACCCACTTTTTCTAAACACAACCCGGTGAATGCACCTTGCACTACTCCTACTCCCAAACGTGTGATTCTTACGCCCGCAAAGGAATCTAAAGGTTCAAATGACGTTGTTCAAATCAACAACCTAGGGGATGGTTAGCCAAAAGGGAACATTCAAAAAGTAAACCATGTGTATTCAAAACCTAGTAAACCAACAACCGCTAGAGTTCAACACACTCCTAATGGTATTCAACCAAAACCTAGGACTCCTATCCAACAACCTAGGAATTGGCAACCACCAATGAGTAGTCATGTTTCGAACATGGTGACTCAACGGTCAGCAAACCCTAGGTACACAAGGACTTTCGAGAATCCCAAACTCCATGTATGCCTCACGTGTAAAAAGGGCATTCATTATGGAAACCATGCTCATTGCATTCTGCAATACCTCTATGAGGTAAACTCTCGTGCCTTCTCACAGAGAAAGAATGCAGAATCCCATAAGACAACACAGAGATTCATACCCGTCACAAAGAAAAGCAATGACAAGAAATCTTCAAGGCGGATCAATGTAGGACCTAGTTTCTCTCCAAATAAGTCTTCCGCTGTGCAAGAGAACACTACTACTAGATCTAGTCTTCAGTGGAAACCAACGGGTAGGATCTTCAAGGAAGTTGGTTTTAAGTGGATTCCCATCGAGAAGAGTGATGACACCTTCTCCAGCACTAATGTGAGTGTTCTAAATGTAGAAAATGCATTTGTTACTCCTAACACTAGTATTTGTGCAAACTTTTCATCTGTCATTGCAGGTTCTTCAACGGATTCTAAATCCATTTCTTCAAATGGTTCCAATTCTGTACATTCGACATCACCTTCTTCTGTTGTACAAAGGTCTATCTTAGATTATTTTCGAAAAAATTGAAAAAATCAAAAACAAAATAATAAAATACAACCTAGAAAAACAAAAAAAAACGAAAAAAACTTTCAAAAATACCAAAAATATTATTCTCGACATGTCTTTCAGTTTTGATAATATGGACGCGCCTAGAAATGTCACTCAATAATGACATGGGCGTGTACATAAAGATCGAATGAAAGTTCAAATGTTTTTAAAACATGTCATTTCCTTTTTCTTTAAATGATTTGCAATTACTTCAGATTGTGACTCGTGCCTCAGAGAAAGGAAAGTTGATCACGGATGATAACATATCCTTAACAACGAGAAGATAAAATTTTCTCGGTCATGAACTCTCGATAAAAACATTCCATGTTTTTAAGTTCGTGTAAACGACTTATAGTTAAATGTCAGACTGTAACTCGAACTTCAAATAAAGGAGAGTGTATCTTTAAAGATAACTTATTCTAACAACGGGTAGAGCAATCTATCACGGGTTGAGCTTGTCACAAAACATACAAAGTTTTGAGCTCAACACAATGGCTTATTGTCACATGTTAGACTATAACCCGGTCCCCAAAGAAAGGAAAGTCTTTGACTTATCCTCAACAACAAGAAATTAATTTTTCTCGGTCATGGGCTTATATCAAAACATTCAGAGTTTTAAGCTCATGAACACAAGGAAAATGTTCATTTATGTACATTATTCCTTAACAACGGGAAATTACGTTTTCTCGGGTTTTTGAGCACAATTTTCAAAGTATTTTAAAACTGTGTGCTCATATACTCCCCTATTTTAATTAGAATTTCTTTTCGAGGGGGAGTACAAACTTTCATGCAACATTATTCTCTCCATGTTTCATCACTAGTTTCACAAAAATTTCAATCTTATGCAATTTTTGAGGGGGAGAATAGTGATTAAAATGTGTTATATTGGATAAGATCTTTGATATAAGTGCTTTATCTTCCTAATATGTGCAAAAACCTTTCCTTTTATGATGCACATATGTAGGGGGAGCGTTTTGGTGATAGAAAACTTTCAAGGTGTAAACATTGATTTCATCAACACCTTGATTGCTTTTTCAACAGGTTTTTCTGGTTACGATATCTATACCCTTCAACACATTAATTCACGACGGTATTGGTGTCAAAAGGTGGTTAGATATTCGTCCTATGATCCAACCAGAACTGGAGGGATCTTCCCAGGGACAATCCATTAGAATTTAGATGTCCTTAGGAAAGATGGAGTAGTTGAGTGTACGGAAAAAATTCCGACTAATGTCTTAAGCTAGCACTGGAACAATCACAACAAGGTGCTAGTTATGACGTCTTGGTAAGCATTGAAGGGGTTGAAGAATGAAAAAGAAATGTAAGGATAAAGGTGTAAAGAAAGAAGCCCTCCATACAACTTAGGAAGAAACCGGGTCAACACATCTACTATCAGAATCACTTAGATGATTTCTGGTATTGAAGACAAAGCATCATGGACCCAGTGATGCAATGCACAACCCCTCCCAGCCTACTCAAGCTTCTATCAATAGAAGTTTGTTTTATTGTCACGAAGTTCAACTTATTTCTATCAACTTTCTCATTGGGAGATAGTAGATATTGAAAAGGTGGCAGTCTGCTCCAGCCTCCGATCACCAAATAAACATGCACTTATAGTGTCTAGAGCCAACGAGATTCATCAAAAATCTCATTAGGACACTTACTCCATATATCAATTGTTGTTCATCAATAGAAAACAAGCGATAATTTACAGAGTCCTACGCTCTATCCTTGTGATATTGCCAGAACATTCCGAGTGATACTCTTTAGTATTCACAGTGATGAATGGAAATCCTTCCAGTGTTAACACCAAAAGCACTGCGGTAGGTCATAGGTAAGATTCACTTGAATTAAGCATATGTTAACTGGAAAGCAACAGTAGTTTGATTCTTTCTTGATTCAAACTCGTTCCAAGTCTCGGCACAATATCTTTATGATCTTGCCAGAACATTCAGAGTAATACTTCTTAGTATTTACTGTGACAAATGGAAATCCTTCCAGTGTCATCATCAAACATCACTGCGGTAGGTAACTTGTGATATTCTGTAAAACCCGCATGCTTTTACCATGAATAGTACCCTTATGATCGTACATACATGATTAGAACTTTCCATATTTAGCACGTTCACGTTTCACGATAGGAATTTACAAGTATTACGTACGTGTTATTACATGATAAGTATTTAATACGTATTAATGCACGATAATTATTTCAACAATAATTATAATCACGAACATACGAACATGAAATCATGAACGTAAATAATCACGAGCTTAATATTATGTATTTACGTATATTTATTACGAGTACGTATAAATATAAATTACGACACGAACGAACAAGAAATATAAATCACGTAAACACGACACGTTAACACGTAAATATAAAACACGAGAAAAATCAACGGGTTCCCCATGTGGGTCCCACTTAGGCGCGGCATAGAACAAAAGAGGGGGCCCAACCCACTTTAAAATTTAACTAAAAAGGAAAAAGAAGGAAAGGGATTTTTCATATTATAGAATAATTAGAAAAATCAAAAATCCTGCTCCTCCTTTCTTCCTTGTAGCCGCCGCCCATATACACCACAAGGGAGGTGTTTGTTTGATCTTGGTTAATCCAATTTATTGCAAGATCGTTCGTGATTAGTTTTCTTGTTAATTCACGTATAGGTAATCTTCTTAAACCTTTTCTTTTTAATTATTTATTAGATCTAAGAACATGAAATCATGGGTTATTAAAACAAATTAATGAACATCTAGATCTAATCAAGGGGTATTAAAAATACATGTTTTAAGGGGGTGTTTGGTTCGGCTATGGGTAGAACCAAGAGCAAAAGCTCTCGGTGGTTGTTTGATCACCACCAACCGAGACCACAAGGTCTCGGTTTGGTTTTGTGGTTCGGCCGAGAGGACCAAGGGACCCCAACGCATGTCGGGGTTATCCTTGGTGGTTTAGGGGGTATCGGTTGGAACACCACACGCACCACCGGTTTAGGCCGGTGGTGGTTTGCCATGGTTAAGGGTTGTAGGCCGGTTCAAGGGTTAAACCGGTCCGGTTCATGACATTTTTAGTTTTAAAACACAGGTTCGGTTCACGGGTTATTTTTCAAGATTAATTATTTATTTTTACAAGTTAAATAATTACAAGATTAATGAAATTAATATCACATGCAATGTAATTAATTTAATTTGGATATGACTTAGGTTATATTATTATTAGTAATAATACATGATTTTAACCTAAGTATTTTATTAGTTAATTTAGACTAAGAAATTAATTATTTATTAAAACATGACTTATAATCAATTAATTTTCATGACTTAGGTTATATTAATAATAAATATTAATACATGTTTTAACCTAAGTATTATTACCTTTTATTTAATTAAATCATGTTATATTTAATTAAATCTTATAACCTATAGTTTATTTAATTTACATGTAATAATTAATAAACTATACTATATATCATCATGACTTAGAATATTAATCAGTAAAACTTAAGCTTATATATTATTAGCTTAATAGTCCAGCTTATTTCTAAATATGGAAACTTTCTATTTTTAGAAACTTATTTAATTAAGGAAGCTAATCTATTTATGGAAACTTTCTATTTTTAGAAACATATTTAATTAAGGCAGCTAATCTATTTATGGAAACTTTCTATTTTTGGAAACTTTCTATTTTTGGAAACTTTCTATTTTTCGAAACTTTCTATTTTTGAAAACAATCTATTTTGGAAACTTTCTATTTTTGAAAACTTTCTATTTTTGGAAACTTTCTATTTTAGGAAGCCTGCTATTTTTAGAAAGTTACTTATTATTATACAACGAGTATAATAATACAAGAAATACTAGTAATACTTAATCAGAATAGACAGAATACATGATAAACACGGTATAAAGCTAAATCAGTAAAACAAGACATGAACATATAAAATAAGCTAAGACATGATATAAAACCAGTTACGTAGTCAATAATCAGATACTTATACACGTATATTATTTATGTAGCATTAGTGATATCGAAGTAGGACTCTTTTCTGTTCGTCTTCTTCGTTCACTGGACACAAGGTACGGATTCTCCGTCCTTTCAGTATGGACATTCTTCCTTATTAGGATTCCCCGTATGCAGCAAACTGTTTTCCTAGTATATGTTTTATATGTTTTGATTGCTTATGTTTAATTAGATACCTAAAGCCATATACATGCATGACCAGTTTCACCTAGTTATGGAGGTACCATAACCATAACACTGGAGGCACCAGTGTTATGACTTCACCACGGCGGAGTGATAGCTCGTGGCGTCCCTTTTAGCTTTTGGCCATATTATTATATTATCATGTGGGGCGTATGGGTGCATCCTATGTTACATGTTTTCAGCAGATTATTCATGTCAATGTGGTGTGTGCCTTGCATCCTTCACAAGGAGCTGATCCCTCCTACCCAAAACTTATATTTAAATTAGAGGCAGCCCCTCTAATTTGCATGACGAGGCCACCCCTCCAAGTATTCATGCACGTTGATATTTTATGACCTATATTGGCTAATGGTAAACATGCTAAACAGTTTTATAAGGCTTTTCAAACTATAAAACCAGTTTTACTAAGATATACCAGGTTATCCAATACTTAGTCTTTTCCGCTGCTTTATGCATATATGCTTATATTATTCATGCTTTACTTATATATCCCTGTGCTGAGCGTTATGCTCAGCCGTTTTTCCTTTCATGTTCCCAAAACGGCAGGTACTCAAGGACGCTCGCAGACTTTAAGCGTATGTGCATATGGATTGGAAGCTTCCTAGCCTTCATTACTTTATGCATTTCTTCATACTTTTTATACTCATTTCTATGGACATTGTTTAGTCCTTTTCATTTACAGTACATATGTTTGTGTGTGATGAGTTCTACTTTTGGGATACCGATGTTTGTTTCCGGAATTTCCTTTACGGTCATGTGATGTTTTATACATTTATCCTTGTATGCTTTGATGACACGCCATAATCGCGCGTGACATTCCATTTATCAAGATGGGGTGTTACAATTATGGTATCAGAGCCAAGGCTTCGACCTGTAGGCTCTCAAAACACGACCTGTGATTAGTGGGTAGTCACTATGGTCTTCCTAGAACAGACACTCAGTTTTCATGCATTCATCATTTTCATGGATACACATATATGTCATTGTCGCAGGTTTATGACTAAGTAATGGTTGGTACAGGACTGGCCCTATTTAGTCGCATGTGTTTTATCGACACTTTTAACTTTGGGACCGACCCATTGGCGTCTCCTCGCCATGTCTTTTGTTTTGAGTGAACTGACCATAGGCGTTCACTCTCGCGCATATAAAAGTTTTCATAAAACTGCATCATGCATTCATGTACTAATTTTCTTGCATAAAATTTTTCTCATGATTTATGGTATAAATTTTTTTTCATGTATATATTTTATGTTTTAATCAGTTTAATCATGTATTTTATGTTATATTGTCAGATGGTTCTCACACGCGAGCAAGAACAACTCAATGCAGCAATCCAAGCTGCAATGCAAGCTATGCTTCCTCAGTTGAGGAATAAAATCAGGGCTGAAGTGCAGGCTGCAAACAATCAGCAGCAACACCCAGTACCTCCTCCTCCTCCACCAGCAACTTTGGTTACATGGCTGGAGAGATTCAATAAGCTACGCCCTCGAGCTTTCGAGAGAACAGATATCCCCAATGAAGCTTAAAGCTGGTTGGCTCACATTGAGAAGATCTTCGATGCCACGGGCTGTGACCCCATCTTCAAGTCGAGGTTGGCCTGCTACCGGTTCGAAGGTGATGTGCTATCATGGTGGACGGAACTGAAGCAGTCTGAGGGAGGTGATGCTTGGGTGGCTGGTTTGACTTGGGCTCAGTTCAGGGATTTGGTGATGGGACAATTCTTTCCCAAGGCTGAGAAAGTCAAGCTGAAAAGAGAGTACCATGGAATCCGACAGAGAGCTGGGGAGAATAGCAACGAGTTCATGCAGCGCTTTCTTCGCTTGGCTGGTTTTCTTGGTGCTACAGCAGGTACTCCTGAAGAGCAAGCACACCACTTCCGTTGTGCTCTTCGTACATCGGTCGCAAAAAACTTGGTGTGTGCTACGTTCAACACGGTGGCACAAGTGGCCGATGCGGCACGTAAACTGGAGATACTGCAAGAAAGAGAAGAGTCCGGGGAAGGAGAGAGACCCGAGAAGAGGTAAACATTCGTATTCAGCGGTGACCAAACCGTATTCTTTCAGCATATTTACATCTCTTTTAAACTGTATCTTCCAGGCAGAAGACTGGGGACCGGTCTCAGTCGGCTACTCAGCAACAGCCTACTCAGCCCAAGGGAAACGGTCAGACTCATGACCGTTCTGCTACGGATAGGCGTGGCGGTAATGATAATTACCGTAACAACGCTGGACACTCCAACAACAGCATGTCCTTATACTTACTCATTTTTCTTATGATTACATGCTATAATTCTTAATTCTAACACATTACAGAATCTTCTACCATGAATCATGGTAACGGGAGGGACCAGAACCAGAGAGGTTCACAGCCTAACCGTCCAGATATCACTGGTATTCCATCTTACGAACTATCCGCATTGTCCTTTGTACCTATTATCATGTCTCATGTATATTGTTCTTATCAGGCTCTCAGCCAGTCAGGACACCTGCTGGAGGATATACTCATCCTCTTTGCACTACCTGCAACCGTAGGCACCCAGGGTCATGTCGCCGCGACAGTGACGCATGCTTCAAGTGTGGTCTTTCTGGCCATCGCATGAAGGACTACCGCAAGGGCGAGATAGAGGGCACATTGGGACATGCTGATACCAAGCCGCCTTCTACTAGTGGACGCGTTTACACGACATCTCGCGATCAGGCCAACAAGTCTACAAGTACCATCACTGGAATCTTGTATATGCATGGTCAAGCTGCATGTGTTCTATTTGACACGTGTGCTACTCACTCGGTCATTTCTACTACTTATGCTAAGAATGTTAGGATACTCCCCGTGATACTAGAGAATATACTGAATATTTCCACGCCTTTACGAGACTCTGCACGCATAAACCATGTGTACAAGAGCCTTCCCCTAGAGTTTGATGACAAGATTCGTCCTGTTGACGCACTTCTGCTGGACATGAATGATTTTGACATGATTTTGGGCATGGATTGGCTATCCAAGCATCATGCTAACATAGACTGCCATTCATATCGAGTCATCTTTGGTGATGTTAATGCACCAGAGTACATTCACAACGGGTTCGTACCCGGAAGGTCTGTACAAATCATATCAACCCTGCAAGCACGTGCATTACTTTCACATGGTTGTGAGGGTTATCTAGCTACTGTTCATTACATGGATGCTGAATCCCCATCAATTCAGGATCAGACGATAGTGTCAGAATTTCCATATGTATTTCTAGAATAACTTTCGGGCATACCACCTGCACGTAAAGGGTAGAATATAATATCGAGCTCATCCCAAGAGCTGAGCCGATTTCCAAGGCTCCTTATCGCATGGCTCCCATAGAGTTGAAGGAGCTGAAGGATCAATTGTAAGAACTTCTGGAACGAGGCTTCATTCGACCGAGCGCATCTCCATGGGGCATACCGGTCTTATTCGTTAAGAAGAAGGACGGCAGTATGCGACTTTGCATAGACTATCATGAGCTCAACAAGATTACCATCAGGAATAGGTATCCACTACCACGCATAGACGATCTGTTTGACCAACTCCAAGGGGCCAAACATTTCTCTAAGATTGATCTAAGGTCAGGCTATCATTAGCTACGGGTTAAAGAGCAGGACATCGCCAAGACTGCTTTCCGTACCTGCTATGGCCACTACGAAGTTGTAGTCATGCTATTTTGCCTTACTAATGCTCCAGCAGTGTTCATGGATTTGATGAACAGAATCTTCCATGAATTTCTGGACAAGTTCGTCATTGTCTTCATTGACGACATCCTGATATTCTCTAAGTCCAAGGAGGAACACGAAGACCATCTTCGTACAGTATTACAGATTCTTCGACAGAAGCAGCTGTATGCTAAATTCTCCAAGTGTGAGTTCTGGTTAGACAAGGTGGCATTCTTAGGTCACATTGTATCAACAGAAGGAATCACGATGGATCCAACAAAGGTTGACGCTATTACCAAGTGGCCAGGACCGACATCAGCGACTGAAGTCCGCAGTTTCCTAGGCTTAGCTGGTTACTACCGTTGGTTCGTGGAGAACTTTTCCCGTTTAGCACTACCATTGACCAAACTGATGCGGACAGGAGAGAAATTCGTCTGGACTGAAGAGAGAGAGAAGAGCTTTAAAGACCTAAAGCAGAAGTTAGTATCTGCACCGATTCTTACTCTCCCATCTGGTACAGGTGGATTTTAGATCTATAGTGATGCATCGGGGAAGGGACTTGGCTGTGTTCTTATGCAACATGGGAAAGTGATCGCGTACGCTTCACGACAGCTTAAGCCTTATGAGGAAAATTACCCTACGCATGACTTGGAACTTGCAGCAGTCGTGTTTGCATTGAAGATATGGAGGCACTACTTGTATGGAGAATCATGTGACATTTTCACGGACCACAAGAGCTTGAAGTACATCTTCAGTCAACGTGAATTGAACATGAGACAGAGGAGATGGTTGGAGCTGTTGAAGGATTATGACATTAATCTGTAGTATCATCCCGACAAGGCAAATGTAGTGGCAGATGCACTTAGTAGAAAGTCCGGAATGATCAACGGCATTGAGATAAAGGAGGAAATTATTAGAGACTTGGAGCGACTAGACATGGAGATCATGGTACGTGGACAACACGGTTACTGGGCTAATCTTAGAGTGGAACCCCAGTTACTCTCTAAGATCAAGGAAGCTCAGAAGGATGATGGTGAAATTTGGGCGATAATTCAGAATTTGGAGAAGCAGACAGAATTTCGAGTAGACGTAGATGGTATCTTATAGAAGGACATGAGACTTTGTGTTCCTGATGATCAAGAACTCCGGGAAGCATTGTTAGCTGAGGCTCATAGCTCCCCATTCTCTATTCATCCTGGTTTGACCAAGATGTGCCATGGCATCAAGCAATACTTTTGGTGGAGTGGTATGAAACAGGATGTTGCGATTTACGTCTCCAACTGTATTACCTGCTAGCAGGTTAAGATCGAGCATCAACGATCTGGCGGTCTTCTTCAACCGGTAGATATTCCAGAGTGGAAGTGGGACAAAATCACCATGGATTTTGTTACCGGTCTTCTGCCGACAAAGAGGAAGCACGATGCGATTTGGGTTATCGTTGATCGACTTACCAAATCATCTCATTTCTTACCGATCCGCAAGGAAGATTCGGTCAGTAAACTCGCCGATACTTACAAGAAGGAGATCATGAGACTTCATGGTGCTCCATCCAACATCGTCTCAGACAGAGATCCTCGTTTCACTTCGCGATTCTGGAGAAGTCTGCAGAAAGCTTGGGGTACAAAAGTTAAGTTTAGCACGGATTTTCATCCTTAAACAGACGACCAATCGGAGCGAACGATTCAGACATTAGAAGACATGTTGAGGTAGAGTTTTCATACAACAACAGTTGGCACGCAAGTATCAAGTGTGTTCCGTTCGAGATGTTGTAGGGCAGGAAGTGTCGCACCCCAATCTGCTGGGATCAGGTTGGTGAGCGAACACTTGAAGGACCAGAAATGATAGAGTTGACTAACGAGAAGGTCGCAATAGCTAAACAAAAACTGCAAGAAGCACGGTCACGTCAGAAGAGTTATGCAGACAAGCATCGTAGGGACTTACACTTTAACGTAGGAGATCATGTTTTCCTTAAGGTTTCGCCGGTACGTGCGGTTAGGCGTTTTGGAATCAAAGGGAAGCTCAGTCCTCGATTCATCGGAACATTTGATGTCATTAAGCGAGTCGGTGAAGTATCTTACCGTTTAGCGTTACCTCCGCAGCTTTCTCATGTTCACGACGTTTTTCATGTGTCCTTACTCAGAGGGTACAAGTATCATCCCCTTCACATGGTTCAGTATCCACTGGAACAGATTCGTGAAGATCTCACTTTCATAGAAGAACCCGAATGAGTTCCTGACAGACAAGAACGAGTCATGAGAAGGAAGACGATCCCATTCGTCAAAATCCTTTGGAGGGATCATACCGAGCGGGAAGCCACTTGGGAAACAGAGGAGTCTATCTGGGCTTCTTACCCTAATTTCATATTTGAATTCGGGTATGTTCTTCTTTTTAGTTTACATTATATATAATTTGGGGACGAATTATTCTTTTTAGGGGGGAAGAGTTGTAAAACCCGAATGCTTTTACCATGAATAGTACCCTTATGATCATACGTACATGATTAGAACTTTCCTTATTTAGCACATTTACGTTTCATGATAGGAATTTACAAGTATTACGTACGTGTTATTACATGATAAGTATTTAATACGTATTAATGCACAATAATTATTTCAACAATATTTATAATCACGAACATACGAACATGAAATCATGAACGTAAATAATCACGAGCTTAATATTATGTATTTACGTATATTTATTACGAGTACGTATAAATATAAATTACGACACGAACGAACAATAATTAAATCATAAAAAACACGACACGTTAACACGTAAATATAAAACACGGAAAATCTACGGGTTCCCCATGTGGGTCCCACTTAGGCGCGTCATAGAACAAAAGAGGGGGCCCAGCCCACTTTAAAATTTAACTAAAAAGGAAAAAGAAGGAAAGGGATTTTTCATATTACAGAATAATTAGAAAAATCAAAAACCTTGCTCCTCCTTTCTTCCTTGTAGCCGCCGCCCATATACACCACAAGGGAGGTGTTTGTTTGATCTTGGTTAATCCAATTTAATGCAAGATTGTTCGTGATTAGTTTCCTTGTTAATTCATGTATAGGTAATCTTCTTAAACCTTTTCTTTTTAATTATTTATTAGATCCAAGAACATGAAATCATAGGTTATAAAAACAAGTTAATGAACATCTAGATCTAATCAAAGGGTATTAAAAATACATGGTTTAAGGGGGTGTTTGGTTCGGCTATGGGTAGAACCGAGAGCAAAAGCTCTCGGTGGTTGTTTGATCACCACCAACCGAGACCACAAGGTCTCGGTTTGGTTTTGTGGTTCGGACGAGAGGACCAAGGGACCCCGACACATATCGGGCTTATCCTTGGTGGTTTAGGGGATCTCGGTTGGAACACCACACGCACCACCGGTTTAGGCCGGTGGTGGTTTGCCATGGTTAAGGGTTGTAGGCCGGTTCAAGGGTTAAACAAGTCCGGTTCATGACATGTTTAGTTTTAAAACACGGGTTCGGTTCATGGGTTATTTTCCAAGATTAATTATTTATTTTTACAAGTTAAATAATTACAAGATTAATTAAATTAATTTAACATGCTATGTAATTAATTTAACTTGGACATGACTTAGGTTATATTATTATTAATAATAATACATGATTTTAACCTAAGTATTTTATTAGTTAATTTAGACTAAGAAATTAATTAATTATTAAAACGTGACTTATAATTAATTAATTTGCATGACTTAGATTATATTAATAATAAATATTAATACATGTTTTAACCTAAGTATTATTACCTTTTATTTAATTAAATCATGTTATATTTAATTAAATCTTATAACCTATAGTTTATTTAATTTTTATGTAATAATTAATAAACTATACTATATATCATCATGACTTAGAATATTAATCAGTAAAACTTAAGCTTATATATTATTAGCTTAATAGTCCGGCTTATTTCTAAATATGGAAACTTTCTATTTTTAGAAACTTATTTAATTAAGGCAGCTAATCTATTTATGGAAACTTTCTGTTTTAACAAACATATTTATTTAAGGCAGCTAATTGATTTATGGAAACTTTCTCTTTTGGAAACTTTCTATTTTTGGAAACTTTCTATTTTTGGAAACTTTCTATTTTTGGAAACTTTCTATTTTTGGAAACAATCTTTTTTTGGAAACTTTCTATTTTTGGAAACTTTCTATTTTTGGAAACTTTCTATTTTAGGAAACCTACTATTTTTAGAAAGTTACTTATTATTACACAACAAGTATAATAATACAAGAAATACAAGTAATACTTAATCATAATAGACAGAATAGATGATAAACACGGTATAAAGCTAAAATCAGTAAAACAAGACATGAACATATAAAACAAGCTAAGATATGATATAAAACCAGTTACGTAGTCAGTAATCAGATAATTATACACGTATATTATTTATGTAGCATTAGTGATATCGAAGTAGGACTCTCTTCCGTTCGTCTTCTTCGTTCACTGGACACAAGGTACGGATTCTTCGTCCTTTCAGTATGGACATTCTTCCTTATTAGGATACCCCGTATGCAGCCAACTATCTTCCCAGTATATGTTTTATATGTTTTGATTGCTTATGTTTAATTAGATACCTAAAGCCATATACATGCATGACCAGTTTTACCTTGTTATGGAGGTACCATAACCATAACACTGGAGGCACAAGTGTTATGACTTCACCACGGCAGAGTGATAGCTCGTGGCGTCCCTTTCAGCTTTTGGCCATATTATTATATTATCATGTGGGGCGTATGGGTGCATCCTAGGTTACATGTTTTCAGTAGATTATTCAGGTGAATGTGGTGTGTGCCTTGCATCCTTCACAAGGAGCTGATCCCTCCTACCCAAAACTTATAATTAAATTAGAGGCAGCCCCTCTAATTTGCATGACGAGGTCACCCCTCCAAGTATTCATGCACGTTGATATTTCATGACCTATATTGGCTAATGGTAAACATGCTAAAATTTTTTTATAAGATAAACATAAGGCTTTTCAAACTATAAAACTAGTTTTACTAAGATATACCAGGTTATCCAGGATTTAGTCTTTTCCGCTGCTTTATAGTTATATGCTTATATTATTCATGCTTTACTTGTATATCCGTGCACTGAGCGTTATGCTCAGCCATTTTTCCTTTCATGTTCCCAAAACGGCAGGTACTCAAGGACGCTCGTAGACTTTAAGCGTACGTGCATATGGATTGGGAGTTTCCTAGCCTTCATTACTTTATGCATTTCTTGATACTTTTGATACACATTTCTATGGACATTGTTTAGTCCTTTTCATTTATAGTACTTATGTTTGTGGGTGATGAGTTCTACTATTGGGATACTGATGTTTGTTTCCGGTATTTCCTTTATGGTCATGTGATGTTTTATACATTTATCCTTGTATGCTTTGATGACACGCCATAATCACGCGTGACATTCCATTTATCAAGATGGGGTGTTACAGATTCTATACGAATCAAACTTGTGTCAACTGGAACGAAACAATGGTTTGGTTCTTAATTGATTCAAACTTGTTCCAGGAAATGAATTGACGACTTAATCAGTAGAATGTAACTGCATGATTCACTCTTTACTGTGAACTTTTTTCGAGATGTTCAAGTAACGAGAACGGCTACCATAGACGGAAACCCTGTCAAGGAAGTTCTTTGAACTTTCCTAAACACAGGTACAGTATTCGTACTATATAATGGGTAACCGAAGGAATGCAAACGGCGGCGTAACCTCAAGAGTCGTAATTCAATACCACATGCTTATGTAAAAGAAGAAAGCTCAAGAACATCTATAGACAAAGACTTCCGCTACTCTGATCATCAAGGGAGATTGTTAACAAGCTTTCAAGACAACACAAAATATGAGAATGTGGGGAAAGACACAAGAACACAAGTTGGAAAAGTTTAAAGATCAAGTCAAGGCAAAGATCAAAGATCCAAGATCACAAGTCATGAAAGGAACTGTGAAGGAACTCTCAAGACAACAAGCTTCAAAGTCTTCAACAACAAAGAAGTGAAGTCACATAATACATGACCACCAATTAGGGGGAGATTTTTAGAAGTATTTAAGGTAATGGTCAAAGAAGTGAAGTCACATATTATATGACCATCCCTTACGGGGAGATTGTTAGATATATTTAAAGTGATGGTCATATAATATATCGTTGCAAAGCTCGTGGAAAATGCTACTCAACGGTGTAGAGAGTTCTATGTTATTGTTATGTATGTAACGGGAATTAGTCCCGAACACACAAATGAGGAAAGCCTCCTAAGCTTGTAAGCCTTAGTCTAAAAGTCCAATCCTACCTCATTTGTGGGTGTGTCTCCCATAGTATTTTCCATTCCCCTTGTTTTAGAGAGAGAAACTCTCGTTAGTTTCTATCACTAGAAACACCTACTTTGTATCTTTCTTCCTTCTTCTTCATCTAATCTAATATTTCATTCTTAGTTTTAATCTTGTTCTTCATCATCTCCATTTCTCGTTCTATAAGTCGTGTGCATCAATCCTACACACTCAACTGTAGATCTAGTAAACTATATCAATTATGCTATAGAATATATCTCAAAGCGATCAAAAGGAAAACGAGAACTCAAAGTTTGAAACATAAACCATTCACATGAAAATCCCCAATGACAACAATGCGTACCGGTAAATGACGAGTTAAACTTATGCTGAACCTCGCTTGTGTTTGACTTTTCTTTCACAAGAGTCACCCGACTCCGCATGACCAGTCTACTACGAATAATCGAGAGGAAATTTACAATCCGACCTCTTACTTAAACTCCCTTATTATCTATCCCTTCAAAGTTAATTCTCAGTCTACATCTCCAATATCGAATAGTTCGCGAAGCGTATTAAAATTCAAATAGATAACAAAAGCAAAATGGATAAGCGACATAAAACACGTACTTTATATTAGGTACCAAGTATATGGAGAAAACCAGTATATGCTTTAATATACATATCATAGAAAATAATGAACAAATAAGCAATTTCAAAAGTGTTCGAGTACATATAAAATATAAGCATTTACGTACACCCCAAAGACAATCCTGATATCCATCTACTTCAGGTTTCTTAGGTTATAGTATAGGCCGGTGACCTAGTTCTCTATAACCATTGTCTCTGATACCATTCTGTCACACCCCGCCTTGGCGGAAACACGGGGTGAGACGTATGGATATCATCATAACACACGATGTCTATACAGAGAAATCTAAATGCAACAGAACATAAAAGAAGACACAAAGTGTCATGACAATATCTAACATGAAAGGAGTCTAAACAATTAAGTGTAATGTCTTACTCAAAAATCCAAGACAAACAAACTAAAGCAAACAAGTATCATAGGGTATATACAAACAAGACAAAAGAAAATAAAACTAAGGGGAAGTGGGTTCCCCGAAACACATCCTAGAAGACTCTAGACTCTAGCCACTTCTAGCATCACTTTTAACAATATCCTCACCTGAAAATGATACTAAAATCTGTCAACATAAATCTGGTGAGAACATAGATTTAGACTACCACAATAACATAAAATCCTTGACACGCCGTTGTGAATAAATCATAAAAAGAAACATCTCAAAAGTAATGGACCATAATGAGGTTATCATGTTATATGCAACTACAATCAAGAATTCAATCAATTACAGAGTCATGACCACAATTTACACAACATGCTATACCCCTTCAAAGAGGTATCTTGCTCCACTCAAAAGGGACGTTTGCCAAAATTATCCGGATCTTTCTCACATCACTGTGGAAGATTGCATCATATCCTCGTCGAGATATCTTGCCTCCGAAGAGACGATTGCCAAAACCATACAATTCAAGCCAGTCACATCATACCATAATAAACACATATATGTCCATGACACACAACTTAAAAGCCATTCAAAGCATTTTAAAACACAACACAAGTATCATCTCCATCCCAAAATGGAAAGTATAACATTTAAGAATTGGTAAAAATGGGACTCTAAACTCATCTTGCGATAGCAATCCAAAAGTCCATGCGCGATCATACAATATCTATAACACATTCAATAATACACACATCAACCTTGATTCAAGGGTTATATTCCTTCATCAATATAACAACCTATATGATGGATACCTATAATATCTATCATATCTCAGCCCCATATCAACCCTCTAAGTGTTCTTTACACTAACTACGCTCATAAACTAAACCGTTCACTTTTCACTCAAAATAGTCCCGACTTTTAGTGTTCAAAAGCGTACATAAATACCCCCTTTAAGTTCATATTCCACCTTTATAAACAGAACCCTATACCCTTACATATCTCTAGAGTATCTCATAATTTTTCCAAAGCTTAATACTCATTTTAAACCCAAGATATATATATATATATATATATATATATATATATATATATATATATACATATATATATATATATATATATATATATATATATATATATATATATATATATATATATATATATATATATATATATATATATATATATATATATATATATATATATATATATATATACTCTTGTCTATCAAATTATGTTGAAAACTATACCAAAACATTTCACTTTATTAAACGACCTTAACCAATCCTAAATTACTTCTCCTTTTAAACATAACTCATATAACATATAAACAAACCCTCCCAATGATCCCAATCCTCAACTCAAAAATTAAGCTCCTCAATCACCCGAAAACTCAAGTTTAAACACTGTTGCCTAAAAAACTGCCTTGACTCTGACAGTTGTACAATAATTTTGACCAAGATACTGACTTTAAATGACCAAAAACTTCACATATTTGAAAAGTAGACTCCGAGTACATAATTTTAGGCTTTTGAATCACCCAAAAAGCTCTCAAAACGCCAAGTTATGACTCAATTTCTGCCCAGACTCAGCAACGATTCTGCGACGACTCAACGACAGTTTAGCGACGACTCGGTGATAGTTCGACGATTTAAAACCCTAATTCGCCATTAATCATAACATTGACCCCATTTATGATCCAAGTCAAAACCTAACCTTATTAATTACATAAATTCAAGAACCCTAATCCATCATAAGAATAAATTACATGATCAAAACATAACTATATTAATTAAAATCATTAATCGAATAATGCTTTTGAAGGATTTACCTTAGAAACAAATGGAAGATCTTTATTTTTGAAACCCTAATTGACCACCATTGATAAAATTCGCTTAGGAGATATTATTAAGAGTAAAAATCTGATCTTTTATGGATAATTTTACGTATTTTATTAAAACCATAAGGCCTCCTGATCCAAATACAAGTCCAATGAGCTTGTTTTTGGGCTTTTCCTCCTTTCTTCCCTTTTAGACGACAAATACCCAAGCCCAAAACCCCCTTGACCAAAGTTTTTAGTATATAATCTGTTATTTATTCATGACTAACATAAATAGTACCCTCGGGTTACCTCCAAGCCAAAACCCGAAAGCCTTACGTTAATTTTTTTACTTTTTACACGATTTTTAAACTAACCTTCATTTCTAAAAGTTTCTAAATATTGAAAGTAACCCTAAAACCTATCAAGAATATATAATACACATATAATATATATACATAACATAAAATACATACGGAATCTTATAAAAACGATATCTAAACTTTCACGTAGTTCATTTCTGATTTCATTCTTTTACCATGATTTACACATTATGTACTTCATTTCGTTCATTCTCAATCACCAAATCACTTATAATAGCACATAAAACACATTGTTCACACAATCTAACATATAAACAGAGCTCAACGAGTGATAACTAACTGGTCAAAACCCGAGTTGTCACAGAAGACATTGGAGATGTTTTTGGGGAAAGTATTTCAACATCATGCAATCATAAACAGAATGGTATTCAGAAACAATTCAATAGTTCTAGTTCCACTACAAAAGACGATCATTATATGACTGGTTTATTGAACAGGTCAAAACGTACTGATGTTGTATGTCATGAAAAATCCTCGTGTGCTCCTGATGTTGACCAATCTGGTGCCATGATATTAGAGTCTGAAAATTTTGAGGGAGTAACCAACGTATCAAATAGATTAGATTATCATATTATGGATGTTGTTACTAATATTTATCAAGTCCTTGGTTACTTTAGACCCGTTGTGAAGTAAAGGTTGGATGAGCTACAGAATTCAATTATTGATGTTGTGTGTTGAACAACAAAAAATAGTTATGAGTGCAATCTTGGTGATAATAATTTGTTCGAAAGCCCCGTGCAACAAAAGACATATGAAAAAAACAAAGAGTCTGTGTACAAAAAAATCACAGCCATCACAAATGGAGTCTTTGCTAAGTGTGCTGGAATATGTGACATCAGCAGTTCATGAGTCTGATTTCCTTAAAGGAGAAAATTATCAAAGGAATGATGAGGAAATATTCAAAGGTTCTACGAAGGTAAGCACAAGAGGAATTGTTTACTAAAATTATACTGTTACATGTCTTTAATATTTATGTTAATTGCAATGTTGGTAGATGTTGACGTGAAAGATAACAGGAGCGACGAAACTTAAATCAGAGAAGTTTAGGCTAGATAATATGGTTGCGGGTTTCTATAGAGAAACCCCGATACAAAATAGGGTAACTAGTCAAGAGGTTAATATAGAGATGGATGTCGAAGTCGAGACTGATGTTAACAATCTTGTTCAAGCAAAGAAGGGTTACGATAAACTTTTAAATGTACGTAGTAAATTTTTTCTTAATTTCATATACTATGTTTATCATATTAATGTGGTTGGTTTTGTAATATATAACTTCCAGGATGGGAATATGAATCTTGACAGATGAAGTTAATCATGATGAAACGGTGTCGGTGTTTGTACATGGGACATATAATGTATGTAAAATGTATAAATTACTTGTTTGTTATTAACAAGATTGTTGTTTTTAATGATATGAAACTAGTATCTATTAAATTCTTGTAGGAACAAAATGTTGTGCAGCCAAATGATAAGCCAACTTTGTATTCAGTTCTTAAATATGTTGTGCTTATCAGGAACCATATGCTCAACAACTGTCTATGATAGTTTTGGTGAAAAAACCCTGTTCCCGTTTGAACAAGGAGACTTTGTAAGTCTATGTTTTCTAAGGATTTAGCATGTTATGGTTTATCTATTAAGATGAATGGGAAATGAAGAACTTAGAGAGAGAAAGGTAGAGAGAGAAAGGAGAGAAATAAGAAAGATGGAATGTTGAATGGAATGAAAGTGTTCAACCCCTCCTAACATGCTAGGAGGGGATTTATATAGCCCACCCTACATGTGGGCTATATGGGCTATATTGGATCACGACCCTAATACATGAGTATATCGTTGGAGTGACCGATCCTTTCTAAATACGTAAAAACGTATTTCCAACAATCTCCCCCTAAGGGAGGTCACTCCAAGTTACAATTTCCTAAATAGTCTATAGCTCGTGATCTATGCTAATAATGATGTGACCGAGACTTTCCTTGGAAAAACATATTTCCAACAATCTCCACCTAAGGGAGGTCACACCATTTTATAAAATCTTAAAGCTAGCATACTATGCTTGAGTCTTCGATCTTGTTCTTATGAATATGCTTGATGTGATCTTTGACTTTGGTCTTGAGCATGTGTCCTTGCTTTGACCTTGTGCATTCATCACTTGTGATATCTGCCTCCTCGTGACTTCATGTTCCATATACTTATAATTTTATAAATTCTTGAAAGCTTCAGAGTTTGATACAGCGGAAGACTTGACTTTTAGACTTTCTTGAATTTGATGAAGTATTAAGTGCATATATTATAAGCATGTGGTGACGACTTCTTCTGGATTGTACACCGCAATGCCACCTTCTTGTTACGTTGCATAAGACAGTTAGCAACAAAACATATACACGGATGAAATGGCCTTGAACATTTCATTCTAATTCGGTAGCATTTTACCTCCGGTCGGTGAAGACCGTTGGACGATATTAACTATCGTACTTGTGACAGGTAGTTTCAATTAAGAACCTCCTTGACAAGATTTCGCGGGTAAACCCGTTCTCTTTTTTCGACCGTCCAAAGCTGACTGTGAACATAAAGAGTGAATCATTTGGATAATAATATCCGCATGATTTGAAGCCGTCAATTCATGTTCCTGGAACAAGTGAAATTCAATTAAGAACCGCACCATCGTTGCTTTCCAGTTGTCACGAGCTTGATTCGTATAGAATCTTGCAAGTTACCTACCAAGTGCTGTTTGATGTTAACACTAGAAGGATTTCCACTCATCACTGTGAACACTATAGAGTGTCACTCTGAGTGTTCTGGCAAGATCACTAAGATGTTGAGTAGAGGCCTGGAACATGTTTAAATTCAGTTAAGAATTAAACCACTGTTACGTTCCAGTTATCACAAGCTTGATTCATAAAGAATCGCACAAGTCACCTACCATGAGCTTTTTGATATTCGCTCAAGAAGGATTTCCATCTTCATTGTAAATACTTTCGTATTACTCGGATGTTCAGGCAAGATCATGAAGATTTTGCGTAGGACTCTTAAAATCTTTCTTACCTTTCACAGTATGTGAAGAAGCAAGGAATTATGAAAGTGTGTCCTATTGAGATATTTGATGATCTCAAATGGCTCTAGACTCAATCGTGCATTTTAGATTTTAGTGATCGGAGGCTGGAGAGGAGTGCCTCCATTTCAATACCAATTTACTCGGAGTGAATACATCAATAGATAATGGGTTGTCTCCGTGTGATTAAAACAAATATCTTTGAAGAGATATTTGAGTTAGCTGGGATGGGTTGTGCATTGCATCACTGGGTCCATGATGTCTATCTTCAATATCGAGAGTCACTGAAAGTTGATCTCAATAGCATATGTATTGACCCGGTTTCTGCCTAAGGTTGTAAGGAGGGCTTCTTTCTTTAGACCCTTTATCTTTACAATTCTTTTTCATTCTTCAACCCCTTCAATGCTTACCAATACGTCATAAATAGCACCTGGTTGTGATTGTTCCAGTGCTAACTTAAGTACTTGGTCGGCATTCAGCTACCTTCACAATCTTTCACCATATTTCCTAAGGACTACTATTTCTAGCTATGGAATGTCCTTGGGAAGATTCCTCCGGTTCAAGAGGAATCATTGGACTTTAACCTACCCTACCATCCTTATGTCACCACAATCTTCACCGTCGTGAATAGAGATGTTTTGGGTAAGTGTATGTCACCATGAAATTCATTTTGAAGTGCAAATCCATTTTGCTCCCCCTTAACATATGCCACGATATCCGAAAACATTTCGCACATGTCGGGATGAGATATCACGTTAAGTCAAACCATTTGTGATTAATCATTTCCCATATTAAATCACATTTTCTCCCCCATATTAAAAATATTAACCCAATCAATGTTTTTAATATCAATTGATTTAATAGAATTTTAAGAAAAATTTGGGAAGAAAAATGCAAATCCAATTATCTTCATGAATTACACAAGCTCCCCCTCAAATTAATGAGGGTGTGCTTGAAACGTAAATTAAATACCTTTTAAACACAAGTGTAAGGTATTTATCACGTGCAAAGATCATATATGATAATGTATTCACAAGATTAGCGATTTATGAGGTTGGACCTGAATGATGGAGAAGATCATATGAAAGAAGCACATGGTTCTTGTTCACGAATGTTGGTCGCCTCGTCATGTCTGAAGTTATCTCTTGACTCCATGTGTACGATTGATATTGTTGTCTTGACACCAATATGTGAACTTGGCACCTTCGGTATCAAAGATTCTAAATGCTGGACGATTGCTCCCCCTCAATTGTTGACTCGTGTTCTATTGAAAGAGATGTAGTCACCGTTTGAGTAGTCGCATCGTCGAGTATGTAGATATCAAATGTAAACTGCTACGGTTGGTGGAGATGATAACTTCATAAAAACAAGATTTCTCTTGTTTTAACAAATAAATGCACTGAAACGTACATATATTCGTGTTAGATTGTGTTATTACGTAAACACAATCCCTTACATGGTTATAAAGTAAACCATGCCCGAGAAAATTAATTCCCGTTGCTGAGTCAAAGCTTTCCAGTGAAATGCTTGACTTGAATATGAAAAGTGGGTTACTATCTGAAATAATAGCAAACCATTTTGAGCATGTTTTAAAACATTTGAACTTCTGCTCGAACTTTATTTATAACCCCGTGTCATTATTGAATGACATTTCTAGTATCGTAAATATTATTCCAGAAGACATGCTCTTTTTATCAAAACATTTTTGAACACACAATTTTGAAAGATTTAGAAAACATTTTTGAGAAATTCTCGAAAAATTATGTTCAACGTTTTGAAAACCAATTACTTGAGATTAAGATGTTGAATATCTTGCAAAACGAGCTCAAGTCCGAGAAGTTGTAAACTTCCCATTGTTAAGGATAAGTTTATCATCGGCGATAAACTTTCCTTTTAACTGAAGAACGAGTCCTAAGTTGACATTTACTTAGAAGTCGTTTTCACGAGCTTGAAAAAACTTTGAATGTTTTAACGTAAAGCTCATGACCGAGAAACATGAATTTCCCGTTATGAGGAAAAGTTCTCTTAATTAAAAGATACACTTTCCTTTCTAAGCTTAAAACTTGGAATGTTTTAATACAAGCTCATGACCGAGAAATTTTAATTTCCCGTTACGAGGATAAGCTATCTTTAAAGGTAAGCTCTCGTAAAATTGAAGTCCGAGTTACAGTCTGATATTTTAACTGTAAGTCATTGTGCATAAGCTTAAAAACTTCGAATGTTTTCAATATTAGCTCATGCCCGAGAAAAATTAATTTCTCGTTGTAAGGATAAGTTTATCATCGGCGATAAACTTTCCTTTATTTGAAGATCGAGTTACAAACTGTAATGTGACTGTAAGTCATTGTGCATGAGCTTAAAAACTCTGAATGTTTTTAATTTTAGCTCATGCCCGAGAAAACTTAATTTCTCGTTGTAAGGATAAGTTTATCATCAGCGATAAACTTTCCTTTATTTGAAGATCGAGTTACAGACTGTAATGTGACTGTAAGTCATTGTGCATGAGTTTAAAAACTTTGAATGTTTTTAATTTTAGCTCATGCACGAGAAAACTTAATTTCTCGTTATGAGGATAAGTTTCTCATCGGTAATAAACTTTCCTTTGTTTGATGATCGATTTACAGACTGTAATGTGACTATAAGTCCTTTTTGGTAAGCTTAAACATGAATCCCCTAAGAGACTTGTTTCTCCGATATATGTTTGTTCAGCAACCAAACTCTAAGAGTATCCTTAGTTGAACGGTATACAATGATTGGACCGCTTCGTTCTTTTGGAACATGAACTTTGGTACCTGCATTCTCATTAGGAATTTGCAGTCTTTGATATGGGTTAGCGATATATATCTTAGAAGAAAGTGGGGGTTCACAGTTGTCTTTTCTTGTGCCAGAAGCGACCTGAGTGGATGATTCACTTGTCTTAGTTGGCAAACATTTCTGTTTATAGAAAACCTTAAGTTCAGGCTTAAGTGATGTATCATCCTTTTCAATTTCCTCCCTAGCAGTCTTAGTAGAATCGGAGATAATCCTAGTTAAAGGGCACTCGTTTCCTACAAGAGTGAAAGTTATACCAGTGGGGCGCCACTTTTACCAATGGGTTTGATTTTAGCAACCCACTGGGATTTAAATCTAGCACGGGAGTTCACCTCTTTAAGTAGTTTTTTGATACAAGAATCATGATTTGCCGTAAAGACACATTTTCTACATGTTTTACAAGTAGCATATTTAATGTCCGAGTAAGATCTAGAATTCTTGGACGATTGATTGATGCTCCTAGGATTTGACATGCTACGGTTAGCTGTGTTGGGTAATCTAGAAGGTATCTGTCTTGGTTTGAAATTCCTATCTCTTACTTGTGTCTTTTGCTTAACTTCCCTCAGACCAGATTTATTGTGAACGTCATTTGAACTATTTCTAGACGTGGTCTTGGTATATTTAGAGAAACTAGAGGCTATCATGTGATTAGGTCTTGCTAAAGCTGTTTTGGTCACATTGGGCCTAGATGGTGGAGTGACTGTTCTAGAAACATGAACCATATCAACTTGGGAGGCAAACCGCGGTCTCGAGGATTGTGATCGCTCGGATCTAAATGCAGTCGGTTGTCGAATGAACTGATTTGTAGGCGGTTTCCCCAAGATTGATGGTTTTTCAAGCTTAGTGTCCACACTAGTTCCTTTAGTTTTCCTTAATTCATTTCTCAAAGCAGTCATAGCAAAAACCTTGTCTTGAAGTTGAGCTTTTAAAGTCTCATTCTCTTTGAGCAATCTATCTTGGGATGCCAACTTAGATTCTAGCATTTGAATTTGTTTCAAAAGATTATCCTTTTCAGCTTTAGAATCTAAAACTTTTTGATCCAATTTTCTTTCAAGAACAACGTTTGACTTTTCAAGCTTTTCAAAATATGTTTCAAATTTGTCCGTTTTCTTGGAAAATTCTAATTTGGCATCCTCAAGATCTTTTGATTGTTGAGCTACAATCGTTTCCAGCTCTCTAATCTTGGAATCAGAAGCAGTCAAAGAAGCAGTTATAAGAAAATTATCATGATGTTTAGAATTTTGAACACTTTCTCCCCCATTATGACTCACATCAGATGAATCAGAAGTGGTATTTCTATCACTCTTTTCCATCCCATGTTTGTCATAATTAGTTTCAGAATGCTCAATATGCGGCATTTCATCAGCATATACATCATAAACAACATTACATCGTACCATGTTCGCAGGCTCTTCATCATAAACGGGTAAGGTGTCATCAAAAGAGATCTCGTGAACATTCCCTGACGTGCCACTGGTATCATATTGTCCTCCTGATCCCGTGCTCTTGCCATCGTTAGGCGCCAAATTGTCAACCGTATGACCATTCTCCTCTTGCATCTAGATCATAGATTCTTGCACTCCATTATCATACGCTTGCTGAAGTATAGATCTTTCATAAATCGAAGACGAAACCGATGTCAAAAATTTCAACAGTGTATCAAGGAAGTCTTTAACCTCATTATGTGTGTATTGAAGAAATGACCGGCATATCCCTGAATTGTCAGACTTGATGATATTGAGTTGGAGGAAAGGCGTAAGTTGTGTCACTAGAGCCTTATAAGCAAGTGCGGATGCAGAGTGATTAAAGTCTTCTTTTTGAAGTTGATCAGCAAGTTGGTGCAAGTTGAGGAATAGTGAATCGATGAATGTATAATGATTTTGACCAAAGAGTGTCACAAATTCGCTTCCTCCTTGAACCCATGCAATGGTCATAAGATGTGACTGAAGTAGTCGACATGAAATGATACCACTTTCTCTAGCTGTGTCTTGCATGTGATGCAAGTCTCCTTCTTGAGACGTCAAATTCGATGATTCCATTGAAATTTGATTAACGATAATTGTGGTCGTGGTTGATTTAGGGATTTTACAGTTCGTGAAGAAACTTAGAAACTGAAAGTCACGGGATATGACAAAACCATTAAAACGATTCGTAAATAAATCTAAAAAATCCTCTATTGATTAAAAAAAATCCGTCTTCACTTACAAATATCCGATCAAAAATTCGTCAGCAAAATAAACCTTGTCACTTTATCACGTTGTCACGTCACTTTTTTCACGTCACTTTGTCCCGACTATAACTTAATATCACAAATTTTTTTTCAAAATAAAAAAAAATAAAAAAATTTGAATAAAATCGAAATGATGAAAAATTTGGATACAAGATTTACGTGTGTAAAACAAAAACAATCCTTCCCAAAATTACGTGTGAGATATGAATAAAATTCACGTGTATACAGAGAAGTTATCATGGCCCAATGTGGCAAGAAACGTGGCTTCACTCAACAAATGATATAAGTAACAACTAAATCCCTAATATCTCGTAGTTATCAAACCCTAATCATAAAATGATCAGCCGCTACCAACTATTTCTCCCCCACATCTAAATCTTCGCCTCATCTAAAACTCCTCCTGAACCTTCATAATCAAACAAAATCTTATCTATCTTAGATCTATGTCACGTAGCAATTACATACTAATCATCACAAAAACACATCAATCTATTAACCTTCGGGTCATAATCTCAAACCCACGAAATGAATCACCTAAGATCTTTATATTATTTATGCTCGGAAGATTTCAAACCATAAAAGAACAAGAAGGTCATGTCTTCAAGATCATTCATTTGGTCTCGGGTAGGTATCACATGTGATGTTATGATATTCGTTTTAAGTCTTGAGTTTATAATCGAAATCAATGAAAGAAATGAACATGCATGTTCTTATTCATAATCCGATTTTGAAAAATTAAGATATGGTAAAACCATACACGGATCAGTGATGATTTTCGTTCAAAAAAATAAAATAAGATCGATAAAGATCTACCGTATAAAGAACGAACCTGAGATTTGCTATCTCATTTGGGTTTTATGTTTATTTCGAGTTTGAAGATGGGGTTTGGTTTGTGGGTGTTTCGAGTCTGTGAGGGTGGTGTTGATGTCGAGAGTGGGTTATGGTGTCTTGGAGTCGAGGGTGTTGTTGAATGACAGTCAAGAGATGAGTTTGTAACTGTGTTTGGAGTCTTTTGAGCTGTGAGAGTTCGAGTGGTTGTGTGAGAGTGAGTGGAGTGTTTTGAGTCTATCGAGTCTTTTGGTGAGTAAGTATTAGACGAGGGTCTGTTTAGAGTCGAGGGTGTGGGTGAGGGATTGTTTGTTGTGTTTATGGGTCTTGTTTGAGGGATGAGACCTTTTCGTGTTGTCGAGTAGGTGTGGTGTTGGGGACAGCTCGAGTTTTCAGTTGGTTATGTCGAGTCAAAACTGTGTTAGTATCGCAATATTTAATTTATGTCATCGCAATATAAAGTCCTGTTTATCACAATATCAACAAACATCCATCGCAATACTCAAAATATTTACCATCGCAATATTCAAACTTACAACCCATCGCAATATTCAAAATGACTTTTCCATCGTAATGTCAAAAAAAAACTCACCATCGCAATGACATGGTCGGAATACGGACAGAGTTTCGTCGCAATGAACCTTAATCCCGTCGCAATCACGATCACAAAGTGCAATCGCAACCCACGACGGAATAAGGGTGTCGGAATAATTTGATCGCAAAGTAGAACCTTATGGTTATTGTGATCGATGTACAAACCTGGTGACGTTACGATCGGAATACGGATCAGAATAAGGCAACAATTTATCAGAATATGACAAGAAAGGAATCCATCTGAATAACCATCTGAATGTGGGAAAACTTTTTCCGATATAAAACTTGGATAAAAAGACAAATACATAAACTTTTTATCAAATAACCAAAAAAAAAGTAGAAAAGTAAACTGTTTAAATCTGTAATGACAAAAGTTGACAAGAAAAATTATATCAAATAGACGAAATTTGACAAAAGTTGACAAAAGTAAACTGTTTAAAATTTTTTGATAAGAGACAAAAGTAAAAGATTTAGTAGAAAGATTTTAGTAGAAAGATTTGATAAAATTTTATCAAAGATTTTATAAAAGTAAATTTTAACAACTTAAGCTTAAAGAAAAAAAATAAACGAGAGAAAAAATTGTGAAAGAAGGAAATTTTACCACCAAATCAATAGATAAAGACACGCTAATCCGAAGAATCAACCAAAGCTCTTGATACCGATTGTAGGTCTACGTTTTCTAAGGATTTAGCATGTTATGGTTTATCTATTGAGATGGATGGGAAATGAAGAACTTAGAGAGAGAAAGGTAGAGAGAGAAAGAAGATAAATAAGAAAGATGGAATGTTGAATGGAATGAAAGTGTTCAACCCCTCCTAACATGCTAGGAGGGGGTTTATATAGCCCACCCTACATGTGGGCTATATGGGCTATACTGGATCACGAGCCCAATACATGAGTATATCGTTGGAGTGACCGATCCTATCTAAATACGTAAAAACGTATTTCCAACAGACTTTATGTTCATAAGGTGGTTTCAACATTCAATATGAAGCAATGTAAATGAATGAACCTGTATGTGAAGAATTGTGCATCCCACTTGAAATGTTTAAAGAGGTAAATGTTTTTATTATTGGGTTATATATATTTTTTAATTCTTATATGTTTTTAATGGTTACTAACTAAAATTTCAGGATCATAAACGACCAAAAAATGTCACACAGCCAAAGTAACAGTTCTTGTATTTCTGGAAAAATTGCTGACAAAAAAGAATTCCCCTGAAACCTCCATTCTGATGTTCAAATTTCCTTGGGTTGTTTACGGACAAGTGGCTTATGAGAGTTTTTGGTTATCCTTCTTGGGTTTGGACGAAAACAATAGAGGATGGATCCACACTGAAGTAAGGTTTGAAATTGTTTACTTTTGTTGTAAAAGAAAACCTTAATACTGTTAAGTTATTGTTTAAGTTTGTACTTTGTTTGATTTGATAGAACTTTGAAATTTGGATTGATTTAATGTCCTACTATAGACCTCCAGATGTTTATTGGACTATAGGAGGTCCTTATTTTTGTCCTCGAATATTGTTAAAAGTTTGCCTACACATTATTATGGAGTCCTGTTGATCGTTAGACCCAATGGTTAAGAACCATTATATCTAGGATTATTAATGTTCATATGTATAAAACATAGCGGAATAGAACATTAATATAAACAAGATGTTAACAAGAACAAAGATGAATTTCCCAATGATTACTTGTATTAAATAATAAAACAAATAATCTCTAGGCGTGTATGCATTAAATCCCACGCCTAGAACACGAACTCAATTGTAGGTTTACATTGTGAATGAATTGTTATATCAAAACCTACGTCTATGTCTCTTTATATAATAGAGACATAGCTTACAAAGAAAGCTAAAACAATTAAAAGACTCCAACAACTTGTTCTTTTGCAACTTGTACTCTTTAGCCCTTGTCTTCTTATTGTGTTGTTTTTGACACATCAACTCAGAATTTCGACCAAACAATCTTCCCCTAGTTGATGATGTCAAAAACACTTCCCCTTAAGCTCACATTCTTTGTAAAACATATAACACCAAGGATCAACAGATTGCATTGTGTAGACTTCTTCCCCTTTTTGACATGATCCAAATAGGGGTCTTATATGTAAGCAACCTTGATTTCGACCACTACCTAAATAATACCACTGATGAGATGGCATTTATACATGATCTCATCGTTCTTTTCGGGCTTTAAATGCATAAAATGTCATAATTATACCATATATATGCTTGTATTTGTTTACTTGTGTGTTTTAGGTATGGATATCGTGAAAAAGACAAAAGATCATAAGAAACAAGGAAAAACAAACACGAGAAACGAAACCGTACAATGAACCGGGTCCTAGTTATGGATTTCTCAAAGAAAAACCCTTGAAAACTTGAAGATGTACAAGATTGATCCTCAATTTATGAAGAAATGGCACTTAATACCCTTGTATATTCATAATTACAAGTTTGGTCCCTTAAGTTTGTCAAAATTACAAAAAGGTCCTTCAACTTTGAAGAATTGGCAATTTTAGTCCCTCAACAATTCTAAATTGTCAATAATGGTCCCTCATGAAGTCAAAGATACATTGAAGACCTTTGAAGATCAAGAATGTCCAAGATCAATCCTCAAACTATGCAAAAATGGCAAAAACAACCCTTGAAATACTTTTGCCAAAGTTTTGGGGCAACAGTGTGAAATCATAAACTTCAATAACAAAGAAAATCAAGTTTTGTTGGCTGAAAACACGTTTTACCCTTTTCTCCAAAACGCAAGGACTCAATGTGTCATTTCCCAAAGTTCAAACCCAATAACACGCGCCAAACACTTTTATCCCACAAAAACGGATCAAAATGTTTACTGTTTACCATGATGAACCCTATTACCACTCCACTTAAAACAAAGGGTTATTTTAAATTACCCAGGCACTCGTTTGATTCACACACTTGAAAACCCATCCCACACACAAAACCCTCAATCCCACTCACCAATGGCCCCCACCATTCAACCCGTTACCCAATCATATCATTCCTTCCTCTCCAAGGAATGCCACGTGGCCAAATCAACAGCTGACACTCATTGCTTAACCCCAAAGCTAAATGAACGTCCCTGATTCATTTGGACAGCTCAAACAACAAATTCGTCTAGAAGATTTCAAGGGAACTTTTGGGATTTCATAGTCTAGGGTTTTGCTTATTCATACCTTGTATTCGTCTATAAAAGGAGGCCTCAACATGTGAGAGCCCCTTTGTTCCAGATTTTAGCTATTTCTTTGTAATTCCTTTTTATTTAAATAAAATTTGAGTAGACCTGAAAATTGTGAGTTCTCTTTTATGTTTTATAAAAGTTTGGTGATTGAATAGCTAAAATCTGAGTTCCATATACATGTTTTGTTGGTTTTTAGAAAAGGTTTTAAGGTTTAGAACACTTGTTTTCAAAATCAAGGGTATAATCTGTTTATTGCTCACTTGTCTGTTTGTTCATCTTAGCAGCTTTGGAAGCTGGTGCTTGTTCTTGCTAGCACCTCAGCTCAAACATTCCAAGGCTTGGATGTAAGTCTTGGAGGTTTGCATCTCTTTCCCTTTTTCATTTTTCTGAATTTATTGAATTTTTGGTGAATTTTGCATGATTTATTGTGGATTTGCTATTTGGTATGATCCGGTGGTCTAGGGTGGTGGTGGAAGATGAATGCCATTGTTGAGAGAGAGATAGAGGGTTGTGTATGAAAAGAAAGAAAAAGTGTATTAAATGAAATGAAAACACAAATGAAACACAAGCAACACCCCTCCTTGGTAGCCTTGGAGGGGTATATATAGTCACACACCACACTTAACTATACATTGTTTCCTAGTCTAGTCTAAGCGTGTGTGACTATGATAACTAATGGGAATTCTTAAATGTCGTCACATAAAGTGAATTTCCAACAATCTTCCCCCATGGGACGACGTGTAGAATTCCTTATAATATTTTTCCTAACAAGTACATAATGATTAAGAACAAAAGCTTTCATGAAGCGTCCAATGCTGATGATGTCTTCTGAGGCCTTTGACTTCAAGTCTTCACTTCAAGACGACTCATCTTTAAAGTAACTTGTAGTAGAAATACTGTAACGGCACGAGCTAAGTAATCCATATACTTCTGGTTAAGGAGAAGCTTCTGAATTAACTTCCCCCTAATTCATGCCACATAAACTTGATGTAGAAGCTTTTAAATAGCTTCCCCCTAAACTGACAATCCTCGTAAGCAACTTCAAAGCTTTCAATAAAGCTTAGAATGATTAAGCGCACAACGGAATTTAAAAAGCAAACCCCATCATATAACATGATAATGTTGCTATGAGGGATTGAAAGTAAGGGGCACACCAAGTAGATCAACAACGTCTCTTCTCACGCTTGAATAATTCTTCTAAATTTTTCTTCCCCTGAGAGTTCAAGTTATGCATACTAGAAAGAATCAAGACATTTCTTGCCCCACATAGTTGAAGAAAGTAAACCAATCCCAAGTATGAAGCTCAAATACTAAAATAGGCACTTTATCCCATTCATGAAGTTGACATCATAACACCAGAGTCAATTAAGTCCCGGAAATGCACATATCATCTTCCGGAGATGCACCAGAGTCAATTAAGTCCCGGAAGTGCATATCTCTCCATATAGGATAATGATGATGAATAATTGCAAAATCAAAACAATTAAACATCGAATCAGTAGTGTACCGTTTAGAGATTGATAACGCCATGAGTTAAAACACTGATTTTCTCTGCGGTTATGACAATTGTCTTCCCGGAATGTCTTCAAATCAAAAGAAGGTATGAAGTTCATCACGTGTACCCGTTGTGCGTTTAATGTGTCTTCTTCTTCCCCCTTGATGGTTTCGAAACTCGGAACCAACAACAAATCGTACGCACATGTACCTGAAATCTCGAGAGAATAATAAATAAGATGAATTATATATTTTGTGAGAATCAGCTGTTGATCGAAATTCTCTACTCATAAACTCTCCACGGCCATCTTTACCAACCCCCTTGTAGGAAATTTGAAGTGACCACTGATAGAATGAACCGGATATACCAAACATGAAACTGAATAAGAATCCCTCTATCTTGTGACTTAAGCTTGCACAATTGTTGAATGAGGAACGGTGGAGAAATCTCTAAGTACCCAATACATCACTAAAGAAGTATATAAGCACAACACCTCTCGAAATTATCCACGTCGACTAAGCGCGTGACACTTAGTACAACAATGTAACCCCTTTAAGTGATAGTTATCTGAGTCATCAACCAACCACCACGAACCCGAAAACTAGATAAACAAGTCTTCATTATAAGATTAAGCACGAGCAAGTTATCTTTGAAAATAAAATAAATATGCGCCTCTGAAAAATCCGTCTTCAATTTCACATAATTAATACCCGATCAAACAAGTGCGTAGTCACTAAAAATATACCTATTTTCTCTTGGTCTCGTCAAGATAAATTTTGTCACATAGTCACGTCTTTTTGTCTCGTCATTTTGTCTCGACACCCGGTCATTGTCATGCCTCGGTTATTAGAAAACTTGGATGGGCCGAAGCTATAACCAATGTTTACCAACCAACGATCCAACAAGGTTGCAACAAAAATGATCCATCTGGTACAACTCAAATTCGGATGACCATTAACAATATTTAGCCCAAAATAACTCCCATGATATATAAATATCATCCGTATAACAAAGCCCATGTTTAAAATAAACGTGGCCTTTTCCTTTAGATGTGTCAATACCAAGTACTAACTCAACAAAAATAAGCCACGTATGAAATTATATTGGTATAAGACCCACCTAACCCCAAAGTTTATCTTAACCCTAATCCCAATTTACTTCTGCCGTTTTCTTCTCTCAACAACTTTCTCTTAACTTGACCTCCACATCGAAACCTCTGTCCCTTACATCTAAACAAAAACAGTCAACAATACCATCAAAAAGATTAACTCTCATCCTAATTCATCACTGATCTTGTTCCCACACAAACACAAATCATTAATATATATAGCTTCTTCCATCCCAGCCCAAATGAAACTTACAGTACAAGACGCGGCTTCAAGATATTTAAAAAATGATCTCGGGTAAGGTTGTTAAACGAATTAATGAGATGATTATAACAAAAAAATGTAATAAATAATTCATACATTTGAATATCAAAGAAGCATAGATTTACAAGGTCTGTAAAGGGTCTCGGTTAATTGTGTATGTGGGTCTTTTTGTTAACGAATCAAGGAAGGACCAAACAATAGTGTTTATGTTCTAATCATTTTAAGATTCGAAAATTAAATATGGTTGATTCCATATATATAGATCGATGATGATTGATTTTAATTCGTGGGTATAGATCTTAAAGGATCTTGGCATGCATGTCTACCCACAAAAAGTGAGTCTGAGATCATACTATGTTTCTGTTTTAGTTCGAGTCAAGATTCGACGGGGGTTTTAGGAGACGATGGGCTTAGGATTAGTGTGATTGGTGTTGATGGGAGTTAAAAGGTTGGATTAGTAAAATGAGTTTTCGGGTTAAGTTAAACTGGTCATAGTCTTGTTTTACTGGTTTTGTTGAACTGGTCAACTTGGTTTCTGAAAACAAACAGTGAGTCATCGCAATGTTTTATTTTAAAGCCCATCGCAATGCATAAAACTATATCAATCTCAATGTTTTCAAAATACTGCATCGCAATATTTCCATTATCTATTCATCAGAATGTTGGAAAAAATTCAGCAGCATGACGCCTTAATATACCATTGCGATAGGTCAAACCACCCATCGCAATGAGACCCATCGGAATGAGTCTCATCACAGTGGGTACAGTCGAACCTATCGGAATGTGTCAAAAACCCCATCGCTATCAATGCGATCGAAAGTGGCCATCGGAATGATAGCATCGAAATCCATGCATCAGAATGCATATGTCGGAATACATCCATTGTAATGCATCTATCTGAAAACTTATCCATAGTACATTTTCCTTGAATTCCGGATCTGGATTTTCTAGATCAGTTTTTATCTTCTCATCTTCAAAAAAAAATACCAGAAAAATTCAATGACCATAAAACAATGTTAAAGCTGTTTTTAGGCCATTTCAGATCCAAAACAACAATATATTTGAGGACAGATTTAAGGCCAGATGATAAAAAGTATGTGACACATTTACCCAGAAACCAAAAATGCAAACCAGATGTGAAATTTATGATCATGGACCAATCAAGATAAAAGTTAGACCTGAAATGATAAACCAATAAAGTGGACTGAGTATATGGACTGAGTGACAAAGAAAAACATATTATGACAAAAAACTGTGATCAACGTGACAAAAATTAACAAATCGGAACAAAAACAATTCTAGACCACCAAATCGAAAAGAAAAACACGATCCAAGGATTGAACCGAGGTTTTGATACCAATTGTGGATTTTCTATTTGGTATGATCCGGTGGTCTAGGGTGGTGGTGGAAGATGAATGCCATTGTTGAGAGAGAGCTAGAGGGTTGTGTGTGAAATGAAAGAAAACGTGTATTAAATGAAATGAAACACAAGCAACACCCCTCCTTGGAAGCCTTGGAGGGGTATATATAGTCACACACCACACTTAACTATACATTGTTTCCTAGTCTAGTCTAAGCATGTGTGACTATGATAACTAATGGGAATTATTAAATGTCGTCACATAAAGTGAATTTCCAACATTTATTGTGAATTTGTTAATTTTTGGTTGATTTGAGTTACTGAGGTTGGATTAGTGTTGTTCGGGTTGATTAGATCTTGTTTGAAGGGTTAAATTATAACAATCCTTTGGAAGATTGAGAAATCAGATTCCAAAGGGGTGTTTGGGTTAACTGATTTAAAGGAATTTAAGGCAACTAGTGTTGTTGTTTTTGGTTCTATTGGATTGGTATCTGTTTACATGGTGCAAAGTGTTCATTATCTGCATGTTTTGTGGCTTGAAACAACCAAATCAATCAAAAGGCTATAAAATCTGTTTAACTTGGGTATTTTGGCTAAAATTTTGGGGACACCTAGATCTAAGGGTAGACTAGCGTTAACAAGTGCTAAATTTTGGTTAACTTAATCAGGGAAGGGGATTTGAAGGCTTGAAATTGGATTGGTGGTTAATTAGATCAGCAAAAGGATTTTGGATAATCACTTTTGCTAATCAGTAACTTTTGGTGCTTGAATCTGCTTATTTACTTTGATTCATTGCTTGAAACAAGTTTATTTGTGCTTATTGGACCTTATTATAGCTTGTGTGTGCATTTGGTTCAATTTGGCTGGCTTATTCATGCTCAATCTGCTTATTTGTTCATAACTGCTTATTTTCAAGGTATGTGGCATATTTGTGAACTGTTTGCTTATTTTATGCTTATTGAGTGAACCAAATTGTGATTTCTTTGTTGATATAGACTCCTTGTGGTCCACTGATTACAAGGGTGCCCTTGTTTCCACTTGAATCCAACTAGATCTCTCTAAAAAAGCAAGTCAAATAGTCAAAGCAGTGGGAACTCCTTTCCCCTGCTGCTAGCCACTACTAGTGTTATTTCAACTGGTGCTTATCAATAAGCTATTCTAGCTTATTTTAACCTGCAACAACTTTGAATTTGTAATAGGTGTCACTTATTTGACCCATTTGTTCATTCTAGAGCATTTGAGGGGTTGACTTTGAGGTTTGACTAGAGAACCAAGAACTTTGATTTTTAAATAAGTGCTTATCAGCTTATTGTGCTTGTTTGGCTTTGCTTATTGAACTTTTCTTTGTTGATTTGTCTTAATTAAGTCATTTAGAGTCTTTTCCAACTTATTAGAAGGTCTGAGGTGGTCTAGAACTCTAAGTCGACTATTTTGTCTTTTAATAAAATTCTATTTTGCTTATTTCTGGCTTATTGAGTGTGCTTTTTCAAAATTTCTTTTCACAGATCTCTTAAGCATCTCAAAAGAAGGTTGTGTGTCTAATCTGAGCTTATGGCGTTGGCTTATTGCTTAATGGGCTTATTGGCCCAATAAGAATAAGTTGTTGACCAATTAAGCTGTGATAAGCTCAAAACCAGCTTTTAGGCCTTCTGACTTTTGTGTTTAGAATTAAATTTTGAGTCAAATAGGGCTTTTTCAGGTTATTTGGGCCAAGTTTGACTTTTTGGGCCCATTTAGCCCATTAAGGTTGTCTGTTTTGGTTTTTAGCCCATTTGGGGGCCTATTAGGGGTATTTTGGTAATTTCACTTTCATTTTTTGATTATTTTGGTTAAAATAAACTAGTTTGCAAGTTTTTAGAATTTTTTATAATTTTTGGATTTTTAATATTATTTTAATATTATTTTATTATTAAATTTCAAATTTCACATTTTTACAATTTTTATATTTTTCTTAGGTTTAATACATTAAAATAGGATTTTTGTAACTCTTAGATTAATTTTACCTTTATTTTCCTAATTTCTAGAATTATTTTAAGTTTTTAATAGTTTTTAATCATTTTAAATAGTTTTAGTTAGTTTAAAAATTTATAAAAATAGTTTTTAGTCTTATTAGGTTATTTTAGAGGTTTACAAAGTGAAAAATCTTTATTTGGGCTTTTTAATAATTATTTTGATTTTTAGGGCTTTAATTAGCATTTAAAAATTAATATTTAATTTATTAAAAGGTTTGAAAAAGTTTTGATCATTTGTAAACTCTTAGTTTATTTATTTTGAATTTTGGTAATTTTTTGGGAATTTTTATAATTTATTTTTATTTTAGCTCTTTTTACGGTTTTAATCTTAGTCGTCGTAGTAATAATTTTCACGTCTTCGTCATTCTATTTTCTCATCCCCTTCTTTCAAACATTAATCTTAAATCATTTACGAATTATTCACACACATATACCGCCTTGGGAAACGAACTTATTTGGGTCATTAGTGTTTGATTTTCCTAAATCATCACTTAATACTTACCGCTCATTTACGCTCTTTTGTTTTCCTAAACAAGAGGTGTAATTTACCACAATCAACCACACTACTAATACAAGTTTTATATGTCTCAAATTATCCTCCATGAAGAACAGCAAGATGAAATTAAATGAATTTGAGCTATAGAAACTCACATAAGTTGTAGTCAAACTAATGAGCAGTAGTAAACACCTTCACCTTAATGTTACATGTAAATGATTAACACATGAACAATTTAGCTTCCCTTTAAATTGTGCTAATCATTCTTGAATATTCAAATTCTGTAGGCTTTATGTAATGATTACATATGAAGAAATCTAACTACGACTTACTTGATGATGAAGTAGAATAACCCGAACTTGCGTTCCATGTCTTGTACTAAACATATAATAAAGAACTTATACTCATAGCACAAAGTATAAGTAGACCTCGATCCTTTTGTCAAAATCCTCATCCTTATAATGAGACACTCAACACAAATAACGTAACCCCTTCAAGTGATAGCATCATCAACTGCTAGATTTGACAAGTCTTCATCACTAACCATTCAAGCACGAACAAGTTATCTTAAAAGTAATGGGTGCTAGTCACAACTTTTAAGATATGATAGAACACATACTCGTGAAAATCTACTTCGTCTTCAAACAAATAATAAAAACCTTTCTTCGTAAGGGAAAATAGACAAATAAGTTACTAAAGTTTGCTTAATATTCACCTAAGTTACTAAAGTATTTTTGGTTACAAAAAGGTTACTCAAGTATACGGGTTGATTATATGAGTTACTGAAGTTTTAAAAAGTTACAATTAGGTTACTCCGAGGGTGGGCAACCTGTAGTTATGGCCACGTCACCACTTTGTGGGTCCCACCTCAAAGAAGAATGTTGATGGCTCCTCAATGTTCTTTCATCAATCAACCGCCACCATCACTAGTTCTCACCACCACCGGATCTATAGAAAAAAACGCTACCACCGAAAAAAGATTGATGTCACTCTCGCCAACCACCACAACCTCCGGCCTTCGTAACCGATCCACAACTACAACCACGTCACCCATTCATCCGGTACACACTCACCCTTCTACCGCCGTCAACCCAATCAAGAAAGTTACTCATCATGTCTTAGTGAAAATGTAAAATGAAATAATTTGAAGATAGCTTAGGAACAAATTGTTTGCTACAATCATTTATCATGCGTTATTAGGAGACACATAATTTAAAAATAAAAGATAATTTATTATTTAAACAAAAAAAAGTAATTTCACGTCGGCACTTACCTAGTACCAAGGTTAAAACATAAAGGGTAACTTATTTAACATGTTGCCTTAACTTTAGTAACCTATTTGTAACGAAAACAAACTTTAGTAACGTAGATGAACATTTTAGCAAACTTTGGTAACATTTTTGTGTTTTAACCCATTAATATTATATGCCACGTCACTTAGTTACCGGTAACAAACGGTTGCAACCAACATAGTAACTTATATAACAGGTAACCCAAACATAAGTAACCGATTTGTAACCAAAAATACTTTAGTAACTTAGGTGACCATTTAACCAAACTTTAGTAACTTATTTGTCTATTTTCCCTTCTTCGTAATCAATGGAAATAAAACAAGCCTCTATACCTTTAAGACCTAGTTGCTGTGAATGAACCAAACTCCAAACAAAAAATCTTCAAAACTTTCTGTCAGTGGATTGAACACAAGTGTCAGTGGCTAAATTTCACGTGTCAGTGGATAAGACAATCCACTGTCATGTGTCAGCGGCTAAACAACTATGTGACAGCGGCCAAGAAAAATAATCTACAGTGACCAATGAATATTTGAATAATACGTGGACCACTATATAATAAAGAATAAAAAACTCCTCTACGATACACATGGATCTCGGTTGCAGCCTTGGATACCATCAAAACATATTCTTTGTACCATAAATAATACTTGTCTCCTTGCACTTTTGGGACACATGTGACATAAAGCTGAATAAAGTAAACCCTTTTACTCAAGCCCATGTGAACATGTTAAAATACCTTTGCTTTTTTTAGTAGTAGCCTACTGGGTTTCTTTGTGCCCTGAACCATGAATCACACAAAAACTTTAACTGATGGACCCCATGAGATAACAATAGAACGTTAGTGACCTCGCGTAATCCCTTAAAGAATATTCATGCGATGGCTTGAACAAAGTATCCACGTGATAATACAAAGTAACAATCGTAACATGTGATGATCCCTTTTATACGCTGCATTTATTCCTTTCTTTAACAACCAATCACATGCGAATGAACACATACCTTGCTGTCTTCGACATATCATTCTATCATCAAGAACATGATCTGCTCACATCTTTTTGCTGCTACTTCTGAATTAATGCCTTGAATTACTACAACAACCTATCATGATGAATATCTCATGATCCGCTATCTATGAATACACTATAGCACCAATAACAAACCAGATCATATGTGTTCCTCCTTCTTTTGCATCGAACAAGACAAACTCTTCTATGGACTGGCTTCTTAAAACGTATCATGCCCTCACTTTTGTAATTGATAATTACCTTATCAAAACTTAATTCCTTCCTGGGACCATAGTAAAAATACAAACATGTATTTTTAATACAGACAATATGGAGCAAGTTTTTGCAAATGTATAACTCTCGATATATAAGTATATATCACAATTCTCTTACCTTGGCCCACACATCCGAATCTTTTCTTCTTTTGCAATAGTCAATCGTGGATCACAAAAACAATTCTTGACTTTAATAATGAATCTCATGTAATCAGGAAGAAATCAACCTTGTAGAATAAATCTCCTAAAACATAACCAATCCCCATTACCCCATAATTCTGTTCACACGAGACAAATAACATGTGGGCCACGAGTGCTGGTTGTTTGGTCTTCTTTTGAACATATCACTTTAACAAATACCACATCTGCACTTGAATACCCACGACCAATTTATTGTTGCTTGCCATAAAAACAAACAGATCTAGGGTTTCACATCAAACCCTAACTATCAACATCACAGCTCAACTTGTTCAACCACGATCCCTGCTGCTTTAATTAATATCATGATCACGAATTTACATCCCATGATCACGAATTCACCATTGTATCATACGTAACGTAGAAGCTTCAAACATTCGTTCAAGATCTAGGGTTTTTGCAAACCCTTAAAACGAAAATCACAGCAGCCATACCAAAATAGCTACGTATTAAGGGTTCTCAAATAAAGGAACCCTACACAATCGTCTTCACAACACTACAAATCGTCAACCTAGGGTTTATTAATAAAACCCTAAAATTCAGATCTTTAGCGACACTAATTCTGTTGCAAATCTGTCACAGATCTTGAAAACCGTCTAATCTGTCACTAAATCTGTCACGAATTTTGGACAGTGGCTTCACAGCAACGAACACGAACGTAACACCTTGTATCTCCTAGATATCACGAGCCTTAGGCTCTGATACCAATTGTGGAGTCCTATTGATCGTTAGACTCAATGGTTAAGAACCATTATATCTAGGATTATTAATGTTCATATGTATAAAACATAGCGGAATAGAACATTAATATAAATAAGATGTTAACAAGAAAAAAGATAAATTAGCTTACAAAGAAAGCTAAAACAATTAAAAGACTCCAACGGCTTGTTCTTTTGCAACTCATACTCTTTAGCCCTTGTCTTCTTATTATGTTGTTTTTGACACATCAACTCATAATTTCGACCCAACAATTACGCTCAAGGAAGAGGTATAAGTATTCCTTGGCGAGATGTTGATAAGGTGTGTACCATAATGTAAGCCATTCCTTAGTTTCAGCGGTTATGCTTGATGTGTAAAACAGCATTACTTTTATTCTATACGCATACTTCCCTTTGAATGAACTAGAATAGCACTGGGAGCTTGGTGAATTACATATCAGGGTTGGTGTGATAACAATTTATGATTCTCTAGCACCACGAAAGAGAACAAAGAATGCTCCAATTCAAGAGAACCGATTAACCTTATTTATTGTTGGCGCAACAGTGATAAATAATTCTGACATGGCATGGCTTTGATACCGTACGATCATTATTAAAACGTATCTCAGCCACATAAATTCATCCCATACATTCTGGGACAGTCATTTGACTTATTCATTCCATATTACCCCACGTTGCGTATATGTGAAGAACCGAAGATAAGTATAAATGTGGACTTTTTCTATATAATAGATATTTACAAATTTGATAATGACATCCATTTAACTAACTTCCTTAAAATGTGTTACAGTTTAAAACTTGACGTCATATTTTTTTGAAGTAAATTGGTAGAACAAATTGGTGGTATATAAATAACCATATGGACATTTATTTATTAGCAGTATATGCTTACCTATGATCATTCATCTCAAGAAAAAATCCAAACAATCAAAATAAGGTGACATGTATTCTCCTTATTTCCTTGAATGTTATTTGTATTGATTTTTTGAACTATTTATGGACTACCTTTCTACCTTGAATCACATATGGAAATGAAACAAGACAAATGTGAAATCAACTTGAGGCAGTGGAAGTGGGATGTTTTCATTGCTATCCAGGTTTCAGATGATGATGGTACAACTTTTATCTTTAATACTTACTTTATATCTTAACTTCACTTTTAACGAGATGTTTAATATGTGTAGCACCTTTAAAGTGGGAAGGTGTTTCTTTTTTAGAAGTAGATAACGATTTATTTCATACTCCATGAGAAGGTGTTCCACTGGTGTGTTAATGGTGTCAATACCATCAAACTACTCTCTTATTTGTTATTGAAGAGGAGGTAAATGAGGGACCAGATGCAACACTTCTTTGTAATGTAACAATGCTCATTCATTTTGATTCCTATTTTAGACACTTAAAAAATTTAGATTATAACTCAAACCGTTTAGACCAACTATTGGTGACGAAATTTTTGATGCGTCAAAGGAAAGGGCTAAGCGAACAAACATATCGCACGTCTAAATTATTGCTAAATGAAAAGGTTGTATGGACAAACTTCCGAGAATGATGATAATGGCATGATGAAGATATTTATGGACACATTTGACTTTTTGTAAATGTAAATCCTTATTATCAAGTACTGTATTATGGTATTAATAATATTGTATTTCATGTGTGTTTTCCCAGTTTGTTTTTAGTTCATTTGTGAGCGTACGAGTAGATAATTATTACTACCCTTTTTGTGTAAACTTAACCACTTGAATGGTTTTATGAAGGTGACAGAACGAGTAGATAAATCTATTGGTAAAAAATTATGACCTTTTTTGTGTTATAAAGACAAGATTTTAAAAGGGTTTAAGGGATAAAATAGCTATGTACTTTTAAAAGTGTAACGATATGGTACGTGTACTTATTTTAATATTTATATGGTACGTGTACTTTTTGAAACAGGCTAATATGGTACATATACCCAATTTTCTACCTGTTTAAACTGCAATTTTGCTTACGTGGCAAATGATTAACGAGCGTTTGCCTCAAAAATTTGCACTGTTAGTCCTTTATATTAACGGGTGTTTGTCTTATTTTTTAACTTTTCAAATTGTTTTTTTATGTATTGTTTTTTGAAAAGTGTTTTTCCAAAAAAAAAATTTAATATTTCCAACAAAATAATTTTTTTCGTAATTTTTTAACCATTATTATAATTCGAAAAAAATCTTATGTTAGAAAAAATGGGATTTTTATTGAAAAAAAAATCTGAAAAAATAAAATAAATAAATATCGGAAAAAAATTTCAAAAAAAAAAATGATTTTTTAAAAGTTTTGTCCGGAAAAACTATGAATTCAAAAAAAATCAAAATTTTTTTTATGAAAAATAAATTCATAAGTTTTTTCAACTACTATTTTACTCGGAGCAAAATATTTTGTTGAAAAAAAAATTATGAAGAAAGTTTCAAAAAATAATCTTATGTTATGTAGTTAAAGAGAAAATTCTAAAAAAATATGAAAAAATTCGAAAACAAAATAATTTTTTTTGGAAAATTACGATTTTTTGAAATTACATATTTTTTATGAAGTTGCTATTTTTTAAAAACAATTATTTTTTATTTATTTTTTAAAATTACACGATTTTTATAAAATTATGATTTTTTTTAAGTTTTTGTCCAAAAAAAAAAAATTAAATTTTTCCCAAGAATATAAAAAAGTGATTTTTTCATGAATTTTTACAACTATTTTAATTCGGAAAAAAATATTATGTTGGAAAAAAACTGAAAAAAAAATCGTAAAAATATCTTTAAAAAAATTGGGAAAAACAATTCGAAAAATAATCATATTTGGATAAAAAAAATATTTTTTTTGAAGTTATGTTTTTTAGAAATTACAGAATTCTTTTATGAAATTGTGATTTTTGTAAAACATATACTTTTTATGATTTGTTTTATAAACTAAACGTATTTTATGAAAATTATGATTTGTTATGAAATTACAAGTTTTTTCTAAAAAATTACGATTATTTTTTAAGTTACAATTTTTTATTAAACCACAAATTTATAAGAAATTACAATATTTCTTGAGAAAAAATTTACCAAGTAATTTTTTCTAATAACTTTGTATATGTGACGAATTTGGAACGGAACAAAGTGTCGCTATTGACCTATATAGTCTAATGGTGAATTGGTAACCGGTTTTACCGGTTGCAGGTTAAAAAGTGGCCATATCGATACACTTTATAAAGTACACGTATCATATAGATAATAAAAATAGTACACGTACTATATCGATACATTTCAAGAAGTATATGGCTATTTTATGCCTTTGACCCTTTTTAAAATGACCCATATGATATTTATTGAAAAAACGATGAATCCGACGACTTTAACGTGTCCATATCAGTTCCAAAATCACACATTACGTCACAGTTGCATTTGTTGTTAACTCGGAGGTGGTGAAAGTCGTTATGTGGACTGCAGGAACGCTTGACATTGCTAGACGGTTAATTGTAGCTAAAATTTATATAAAAATCTATCGTGGAACTGTGGATGATAGTGTTTTGAATAGTGCTATAAGTTTGTTACACTCGATCTCTCATAATCACGGCTGATAGTGTAATATCACGAACACAAGCCTTTCTCGGCTTATCTATAACCTTGATAACGCTATACCAGTCTTATTTCAAACATAACAAAAGATAACCGTCTACCCGTGCAACGCACGGGTATTGTTCTTCTTGTGGTGGTTAGGGATGCGTGATGAATTTTGCGAGAAACTCCCAAAGGTACTAGAGAATGTTGGTGTACTAAATAGTATGGCGTTAAACATTGTCGAGTATAACATCAGTTTTTAAGTTTTCAAATAAGGTCCCGACAAAAGGTGGAATCTATGGAGACTGGGCAGTGTATTTTATTGTATCGGCTAACACGCGGGCTTCCTTTGGTTTTTGGTGACCAGGTTCAAACTGCGCTTGCTTACCGTGAAAACATGATATCATATTTCTGGAAACACAAGGTCAGGTACATACATCATGAATACATGTAGCTTATATTCCCTTGTAATATCTACGATTGCATGCATGTATAATATATATGATTTATAAAGAAAATTTTCCTTGTGGTATAAAATGATAGGCGTTGCGAAGATGGTTATATTAAATTGTCTTGCCATAAACATTCAATTCAATTTATTAAGAACGACCTAGTAGAAACATACATAAAATAGTTAAGAATAGTATAGCTAATACCATCTTACATGTTGTCAAGCATAATGATCCCTTATTTTGTATCTCGCGATCCCTTAAGTTACGTAGAGTATTAGTGAGATTTGTGTTGTCAGCATGAAGGTTGCAGATCTTTTCCTTATAGTATTCGGAAGGTAGCTCGTTATCTAGATATCCAAATACCCCACATTGAGCAGATCTTTTCTATAAAAAAGTACGTATTAGTTAGTATCTAAGTTTCCATCTAAATGGTTTACATATGCACATACTCATTATTCTTCAAGAATTAGTAGAAAGTAGTTTTTAAACGTTGTGTCTAAATTTCCAACTAGATCCGTTGACGTTATTATATTCATTGCGTAATACACATAATTAGGCCAACAGATCCAACTGGAACTTTAGACACTTTGTCAGATTACTATTTAAAAGATGCATGTGCACATGAACTGGTGATGACAATACTGTGTGTAGGTTCCCAGTTAGATCAGTTTTCGTCGATTTGTGCACTGTCTAATGCACTTATATAACACAACTGTGTTGGAATGTGCGTAAGTTAGAGATAGTATTTAATATGGCCAAAAGTGCGTGGGCCTAAGGGGTCACACACTTAGACATCGAGATCATCTTTTAGTAAAGATATATAATAAATATGGTTGTATTTATTGTATATATATAATTTGATTAAAGTTAATACTTAATGGTATTTAATTAATAAGTTCAAAGGTTTAACAAGGATTAATTAATAAGACTTTATACTTTAAGGTAATTATGATAATTATATAACAAAGTATATAGAAAGTCAAAAAGTAAAACCAAACACACCCATAGGGTGGGTCGGCTGATCATAGCAAGAAAGAAAGGAAAGAAAGTTTTTGGGCTTTAGAAGGTTTATTGCTTGGAGGTTAAGTTGTAGTCTTTCCTATAAATAAAACCTAAGGCTCCCTATGTAAACAAAGGTATGTGATTCATTGTTTCATATAATTAAACCAAATTTTTTCTCCTTTTCTTTCTTGTGTTCAACGACCAAAGGGAAACCCAAGGGTTTTCGGGTTTGATTTATATTAATTATTTACTTAATCAAGATCTAGCAATCAAAAGTGATTGATTGAGGTGTTGTGTGGAATAAGCTTGGAGAAGGTCTAACTTGATCTTTGGGTTATTTATATGCGGATTTGGTGTATTGGAATTAGGGTTTGGTTGGTTGATTGTTTGTTGGTTACTTGATCATCCGTTCTTGGACTTAGGTATGCATTCTTTATCTTTATGTTAATTACTTTATGTGAATAGATAATCGATCCTATCCGATGCATTTACTCTTGATGCATGAATACTTGATTCGTTATGATTTTTAAATTCCAACAATGTCATCACGAGATAAATCTATACCATGTAATTACATAAAAACGCCTAAAACATGTGCAAAAAGTTTTTGTTCTTGATTAGTTGATTATGATTTAATTGTAGATATTTAAATTGTTTATTTAGATGTTATTAGATCCATAATTTTCTGGAAAAAATAAGGTTGCATGCATTTTAGGGTTATAGCAAACATTAATTACGATTATGTGTGCAATTTACGTGTTTTCCGATATGTCATGCATGTTTAAATTGTTTAAATCCATGAACCATGATTTATATATTATTTTAATGCATGATTTATGTAAAACCACATGCTTTTACCATGAACAGTACAATTAGTAACATACGTACATTTAAAGACTTTCCTTTTATAGCATGAACACGTGCCACGATTAGAAATTACAGAAGTTATGTACGTATTATAATTACGACAAGTATTAAGTACGGGTGTTAGTACACAATAATTATTATCAATAATAATTATAATCACGAACATGAAATCATGAACGCAAGAATCACGAACATGAAATCATGAACGCAAGAATCACGAACATATAATTATGTATTTACTTATATTATTAATATGATTAATATCGTTACGTACAAGTATTTACAATAACACCAACATTTAATAATAAAGTAACACGTAAACACGAACACACGAACATGTAATATTATAGACACGGGAAAAAGGCTTCGGGTTTCTCTTGGTGGGCCCAATAAGCCGCGACATCAAGAGAGAAAAGGGCCAAGCCCATGATTGATTTTTACAAAATAAAAAATAAGGAAAACATATTCATTCACAGAGAATTTTTAAGAAAACAAAAACCCTACTTTTGCTTGATCTCTCTCTTGGCCGGCGGCTACAACACGACAAGAGGGTGGTTGATTTGATTTTGTTCAAGAAATCCTATGGGTGTGTTCATGTAATCGTTCTCCATTCATTCTACGCGTTTTGGTAATCCGTAAAAACCTTTCTTTTTAATTCTTTTTTTAATTAATAGCATATGATCATGGGAATAATTAAACAAGATTAAAAACATGTAAATTATCATGATGAGGAAATTAAAAAGGGTGTTTTCGGGCTTGGTTATTCGGCCACCACACAAACCGAGAGCCTCAAGGCTCGCGGCGTCGTTTGGTTCGCACCACCAACCGAGACATATGTCTCGGTTGTGTTGGTGTTCGGTCGACAACAGGTACAAGGCACCCCGACTTGCATTGGGGGTGTCCTTGTGGTTTATGGGTCTCGGCGGCAGCAGCCACCACCACCGGCACACAGCCGGTGGCAGTTGTGGGTCAAGCAGGGGGAACCGCAGGCAGCGCAGTAGGGGCCACCGACAAACAGCCTGTGGGAACCCCTTGTGGTGAGCAGCTAGCCGAGAGCAGGGGAAATAAAGACCACCGGCTTAAGCCGGTGGCAGCATAACGAAAACAGGGGCAACCGGCTCAGCCGGTTTGCCACTGTTTTTAGGGCTCTTTGGTTTGGACCGATTCAAGGGTTTTCATGGGTCCGGTTCATGACATGTTAATTAGATAACACACGGGTCGGTTCATGATTATTTTTACAAGTCTAATTAATTTTACAAGTATATTATTTTTACAAGATAATTAAATTATATAATACATGACTTATAATTAATTTAATTAAACATGAAACTTAGCTTATTATTATTATTAAATAATAAATGTTTTAACCTAACTATTTAGTTATTTATTTTATACTACAGTATTAATTAATTATTAAACATGACATATAATTAATTAATAATCATGACTTAGGTTATATCAATATAGTATTAATATATGTTTTAACCTAAGTATTTTTATACACTTTAATTAAATTAAATCATGCTTATATTTAATTAAATCGTGTAAACTATAGTTTATTTAATTAACAGAATATTATTAATGAACTATACTATAACTACATGACTTATGATATAATTCAAATTAATTCTAAATATGGAAACTTCCTAATTCAGAAAACTTACAATTTTTGGAAACTTTCTATTTTTAGAAACTAATCTATTTTAGACAGTTAATCTATTTTTAGAAACTTTCTATTTTGGAGACTTTCTATTTTAGGAAAACCTGCTATTTTTTTAGAAAGTTACTTATTATTACACAACAAGTATAATAATACAAGAAGTACAAGTAATACTTAATCAGAATACGCAGAATACATGGTAAACACAGCATAACGTTAAAATCAGTAAAACAAGACATGAACATATAAAACAAGCTAAGACATGATATAAAATTAGTTACGTACTCATTAATCAGAATACTTATACACGTACATTATTTATGTAGCATTAGTGAGATCGAAGTAGGACTCTCTTCCGTTCGTCTTCTTCGTTCGCTACACTTAAGCTACGGATTTCCCTTCCTTTCAGTATGAACATTCTTTCCTTATCAGGATTCCTCGTGTAACACCCCACTTGGATAAGTGGACCGTTACATGTATTTATGGCGTGTCATCAAAGCATAAGGTAAATGTCCTAAAACATTAACCGACCATAACGGAAATACCGGAATCAAACATCGGTAATCCAACCTAAGCTCAAAACATGAAAATAAAATACTGAATGAAAGGACTAAACAATGTCCAAATAAGCAGGATAATGTAAGAAGTGCATAAAGTAAGAAGTCCGGATAGCTTCCATTCAATGCACATGCTCTCAGAATCCTAAGAGCGTCCTGGTGTACCTGTCGTTAGAACATGAAAGAACTACGACTGAGCATAACACTCAGTGCACGGATATAAAACATGATAAGGAATTACTGAAATGAAACAGATGATAAAATACTGAAGCTGTAAGACTGATAAGTAAAGTTGCAGCAGAAATCTGTGTATAATCTGTAAAGCCTGATTTATAAATAATAAAGCTGAACTGTTATCTGTTAAATCTGAAAACACGCATTTACTGTATTTTAATTGCCAGAGCTTATATAGGTCACGTGCTGTAACAACCGTGCATGATTAACTGGAGGGGTGACCTCGTCATGCTGTAGAGGGGTGACCTCTAAATAACTGTAGAGGGGTGACCTCTAAATACTGTGCTGGGTGGAGGGATCATCTCCAATGTGAAGGATGTAGAGCACACACCACATTCACCCTAATAACTTGTAAACTGATAAGCCTAGGATGCATCCATACGCCCCACTAAACATACATATAAAAATGGCCAAACAGAACATGAGTGGGACGATGCAGGATATCACTCTCCTGCATGTGAGTCATGACACCGGTGCGTCTAGTGCCATGGTTACGGTACCTCCGTAACTAGTACATAAACTTGGTCATGCTTGTATATAATGCTCGGGCAATTTATTTAGTTATTAACATGATTACTGATAAGCTTAAACATATATTGGGGAAAAACATTTGGCTGCAGACGGGGAATCCTAATCATGCATAGAGAGGAAGTCCTTACTAAAAGGACAGAAAATCCGTACCTCGTGTCCAGTAATGAAATAGAAACGAAAGCTGAAAGATCTACTCCGACTTCATGGTTACTACATAAATAGCGTACGCGGAAATAAGTTAACTGATTACTGTTTACTATTATCGGTTTTCATCTGTTCTTAGTTTAATTTATTTTATTTTTACTATTGTTTATGTATAATCTGATTAATCTGCTTGTCTGGTGTATTTCTGATAACCCGACTGATCTTTAAATGTTTACTGATTAGTATTTACTCATTTATGGTTACTGTGTATTATATTGTGTTCTAATAATCCTGATATTACTATAAATAGTAACCTGTTGTAAACAGAAAGTTTCCTAAAATAGAAAGATTTCCAATTTAGTTTTCTTGAAATAAATCATTAATTTAATCGTAAATTAAATCTGACTTTTAACTAGTTAAGATTACAAAGTTAAAATCAATTTAGTCTTACTAATTAAATAATAAAAATAACAATATATTTAACTTTATTTTTAAAACTTATTTATAAACTAATTTAACCAACTTAAATAATTCCCACCGTTAGTTTTAAGTTCCCACTGCTTGCATTTATTCCCACTGCTTTCATTATATTCCCACCGTTAGTTTTAAGTTCCCACTGCTTGCATTTATTCCCACTGCTTTCATTATATTCCCACCGTTAGTTTTAAGTTCCCACTGCTTGCATTTATTCCCACTGCTTGCAGTCCCAAACATCCCCTTATGAAGACACAGATCCAAACACCACCTTATTTCATAGCTTTACACCCGAATGGGTTTTTGACTGCTTTTGGTTCGGTCACAGCCCAAGCCGCCCCTGTGTGGGTCACGGCTGGGCAAAAAGTGAGGTTGACGAGACCTCAGTTCTCGGTTTCATTAACCCCAAACAAACCCGATCCTCATAAGCTAAACAAACACCCCCAGTTTGGCCTTTTTGGGGCTGCGCATCCAATCAAACACACCACACACCCATATATGGGTCGTGGGTGATCAAACAAAGCACCACCGAGACCTGTGGTCACGACTTCTCGTGAAATCAACATAACCCGACACCCTTTTCTCTCTATTTTCTCTCTATTTATTTTTTTTTCTAAAACTGCTTTTGATTAGGAAGATAATTCGTGAATAAGAGAAAGGATCACATACTTACCATTAGTAAATTAAGGAGCAACAATTTTTGGTACCCGAATCAAAGATCAGCAACAAAAAAACGATCCCTCTTTGTATTTTTTTTTACCTGGTGGCACCTCAACTCTCAAACCCTACGTTTCATTTTCTTTTTTTTTTGTTATTGTTTGGACAGGGTAATAAACTTCCGTGCATTTTTCCTTGGGGTGAGCTGGGCTCCAAGGCCCAATACTCCTTCCTTTGTTAAATAATAAAACGCAACCCATATAAAGATATACACGCTTTTCTGTTTCGTCTCGTTTATAACTTTAACTAGCGTGTTCGTGTCTTAAATCCCGTCATATACTTATTTATTTTTCCTGAATAAATAATACTTACGTGATACATTAAAATTAATTATTATTCCGAATAATTAATTACGTAACATTTTTAAATAATACTGGAACTGCGTGAAGTTAATACTTGTGGGTTTAAAACATTGTGTACGTGTTCGTATATTAATTCTCGTGATATGTTCTGACAATTATTCATTTATTTTACTGAATGAATGATAACAACTGTAATACTTACGTAAATCTTTTCTGAAGTTTAATAATAATATCTGAAAAAATTAGTTTCGTAGCATTTAATTTAAAAACCGAGACCGCGTACATTTAATATTCCTGGATTGTAAATTGCGGGTTTTACAATTCTTCCCCTCTAAAAAAAATAATTCGTCCTCGAATTAAAGGCGATTTAAGCTGATGAAGTTCAAATAAGCTGAAAGACACATAGACTGAAAGGACATGAAAGCTGAAAAGACATATATGCTGAAAGGTAATTCGGCCTCACACAAAACATAATGCTGCCGAAAGAGTATAACATGACCTGACTGAAGAGAACGTGGAACATAACATGACTGAAAGAACTTAACTGAATAATTGAAGGAAAAGGGTGAGAGGTCCGGATGGACTCCTCCGTTTCGAGTGGCCTCCCGCTCGAAAAGATTCCTTTAAAGGTCTAAACATAATAAAAGAAATCTTGGTCCTGATGACATTGTCTTGATGATGCTGAATAGTTTCTGGTTCCATACTTAAAATGGATTTTCTGAATTTGATAGAATGAATAAGTTATAGCATGTAAGGTACACGAAACGGTATTTACAATAATCCTGAAAAGATAACATTTCTCTGAGCAAGGTGTTGAAAACGTATTGGGACGAACTACGTGAATCAATTATGAACGTGCTACGTGAGAAATTGTAAACGTAGTTCGTGATCATCTGATGAACACTGGCATGAAATATGTCGTGAACGTGATACTATACATATCATGAACGTATGCTGACTGAGGAAGGAAATGCCAACCGATATGGCCTGAGACTGAAACATCTGCCTGAGTATGGAAAAGTTGTGTTAAACTTGAGTCTGGTTTCTCGAGTTTTTGTAACCGTATTCGGTAATAAACTGTGAAACGTGTATCGCGAAATGGCACACGAACTTGAACGTGAACAATGTTATGAACGCTAATGTGAGCTTAAATTATGAGATAGCACAAGACATAAACTGAAACAGCATCATACTACGAATGAGACGTAATCGTGGAAGTGAAAATAAACATGAGCTTACAGTGGACGTAAACATACACGTGATCGTGAACAGGAATTCTGTTTGATATGATGGTCGATGGAATGCCTTGAAATCATACGATTTACTGCTGAATTTTCCACAGTCTGCTACCGCGTAATCCTTCCGGATGAAAGTAAACACGTAGGTTGGTTACATGGTCGACAATGACTCGGATAGTATTATACTTTTTCTGAGTCTGTGGTAGACTGATAGCAATCTCCATGGAGTCTTGTCTCCTTTCGGTCTAGAATTTCTACTGGTGATAATAACTTGATAGCATGACGGCGTTCTATCCTAAACCTGCTGGAATGGCAGGCATTAGGTATGAACATAGCTGCCTCAACGTGTTATACTGTTTCTATCAAAATCCTGCCTGGAATATTTGGTACATTCTGGTGGAACCTGAGTGAATATTCATCAAAAGGTATGAGCCCCAGTAACTAGACCTTTAATAGTGTAGGGTCTTGTAGAATACATAATTTGGTGAAGGTACCTTCCTTTATGCGTAATCTTAGTCATGGAAGGCTGATTGTAAGAAATGTCAGGAATTTCTGCGGTAGTAGTTTTCTGAGGTAGTAGTTTTCTGAGTTGTGGAAATTTTGTATGTTTGTTGCCGACGTCGGTCTTGACCATTTGGTGATGGCCTTCACCTTCGCAGCATTGTGTGAAGTCCCTTCCTGCTGAAGTAGGATGGCTCAGAACCGCCACTTTGTTCAATTAAAATATATATCTGGAAAGTTGTGTATAAAAATTACTCCTATTGAAGATTCGGTACAACTGTGAGAAGATGATTCTCGTGTTCTTCTCTAGAATTTAGCATATCAGAATGTGATCAATGAATATACTGACGATTTTGTCTGAGAGTCACGAAAAAAATTTATTTCATAATTTCATAATATAACTGGAGCATTAGGGAGCTCAGAAGTATAAAATCAAAATTTTTAGAGAGTCTATAATATGTGCAACAGCAGTCTGGAGACGTGATGTACTTTCTCTCACCACTGATGGTAGCATGATCGGAAATTTGTTCTAGAAAAATTTTAAGACATCGTAGTAGATCAGATAAACCTGCTACTTATGGAATGAACATTGATTAAGAATGGTGATCTTGTCAAAACTTATAGTGGTCGATACATGATCTCATGATACCGGCCTTCTTCCTGATAGACATAAACGGTGCACTTCCTGATGGTGCACTAGGGCGAATAAAGCCCCATTCCGGTAATTCTTGCGGCAATTGCTGCAACTCTTTTGACTTAGCTGAAGCCCTGGAATAAAAAAATTTAAAACAGGTTCTGTTTTTGAAACAAGCTTGATGTTAAATTATGTCTCGTGGTTAGGAAGGAATTTCTGAAAAACTTCCTGAGATTACGTCTGGAAGCACTAGAGTAATCTGCTGGTCATGAGTTTAAGGAATTTCAGAAGTGCATTTATAAGTGGTGGCTAGACAGTCTTCGTAGCTATGGACTGCTAAGTCATGCGCTTGTAAGGCAGAAACATTTTGTACTGATTTATTTGGCAGAAATATAATGAATATATATTTGGATTTAGTAAGACGGATCTTGTCGTTAACTGAAAGGATAACTTTAATAACCATGGTTGGTACTGTGGAGTCTTTTCTGGCTGAGAAACAAGTAACTACCTTTTTTAAAATAAAGCTGGCATGTGAATTAAACACGACGATTTTTTTTATGTTCGTCTGTAACCTCAAAGAATGAATAGTCCGTGTTTAACCTGAATAATACTCTAGTAGTGGTAGATGAATTGTAAAGGTCTGATTGATGCGTGGCATCACAGAACGGGTATACCCTTTCTGAAGGGTACCCTGAATTACTGAGGGCCTGATTTAGGAGGCATACTGTAGTCGTACGTCTTGTATCGTGCATTGAGAAAATATTCTCATAACATGTATACTGACTGATGTCGTGACATGTATCTCCCAAGATGGAACTTGGATCTTGTGTCTTGACTGATGTCGTAACACGTGTTTTTAGTAGGTGAGCCTGAATAAGGTTAATAGTTTTCTGGAAACTGTTAAGATTGGCTGACCGGTTAGACTACTGACCTTTGTAATTCTGGTCACGTCCGTTCCGGAGATCCGATGGTGGTTGAATATTACCACTATGGTTTTCATTACCGCTTTATCTGTCGGTTTCATGACAGTCATTGCTACAACAGTGATTTCTATAACTATTCCGCTGAGTGGTCGGCGGGTTACCAGTGTCCACTCCTCTGAACGAAAGTTAGCCGAGTGAAGTGTGACATCTAGTTGAGAAAATAAAACATGGAATAGAATGGTAGTGTCTGGTGGTTCAATTTTTATTCTTGTCAGAAATTTCAAGTTTATATTTGTCGTCTTTGTTTTGAAGAGTCTTCATATAATAAACATCATCAGCATCTTGCAAAATCTTCACTCACGAGCAACATCAGCACCTGGTAGAATATCGACAAGTGGAATCGCTTGAGATGGTTGAGGATCGATTAGCAATATCCATGGAGTAGGGTATGTGGAATGCACCTAGACCACAGTACATGAAGTACAAATGAATACTGCACATGGAGAATGTCTAAGACACTGTACATGGAGTAAGCCTGAAGTATTGTCCATGATACTGGTGGAAATTTTATGGGTTGATCGATATTGGTGTTAATTGTTTGACATGATCAAAGAGATAAATTGATTTCAATCGGTAGTAAACCAAACTGAAATGAGTAACATGATGGGTTAACAATTCATGCGTAGACTTAATGCTGGTTGTATAGAGGTTTAAAGAATATGATTAAACCGAACTTCAAAATGATTAACATGAAGACATGATTGATGAAGACCAAACATGATTTATCATGTAATAGGATTTCACTGAAATCCTTCTGTGTTTGAGCATAAAAACAACGTCATCCTGCTGATAACTTAATCTTCATAAGGAGACATGAAACTGAATCATCAATAAAACGAAATCAATGTGAGATTGAAAAGGATTGTTACAAAGAACATGAGGATATAATCAACTGAGGTTTAATATCAACTGATGCGGATGGTTATGGTTCAATCCGCATATCTTCAAAAGAAAACATGTGACTAAGTATGGACGATTCTGGTTCGATTCATACTTGTCAAAATCTTATGAGAACTGTCATGTATAAGAATTCATAATCTGGGACTAAATATGGACGGCTGTAGTCCAAACCATACTAGTCAAAATTTTAATCAAGGATCATAATATGAATAAAGGTGAACGCTTTTGGGTCGGTTCACAAAACAATTTTCGGCTGAAACATGAATTTTGACCTAAACTCTGGTGAATGTTTATGGTTGGTTCACCAATTCATATTCGACTGTAACCAGAAATCTGACCTGAGTAAGGATGAACTCCTATGAGTCGGTTCATCAATACAAAAGTTTCGAGTAAAAGCACATGCGACTAATTATCGACAGTCTTGTACCAACCTTTTCTTAGTCAAAAACTTTAAGAAAACCGACTGAAAATGAAGAAAACCGATTTGCAATTGCATGAGAAACATGAAAGATAACAGCGCCAATGTCTGGGAAGTTCCTGGTGACTACCCACTAGTCACAGGTCACATTTTAGAGCCTACAGGTCGAACCTATAGTTCTGATACCATAATTGTAACACCCCACTTGGATAAGTGGACCGTTACGTGTATTTATGGCGTGTCATCAAAGCATAAGGTAAATGTCCTAAAACATTAACCGATCATAACGGAAATACCGGAATCAAACATCGGTAATCCAACCTAAGCTCAAAACATGAAAATAAAATACTGAATGAAAGGACTAAACAATGTCCAAATAAGCAGGATAATGTAAGAAGTGCATAAAGTAAGAAGTCCGGATAGCTTCCATTCAATGAACATGCTCTCAGAATCCTAAGAGCGTCCTGGTGTACCTGCCGTTAGAACATGAAAGAACTACGGCTGAGCATAACGCTTAGTGAACGGATATCAAACATGATAAGGAATTACTGAAATGAAACAGATGATAAAATACTGAAGCTGTAAGACTGATAAGTAAAGTTGCAACAGAAATCTGTGTATAATCTGTAAAGCCTGATTTATAAATAATAAAGCTGAACTGTTATCTGTTAAATCTGAAAACATGCATTTACTGTATTTTAATTGCCAGAGCTTATATAGGTCACGTGCTGTAACAACCGTGCATGAATAACTGGAGGGGTGACCTCGTCATGCTGTAGAGGGGTGACCTCTAAATAACTGTAGAGGGGTGACCTCTAAATACTGTGCTGGGTGGAGAGATCAGCTCCAATGTGAAGGATGTAGAGCACACACCACATTCACCCTGATAACTTGTAAACTGATAAGCCTAGGATGCATCCATACGCCCCTACTAAACATACATATAAAAATGGCCAAACTAAACATGAGTGGGACGATGCAGGATATCACTCTCCTGTATGTGAGTCACGACACCATTGCGTCTAGTGCCATGGTTACGGTACCTCCGTAACTAGTACATAAACTTGGTCATGCTTGTATATAATGCTCAGGAAATTTATTTAGTTATTAACATGATTATTGATAAGCTTAAACATATATTGGGGAAAAACATTTGGCTGCAGACGGGGAATCCTAATCATGCATAGAGAGGAAGTCCTTACTGAAAGGACGGAAAATCCGTACCTCGTGTCCAGTAATGAAATAGAAACGAAAGCTGAAAGATCTACTCCGACTTCATGGTTACTACATAAATAACGTACGCGGAAATAAGTTAACTGATTACTGTTAACTATTATCGGTTTTCATCTGTTCTTAGTTTAATTTATTTTATTCTTACTACTGTTTATGTATAATCTGATTAATCTGATTGTCTGGTGTATTTCTGATAACCCGGCTGATCTTTAAATGTTTACTGATTAGTATATACTTATTTATGGTTACTGTGTATTATATTGTGTTCTAATCATCATGATATTACTATAAATAGTAACCTGTTGTAAACAGAAAGTTTCCTAAAATAGAAAGATTTCCAATTTAGTTTTCTTGAAATAAATCATTAATTTAAATCATAAATTAAATCTGACTTTTAACTAGTTAAAATGACAAAGTTAAAATCAATTTAGTCTTACTAATTAAATAATAAAAATAACAATATATTTAACTTTATTTTTAAAACTTATTTATAAACTGATTTAACCAACTTAAATAATTCCCACCGTTAGTTTTAAGTTCCCACTGCTTGCATTTATTCCCACTGCTTTCATTATATTCCCACCGTTAGTTTTAAGTTCCCACTGCTTGCATTTATTCCCACTGCTTGCAGTCCCAAACATCCCCTTATGAAGACACAGATCCAAACACCCCCTTATTTCACAGCTTTACACCCGAATGGGTTTTTGACTGCTTTTGGTTCGGTCACAGCCCGAGCCGCCCCTGTGTGGGTCACGGCTGGGCAAAAAGTGAGGTTGACGAGACCTCAATTCTCGGTTTCATTAACCCCAAACAAACCCGATCCTCATAAGCTAAACAATCACCCCCAGTTTGGCCTTTTTGGGGCTGTGAATCCATTCAAACACACCACACACCCATATATAGGTCGTGGCCGATCAAACAAAGCACCACCGAGACCTGTGGTCACGACTTCTCGTGAAATCAACATAACCCGACACCCTTTTCTCTCTATTTATGATCTATTTATTATTTTTTTTTAAAACTGCTTTTGATTAGGAAGATAATTCATGAATAAGAGAAAGGATCACATACTTACCGTTATTGGATTAAGGAGCAACAATTTTTGGTACCCGAATCAAAGATCAGCAACAAAAAAAACGATCCCTCTTTGTATTTTTTTTTACCTGGCGGCACCTCAACTCTCAAACCCTACGTTTCATTTTCTTTTTTTTGGTTATTGTTTGGATAGGGTAATAAACTTCCGTGCATTTTTCCTTGGGGTGGGCTGGGGCCAAGGCCCAATACTCCTTCCTGTGTTAAATAATAAAACGCAACCCATATAAAGATATACACGCTTTTCTGTTTCGTCTTATTTATAACTTTAACTAGCGTGTTCGTGCCTTAAATCCCGTAATATACTTATTTATTTTTCCTGAATAAATAATACTTACGTGATACGTTAAAATTAATTATTATTCCGAATAATTAATTACGTAACATTTTTAAATAAAACTGGAACTGCGTGAAGTTAATACTTGTGGGTTTAAAACATTGTGTATGTGTTCGTATATTAATTCTCGTGATATGTTCTGACAATTATTCATTTATTTTACTGAATGAATGATAACAACTGTAATACTTACGTAAATCATTTCTAAAGTTTAATAATAATATCTGAAAAAATTAGTTTCGTAGCATTTAATTTAAAAGCTGAGACCGCGTACATTTAATATTCCTGGATTGTAAATTGCGGGTTTTACACCTCGTCTGCAACCAACTGTTTTCCCAGTATTTGTTTTATATATTTGTTACTTATGTTAGATTAAGAGCCTAAGCCATTTACATGCATGACCTGTATCACCTAGTTATGGAGGTACCATAACCATAACACTGGAGGCACCAGTTTTATGACTTCCCCACGGTGAAGTGATTGCTCGTGGCGTCCCTTTTTAGTTTTGTCCATTATATTATATTATCATGTAGGGCGTATGAGTGCATCCTAGTTACATGTTTATCAGTATTATCCGAGTGAATGCGATGTGTGCCTTGCATCCTTCTCAAGGAGTTGATCCCTCCTACCCAGACTATTTAATTTGAGGCAACCCCTCTAAATGCATGACGAGGTCTCCCCTCCAAGTATTCATGCATGGTGGAACCTCATGACATATATGGGCTAATTGGCTAATTAAAACAGATTTTCATAGAAACATAAGTCTTTTGAAACTATAAAACAAGTTTTATGAACATGAATCCAAATTACTTAGAACTCATATTATTCCGCTGCTATTAGTCTTATTTATGTTTCAGCCATTTATACTATGTCGTATATCCGTGCACTGAGCATTATGCTCAGCCGTTACTTTCCTTTCCATGTCCCAAAAAACGGCAGGTACCCAAAGACGGACTCGAGCATTTGGAGGAATTGCATAGGATGGAAGCTGCCATAGACTTCTTCTCCTTTTTGCCCATATACTTATGCTTGTTTAGTCTTTCCTAGTTCATTTACTTTATTTATGTTTTGGGCTTATGTTTGGGAACCGATGTTTGATTCCGGTTTTCCTTATGGTCATATATGTTTTACTACATATTACCTTGCATGCTTTGATGGCACGCCATAATTACGCATAACGATCCACTTATCAAAGTGAGGTGTTACAATTATGGTATCAGAGACAAGGCTTCGACCTGTAGGCTCTAAAACTCGACCTATGACTGGCGGGTAGTCACCAGAAGCTTCCTAAGTCAACACTTGTTATTCCACGTATTGATGTTTTCAGCACTTTGTTTTTTAACCATGATGTTTTCATCGGTATTGTTTTACTAATATGGATGTAAAACCATCATCCACACTTAGTTATGTGTCATTGTTTCATGCATGATGTTCCTTGTGAACTGTGGCTAATGTGGACTGAACCCAGTAGTTCATAATTGGTCGCATAAATGTTTTTTCATGTATTATTGTTGTAGGTATTATGACTAAGTAATGGTTGGTACAGGACTGGCCCTATTTAGTCGCATGTGCTTTTATCGAAACTTTTAACTTTGGGACCGACCCATAGGCGTCCCATCGCCATGTCTTTTGTTTTAGGTGAACTGACCATAGGCGTTTACCTCTAACACCCCAAATTACATGCGCAGCGGAAATACATAATTTGGGTGCTAGGCAATTATCATCACACACTAGGCACACAGAACGACTCAAAAGAGATGTTTAAAAGTTTACATTTATAAAAATGTACAACCATAAAGTCTAATTGTTTTTCCAACCCAATAGTTACAACAGAGAGCGTTTAGGTCCCCACCGAATCTCAACCAAGTATCCAAATATCTTACATTTTTAAACAAAATAAAATTTAAATTGTTTAAATAAAAGGGAGGAAAACATAATAGACCACAAAAGCCACACCAACTCTCCATTGCATGCTTCGTCACATCCTAGCCTTGATTACCTGAAACACATGCTTAAAAGGGTCAACAAATAATGTTGAGCGAAATCTATACGTTTTACAATCACATTTGAACATAAGAGTATAAAATTCATTCACGATCATTCATAGAATTGTCGATCAAACAATCTATTATTGAAGGTTGTTACTCTTTAGCAAAAGTTAATAATTGTGTTTGAGCTCATGACACCGAGCCGTTAACAAATTGATTACCCGAGCCAAATTCCGGCGTAACTTATATGAAACCATTGCCCCTGTAAAGGCATTAGTTGCAATTAATCCTTATTTCTCATACAAAATATCTGTACGCAGAGGGTACTCAACGTACAACTCTCGTATCAAATTGGGTCGTCAACCCCGTAGTACCACAAATTGTATAAGCGGCTATTTCCAATCCACACAAGAATTAGACAATAACTAACGGTTCATGAAATTAGGGACTTTTTGCAACTAGGTACTCAACATAATTCAAAGCATCATTCGGGTCCAACAATCATTCATGATTTATGTTCATTTTCATTTAAATAGCATGTATCGCCCTCGCGGGTAAAAATCATTTGAAATACAGTAGAAAGCGAGGCTATAGACTCACCTTATGTAGAAATATTAATTGAAGCAACGGATGACGATCACCGACGATGAGGATGCCCGGAAAATTCGATCACAACACCTAGCGAATAAATGCTAAATGAGTCGACTCATTTATATACCATTAGGTACTGTATAATACTTAATTATAGTCAATTGTCATAATTCCAAATGCAAACAAGTGATAGTTACTAGACTCTTACCATTATATACGTAACTAAAAACGTTGCTCATTTTATAATTCTATCGGTACTTACCAAAAGTACGGGCTGAATTCCTATACTTAAACATCACCATAATTTATGAGAAAATTTGTAAAATTCACTTATAACCTGTAGATAACCCATATTAAATTTCATAAAAAGTTTTCACTTTTAAGATTTTCTGGTCGACACATTTCTAAACTTAAATTTTCGGACAGTTTTGTACCTTTACGTTGTAAGACTTCTTTGACACATTTAAAATGTAACACTTGCTAATTTGTCTCCTATGTCTAAAAATAGACTAAAAAACACAGGTTTCTAGCTAAAGAAAAACTTTCAACTCTTTTTAAAACTCTAGTTGTAGTCCCCGAGATTTGACCTAAAATTGAACACAAGTTTGGATTATGTCGACTTTCATCTCCCGGTACACGAAATTTCAAAATAACGTAACTTTTGACTCGTTAGGAGTTAAAAGCTCTATATTATATCAAAACAAAGCTTGTGAAAAGCTCTAAAACTACATCTAATCCTTATAACCTGTACTTAGACTTAAGACTACTAAAAATAGCCTTAAACAATCTGTTTGAAAAAAACGTTTTCAAATCACCATTTCAATCCATTCCAACAACTCTTAGACCTATAATATCATCACATGAACATCCTAGATCATCCTAAACATCCTATATCACTTGTATGATCAAACATTCATAAAAACCCATTTCATAAACCATGCATGCAACATGTTTTTAACAAACTAAAAACATCAAAAACATCATCACAAACATAAACCCATAACCAATTAGGATCAAAACCAAAGAAAACAAACACCCCCTATGGGCCGTGGGTTTTGGAGAACAAAACCACCAAGAAAAATAATTTTCTAACTTTTTTTTATGGTTAATTATCATCACAAACATGTGATTTAGACATGCCTAGAACTTATTTAAATCAAAACCCCATTTTTAAAAATCTCCAATTTTGAAAAAAAAGTCATATGAATGCATGTTGGATTTGAGTGTTCAAGGATACTTACAAAGGGTTTTTAAGATGTGCTCTTTGATTTGTTTCTTCAAAAACACAAATAAAAAATCAAGTGGTGGTGGTGGGTTGCTATGGCCGTCGGCCTAAAGAGAGAAAGGAGAAATAATTTTTTTTTTGAAATGAAATGTGTGTGTGTTTTTCTCTCTCTTTTATTTTTGTAAAAATTAAAAGGACCTCACTTGAAATTTTGTATATATTTTGTCCTTAGAAGTAAATGACACATTTAAAATGCGTGAATCGACTCACTAGTCGGTTTTGAAATTTTTGCGGGAGTCGGGGTTCATCGCGGCTTCTTAAACCATATCCATACGTCTATACTCACACAAAATAAAGTAAGAATGGTTTCGAATCAACTTATCACGTAAGTAAAAATAAAATTCTCTTGAAATTAAATATCGATCAATCGATAATAAAATACAAACTTTTGGGCATCCGTCGGTATCGCGATCACTATCGATTCTTCTTAAATCATCAAACATCGAAATTTTGTCTCGTTTATCGGTTTCATCTTAAACTGTCAAATAATTCCACGATAAAAATTCTCAAAAAATTCAAAATATGCGTAAAATAGGGTAAAATAATGACCTCGGTTATCGGGGTGTTACTTTACCCTCGCGCATATAAAAGTTTTCATAAACTACAACATGCATTCATGCATTATCTTCATGCATAAATTTCATGTCTACATGCATAAATTTCTTCTCATGATTATGTATTTTGTCCTGATCAAATAAATCATGTAAAATTTTATTTTATGAACCGACCCATGGTCATCCACGCCAGCGATCTTCGGATTCATTTCATTACTGTCATAATTTTTCATGTCCCCGCATAAGTTACTATGTCTTTTATGTCAAGCATGTTTTCATACTATCATGGTTAACTTCGTTTTCATGCTGATTATTTTGTATACTCTTTCATGTTAAGTTGCTTCATGTTTCTTCATGATGATTTCGCCTTCATGTTGATTACGTCTTAAGTCTCTTTTGTTGTTTATTCTCTCATGCAAGACATCGTTGGATTTCAGTTAATCCTGCTTTCATGATAGTCATGGTTGGTTTTCATTAATCATGCTTTCAGGCAAATTATCGTTGAATTTTGTTTAACTACACTTTGGCGTTTCTCTATGCAACAAGAATGATGTCTATACTGGCATTGCCAGGTTATCATGATGGTTCTCTAACCGTTTAACCAATTATTTTCTTTTAAAATTATGAAAGATGATTGACCCCATACCGATCATTTCATGTACATTCCATGTGTACTCCATGTACCGTATTCCATGTGTATTTCACTTGCAACACTTCACGAGTATTCGCTAGTCGATTTTGAATCATCTCAGACGTATTTTCACTTGCTGATATTCTACAAGATTGCTAATGCCGCTCATAACTTGGAGATGTTACTAAAGGTTGATGTTGCTGATTTTTAGAGACGCTACGAGATGCTGATGTTGTTCACAAACCTGGAGATCTTGCAAGACAAAGACAAAGGCGTTAGATCAAGCGATCGGACGAGAAGATGCTTCACCACCAGCTGATTTCCATCGCAATCCATGTCCCTGAGTCTTAGTTACATGTCACACATCGTGTAGTTGTCTTTCAGTCATATGAGTATGAATTGGCACCAGCTGGCCACTCAGTTGAATAGTTACATGAATCACAGTCATGAGAATGACTGTCATGGAACTGACAGACAAGATGATAATAACCACTACTATGACAGCAACTATCCTAGCAATCGCAAAAGAAGCTCCGGCCACAGTCGTGATCAGAAATACAAAGGGTCAGTAGTCCAACCGATCCGTCGGTTCTCGCATAATAACCTAATATTTGTAGTTCTATTTGTTTCACACCTCGAGACACATGTCAAGACATCAGTCAAGACACATGTCTCACAGATAGTTACTGAAGACACATATCAAGACACCAGTTAAGACACATGTCACGCTTATATTTCCAAGACACGAGTCAAGACACATGACTCACGTCCAATTCTAGAACATCCCTAAGAAATTCAGGGTACCCTCCAAAGGTTATATCCATTTTGTTGTGCCATGTATTAATCAGGCCACAAGAATTTTAGTACTATCAACGGCGTATCAGTGAGATCTGTCACATTTGCTTGATGATACTTTCATTTCTTACACCCATATCTCATATATTCATGACCATAAAGGACGCCATTCGTATCACCCATGTATACGAAGGTTTTCCTTCAGCCTAATGATAAGATCCAAGCTGCTAACGCATTACCTCAGACATATGCGAGTTGAATTTAATCCTAATTATGGACTACGAACAATACACCATGCTACGATTCATGATTATGCATAGTAATGTTCAGGCTCCTGAATACATTTAGCATGGTTTTCCATCAAGAAAATATACACAAATATCTATGCTTTACAAGCAAGTGCTTTGTTAGCCATGACTTCTAAAATTTTCTAGCTATCAGTTAAGACACGACCACTGAAGTTCCTTTTACGCATAACCAACCGATTATTCCAAAATCTTCCCATACATTCTAGAAGAACCTTTAAGGAGAAGGATGGTAACATGAGATTATGTGTCTACTACCGGTGATTTAAACAAATCACCATTCATAACCGTTATTCTCCTCCACTTATTGACAACATGTCCAATCGTCTTTAGGGAGTTAAGCACTTTTCCAAGATCAGATTCATGATCATGCTGACAAAAGTGACGAGTGAAAGAGCAGGACATGTCCATGACTGCTATTCGTAGACGACTCGGTCATTAATAAGTGTGAAAACACTTATCCTTTTACCGCTTATTTCCAATAATAACAAGACCAAAATGTGTATTTTATGTCGTAAAAGTCAGAATTATGCGTGGTTTGTGTTTTTATTGTGCTTCAGGATAAAAATATTAAAAAAGATGAAAACACGGGCTATCACGAGCTTTTATCAAAGAAAACGAGAAAAGACGAAGTCAAAAGATCAAGAGTGTAAAAAGAACGGAAGTCCAAGGCCTATTCTGAAGATTTATCAAAGAAAAATTCTAAAGACGGAAGTTTAATGAGGTCGAAGAACCTAGTCTAATTAAAGAAGAAAAGTATAAGACGAGTTCGTTTTATCATTCGACTAATCCCGAGACAAAGTCGAGAAAGACGAGAGATTAAAAGACAAGAAAAAGGATGCAACACATGCACCTCCCCACCTCCTATATATACCCTCCTAATGTGTCATTAGGAGGGTGTTAGTTAGTTCATTTTAGTATTCATTTTCATTTTTGTAGTTTTAATTTTTAGAGAGAGAAAGTGTTTAACTTTCTCTCACTAGGAAACCTTCATCTTTTATTTCTTTCTTGTTTGAATCTAATCTTTACTTTTTAGATTTTAATCGTGTTTTAATCTTCATGTTCTTCTACCTTTCTTGATTTTTATTTATCTTTGATCCGAAAAAATCTTTGATCTTATTTCATCTTGATGTTTATGTGATTAAAAAGTTTATCTTTTTGTTCATATCTAAGTTTTTATATGATTTGAGCTTTGAGCTTATCACGATTATTGTCTTATTTTGTATTTAGCTTATTTACTTTTAAGTTTTCTTAAAAGTTTCGTCTTTTTAAGGTTCGTTAAAAAAGGTTACCTTATTTAAAGCTTTGAAAGTTTCTTATTCGTGCTTATTTGGTTCTCTCATTATTAATTTGGTTAAGTGTTGGATTGTGCTTTTCGAAACGGAGCTTATTAATTTTGCTTATTACGAAATACATACCATCAGAAAAGGGTTTACCCTTTCCGACCAGCATTCCGATACTTTCCATCGGATTAGGGTTTTGGATTCCGACAAGTATTTCGATACTTTCCATCGGATTAGGGTTTTGGGATTCCGACGGTTTTTCCGATCAACATTCCGACATTAGTGATCATTCTTGCATTCCGATAGAATTGGGTTTCCGAGAGTAGTGATCCCGATCGTCTTTCTGACGGATTATTCCAATACATTAATAGTTATTCCGACAAGTTTTCTTTTGGCATTCCGATTGTATTCCGACAGAGCATTCCGATGGGATTCCAATCATGGGCATTCCAACGGGTTTAAGTTTTTATTTTTATGAAGTTTTAAGTTTTAAATTTTCTTTCAAGTTTTTAATCATTTATTTTTAACTCGTAATTTTTAGTTTGACTTTTAAAGCTTTCATTTTTACGCAACGATATTTACATTTTTATTTTAGTTTAAAATAGATAATCTCACCTCTTTATTTTCCACCAAGAACGACTGAGTCGCACTTTCAACTGGTAATCAATTCGAAAAGACTGGAACAACGAGTATTTTTACATACGAGGTGAAAACCATGTATTAAATGGCGCCGCTGCCGGCTCTTTTCGTGAAGATTAACGGTTTTTAGTGAGAGACGCGTTGGATTTTGGGATCCGTTCATTTTTTAACGTTATTTTTCTTGCTTAAAAATTTTCAAAAATCCTAAAAATATAAAATTTTCAAATATCCTAAAAATATAAAATTTTCAAAAATCCAAAAAAATAGAAAACACAAAAGACCAAAAATATTTCTAGTCTGTCTTTCTTTTTCCTTTTATAGGTGTGTATGCGTACCCGTGCTCGTAAGAAGAAAGCAATTCAAGCCGAAGTCGAAACTCCACCTATTGTCGCCATGGACAATTGACCAATGATCGAGATTTTGCAATCGCAAGTAGAGGGCAACACTGATGCTATTGTCATACCCGAGATTGGCGCCAACAACTTTGAGCTCAAATCTGGCTTCATTCAAATGGTCTCTGCTCAACCATTCTTGGGACGTACACTTGATGATCCTCATGACCATATCAAAAGGTCCCTTCAACTCACTAATATGGTCAAGTATATTGGGGTTTCACAAGAGGTGATTCGCTTGCAACTTCTTCCTTTCTCCTTAGAGGGACAAGCCCGACATTGGCTTGATAAGGAACCGCCACAAAGTATTCTTACGTGGTTGGATTTAGAGACCAAATTCATCAACTACTTTTTCCCACCCTCACGTACTACCGCTTTGCGGAATGAAATCATTAACTTTGAACAAAAGTACGGTGAGACATTTAGTGAATCTTGGGACCGTTTTAAGGAAATTTTAAGAAAGTGTCCACAACATGGTTTCAAAAAAGTGCATCAAATTAATACTTTTTACAATGGTTTAAGCATGAATGACAAAGATTCACTAAATAGTGCCTCGGGGGGTAATATTTTGGTTAAGTCTTCTAATGCCGCATGGGATATTATTGATAATAAGTCTAGAGTGCAAACTAGAAGTGTTCGAGCTAATGTGGCTAGTGCTAGTACTAGTGACGCCGACAAGAGAATTGATAAGCTTACTTCGATTGTTGAAGCACTTGCTTTACAAACCGCCAACAATGCCAAAAGCAACAATGCGCAAGTAAATGCTTTGAGTCAGTCATGTGAAATATGCGGGGGATCTCATTCATACATCGATTGTCCTTCGACTCATGACAATCCGGAAAATGTGTATGCCGCTAACGATAACTTTTCTACGGGAGGCTATCCAACACGTCCTCAAGGTGACCGCAATTTGCTCAGTTATCGTTCAAACAACTTCCTTTCACCACCCGGTTTTCCTCCTCAAAACCAAAAAAACCTCAATCGCAACAATCAAAACCAAACTCGAGCTCCAAATTAATATCAAACCCAAAGAAACCCATATCCACCTCCAGGAAACAACCAAGTTTACCAACATCAACCACCTGCCTACCATGCTCTTCCTCCCAACCAACCCACCGCATTTAATCACGAGGTTGAAACTTACATGAGGACTAATGACGCACTGGTGCAGAATCTTCAGCGACAAATCATCAACTTGAAAGGAGATATGGCGAAACAAGGGAATGATCTTCGAGCCGATATGCGAAACTCTTTGAGCAGTCAAACGAATGACTTAAGGGATATGATGGCTAGTTTCTTCCCAAGTAATCAAGCCTCTGGTTCGGGTTCTCTTCCGAGTAACACCGTTGCTAATCGAAGAGGGGAGATGAAAGCGATCACCACTCGAAGTGGAAAAGGTTTATAGGAACCCGAGCTTCCTACACCTACATCGGTGATTGTGACAAAGGAAAACGAGTCCCCTTCTCCAATTCCTCCACCTTCTACTTCAACCCCTCCACCACCCAAGGATGTGAGTGAGAATTCCATTCCAAAGCCTTCATCTCAACCCGATATACCTTACCCTCAAGGTTGAGGAAAGAGAAGTTGAAGAACAAGGATGATATTCAGGTTTTGAACTTTCTTAAAATGTTTAAACAATTGAATTTCAACATCTCCTTTGCTGAGGCTCTCGCTCACATGCCGAAATATGCTAAAATGTTTAAATATCTTCTCAGTGACAAAGAAAAACTTCTTGATATTTCTCAGACCCAACTTAATGTGAATTTCTCCACAGTGCTCTTAAGAAAATTAACAACCAAACTTGGTGATCCGGGTCGTTTTCTCATTCCTTGCAACTTCCTCGGGGTAGAGAATTGTATGGCCCTAGCTGATCTAGGTGCTAGTATAAACTTAATGCCATTAAGTGTTTGGAAACAATTATATCTACCCGAGTTAGTCCCCACACGAATGACATTGGAATTAGCTAACCGTACGGTTGCTTATCCGGTGGGGATAGCCGAAGATGTCTTCGTCGGTGTCGACAAATTCACCTTTCCGGCGGATTTTGTTGTCGTTGACTACGAGATGGACCCCCGTGTTCCATTAATCGGTGGACGTCCATTCTTGAGGACCGGTCGCACTCTCATTGATGTAGCTGCGGGCGAATTAATAATGAGAGTTGGTGACGATAAAATCGTCTTCCACATGGGTAAACTTTCTAAGCAACCTTATGAAAACGAGAGCGTTAATTTCATTGACGTTCTTGATGAGGCTTGTGAAGAGCATTTCAAAGACGCTTGTAAAAATGGTTCTTCTTCTCTACCCATTGTTAAGACTGTTTCCTCTATTGCTCCATCACTAACTCCATTTAGAGAAAGTGATTTCCTTTTGAAAGAATTTGAAGCAACTTTGGGGGATGTGGACTTAATATATGACGATTCTCCCTCCGATTGGGATGAAGATATTCGTACCATTGAGAAACTTCTCAATGAGGACCATATTTCTCCACAATATCCTAAGGAAATCTCTATCGATGATCCGAATTTGACTACGCCTTCCATCGACAATCCTCCGGATTTAGAGCTTAAGGATTTACCGTCTCATCTCGAATACATTTTCCTTGAAGACAATAAGAAGTTACCCGTCATCATCGCAAAGGACTTGAAAGAAGAAGAAAAATCTCGACTTATCGATATGCTGAAGAATCATAAGAAAGCAATTGCTTGGAAAATTTCTGATATCCACGGAATTGATCCGAACTTTTATACTCGTAAAATTCTCATGGAAGATGACTTTAAACTAGCAATCCAAAGCCAAAGAAGGGTTAATCCTAGAATTCATGACGTCATCAAGAAAGAGGTTATCAAACTTCTAGATGCCGGAATGATCTACCCTATTTCAGATTCGCCATGGGTTAGTCCCGTCCATTGTGTGCCTAAGAAAGGCGGAATAACCGTTGTTCCCAATGAAAACAACGAGTTGATTCCTACTCGACTTGTCACGGGTTGGCAAGTTTGCATAGACTATCGCAAGCTCAATGATGCCACAAGTAAGGATCATTTTCCTCTTCCTTTCATGTATCAAATGCTCGAGCCTTTAGCGGTAATGACTATTATTGCTTCTTAGACGGTTTCTCCGGGTATTTTCAAATACCTATCGATCTAAAAGACCAAGAGAAAACCACATTCACTTGTCTTTATGGAACATTTGTTTACAAAAGAATGCCTTTCGGCTTATGCAATGCTCCTGGGACTTTCCAAAGGTGTATGATGGCTATATTCCATGACATGGTTGAAGAAACTATGGAAGTCTTTATGGATGATTTCTCGGTCTATGGTGATACTTTCTCTACTTGCCTTGCCAATATAGAACGTATGCTCAAACGGTGTGAAGACACTCGCCTCGTTCTTAATTGGGAAAAATGCCATTTCATGGTAAAAGAAGGTATTGTTCTTGGTCATAAAATCTCCAAAGCCTGTCTTGAAGTCGATCGTGCTAAAGTTGAATCGATTGCTAAATTAACTCCACCTTCAACCGTGAAGGGTGTGAGAAGTTTCCTTGGTCATGCGGGCTTCTATCGTCGCTTCATTCAAGATTTTTCTAAAATCGCTCGCCCGATGACCCACCTCTTGGAAAAAGATACTCCTTTTATCTTTTCTAAAGAATGTATTGACTCTTTCAATCTTCTTAAGGATAAATTAACTAAGGCACCGGTCTTGGTTACCCCTAACTGGGAGTTACCTTTTGAATTGATGTGTGATGCTAGCGATTTTGCTATTGGATCGGTTTTGGGACAAAGAGTGAACAAACACTTCCAACCAATCCATTATGCTAGCAAGACAATGACGGGGGCTCAATTGCATTATACCATTACTGAAAAATAGCTTTTAGCTATAATGTATGCTTTTGAAAAATTTCGCCCCTATCTTGTCCTTTCCACCACCATTGTGTATACCGACCATTCCGCGTTGAAGTACTTGTTAACTAAACAAGATTCCAAGCCAAGACTTCTTCGTTGGGTTCTACTCCTTCAAGAATTCAAAACTGAAATTCGTGATAAAAAGGGAGCGGAAAACCTAGCCGTGGATCATCTCAGTAAACTCGAGGATCCTTATCAAGGGGAGCTCCCAAATCAAGAGATTAATGACTCTTTCCCCTTGAGGCCTTGATGTCTATTAAATCCAATCTTGATGAAACCTCGTGGTTTGCGGACATTGCAAACTATTTGGCGGATGGAATTCTCATGGAAGGGTTAACGTCCCAGCAAAAGAAAAAGTTCTTTAAGGACATTAAGCACTATTTTTGGGACGACCCTTACCTTTCAAACAATGTGCGGATCTTGTCATTCGTTGGTGTGTTGATGGGCCGATAGCTTTATTAATCCTAAAAGCTTGCCATAAAGGACCCACCGGTGGTCACTTTGGTCCTAATTACACCGCGAAGAAAGTTTTCGACTCTGGATTTTATTGGCCCACCATTTATCATGACGCTCATGAAATGGTTAAACATTGTGATGCTTTCCAAAAACAAGGTAAGATCACACATAAAGATGAGATGCCTCAAAACTTCATCCAAGAATGTGAAATCTTTGACCTATGGGGCATCGAGTTTATGGGGCCATTTCCATCATCTAAAGGGAACAAGTACATCCTTGTAGCCGTTGACTACATATCTAAATGGGTTGAAGCAAAGGCTCTCCCTACGAACGATGCGAGGGTGGTTGTGAACTTTCTGAAGCAGCTTTTTGCTCGATTCGGTGTTCCTCTTGCTATCATTAGTGACCGCGGGACTCATTTTTTCGATGATCAATTTTCTCGAGTCATGGCTAAGTATGGTGTCAATCACCGTCTTTCCACTGCTTATCATCCCCAAACAAATGGTCAAGCCGAGATATCTAACCGTGGATTGAAGAGAATATTAAAGCGTACTTTAGGAGAGCATCGTGCCTCATGGGCCAATAAGTTAGATGATGCTTTGTAGGCTTTCCGTACCGCATATAAGACACCTATTAGTTGTACTCCATATCGTCTTGTGTATGGGAAGGCATGCCACCTCCCTATTGAGTTGGAGCATAAGGCGTATTGGGCCTTGAAGTGGGATAATTTCGATATCAACAAAGCCGGTGATCTTCGGAAGATTCAACTCAACGAGCTAAATGAACTGAGCAATGAAGCTTATGAGATTTCATTGATCTACAAGAAGAAAACCAAGATTATTCATGATGCAAGGATTAAAAACTGAGAGTTTCACATCGATGATCAAGTTTTACTCTTTAACTCTCGGTTGAAGATCTTCTCGGGAAAGCTGAAGAGCCGTTGGTCTGGTCCATTCACCGTCGCCAAAGTCTTCCCCTATGGCACCATTGAGCCTTCTCAACCAAATGGGCCGAATTTTAATGTGAATGGCCAGCGTGTGAAGCTGTAATTTGGTGAGGACATCTCTCATGAGATGATTCCATCCCTCACCACGTTTCCTGTAACATCCCCAAATATTCATACTTTAGTTCAGCGGAAGAGTTGTTGGTGTTACGGGATAGCACATTACTCAAATCATAGACAACGCATAAAAATCACGTCGTTTAATAATAAAGCATTTTCCATTCATGAATATCAAATTTACATAGGTCCCAAGTCATAGTATTTCATAAAATTTTACAAAACATTTGAATGGAAATTGTTATTTAAGTGCGGGCCATAAATTCTTGTCGTCTTCCCGAGAATCACCTTCAAGTACGTGAGATAAAACATGTTAAACGAAAAGGTCAGTGAAAACGCCGAGTGAATTCATAGAGTTTAATGAAATCCATTAATATATCATCGGTATAAAATTATTACCGAAAATTATTTTGTACAATTCTTTGTCGTAGGCCATAAAATAAGCCAAAAAGATTTTATACAAATCTTTGTTGTAAATCATACCATAGGCTTTTGCCTTCAAAACCATTATACGAACCAATGTTGTAAAAACATCATACAATACGTTTTATAACGTTGTATAGAGTTAGATAAAAACCGTTATATGAACATGGTTATGTAAAACCAAAACACGAACATAATATCAATAATAAGACCCCGTATTGCTAGCCTGGCAATATATTGTAATTCAATGCGTATAGCAGTATTTTCGTTATTAGATTGTGTTGTTGGATTATTATTAGCCGCATGACATTTTTACCTTACTATCACAAACAACGGGTAGCTAACCCGAAACTCATTTTCCCATCTAAAACAGCGTGTCATCACAATAATCACGCTTATATAAATCTTCTCATACATAAATTCGCTTACCAATCAATGTGGCACGACGGGGATCAACCGTCAAGGCGCGAACTTGGGTGATCTTCCCCAAATAGTACTATTATATGCATAAGCGTCTACCAAATCTTCACAATTCATGCTAATGGGACTTTTAGTGACATAACCTAACTATAATAATCCATTTCATTTCATACATCGGGTCATATAATAATTCAAATGGTCATATAATCATTCGGGTCCAAATCAGTAAACAAACAATCGAGACAAATGGTATCCTATTTTATCAAAACTAACATGTTATCTCGCTCGCGGGTTTATAAAACATTTCATAAAACATTTAAAAGAGTACGAGGCTATGAACTCGCGTTGATTGGGAAAGGCGGTTTATCGGCGATTTGGATGTACGGTACGTGCTTCAATCACGGAAACCTAGACAATAATAATCGTCTTAGACTCTTGTCCAATGAATTTATAAAAACAATGGCTATGTATATATATGATGACATTATAAGTATGATGATGATCAAGTGAGATTTTATATCTTCATTCAACATTATAGTATTATGTGTTAGTCAAATTTTTGACTAGTTACACTAGTTTCAATCCAATTTCATATTAAGGCGCAATAAGCCCATTAAAAGCCCATTAAGAGTTCAACTCTTTATTTTAGTCCATTTATACTTTTATTATCAGGCCTATACTCACATGTTGGGCCCAAGTGGGTTAATCCCAATGAGTAAGTCCATTAGTGTTTAGCCAAATTAGTTGGATTAATAGTCCAATAAGGCTAAATTGGCCCGTTAATGTCCATATGTTATAAAGCTCGGGTTTTATCGGTTTTTACTTGTAATATGTACTTATAAATCAGTATATGAGTTATAAAAAGTTTACATTAGACGGGTCCGACGGTCTAAGTTTTAATTGACGAAAACGTTAATTTATCGGTTTTAGCCGAAAAGACGTAAAACTTATGTTTTTAGCTTTATAACTTATAAAACTTATCAAATTGTTATTTTTATAAAATGTCTCATTTATTTGTTAATGTACATACTTATTTATATGTAAAATATAAGTTAGTGGGTTTTAAGTATATATTTTATATTATATTTACTTGAGTGCTAATATTATACTATATACTTTTATTTTACAAATCTGATTATTATTTTCACTTTCACCGTTTTTACCATATCTTGACTTATACAAGAAGATAGAAGCTCATTTTTGGGTGACATAAACTACATATTATGTGCTACAATTAACTCAAATTTAGCTACTGCTCAATCTATATCTAAATGTCCCTAACAGTCCGTCCAAAACAGACTACTCAGATTTGAACTTCAATATTGTTTTGATCATATCTCACTCATTTTATGGATTCCATTGAGTGACCAACTCTCACATGTGTACAAGTCTCATATATTACTGTATATTAATTCATCCAAGCCATTTTAATAATTTATCATAAGGTTCTTTACTGTTTTATACAGCTAACTAATTTAAGCATGATTTTAACCTTTTTACATGTAGCTTTTAATCTTTTTAACCAAATTTATAAACAGCAAATCCCCACATAACCCTTTTGATCATCATTAATCATCATATACATATACATAAATGAAGAAAATACAAGATTGCATATTCAAAATAACAAGATGATAGGAAGAAATAATCTCTATACCACCAAAGTGATGAAAATATGGGGTTGATGATGAACAAGACTTGGTTCTTGTTATCACATCTTTAACTTGGCAAATGAACTACTTGAGATCTTCATGTGCATGAATATATTATTGAAAATCAGCCCCTAATCTCCATGGAAACTCCTTTTCATAGGTTAGGATCACCTCCAATCTTCATATCTTCAAAGGGTATTCAACTTGTGCAAGTTAAACACATGATTCATGGTTGAATTTTTGATCAAATGGTGGTTTATGGGGGTATATGGGACGTTCATAGAGAGAGAACAAGAGAGAGTTGTGTGTTTGTATGTATGAATAATGAGTTAGCTAGTTTGAAGGTTAGTGGTTTTGTGTGTTGGTGGTTTTTGATAAACCAAGTGGACAAGTGTCCTACAAGCTTGTTTAAGCTTACACATAAGGTGTTAGTGGCTTGCTTTGGCCACCACTTGTATAAGGGTGGGGCAAGTGTAAACTTGTCTCACCTCTATTATTCTACGGGTAATCCTCGATTCTAGTTTCCTCGATTTGCGTGCCCTCGGGTTGTTTTACGAAAAACGTTTTTATAAATTATGAATCAACGGCACAAAACGAATCTAATAAAAATTGTCTCATAAAAAACGGAGTTCAAAAACGTAAATACGTAATCCTAGGGTTTCTGGTTTAGTCGTAAAGGACGCTAAATTAGGCACGTAAGTCCTAATCTCTTCTCGTAAATTTGTGAGTTTATGAACCAACACAAATTAAAATCCCAAAATAACATTCAAGAATAAATTTATTTTCCTGAAATGTCGGACTGTCACCAAAACGGTGTATGTAAACGTAAACACGTAACGTAGAATTCTCCGGTTTAAACGTAGTCGATGCTACTTCAAGAAGTAAACCCAATTTTTCTTCCCAAAAATGAGTGAGTTCATAATATAACATTAAAATAATGTTTTTAAATAATACTTGAGAATAAAAATATCAACCATAAATTGACGGGTTGTCATAGCATTTACCCCTAAACAGGATCTTTGTCCTCAAAGATCAATTTATCTTACTACTCGCTTCTTATTGAGTTAGAGCCATGTGGGTATTTCCTCCGCATTCGGTCCTTTCTCACAAGTGTAATTCATTACAATACGCGAGTTTCATCAAACATAACTACGGGAATACAATCAGGCTTAATGTTGGCTTACTTTCTCTATCCATGATGTTCACGGGTTTTTGATGAATGCAACTTTTCGCCGATCTATATTTTAACAAGAAGTAATCAGATTTTAACTTGATAGACATTTTATCAAGTTCGATATACGAACATAATTCACGCAGCCTTTGAAGTCCTAGGGTAGATCAAGCTCATATGCCTTTCAAACCAACTTTTTTACATTATCTCAATGGTCCCATACAATGGGGACTTATTTCCCATGACCTTTCAGATCATCAATTCATTTTTCCATGGTGAAATTTTTTGGCATAACTTCGCTACCCATCCTGCACCTCAAGATCTACATTTCATATTCACATAACCTCCTGCCCACTACTGGCAGTCAATAATCAGATCCTAATTTCAACAACCATTTCAGGTTTCACGGGTCGGGTATTTTGTAAGGCTAGGTTTGTCATCATAGGAAACCTTAAACCTAAAAGACATGTCCAACTCGCAATAGGTGTATGTCGGGTGTCTTCATCCCAACTCCTGCCTATAGATGCTCTTTATATAGATCCTCACAAGATTCGATCTCGATCCTAATACGATAATTATCAATGATAATCTCTCCAAAGGAAAAACGATTATACGGTTCATTACCAAAGGTCAATCATTCAAGCATAAAACAAGACTTCTAGTGTTTTCTATCATTACTTTGCCTCGTCCCTTTGATCGGGGTGGTAAACAGTACTCTCATCAAGGTTCGTTCCCAATGACTTCTGAGCAAATCTCTAGAAATTCGATGCGAGGTGAGGATCTTGATAGAGATGATCGATACAGGCACACTATGCTTACACAACTCCTTTAAATACAAAATAGTCAATTTCTTCATTGAGAATCTATCATTAATAGAAATGTTATTAGCAGATTTGGTCAGTCTGTCGACGATGACCCAAATAGAATCAAATTCAGATGATGACCTTTGCAATAGTTAGACGTTTACTAATGTATGAGGCGATGTCTGCCTTCATAATTTTCCATCAGTACAACTTCTTCAGATAACGATACATTAAATCAGAAATGACATGAATAGAATACTTAATCTTATGAGATTCCAACATGACTAAATCTCAAATCTCCATATTTAGGCAACCAAAAGTGACCTTTAAAACATTTATCGCCATTGGCTTCTCAATTCTAATGGTTCACCTTAGCCGCGAACCCCTTTTATTATCTATATTATCTTTTTTACAAGCATCGGCTATATTTTAAATTGCTCGGCAATTTATTTTGCACAATCATTATTAAGGAACACATCCTAATTGATTCTTTATCCTTTCTACATAATGTGTCAGTATCTACATTCACCTTTCCTGATGAAGTAATTATCATGACCACAATTCACTCAGAAATTCTTTCTTCATATTTTCTAAGTTTTAATTTCGTCTCAACTATTATTTTTATCAGTTTTGCTCAATCTGACATTTAAAGCGTCGATAAATATTACAAGTAATTAAATAATAAATATTCAATTTTATTAAATTTCTTAGTTCGACCAATTATATAAAAAAAATGTTCAAAATAAATTTGAATTTAATTAACACGATTTTTGTTGAATTATCGAAAATAATTAATAAGATTCGTAAATGTTCGAAAAACAAAATCTTTGGTTATACTTTGGTCAAAATTTTCTTAGTTGAAAAGCAAAAATTGTCGTTTCAAATTCCAAGTCTTTGTTTAAACGGTTTCCTCAATCCCTCTTAGGTTGTCTTGAGGTATACACAAACATTTACCGCTAAAGGAGTTTAGTTAAATGAATTGGGTATAAGGGAATAATTTCTTAAAAATCCTTTGATAAATTATTTGTCAAAACATATTTCCACTTTCTTTTTGGTAAAACCCAAAGCCTTAATGGCTCTAATCTTTGAAGAGTCAATTTAGATTTCATTATCTATTAATCACACGGTCAAATAATATAAAGGATTATGTTAATGCAAGTGATGCCTAAAAACATTATTAGTGTTAACTAATCTTTCTTAGTTTTGATCACAACAAACTATACAACACATTTAGTTTAAAACACAAAACGAATTATTTAACTAACACTATCATCAAGGTAATAATCATATCACTAACCTTTCTTAATCATACTTAGTGATCATCAAAATGATTATCCTTAAAACTCACTTTTGTTAATATGACAAAAGACTTTTTAATAAACTTTCTTTTTTAGAGAATGTTTTATTAAAATAGAAAATGAAAATTTGAAAATAGCATATTCCATATGCTATTAGAATATCCTTTGAAGGCTTCAAATACCTCAGATATTCCTACCCCACTAAAAGACAAAAAATGGAGCGTACTCCAGGGGCGGTACCTTAAGTAGCTAGGCGGTTCCCTAGCGATATGGAACCGCCGGGTTAGATAAGGTACCGCGCCCAGATAGCCGTTATATATCCGTTATACTTTGTCTCCTTTAAATAGTGGGTCAAATCTCATTTTCCATCAAGCCTCTTGGACGTTTTTCTCAGCCCCCTTTCTCTTTTCTATAGCATAATCATTAGTAAATGATCACTTAAAGTGTTAAGGATGTTTACATATGATTATCCTCTTGATCCCCTCCTTTACCTTGTCCAATGAGAAGATCACTCACTCACTAGTGTTGTGATAAAGATGAATCTATGAGCTAGTCATATTCATCATGATACCCTTTTTGTTTTATGTCAATCCATTGTATTTATGAATACTTGGACTTGTTGTGTTCATCCAAGTTATTTGTGAATACTTGGATTTGTTGTGTACATCTATTGCATATGTGTTTGCTTGGATTTGTGTTGTGTAAATCCAAGCTACATGTGTGTACTTGGATAAGTCTAGCTGAGTTGTAATAGATTTGATTAGTAGTTCTCACTAAACTATAAAGTGATGTGGTTGTGTCTTGTGAGTTCTCACTAAACTTGAAAGTGATTAGTAGTTGTGTTGTGTGAAGTTCTCACTTAGCTTCAAAGTGAAGAGTCGTGAAGATTGGTTCTAGCTTTGGATTAGAACTCGACATCTAGCCTTGTGTCGTAAAATGGTGAAGTAGGAAACGTCGTGAAGATTGGTTCTACCTTAAGACTAGAACTCGACATCTAGCCTTGTGTCGTTAAATTGTGAAGTAGGCAACGTTGTGTAGATTGGTCCTAGCTAAAGATTAGGCCTTGACATTTAGCTTAGTGTCGGAAAATAATGTAAGCGACGATGTAAGGTTTTCTCCGCCAACAAGGGAGCTTGTGGATATAGTGGAAATCTCGAGTAGGTGTACTCGAGGAGTGGAGTAGAAACGAGGATAGAGCCTCATTGTCGAACCACTATAAATCTTGGTGTCTTCCCACTAGGTTGTCTCCTTCCTTACTCTTTACTTATTTCATTATCATTACACTTACCTATTATCTTTGCTAGTGCATTTGAATTGAACCTAATCATTATGCAACTTAGCTTCAAGCAAAAGATAGTTTTGATACAAACCAAATTGAAAGTAATTTTAATTTGGTTGCCAATCGAAGAGAAACTATTCAACCCCCCTTCTAGTTTCTACAATTGGTATCAGAGCGATGGTCACTCAAGATCTTTGAAGTATATTGTACTTTGAAACTTGAATCGATCCATTGTCTCCTCAAATTAGAAGGTCAAGTTTTACTAAAGTTTCTCTTTGGTCAAAACTATTTTGTTTTTGAAAAATAGGTTTTTTAATTGATAATATTGCATCCCACTTAAGATTAGTAGTCTTTATGCATGTTAGATCTACTCTTGAAATGTATCTACTAGTTTGCATCTTGCTTTGTGTAGGTACTCATGAAGATCAATCACTTAATTGGTTGTGGATTGAGTTACTTGCACTTGTAGAAGACTCATCTTCATTGATCTTTAACATCTTTGAATGATGATACCAAGATGATTGGGAATGATACTAGTCCTTGAAGACTTAGTACTCATCATAGGCATTGTTGGGCATAGCATTGATTCCTTGATGGATTGCTCTTTGTGGCCAAGCTATGCTTTCGTTCTTCCACACGCCCTTTGATCATTCTTTTGATCATTACTTGACTATGTGCTTGTTCTTGGAATCCTTGCCTTGACATTTGTTTGTGGTTTGTGTTTCTTTTCTTTTATCCTCTCAAACCTTCATTGCTTGGATACTTGACTCACTATGGTGATGTAGAGTGAGTTAGTAGTAGCTTAAAGTATCAAGCATGATTTCCATGGTTTGCACCCATACGGTTAGTAGGCCCTTTGTGGGAGAGAAAGTGAATTAATACCTTGCTCATATTTTGGTTTAGACTAAGACTATTATTGAAAGTGACCTTAGTCTATACTTGAATAATTGCTTTGTGTTTATTTATTACCAAAGTCGTTTAACGTTTCGCCGGAAAGGCACGTCTTAAACCACTATATATGACACAAGCTCTTCGTTACCACTACTTGAAGATTGTCATTAATCCCTTGAGCATTGATCCTAGTCTTGATTAACTTCCCTTGACTTCTCTCCACTTTGCCGTTTTGCTACGAGTAGTCGTTTGTCCGTTTTGGTTCTTTTCGATCTTGATTCAACTCGTAATCCTTCATTAAAACATATTGCCTAGTGCTTTGATGATCCAATGTTATTCTAAAAGGTTTTATTCTAAAAGGTTCATGATATATTTTTAAGTATCTTAGAAAAACTTGGTTTTTAAAATTTGGCGTTTTTCATTGATAAAAACCTGCCTCTGTAGGCGGTTCTTTATCTTGGCGGCTCAAACCCGCGGTTACTTATTGATAAGGTACCGCGAGCAGTAAAGTTTGTCAGAGCGCCAGTTTGATTATTTTATTCTTTTTCAAACCACTATCTCTCTCTCTCAAAAACACACAGCCGACGTTTTTCATCTTTTCCACCATTGTTGAAGCTTCCAAAACCTTCAATCTCTCAAATTAATTGATTCCAAGTTGTGGGTTTCACTCATCCTTCATCTAACATCAATTAATTGTAAGTATTTTCTTTCAATTTCATCTATTTTGCTCTAGGGTTCATCCTTTCATAATTGGGGATTTTTTAAAATTTAAATTGAATTAAAACCTTAATAGGAATGTGGGTTGACATGGTTATTCTACTATGATTCCTTAGGTTCATATTCATTAAGATTTCACTAAAACCAACTTGTAGAACAAATCCGAATTTTGGCTAAATGATTTTGGTTAAAAGATGGATTTGAGATGAACCCATGAACAAATAGGTAATGACATTGTTAATGCTTACCAAAAAACCTTGTTTTGAAAAACCAATGTTCTAAGTCCATTGTTGATCCAACATAGTTCATATGTTCTTGGTAAATAATGTAATAGCTACATTGTGAACATGAGAATGATATGCATTCAATCCTTTGTTTGTCAAGAAATTGATATAACACATTCTCGTATTTTTTTGATTTTTGATTTTACTTTTCATATGAGTGATTGGAAAAATATTGTCTTATGTTTATTTAGGTACTAATCATGCCTTCTCAATATCAAAAGGATCATCAATACACTAGACAATACATGCCAAACCTTTCCCAAACCTATGCTTCCCCCCAACTTCAAAACGCTTTTCCATCCCTTTCTACTCGTTGTTTCCATGAGGGTAGAGTCGTTGACAAGGAAATAACGGGTTATGACTATATCCAATCTATGTTTGAGCTTTCGGGGTTTGATTGCTTGCTCAACATAGAAGAAGATATTTACCCCTTATTCCTTCTTGAATTCTTTAGCACCTACTCCATGCTTGAATACAATGGAGAAATTTTCATTCGTTTCGTGTTGAATGATCAACTGATTCAATACTCCCTCGAAAACTTTGGTGAAATTCTCGGTGTGCCATATGAAGGCACTTGTCGCTTTACGGATAAATGGAGACTTGATGCTCTCTTGGAATCCTACGATAAACCTCCAAATGACCTCACTAAAATTGATCTAGAGTTCATCCTTGACATCATTTCGAAAGAGCGTGATGGAAACGTTGTGAGAAGCCTTCATTCAAATGTATGAAATGTGAATCGATATGAAGTGCTCTCCAGCGACCTTAAGGATTTTATGGTCCAATGGGCAAATATCCTTAGGGAGAATGTCTTTTGTCTTGGTGGAAACCCAGATCATATCCTGGCTTGTATGGTGCATATGTTGAGTTGCATCTTTACATCCACCAAGTACAATTTGGCATTCTATATCGCTCGACGAATAAATTATGCCCTTTCAAAGCCCAAAACAAACCTTCCCTATGCTATGCTTCTTACTCGCCTTTTCAAAAGGGTTGCTCATGATTTTCCCCACGTCGATCTTTCTCGCTTCTACCCGGTTCATCTGGTTATGTTGCCTATTCAAGAGGCATATGCAAGAAAGACAAGAAGTGATCGAGGATCGCGAAAATCCGATCATCAAGAGATGGATGATGAGGACATGGACATGCCAACAAGTGATGGTGATGGCATAGGTACTAGTTCTCACTTCAACTCTTCGAGTAATTCCCACCCATCCTCAAACTCATTCGTGGATGGACTTGAAGACTTAGCTCCCCCACCTCATTACTCCTCTAGTGAAGTACCGGAAGATCTTAACATGGAGCATCTCTACCGTGAAAATATTAGGACTAGAGGTGAATTGCATGAATATCGGGTTGAGTCAAGAAAGGGATTCAAGTATTTGGGGAATATGATCAAGGGATTGGGCAAGAAGAGAAGGTGAAAGCTTTGAAGTATTTCAAAGAATACATGTTGGTAAACATGTAATGTTGAACAATTTTTTTTTCTTATCTTGGATGTGTATTAACTTATGCTACATGTTTGGATTGTTATTTATTTTGATCCTAAATATTGTTTATGCCATTATGTTTGTGATTTACATAGCTTTGTGCTTGCCTTATGAAAGTTAGCTTCTTAGATTTTGGTTAGTAGTTAACTTTGGCTTGTGAATCCTTTGGTAAAAATTTGGGTTAACCAAAATTTGGGATGTGAAACTTTTGAAAGACCTCTGGTCGCGGTTCCATATCGACCCGCGGATCCTTATCGATAAGGAACCGCCGGTCCTAGATAAGGAACCGCCGCCACTATGTCCGACAGAATCTTTTGCTTTACACTATTTTCTTCAATCTGTGTAAACTTTGCATGATTCTTTGCAAAAACCTGCATATTTCCTAAACTAGGTTACGTAAATTCATTATTCACCTAAAATGATTTTAACCCATTACTAGTTTGGATCATCCCCTCACCCATTTAAACCCACCTTGTTAGTCATGTTCTTCACAAATCAAAACATCCTTCCCTAACCCTTAAACCACCCTTGTCAACCATGGTTTCCACAAAAACCTCAAACACCCCAAGGAAAACACTTAAGATTAGGATTAAGGTACCCAAGCCTAACTCCTCACCCTTTCACACATCCAAAATTGAGATGGTTCCAATCCTCATTTCCTCATCACCTTCACCACCCCTTGCACCATGCAAGACAACATCCACCCATGTTACTAACCACTCCATTGGTTCTACCTCCTCTTCATTCAACTCAAGAATGAATAAGCTCTCTTCACCCTTCACTCCAAGTGCACCCTTGGATGTGACCACACAACCCCAACCAATCCAAAGCATTCCTTTTGTGAATGAATTTGATGACACCTTGGTGACTTCACCATTTACCCATCCTAACTCACCCATTTCACAAACCTTGGAGAACATACCTCCACACTCACCCATTTCCCCTTTGGGGAACATGCCTCCACTCTCACCCACATCACCCTTGGAGAACATGCCTCCTCCACCTCCACCAAACTCAAGCATTCCAATTTTAGGTTTCCCACTTTCCCTCCTTTTGGGTGATCCTTACTATGGGTTTCAAGAGACTCATGGTCCTAATTGTCCATGTTGCCTCTACAACCACTACATCATCCATAACCTTAGGATGGAGATGTTTGGACTACATAGGAAGTTGCAAGAGTTCTTGCTTACCTTGTTGTCCATTCCTCCTCCTAGGAGATGAATGATGAGTTTTCTTAATAAGTTTTTTTAACAAAACCAAACCAAAGAAGACTACTCATCTAGATTTAATGTTTAGCTAGCTTTTAGTTAGTTTTTTCATTTTTCATTGTATTTCCTTCCTTCATGAGTGTTTCATGAAGTTGTTCTATGGATTTAGCTTTATGTGTTCCTATTCTTATGTGCACATTAATCAACTTTAATTTGAAATTAAAATTGAACCTAAATCTATCACAACCTCTAAAAACTTGACTAAAATTGGTTCAAAATGATATCTAAATTATTTTGTCACCCTTTGTCAGGACATTATTCGTGAATGTGTTGCTTTTATGCAACCCTAGCATAATTTAGTGCTAATAGAGGTAAAATTCCAATATTTGCAATTTTTTGAAAAAGTCTTTGTTTTTCTCAAAACCCTGGAAAAACTTGGTTTCAAGTCTACTGCACGCGGATCCTTAAAGTCCCGCGGTTCCTTAAGTGGTAAGGAACCGCCGGTCCCTATAAGGTACCGCGGACAGTAAATGACTTTTGACACGTTTTTGGTCAAAATTCTTTAAACCCTATACCCTGTCAAGATTCCTTGTTTGCTCAATTTGGCTAAACATTCCTTGACACTTCACATTTTGTATTCAAATTCTTACTTTGATTACATTTTACTTATACCCCAACCTTGAGATTTCATTCTCACACCTTCCCAACCTTGAGAATTGATTCTCACACAACCTTGAGATTTCATTCTCACACCTTCCCAACCTTGAGATTTCATTCTCACACCCTCACAATGCCTAACTCCTCCATTCCTAACCTTGACATTTCTTTGTCACAACCCCACTCACCCAAAGATTCCTCATCCAAGCTTTCAAAGAAACCGAAAATCTCGGTTCGACCTATTTGGGTTAAGAAGAATAAACCATCTTCCTCCAAACCACCCAAAAACCCTACCTTCTCTCCAATCAAGTATTGGAATGAGACTTATACTATTAACCCCATCACCGGAGCAAAAGAGAATGTTCCCCCACCACCTCAATCCTTCAACACCCCTCAACTCAATGACCTTTCAACCTTCCCAAACTTCACAAGGCATTGTGAAAACAATTCCTACCCCATTACCCCACCACCATCAAACCCTAGGTTTGATGCCCTACCCCCATCAAACGATTTTGTGTTGCATCATGGATCCTCGTGTGCTTGTTGTCGATTTTAACAAATTGAACTTGCTCATGTATATGAGAAGTTAAATTTCCTTGAATTCCTCCTCACTCGACCCTCCTATTCAAGTTTTCTTTCCCGTGGACAAAACTTCGAATGATGCATCGTCGTCTTATTTTTCCAACTAAAGGACTAAATACTCTTAGAGTCTTTATTACTTTAGTTGTTTTAGAATCTTTTATTTTTTTAGCAATCTTGGAAAATTATCACTATTAGAATAGCTTATGCTTAGTGGTTTATTTTCCATATTTTTTTTGCTTTAGATACTCATATTGTGTGTATGACTATCTACCTTGTTATGTCTTTTCTTTTATGTAACCTTTGTGTTGTTTGTGTGTTATTTCCTTAGTTCTCTTTTGAGTTGATCATGGTTAATTTTTACAATTGCTTATGGGTGATTCCATCAATTCTAAACTTTAACCCATTGACAAGTTTATCATCTTTATTGGATTGAAGCTTGATTTTGTCAATTACCTTTTTGGACATACTTAGCAAAATACTTGCTTCTAATTTGAGATTTGTTCTCTCTCTCCATCTCAAGTTACTTAGTAGGTAGTGATCATATATACATTGGTGTTTCTTTTCTTTCTACTAACCTTTGTGTAGCATGTCACCTTAGCTCACATACTTGGTGCCCCAAGCAAGGGGGAGCAACCACCAAGGGGGATCTACTAGCAAAGTCCGATTTTCTTCAAAAGACTTGTGCTAACCTTTTTGCTACAACAAAAGGGGAGAAATGATAGTGATAAACTCGTTAATAATTCGATATTTTGTGTTTCTACGTAAATGAGTTTATCGTTTGTCGTAATCAAAAAGCGGGAGATTGTTAATGCAAGTGATGCCTAAAAACATTATTAGTGTTAACTAATCTTTCTTAGTTTTGATCACAACAAACTATACAACACATTTAGTGTAAAACACAAAACGAATTATTTAACTAACACTATCATCAAGGTAATAATCATATCACTAACCTTTCTTATTGAAATTGTGTATAATGCAGTTCGTTTTTCTCAGTTCTTGCTAATGGAAAGTCTTAACAATATCGGGTTTTTAACTGTTTTTGGTTGTTAATATTTTTTTGGATATTCTATTTGCTAATTCAAACAACGACTTGCAAAACTGAAAAATATTATTCTACTTATATGTAAAACATAGTGCAATTACCAAGATTTTATTCAAGTAAATTCAAAATGTAAATTTTAAAACTAAAAGGACTGAAATTGTAAATTCTATGACATATAAATGCTCAAAATATAAAACTACCAAGTATAAGGACTGAAAATGTAAAACAGTTAACTAAAAGGATCAAATATGTAAACTATGTAACAACTAACTAAATTGTAACAAATTCCAAAACTACTAACTGAAATTTAACAATTATCAAACTTAAAGGACTTGTTTTCTGAAAACCCTAAAAATGTGCAAGTTTAGCCAGGTTTGAAACCATTTTAATACACTAGGGACTGAAATGCAATATTGAAAACTTTTTAAGCCAAAACGGGTTCAAACAACAAATAAGCTCGTTTGAGCTTATTTCTCAACCAAAATTAACCAAACAAAGTGCAAAATGCTTAAAATTGAAATTAAGCTAGGTCTGTAAAAGGAATCTTGCTAAAAATGTCTAATAAGCAAATAAGCACTTTCCAATAAGCACAAAATAAGCACTAAGTAAATCTAGACATGCACAACTGGATTTTTGTGCTAAATCTGATTAAAGAGCTCAAAACAAGAATGGGAAATCAAGTCTTATCAAAATTCATCAAGAAATAAGCCTGGAAATTGAAATAAGCTGAAAATGGCTTATGTTGACCAAGATTTTTTCCAAAAAGCTGAAATTCTCAAAAATCAACCACCAACTACTACTAAGTGATATTGTGAAATAAAATCGCCAGGTTTGTGAAGTGGATTAAGAGATATGAAAATTCAGTTTTCATTTACAGAAACATCACTTTGCTTATCAGTTCAGATTAATGCTTATTTCTCTTTGATTAATGAAAACTGTATCAAATGCTTATGGAATATGAAAGTTCATATATTGACCTACAAATGAGAACTGGTTTGGCAAGATTTCATCAAGAATCAAACAAATGCTAGCTAAATGAAATTGACAACTTTTTTAAGCAAAAATGACTGAAAATGGACCCAGACTTTTTACATGCCAATTGCCTTTTTGAACTTTAAGTTGACTTGAAAATGGTTCAAAACAACTATTTATCACTTGGTGACTGGAAATGAACACTAGTTGGGCTAAGATCAATACTTGAAAACTTTACAAAAGCTAATTCCAAACACTCCTTTAACTGATCTATATGAAAATTTGTTAAGATTTTTAAAGCATCAGTCAAGCATGAGTAAAAACCTTTAGCAAACTAAACTCAATGATCAAAATGGAATGTATGAAAGCTGCTTGCAATTAATGAAATCAACTAGAACTCAAATAAGGTAGTAAGACTAAAATTGACTGAAATAAGCTATAAGCTAGATCAATTATCAAAGCAATAAGCAGATAAGCAACACTAAAGCTACAAACTAACCAGAATCAAGTAAAGATCAAACTAAACAAATTTTATCATGCATTCACCAAAGATTTACACTAGAAATGAAGCATGCATTTGACAATTTGAGAGGAATAAAAAATCAGAAGCTTAAGCACCTTGTGAAGAAACCATTAAGCAGTAGAGGAGTGTTGTACTCTCTATTCTAGTGCTAACCACCACCTTAGCACTAGATTTAACAATCTACAATCAACAATTCAGCTACAAATCAACAAGAATCATCACAATGGCATGAACTCATCACAAATGCTATGAACTTGAACTGAAATCACTCAAACATCTACTATCTTCCTTTAAAGTCAGTTATGATCACTGAATGATCATAACAAACTCAATTCAGCAACAGAAAGTATCCAAGATGCAAGGAATGGACAGTAAGGATGATGAGAAGTATTGGCGGGAAAAGTAGAATTTGAATTTTATTGATGGAAATTTGTTACAAAGCTGTTGAAAAGGTAACTAACTAACTAACTAACTCAAGAGTGTGTCAAACTCTTGAGTAGTTTAGCTAAAAAGGGAAAAAGATGAAAGGAAAAGGTAAATGTGTGTTTTTTCACACTTACAACTACACTACAAGAAATGAAAGCTAAACTGCTATTTATAGGCTTGAGAAGGAGATTTGTTGGGGTTGGTGACGTGTTGGGACCAATCCCAGGTCTCCACGTGGCATAATTCTGCTGAGTTGATTTTCCAAGTATGAACATGAATTGGGGTTTCTTGATTGAGTTGATTTCTTGTTAATTGATGATGACCAATAGATTCGTCTCTAAAAAATAAGCAATTTTGATGTTTGTAACTTTCCATGAAATCCACTCTAGCTCCAAAACGATCCTGGGAATTTTTGGTTATTTGAAGATGACACGTGTCATGATGTGAATGGCTGAATTGGAAGCACACGGATTAAACTGTTCTGATTCGTCCATTTATTATTTCGGCGCTAGTGGGAATTTAATACTGTGATGTGGCAATCCTTGTCCTCTATTTGCTTGCTTCTCATTGGTCTAAAACTGATCACATGGATTTCACTTATATCAACTTTCCAAAAATGGCAGAAATCACCCCTTGACTTTGGCAGATTGCATCTTTGAGCTTGTAACTTCATTTCTTTGGCATTTTTAGTCCTTCAACTTTCATTCTTGAACAAAATTGATCCTTTGCCTGAGTTGACTTGAGAATTGACCAAATTTGGCTATGATCTTGACTTTTACAATATTTACACTTTTGGTCCTTCATCTTTGGCAGTTTGTCAAGATAGGTCCTTGTACTTCAAAGTCTTGTCACTTTTGATCCTTCTTTGTCTTTTTCATCAAATTAAGCTTGATTATTCCTTGTTTGCTTGAAAATGCATCCTTTTACCTACACAAGTGTACACAAACACAAACATACCACATAACACTGTTTTTACAAGATAAATTGGTATTTTGCTTCATGTTTTAGGGTTATTTGTTGATAAATTGATATGAGTTTAAGCTGATATCAAATTCCCTACACTTGAACATTGTCATGTCATCATGCAATTATATATATTTTAAAGCACAAATTTACATTCTCCTCATAATTAATCCACCTTGGCCATATGGAATGCATCTACACTACTCTAAACTACATGATGCATGATTTTGACTTTTAACAATTCAATGAACAAAATACAATTCTATCTATATCTTTTTGATTTTTCTTGAAATGGTTTTGATGGAAATAACTCATAAAGAATTCAATGGCTTTGATTAGGGCTTGGGTACCATGGACATTTATCACCCTCAAGTTTCACTTTCCCCATACCAAGCTTAAAAATGTGATCATTGCATTCACAAGTAAAAAGTGCATCAACTTATTCATGACAATTAAATGTGGAACCGGTTTTTATTTGAGCAAATTGCTTGTGGGCAAATTTGTCATTATTCAAGTGTGAAATGTAAGAAGTGTAAAATCCAAAAATAAGGAAGCACGGTTTTAATCCTAAGTAATCCTCTCATCCATTACTTGAAAAACCGCTCACAATTAATACAAGTCTGTTTCAAGAGTAATAAGTCATTCGCCTTATGTGTAAAATCCTCATGTCATGCTTTCATAAGTAGCTACACACTCGCTAAGGAAAGAAAAATAAAACTTACGCAATAATTTACATCCGCCATCTTTTTGAGACTTTGGATCTTCAACCCCGCAACCCGTCAAGGTAATATTGGATTGGAGCAATCTATTGAATCCCCGCAACCCGTCAAGGTAATATTGGAACTCAATATTCACTATAATTAACACCACACTGCCCCTCTTGGGAGCCTTGTATTATTTTTTTCTTTTCTTTTTCTTTTTCTTCTTTTTTTTTCTAGCCACTCATATTTTTTCATAAGCCGCTCTTATTTTTCTTTATTCCTCACAAAGAAATTTGAAAAGAATAAAAGGAAAAACACCCGCTAAATATTGAGCATGACATAAGTCTAGTACACATAAAACGTTCTAACTTAGGACCTTAAGACGTACTTATATCAACCATGAATGATTAGACAAAAATGCATAAGAGATTACAAACCAATTAAAACCGTTCTTGATTATTTATTAACAATTATATACATGCGAAGAAAATAGAGGTTAAGAAGAGAAGGGTTTAGCCACAAGTAATTATCATGAAGTTTATCTAGCCCTTTTATACTTGCTTCAACTCTATCATTTCCCATTCTCCACAAATTTAAAATCTCAAATAATGAGATTGGTGGATGCTTAGCCTAATAGACCAATGAAGGACTACATGGTTAAGGATACTAGCTAGAGAATGCTAAGACAAGCAAACTCGGGTTGAGTCAAAATATCCATGGCGGGCCTAATATGTCAAAGAAATCTAAATTTGTTAAACCATGTTTTTATTATATTTTTTTTCTTTTTATATATTTGATTAAAAATAAAAGAAGAAATATATACAATGCAAATGTGTTATGCAAATGAAAAATGATTAATGCAAAAATTATGAATGCATATTTTTGGTGGCCAGAGTAGATCAAAAATGTTGAAAAATGTTGAAAAATCAAATTTTCCATGTTATCATGCAAGACAATGACAAGTTCTAGGTAAGGTCACTTCGATAGAAGACCCCCTACACTTAAGCTAAACATTGTCCTCAATGTTTAAGATCATGGAAGTATATAGACTTCCCCTACACTTATGACAATGAATAGACTTTGCTTAACCCAAGTTAAGGAAAGGACAACTATTAGTGAAATCATGTTTAAGCACAAGGTGTCAATGAAAAATCACTATAGTAACGAAGTGAACCGGATACAAGGGCCTCCTCCATAAGCTCCAAAGCATGAAATGAGTGAGCAACCCTACAAACAATCATGAAGACAAAAGAAGGTCTCCCCTACACTTATCTCCAAGTCTAACCCTTATTTCTAACCTACAACACGCTAAACCTAGTTATACGATGCTTGAGTTAATGAGTCTCTAGCTCGACTCATCCCACACTTAAAAGTGTCTAAAACCTATCATGGAGAAGAAAAGTTTTGCCCTTTTGAAGAAAAATCTCCATGATGAGGTAAAACAAGTGTTCATTTATCAAAACTCCATAAATATCCCCCAGGATCAAATACATAATTACCATCCCACTTATAACACAATTCAACAACTAGCTTCCCAATCAATGGTGAAAAGAATGAGGTGTTGTTCTCCAAAATGGTTTCCCATATGTTCTTCCCAAGGTGATAGTGTAAAGCTCTCAAATCTTTCACAAGTTTTCCTTTTGTTGCATCAGGTGGATACTAAGATGGTTTAGCAAGCTCTATGCCAGGATCAAAAATCCGTTCCTTGATGGGAAAACAACAAGTGTTGGTTGCCTTAGAAGATTCTCCTTTGTAAATCACATTGTGAGAGAAAGGTTGTGAAGGCATGGGTAACAACAAGCTCTTGGAAGGAACCATCATGACTTGTTTTCCTTTATCACTTTGAAAGGTTGAGGTGGGCAAGGAAAAAGGTAAAGGATCTTCATTCAATAGAGATTCTAAATAGAGTATGTCCCCCTCCTCATCAAGATAACCAAGAGTGTACTCAAAAGATATATCCTCCGCTAAAAACTCATCACTCTCATCCATTATAGAATCCGCCTCATCACCATAAACATCATAGATTGGTCTATCAAAAATTGGTGATCCCTCAAAACCAAAGGAAGTATGATCATCAACAAATGGAGAGTCACAAGTAGAAAGCTCATCATCACTATAATCATCATATGTTGGTGAATCACAAAGAAAAGATTCTCCATCACTAAAGTCCTCATGAATATGATTATCATTGTGGAAAAGTGAAGTGTCATATGGGATTTCTTGATGTTCATGAAAATCCAAAAATGAAGTAATGGAAGCAATGGTCTCAATATGCGGTAAATCATAATCTCCACTTGAGCAAGCTTCATAAAAGTACTCATCACAAACTTCATCAAGAAGATCATCTTGTATTTCCTCCTCATGCACAACATCAATATGTTTTACCGCTTCGGGCTCATTAGACTTTTTAGACAACTTCCCCATGTTAAACACAACTCTCTCATCTCCTACCCGCATTGTAAGTTCTCCTTCCGCCACATCGATTAAAGTACGACCCGTTCTCAAAAATGGCCTACCAACAATCACAGGCACTCTAGGATCCATATCATAATCAACCACCACAAAATCCGCGGGAAATGTAAATCTATCAACCCCCACAAAAACATCCTCCGCAATTCCTACCGGATAAGCTATAGTACGGTTAGCCAACTCAAGAGTCATCTTAGTAGGAGTGAGCTCGGGAAGTGAAAGTTTCTTCCAAACCGATAATGGCATGAGGTTTATGCTTGCTCCTAAATCCGCTAAAGCCATACAATTTTCCACCCCCGGGAAATTGCAAGGAATCAAAAACCTCCCCGGATCTCCAAGCTTAGTAGGCAACTTCTTAAGCAAAACCGCGAAGCAATTTTCATTCAATGAAGCATTAGGAAAATCCACCAATCTTTCCTTGTTAGAAAGCAAGTCCTTAATCATCTTAGCAAACTTAGACATATTGGCTAAGGATTCCGCAAAAGAGATATTGATGTTAAGTTGCTTGAACATCCTCAAAAAGTTAGAAACTTGGATATCATCCTTGTTCTTAAGCTTTTCTTTTCTCAATCTTGAGGGATAAGGAAGACTTGGTTTTTGTTGTGATTGAGTGGTGGATGAAGGATTTTCCTTATTGAGTGCTTCATGAGTAGGTGTTGAAGTTGGAGAAATGGGAGCATTTTGAGGAGGTGAAGTAGAGGTAGAAGGCTTGTCACAAGTAGGAGCACAAGTGGATTGAACAATAATAGGTTTAGGAGGTGAAGGATCCTTTGTCGTTTTTCCACTCCTTGTTGTAATAGCATTGACATTTGCCCTTGGATTAGTTTGTGTGTTGGAAGGTAAAGCCCCTTGTGGTCTTTGATTATAGATAATTTGGTTTTGAAGAAGAGCAAATTTATTGTTATTCTCCTCTTGATTATCTTTCAATTGTTTCTCAAAAGAAGTAAACTTTTGAAACACCAAATCCATAGGGTTAAATTGCACATTTCCTTGATAAAAACCTTGTTATGGAAAAGATGGAGGTGGTGCATTAAATCCTTGGTTTGGTGGATAGAAGTTATTTCCTTGAGGTTGAAAATGATTGGGTGCCTTGTAGTTATTTCCTTGGTAAGGTGGTCTTTGCCCTTGATTCCTTTGTAAAAGTTGAGGAGGATTTTGTTGAATTTGGGTGGGTGGTTGGGGTGGGAAGCCCGATGGAGTAAGGTAGTTTTGGGATTTGTAAGAAAGGTTATTTGGATTGATATTTGGCTTGAAGTGTTCACGATGTTCCTCTTGGTAAGCATAGCATTCCCCTTGATAAACTTGCACCTTATCACATTGTTCATAAGAATGGGGACCTCCACAAGTTACACAAGAAAGAGTAATGACATTCACATTATTTGAAGAGTTGTTCAATGAAGCGGTCTTAAGGGCTTGAACTATTTCTTGAGTCATTTCTTGTTGACCTTGTTTGACTTGTTGAAGGATCTCTTGGTGATATTTAAGGAATTGGTTATCACAAGGTGTTTGAGAGGTATTTTGGATAACATGAACCCTTTCTTCAAATTGATTGTTTGTTTGAACCATTTCTTTAGTCTCAATGATGTCCAAGGCTTCTTGCATGGATTTAAGAAGAATATTCCCTCCCGCGGAAGCATTGAGTGAATCTTGGTGATGAGGTTTAAGGCCATCATAGAAGGTATTGATTTGGTGAACGTCATCCAATCCATGGTTAGGGCATCGCCTCAATAACTCACTTTACTCTTCCCAAGCATCACTAAAGGATTGACTAGGTTTTTGTTGAAAGCCTATAATTAAGTTCCTCAAAGCCATGGTCTTAGATAGAGGAAAGAACTTGTTCAAAAACTTAGTGGTGAAACCATCCCATGTGGTGATACTATCGGGTGGTTGGGTGTCTAACCAATGCTTAGCTTGTCCCTCAAGTGAAAATGACACTAGCATCAATTTAATAGCATCATGTGGAACTCCATTGTGCTTAATGGTATTGCAAAGAGAAAGGAATCTCTTAAGGTGAGCATGAGGATCATCATTCTTGTTACCATAGAAAGGTGATTGTGAAACCATAGTAATCATAGACGTTTTTAGCTCAAATGTATTTGCGGGAATGTCGGGAATCCTAATAGCACTAGCATATCCATGAACATTGGTTTGCATACGTTCCATCAAAGAACGATTATCAACAGCCATGGCTTCTTGTGGTGGAGGAGTCAAAGCACGATTCTCGTGATCGGCTTGATGGACGGTGGTGGTCTTACTCTTTCTCTTTTTCTTCCTTTTCGGAGGAAGACGTTGTACACCAATCGGTATTTGTGCACGCCCGCGAGTGAGCATGCAACTCAATACGAGGAATGAGAGAGAAGTTCTCGTGTGACTTTGAAGAGAAATGGATTATCCTCTTGGAGTTTCAATATTAAATATCCACAAGAAAATAACAATATATGTATGTACTACTTGGGTGCAAGACCCCCAATGAATCCTTCCTTCTTAGAATACTCACAAGTCAACGGGGGGTTAGGTGGCGCGAAGCACTTAAGTACCTATTGACCCTTAGATGGCATTTTATAGCACATCGCCTTTCTGTTCACTTAAATGTTCGTATTCTTCGAATTGTTACTTATTGAGAGTATTTATCTATTCTTGCTTTATTTCGTTTGATCGATACACGTGTCAAGGACCGGAACGCCCCTCAACACGGTGTATTGCCTTGGCAATACTTATGGAGAATATGTAGATTGGTTGTTCTTATACGTATACGTATTTACTTATAATAATATATGGCAAATATTTTTGTATTTATGAGTTTTTTAAGAGAAAATACTATATGTACATAAAAACCGAGAGAATCCAATAATATATATTTTTGGGTGCAATCTCTTAGGAAAAAGATTGCTTTTTGGATTTTTTAATTTTTTTTGGCCAATTCTTTAGGAAAAGAATTGTTTTGTTAATTTTTTAGTTTTTATATATTTTTATATTTTTGATTTTTTATTTGTTTTTTATTTAAGATACGTAAAAATAACGTTCACAAGGTGAACGGATCCCAAAAGCCAATGAAAACCGTCAATCGATAGTCTCTCGTAAAGTCAAAGAACCGGCAGCGGCGCCATTTGAAATTGTGTATAATGCAGTTCGTTTTTCTCAGTTCTTGCTAATTGAAAGTCCTAACAATATTGGGTTTTTAACTGTTTTTGGTTGTTAATATTTTTTGGATATTCTATTTGCTAATTCAAACAACGACTTGTAAAACTGAAAAATATTATTCTACTTATATGTAAAACATAGTGCAATTACCAAGATTTTATTCAAGTAAATTCAAAATGTAAATTTTAAAAATAAAAGGACTGAAATTGTAAATTCTATGACATATAAATGCTCAAAATATAAAACTACCAAGTATAAGGACTGAAAATGTAAAAAGTTAACTAAAAGGATCAAATATGTAAACTATGTAACAAACTAACTAAATTGTAACAAATTCCAAAACTACTAACTGAAATTTAACAATTATCAAACTTAAAGGACTTGTTTTCTGAAAACCCTAAAAATGTGCAAGTTTAGCTAGGTTTGAAACCATTTTAATACATTAGGGACTGAAATGCAATATTGAAAACTTTTTAAGCCAAAACGGGTTCAAACAACAAATAAGCTCGTTTGAGCTTATTTCTCAACCAAAATTAACCAAACAAATTGCAAAATGCTTAAAATTGAAATTAAGCTAGGTCTGTAAAAGGAATCTTGCTAAAAATGTCTAATAAGCAAATAAGCACTTTCCAATAAGCACAAAATAAGCACTAAGTAAATCTAGACATGCACAACTGGATTTTGTGCTAAATCTGATTAAAGAGCTCAAAACAAGAATGGGAAATCAAGTCTTATCAAAATTCATCAAGAAATAAGCCTGGAAATTGAAATAAGCTGAAAATGGCTTATGTTGACCAAGATTTTTTCCAAAAAGCTGAAATTCTCAAAAATCAACCACCAACTACTACTAAGTGATATTGTGAAATAAAATCGGCAGGTTTGTGAAGTGGATTAAGAGATATGAAAATTCAGTTTTCATTTACAGAAACATCACTTTGCTTATCAGTTCAGATTAATGCTTATTTCTCTTTGATTAATGAAAACTGTATCAAATGCTTATGGAATATGAAAGTTCATATATTGACCTACAAATGAGAACTGGTTTGGCAAGATTTCATCAAGAATCAAACAAATGCCAGCTAAATGAAATTGACAACTTTTATAAGCAAAAATGACTGAAAATGGACCCAGACTTTTTACATGCCAATTGCCTTTTTGAACTTTAAGTTGACTTGAAAATGGTTCAAAAAAACTATTTATCACTTGGTGACTGGAAATGAACACTAGTTGGCCTAAGATCAATACTTGAAAACTTTACAAAAGCTAATTCCAAACACTCCTTTAACTGATCTATATGAAAATTTGTTAAGATTTTTAAAGCATCAGTCAAGCATGAGTAAAAACCTTTAGCAAACTAAACTCAATGATCAAAATGGAATGTATGAAAGCTACTTGCAATTAATGAAATCAACTAGAACTCAAATAAGGTAGTAAGACTAAAATTGACTGAAATAAGCTATAAGCTAGATCAATTATCAAAGCAATAAGCAGATAAGCAACACTAAAGCTACAAACTAACCAGAATCAAGTAAAGATCAAACTAAACAAATTTTATCATGCATTCACCAAAGATTTACACTAGAAATGAAGCATGCATTTGACAATTTGAGAGGAATAAAAAATCAGAAGCTTAAGCACCTTGTGAAGAAACCATTGAGCAGTAGAGGAGTGTTGTACTCTCTATTCTAGTTCTAACCACCACCTTAGCACTAGATTTAACAATCTACAATCAACAATTCAGCTACAAATCAACAAGAATCATCACAATGGCATGAATTCATCACAAATGCTATGAACTTGAACTGAAATCACTCAAACAGCTACTATCTTCCTTCAAAGTCAGTTATGATCAATGAATGATCATAACAAACTCAATTCAGCAACAGAAAGTATCTAAGATGCAAGGAATGAACAGTAAGGATGATGAGAAGTATTGGCGGGAAAAGTAGAATTTGAATTTTATTGATGGAAATTTGTTACAAAGCTGTTGAAAAGGTAACTAACTAACTAACTAACTCAAGAGTGTGTCAAACTCTTGAGTAGTTTAGCTAAAAAGGGAAAAAGATGAAAGGAAAAGGTAAATGTGTGTTTTTTCACACTTACAACTACACTACAAGAAATGAAAGCTAAACTGCTATTTATAGGCTTGAGAAGGAGATTTGTTGGGGTTGGTGACGTGTTGGGACCAATCCCAGGTCTCCACGTGGCATAATTCTTCTGAGTTGATTTTCCAGGTATGAACATGAATTGGGGTTTCTTGATTGAGTTGATTTCTTGTTAATTGATGATGACCAATAGATTCGTCTCTCAAAAATAAGCAATTTTGATGTTTGTAACTTTCCATGAAATCCACTCTAGCTCCAAAACGATCCTGGGAATTTTTGGTTATTTGAAGATGACACGTGTCATGATGTGAATGGCTGAATTGGAAGCACACGGATTAAACTGTTTTGATTCGTCCATTTATTATTTCGGCGCTAGTGGGAATTTAATACTGTGATGTGGCAATCTTTGTCCTCTATTTGCTTGCTTCTCATTGGTCTAAAACTGATCACATGGATTGCACTTATATCAACTTTCCAAAAATGGCAGAAATCACCCCTTGACTTTGGCAGATTGCATCTTTGAGCTTGTAACTTCATTTCTTTGGCATTTTTAGTCCTTCAACTTTCATTCTTGAACAAAATTGATCCTTTGACTTAGTTGACTTGAGAATTGACCAAATTTGGCTATGATCTTGACTTTTACAATATTTACACTTTTGGTCCTTCATCTTTGGCAGTTTGTCAAGATAGGTCCTTGCACTTCAAAGTCTTGTCACTTTTGATCCTTCTTTGTATTTTTCATCAAATTAAGCTTGATTATTCCTTGTTTGCCTGAAAATGCATCCTTTTACCTACACAAGTGTACACAAACACAAACATACCACATAACACTGTTTTTGCAAGATAAATTGGTATTATGCTTCATGTTTTAGGGTTATTTGTTGATAAATTGATATGAGTTTAAGCTCATATCACTTATTCATACTTAGTGATCGTCAAAATGAATATCCTTAAAACTCACTTTTGTTAATATGACAAAAGACTTTTTAATAAACTTTCTTTTTTAGAAAATGTTTTATTAAAATGGAAAATGAAAATTTGAAAATAGCATATTCCATATTAATAACTCGATTTTACTCAGGTTAAAAAGTTCTTTGTCGTATGTCTCTTCGAATTGAAAAACTTCTGTTTAATGTGTGACTCAGTTTTATTTTGGTGAAACAAATAATTTTGGTTGGTTTTAAATTTAAATGTGCAAGACTTAAAAGTAAATGTCGTTGAAAGTAAAGTGGCGTTAAAATAAATGGCGTTTAAAATAAATGTGCGAAATTTAAAAACTTTGAAAAGTAAATTAATTAAATGACTCAAAATTAAAGCGTGACGGAAATTAAAATTAGACAAAGTATAAAAACATAAACTAGGAATTAAACAAGACAAAATAAGTGAAAAACCTCCCGATCAGAATATATTCCGATCTTACCTTGATCGGAATGTACACCCCTCCAATCGGAATGTGAGCCTACCTTCAAATCGGAATATCGAAGAACCCTCGATCGGAATAACTGTCACTTACACACGATCGGAATGTGCTTGATACCCTTGATCGGAATAGCTTACCTTTGATCGGAATGTCGAGAAGACTCTGGTCGGAATGCTGATCGGGAATACAATCGGAATGTGTCACTCACTCTGATCGGAATAACCAAAACGAACACCTCAATCGGAATATTGCAAGGAGCACCAATCGGAACATATGTGACTTACCTGATCGGAATACCACTTACCTTACCCACGATCGGAATACCAAAGTCCACCAATCGGAAAGTTAAAACCCTTTTCCGACCTAGCAATGAGCTATGGTCGGAATGTAACTCCCTCTTCCGATTTGTCAGATCGGAATATGAAGAAAAGTACACAAAATAAGCTAATCTAATAAGCTATGATTCTAATAAGCACAAGACGAAATATCTAAGGTAAACCGTATGAAAATAAGCTACTAAACTGAAATTTAACAACTTTTAAGACACGAAATGAATAAGCTTTAAGAAAAACAACTTTTATATAAAAATAACTTTTATAAAAACTTTATAAACTTGAAAATAAACAAAATAAGCTATGAAAATAAATGATTTTAAACAATCAAAAGCATAAAAATGAAATCTTTAAACGAATCAACAAGACAAAAAGCATATAAATCAAAGATTAAAGAAAGGAAGAATGAGATCAACAAGATAAAGTAAAGGTGCGAGAATTAAAAGAAACACTTACTTGAAATTAAATGGTAAATAAGGTGCAAGACATGTAATTAAAGGTGCAAGTAATTAAAAGTGCAATAAAATAAAGATGGAAGAACTAGTTTGTCAATCTAGCCAACAAAACTAAATGAAATGAATAAGAGGGGTATATATAGGTGATTAGGGGAGAGGTTAGAGGAAGCTTCCTCCCCTCTTTCCTTTCTTCTTAATTGCGCCCTTAAGTCCTTCCTTCTTAATCTTTTTGTTAATCTTGGAATTTGATGACTTTTGGCTCGGGATTTCTTTGGACTCGTCTTTTAATTCTTCGATAAATAAGACTTGAGTTCCTCGGCTTTTAAGTAAACTTTCGTCTTTTGACTTTTTCTTCGATAAATCTTCAGAATTGGTCTTGGACTTCCGTTCTTTTTGCACTCTTGACTGCTTGACTTCGTCTTTCATATTTTTCTTCAACAAAAGTCCGTAAATGCCCGTGATTTCCCGTGTTTTCTCCACTTTTCACCTTTTCGTCCTAAATCACAACAAAAACACAAACCACGCATAATTCCGACCTAAAAGACATAAAATACACGTTTTGGTCCGGTTATTATTGTAATTAAGTGGTAGAAAAGATGGGTGTTTTCACACCTATCAAATCCCCCACACTTGACCATTGCAATTTCCTCATGCAATGCATTAGTTACAAAGCAAGTTTACATTTTTCATCATAATCAATCCATAGTGGCCTTTATTAAGGAGATAGAAAACTATAAATATTCAAAGTAAAGAAATCAAAAGCATACCTTGGGTTTTGGAAATGTTGTGAATAATCATCGTCCTCAAGTTTTCACTTTCTCCAAACCAAGCTTAAAAACGAGATCATTGTTATTATAAGTTAGTAAACTAACACGAACTCATGTGGGTCAATTATTCACTTAGACTCCCTTATTCCTATGGATATCTCTTATATTTTATTATTTGTCTTGAATGATCACGAGGATGCATTGTTTGACTTATTTCGATAGTTATTTAGTCTGAAAATAAAGTGAACGATTTAATCAATAGTTAGCTAAAGGACAAAATCTTTTAAAACTGCTTCTCGGGACCTCATAAAGTTCATATCTTGGCATAACTCGCTTCGCGATTTGATACTTTTCTCGGACCGATATTTGGCAGCGACTTCATACTTCAAATCTTGAGAGACGTTCATGAAATTATGGTCTTCTCTTCATAATGGACTTTCTTCACTTGAAGTTTTGAGAGATTCATACTTGGACCACGACTTCTTCATTTTTCTCCAATCTTTATTTTGGATTTTGATATACAACGATCCGCCTCCTTTTATGACTTGGATCTATTTATCCTCATACCTTGTTAGGGTCTTTTCGGATACACTTCTCCATGACTTTTGGGAGTTTTTGCTTTTCGTCGTGTGTCTCGATCCTTCATATTGATTTTCGATAAATGATTCTTCACATCACTTTGGATCTTTAGCAACAAAATATAGCCCTCATGCCTTGTTAGGGCCTTATTGGACTCGCCAATCTTCGCATCCCGCTTCAATAAGTTATGCCTTGGCTATGAACTCTAATCCATACCGAGCAACTTTTAAACGATCTTGGGCTAGAAGCTAAGTAACTTTTCAAATCGTACAACCTTATTTATTAGCAGATAAATTATTATGCAAGCGAAGGAAGAATAGGCTCATAATTAACTCACATAAATTCATGAAAGAATACCGAACTTATAATTGGCTCTATCATCTCTCGTTCTCCACAGTTTAAAATCTCAAGTAATAAGACTCGTGGATACTTAGCCTATTAAGTCAAAGTTTTGGGTTTTCGAGTCATCTATAGGATCTTGCAAATTCTTAGACTTTTTCAAGTTTAGAAATCGCATTTTAAAGTTCCCTTGATAAACGACTCTCTAGGATCAATTATAGGAACTTGCGAAAAGTTCTTGTTCTTAACCCGGGAGAGTTAAGACTTTCGCGTTTTATAGCTCCCTATATAAAAGCCTAGCAAAACTCGACTTAAACACGTTAAGGGTACTAGCTAGAGTAACTTAGATAAGTAAACTCGGGTTGAGTCAAAAGATTCACAGCGTTTTGAAAATTAAAACCACTTTATTAAACATTTATTCTAGCAAAGAAAGAAAATAACTATACAAAGGTAAAAACTAATAGGCCAAAATAGATCAAAAATTTTGAAAAATGTCGGAAAAATTGATTTTCCAGTTAAAATGAGGACAAATACAAGGAAAAGACCACTTAACTTCGATAGCAGTCCCCCCTACACTTACTATAAACATTGTCCTTAATGTTTAAGCATGTGGGAGTAAAATCCCCTACACTTAGGACATTGTGCACTTTGTTTAAATCTCGCTAAGGAAGAGACAACTAAAGAGATTCCTATTTTAATATTGAGAAAATATAGAATAGTGAATCGAAAAGAGTTTAGGATAGAACCGGGAAGAAGTAGAACACGGAATCACGGGTCGTCAAGAATCATCAAGAGTGGATCATTGAAGCTCGAATCCCTGATTAAGAAGTGAGGAGAGGAAATAGCAAACCAACGGGTCTCCCCTACACTTTTGATAAAGAAAGCGAAAAGATAGATGCATGGGTTGCCTCCCAAGAAGCGCTTGATTTTTGTTAACCGAGTCATTAGCCTGACTCGACCTTGATCATCAACGGAAGAAGCATGAAACATATCCACCAGGATCAAAGACGTAGTTTTCATCCAGCAAATAGCAGAGGCTGAAGGCGAACAAGGCAAGCCAAAGAGGAGTAGGCAAGGTTCCCTTAAGCAGCGATGGAGCACGGTGGAAGCAAGGGTGAAGTGCAAGCATGTCTTCAAAATTTCCAAAGATTTTTCCTTTTATTTCATCAGGTGGATACTGAGATGGCTTTTAGATTGAAATACCGGGGTCGAACACCTTTTCCTTTAGGGGAAAATAGCACTCAGGCTCAGCAGAGTGGGAAGAGGATCCGCGAAGAAGCACAACCTCGTTCATAAAAGATGGACAAAGAGGTGTCAAATCATATGTGCAGCGGATGTCGGTGTCGACCGGTTTCTTCTCCTTTGAAAGAATGTGGTTCAAATCCAAAGTAGGATCAAGACGATAATCTTCAAAGTCCAAAGGAGGAGCATCACTCTCATGAGGGAAGTAAGTATTAAGAAATGCAGAGAAGTCTTCCTCAAATGAGTAATCGTCCAAAGTAGGATCGAGTGATGGCGGAGGATCTTCATCGTGAGAAGAATCGTTCGAAAGAGTATCGGCCTCATCAAAATCATCATATGTGGGCAGCTCGGGATACTCAGAAGTAAGGTCATCATAATCATCCGAGTCTGAGCTAGAATCATCATCATAAGCATCAAAGACCGGAGGAGAATCATAAATGGGAGAAGCGTCCAAAGTAGGGAGAGAATCATCCACATCATCTTGAAAAAGTGGATTATCGATGCAAGAGTCGAATAGAGGATTATCGTAGACGGTAAAGTCATCGAGCACATTAATCATATTCACTGATTCTCGTCCTCCAAAGGTGGTACTGGTAAGCTTACCCATTTTGAAAACTTGTGCATCATCCCCGACTCGTAAGATTAACTCACCTTCGGCAACATCCACTAAAGCTCGTCCGGTTCTCAAGAATGGCCGACCAAGTATTAAAGGAATATGAGGGTCCATTTCATAATCCACTACGACAAAATCGACCGGGAAAGTAAATGTGCCAACTTTAATAAACACGTCTTCGGCTATACCAACGGGGTAAGCGAGAGTGCGATTAGCAAGCTCAAGAGTCATCTTTGTTGGAGTAAGGTCGGGCAATGATAGTGTTTTCCAAACACTCAATGGCATCAAATTAATACTGGCCCCGAGATCAGCAAGGGCAGTCATTTAAAAACTCGATTTTACTCAGGTTAAAAAGTTCTTTGTCATATGTCTCTTCGAATTGAAAAACTTGTGTTTAATGTGTGACTCAGTTTTATTTTGGTGAAACAATTAATTTTGGTTGGTTTTAAATTTAAATGTGCAAGACTTAAAAGTAAATGTCGTTGAAAGTAAAGTGGCGTTAAAATAAATGGCGTTTAAAATAAATGTGCGAAATTTAAAAACTTTGAAAAGTAAATTAATTAAATGACTAAAAATTAAAGCGTGACGGAAATTAAAATTAGACAAAGTATAAAAACATAAACTAGAAATTAAACAAGACAAAATAAGTGAAAAACCTCCCGATCGGAATATATTCCGATCTTACCTTGATCGGAATGTACACCCCTCCAATCGGAATGTGAGCCTACCTTCAAATCGGAATATCGAAGAACCCTCAATCGGAATAACTGTCACTTACACACGATCGGAATGTGCTTGATACCCTTGATCGGAATAGCTTACCTTTGATCGGAATGTCGAGAAGACTCTGGTCGGAATGCTGATCGGGAATACAATCGGAATGTGTCACTCACTCTGATCGGAATAACCAAAACGAACACCTCAATCGGAATATTGCAAGGAGCACCAATCGGAACATATGTGACTTACCTGATCGGAATACCACTTACCTTACCCACGATCGGAATACCAAAGTCCACCAATCAGAAAGTTAAAACCCTTTTCCGACCTAGCAATGAGCTATGGTCGGAATGTAACTCCCTCTTCCGATTTGTTAGATCGGAATATGAAGAAAAGTACACAAAATAAGCTAATCTAATAAGCTATGATTCTAATAAGCACAAGACGAAATATCTAAGGTAAACCGTATGAAAATAAGCTACTAAACTGAAATTTAACAACTTTTAAGACACGAAATGAATAAGCTTTAAGAAAAACAACTTTTATATAAAAATAACTTTTATAAAAACTTTATAAACTTGAAAATAAACAAAATAAGCTATGAAAATAAATGATTTTAAACAATCAAAAGCATAAAAATGAAATCTTTAAACGAATCAACAAGACAAAAAGCATATAAATCAAAGATTAAAGAAAGGAAGAATGAGATCAACAAGATAAAGTAAAGGTGCGAGAATTAAAAGAAACACTTACTTGAAATTAAATGGTAAATAAGGTGCAAGACATGTAATTAAAGGTGCAAGTAATTAAAAGTGCAATAAAATAAAGATGGAAGAACTAGTTTGTCAATCTAGCCAACAAAACTAAATGAAATGAATAAGAGGGGTATATATAGGTGATTAGGGGAGAGGTTAGAGGAAGCTTCCTCCCCTATTTCCTTTCTTCTTAATTGCGCCCTTAAGTCCTTCCTTCTTAATCTTTTTGTTAATCTTGGAATTTGATGACTTTTGGCTCGGGATTTCTTTGGACTCGTCTTTTAATTCTTCGATACATAAGACTTGAGTTCCTCGGATTTTAAGTAAACTTCCGTCTTTTGACTTTTTCTTCGATAAATCTTCAGAATTGGTCTTGGACTTCCGTTCTTTTTGCACTCTTGACTGCTTGACTTCGTCTTTCATCTTTTTCTTCAACAAAAGTCCGTAAATGCCCGTGATTTCCCGTGTTTTCTCCACTTTTCACCTTTTCGTCCTAAATCACAACAAAAACACAAACCACGCATAATTCCGACATAAAAGACATAAAATACACGTTTTGGTCCGGTTATTATTGTAATTAAGTGGTAGAAAAGATGGGTGTTTTCACACCTATCACATATGCTATTAGAATATCCTTTGAAGGCTTCAAATACCTCAGATATTCCTACCCCACTAAAATACATAAAACAGAGCGTACTCTAGGGGCGGTACCTTAAGTAGCTAGACGGTTCCCTAGCGATATGGAACCGCCGGGCTAGATATGGTACCGCGCCCAGATAGCCGTTATATATCCGTTATACTTTGTCTCCTTTAAATAGTGGGTCAAATCTCATTTTCCAACAAGCCTCTTGGACGTTTTTCTTAGCCCCTGATAGGTGTGTAAACACCCATCCTTTTACCACTTAATTCGGGCTAAAACAAGACCAAAACACGTATTCAATATCATTTGTTTGGAATTATGCGTGGTTTTTGTGTTTATTGTGATTTCAGAGCTAACCGGATGAATATTAAAGAAAACATGGGATTGCACGGGTTTTATCAAGGAAAAAGACTGAAGACGAAGTCTATTGTCCAAGAGATGCAAAAGATTTGAAGTCACTGGGCCTATTCGAAGATTTATCGAAGAAAAGGACTAAAGACGGAAGATTTTCATAAGTCGAAGAAACTCGAGTCTATTTAACGAAGAAATTAAAAGACGAGTTGGATTTAATCAACGACAAATCCCGAATCAGAATCGAAAACGTCAACTTTTCTGAAAAGACGAGAAGACAAAAAGAAAGGGAGAAAGCCCACTCACCAACCAACCACTAGGAGTATAAATAGATACTCCCTTCACACAATTAGAGAGAGCTTCATTTTTTCTTTTCCCAGTTCTTTTTTTGGTTCGTGGTTTCCATCACAAACACCACTAGGGTGTTTGATGATTTTTCATTTTTCTTTTTCAATCTTGTAATCATTGTTCATTAACCTTGTTACTCTTCCATTAATCAATCTATTCCATCTTTCTATTCATCTTGTTCTTCATCATTTTTATTGCAAGTTCTTAAGCTTTTATGTGATTTTAGTTTGATCTTAAAAAGTTGTTGATTTAGTGTTTTTATTGGTGGGATTTGTTTCTTATGGTATTTTAAATTGTTTGTGCTTGATTTGGTAAGACCTTTGTAAGTTTCGGAGTTGATTGTGAATCAAACGACCTCCTTGTTCTTCGCTGTTTATCAGACCTGAGTTTCTCAGATTCCGAATAGGAATTTTGGGTTTACCTCTATTCAGAATATCTCAATTATTCCGAGTAGAGGTTGTTTTTCTCCCTTATTCGGAATTTCACAAACTTTCCGAATTGAGCCTTTATTCCGAATAGGGTTCCTCATTTTTCTTTTACTCGGAATATTTTCAATATTCCGCATGATGGTTCCTTCATCTCCTTATTCGGAATGTTTTTCCGAATAGACCATTTTTCCGAGTAAGCTTATTTTCCGCATAGAGCAGTACTTTCCGAATAGTATCATTTTTTCGAGTAGACATTATTTTCCGCATAGGATTCATTTTTCCGCATGGTCATATATTCCGAATGACCTTAATTTTCCGCATAGACGTGATTTTTCCGCATAGGATTCTACTTTCCGCATAGAACATTTATTCCGAATAAAAGAGTTTTTCCGCATGAGGCTTTTCCCGAATCATACGAATTATTCCGCATAGATGTCAACTTTCCGAATGGAGTTTTATTCCGCATAGGGTATTCTTCAGTAAGAGTTATTTTTCAGCTTTGTCATTTAATTAATTTTATATTCTGTTTCCAGCTTTAATCTTTATTCACTTAAGTTTACTTCATTACCATTTTATTCACTTTCCTGTTCAGTAGAATAGAAAACCAAATCCACTTTTTGTCACCAAGAACAATCATTCCACTTTTAACTGAGATCAATTCGAGAGGATTCCGAGAATTATTCTGAACCCACACAAAAAGCGTGTATCAAATGGCGCCGCTGCCGGCTCCTCTCGTTAAGATCAAAAGTTTTTTGTGAGAATTTGGATTTTGGGATCCGTTCCCCGTGAACGTTACTTTTTCCTAAAAATTTTCAAAAACACAAAAAAAAAAAAATATAATATAAAATTTTCAAAAATCCTAAAAAGTAAAAAACATAAAAACCAAAAATATTTTTGCTTTGTTTTTCTTTGTTCGTTCTTTTGCAGGTGTATGCGCACTCGATCCACGTCTTATCAAGAGCCCGAGCCTCTCGATAACTTAGACATGGCTGGTGTACAAACCAACAATAACATACCACCTCCGAACAACAATAATAACAACAACAACCCGCCTTTCAACAACATGAATAACAACAACAATGAGCCACTTCCGGATAACCGCCCCATGATTGAATTGCTCCAAGCTCATGTTGATGGCAACACGGATCCAATTGTTATACCACCAATTGCCGCCAACAATTTCGAGCTCAAGTCAGGCTTTATCCAGATGGTCTCCGCTCAGCCATTCTTGGGACGCACCATTGATGACCCACACGACCATATCAAGAGATTTCTACAACTCACCAACACGGTCAAGTTCAATGGCGTTCCACAAGAAGTGATAAGGTTACAACTTTTTCCCTTTTCTTTAGAGGGACAAGCCCGGCATTGGCTTGCTAAGGAACCGCCACAGAGTATTCTCTCGTGGACGGATTTGGAAACAAAGTTTATCAACTACTTTTTTCCACCCTCTCGTACTACCGCTTTGCGGAATGAGATTATAAACTTTGAACAAAAGTACGATGAGTCATTCAGTGAATCTTGGGATCGTTTCAAAGATCTTTTAAGAAAATGCCCACAACATGGTTTTACCAAAGTACATCAAATTAATACTTTTTACAATGGTTTAAGCATGAGTGACCAAGATTCACTGAATAGTGCCTCAGGGGGTAATTTATTGGCTAAGACTTCCAATGCTGCTTGGGATATCATTGAGAACAAGTCTCGTGTGCAAACCAAGAGTGTTAGGACCAATGTTGCTAGTGCTAGCACTAATGACAGCGACAAGCGACTTGACAAAATCACCACGCTTCTTGAATCGCTTGTCACCCACACCGTCAGCAACAACAACAGCAACAACGCCAAAAATGCACAAGTGAACGCTGTCAGCCAACCTTGTGAGATATGCAGTGGCCCCCACTCTTACACAACATGTACCGCCACCCAAGATTACCCTGCTGAGAATGTGAATGCGGCATATGGCACCTACCAACAACCTGCTTATCAAGCTAAACCTCAAGGTGACCATAACTTGCTTAGCTACCGCAGCAACAACTATCTTTCACCACCTGGTTTCCCTCCTACCAACCCAAACCAACAACAAAACCTTAACCGTCCTCCTCAACAACAACAACAACCTAGACAACCATACATCCCACCCCACAAGCAACAACAACCACCTCCACGTAACAATCAAGTCTACCAACAACCTGCTTACCAACCACCTGCATACAATGCCCCTCCTAACCAAGCCACCACTGCATTACACCAAGAGGTCGCCACCTACATGAGAACCAATGATGTGATAGTGGGAAACCTCCAAGAGGAAGTGCGCAATTTGAAGGCAGATTTGGTAAAGCAAGGAAATGATTTGAGAGCCGATATGCGAAACACGTTGGATAGTCAGACGAATGATCTGAGGAACATGATGGCTAGTTTCTTCCAAAGTAGTCAACCCTCTTCTTCGGGTACTCTTCCGAGTAACACCGTTGCGAACCCAAGAGGGGAGATGAAAGCAATCACCACTCGAAGTGGTAAAGGTACCAAGGAACCCGAGCTTCCTATACCTCCACCGGTGGTTGTGACTAAGGAGACCGAGTCACCTGCTCCTATTCCTCCTCCTTCTCCTTCCCCAATTTCTCCACCTCTTCCTTCTACCCCTCCTCCACCCGTGGTTGTGAGTGACCCTATTCCTCTAAAGCCTTCCTCTTCTTCCAATATACCTTATCCTTCAAGGTTGAGGAAAGAGAAGCAAAAGAGCAAGGATGATATTCAGGTTTCGAATTTCCTTAAAATGTTCAAACAACTGAATTTCAATATCTCCTTCGCTGAGGCTCTCGCTCACATGCCCAAGTATGCTAAAATGTTTAAAGATCTTCTGAGCGACAAGGAAAAGCTCCTCGACATTGCCAACACCCAACTTAATGAGAACTGCTCCGCAGTGCTCTTAAGGAAATTGCCAACCAAGCTTGGTGATCCGGGTCGTTTTCTTATCCCTTGCAATTTCCCGGGAGTAGAGAATTGCATGGCCCTAGCCGATCTAGGTGCCAGTATTAATCTCATGCCTCTAAGTGTTTGGAAGCAATTATCTCTCCCAGAGCTAGTCCCCACCAAAATGACTTTGGAATTGGCCAACCGTACGGTTGCTTATCCAGTGGGGATAGCCGAAGACGTTATTGTAGGAGTCGACAAATTCACTTTTCCTGCTGATTTTGTTGTCGTCGACTACGAGATGGACCCTCGTGTACCACTTATTGTTGGTCGTCCATTCTTGAGGACCGGTCGCACTCTTATTGATGTTGAAGCCGGAGAGCTTATCATGAGAGTGGGTGACGACAAAGTAGTCTTCAACATGGGAAAGTTGTCTAAACAGCCTTATTCATATGAGAGCGTTAATTGTATTGACGTTCTTGATGAGGCTTGTGAAGAACACTTTAATGATGCTTGCAAAAGTATTCCTACCTCTCTTCCCACTGTTGAGACCGTGTCCTCTATTGATTCATCGTTGTCTCTATTTGGAGATAGTGATTTATTCTGGAACAATCTTGAAGCTACCATGGGAGATGCGAATTTAGCTACTAATGATTCTCCCACCGAGGGGGATGAAGACATGAGTTTCTTTGACAATCTTCTTACTGAAGACAATCCTTCGCCTCCATCTCCCACGGTCATTGCTATCGATGCCACGACTTTGAAAACGCCTCCCGTCGAAAATCCTCCGGATTTGGAACTCAAGGAGTTGCCGCCACATCTCGAGTACGTGTTCCTTGACGACAACAAGAAGTCGCCCGTCATTATTGCTAAGGATTTGAAAGATGCAGAGAAGACTCGCCTCGTTGCCGTGCTGAAAGCTCATAAAAAGGCTATTGCTTGGAAAATCTCGGATATTCGTGGAATTGATCCTCACTTCTGCACGCACAAAATTCTCATGGAGGACGACTATAAGCCCACTATTCAAAGCCAACGAAGGGTGAATCCAAAAATACATGAAGTCATCAAAATAGAGGTTATCAAACTTCTTGATGCGGGTATGATTTACCCTATTTCGGATTCCCCGTGGGTTAGTCCAATCCATTGTGTGCCCAAGAAGGGCGGAATAACCGTTGTTCCCAATGAACACAACGAGTTGATTCCCACTCGTCTCGTTACTGGGTGGAGAGTTTGTATAGACTACCGCAAACTCAATGATGCCATGAGAAAGGATCATTTCCCTCTACCTTTTATGGACCAAATGCTTGAACGATTAGCCGGTAATGAATATTACTGCTTTCTCGATGGTTTCTCGGGTTATTTTCAAATACCCATCGATCCCCAAGATCAAGAGAAGACTACATTCACTTGTCCCTATGGCACTTTTGCTTACAAAAGAATGCCTTTTGGCTTATGTAATGCGCCCGGGACTTTCCAACGGTGTATGTTAGCTATCTTCCATGACATGGTTGAACAAACCATGGAAGTCTTCATGGATGATTTCTCGGTCTTCGGGGATTCCTTCTCTGCTTGCCTTGCCAATTTAGAACGTATGCTAAAGCGGTGCGAAGACACTCGCCTTGTTCTAAATTTGGAAAAATGCCATTTTATGGTAAAAGAAGGCGTCGTGCTTGGACATAAGATTTCGAAAGCCGGTCTTGAAGTAGACCGTGCTAAAGTCGATGTTATAGCTAAGTTGCCTCCACCTTCAACCGTGAAGGGTGTGAGAAGTTTCCTGGGTCATGCGGGCTTCTATCGTCGATTCATCAAAGATTTTTCTCAAATCGCTCGCCCGATGACCCACCTCTTGGAAAAAGATACTCCTTTTATCTTTTCCAAAGAGTGCCTTGAAGCCTTCAACTCGCTTAAGGATAAGCTAACTAAGGCACCCGTCTTGGTCACCCCTAATTGGGAGCTGCCTTTTGAGTTGATGTGCGATGCTAGTGATTTTGCTATTGGGGCGGTTCTTGGACAAAGAGTGAACAAACACTTCCAACCAATCCATTACGCTAGCAAGACAATGACTGGGGCACAATTGCATTATACGACAACCGAAAAAGAGCTTTTAGCCGTTGTCTATGCTTTTGAAAAATTCCGCCCCTATCTTGTCCTTTCCACCACCATCGTGTATACCGATCATTCCGCGTTGAAGTACTTGTTGACAAAGCAAGATTCCAAACCAAGACTTCTTCGCTGGGTTTTGCTGCTCCAGGAATTTAAAATCGACATCCGCGATAAAAAAGGAGCAGAAAACTTAGCCGCGGACCATCTTAGCAGACTTGAGGATCCATACCAAGGGGATCATCCGACCAAAGAAATCAATGATTCTTTTCCCTTGGAGACCTTAATGTCTATAAACTCGAAGCCGAATGAAACCCCGTGGTTTGCGGATTTTGCAAACTATTTGGCTGGTGGAATTCTCAAGGAAGGGTTGACGTCCCAGCAAAAGAAGAAGTTCTTTACCGATATCAAGACTTACTTTTGGAACGACCCTTACCTATTCAAACAATGTGCCGACCTGATTATCCGTCGATGTGTTGATGGACCGGCAGCGTCTGAAATCCTTGATGCTTGCCACAAAGGACCCACCGGTGGTCACTTTGGTCCCAACTACACCGCAAAGAAAGTGTTTGATTCGGGATTTTATTGGCCCTCCATATATCGTGATGCTCACAATATGGTTAAGCGATGTGCTGTTTGCCAAAAGCAAAGCAAAATCACACATAAAGACGAGATGCCTCAGAATTTCATTCAAGAGTGTGAAATTTTTGATGTATGGGGTATCGACTTTATGGGGCCATTCCCATCCTCTAAAGGAAACAAATACATCCTTGTTGCCGTTGACTACGTTTCAAAGTGGGTTGAAGCCAAAGCTTTGCCTACTAATGACGCAAGGGTGGTTTGTAACTTTTTGAAATCTCTATTCGCTCGCTTCGGTGTGCCTCGTGCCATTATTAGTGATCGTGGAACTCATTTTTGCAATGACCAATTTGCTCGAGTCATGGCTAAGTACGGTGTAAATCATCGTCTTTCCACAGCCTACCACCCACAAACTAATGGCCAGGCTGAAATATCAAACCGAGGGCTGAAGCGAATTCTTGAAAGAACCGTGGGAGAGCATCGTGCCGCATGGGCTGATAAACTCGATGATGCTTTGTGGGCTTTCCGTACTGCTTACAAGACCCCAATCGGCTGTACGCCTTATCGTCTTGTGTACGGGAAAGCGTGCCACCTCCCCATTGAGTTGGAGCACAAGGCTTATTGGGCCTTGAAGTGGGCTAATTTTGATATCAACAAAGCCGGTGACCTACGCAAGATCCAACTCAATGAGCTGAATGAACTTCGGAATGAGGCTTATGAAAATTCTTTGATCTATAAGGAAAGAACTAAGCTCATTCACGACTCCAAGATCAAAAACCGAGAGTTCCATGTTGGAGACAAAGTCTTACTTTTTAACTCTCGGTTGAAAATCTTTTCGGGCAAGCTCAAATCTCGTTGGTCCGGCCCATTCACCATCGCCCAAATTTTTCCATATGGTACTCTCGAGCTCGCTCAACCTAATGGACCAAATTTTAAGGTGAATGGCCAACGAGTGAAGTTATACTTTGGTGAGGACACCTCTCAGGAGGTGATTCCATCCCTCACCACGTTCCCCATGAACTAAATTTGGGTCGAGTCAGGCTCGTGACTCGGTTATCAAAAACAAGCGCTCCTCGGGAGGCAGCCCGAGTATCTATCCCTTTAACCCCCTAAGTGTAGGGGAGGACCTATTTTGGTCGTTTGTGTTTGTGTGGTGATGTGATTACAGGGATAACTGCAATCTTGGAAATCTTTGAAGAACCGTGCTCCCGTGTTATCCGAAATCCGGTTCTATCTCAACTATCGTGATTCAATTTTCTTCATACTCACATTTGAAATTGATCACTTTAGTCGTCTCTTCCTTAACTCGAGTTAACCAACGTGCACAATGTCATAAGTGTAGGGGAGATTTTTCCCACATGCTTAAACATTGAGGACAATGTTTATCTTAAGTGTAGGGGAGACTTCTATCGAAGTTTTAAGTGGACTTTTCCATGAAAATGCCTTCATTTAACCAGAAAATCCTATTTTTCAGCATTTTTCAAATTTTTTATTAACTTTGGCCATTTAGTTGTAATTTTTAAATTTTTATCGTTACTTTCATATGTATATATTCCGCAATAAAGTCAAAAATATTAATAAAGTGGTGTAGCTAGTTTAGGAATCTTTGACATATTAGGCCCGTTGCGTTTATTTTGACTCAACCCGAATAGACTTATCCAAGTTTATTCTAGCTAGTATCCTTAACCATATAGACCTTAATTGGTTTATTAGGCTAAGTATCCACGAGTCTCATTACTTGAGATTTTAAATTGTGGAGGACGAGAAATGATAGAGTCAATTATAAGTCGGTATTCTTGCGCAAGCTCACTTGGTGTAATTATTTGCCTATTCTCCCATCACTTGCTAATAATTTATCTGCAATAAGTAAGGTCTTACGATTTGAAAAGTTACTTAGCTTCTAGCCCAAGATCGTTTAAAAGTTGCTCGGTAATGATAAGAGTTCATAGCCAAGGCATAACTTATGAAGCGGGGCGCGAAGATTGGCGAGTCCGAAAAGGCCCTAACAAGGCATGAGGATTCAATTTTATTGCTGAAGATCCAAAGTGATGTGAAAAGCATTATTCCTAAAGTCTATATGAAGGATCAAGACTCACGACGAAAAGCAATCAACTCCCATAAAGATCATGGAGAAGTCTATCCGAAAAGACCCTAACAAGGTATGAGGATAAATAGATCCAAGTCCGAAAAGGAGGCGGATCGTTGTATCTCAAAATCCCAATTAGAGATTGAAGAAATAATCATGAAGTCGTGGTCAACAAAGTTGGAGTACCCCTCAAAAGTCTCCAAAGTGAAGAAACTCTATTATGATGAGAAGACCATTATCTCAAGAACGTCTCTCGAAGATATGAAGTATGAAGTACATGCCAAATATCGGCCCGAGAAAGGTCTCAAATCGTGAACCAAGTTATGCCAAGATATGAACTTTTTGATATCCCGAGAAGCAGTTTTAAGAGATTTTGTCCTTTAGCTAACTATTGATCAAATCGTCCTACTTTGCTTTCAGCCTTAATAAACTATCGAAATAAGTCCAAAAATGCATCTTCATGATCATTCTAAGACAAAAATAAAATATAAGAGATACACTTAGGAATAAGGGAGTTTAAGCATTTAATTAAGCCATGTGAGTAAGTGTTTGATTTACTAACTTATAATAACAATGATCTCGTTTTTAAGCTTAGTTTGGGGAACGTGAAACTTGAGGGTGATAAATCTTCGCAACACCAAAGCCCTAATGTAAGTCCTTGATTTCTTTACAAGTTATTTCCATCCTTTTGTTTATTTTAAAGTTTTAAGTTCTCTTAGTATTTTAATTGTTGTTTAGTAGAGTTTAAATAAGGCCAAGGTTGATTAATTATGAGAAAAATGTAAAATTGCTTTATCACTAAGCATTGCATGAGGGTATGGCAATGGTTAAGTGTAGGGGATTTGATAGGTGTGTAAACACCCATCCTTTTACCACTTAATTCGGGCTAAAACAAGACCAAAACACGTATTCAATATCATTTGTTTGGAATTATGCGTGGTTTTTGTGTTTATTGTGATTTCAGAGCTAACCGGATGAATATTAAAGAAAACATGGGATTGCACGGGTTTTATCAAGGAAAAAGACTGAAGACGAAGTCTATTGTCCAAGAGATGCAAAAGATTTGAAGTCACTGGGCCTATTCAAAGATTTATCGAAGAAAAGGACTAAAGACGGAAGATTTTCATAAGTCGAAGAAACTCGAGTCTATTTAACGAAGAAATTAAAAGACGAGTTGGATTTAATCAACGACAAATCCCGAATCAGAATCGAAAACGTCAACTTTTCTGAAAAGACGAGAAGACAAAAAGAAAGGGAGAAAGCCCACTCACCAACCAACCACTAGGAGTATAAATAGATACTCCCTTCACACAATTAGAGAGAGCTTCATTTTTTCTTTTCCCAGTTCTTTTTTTGGTTCGTGGTTTCCATCACAAACACCACTAGGGTGTTTGATGATTTTTCATTTTTCTTTTTCAATCTTGTAATCATTGTTCATTAACCTTGTTACTCTTCCATTAATCAATCTATTCCATCTTTCTATTCATCTTGTTCTTCATCATTTTTATTGCAAGTTCTTAAGCTTTTATGTGATTTTAGTTTGATCTTAAAAAGTTGTTGATTTAGTGTTTTTATTGGTGGGATTTGTTTCTTATGGTATTTTAAATTGTTTGTGCTTGATTTGGTAAGACCTTTGTAAGTTTTGGAGTTGATTGTGAATCAAACGACCTCCTTGTTCTTCGCTGTTTATCAGACCTGAGTTTCTCAGATTTCGAATAGGAATTTTGGGTTTACCTCTATTCGGAATATCTCAATTATTCCGAGTAGAGGTTGTTTTTCTCCCTTATTCGGAATTTCACAAACTTTCCGAATTGAGCCTTTATTCCGAATAGGGTTCCTCATTTTTCTTTTACTCGGAATATTTTCAATATTCCGCATGATGGTTCCTTCATCTCCTTATTCGGAATGTTTTTCCGAATAGACCATTTTTCCGAGTAAGCTTATTTTCCGCATAGAGCAGTACTTTCCGAATAGCATCATTTTTTCGAGTAGACATTATTATCCGCATAGGATTCATTTTTCCGCATGGTCATATATTCCGAATGACCTTAATTTTCCGCATAGACGTGATTTTTCCGCATAGGATTCTACTTTCCGCATAGAACATTTATTCCGAATAAAAGAGTTTTTCCGCATGAGGCTTTTTCCGAATCATACGAATTATTCCGCATAGATGTCAACTTTCCGAATGGAGTTTTATTCCGCATAGGGTATTCTTCAGTAAGAGTTATTTTTCAGCTTTGTCATTTAATTAATTTTATATTCTGTTTCCAGCTTTAATCTTTATTCACTTAAGTTTACTTCATTACCATTTTATTCACTTTCCTGTTCAGTAGAATAGAAAACCAAATCCACTTTTTGTCACCAAGAACAATCATTCCACTTTTAACTGAGATCAATTCGAGAGGATTCCGAGAATTATTCTGAACCCACACAAAAAGTGTGTATCAGCCCCCTTTCTCTTTTCTCTTGCATAATCATTAGTAAATGATCACTTAAAGTGTTAAGGATGTTTACATATGATTATCCTCTTGATCCCCTCCTTTGCCTTGTCCAATGATAAGATCACTCACTCACTAGTGTTGTGATAAAGATGAATCTATGAGCTAGTCATATTCATCATGATATCCTTTTTGTTTTATGTCAATCCATTGTATTTATGAATACTTGGACTTGTTGTGTTCATCCAAGTTATTTGTGAATACTTGGATTTGTTGTGTACATCCATTGCATATGTGTTTGCTTGGATTTGTGTTGTGTAAATCCAAGCTACATGTGTGTACTTGGATAAGTCTAGTTGAGTTGTAATAGATTTGATTAGTAGTTCTCACTAAACTATAAAGTGATGTGGTTGTGTCTTTTGAGTTCTCACTAAACTTGAAAGTGATTAGTAGTGGTGTTGTGTGAAGTTCTCACTTAGCTTCAAAGTGAAGAGTCGTGAAGATTGGTTCTAGCTTTGGATTAGAACTCGACATCTAGCCTTGTGACGTAAAATGGTGAAGTAGGCAACGTTGTGAAGATTGGTTCTACCTTAAGATTAGAACTCGACATCTAGCCTTGAGTCGTTAAATTGTGAGGTAGGCAACGTTGTGTAGATTGGTCCTAGCTAAAGATTAGGTCTCGACATTTAGCTTAGTGTCAGAAAATAATGTAAGCGACGATGTAAGGTTTTCTCCGCCAAGAAGGGAGCTTGTGGATATAGTGGAAATCTCGAGTAGGTGTACTCGAGGAGTGGAGTAGAAACGAGGAGAGAGCCTCGTTGTCGAACCACTATAAATCTTGGTGTCTTCCCACTAGGTTGTCTCCTTCCTTACTCTTTACTTATTTCATTATCATTACACTTACCTATTATCTTTGCTAGTGCATTTGAATTGAACCTAATCATTATGCAACTTAGCTTCAAGCAAAAGATAGTTTTGAAACAAACCAAATTGAAAGTAATTTTAATTTGGTTGCTAATCGAAGAGAAACTATTCAACCCCCCTTCTAGTTTCTATAGATTAAGTCCTTAATCACATGTTAATTATTCAAGGTACAGGTTTTCACTGCTCGGCCAACTCAGGGCAATCTATAAATGATTATTAACTCCTTCTTATTCTTATAAACAAACAGATGGTCCTTAATGATCACAAACATGAATTTATCAAATTACAGCCTACACACGTGATTCGCTAATTTATGGATGCTACATGTGCATTGGTCGATCCAAACAACATAATATGAAACTCATAATATTCATTACGAGTTCTGGATGTAGTGATTGGAATAGATAATCTTTTTTGCGGACGCGAAATTGATGATAACCATGTCGTGGATCAAATCTTGAATATACGCTAGAACCTTGTAAATGATCGAACAAATCTATCATCTTGGGTAGTGGATATAGATTTTGATCATCAATTTACCTAGTTCACGGTAATTCAACAAATATAAGAAATGATAACACCATAGCTCTTCATGATGACGAGCTCGGTAGAATAAAAGCTTTTTCAGACAACTCTCTCAGTTGCACGGTAATTCTTTTAATTCAGATGGTGCTGAGGTACAGTGCACATGCCACCGGTGCAGCACCGGGAATATAATCAATACTAATTTCAACTTGCCTTAATGGCGAAAGTCTAGGTAATTCACCAGCAAATACCTCCTAAAGTTTCAAATAACATGAACATCTTTTAATAAATTCACTTTTAAGTTCTTTCTAGATTACAAGATCTATGACTAGTTCATAACCATTCATGGTAAAATTTCAAGCCTAAATGCAAGATACAGTCACCCAACAAGAATTATTTAGACCACTTTTGATAATCAACATCTTATCTTTTAGGGGAATTCTACTCGAGTTCCCATCAATTTAGACAATGACATTATGTCATAATCAATCAGTCCATTCTACTGGCACAATCAACTTTCCAGTTTCGTCACCGTTGATAAGATGTGAACTTCTCAAAAGACTAATAATAACTCATAACCCTTCACAAATTCAAGGATGTATGGAGACACAACTACCATTAAAAGAGTAAGGTCAACGCATAATCTACGCGAGAGAATTTCAAATCAGATACAGAGGAAAACATTAACGAACATGGATATATCCCATGTTTTCATGATTGAGTACGCATTCTAAAGCTCCTCGGATCGTTACCCAGGTCATTCAAATGAAATCTAATCAAAAGAAATGATAGGAACGTCGTTACATCCAGTCGGGTATCAATACTCAATAATTAGATAGGTTCCCAAGAAATATTATCATTTACAGAAATGAACAAGAAGGGGATGTCAATTGTCAATTAAGACAATTTCCACAGATGAGTAATTTCTATTCAGAAAAAAAATGGTACGGGCACATATGTAGGTGTCTCTAACAATATGTCCCTATTTTTACACTTCTTGCAGATCTCATAAAATTTAATTTTTCACAACTTCAATGAAAATGTAGTGTTTATTAACAATTTCATGGTGACTACTAAGCAGCCTTGCATGGTCCTTTCCAAATTGTATGTAGGCGCACAACTATATACAATTTTAGGATTAACGATGCAATACTTAGTTCGTCAAAACATTGTCATGATATTAAAAATAAAAATATTTTCCTACCTAATTCTGGAATAAGAATCAAAATGAATTTACAGAGATGTTCTTTGCTATGGAAACAATTAAGTTTACCAAATTATTTTATAAACAACTCTATTTCGATAACGATTACTTATAAATCTCACTTTAAATAATCCTTATGGTGATGGAAATTCAAAATTTTTTTTATCATGGGATACTGTTTTATCTTTATAAAAACAATGAGCGATCTGCAAAAAGAGTGATGAAAAGTTGTTCACCAAGAACTAACTATAATATAATAGGAAATGAGCTTAGCCAATTAATCAGGAGGTTCATGACCTCGATGGCACTAAAAAAGAATAATCCATAACGTAACTCAAATCGAGATGAGTACTTGTTTAATGGTTACATCACTAATGCGAACATTAAGATGAAGTAATAAAGGATATATAACATCGATACATGTAAAATTTAGCAATCAAAGGTAGTCTTTTCGTTAATCACAAACAAGTCAAAATTGTACCGTAACACATTACGTGTCACTATGTCATACAATTCCAAGAACTCATCCTACCAACTGATGTCTCAGTTAAGTTAGGGATTTTTTTAAAAGATGCTACAATGAATGCTAATCTACAAGAGTCATTAGGTGTTCCACCTGTCCCAGAAGATCCATCGGCCCCAATTCAGAAGAAGATTTATTCAATTTATTTCTCGGACACTGGGCATCCTCGTCATTGGACAATGGCCTGGAACAACCCTTAACACGAACCAACAATCACTTAAAACCTTATAATTCAATCACATGACTCAACGACTTCCTCTTAACAATATCTTATACCATACGAGTTAAATATTCCTTTATTCAAGTTTCAACCAACTTATACTAAATGCGACATCCTACCTCATTCTCCAATACTTTCAATCTTATTCTTAAACCTTAAAAGGACAATAAAAGCTCGATATGAACAACACTTAATTTCCAATCCTATAGCTCTTACAAAAATAGTTATCAAATGAGTCACTAGTATTAAATGACTCACACATTCAATTAGACTTCTCAGAAAGGTACTAGTGGCATGAGGCTTTTGGGTAAAGGCTCCAATGACAGCCTCAAGTGCAACATTCACCCTTTCGATTTCAATTTAAGAATTGGGTGACATCGAATCAGATGACACCTTTCCAGGTGGTAAGGTTTTGTCAAACTCCACTCTATAAGGAAAGATAGTGATGACATCGATATCAGATTTAATCTCGCCAATTCATCTTCAAGATCACAATCAACTACTATCAACATTTCTATGAATATCAACCATTTGTTGGGATCATAAATATCCACAACCTGGTTTAGATCTAGAATAGCTAGAATTCCTACGATAATAGCTTCGATTGATTTGCTAGGGGAGTTAGGGTTTCTTGTGACAATCTACGTCGTATAAATACCTCGTATAAATATTAAAATAATCATCAACAATCATGTAATCAAATTACAACATATATATAATCCAAGTTATATATATATATATATATATATATATATATATATATATATATATATATATATATATATATATATATATATATATATTAAAATACCACTTCTCAGTCTGGCCTTGTCGGTAACTCGAGAATTCTTCGGCACCGTTATATTCAAAAGATTTTTAGACATTTCGAGAAAAATGTTTATAGTTAAAAGATTTTGAAATGTTTTATTCAAAACCTTAGTTTTAAAAATCTTTCGTTCTCTATAAAGAGAGCTCTGGTACCAAACTGTAACACCCCCAAATATTCATACTTTAGTTCAGCGGAAGAGTCGTTGGTGTTACGGGATAGCACATTACTCAAATCATAGACAACGCATAAAAATCGTGTCGTTTAATAATAAAACATTTTCCATTCATGAATATCAAATTTACATAGGTCCTAAGTCATAGTATTTCATACAACTTTACAAAACATTTGAATGGAAATTGTTATTTAAGTGCGGGCCATAAATTCTTGTCGTCTTCCCGAGAATTACCTTCAAGTACCTGAGATAAAACATGTTAAAAGAAAAGGTCAGCAAAAACGCCAATTGAATTCATAGAGTTTAATGAAATCCATTAATATATCATCGGTATAAAATTATTATCGAAAATCATTTTGTACAATTCTTTGTCGTAGGCCATAAAATAAGCCAAAAACATTTTATACAAATTTTTTTTGTAAATCATACCATAGGCTTTTGCCTTCAAAACCATTATACGAACCAATTTCGTAAAAACATCATACAATACGTTTTATAACGTTATATAGAGTTAGATAAAAACCGTTATATGAATATGGTTATGTAAAACCAAAACACGAACATAATATCAATAATAAGACCCCGTATTGCTAGTCAGGCAATATATTATAATTCAATGTGTATAGCAGTATTTTCGTTATTGGATTGTGTTGTTGGATTATTATTAGCCGCATGACATTGTTACCTTACTATCACAAACAACAGGTAGCTAACCCGAAACTTATTTGCCCATCTAAAACAGCGTGTCGTCACAATAATCACGCTTATATAAATCTTCTCATACATAAATTCGCTTACCAATCAATGTGGCACGACGGGGATCAACCGTCAAGGCGCGAACTGGGGTGATCTTCCCCAAATAGTACTATTATATGCATAAGAGTGTACCAAATCCCGGTAGTTCACAATTCATGCTAATGATACTTTTTGTGACATAACCTAACTATAATAATCCATTTCATTTCGTACATCGGTTCATATAATCATTCATCGGGTCATATAATCATTCGGGTCCAAATCAGAAAACAAACAATCGGGACAAATGGTGTCCTATATTATCAAAACTAACATGTTATCTCCCTCGCGGGTTTATAAAACATTTCATAAAACATTTAAAAGAGTGCGAGGCTATGACCTCATGTTGATTGGGAAAGGCGGTTTATCTGCGATTTGGATGTACGGTATGTAAAACCCGCATGATTTTAACATGAATAGTACCCTTAAGATCGTACGTACTAGATTTAAACTTTCCTTTTATAGTATGTTTATGTTCACGTATAAGAATTTTAAGTATTACGTACGTGTTAGAACAAGATAAGTATTTATTACGTATGAACATACGATAATTATTCAAATAATAATTATAATCCCGAACATGCGATCATGAAATCATGAACGTAAATTAATCACGAGCTAATATTAATTACGTATATATATATTTATTATGAACACGAATAAATATATTAAGTCCCGATCGGTAACTAATTAAAACACGTAAATTACGAACACGAGAACACACTATAATATTTAGACTCGAGAAATGTACGGGTTACCCCATGTGGGCCCCATACCCACGAAATTTAGAAGGAAAAGGGCCTAGCCCATCAATTTTTACTAAAACATATAATTAGGAAATCTTGTGTCATTTATCATAAAACAAGTAAAATAACAAAACCCTAATTCTTTATCCTTTGTTCTTTTGGCCGCCACCTATAATCATCAAAAAGGGGTGTTCGGTTGATTTTTGATCTTGGAAATTATGCAAGGATTCGTGTGTGTTCATCCTTTATTGATCCACACATTCGGTATAACCTTTTTAACTCTTTTCTTTTCCTGTTTTGATTTATGAATCACATAAAATCTTAATGTTTTTAAAACTAATTTAAAACATTTATTAAAACATGTCTATGATTATGGGGTGAATCAAAACAAGGGTTTTTAGGGGTTTTTGTTCTAGCCGTCGCCTAAACCGAACCCCCAAGGGGTCTCGGCTTGGCTTATGGACCACCACCGAGACCTCATGGTCTCGGTATGGTGGTGTGGGTCCCACGGCAGCAACAAACAAAGGGAAACCCCGAAGTGGTTCGGGGTATAGTGTTGATTACGGGTCTGGTTCATAGTTTATAGTCACGGTCCGGTTCATTGTTTATGTTAAGGTTTATGATTTTAATGGTTATATGTTAAAAATTAAATTAATAAAACATGACATAATTAATTTAATTAACATGACTTAGGTTATAAATTTAATTATTAGATCATGATTTTTAACCTAAGTATTTATTTTTAATTAGACTTTATAATTAATTAATTATTAAAAAAACCATGACTATAATTAATAAATCAACATGACTTAGGTTATATTATTAGTAATCAATAATACATGTTTTAACCTAAGTATTTTAACTTATTTAATTAAAACATGATATATTTAATTAAATACTTTTAACCTATAGTTTAATTGATTTACATGTAATGATTAATAAACTATACCTTATATCAATATGACTTAGAAAATAATCAGAAAACACTTAAGCTTATATAATTAGCTTATTTAACCAGCTTATATCTAATTATGGAAACTTTCTATTTTTAGAAACTTATTTAATTAAGGCAGCTAATCTATTTATGGAAACTTTCTATTTTTAGAAACTTATTTAATTAAGGCAACTAATCTATTTATGGAAACTTTCTATTATTAGAAACTTATCTTATTTAAGCAGTAATTCTATTTTTGGAAACTTTCTATTTTTGGAAACTTTCTATTTTTGGAAACATTCTATTTTTGGAAACTTTCTATTTTTGGTAACTTTCTTTTTTTGAAACTTTCTATTTTAGGAAACCTGCTATTTTTAGAAAGTTACTTATTATTACACATTAAGTATAATAATACATGAGATACAAGTAATACTTAATCAGAATAGACAGAATATAAGATAGACGCAGTGTTAAGCTTAAAACAGTAAAACATGATATGAACGTATAAAATAAGCTAAGACATGACATAAAATTGTTGATCCCAAACTTAGATCGATTAAGCTTGTGTAAACGAGATTAGATCAAGTTATACACATAGAGAAACTTTGTTTATGTATAAAGTAATCTAAGTGTTATGCGGAATTAACACTTAAACGAGAACACACAAAGATGTAAAACAAACTTTCACTTGATTGATAATTGTAGGATTGTAAATCTATGCTTATGTGTTAGAGAGAGAAAGAGATAGAGAGATGGTGGATTTCACACAAAGCTAGAGAGAGAAAGTAATGTTTACTATGTGAAAAATAATGAAACCACACCCCTCTCCATCAAAGGAGAGGGTTTATATACCCAAGCCCTTGTCATGGGCTTGGGCTTACATTTTGGGCCGGCCTACACATGTTGTAGGCTAGGCTTGATGTTGTTTGATAAACAAATAAAGTTAACTAAACTACGAGCTATTACATGAACTATCGTTGGAGTGACCGATCCTTCTTAATACGTAAAACGTATTTCCAACAATCTCCCCCTAAGGGAGGTCACTCCAAACAAGGGCGTTACCCAAGTTACAATAATAAAATAAACCTAGCATACTATGCTTGTCTTGAGCTCGTAGTCTTTGTCTTTCTTTTTCTTTTTCTTTTCTGGTGAACATGCTGATGTGATCTTTGATATCAATCTTTGAGCATTAATCTCTTGCCTTGATCTCGTGCATCCATCACTTGTGATCTTCGCCTCTTCGTGACACCATGTCCCACATACTTATACCTTCGTAATTCTTGAAAGCTTGAGAGTTCGATACAGCGGAAGACTTAACTTTTAGGCTTTCTTGAATTAGATGAGATATTAAGTGCATAAAGTATAAGCATGCGGGGACGACTTCTTCTTGGATCCCGCAACGCCACCGTCTTCAAATGCCGCAACATAAGTAGACACGAACGAAATGGCTTTGAACATTTCATTCTAATTCGGTAGCATTTTACCTCCGGTCGGTGAAGACCGTTGGACGATATTAGATATCGTACCTATGACGGATAGTTTCAATTAAGTAACTTCCTGACAGGATTTCGCGGGTAAACCCGTTCTCTTTATTCGACCGTCCAAAGCTGACTGCGAACATAAAGAGTGAATCATTTGGATAATAATATCCGCATGATTTGAAGCCGTCAATTCATGTTCCTGGAACAAGTGAAATTCAATTAAGAACCGCACCATCGTTGCTTTCCAGTTGTCACGAGCTTGATTCGTAGAATCTTGCAAGTTACCTACCAAGTGCTGTTTGAGGTTAACACTAGAAGGATTTCCACTCATCACCGTGAACACAAAGGTATCACTCTGAGTGTTCTGGCAAGATCACTGAGATATTGCGTAGAGGCCTGGAACGTGTTTAAGTTCAGTTAAGAATTAAACAGCTGTTGCTTTCCAGTTATCACAAGTTTGATTCATAAAGAATCGCACAAGTCACCTACCATGAGCTTTTTGATATTCGCTCAAGAAGGATTTCCATCTTCATTGTAAATACTTTCGTATTACTCGGATGTTCAGGCAAGATCATGAAGATTTTGCGTAGGACTCTTAAAATCTTTCTTACTTTTCACAGTGTGTGAAGAAGCAAGGGAATATGAAAGTGTGTCCTAATGAGATATTTGATGATCTCAAATGGCTCTAGACTCGATCGTGCATTTTGAATTTTAGTGATCGGAGGCTGGAGAGGAGTGCCACCTTTTCAATACCAATTTATTCGGAGTGAATAAATCAATAGATAATGTGTTGTCTCCGTGTGATTAAAACAAATACCTTTTGAGAGATATCTGAGTTAGCTGGGATGGGTTGTGCATTGCATCACTGGGTCCATGATGTCTGTCTTCAATATCAAGAATCATTAACAATGATCTCAATAGCATATGTATTGACCCGGTTTCTGCCTAAAGTTGTAAGGAGGGCTTCTTTCTTTACACCCTTTATCTTTACAATTCTTTTTCATTCTTCAACCCCTTCAATGCTTACCAATACGTCATAACTAGCACCTTGTTGTGATTGTTCCAGTGCTAACTTAAGTACTTGGTCAGCATTCAGCTACGTTCACAATCTTTCTCCAACTTTCCTAAGGACTACTATTTCTAGTTATGGAATGTCCTTGGGAAGATTCCTCCGGTTCTGGATGAATCATAGGACTTAACCTATCCTACCATCCTTATGTCACCACAATCTTCATCGTCGTGAAATAAATGGGTTTTGGGTAAGTATATGTCACCATGAAAATCCATTTTGATATGCAAATCTGTTTTGCTCCCCCTTAACATATGCCATGATATTCGAAAACATTTTGCACATGTCGGGATGAGCTAGCACATTAAGTCAAACCATTTGTGATAATATCCCATATTAAATCACATTTTCTCCCCCATATTAAAAATATTAACCCAATCGATGTTTTTAATATCAATTGATTTAATGAAGTTTTAACAAAGGTTTTGGGAAGAAAAATGCAGGTCCATTTTATCTTCATGATATCAAATGTATGAGATATGATATCGATTTGTAACATGATCACATATTCACCATATTAGAAAAGAATTGACAAGGTTGGACCTGATAGATGAGGACATCATATGATAAGATCAAATGGTTCTTGTCAGCATATGTTGGTCGCCTCGTCACGTCTGAAGTCATCTCTTGACACCACATGTACGATTGGTATTGTTGTCTTGACACCAACTTGTGAACTTGGCACGTTCGGCATCGAAGATACTGAATGCTTGACAATTGCTCCCCCTCAATTGTTGACCCGTGTTCTATTGAAAGAGCTGTAGTCGTCGGTTGAGTAGTCGCATCGTCGAGTATGTAGATACCAATTGTAGATAGCATGGTTGTAGAGATGATAGCTTCATTAAAACAAGACTTCTCTTGTTTTAACAAATAAATGCACTGAAACGTACATATATTTGTGTTAGACCAAGTTATAAAGTAAACTTGATCCCTTACAAGGTTTTAAAGTAAACCTTGCCCGAGAAAATTAATTCACGTTGTTAGCCAAAGCTTTCATAAGAAATACCTGACTTTAATGTGAAAACCGGGTTGCAGTCAGAAATAACTACAAGCCATATAGACATGTTGTATGAAATATTTACAACTTTTGTACGAACTCTATTTATGGCGCCGTGTCGATATTAATCAACATTTCTAAGGCCGTAAATATTATCGTACCAAAAGACATGCCTTGAAAAAAAATAAAGTAAAAATATTTTTGGATTTTTCTAGATTTTTCAATTTTTATTGTTTTTATATGGTTTTATATTTTTGTATTTTGCTTTTGTGGATAAAAATATAAACACTATATACAGATGATAACCAAGGATACGGAGAATAGTTTTACCACCACTATTCTTTCGCTTCATCTGCTAGTTCCTTAAGAGTCTCAGGCGAGAAGGTTCTCATTCCTAGCTTGTCGGCCAAAAATTCAATTCAAGCGTGATCTAAAGCCTTCGTGAAAATATCCGCCAATTGATACTCAGATCGGACAAAGTAAAGCTCGATTACTCCATTTTCCACTTGCTCCTTGATGAAGTGGTAGCGAATGTCAATATGCTTCGACCGGGAGAATTGAACGTTGTTGCAGCATAAGGCAATTGCACTTTTGTTGTCGCAGTACATCGGAATCTTGTTGAAACCTAGACCATAGTCGGTTAATTGCGATCTCATCCAAAGAATTTGAGCACAGCAACCGGACATAGCTATGTATTCTGCTTCCGTACTTGAAATTGCAGCGCTTTTCTGCCTTTTCGATGCCCAACTGATTAATCGATCTCCTAGTAGTTGTAAAGTTCCACTCGTGCTACGCCTTGTATCTTGACAACCCGCGTGATCCGCATCTGCATATGCCATTAGTGCAATAGAAGAGTCCTTCGAATACCAAAGTCCCCGATTAATGGTTCCTTTAAGATATCGAAAGATCCTTTTAACAGTAGCTAAGTGTAACTCAGTAGGCCTAGTTTGATACCTGGCACACATACATATATCAAACTGAAGATCAGGTCGACTGGCTGTGATATACAGAAGAGTACCGATCATTCCACGATAAAGTGTCGGATCAACGGCAACTCCATGTGGATCTGCATCAAGCTTAGTTCGTTCCACCATTGGAGTATCCACGGGGTCGCAAGATTCCATCTTATACTTCTTAAGCGATTCAAGGGCATACTTGGATTGATTGATAAAGATGCCTCTAGGACTCTGAGATATCTGAAGACCTAAGAAGAATGATACCTTGCCCATCATTGACATCTTAAACTTGGAAGACATGAGTGTCCCAAACTCATCCGATAAGGTTTGGGTCGAGGCTGCAAATATAATATCATCAACATATATTTGTACCATAATCATATCTTTACCTCGTTTCTGAATGAACAGCGTGGGATCCACCTTGCCTTTAGCGAAGCCTTGCGTAATGAGGAATTGTGACAAAAGATCATACTATGCGCGAGGAGCTTGCTTCAACCCATAGAGAGCCTTCTTGAGCTTGTACACATGATTAGGATAATTAGGATTCACAAAACCATCCGGCTGTTGAACATAGACCTCTTCCTTGAGTTCACCATTAAGAAATGCCGTCTTCACATCCATCTGATAGACGACCATATTCATATGGGCTGCATAAGCGAAGAATATTCTAATAGCTTCCAAACGGGCAACAGGTGCAAAGGATTCCATAAAGTCGATGCCCAATAATTTCTTGTATCCACGAGCTACTAGACGAGCTTTGTTCTTCAATATTCCGCCTAACTCATCGAGTTTCACCTTGTAAACCCATTTCAAAGTGAGTAACTGCACTTGATCCGGGCATGGGACAAGTTCCTAAACATCAAGACGTATGAATTCGTTAAGTTCTTCTTGCATAGCTTCTATCCAACAAGATTGAGTAAAAGCTTGTTGCCATGTCTTAGGTTCAACTTCAGTGAGAAAAGCATCAAAGTGACAAAACAGTGCACTTTCTTGTAACTGACTTCGTGTGGATACTAGACGATTAGGGTCACCAATAATAGAATCTATAGGATGATCCTTTGTCCACTTGCTGTCATGTTCACGAATCCGTGGATTGGAGTAAACTGTAGAAGGAGCTTCCTCTGAGGTGGACGACCCGGCTTGATTAGGGTCGGGAATAGATATACCAAAGAATGGAAGTTCACGCATTTGAGCGAATTCCAAATCGTGATCATCATCATCCTCTTCATCATCAATAGGCATGACATGGGTAGTTGAAACATGTGTTGGTTGAGAATTACTTGTTGAAGGTATATCTTGACCAATTGTTGGTGCAGATGTATCTGATTGTGCAACGGTTGCTGGAGCGACAACTTCGGCTACCGGAGCTATTACTTCAGGTTCTGGAGCAACAATACTTGGAGGAGTAAAGAATTCATCAAAGAACGGTTGAAACAACGTATCCCATTCCTTCCTAGTAGGTGGTGTAAATGATGATGAAGTAGGGTTGTTTGGGACAAGACCAGAACTAATATTACTGGGTCCCATTTCATGAAGTGCGGGTTCAGAGCTGCTTTGCTCAGAAGCCATTGCTGTCAGCTCATCAAAATCAACATTCATAGTTTCGAGGATCTTGCGAGAGTTACGGTTGTAGATTCGGTATGCCTTCTTTGAGGGTGCGTAACCAATGAAAATACCAATATCAGCCTTTGGTTGAAGTTTTCCCAAATTGTCACCATCATTATTTGGATAGCAAAGAGAACCAAATACATGAAGATATGATAAATCTGGTACTTTTCCATGGAGAAGCTCATAAGGTGTTTTACCATGACGTTTACGAATTAGTGACCGGTTTTGGGTGTACACTGCTGTAGATACTGCTTCTGCCCATAAAAACAATGGAGCCTTTGCGTAAATTAACATTGTTCGAGCAGCTTCCATAAGTGTGCGATTTCGCCTTTCAACGACACCGTTTTGTTGTGGAGTGCGTGCAACGGATGTTTCATGAGAAATGCCAACTTCTTCATAATAATCACGCAAAATTTGATTCACAAATTCGGTTCCATTATCTGTACGAATGCGTCGGACAGTAGTGTTGAGACGCACTTGAATCATCTTGAGAAATCCGATGATGAATTTAGGTGCCTCATTCTTTGCTTTAAGAAATTTCACCCATGTAAACCGAGAGTAATCATCGACAATGACGAGGATGTACTTTTTGCCACTAAGACTTTCAACACGCATTGGCCCACAAAGATCCATATGCAAAAGATAAAGTTTCTCTTGGTTGGTGTCTTCCGTCTTGGGTTTGTAAGATTTCTTAGTGCTTTTCCCCATTGTACACGCGGAACACAAATGATCCTTGTGAAATGATAGTTTAGGAAGACCACGAACAAGTTCGTTTTTGGCCAAGTGATTAATAGCGTCAAAGTTAAGATGAGATAACCGTCGATGCCATAACCAAGACTTAGTCTTCGATGCTTTGGAGAGAAGACATACGGGAGAAGCGGCCATCATGTCTTGTAGAGATAACGTATGAAAGTGTTTAACGTATGAAAACGTATTATGAAACATAACCTAAAGGTCTTCTTTTATAGACATAAGAAGCCTCGTACAAGAGTCTACGTATCAACTATTCTAGGTAAAGATAATTATAGAAAATACAATGTTGAACTTATCTTTACTAGAAACAAACTAGAAACAAAATACGCGTAGACCATATCTTTCCATCAGTGCTTGTCTTCAACTATCAACGCTTGACTTCTTCTTGTCAACGCTTGATCTGTTAGCGTTTGTTTTCTTCTTATCAACGCTTGTTTTCCTATTGTCAGCGCTCAAGTGAACTAGCTACATTTTATACCCAACAAAAATCAGTTACGTATTTAGTAATCAGATACTTATTCACATATGTATTTATGTAGCATTAGTGATACCGAAGTAGGACTCTCTTCCGTTCGTCTTCTTCGTTCACTGGACATAAGGTATGGATTCCCGTCCTTTCAGTATGGACATTCTTTCCTTATTAGGATTCCCCGTATGCAGCCAACTGTTTTCCCGTAGTATAAGTTTATATGTTGATTGCTTATGTTTAACTAAGAATACCTATAGCCATATACATGCATGACCAGTTTCACCTAGTTATGGAGGTACCATAACCATAACAATAGAGGCACTAGTGTTATGACTTCCCCACGGCAGAGTGATTGCTCGTGGCGTCCCTTCAACTTTTGGCCATATTATTATATTTATCATGTGGGGCGTATGGGTGCATCCTAGTTACATGTTTTTTAGCAAATTACTCAGTGTGAATGTGGTGTGTGCCTTGCATCCTTCACAAGGAGTTGATCCCTCCTACCCAAAACCAATATATTAAATTAGAGGCAGCCCCTCTAATTTGCATGATGAGGTCACCCCTCCAAGTATTCATGCACGGTGGATTTTCATGACCTATATTGGCTAATGGTAAAATATGTTAAACAGTTTTCATGAGATAAACATAAGGCTTTTCAAACTATAAAACCAGTTTTATGAACATGTTCCAGGTTTTCCAGGACTTATACATTTCCGCTGCTATTAAGTATTTATTATGTTTTAGTCATTTATACTAGGTCTATATCCGTGCACTGAGCGTTTTGCTCAGCCGTTACTTTCCTTTCCATGTCCCAAAACGGCAGGTACCCTAGGAAAGACCCGAGCATTTGGAGGACGTGCATAGGATGGAAGCTGCTAGAGACTTCTTTTCCTTTTTGCCTTCATATACTTATGCTTGTTTAGTCATTCATTCATTTCTTTTGCTTTATTATGTTTTGGGCTTATGTTTGGGAACCGATGTTTGATTCCAGTTATCCCTATGGTCATGTAATGTTTTAGACATTTATCCTTGTATGCTTTGATGACACGCCAGAATTACGCGTGACATTCCATTATCAAAATGGGGTGTTACAATTATGGTATCAGAGCCCAAGGTTTCGACCTGTAGGCACTAAAACTCGACCTGTGACTAGTGGGTAGTCACCAGGAGCTTCCTAAGCCAACGTTTGTTATTCTATGTATTGATGTTTTCAGCGCATTGTTGTTTTAACCATGATGTTTTCAGCACCTTGAGGTTTTAACCTTGATGTTTTCATCGATATTGTTTTACTAATATGGATGGACAACCGTCATTCATATTTAGTTATGTGTCATTGTTTTATGCATAATGTTCCTCGTGAACTGTGGCTATGTGGATTGAACCCCAGTAGTTCATAATTCGTCACATAAAAAAAAAATTCTGACAAGTTTTAACAAATGAGTTTCATTTATTTATGTTTCATGTATCATTGTTGCAGGAATTATACTAAGTAATGGTTGGTACAGGACTGGCCCTATTTAGTCGCATGTGCTTTTATCGAAACTTTTAACTTTGGGACCGACCCATAGGCGTCCCCTCGCCATGTCTTTTGTTTTGGGACCGACCCATAGGCGTCCCCTCACACATATAAAGGTTTTTATAAACTACATTACGCATTCATGCATAAAATTTTTCTCATGATTTATTGGCATAAATTTTTTTCATGTCCCCTCATAAGTTACTATGTTTTATGTCAAGTATGTTTTCATACTGTCATGGTTAACTTCAATTTCATGCTGATTATGTTATACACTCCTTCATGATAGACTGTTTCATGTTTCTTCATGATAATTCCGTCTTCATGTTTATTACGTCTTACGCCTCTTTTGTTATTTATGCTTTCATACAAGACATTGTTGGATTTCATTGAATCCTCCTTTCATGGTAGTCATGGTTGGTTTTCATTGACCATGCCGTCAAGCAAATCATCGTTGAATTTTGTGTAACCACACTTTAACGTTTCTTGATATAACCAGAATGATGTCTATGCTAATATTGCCAGGTTGTCATGATGGTTTTCTAACCGTTTAACCAATATACTTTCCTTAAATCATGACAAATAATCGACCCGATACCGACCATTTCATGTACATTCCATGTGTACTCCATGTACCTTATCCCATGTGCGTACTTCCACTTGCTGATACTCTACAAATTTTTGATGCCGCCCATAGCTTGGAGATGTTACTAAAGGATGATGCTGCTGATGTTTGGAGACGCTACGAGATGCTGATGCTGTTCACAACCTGGAGATCATACGATACGAAGACAAAGGCGTTCGATCAAAGCAATTGGACGAGAAGATACTTCACCACCAGACGATCTCCATCTATCATTGTCCTAAATTCTTAGTTACATGTCACACGTCATTCAGTTGTCGTTTCAGTCATACGGGTGCAAACCGGTACCATTCGGCCACTCAGCTGAATAGTTACATGAATCAGAGTCATGAGAATGACCGTCATGGAACTAACTGACTAGACGATAGTAACCATTACTATGACAGAAACTATCCTAGAAATCGCAACCGAGGCTCCAGTCGCGGACGTGATCAGACATACAATTGATCAGTGGTCCATCCGATCCGCCAATTCTGGCGTATACCCTAATATTGTGGTTCTAGTTATTTCACATCTCGAGACACATGTCAAGACATCAGTCAAGACACATGTCTCACGTATACTTTCTGAAGACACATGTCAAGACACCAATCAAGACATATGTCACGTTTACATTTCTCAAGACACGAGTCAAGACACATGACTCACGTCTAATTATGGAACATTTCTAAGAATTTCAGGGTACCCTCCAAGGGTATATCCATTTTGTTGTGCCATGTATGAATCAAGCCACAAGAAATTAGTAACATTACCGGCGCATCAGTGAGAACTGTCACGTTTCCTGATGACACTTTCCTTTCTTGTAACCATAGCTCATAGATTCATGACCATAAAGGACGCCTTTCGTATTCCCACGTATACGAAGGTTTTCCTTTAGCTTAATGATGAGGTCCAAGATGCAAACGCATTTCCTCGGACAGACACGAGTTGAATCTTATCCTAATTATGGACTATGAACAACACACCATGCTACGATTCATAATTATGTACAGTAATGTTCAGGCTCCTGAATACATTCAGCTTGATTTTCCATCAGGAAAATCTGTACAATTTATCTATGCTTACAAGCATGTGCGTTGTTAGCCATGTCGCTAAAATTTTCTAGATGACAGTAAGACTTGACCACCGAAGTTCCTTTTTCGGATAACCAGACGAGTATTCCGAAATCTTCTCATCCATTTCAGAAGAACCTACAAGGAGAAGGACGGTACCATGAGATTATGTGTCGACTACCGTCGACTTAAACAAATCACCATTCATAACCGTTATTCTCCTCCACGTATTGACGACATGTCCAATCAACCGTATGGTGTTAATCACCTTTCCAAGATCGGATACATGATCATGCTGCCAACAGTGACGAGTGAAAGAGCAGGACATGTCCATGACTGCTATTCGTACACGACTCGGTCATGCTAGATTTATGATTTTGATTAGTGTGACAAATCTAACATTTTCAGGTAGTGAAATATTTTCTCGTATAATATTTTGAAACTTATTTTTATGTTGGTTGACGAACTCACAATTTACGGATTTAAATTTGGGCTTACGTGCATAATTTGGCGTCTTTTACGACTAAACCGGAAACCTTAGGATTACGTATTTACGTTTTTGAACTTCGTTTTTGATGAGACAATTTTTATTGGATTCGTTTTGTGACGGTGATTCATAATTTATAAAAACGTTTTTCGTAAAACGACCCGAGGGCACGTAAATCGAGAAAACTAGAATCGAGAAATACCCGTAAACTAGTGAGATGGGACAAAACACTTTGCCCCATCCCACTAGCTTATATGGGACGGCAAGAAGACACCACCACACATTGGTGGCACAAGTCTTAGCTTGTTTACACAAGTGTAAGCTTGTGCTTACACTTTAAGCCAACACATTTTCCACTTCACATCAAAACTAGCAAATGGTTTCATTCTAACCATTTCCTACATGCAATCCACTCTAAAACTCTCTCAACCTCCACCCTTGTGCCGTCCCAAATCAAGCAACAAACACCCTCATTGATCTTTTCTAGCTACAAACCACATGTTTACTAGTCCTATTAAGGTGTTTCCTTGAAGCCTTGATCATTTGGTGGCCATATAAACAACTTTGGAGGTGATTTGCTTGTGTCCTAGGGCTGATTTTCCAACATATGATCTTGATATTTGATGGTCTTGGAGATACTTGTTGTGTTCATCAAGTTCTTGCCTTCCTAAAACAAGAAATCCACTTGGATTGGTAAAGAAGATCATCCTCTACATTTTTCTCTTATTATTTTGTAAAGAACAAATGTATTTTCTTTCATTTTGTATATGTATATGATGTATATATGATGATAAAAATGTTGTGTGGGGATCAAGTGTTGATAAACATGCTTAAAAATGATGATAACCATAAGAAATGAAGCTAAAATCATGACTAAATAGTTGGCTGTATAAAAACAGTAGATAACTAAATGATGAACTGATAAAATTGCATGGTTTGATCTATTTACAGTAAGTATATGATGTTATACACATGTGAGAGTTGGCCATGCAATGGAATCAAAATAATGAGTGAGATATGATCAAAACAAGTTAGGTGGTACAATCTGAATAAGAAGTTTTGTAGGGACTGTTAAGGCAACTTAGACTCAAAATGGGCAGTAGCTATAACTAAGTTATATGTAGCACATATTATGAAGAAGTTGTCATCCAAAAATGAGCTTCTAAGTCATTGTAGAACTCTAGATATGATAAAAATGGTAAACATGAAGTTAAAAATCAGATTTTGGAAATAATGTTTATTATTATTATATAAGCACTCACTTTATAATTTATAAAATGTAAAATATAAACCCACTAACTTATAGAACTTAATTATATAAATGTATAAAAGGTTAATTAAATGGGTAAATTAGATAAATGGTGGTAAAAATAATATTTATAAGTAATAAAAACTATAAACTTGATTTTTACGACTTTTTCGGCTATCGCCGTGAAATTAACGTTTTTCATCAAATAAAACTTAGACGACCAAACCCGTCTAATGTAAAGTTTATAAAAGTTATATACTGATGTATTAGTAACTAAGACAAGTAAAAACCGATAAAACCCGAACTATAAGAATTACGGACATTTACGAGTTAACTAAACCTATTAGACTAATAATTGGACTTAATAAGATAAGTACTTGTAAAAAGAATTATTTGGGCTTAACCCATTTGGGCCCAACATGAAAGATACATATACTGATCATATAGGTATAAAATGGGTAAAAACAAGTTAAAGAACTTATAAAAGACTTAATGAACTTGAAATAGGTAAAATCGGTAAAACTAGTGAACTAGTAAGTCGATACTAAAACGTAAACACTAAAATGAGTAAATGAGGATTTATAAACCCACTTGATCATCATCATATGTACAAAAATCATATATATGTATATTGTTATTTTGATAAAAGTCATTGGACCGAGTCTAAGACCGATTATTATTTATATAGGTTTCCGTGACCGAAGCACGCCCGTAGCCGATAATCCGCCTTTCATTAACAACGTGAGTTCATAGCCTCGCACTCTTTTAAATGTTTTATAAAATGATTTGTAAACCCGCGAGGGAGATAACATGCTAGATTTTTATAAAAATAGAACACAAGTAGTCCCGATTGTATGCTAAATGAGATGGACCCGAATGATGCCATGACCCTATATTCAAGACTAAAAGGATTATTAGTAGTTAGGTTATGTCACTTAAAGTCCCATTAGCTTGAATTGTGAACTACCGGGATTTGGTAGACGCTTATGCATTTGATAGTACTATTTGGGGACGATCACCCCAGTTCGCGCCTTGACGGTTGATCCCCGTCGTACCACATTGATTGGTAAGCGAATTTATGTATGAGAAGATTCCATAGCGTGATTTTTGTGACGACACGCTAACTTAGATGGGCAAATTGTTTGTCGGGTTCGCGGCCCGCTGTTTTCACAGTAAGGTTACAATGTCATGCGGCTAATAATAATCCTAAATAATTCAGATACTACAATCTATACGACATGTATAATCTAAATAAACGATAACGACGCTATTACGATGAATATATTACCTATCATGGTAATATAGATACTACGGTCTCATGGACGGTTTCAGATGTATGCTTGATTTATATATTGCCTGACTAGCAATATGTGGACATACTTCCGATATTATACTTGTGTTCTGATTTTTAATGATTGTAAATGATTGTTTTATATAACGGTTTTCATTAAACTCTATGAATTCACTCGGCATTCGCTGATATGATTTTTGCATGTTTTCTATCTCAGGTGCTTGAAGGTAATCCGGATGGAGATCGACTCTGATGGCACACACTAAATATTAAAAATTTTCATTCGATATGTGTTTTGTAAACTTAATGACCTGTATAATTTGGGACCTGTTGTACACTTTTGAAACTTTTTATCGAATGAATGTTTGTTAAACCTTGTACAACCATTTTTATGTGTTGTCTATGATTGGAGTTATTGTGCTATCCCGTAACACTCTGAAAGACCCTTCCGCTGTACCGATACGAAAAATGAGAGTGTTACAGTTTGGTACCAGAGCTCTCGTTATAGAGAACAAAAGATTTTAAAAACCAAGGTTTTGAACAAAACTTTTCAAAATCTTTTGACAATGAACATTTGAGAAAATATTTGAAAAATCTTTTGACTATAACGGTGCCAGAGATCTCCGACGTTACCAACAAGCCCTATTGAGAAGATATATATTTTGATATATACAATATAATTTATATATATGTATATATCGTGGTTTCATTATGTAATTGTTTAACTAGTATGTTATCTTAATACGAGATATATATATAAATGCAGATTGTCATGGCTGACCCTAATATTCCTGTAGAAAACCATGCTATTCCCGAACCTAATATAGAAGATGATCCTTATTTAGAATTAGTAGATTTTGATATTGATGACGAGGAGGAACCATTTGAGGATCCCGAGCCCGAGTTAGGACTAGGAGATCAGATTGACCCTCAGGTTAACTTAGTAGAGAATGAGATTGAGAATGTGGATGTTGAGAATGTGGGTAATGAGGACGTGGATATTGAGAATGCTGATATTGAGAATGAGGATGAGATTGGGTTAGATGAGTTAGATGATGAGATTGACGACGAGGATGTCGAGGAAGACGTAGGTATAGATGTTGAAGTTGATGACGATGAGGAAGCTGAGCTTATTTATCCGTATGATGTTCCAGAGGGCGAGCCTTTGCCCCCACCAGTTTGTTTGTCTGATTCTGAGGATGAGTTACCTAGGGATGAAATGTCTGAATCGTCTGAATCTGATTCTGAATCAGAGGAGGATGAGGATGACGATGCACCTGACGGTACTGATGGTATTGATACTCGTAGACGTGAGTTAGGAGAGTCGTCTAGTACTCGAGAGGCTACTCATATTGATGGTCTTGCACCATGGGCCTTGAGACGTGATCTAGATGCTTCCCGTGTTAAGAGTTGTGTGACAGAGGTTGGATTAGGTGTTGTTCAGACTCAGGTTGCTTATTTGGAGTCGAAGGCTAAGATTGGTGAGAAAGAGCGAGAATTGCTTAGTTTGGATTTGAGTGATGTAGAACGTGGTTTGAATGAGGCTTTTAGGAGGTTATCAGTATTGGAAAGTGGTGAGTATGCTGCTATGAAGAGAAATGTGAATTCTATGGAGATTCAGTTGAGTGTAGCTCGTGCGATGCGTGAGAAAGCTGAAAAGGAGTTGAATATATCGGTGGGTTGGAACAGTAGATTTTATGCCGACATGGTTGAAAGAGGAGTAGTCCGTAAGCGCCCAGCTGAAGATGTGTCTAGTGATCGTCCGGCAAAGATCCAGAAGACGATGGATGATGGACCATCTGGCGGTTCTCAGTAGACCAGTCTGTATTTAGTAGTGACCTTTATATCTTTTGTGTTTGTAGCTTTGACTGAATCGACTTGTTAGTAGTAGACTTGGCACGAATTTTGAGTGTATATAGTGTTAGAACTTTGATATGGATGTACTAAGACAATACTTTTGTTTCAGATCGAATGAAATATGTATCTTGTCTTGAATTCCATATTGTGCCTTATTTGTATCTTGATTATGAATTCGATCCATATTATATGAATCCTTTGTTGGGTGAATGCTTAATGCTTTGAAATTGTGGAATTATAGAACTATGCCGCCCAAGAAGGCTGTGACTGAGGATGATGTACGTAGGATTATTACGGAGCAAGTTACCGCATCTATGACTGAATTTATGGCAAATGCTAGAAATGAAGCTGGCGGTAGTGGAGCTGGCGGTAGTGGAGCTGGCGGTAGTGAAGCTGGCAGTAGTGGAGCTGGCGGTAGTGGAGCTGGCGGTAGTGGAGCTGGCGGTAGTGGAGCTGGTGGTAGTGGAGCTGGCGGTAGTGGAATTGGCGGTACTAATGTGAATGTGAATGCTAATAATGTGAATGCTAATGCTGGAGGAAATGTAGGAGGACTTGGAACGAATGCACCTGAAGTTGGTGGCTGTACTTATGTGACGTTCATGAAGTGTGAACCTCTACCTTTTAATGGAACTGAAGGTGCTGTAGGACTAAGCCAGTGGATCGAGAAGATTGAATCGGTATTTAGGATTAGTAAGTGTAAGGAGGAAGATAAGGTGACTTTTGCTATGGCTACTCTTAAAGGTCGTGCGTTGACTTGGTGGAACGGGAGAATTGCTTTCATGGGTCTTGATGCTGCTAATGCTACTCCTTGGGCTGAAATCAAGAAGTGGATGACTTTGGAGTTTTGTCCTCGTAGTGTGATTATTAGGTTAGAACAAGAGTTGATTCATCTGAGAATGAAAGGTGTGGACATTGATAGTTACACGAATCGATTCCATGAGTTGGCCTTGCTATGTCCTCGATTGGTTGAACCCGAAGAGATCCGAATTGAGCAATATGTGAAAGGGTTAACCAGGAATATCCGGGGGACGTGACATCATCGAAACCACTGACCATTGATGATGCTGTTCGAATGGCTTACCAAATCATTGGACAGATAATTCAGGATAAGGAAGATGAAGCCCGTGTAGGTGAGAAAAGAAAGGGAGACGGTGAGCGTGTAGATAGAGGTGATAATAGGAAGAATTTCAATCGCCGGAACAAGAGAAAGGGGAATGCAAATGCTATTACCAACAATGCACCGCACAACGATGATAGATGTCCTAAGTGTGGCAACAAGAGGAATCCTGGCGACTGTTGGAAGTGCCGAAATTGCGGAAAGCTTGGACACAAGGTTGAAAGGTGTAAGAAGGGAACGATTTGCTTCAACTGTAATGAAGAAGGTCATAGGAAATCGGAATGCCCCAAGTTGAAAGCGATTTTACCTGGAAGAAACCCCCAGGGTGGTATCTACCAACTTGGAACAATTGAGGTGAAGAAAGAGGATCCGAATGTCGTTACCGGTACGTTTTTACTCAACAATCATTATGCTGTTGCTTTATTCGATTCGGGTGCCGATAGGAGCTTTGTATCCACTAAATTTAGTGCCCTTATTGATATTGAACCTGTTGAGATAAGTACCAGTTACGAGGTGGAATTGGCTAATGGTAAATTAGTAAAAACTAATAAGCTATTAGAAGGATGCTCTCTAAATCTCTTGAACCATTCCTTTCCGATTGATTTGATGTTGATAGAATTAGGTAGTTTTGATATTATTATTGGTATGGATTGGTTGTCGTTGAATAATGCTACTATTTTATGTGGAGAGAAGAAGGTTAAGATTCCTCTTAGGAATAGGACGTTAGTAATTGATGGTAGTCGAGGTGAATCCCGTTTGAAAATCGTTTCATGTATTAAAGTCCAAAAGTACATCAGGAACGGTTGTGAGTTATTCTTAGCTCAAGTGACCGGGAATGAGTCTAGGGAGAAACGATTGGAAGATGTACCTATTATTTGTGAATTTCCTGAGGTATTTCCTAAAGATTTACCGGGACTTCCACCGATAAGGCAAGTAGAGTTTCGAATCGATTTAATTCCTGGTGCTGCACTGGTGGCACGTGCGCCTTACCGATTAGCCCCTTCTGAATTAAAGGAGTTATCTGAGCAACTTAAGGAGTTGTCTGATAAAGGTTTTATTCGACCGAGCTCGTCGACTTGGGGAGCTCCAGTCTTGTTCGTTAAGAAGAAGGATGGATCTTTTCGTATGTGCATTGATTATAGGGAACTGAATAAGTTGACAATTAAGAATCGATATCCTTTACCTAGGATTGATGATTTGTTTGATCAACTGCAAGGATCTAGTGTGTATTCTAAGATAGATTTGTGGTCAGGATATCACCAACTTCGCGTCCGTGAAGAAGATATTCCTATAACTGCATTTAGAACTCGTTATGGACACTATGAATTTCAAGTAATGCCATTTGGGTTAACTAACGCACCTGCGGTTTTCATGGATTTAATGAATCGAGTGTGCAAGCCCTACTTGGATAAATTTGTGATTGTGTTTATTGACGATATTCTAATCTATTCTAAGAATGAAGATGAGCATAGAGAACATTTGAGGATTGTTTTGAATTTGTTGAAGGATGAAAGGTTGTATGCTAAGTTTTCGAAGTGTGATTTCTGGTTAGATTATGTGTAATTTCTTGGTCATGTGATTAACAGAGATAGAATTCATGTTGATCCTGCAAAGGTTGAAGCTATTAAGAATTGGTCTGCACCGACAACGCCAACGGAAGTGCGACAGTTCTTAGGATTAGCTGGCTATTATAGGCGATTCATTAAAGAATTTTCTTTGATAGCTAAACCCTTGACTAAGCTTACTCAGAAGAATAAACCTTTCGTTTGGGGAAGTGATGAAGATGGAGCATTTCAGACATTGAAGCAAAAATTATGTAGTGCGCCAATCTTATCATTACCCGAAGGGAGTGAAGATTTTGTAGTGTATTGTGATGCATCTCTTAGAGGTTATGGAGCTGTTTTGATGCAGAGAGAGAAAGTGATAGCTTATGCTTCTAGGAAATTAAGGAAGAATGAAGAGAATTATGCTACTCATGATCTTGAGTTAGGAGCTGTAGTCTTTGCTCTTAGGTTGTGGAGACATTATCTGTATGGCACCAAGTGTACGGTATTCACCGATCACAAAAGCCTACAGTATATTCTCGACCAAAAGGAATTGAACATGAGGCAACGAAGATGGATAGAGTTGTTGAGTGATTATGATTGTGATATAAAGTATCACCCAGGAAAAGCCAATGTTGTTGCTGATGCGTTGAGTAGGAAAGATAGAGAGCCTATCAGGGTGCGTTCTCTAGTCTTGACCGTGCACAATAATTTGCCTGAGCAAATTAGAAATGCGCAAATAGAAGCTTGTAAGAAGGAGAATTTTGTTAATGAAGGGTTCCGAGGAGAAGGAGATCCTTTAGAGGTTAGAGCTGATGGAGTGAAATGTTTAAGAGGTCGTATGTGGATACCTAAGTTTGGAGGCTTAAGAGATTTGGTTATGTTAGAATCCCATAAATCTAAGTATTCCATTCATCCGGGATCTGATAAGATGTACCATGATTTGAAGAAGTTATATTGGTGGCCGAATATGAAAGCTGACATAGCTATGTATGTTCTTCAATGCTTGACTTGTGCTAGAGTCAAAGCGGAACATCAAAAGCCATCAGGACTACTTCAACAACCAAAGATTCCTGAATGGAAGTGGGAGCGAATTACAATGGACTTTATCACCAAGCTTCCTAGAACATCATCTGGAAACAATTCGATTTGGGTTATTGTCGATAGACTGACCAAATCAGCACACTTCATTCCGGTTAAGGAGCAGTTCTCACTGGAGAAGCTGACTCGAATATACCTTGATAATGTTGTTTGCAAACATGGAGTGCCTGTATCGATCATTTCAGATCGAGATCCTAGATTTGCATCGAATTTTTGGAAATCTCTCAAAAGATCTTTGGGAACGAATCTCGACATGAGCACTGCTTATCACCCCCAGACTGATGGGCAGAGTGAAAGGACGATACAAACACTGGAAGATATGTTGAGAGCTTGTGTGTTAGACTTTGGTAAGAATTGGGATAAACATTTGTCGTTAGCAGAGTTTTCGTATAACAATAGTTACCATTCTAGTATTAAGGCTGCACCGTTTGAAGCTTTGTATGGTAGGAAGTGTAGATCTCCTGTATGTTGGAGTGAAGTTGGGGATACCTAGCTCACGGGACCGGAATTGATCCGGGAGACTACGGAGATGATAGTTCAGATTAAGAAGAGGTTGTTGACTGCCCGTAGTAGACAGAAAAGTTACGCGGATGTGCGGCGGAAGCCAATGGAGTTTGAAGTGGGTGACCGAGTAATGTTGAAAGTATCGCCATGGAAAGGTGTTATCAGGTTTGGAAAACGAGGGAAATTGAATCCCCGTTATATTGGACCCTTTAAGATTTTATCTAGAGTAGGTCCGGTGGCTTACAAACTAGAGTTACCCCCAGAACTTCATGTTGTTCACAACACATTCCATGTATCTAATCTGAAGAAATGTCTAGCAGTGAGTGATGAGAAAATTCCGTTAGGTAAGGTTCGAATAGATGGGAAGTTGCATTTTATCGAAGAGCCCGTAGAAGTTATGGACCGTGAGGTAAAGCAACTGAAACAAAGTCGGATACCTATTGTCAAGATCCGATGGAATTCAAAGCATGGACCGGAGTATACTTGGGAACGAGAGGATGAAATGTGGAAGAAATATCCGCACCTCTTCGATTTGAATAAGAAACGGACATCCAAATGAAATGGATCACGAGGACGTTGATCCCTTTTAGGAGGAAAAGCTGTGACAAATCTAACATTTTCAGGTAGTGAAATATTTTCTCGTATAATATTTTGAAACTTATTTTTATGTTGGTTGAAGAACTCACAATTTACGGATTTAAATTTGGGCTTACGTGCATAATTTGGCGTCTTTTACGACTAAACCGGAAACCTTAGGATTACGTATTTACGTTTTTGAACTCCGTATTTGATGAGACAATTTTTATTGGATTCGTTTTGTGACGGTGATTCATAATTTATAAAAACGTTTTTCGTAAAACGACCCGAGGGCACGCAAATCGAGAAAACTAGAATCGAGAAATACCCGTAAACTAGTGAGATGGGACAAAACACTTTGCCCCATCCCACTAGCTTATATGGGACGGCAAGAAGACATCACCACACATAGGTGGCACAAGTCTTAGATTGTTTACACAAGTGTAAGCTTGTGCTTACACTTTAAGCCAACACATTTTCCACTTCACATCAAAACTAGCAAATGGTTTCATTCTAACCATTTCCTACATGCAATCCACTCTAAAACTCTCTCAACCTCCACCCTTGTGCCGTCCCAAATCAAGCAACAAACACCCTCATTGATCTTTTCTAGCTACAAACCACATGTTTACTAGTCCTATTAAGGTGTTTCCTTGAAGCCTTGATCATTTGGTGGCCATATAAACAACTTTGGAGGTGATTTGCTTGTGTCCTAGGGCTGATTTTCCAACATATGATCTTGATATTTGATGGTCTTGGAGATACTTGTTGTGTTCATCAAGTTCTTGCCTTCCTAAAACAAGAAATCCACTTGGATTGGTAAAGAAGATCATCCTCTACATTTTTCTCTTATTATTTTGTAAAGAACAAATGTATTTTCTTTCATTTTATATATGTATATGATGTATATATGATGATAAAAATGTTGTGTGGGGATCAAGTGTTGATAAACATGCTTAAAAATGATGATAACCATAAGAAATGAAGCTAAAATCATGACTAAATAGTTGGCTGTATAAAAACAGTAGATAACTAAATGATGAACTGATAAAATTGCATGGTTTGATCTATTTACAGTAAGTAGATGATGTTATACACATGTGAGAGTTGGCCATGCAATGGAATCAAAATAATGAGTGAGATATGATCAAAACAAGTTAGGTGGTACAATCTGAATAAGCAGTTTTGTAGGGACTGTTAAGGCAACTTAGACTCAAAATGGGCAGTAGCTATAACTAAGTTATATGTAGCACATATTATGAAGAAGTTGTCATCCAAAAATGAGCTTCTAAGTCATTGTAGAACTCTAGATATGATAAAAATGGTAAACATGAAGTTAAAAATCAGATTTTGGAAATAATGTTTATTATTATTATATAAGCACTCACTTTATAATTTATAAAATGTAAAATATAAACCCACTAACTTATAGAACTTAATTATATAAATGTATAAAAGGTTCATTAAATGGGTAAATTAGATAAATGGTGGTAAAAATAATATTTATAAGTAATAAAAACTATAAACTTGATTTTTACGACTTTTTCGGCTATCGCCGTGAAATTAACGTTTTTCATCAAATAAAACTTAGACGACCAAACCCGTCTAATGTAAAGTTTATAAAAGTTATATACTGATGTATAAGTAACTAAGACAAGTAAAAACCGATAAAACCCGAACTATAAGAATTACGGACATTTACGAGTTAACTAAACCTATTAGACTAATAATTGGACTTAATAAGATAAGTACTTGTAAAAAGAATTATTTGGGCTTAACCCATTTGGGCCCAACATGAAAGATACATATACTGATCATATATGTATAAAATGGGTAAAAACAAGTTAAAGAACTTATAAAAGACTTAATGAACTTGAAATAGGTAAAATCGGTAAAACTAGTGAACTAGTAAGTCGATACTAAAACGTAAACACTAAAATGAGTAAATGAGGATTTATAAACCCACTTGATCATCATCATATGTACAAAAATCATATATATGTATATTGTTATTTTGATAAAAGTCATTGGACCGAGTCTAAGACCGATTATTATTTATATAGGTTTCCGTGACCGAAGCACGCCCGTAGCCGATAATCCGCCTTTCATTAACAACGTGAGTTCATAGCCTCGCACTCTTTTAAATGTTTTATAAAATGATTTGTAAACCCGCGAGGGAGATAACATGCTAGATTTTTATAAAATTAGAACACAAGTAGTCCCGATTGTATGCTAAATGAGATGGACACGAATGATGCCATGACCCTATATTCAAGACTAAAAGGATTATTAGTAGTTAGGTTATGTCACTTAAAGTCCCATTAGCTTGAATTGTGAACTACCGGGATTTGGTAGACGCTTATGCATTTGATAGTACTATTTGGGGACGATCACCCCAGTTCGCGCCTTGACGGTTGATCCCCGTCGTACCACATTGATTGGTAAGCGAATTTATGTATGAGAAGATTCCATAGCGTGATTTTTGTGACGACACGCTAACTTAGATGGGCAAATTGTTTGTCGGGTTCGCGGCCCGCTGTTTTCACATTAAGGTAACAATGACATGCGGCTAATAATAATCCTAAATAATTCAGATACTACAATCTATACGACATGTATAATCTAAATAAACGATAACGACGCTATTACGATGAATATATTACATATCATGGTAATATAGAGACTACGGTCTCATGGACGGTTTCAGATGTATGCTTGATTTATATATTGCCTGACTAGCAATATGTGGACTTACTTCTGATATTATACTTGTGTTCTGATTTTAAATGATTGTAAATGATTGTTTTATATAACGGTTTTCATTAAACTCTATGAATTCACTCGGCATTCGCTGATATGATTTTTGTATGTTTTCTATCTCAGGTGCTTGAAGGTAATCCGGATGGAGATCGACTCTGATGGCCCACACTAAATATTAAAAATGTTCATTCGATCTGTGTTTTGTAAACTTAATGACCTGTATAATTTGGGACCTGTTGTACACTTTTGAAACTTTTTATCGAATGAATGTTTGTTAAACCTTGTACAACCATTTTTATGTGTTGTCTATGATTGGAGTTATTGTGTTATCCCGTAACACTCTGAAAGACCCTTCCGCTGTACTGATACGAAAAATGAGAGTGTTACAATTAGTCTCATCAATGATCCAACGACATTATAAGAATGAGTTTCCATGAACTCATAGCAAATCCATCAGTGTTTTCATTGAGGATAACCTGATTTCCCTCTAAGCCTAGAGAAGAACAGGAAGACCATATCTGCACTATGTTGCAAATTCTATGACAGGAGAAATTCCACCCTGGAAATTTTTACAATATCAATTCTGTTTGATTACAGTGACACGCTGAATCACATGGGTTTCTACGGTTAATCTTACCATGACTCAGCTTATGCGTAAAGGAGAGAACCCTACACTACACTAGGTGTTCTAGAAAATCCTACGCTAGGAGAAGTCTAGATTCAGAGACTCAGAGTTTCGCAAACTTCTATGTATCAAGTTCTACGAAGCAAGATACAGTTACATTCATATCTAAGTACCTGACATACCAACAGGTTAAGATAGGACACCAACAGACTGGGATGTTTTCATCATCTGAAATTGTGAATTGAAATGGGACAAGATCTCTAAGGATTTTGGTTACCAGATTAACGCAAACTCAGAAGAAGCATGATGCTATCTGGGTTATTGCGAACAATTTGATCAAGTCTGCAGAATCCTTACATCCGCAAGGATTTCAAAACCAACAGATTGATCGGACATGTTCCAGCCAAGGCTCATCCGATCACTTGGCAATCCCTCAGTTATCGGGTCAAACAAATATTCATAATTGTGCTCCTTATTTACTTCACGTCCTTGTTCAAATTTCACGACTTGCTTTCGCGCTCACGTTTATGACACTATTCACGTTCATGATGGCATCTCGGCTTATGATTTTACGTTCATTTTTTTTATTCTGGGAAGTTTTTCAAGAACTTGAGAGACCAGATCCAAGTTTAGTATAACTCCCTATCCTCAGATAGACGTTCCTTGTCATATTCTATGTCTCACCTTGTAGCGTTTGGCGTTACCGCCATTATATTCTATGTTCACGATATGTTTCACATGTCATGTTTATCCCACGTTCCTCATATCATGATCAAGATATGTTACACGTATCATGATCACGATATGTTTACTCATACTACACTCATCATATCTCAACATATCACGTTCAAAAATTTTCACGTGTCACGTTAAAAAAATTTCACGTACTACGTTTCTTTGTGTCTCGCGCATCTTTGCTAATTATCAGTTAAGTTAGAGTGTTTTGCACGATAATGTTTTAGTTTCCTTTACACGTTAATTCTTATTCCCTCGATCAAATTTAGGGGATCTACCTTAAGTTGACAACCAAGAACTTCTTCGTATTCCAAGTCAAGGTCAGAAGGACCAAGATTTATGATTTGTGTCAAGATCTTGTGAAGGAACCGTTCCAAGAGGGAAGCCACTTGGAAACGGACAATTTCATCCGGACTTCTTATCCGTTTGCCTCTTATCGATTAGATATGTCCTTTCAGTAACGTCACGTTCCATGTCCTTTCAAGACATGTCACGTTTCGCGTTCCTTCTGCCAGGTCTCCTGGACGTTCATTTATCTTACATACCCTCTCGGTTTGATTCAGGTATGTTTCTCTTTTAGTTACGTTATCTATAATTCGGGGACGAATTATTCTTTTTAGAGGGGAAGAGATGTAAAACCCGCATGATTTTACCATGAATAGTACCCTTAAGATCGTACGTGCTAGATTAAAACTTTCCTTTTATAGTATGTTTATGTTCACGTATAAGAATTTTAAGTATTACGTACGTGTTAGAACATGATAAGTATTTATTACGTATGAACACACGATAATTATTCAAATAATAATTATAATCCTGAACATGCGATCATGAAATCATGAACGTAAGTTAATCACGAGCTAATATTAATTACGTATATATATATATATATATATATATATTTATTACGAACAAGAATAAATATATTAAGTCACGATCGGTAACTAATTAAAACACGTAAATTACGAACACGAGAACACACGAGAACACACGAGAACACACTATAAAATTTAGACTCGAGAAATGTACGGGTTACCCCATGTGGGCCCCATACCCACGAAATTTAGATGGAAAAGGGCCTAGCCCATCAATTTTTACTAAAACATAGAATTAGGAAATCTTGTGTCATTTATCACAAAACAAGTAAAATAACAAAACCCTAATTCTTTCTCCTTTGTTCTTTTGGTCGCCACCTATAATCATCAAAAAGGGGTGTTCGGTTGATTTTTGATCTTGGAAATTATGCAAGGATTCGTGTGTGTTCATCCTTGATTGATCCACGCATTCGGTATAACCTTTTTAACTCTTTTCTTTTATGTTTTGATTTATGAATCACAAAAAATCTTAATGTTTTTAAAAACTAATTAAAAACATTTATTAAAACATGTCTATGATTATGTGGTGAATCAAAACAAGGATTTTTAGGGGTGTTTGTTCTAGCCGTCGCCTAAACTGAACCCCCAAGGGGTCTCAGCTTGGCTTATGAACCACCACCGAGACCTCATGGTCTCGGTATGGTGGTGTGGGTCCCACGGCAGCAGCAAACAAAGGGAAACCCCGAAGTGGTTCAGGGTATGGTGTTGATTACGGGTCCGGTTCATAGTTTATAGTCACTGTCCGGTTCATTGTTTATTGTTAAGGTTTATAATTTTAATGGTTATATGTTAAAAATTAAATTAATAAAACATGACATAATTAATTTAATTAACATGACTTAGGTTATAAATTTAATTATTAGATCATGAATTTTAACATAAGTATTTATTTTTAATTAGACTTTATAATTAAATAATTATTAAAAGAACCATGACTATAATTAATTAATCAACATGTCTTAGGTTATATTATTAGTAATCAATAATACATGTTTTAACCTAAGTATTTTAACTTATTTAATTAAAAACATGATAGATTTAATTAAATACTTTTAACCTATAGTTTAATTGATTTACATGTAATGATTAATAAACTATACCTTATATTAATATGACTTAGAAAATAATCAGAAAACACTTAAGCTTATATAATTAGCTTATTTAACCAGCTTATATCTAATTATGGAAACTTTCTATTTTTAGAAACTTATTTAATTAAGGCAGCTAATCTACTTATGGAAACTTTCTATTTTTAGAAACTTATTTAATTAAGGCAGCTAATCTATTTATGGAAACTTTCTATTTTTAGAAACTTATCTATTTTAAGCAGTAATTTTATTTTTGGAAACTTTCTATTTTTGAAAACTTTCTATTTTTGGAAACTTTCTATTTTTGGTAACTTTCTTTTTTTGGAAACTTTCTATTTTAAGAAACATGCTATTTTTAGAAAGTTACTTATTATTACACATTAAGTATAATAATAATATATGAGATACAAGTAATACTTAATCAGAATAGACAGAATATAAGATAAACACAGTGTTAAGCTTAAAAAAGTAAAACATGACATGAACGTATAAAATAAGCTAGAACATGACATAAAATCAGTTACGTATTTGGTAATCAGATACTTATACACATATGTATTTATGTAGCATTAGTGATACCGAAGTAGGACTCTCTTCCATTCGTCTTCTTCGTTCACTGGACATAAGGTACGGATTCCCGTCCTTTCATTATGGACATTCTTTCCTTATTAGGATTCCCCGTATGCAGCCAACTGTTTTCTCGTAGTATAAGTCTATATGTTGATTGCTTATGTTTAATTAAGAATACCTATAGCCATATACATGCATGACCAGTTTCACCTAGTTATGGATGTACCATAACCATAACACTAGAGGCACTGGTGTTATGACTTCCCCACGGCAGAGTGATTGCTCGTGGCGTCCCTTCAGCTTTTAGCCATATTATTATATTTATCATGTGGGGCGTATCGGTGCATCCTAGTTACATGTTTTTCAACAGATTACTCAGTGTGAATGTGGTGTGTGCCTTGCATCCTTCACAAGGAGCTGATCCCTCCTACCCAAAGCTAGTATATTAAATTAGAGGCAGCCCCTCTAATTTGCATGATGAGGTCACCCCTCCAAGTATTCATGCACGGTGGATTTTCATGACCTATATTGGCTAATGGTAAAATATGTTAAACAGTTTTCATAAGGTAAACATAAGGCTTTTCAAACTATAAAACCAATTTTATGAACATGTTCCAGGGTTTCCAGGACTTATATATTTCCGCTGCTATTAAGTCTTTATTATGTTTTAGTCATTTATACTATGTCTATATCCGTGCACTGAGCGTTTTGCTCAGCCGTTACTTTCCTTTCCATGTCCCAAAACAGCAGGTACCCTAAGAAAGACCCGAGCATTTGGAGGACGTGCATAGGATGGAAGCTGCTAGAGACTTCTTTTCCTTTTTGCCTTCATATACTTATGCTTGTTTAGTCTTTCATTCATTTCTTTTGCTTTATTATGTTTTGGGCTTATGTTTGGGAACCGATGTTTGATTCCGGTTATCCCTATGGTCATGTAATGTTTTAGACATTTATCCTTGTATTCTTTGATGACACGCCATAATTACGCGTGACATTCCATTATCAAAATGGGGTGTTACACGGTACGTGCTTCAATCACGGAAACCTAGACAAATAATACTCGTCTTAGACTCTTGTCCAATGACTTTATAAAAACAATGGCTATGTATATATATGATGACATTATAAGTATGATGATGATCAAGTGAGATTTTATATCTTCATTCAACATTATAGTGTTATGTGTTAGTCAAATTTTTGACTAGTTACACTAGTTTCAATCTAATTTCATATTAAGGCCCAATAAGCCCATTAAAAGCCCATTAAGAGTTCAACTCTTTATTTTAGTCCATTTATACTTTTATTATCAGGCCTATACTCACATGTTGGCCCAAGTGGGTTAAGCCCAATGAGTAAGTCCATTAGTGTTTAGCCAAATTAGTTGGATTAATGGTCCAATAAGGCTAATTTGGCCCGTTAATGTCCATATGTTATAAAGCTCGGGTTTTATGGGTTTTTACTTGTAATATGTACTTATACATCAGTATATGAGTTATAAAAAGTTTACATTAGACGGGTCCGACCGTCTAAGTTTTAATTGACAAAAACGTTAATTTATCGGTTTTAGCCGAAAAGACGTAAAACTTATGTTTTTAGCTTTATAACTTATAAAACTTATCAAATTGTCATTTTTATAAAATGTCTCATTTATTTATTAATGTACATACTTATTTATATGTAATATATAAGTTAGTGTGTTTTAAGTATACATTTTATATTATATTTACTTGAGTGCTAATATTATACTATATACTTTTATTTTACAAATCTGATTATTATTTTCACTTTCACCATTTTTACCATATCTTAACTTCTACAAAGAGATAGAAGCTCATTTTTGGGTGACATAAATTACGTATTATGTTCTACAATTAACTCAGATTTAGCTACTGCTCAATCTGTATCTAAATGTCCCTAACAGTCCGTCCAAAACAGACTACTCAGATTTGAACTTCAATATTGTTTTGATCATATCTCACTCATTTTATGGATTCCATTGAGTGGCCAACTCTCACATGTGTACAAGTCTCATATATTACTGTATATTAATTCATCCAAGCCATTTTAATAATTTATCATAAGGTTCTTTACTGTTTTATACAGCTAACTAATTTAAGCATGATTTTAACCTTTTTACATGTAGCTTTTAATTTTTTAACAAAATTTATCAACAGCAAATCCCCACATAACACTTTTGAAATCATTAATCATCATACACATATACATAAATGAAGAAAATACAAGATTACATATTCAAAACACAAGATGATAGGAAGAAATAATCTCTATACCACCAAAGTGATGAAAAGATGGGGTTGATGATGAACAAGATTTGGTTCTTGTTATCATATCTTTAACTTGGCAAATGAACTCCTTGAGATCTTCATGTGCATGAATATATTCTTGAAAATCAGCTCCTAAGCTCCATGGAAACTCCTTTTCATTGGTTAGGATCACCTCCAATCTTCATATCTTCAAAGGGTATTCAACTTGTGCAAGTTAAACACATGATTCATGGTTGAATTTTTGATCAAATGATGGTTTATGGGGGTATATAGGACGTTCATAGAGAGAGAACAAGAGAGAGTTGTGTGTTTGCATGTATGAATAATGAGTTAGCTAGTTTGAAGGTTAGTGGTTTTTGTGTGTTGGTGGTTTTTGATAAAACAAGTGGACAAGTGTCCTACAAGCTTGTTTAAGCTTACACATAAGGTGTTGGTGGCTTGCTTTGGCCACCACTTGTATAGGGGTGGGGCAACTGTAAACTTGTCTCACCTCTATTATTCTACGGTTTCTCCTCGATTCTAGTTTCCTCTATTTGTGTGCCCTCGAGTCGTTTTACGAAAAACGTTTTTATAAATTATGAATCAACGGCACAAAACGAATCTAATAAAAATTGTCTCAACAAAAACGGAGTTCAAAAACGTAAATACGTAATCCTAGGGTTTCCGGTTTAGTCGTAAAGGACGTTAAATTAGGCACGTAAGTCCTAATCTCTTCTCCTAAATTTGTGAGTTTATGAACCAACACAAATTAAAATCCCAAAATAACATTCAAGAATAAACTTACTTTCCTGAAAAATGTCGGACTGTCACCAAAACGGTGTATGTAAACGTAAGCACGTAACGTAGAATTCTCCGGTTTAAACGTAGTCGATGCTACTTCAAGACGTAAACCCAATTTTTCTTCCCAAAAATGAGTGAGTTCATAATATAACATTAAAATAATGTTTTTAAATAATACTTGAGAATAAAAATATCAACCATAAATTGACGGATTGTCACAGTATTTACCCCTAAACAAGATCTTTGTCCTCAAAGACCAATTTATCTTACTACTCGCTTCTTATAGAGTTAGAGCCATGTGGGTATTTCCTCCACATTCGGTCCTTTCTCACAAGTGTAATTCATTACAATACGCGAGTTTCATCAAACATAACTACGGGAATAGGATCAGGCTTAACGTTGGCTTACTTTCTCTATCCATGATGTTCACGGGTTTTTGATGAATGCAACTTTTCGCTGATCTAAATTTTATCAAGAAGTAATCAGATTTTAACTTGATAGACATTTTATCAAGTTTGATATACGAACATAATTCACGCAGCCCTTGAAGTCCTAGGGTAGATCCAGCTCATATGCCTTTCAAACCAACTTTTTTACATTATCTCAATAGTGCCATACAACGGGGACTTATTTCCCATGATCTTTTAGATCATCAATTCATTTTTCCCCGATGAAATTTTTTGGCATAACTTCGCTACCCATCCTGCACTTCAAGATCTACATTTCATATTCACATAACCTCCTGCCCACTACTGGCAGTCAATAATCAGATCCTAATTTCAACAACCATTTCAGGTTTCACGGGTCGGGTATTTTGTAAGGCTAGGTTTGTCATCATAGGCAACCTTAAACCTAATAGACATGTCCAACTCGCAATGGGTGTATGTTGGGTGTCTTCATCCCAACTCCTGCCTATAGATGCTCTTTATATAGATCCTCACAAGATTCAATCTCGATCCTAATACGATAATTATCAATGATACTCTCTCCAAAGGAAAAACGATTATACGATTCATTACCAAAGGTCAATCATTCAAACATAAAACAAGACTTCTAGTGTTTTGTATCGTTACTTTGCCTCGTCCCTTCGATCGGGGTGGTAAACAATACTCTCATCAAGGTTCGTTCCCAATGACTTCTGAGCAAATCTCTAGAAATTCAATGCGAGGTGAGGATCTTGATAGAGATGATCGATACAGGCACACTATGTTTACACAACTCCTTTAAATACAAAAGAGTCAATTTCTTCATCGAGAATCTATCATTAATAGAAATGATATTAGCAGATTTGGTCAGTCTGTCGACGATGACCCAAATCGAATCAAATTCAGATGATGTCCTTTGCAATAGTTAGACGTTTACTAATGTATGAGGCGATGTCTGCCTTCATAATTTTCCATAAGTATAACTTCTTCAGATAACGATACATTAAATCAGAAATGACATGAATAGAATACTTAATCTTATGAGATTCCAACATGACTAAATCTCAAATCTCCATATTTAGGCAACCACAAGTGGCCTTTATAACATTTATCGCCATCGGCTTCTCAATTCTAATGGTTCACATTAGCCGCGAACCCCTTTTATTATCTATATTATCCTTTTTACAAGCATCGGCTATATTTTAAATTACTCGGCAATTTATTTTGCACAATCATTATTAAGGAACACATCCTAATTGATTCTTTATCCTTTCTACATAATGTGTTAGTATCTACATTCACCATTCCTGATGAAGTAATTATCATGACCACAGTTCACTCAGAAATTCTTTCTTCATATTTTCTAAGTTTTATTTCCGTCTCAACTATTATTTTTATCAGTTTTGCTCAATCCGACGTTTAAAGCGTCGATAAATATTACAAGTAATTAAGTAATAAATATTCAATTTTTATGAAACATAAACGTAAAAATTTTAAATTTTCATTCGACCAATTATATAAAAAAAATGTTAATAAATTTAAATTTAATTAACACGATATTTGTTGATTTATTGAAAATAATTAATAAGATTCGTTGTTCGAAAAAAAAATATTTGGTTATACTTTGGTCAAAATTTTCTTAGTTGAAAAGCAAAAATTGTCGTTTCAAATTCCAAGTCTTGGTTTAAACGGTTTCCTCAATCCCTCTTAGGTTATCTTGAGGTATACACAAACATTTACCCCTAAAGGAGTTTAGTTAAATGATTTGGGTATAAGGGAATAATTTCTTAAAAATCCTTTGATAAATTATTTGTCAAAACATATTTCCACATTCTTTTTGGTAAAACCCAAAGCCTTAATGGCTGCAATCTTTGAAGAGTCAATTTAGATTTCATTATCTATTAATCACACGGTCAAATAATATAAAGGATTAAGTCCTTAATCACATGTTAATTATTCAAGGTACAAGTTTTCACTGCTCGGCCAACTCAGGGCAATCTATAAATGATTAATAACTCCTTCCTATTCTTATAAACAAACGGATGGTCCTTAATGATCACAAGCATGAATTTATCAAATTACAGCCTACACACGTGATTCGCCAATTCATGGATGCTACATGTGCATTGGTCGATCCAAACAACGCAATATGAAACTCATAATATTCATTACGAGTTCTGGATGTAGTGATTGGAATAGATAATCGTTTTCTCGGACGCGAAATTGATGATAACCATGTCGTGGATCAAATCTTAAATATACGTTAGAACCTTGTAAATGATCGAACAAATCTATCATCTTGGGTAGTGGATATAGATTTTGATCATCAATTTACCTAGTTCACGATAATTCAACAAATATAAGAAATGATAACACCATAGCTCTTCATGATGACGAGCTCGGTAGAATAAAAGCTTTTTCAGACAACTCTCTCAGTTGCACGGTAATTCTTTTAATTCAGATGGTGCTGAAGTACAGTGCACATGCTACATGTGCAGCACTGGGAATATAATCAATACTAATTTAAACTTGCCTTAATGGCGAAAGTCTAGGTAATTAACCATCAAATACCTCCTAAAGTTTCAAATAACATGAACACCTATTAATTTATTCACTTTTAAGTTCTTTCTAGATTACAAGATCTATGACTAGTTCATAACCATTCATGGTAAAATTTCAAGCCTAAACGCAGGATACAGTCACCCATCCATAATTATTTAGATCACTTTTGATAATCAACATCTTATCTTTTAGGGGAATTCTACTCGAGTTCCCATCAATTTAGACAATGACATTATGTCATAATCAATCAATCCATTCTACTGGCACTATCAACTTTCCAGCACTACAAGAAAATGAAGCTATTGTAACATTTTAGAAGCAACACTTTTGAAGATTGTTGCCTTATTGACTTTAGTAATACTAAAGCAATATTTTAGTAAATAAGTGTTGCATTTAAGAATCTAACGCCTCTACATTTGGGACAAGCATGTTGCATCTGTTGGACCAATGACGGGTCGATGTGCCGTATTTTTACCCTCATGCGAGAACCTTCACCACTCTATTTTGCATTTTCCTGTATTTTTAAAAGCTTGGAGTAGTAAATACTATAATAAATGTTGTCTATGCATATAATAAAATTTATTGTAGTACTCTTATCTGAAAAAAAAAGTTACGACGCGTGTAAACATTGGCAACTTCTGGCTTGTTTGACCCATTTCACCCTTATTTTGTCCTCTCTTGCTGACTATTTACCACATTAACCCATTTTTATATAAACGGGGATGTTCTTTTTTCCTATTTAGTCTATCTTTCACAAAGTAGAACTAAAAATTAGATAGACTATATTGATTCTTTAATTCTTGTAATGTGAGTAAAACGCTTATTTTCCCTTTCTTTTTTGCGGCTTCGTGGAGACTGTTAAGCAAGTGCAAAACACTATGTTTGACCTTGTAACAGGAGGGCTATGGGAACATGTGGGATACAAGGGAATAAAGGTTTATACTTAATACCACTTTTTTGATATCTGTTTTATTAGATTAGTCAAACTTGATAAAACATTCTTCCATTTTTACAGGTGGTACTACGGATGGAGAACCACATGAAAATATATTTTGGTAAAGGTCGGTCAAAGATTTAATTGGTAAGACTATGCACTTTTAATATAAACAACGTCTTGTTTTGGTCGACTTGGCGCTAGACTTGAACATTTCATATTTTCATTATTGTCACTAAAACTGGTTTGTTATTTCCTTTTGTTCTATTAATTATTTTTTTTGTGCAGACTACCATCAAAAAAAATTCAGTTTTTATGGGTTTATTTTAACTAACATGAAAAATATATGGTGTGTGATAAAAGGTCATAAATTAGAAATACACGGGAGATATGGCATCTAAAAGCTACTTCTTGTATTTTCCTAGCCTAACATAAAATGATATATTTATAAACAGGTGGCATCAAGTGAAGCAACTACTACAAACAAGTCTCAGAAAATATATGTTTTTCATACCTGCCAAATCCACAAAGTTCCATTTCTTAGCACATTCTGCCTTTTCTTCTTTATCAGAAGCTAAAATGTATATCATAAGAGCTTTATATAACTTGATTATTCGTGGTAGCTCTAGGGGTATCTTTTTTGTTGGTTTTTCGGCTACTGCCGCCATATATAACTTCTAAAATTCTGCCATTGATCTCACATGTACCTGCCAAAAAGCTTAAATATCAGTACATCACATACATCTTCAGAACCTAACGTACACGTACGTACAAAAGCTATTATTAAGTCATGTTACTACTCTATACTGTACATGTAATTTGCCTTGGAAAGCCCTTTAAGAGATAATATCCTTGAGCATCTTCTAGGATTTCTGGTTCATAGGCATCTCTTTTACAAAGTCAAACAAAATTGTGGTGTATAATTCCCCCACCTGCAAGTTGTAGAAAATCATCTGACAGTTGAATACATAAAGCTTGAAGATGTTAGAATTGCATCAAGGTTTCCATTTAATTATATTCTACTAATCCAGTTTTGGAGGGCCAATAATGTTTACCAAGTTTATTGGGCGAGGAACCAGGATCATTCCAAGTGAACCACCTCTTGTCTCGTCTAGTTGTACCATATTGTCACGCTATAGTCATTGATATTTGAGCTCAAGAAACCATATCTTGTAGAAATGTCAAACATAAAATCAAGTTAAGTTTAGACCAATCGACTTAGTTCATGCAGTCAAATAATAATGCATTTGGTAAAACCACCTTCTTGAAGAAATTGGATTGCTTTTGAAAGCTTTGGGCTTTAACAATGATCCAGACTTGTATGTTGCATATAACAAATGAATGCTCTCTATTGTTAATATTCATTTAGGCGTTTAATCAAACACTTGGCGTTCAGAATTTCCAAATGTCTAGCAGAAGTATAAAAATGTTATAGATCATAAGTAGCAAACAAAGAAAACCAAAAAAATAAATTTACTTTTTAAAAAAATGGAGAGATATACCCAGTTCTGCTCATAGGTGACTTCCGTGTTGGTTTGTCCACTCAAACCCCAAATAATTAGTGAGAAGTTAGAGGATGATTAAAGAAGATTGAAATGAAATGAACAGATAAACTAGCGGAAATGGATCGAAACTGTTTTGTTTGAGGATAACAAAAAAAGGAAAAAAGGGGGCGGGATTGACACGAAAATTGGGGAAATGATGGGCGGGAATGACATGAAAACTGGGTAAAAATAAGGGCTGAAATTATATGGTATAAGACATAAAAGAATAGACATTATTAAAAACAAAAAAAATTGGCTATGAAATGTTTTCAAATTTTTGTTTTTTAATTGTCCCGGTCGAGTCACCGAATTACGGTTCAGCTGGTCTAATCGATGAATTAACCGTGTATTTTTTCAAAATCAGGTTTCGATCAATGGATCAAGTTAAGTTTTAACCGACCGAGTCAACTCAAGTTTTATTACATTAGTTATTTGGGTAGACCCAAACCAAATTAGCTAAACATATTTAACCCACATCTAAATTTTTTACATACAAGTTAGCCGGTTCATCGAGCAAACAACCAAAATAATATAGTCTGCCTATTTCGACCGAACAATCTTGATTTGATTCATGTGTGAGCGGTATTTTGGCGCCTTTTGACTAAACTAAATCGACGTTTGTTCATTATCTCTCATTTTGACTAATTGGACATAGAATTAATGATATTCATTTTACTTAGCGGACTGAAACAACAGTGATCAAATTTGGTATTCTTTTGATAAAGTGATGGTGTTAGAGTTAATATGTGCAACTATAGTGACTTAACCTACGTATGTCTCACTAGTCAGTTATACTCTCGTTATGACCAACCTAATCGTTTTATAATTTACGTATATTTTTTATACCAATTCATGATTTTGTAATACATTACCGATTAATCATCGGAAAAATGGCAAGCTATTGTGATTTTTTAAGGTTAAGTTTAGTATTACATTGACTTCGTTATTTGAATCTCAGATCTCACATGGGCATTGTTAGTGAGCTACCATTTACGTTTTATTTGCAAAACCTAATTCTTACCCACTCTTAAGATTTGCTGTAAATTAGCAGAGTCGAACGAAATAATTAACTTTTAGATGAATTCGGTAACTTATAGATGGACTCGTTACACGGCTAGTAATAAACATCTTGGTACTTAGGACACGGAAGCGAATCTTGTTAACCCTAATCCACTTGTTTATAACGAGACTAAGCTTCCATATAAAAATAAAACTAGCAAGAAATAAACTCTATCTATATCGATGATCGGTATACATGTGTTAATTAGGGACTTTGTGGTAGGGCTAACCAAAGTGACTTGAAAACTGAGCCGAGCCAAGGAAACGACTGAATCCAAGCCGAACCGAACCGAGATTACTCGGTTTGGTTTTCGATTTTGGATATTTATTTCGGGTTGCTTGGTACGGTTCAGTCAAAACTGACAGTGGGTTTGAACTACTTAAACCTAGCCAAACCAACTTATTTGGTTCGGTATCGGTTTATATTGGTATAGGCGGTTGGAAATATTAATTAATTTAGTTTCAGGTCGGTTTTATTTTGTCGAGTCGGTTTGGTTTGGTTTCGACCCAATGCTCACCTAGTTAGTTACTAATTTATTTTAATTAATGATGTGTTTTAAAACCCGGGTTGATCCTGTTAGTTGAACCGTGAACCAGTAAGGAGATCGAACTTTGATTTTGAGCGAAAACCCTGATTGAATTGTCTGTTAAACCGGTTGAAACGTGACTTGAGTACTCGATAAAAAATCTAAAAAGCTCTTTAATAAAAAACTTGATTAACGTTAATCCAGATATTTTTTTATAAAGCAAAACATAAATTGAGGATATTTCAAAAGAATATTTATTTAATAAAAAATATTATTTTGATTTATTATTTTTTATTATTATGTTTCTTAAATAAAATCAAAAAAATTCCTTATTTGATAAAGGTTTTTTTAGAATAATTGATGGTGAAATTTAAAAGAGAAAAAACGAAAGAAAATTATAAGGGTCAAATTTGTGGAAAAAAATAAAAAACAAAGGTAATAAATAAAACTTTAGTAGTTAAATTTTCAATAAATTAGATGATAGTAATTTTCATATTTTTTCAGTAAGTTTAAAGTTTTAGCAAATACATCTTACATCTTATAACTTAATAATATTACAATTAAAAAAATTAAATATACTTTTTTATATAGTATATGATTATATTAAACTAAAATATTAAATTTAATTTAATTTACATGTAACACGTGTGTGCAAAGAAACCATCATTTAGATAACTAAATTGTACCTCCCTTCTCCATACCTTCAGCCATGAAACCTTGAACTACCAATTGAGCCTCCTTTCCATTTATTGTAAACCCAATCGCCCCTACTTTTGTCTCAAATTAGCTAATCTCTCTGTGAATCATCATCTCAGACGGAACCAAAGGTTAAACCATAGAAGGCTGTGTATTATCATTTTGTTTATCTCGATTTGCGTGGGGTTTGTAAGTGGGTAGATCATCAGATCTTTACCATATGACTTAACATTTTTGGTTTTATGTTCGTTTTATAATAAGATTGACTTTTAGCTTTTATTCATGTACTTATAATAAGATTGACTTTTAGCTTATATCCTGTTTTCAATGTTCTATTGTATAAACGAACCCAACAATGCCCTTCTTTTGTTTTTTAGATAATTAGATGCTATTATATGTTCTTAGTACTTTGCGTTTTTTGGATAATTAGATGCTATTATATGTTCTTAGTACTTTGCGTCTGATCACTAAAGTAATTTAACATGAAACATTTAAATTACTGAACAAATAAAGTTACATGGTCAAGTAATTTTTAGACGTTTAGTTTGCCTTCGGCATCGGTGTTGTTAATTGTATTTTCATTTGAGGGTTTCTATGCATCTGTGTTTCGTTTATGAGATGTAAATGGTGTTTTGATGATAATTGATGCCTGATATAATATGCAATAAAAACAAAAGATAAATGGATACCTTAAAAGAGGACTATTTGCCGGAGATGAACTATGTCGTCGAAATGACAAAGAGCAAGTAAGAGATCGAAGAATGTATGATAAGATAGATGATGAATACTTTTTTATTAATGTTTTTTACAACTTTAGATCACGTGATGAGTAAACGAGTGATTGGAGTAGATAGAGCTAAGTGGGCGTCGGGGGATATGAAAATATGTGAAATTGTGAACCATCTTTTATAATTTCACTCCTTTTATGAGTCAAGTTTTTAGTTCTTTTATTTCATAATGAAATTTTGTAAGACTGATAGTTAAACTAATGTAACGCTAATTGAAAGATAAACTTGTTTATATGATTTCTTTTTCTTTTTTATAACGTCTAAGAGGATCTGGTATGAGGCGCTATAGCCAACCAAGTCAACCTATAAGGCTGACCACTAATGCAAACCCACAACGGATCTCACGCCGTTGGACATTTTAGTGTCACTAATACAAAACCAAGTTTCAATTCTAAGTTTCGCTCTGAAAGCCTTCAGAAATTATATGTGGTAGGTTATATTTCTTAACTGAGCACTAGCTTAAATGCCTTTGATAACATAGTCTCTATCTTATTAATATGTTGGATAGGATTCTAGGTACACCAAAATTGTAGTTAAGAAAAAGAAGTGCATCGGTTAAATTAGAGAAGAGCAGTAAGCTTTACAAGTTTCTACTTATTTTTGACTTGATGTATATAATTATTTCTTTAGAAGATTTGGAGTTAGGAACTTATGCTTATTGTATCTAATTTGTGCTTGCAAGTTAGTGATCCAATGAAGTGAGGGTACACGGCCGACGTGTAGAAAGTTTTAATCTATCGGAACTACTGACGTGAAGAAAGTTTTGATCTTTCACACCTACTAGCAGTATTCCGCTTTATGCATACAGGTGTGTTTTGGATTTATTTTTCTGCTTATCCTTTATTATAAAATGCAAGAATGCACAAAAACATTATTATTTGTTAAAATTTGTTTTACAAAGGTAAAATTTACTTTATGAAAAATTTAAAATATGTTTTACCTACAAATAAACAGACCAGTTGATGTTTGGGTAAAACAGTTTGAAAACAAGCAGAAAAGCAGAGAAAATAAACAAATCCCAAACACACCTTAAGAATGTGAGACCAGATCAAAGACAATCATCTAATTCCGCCAATATGTCAGAACGATGGACAACAGCATCTAATCACAAAACCCTACAAAATAATATGATACAATCTAACCGTTATACATCTTGGCGCCAAAAGCAAACTGAAAACTGCAACTTAAGTAACTATGTCTTGATAAGATTCAGTTCCTAGTTACTTTGTATTAGCATTTTTTTCTCTAAATATCCAAACATGAATGAGAGTGACTGATGAATAAGAACCTGTAATTTTGAAAAACGGTTTCTCTTAGTTCCTCCAAGTGCTTAGCTGCTTCATGAAGCTGCCAAAAAAGAATATGGTCAGTTTCTAACTTTCAGCAATGCAACGCAATTAGGTGGCAGTTTTAACCCATTTTAAAATGTCAAACAGGTTAGAAGTCATCTGAAGAGTATTCAGATGCTCAAATGATCCTAAATCACCTCTTTTAAAAAAGTATTACTCACTGTTTGTAATACATTATTGATTTGTATAGTTCAAACATATTTTGCCCATTCTAACATGATGCCTACCCTGCCAGTATACTACAAAATTTAAGTCGCCCATAAATACTTATTGAAGTTTGATTTTGCATTAGTGTTTAACGTGTTAGAACTTGCTTTTTTGACTTAATTACATAAGATAACATAAGACTATCAGTCTGTCGTAATAAAATGGGTCATACAAAACTATGTTTGTTGATTAGGCAACAAAAGAGTCGTATGTTATTATTTAATTTTTTTGCAACCATGGTTTTCGATCTTTTTGGCTGACTAATCCGACTCTCTGGTTACCCCTGAGGAGGTTATTCTTGTCTGTGCATCTGATATAGTTCTTAACATGTTAATCTTCCATAGGAATATAGTACAAGGGATTAATAAGTACCTAGCTACTCCCTAACTAGTTCAAGTTTCTAAAACTGTTATCAATGTTCCCTTTGCATGACTAATAAATGTGTTGGACTAGTCCAGTTATATATTATAAGCCGCATTGGTTTAAAAAAGAAGCTATCTTGATATTAGGTTGGGTAATTGTCATATGTGAAGGGTTAAGTGTTGGTACTAATAATGCAAGTACATACAATATCATAACTAAGGTAGCAGAACCCGTAGCGGAACCAGAATCTGTAGCAGACCCTGTAGCACTTGTAGCAAAATGTTTTATAGTGGTATTACACATTTATAACATTTGAATAGTAATGAGTGTTAGGTCTGCATTTTATTTATGAATTGAACAATTTACTTTGGTCCACTCTTACCATACTAAGATCTGTATTTTTAGTTTACTTTGGTGTAAAATCTGTTTATATAAATTTATATCATGAGTGTAAACTAACAGTACCGTTCTCATATTGGACCAGGCAACGTAGTTTCATGGTACTTCAAGTTGCATGTGAAGATTTGAAAAAATGAAGTCAAGATGTCTATTATTTGAATGTTTTTTCTTTTATTCAATAGAACTTTTATGTTTGTTACATTGCATGATATGTTCAAAGTACAACCCAAATGTTATCTATGGTATTTTTGTATTCCTGTAGTTGAAATGAGAATAATTTATTTATTATCAGACCTTTTTCTTTTTTGAAGAATCTGTAGCGCATATATTTAGCATTGTACATCACATATATTTAGGATTGTATCGTGTCAAACAATGTTGTTACTAATCATTTATGTAAGTGTCGCCTTATGTTAAAGAAAACATCTAGAAGTGTTGCATTTCATAGAATGAAGTGTTGCATAATTAGTTGTAATATTGAGAATGTGTTGCAATTTAATATAAAAGTGTTGTAATTCTGCGAAAAATGTTTCATATTGATGTGGAAAAGTGTTACACTTAACTAAATTTTGTTTGTATTTTTGTGTAAAAAGTGTTGCACTTTGCTATATATTGAGTGTTGCATTTTGTTATAATAAGTGTTGCAGTTCAGAGTGAAAGTGTTACAATTGAGTGTAAAAAGTGTTGCATTTGAGTGTAAAAAGTGTTACATTTTAAAGTATCACATTGGTAAAACAAAGGCAACACATTCAAAAAGTGTTGCACATTCTAACTAAAAGTGTCACTTATACCTAAGGCGACGTTGCATAACATAGCACTTCATAAAGTGTCACATTATGCATAATGCAACATTTTAAGACATAATACAACACTTTATGAGTGTTACTTTAACTCCATTTTGTAGTAGTGCAGTTTCGTCACCGTTGATAAGATGTGAACTTCTCAAAAGACTATTAATAACTCATAACCCTTCATAAATTCAAGGATATATGGAGACACAACTACCATTAAAAGAGTAAGGTCAACGCATAATCTACGCGAGAGAATTTCAAATCAGATACAGACGAAAACATCAACGAACATGGATATATCCCATGTTTTCATGATTGAGTACGCATTCGAAAGCTCCTCGGATCGTTACCCAGGTCATTCAAATGAAATCTAATCAAAAGAAATGATAGGAACGTCGATACATCTAGTTGGGTATCAATACTCTATAATTAGATAGGTTCCCAAGGAATCTTATCATTTACAGAAATGAACAAGAAGGGGATGTCAATTGTCAATTAAGACAATTTCCACAGATGAGTTATTTCTATTCAGAAAATAAATGGTACGGGCACATATGTAGGTGTCTCTAACAATATATCCCTATTTTTACACTTCTTGCAGATCTCATAAAATTTAATTTTTCACAACTTCAAAGAAAATGTAGTGTTTATTAACAATTTCATGGTGACTACTAATCAGCCTTGCATGGTCCCTTCCAAATTGTATGTAGGCGCGCAACTATATACAATTTTAGGATTAACGATGCAATACTCAGTTCGTCAAAACATTGTCATCATATTAAAAAAAAATATTATCATACCTAATTCTGGAATAAGAATCAAAATGAATTTATAGAGATGTTCTTTGCTATGAAACAATTAAGTTTTCCAAATTGTTTTATAAATAACTCTATTTTGATAACGATTACTTATAAATCTCACTTTAAATAATCCTTATGGCGATGGAAATTCAATTTTTTTTTATCATGGGATACTGTTTTATCTTTATAAAAACAATGAGCGATCTGCAAAAGAGTGATGAAAAGTTGTTCACCAAGAACTAACTATAATATAATAGGAAATGAGCTTAGCCAATTAATCAGGAGGTTCATGACCTCGATGGCACTAAAAAAGAATAATCTACAACGTAACTCAAATCGAGATGAGTACTTGTTCAATGGTTGCATCACTAATGCGAACATTAAGATGAAGTAATAAAGGATATATAACATCGATACATGTAAAATTTAGCAATCAAAGGTAGTCTTTTCGTTAATCACAAACAAGTCAAAATTGTACCGTAACACATTACGTGTCACTATGTCATACAATTCCAAGAACTCATCCTACCAACTGATTTTCTCAGTTAAGTTAGTGATTTTTTTAAGAGATGCTACAATGAATGCTAATATACAAGAGTCATTAGGTGTTCCACCTGTCCCGGAAGATCCATCAGTCCCAATTCAGAAGAAGATTTTTTCAATTTATTTCTCGGACACTGGGCATCCCCGTCATTGGACAATGGCCTGGAACACCCTTAACACGAACCAACAATCATTTAAAACCTTATAATTCAATCACATGACTCAATGACTTCCTTTTAACAATCTCTTATTCCATACGAGTTAAATATTACTTTATTCAAGTTTCAACCAACTTATACTAAATGCGACATCCTACCTCATTCTCCAATACTTTCAATCTTATTCTTAAACCTTAAAAGGGCAATAAAATCTCGATATGAACAACACTTAATTTCCAATCCTATAGATCTTACAAAAATAGTTATCAAATGAGTCACTAGTATGAAATGACTCACATATTCAATTAGACTTCTCAGAAAGGTACTAGTGGCATGAGGCTTTTGGGTAAAGGCTCCAATGACAGCCTCAAGTGCAACATTCACCCTTTCGATTTCAATTTAAGAATTGGGTGACGCCGAATCAGATGACACCTTTCCAGGTGGTAAGGTTTTGTCAAAATCCATTCTATAAGGAAAGATCGTCATGACATCGATATCAGATTTAATCTCGCCAATTCATCTTCAAGATCACAATCAACTACTATCAACATTTCTATGAATATCAACCATTTGTTGGGATCATAAATATCCACAACTTGGTTTAGAATATAATAGCTAGAATTCCTATGTGAATAGCTTCGATTGATTTTCTAGGGGAGTTAGGGTTTCTTTGAATTTAGGGACTTTTGCAATTTAGGTACTTATACAATTCAAGGCAACATCAGGCAACATTCGGGTCCAAACAATCAATCATGACTTGTGTTAATTTCATTTTCAAATAGCATGTATCCCCCTCACGGGTTTTAAAATCATTCAAAGCAAGTATAAAGCGAGGCTATAAACTCACCTTGAGTAATAGCAGTAGCAAGACGACCTTCGACGATAGTTGATGCCCGGTAAACACAAAAACCGTAACCTATCAAATAAGGTTCGTTCATTAATAATAAACTCGAATATAAACCATACATAATAACATCAAACTCAAAACCATAATGTCACGACAAACCCGAAAGAAAACAACACAAGTGACACTATTACTCCCTTCAATATGTTTACTTTATTAGTCAATTCTTTCGATAAAAATCTGTCGGTACACACCAAATGTACAAGCTCATTTACCCCACTTAAACACGTCAAATACTTATTATACTACTCAGAGATACAATTACTATATATAGAAAGACCTGTTAAAAGCCCATCAAAAGATTTTACTTTTAAAGTTCCCTGCCTGACACATCTTTGAACTACAAAAACCGGACAGTTTTACGTCACCGACTCATACAACCATTTTGACCATTCTAAACAATCCCGTTTACAAATCCGACACTTGAGTTTGAAAATAGACTCACAACCCTAAGTTTAGAACTTAACATCAGGCCTTGACCATTTCTACAACTCATTCTATAGTCCCCGAGATTCGATCCAAATATCGACAACAACTTCAGATTGTGTCAATACTCGTCTCCCGGTACACGAATAATCAAATCGAAGCTAAAAGAATTCTCTACAACACTTTCCTATTAGTTTATCCATTTTCAAACAGTAAGGTATCCAAAATTTACGTTTTTCCGACTTATCTAAAATAACTTCTAAAATCTCCCACCAAATCATATTTTTGATCAATTCCAACCATTTTTCTCATCATCCCACACCCCTAATATCATCCTAAACAAATCATCTAACCCATATCACCCTTAAATGATCATTCAATAATTTATCCACTCAAAAATTCAAACATGCAATACTTAAAATATATATAATAATAACACTAACAACAATTATATAACAAAAAACTAGATCAAACCACCGTGGATCATCATCAAAATTTGAAAGTTGTTGCATGTTATAAATTTTTACATCAAAATGATCACCATGAGATTTGCAACATGGGATATTAATTAGTTTTCACTGATTCAAGGTAAAAAATGAAGATCAAGGTGTTTATGGTGTTGGTAGGGGACGACAAAAGCAAGAAAACAAAGTGGGTGAGAGAAATCTTTAGTTTAAATATTTTATATGTGTTTTCTTGTAGTGGAAATTCAATATATAGTGGTGGTGTAGGGTAGAAATTGCCAATTTATGATAGTTTTGGTCCAAAATGCAATAAAATAGTTGTAAAGGTAGAAAATGTAAATTTTAAATTTTTGAAAATATTTACAAGGCTCGGGTTTCGTAAAAATACTTTTCAAAAGTTAAAACGCACTCAAAATATGATAAGAATATGATCCCGGTACGACTTAATACGCAATTAAAATAAAAATGCCAAAAATATAAACATCGAGACAACAAATAATAAAACATAAAATCTCGGGCATCCGTCGATATCGTGATCACTAATAATCCTCGCCATTATTAAAAAGATAAAAATAAGACCTCCAACGTCGGTTTTAAATAAAACCATCAACCGTCATATCAGTCAACTCATCAAAAATTTCAAAATTATTCGTAAAATAATATTAAATAATGACCTCGGGTTCGGGTTGTCACAAACACAAACCTGTACAAGAAGAAAGTCCTTCCCTTTTTGCTTTGTGAATAATGTTTGGTCTATGGTATCCCTCTTAAAGCCATTTTCCACCAAGTATGTGGAAAGTGTTCCATACCAAGCTCTAGGGGCTTGATGAAGGCCATACATTGCCTTCTTCACTCCATGTACCTTATCTGGATGCTCATGATCTTCAAAACCAGGAGGTTGCATGATATAGTCTTCTTCTTTAATTGTGTCATACAAAAATGCACTCTTCACGTCTATTTGGTAGTCTTTGGTAGTCTTCATAATCAATACCTTCTTCCTGAGTATATCCTTGAGCAACCAATCTGGCCTTGTTTCTAATAAAAATGGCTCTCTCATCCTTCTTGTTTCTTAGAACCCATCTTGTCCTAATAGGTCTGACATACCTTGGACAATCTACAAGCTCCCAAACATCTTGAATAGCAAACTGATGAAGCTCATCCTGCATTGCTTCAACCTAGCTTTCTTCTTTAAGAGCATCAAAAATCTTCTTTGGTTCTAATTGAGAGATAAAACAAGCAAACAAACATTCTTGAACAAAAGGAGTATTATCCTTCTTGTGTATATTAGCAATGAATCCATCTTGAGTCTTCTTAGCTCTCCTTGTTTGCACAGGAGTCTGAATATCACCAATTATTTAGGTGGGAGGATGAATTTTGGCCACCTTTGTAAGAATTCCTCCCCCAAATAACGTATTGTCATGAACTGTGGATTCCAGATTACTAATATCCTCTTCCTTGCTACTCCCATGCCCACTTGATGTAGGATATATGTTGTCAGCGGCTGGAACCGGGCCACTGACATTTTCATTAGGTATGGGATCTTCAACAAGTTCAAGAATATTTTTGTTGGAGGATGAAAACAGATTGTCAGCGGTTGAATCCAAAGTGTGAACGGCTAGTTTGGAGTTGTCAGCAGATGAAGTTGCATGCATTGATTCATGGACCTAGATAATGGCTCCAGATCAAACAGCCAATTAGGTCCAAACTCAGGATCAATTGGTTTATTCTCCAAGAAGTAACATGAATGTTTTCTATGAGAATCTTAGACTTCTTGTTATAAACCCAAAACCCCTTGCTATTTGTGGAATATCCCATAAAAAGTCCCTCATCACCTTTTGAGTGAAACTTTCCTAGGTTATCACTGGTATTCAAAATTACTACATGACATCCAAAGGGCCTAAAGAAGTCTATATTAGGCTTCCTATTCCAGAGCAATTCATAATGAGTCTTATTATGAAACTTATTAACTAAGGCTCTATTTTGAACATAGCATGCTATGTGTTCACAGCCTCAGCCCAAAAAGAAATGGGTAGATTTGCATTTGCCAACATGGTTCTAGCTGCTTCTATAAGAGTTCTATTTCTTTTTTCAGCTACACCATTCTATTGTGGAGTTCTTGCTATGTTAAACTTCCTAGAGATTCCCTTATTGACACAAATGGTATCCAAAAGGTTGTTTCTAAATTCACCACCATTATCACTTCTAAGTACTTTAACCTCATAACCTTTTATCTTTTCAATTTGTGTAATGAAATTGATTAAAGTTTTAGCATTGTCACTTTTTAGAGCCAAAAATAATGTCCAAGTAAACCTAGAATAATCATCAGTGATAACAAAACAATAGGATTTACCATTAAGGCTCTCTATATTGGTTGGGACAAACAAATTCATATGTAATAAGTGAAATGATTTAGAACTAGAATGCACATTCTTAGACTTAAATGAGGCCTTATGTTGCTTGCCTTTAGTACATGCAACACAATTATGATCATTGTGGAAATCTTTTGAAGGCAATCCTCTTACAAGATCATGTCTTACAAGTCTATTCATGTTTTTGAAGTTAATATGTCCTAATCTTCTATGCCATAACTTACTCTCATACACTAAAGCCTTAGCGTAAAGACATGACACGTTATTGCTCATTTTAATTCCATTAAGGTTAACATTGTAAAAATCTTTATGTATAGGTGTTCTAAACTCTATGAACTTATCAGCAGGAATATCAAAATCCTTACTCAACACTAAACACTCAGTGTCAGTAAAAAGAATCTTATTTTTGTTATCACATACTTGTGATACACTAAAAAAATTATAATCAAGTTCTTTTACCAAGAAGACTTCCTCAAACCTTAAGTTGTTGGTGATAGGTGTGCCTTTGCCAGAAATGTTTCTATAGCTTCCACCACACTTCATCACCATCTTTAATTGGAATGAAATCTGTTAAGTAATCTTCCTTGCTAGTCATGTGCCTAGCATCCACTGTCCCAATATCCGAAATCATTGACCTGCTTATGAATGCCCTACACATAAAGAAAACAAATTAGTTTTCTTTGGCAATCAAAGCCTTTGCAGACTTAGATTCATTTGGTTGTTCAACAAGAATTGATTTAATCCTTATAACAACCCCCTGTTCATCCCTTTGCACCCTAAACACCCAATTTACCCTAATAGGTTTAGTAATGAACTTTTCAAGAAACTTAAATCTGTTGCAGGTCCTAGAAACTCTATTAAAATTAGGGTTTTGATCTTGTTTATGTCTCCATGTTAAACTGGATGAAGCTTTAGACCCTTGCCCCTTAGGTTTCAAATACCTATTATTACTTAGTTTAACATAAGGTCTGACAGAAGCTAGTTGTGGCTTTTTCATACCAAACCTAGATTTGTCAGTGGCTTGTTTGGTCTTGTCAGCGGATAGATTGTTCCTGTCAGCGGCTAAATTAGGGTTTGCTACATGATCCCACTGTCTATTAGACCAAGTATTAATCTTTTAAAAGGGCCTTTGTCCAATGGTATTAGTCCCTCTAGAAAAGAAAGGAGCTGGTTTAGTGGCCTGTGGACTTGGTTGGACAAAAGGTATATGTTTGATCATGGTTGACCTATTGTGAGCGGGCGGAATATATACGCTGACACAGTTATAGGCTAAATGTGAGAAGCTACCACATGTGTAACAAGCCTTTTTAGACACAAACGTACGCATAGACTGATAAAACCCTGTCCCATTGACACTTACTTGGTTTTGGGGTGACCTAGGTTTTCTATACATTTCAGCATATTTAACATTAGGTTTACTTTTAGTTGATGAGCCAAGATTGATAGTTTTACCAGTGGTGGGATTGGTCACAACAATGGGTTTAAGTTCAATTGGGTCATCATTAAGCAATCCACCCTTAACAAATAGAAAAGGGATGGCTGCTTTCCATTGTTCAAGGTTTGTCACCTTTTTCCTATATTCCTCAACAGGACTAAGCACAATCGGTGGAGGAATAAATTCCTTATCTTGTAATTCAGGTATGCCAGTCCAAGAGAGATCCTTTATAAGAACAACATAAAAGTTTCCAGCAGGTGGTGGGACAACAACATACTCTTTCATCCCAATCCTAGACATATCCCCATGATCTCTTTGCTCACTAACATACTTTTTTAGGGTTTGACTAGCTTTTTAAAAAATTTCAATTTTAAGCCCTACATTTTCTTTAGCCTTGATAGCTTCACTCAAATTAATTTGTAAAGTTGCTCTAGATTTCATTAAAGACTCCCAAACTTCATTACTAACTTTTAAGTCTCTAGTCAACACAGTAATTTGATCTTTAAGGTCAAATTCCATTTTCATATACTCCTCAACCATCCCATAAGATTGAGCAAGACCCCTTTTATAGTTAGCTAGCCTGATTTCTACATCAAAAACATCTGATTTATATTTTAAAACTTCTTTATTAAGTTTTTCATTGTTTAGCCTGCAACCCTTACTCAAAAAGCATCATCATATACCTTATTGTCTGATGAAGAGGAAGAGTTGGCCATCATAGCATATTACACATGCTCTTCTTCCTTCTTAGCTATCAATGCTTAATTCTGTTTCACATCATCTACCATAAAGCTCTAGTCCTATCCAAGCCCAACAATTCCTTACATGGAAACCATGGCCTTTGGATCAACATCTTCAACCTTGATGATCTGGCTTGAGCTCTTTCCAGCATCATTCCTACGTGGAGATTTGCATTCCCTCATGAAATGTCCCATCCTATAACAATTATAGCATTCAACCTTGGATTAATCAAATCCAGTAGTTTCTTTGCCATTGAATGTCATTCTCCTTCCAAACCTTTTGTTCCACCTATTGGCCCTTATGCTAGCAAGTGCCATACTCCACTTAATATCCATCTCTTTAAGATCAACATCACTAATTTGCTCAAGGTCTTCATAAGTAACTAGAGAACCATTGGGCAAGGCATCAATGTATGCACACACAGTATCCAAGTCAATACCAGCTGGTTTGAGACTTGATGAACCAACATTATATGTGTCAATGGCTGAAGATGAGCCGCTGACATATGTTGATCCAATGACTGGATGTACATTCAAGCCGCTGACATGTGAAACATTGTTAGCGGGTTGTGAGTCATTGTGAGAGATGAATGCCATACTTCCAGATGTTGGCTTGCTTCTTGGTTTGAGTATAGCTTTAGGTTCCATAGTCCTTAGTTGATTATAAATATCATGAAAGGAAGCATTCTTATAAGCCTTGGTGGCAATAATTGATTTTGCATGAATATCCCATTCATCACCAAGACCTCCAAGGAAGTTAGTTTTGATATCTTGTTCCTCAAGATCTGTTCCCATGAATGCCAGCTTGCTAGTAATATCTTGAAGATGACTTCTCACCTCACTTAGCTTCTCATTAGGATGAGCTTTGAAAATAGTGTACTAAATCATTAACTGTTTCTTCCTTTGTTTGACAGTTTCCTCATTACCAGCATAGATAGTCTCAAGGGCTGCCCAAAGTTCCTTAGCAGATTCATATTTTCTGAATTTATGTTGCTCCTTAGGAGCAAGAGCCAGTTTGAGTGTACTCAAAGCTTTCATATCATTACTTCTTTCTGCTATCTTAGCAGCTGAAACTGCTCTTCCATCTTCAGGTATTGGAAGTAGATCATCACCAGTCTGTCCAGCTATTCTTCTTGCTTCTATAGCAGTAGTAATCTTTAATTCCTTCTTGAATTGATTACCATATTCAATGACTTCCTAGAGAACATAGTTATCAACTTGCAAATATTGCTCAAAGTTGAACTTCCAACGTTCAAAGTTATCAGGATCAAGTATAGGAATTTTGATATTGTGATTTGATGAGTGTGAGGCTTTAGTTGAGGCAGACATGATGTTTGGATGATTTTTAGGGTCTTCAACGATTTAAGGTTTTTGGCGATTTAGGGATCAAAAGTTCCTCAACAAGATCTGATACCACTTGTTGATCCTAAACTTAGATCGATTAAGCTTTTATATTATCGAGATTAGATCAACTATAATACGTAGAGAAACTTTGTATATTCAACAAACCAAGTATTATGCGGAATTTAATACTTAGTGCAAAGACCAAATAACAAAGACGTATACCAAACTTTCAAATTTGATTGATAGTAATAATAAGAACAGTGATTGAACATTATATCAAACCCTAACCTAAAGCCTCCTTTTATAAGCACAAGGAGCCTTGTACCCAAAGTAAACGTGTCAACTATTCTAGGAAAATATAATAAGATAATCATAGAAAATACAATATGTGACACCCCTGGTAGGGTCAAAGTATGCGAAAATATCCACGAAGATGTCACGAGGGTGGATCGATAGCATATAGTCCATAGAGCATAAGATAAAGGGTTATTCAAATCATATTACATGTTTGATAAACAAATAAACAAAAATTGTATTAAACATGATAGAAGGTGATTGTTTATGTTTCCCAAATAAAACCCCTGACGAGTCCTACGATGCAGATTACTAAGATGATGGAGACCATGCACACACCACGTACTAACTTCATATTCCTATGAAAGACATGCTAGAGGGTCAACATAAAGTTGGTGAATTTACAGGTTTACCATTTATTAGTTTGAACATACAATAATTATAGAAGTAACAATGCACAAAGAATTCTTACTAAAATATAGACTACATTTGTTTATTATTAGAAACTGAAGCTTAACCATCCATAGTCCTCAACAGATGAGGACGTAGTGTCTTACAAAAAGACACCCAACCCAGTTCCAACATGGTATACATCTGTTGTCCTGGCCAAGGCACAGTGAGCATGACTCACCCAGATGGGGATGGTCAATCCCTAATAGATCTATTTATAACATTCGGGCGATCTACAACAATTTAACAGTTCCAATAATAATCAATCATAGTTAAGTTTATACAATTCTGTTATGTCCATTAAGTGTTTGCATATTTTCTTTCCCATAGAGGAAAAGTTTTATCAAAAGTTTATATGGGGCTGTAAACTCACCTGGGAGTAGGCAGTAGATGTTTAATACGAATATCTAAAAAAAGCTCACGCCAAAAGTTATGCCTATTCAAATAGTACAGTCTTAATAGATAGTACAAAGAACATATATGTATGCTTATACAGATTTTAGTTAGTTCATTTATGCCACGGTACTTATCTAAATAACCGTAGTTCAAGTATCAACAATATTCATTTAAACTTATCTATATAAGTTTAATTTCTAAGTAAACATAAAATGTTTAACTATTAATATCAGTTAGCATACATGTATTTATAATAATCATTCAACTTACAATTAGGTTTCTTATTTAAGTAGAAATAAAATATCCTACTTAAAATATTAGTTTGCGTTCTCCGTTCATGTATTAAAATCACTCATTTACTATCAAATTTCATTATTAAGTAAACATAAAAATTTTACTTAATATTAGTTCACGTTCGTAGTTCATGTACTATAATCATCCGTTTAAACTTATTATTAAGTTTCATATTTTAAGTAAACGTAAGGTGTTTTACTTTTATATTAGCATTCAATTTATACAACGTTCATATAATTGTTTTTCCTAAAAATATATGTGTTTATGTATTAGTAATACATGTCCATATTGTTTATACAGTTTACTCCCTAATGCAAATATAACTATTTTATTTTGAAAAAGAAAATAAAGTATTTTATTTAACTTTAAAGTTTTCATAAATTATTTTAACATTTATAAAATAATTTATTAATTACAAACCTAAGAATTTATACATTAATTCTTATAGTCTAGGTGTTTAATTATGTTTTATTATAATTAAATTAGATTTTAGGGTTAGGGCTTGTTAATGTTTCGGAACTTGGCAAAACTAGTCCCTCTATATATTAAACAAGTATAACTTTCGGATTTTACACATTTGGTACCTAGGGTTTGTTAAAGTTTCGTCTTATGGCAGGTTGAGTCCCCCTAGTTATATCTAGGTTTTGTAACTTTACTAAAATGACAAAAACAGCCCCTACGGCTTCTTTAAGTTTCGGTAATTGACAAGAATGGTCCTTAGGGTTTTAAAACGACAAAATGACTTTTAAAAACTTCCCAAAATAGTCCCTAGGGTTTAATTTTCCACGGATAGTATTTATTAAACCCTAGACTTTTGGATACTTACATTTTCAGTCCTTGTGTTTACTAGTTTATCAAAAAAAGTTTCATAACTTACAGTTTTAGTCCTTAAGTTTCATAAATTGTCATTTTAATCCAAAAAGTTTTTATAAGTTATATTTTATTATAAAACCTTTTATCTAATATTCAAAATAGTATATGGGCTCATTAAATGGGCTAAACATCTAATGGGCATCTAATGGGCTAAATACCTTTATAAGTTTATTAACTTGTTAAATGGGCCTTTAAATCATTTATTGGGCTTAAATATATTTTTAAGTCCTTTAATTAGTTAAATGGGCCTAAGTGAAATCTCAAGTCCATTAAGATTCTAAGATTTATCAAATGGGCTTATTGGATCCATTAAGTCTTGGATTAACATTTCATGGGCTTAAATAGTCCATTAACACTACTTTATATTTTATGTAACTTTTAACTTAAGATATTGTTATAAGCTTATTATTAGCTTATTCATATTTAGTTTTAGATCTTAATTAAAGAATAAAACTAATAGTTGGTTTGAAGTGATGTTCCAAAATAGATCTAGGTGTGTTACAAGGTTGCATGCAAGTCATAAGCCCTAATAGGAGCTTATATCTTATGGCTATAATTAGTTATAGCTTATTTAAGATGACATAAAACTTATTTTAAGGTTGTATGTACTTATAAGTGTTTCCAAAAATAGATCTAGCTATGTACAATTCAAGAAAACAAGTCACAAGTCTAAAATGAGATCTAAACTATGTCTATACCTAAAAATCAATCATAAATCCATGTACACTCATATATAGCCCACGGATATATTTCTAAATCTTGTAAATAATTAGCTAATTTTAAGTCTTGTAAATAATTACAAAAATACAATCATAACTATCTAGGTGTCATGCATGTTTCCAAGGTTACCATTATACCAAGGAGACTACATATAGCCCACGACTATATTGTCTTTTCCCAAGATTCCCATAAGATTTTAGAAGCTTGTTTTATGTTTATTATGCTCAAGTTAACTCTATCATTAGATTTGTGGTTTATATAAGCATGCATGTACATCTAACCCATTTTAAATCTTATGTAACCCACAGCTACATATATACACATAAGTTATTTTTTTGTGATTTTTAATATTCCACTTAACATATAACATTTCATATTCCATTATTAAACTTAGTAAACAAATATTTAGTCATCCTTCATTTTAGCCGTGACCTTTAAGGTCATGGTATTCAGGATTTTTAAGTTACACAAGTTCATTTTTATGAGATCTATGATTGTTAGTTAACCATAGTCCCATAAAACAAGATTTGTAACCCATGTAACATTTAGATTCACAAAATGTCTCATATGGTTTTTAAATCAAGTTTAAAACATAGCATACAAGTCATAGGTTTATTATTAAAAGATTTTTAATCATGAATATGATTTTTATAAATATGCCGTGACCTATAAGGGTCATGGCTTCATCAAATCTTGATTTTAACATGTTACTTACTTGTGTTTATAGATGTATGATGATGCATGCATGAAGAAATGAAAGAGCACGAGGTGTATACCTTTCTTGCTTAAAAGTACCAAAGATGATCTAGATGAACGAGGAGATTAGAGATCTAATCTAGTTGATGAAGAAAACCCTAATATAAACCAAGTCGTGGCCTTAAAGATTCGGCTAGGGATTGTTTATAGTGATTCCAAAAGAATGATGCTACTAAATGATTAGTAGTAAAGACGAGACAAAGATCTTGGTGGTTTAATACTTGGTTTTTGGATGTATATGGCTTTAAGCCGTATGATTGAGAGAGAAGGGGATGAGAGAAACAAGATTGGATTGCATGAGAGATAGAGTGAGTATGTGTGTGTGTGTGTGTTTCGGGCTAAAAGGGGAGAGAGAGAGGAGTGCAAAAGGCATGACTTGTCTTGGTAAGAGAATTCTTGCCAAGTGTATGCCTTTATGTTTCCCATGCATCCCTTCTTCTTCCACCTATGGTGGGGTGCCGTGTTAAGATAACCAAAAAGGAGTAATGGGCCCTTGGTTTGGGCTTATGTTGGGCTTGCACACAATGGCATCTATTCTTGGGCTAGTCCAAGATTTTAAGTAAACTCCTAGTCCAATTACACATATATCATGGCTACAATACCTAATTGTAGTATATTTCCAATTTTTGTTAAGTGTTGTATATTTCAAATATTAAATATACATCTTACTACTTACTAACCCTAGTTTTAAGTACAAGGTTTAAACTATGTAACTTATTTACAACCAATATGAATGTAAGGTTATAAGTACATAATGGACAAGTTCACACACATCTTAAGGAGATATAACACATGAATGAGTGTTCTAGGATTATGAGGTGGAAATTTATTATATTCAATCATGGAAAATCATGGATTTTACAGCACCACCCCGTTATTTTAGCTTTGTCCTCAAAGCTACTAAAAACATAGTTATTATTTAAGTGAAAGATGTTCTAAGTATATGATTCGTTTCAGATTCTCTCTCAGATACGGATGGCGGCATGAACGCGAAGTGGTCTATACCTAGGTTACTCTTATACGTCCGATTGGGCATTAATGAAGGCTTCTGCTATTACGGGTGAACAGAAGAGAATGCAAAGAGATCTTTATCCAGATCGTACTATACATCCGATTGAGCAGTAAAGGAGACTGCTGCTATGGATGGATAGGAAGCAATGCAAAGAGATATTTATCTGGTTTGCACTATTCATCCGATTGAGCAGTAAGGGATACTGCTACTGTGGATGCATATAAGGGAATGCAAAGAGATCTTTATCCGGGTCGCACTATTCATCCGATTGAGCAGTAAAGGAGACTGCTGATGTGGATGGATAGTGTGACAACCGCGGTTTTGAGGTTCGTCGCTTAGTTTTATTTTGTGCTAGTTACTCGTCTTTACGTGTTTATGTGCTAATCGGTGTGTATAGATTGTGGCTTGGATATCGTTTCCGGTATGGGGTACCTTGTGAGTGAAACGACGTGTGATGATTTGATGTTCATGAGCTCACATGGTAGTGACTATGAAATGAGATGGTGTTATTTAGTGGTTTACGTATACGTATATGTATTATAGAAAATCGTATTTTTACGATTTACGGTTTAGCATTACGAGGTCTCGGATGACGTATTTAGTCACGGGAGTATTTTTTGGGATGGTTTTAAGTCATTTAGGACTTAGTTAATTAGTTTATTTCATATTTCAAGAGTTTTTATAAAATTGTATATTTTACGTCTTTTACGGTATACGCGTAAATTTGACTAGTTTTACGGTTTTGAGGTTCGGGAGGCTTTAGGAGCTGAAATAAATTAAGGGAATTTAAGGTAATAATAATTAATAGTTAATTTACAGTAATATAGTTAAAAAAGTCGGCCATAGGGTGTTGGGCTTGGTTTTGGGCCAAATTTTGCTTAAGGAAAGGAAGGAGAGCCCAGTTTGAGTACTATTAGGCTTCTTGGTTAGTTTTAATTACCCATATTACTCCCTTTAGCCCCCAAAACGGTTTTTCTTTCTCCCAAACCTAATATGAGTCGTGATTAACAATGGTGGATGAAGAAAACCCAATTATTCAATTATGGTTTAAGGTATGCGCTAAAACTATGCTTAATTAACGTTTAATTTACGTATGTAACCTAATATGATGGATTAGGGTTTGACATTCATAATTTTTAATTACATTTTGTTAATAATCTGTAATTAATGATGTAATTAAATGGTTTTTATCATTGGAAATTTTTTTTAGGTTTTAATTAGGGTTTATGTATAATTAATTAGGTTAATTTAATTAAATTCGTTTTTTAAAAACTGGGCATAATTTTAGGTCAATTGTTTTGATGATATCTAGAGTTTTATAAACTCTTATTTTGCGATCCAAGTATCCCTGGAAAGGTATTTGAGTTGGCTTTCAAATGCAAGAAACGAGAACTAAATTAGAGGTAGGGAAGTGGGTCAAAAACATGTTACAACAGTCGGAGGTCAAAACAGTTTTGAAATCAGCCTGTTTTCTTTTTATGTTTTGGGTTGTTTGGGGTACTTATGGTTTTATTGGGAATTTCAAATGAACATGGGAGTTGGTTTATATATTATAGGAAGTATCTGCATTGGGGCTAAGATTGTGGGTTAGGGTAAGACCCCCTAAGCATAACAAACATTTTGTATGTTTAAAATCAGTGAAATTTGGATAGACAAAAGTATATATATATATATATATATATATATATATATATATATATATATATATATATATATATATATATATATATATATATATATATATATATATATATATATATATATATATATATATATATATATATATATATATATATATATATATATATATATATATATATATATATATATATATATATATATATATATATATATCGGGGCCTTAACAGTAGCTTTAAGGTTGGCGGAAAAGGGAGGAGTTAGCTAACATATTCAAGGGCATAGGGTTTCCTTTACAGAGGTCATGGGTATGGTTAGGTGCGCGTTTGGCTTATAGTTTGGATACCTAACAGTTGGGACTGTTTTGTGTAAAATATGAACGGGATAGGTATCAAACTTAACCAAGTTAAGGACTTGTTAGGGAAGGGTAACGGGGTGTTTAGAGCATATTAATGAGGATCATATATGGGAGAAGACTAGATGTCCATCATAGGTTGATGAGCCATTTTAGTGATTGGTTCATGTGTTGATTTTGTGTTTTTGTTTGTTAGCTTTTTGCTAGTGCGCAGACTTTTGGAGAAGCTCAATCAGGTGAGTTTCATAGTCCCATGTTTATTGATAATTTTGACTTCCAGATGGGATGGAAGAGAAACTGTCTTGTTTTTATAAATTATGCTGTGAATGCTTTGTGTTTGGTGATGGACTTGTGCATACTTATGTGATTAACTGCTAACTGATTCATGATTGTTATGTAATTTGACTTGGTACCAAGGGGATGTTGACAAGGCGGGGCCTTGGGGAGGTACATAGATGTGTGAGCACCTATGGGACCAACGGATAATGACAAGGCGGGGCCTTGGGATTGGTACATAGGTGTATGGGCGCCTATGGGACCATGGTGTTTGGTAAGGCTGGGAGCCTTGGATTTGGTTTGGTTTGATTTGTTAAATCTTGAATATTAGTTGTTAATGCATGTTTGTATCACATTGTCCATATGTTCTTTTGTTAGTGGTTGTTGTTCACAACTTATGGTTTGATTTTGGCGTTGGAGTCTAAACCTATGACTCTCACCAACTTTATGTTGACGTGTTTAGTGTCTCTTTCAGGTGAGAATGTGGTTAAGCTTGAGAATAGAAGTGGCTAGTTTTGGAGGCATTAGGATTGCATATAGAAGGAGATCCTCGTTCCTTCTTAGTTTCTTTTGTTTGTTTAATAAGTGATACTGTTGACACATGTATGTTTGCTTTGTTTATGTATTGTTTGTCTTGGGTAAGAGGAAGGACTGTTACCTACTTGCCTAGACTCCTACTTTGTTGAGATATTGTCATGACATTTGTGTCACCATTTTATGACATTTCTTATTTCATTTAGTTATCTCTATAGACACGCCATGTTGTGATGATATCCATACGTCGCGCCCCATATTCCGCCATGGTGGGGTGTGACAGAATGGTGTCAGAGACAATGGTTATAGAGAATTAGGTTTCCCAGTCGCGTAGCCTAGTCTATAGCTTAAGGGTCCCTGCATATAGGCGTCATAGGAGTATGTGTGCATTTTATAATAATTGATGTGTTTCGATGTTATTTTGTGATGTTTGTTAAGTTATGAACTACTATGGTTCATACTTAGCCACATGTTATTTTCTTTTCGGGTTGTGACTAGTGCGGGTTGAACCATAATCGTCCATGCTAGTCATTGTTGTATTTTGCTTAAATTGTACATTATAGTACATAATTTGGTACAAGGTAGTTTCTATCTTTTGTTGAGTTATTTTATGTACCTGAGGTATGTTATTTTTCTTTTGATGTTTAAATCATGTTCCCTAAGAACCGTGTGGTGGTTCGAGTTACTAGGAGTACATGAGTAGGAAGGATTTTAAGGTGTTTCGATTTTGATGGGCGACATGACTTATAATTGATTATGTTTTCGTTTTGGATTTTTTCTATGCTGTTTTAGCTAGACTATGGATTTCTGTATTCCAAGAGTTTGACTATGTAATTTTATTAGTTGGAGTTTTTGACCTTATTGTTTATGTGGTTATGTGCTTAGGTGAGTTGATGGATTTATGTGTTATGGATTGTATTGATTCTTATAAGTGTCATCATAGGAGGGAGTGCATTGGGGAAAGGGTAATTGTATAAGTATGGTGGCCAACATAGTTATACAAGTACTACAACTTCAATGGGTTCCTAAGTATGACTGCATGAAAGAGGGTTAGTACATGCTCGTATATGATGAGATGTGGATTATTGGTATATGTATAGTATATGGGTTTATGTAACGGTTGCCTACGATATGGATATTTTTGAGTGTGTTATTGTTTTGGGTTATAGTCATGTTGTGTGATTATAGGGTCACACGATATTGACTGGTTTTAGTGATGGGTTTTATGCCTTGTGGTAAGATGGTGGTTACTCGTAGAAAAACAAAACGAGTGTATGACGTGATTGGTTGATCTGACATGTATGGTAACGAGTATGTTTTGGGTGATTTAATAAGTATATATATGCGGATGTATATATACTACTATGTGTTAAGTTATGGTATATGGTCGTTCACTAGTTATTATAACTTGAACGTACCTTGTGTTTGTTCGTGTTTTATGGTGATGGAGTTTGATGGAGTTCCAACGACATTTTGAGTCTTTTGGATGTGTGTCTACATTCGGGTATGTATTTTTATTAATGCGAACTACTAAATTTTCTTGCAAATAAGTCTGGCTAATTATAGGAAACGGTTTTGAAAATAATTTGTAAGTGTATGGTATGATATCGTAACTTACATTTTTTTTAGTTGTAGTAGTAAGTTATAAAAAAATTTATCTTGAAAATAATTGGATTAGTTTCTATGTAACATGTGATAATACATTTTAAAGGGGTAAAGAAATTTTACAAAAATTTTCTTAAGTGTAGTTAAAATTTTAGAAGTATTTAGCTAGATGGCAAGAGTAAATAGGGAGATTTTATTATAATAATGATAATAATGACACCACACATTGTAAACGTGTAGTAGTTTAGTTATAACCAGTCTAAATGGATTTTATAAAGTAATAATAATAATATAGAATAAAAAACACTGTATTTTATAAACATGTATTAGTTTCATAATAACAAGTGAAATAAGTTTAATATGGGTAAACAAGATAATAGTTAAGATTGTAGTATACTAATTAGTTGATATCTTGATAAAATGATGGAGATAAAGGATGAGTTTATGGTTAATAATGAGTATGATTGGTTTTAGTAGTGTGGGAGTTTGGTTCTTATGAGAAGTAACAAATTGGGATGAAAGTTTTAAATTTTCTAACGTATCGAAATTTGGTAATACTAATCGCGACGAGTCTAATTTTTCGTTGTTGGAACACTCTATTTGATCTTTCGAATTACCTTGTTTTGTTTTCAGTTGTTTTGGCTAGGGTTCGTTTTACCCTATATTTTATTTTGGGACACGATTGTTTGGAATTCTTATGGGTAGATACTATGATGGAGAGATGTGTTTTGGTTTAAAGGTTGTGTTGAAGGAATGATTAAGAATTGTGGAGTTTTGAAACTTAGATTAGTTACGGGAATAAGGGAGTAAGTAAAGTTAGTTGAGTGGTCATGGGAACAAGAGGTCATATTATGAGAAGTTGGTTGAAGTACCATTAGGAGATTGATGAAAGTACTAGCGGATGTGAGGGTAGAGTAGAAAGTTTATACTAATGGAAAGGTTGGGTAAATAACACGCAAGGGATTGGTATATTTATGGAGGCAAGGTAGTAGTAGACCCGTGAAGGAAAATAGGAATGTGAAAGAATGATTGGTAGGAGGATGATTAACGGTGAAGTACAACAAGTAAGGAAGAGTGAGCCATTGAAGGGTTGAAGTAATTTTAGAAATATTGTGGTAGGTGAGTTGAAGTTAGAAGTTACTGGTAGTGTGAAGTTCCTAGGTAACATCATGGAGACGAGAAGGAGTGCGTAAAGAGCTACATCGCGAAGCAAGGAGCTGAAAGGACTACGTGTCGGCTGCAAGAAGGATGCAAGAGATTTCGAAGGAGTCACAAAAGTTGCGAGGACTGGAAAGGTGACAAGCACTATGATGGGAAATTTACGTATGGTTCGTGACGAAGAAGGGCAGATCGAGTATCGGAGGGGAGCTGCAAAGAGCTGAACCGGTGGATCATGATGAAATGAATACATGACATGGGAGATTAAGAACTCGTGGAAGTAACAAGGGGAGTCGAGTGATGAGAAGTGAAGCTGAGCTGAGTAAGTTTCGGGGAGAAGTGATTAGAGAGTCGGTTTTGTGAAGGTGTTATGAAAGATCTTTGGAAGAGACAGCTATGCATTATCCAATGCACTAGTGATTTCCATAGATTTGATGAATGAAGTATGGAATTTTTGTTGGACATGATAGTGTAGGAATAAGGGAGAACCATAGAAGGAGAAAACTAAGTATTCCTAGAAGATGATGATTGAAATTACCTCATGTTGGGTGCAAGATCAAAGTAGAAGTATGAGGTTTGAATAAAAATTCAAAATATGGCTTAATAGACAAATGGAAGCTAATGTGGGTATAAGATGAGAGTGTGATCCGCATGGAATCACATGAAACTCTAGTCTGTCCCTATTAGGAGGGAGTAGGAGAACTGGTTGTGAAAAAAAAACAAATGAAGCTACTTGGAAAATTTTGGCGTATAGATGACTAGATAAACTTAGTTAGTGGAGCTGGATTGTTATATCTGCCTAGAATGCTAGAGGCATTTGGGGTACGAGACGTAGAGAATGATCTATACAGATCATGAACGTCTCCAACACATACTTAATCATCTTGATTAAACATTTGGAATAGGTGATGGGTGGAGTTAAGTGATGAAAGAAAATTGCAAGGCCAAGTACCATCTAGGAAAGGCAAGCATGGTTGATGAGATATGGAATAAGAAGAATGAAGTGAAGCTGAGACGAACTTGAACTATATGGATGACGTATTAGGGTGGTATGGATGAAGGATGTAGGTTGCACGAGTTGAATTTTCTAAAGCAGAGAACGCGTCAACATGTATGTTACGTGGCTTGGACAATCATATGGAGAAAAGGGACGTAGAGTATACTTCCTACATAGATAGGAGTAGCTTAGAAAGGGCGATGTAAGGACGAAATTGGTGAAAGGGATACATAATGGGGTGGAGGAATAAGTACGACAAGAGTTGGGTGATAGTCGATAGAGTAACTAATTCATCTCATATTTCAAGAGGAATGAGAAGTCACGTAGTTGAGAAGTTGGAAGGATTGCGTACGGATGTGAAGGAATAGAGGGTTTTGCGTAAAAGTTATCCTAATATGTATGGAATGCCTTATGAAGGATTATGGCAAGGGAATAAAAGATGGGAAGCATCACATCGTGATGTATGGTAGGAGTTGAGGAAGAAGAAGGAAATGTGTATAGAAGCGAAGCATGAATGAAATAGGTCGAGATAGGAACCGAAGGTAAAACTTTGGTAGAGCTTAATGAGTAGAATAAAGCACAATGCAGGCTAATACTGTCGTAGTGTGGAAAAGGAAATGGCACTGACCTATACTGATTGTTTGGGAGGCTTAGTATCGATAATCGAATGGATGAGGAGTTATAGGTGTGATGTGCCATAGGGACGAAGGGCTTGGTCTAACTGAGACAAGATGAGGAGAAATATGACCTTGAAGGTAGGACATTGTGTAGGTATAAAGGAAGTGTTGGGTATAAAAAAAATCATGAAGAAAAATGAGAAAGAAGTGTATAGGTGCTACTAGTGAGCTATCCAAATTTAATGGAAGTAGTTGTAGCATGGGTTTGGATGGTAGTTGATAGAATAACTGCGATAAACCGTCCTTTTGATAATGTGTATAGATCATAAGTTGATTTGGATTGGAAGAACTAATGGATATGTGAAAGACCGTCATTGGTCACTTTGTAAGGAAATTGGAATTTTTAAGTAGTTTGGGGTACGGACTAAAGGGAGTTGATGAACATGATTGGATATGAGTGTATCCAGCTAACTGGAAAAGGATGGGCAAGTGAGATATTTATAAAACCTTAGGAGCTACACTTAGGGCATGAGTGATTGATTTAGAGGGAGTTAGGAAACTCTTTAGCGATGTCTGAGTTTTCATATAATGATAGTTATCATACTAGAAGTCGATAAATGGCATTTGAGGCACTATATGAAAGGATAGGGTGAGTTGTCCCCATTGTGGACTAGAATTGGTAAAAGAGGCTACTAATGTGGTAATGGTGTTTGTGGAAAGGATGAGAGCAACAAGGGATGCTATGTTGAAAAGGAGGAAACCACTAGAGTTCAATGACAAAGTTATGTAGGAAGTTTCACCCATAGTAACGGGTGGTATGTTTTGGTAAAATGGAAGAGTTGATGTAGAGTTTTGTAGGTCCATTTATGATCTTTGGAAAGATCGGACCAGTAGTTTATGAGCATAGAATTACCTGGGGGAAATGAGTGGTATACATGTTATATTTCGTGTATTAAGATTGGTAAATGTTGTTTGAGAATGCATATTTGCATGTACGGTTATTCGGGATTTGTGTTAATAAGGGTTTGTGTTATCAAAGAGTCATTTGTGAGATTTATTGACTGTGAGGTCAAGAGTTTGGCAATGAATTTAAATATTGTTGGTTAGTATATGTGGTAATTTGAGACTTGAACTAAAGTTCACGTGGAAATGAGAGGAGTTCATTTAGAACAAGTATCCTCATTTGTTTGCTAATGGTATGTTTGATCCTAAGGAGTAAATCTCGGGACAAGATTTATATTAGGAGGGAGTGATGTGACAACCGCGGTTTTGAGGTTCGTCACTTAGTTTTATTTTGTGCTAGTTACTCGTCTTTACGTGTTTATGTGCTAATTGGTGTGTATAGATTGTGGTTTGGATATCGTTTCCGGTACGGGGTACCTTGTGAGTGAAACGATGTGTGATGATTTCATGTTCATGAGCTCACATGGTAGTGACTATGAAATGAGATGGTGTTATTTAGTGGTTTACGTATACGTATATGTATTTTAGAAAATCGTATTTTTACGATTTACGGTTTTGCATTTCGAGGTCTCGGATGACGTATTTAGTCACGGGAGTATTTTTCGGGATGATTTTAAGTCATTTAGGACTTAGTTAATTAGTTTATTTCATATTTCAAGAGTTTTTATAAAACTATATATTATACGTCTTTTACGGTATACGCGTAAATTTGACTAGTTTTACGGTTTTGAGGTTCGGGAGGCTTTAGGAGCTGAAATAAATTAAGGGAATTTAAGGTAATAATAATTAATAGTTAATTTATAGTAATATAGTTAAAAAAAGTCGGCCATAGGGTGTTGGGCTTGGTTTTGGGCCAAATTTTGCTTAAGGAAAGGAAGGAGAGCCCAGTTTGAGTACTATTAGGCTTCCTGGTTAGTTTTAATTACCCATATTACTCCCTTTAGCCCCCAAAACGATTTTTCTTTCTCTCAAACCAAATCTGAGTCGTGATTAACAATGGTGGATGAAGAAACCCCAATTATTCAATTATGGTTTAAGGTATGCGCTAAAACTATGCTTAATTTACGTATGTAACCTAATATGATGGATTAGGGTTTGACATTCATAATTTTTACTTAGATTTTGTTAATAATCTGTAATTAATGATGTAATTAAATGGTTTTTATCATTGGAAATTGTTTTTAGGTTTTAATTAGGGTTTATGTATAATTAATTAGGTTAATTTAATTAAATTCGTTTTTTAAAAACTGGGCATAATTTTAGGTCAATTGTTTTGATGATATCTAGAATTCTATAAACTCTAATTTTGCGATCCAAGTATCCCTGGAAAGGTATTTGAGTTGGCTTTCAAATGCAAGAAACGAGAACTAAATTGGAGGTCGGGAAGGGGGTCAAAAACAAGTTACAACAGTCGGAGGTCAAAACATTTTTGAAATCAGCCTGTTTTCTTTTTATGTTTTGGGTTGCTTAGGGTACTTAGGGTTTTATTGGGACTTTCAAATGAACATGGGAGTTGGTTTATATATTATAGGAAGTGTCTGCATTGGGGCTAAGATTATGGGTTAGGTTAAGACCCCCTAAGCATAACAAACATTTTGTATGTTCAAAATCAGTGAAATCTGGATAGACAAAAGTATATATATATATACATCAGGGCCTTAACAATAGCTTTAAGGTTGGGGCAAAAGGTAGGAGTTAGCTAACATATGTAAGGGCATAGGGTTTCCTTTACAAAGGTCATGGGTATGGTTAGGTAGACGTTTGGCTTATAGTTTGGATACCTAAAAGTTGGGACTGTTTTGTGTAAAATATGAACGGGATATGTATCAAACTTAACCAAGTTAAGAACTTGTTAAGGAAGGGTAACGGGGTGTTTAGAGCATATTAATGAGGATCATATATGGGAGAAGACTAGATGCCCATCATAGGTTGATGAGCCATTTTAGTGATTGGTTCATGTGTTGATTTTGTGCTTTTATTTGTTAGCTTTTTGCTAGTGCGCAGACTTTTGGAGAAGCTCAATCAGGTGAGTTTCATAGTCCTATGTTTACTGATAATTTTGACTTCCAGATGGGATGGAAGAGACACTGTCTTGTTTTTATAAATTAGGTTGTGAATGTTTTGTGTTTGGTGATGGACTTGTGCATACTTATGTGATTAACTGCTAACTGATTCATGATTGTTATGTGATTTGACTTGGTACCAAGGGGATGTTGACAAGGCGGGGCCTTGGGGAGGTACATAGATGTGTGAGCATCTATAGGACCAATGGATAATGACAAGGCAGGGCCTTGGGATTGGTACATAGGTGTATGGGCGCCTATGGGACCATGGTGTTTGGTAAGGCTGGGAGCCTTGGATTTGGTTTGGTTTGGTTTGTTAAATCTTGAATATTAGTTGTTAATGCATGTTTGTATCACATTGTCCATATGTTCTTTTGTTAGTGGTTGTTGTTCACAACTTATGGTTTGATTTTGCCGTTGGAGTCTAAACCTATGACTCTCACCAACTTTATGTTGACGTGTTTTAGTGTCTCTTTCAGGTGAGAATGTGGTTAAGCTTGAGAATAGAAGTGACTAGTTTTGGAGGCATTAGGATTGCATATAGAAGGAGATCCCCGTTCCTTCTTAGTTTCTTTTGTTTGTTTAATAAGTGATACTGTTGGCACCTGTATGTTTGCTTTGTTTATGTATTGTTTGTCTTGGGAAAGAGGTAGGACTGTTACCTACTTGCCTAGACTCCTGCTTTGTTGAGATATTGTCATGACATTTGTGTCACCATTTTAGACATTTCTTATTTCATTTAGTTATCTCTATAGACACGCCATGTTGTGATGATATCCATACGTCGCGCCCCATATTCCGCCATGGTGGGGTGTGACAGATAGGAAGGGAATGCAAAGAAATCTTTATCCGGGTTGCACTATTCATCTGATTGAGCTGTAAAGGAGTCTGCTGCTGTGGATTGATAGGAGGGGAATGCAAAGAGATCTTTATCCAGGTCGTACTATTCAGCTGATTGAGCAGTAAAGGAGACTGCTATTGTGGATGGATAGGAAGGGAATGCAAAGAGATCTTTATCTGGGTCGCACTATTCATCCGATTGAGCAGTAAAGGAGACTGTTGCTATGGATGGATAGGAAGGGAATGCAAAGAGATCTTTATTCGGGTCGCACTATTCATCTGATTGAGCAGTAAAGGAGACTGCTGTTGTGGATGGATAAGAAGGGAATGCAAAGAGCTCTTTATCCGTGTCGCACTATTCATCCTATTGGGCAGTAGAGGAGACTGCTACTGTGGATGGATAGGAAGGGAATGCAAAGAGATCTTTATCCGTGTCTCACTATACATCAGATTGAGCAGTAAAGGAGACTGCTGTTATGGATGGGTAGACGCGGGCTTCCCAACGGGGGTCGCAGTTATACCCTTCCAGGATCTGGGAGAGGACCAATGGCGTTGTGGATTTGGTTAGGAGGGAAAATCCGCTACAGATGGTTTTGGTATGAGGAGGACACGCCAACATGTTTTATATGCTGGGGAAGCTGGGGATGTACTATATCTGCATCCTTTTCACGGGTGAGATATAGGTTATATCTCCATACCCGATGATGAGAATTGGGGGTTGAAGGTAAAACAAAATATTTTAACTATAACCCTTCCTATATCAACAACTTTAAGAAAAGACTTACAATTATACCTCAAGCTTGTGGGATATAAACATCAGTTACTAGTACTAAAGTGTTTACCCAACAGAGAGGTTAAGATTATTGTTGATGGCGATTGGGTAAGAAGTTGCAAAGAACCTGCTTCATTCGCCGCGGGGCTGAGCGAGAGGGGCGCAGAAAAAAAGTACTTCAATTGTTGGAAATAAAAGAAGATACCTCGAATAAAGAAGTGCGCGCCTTGCGGGGTGCCGTAACAAGGGTCATACATTCACTATTACTGGTTCAAAATTTATACAAATTCTGACTTCTAAAGAGAGGAAATTACACCTCCCAGAGTCAGGTGAATGATGGTATTGTCGAACTAATTGGACCCAAAGAGGAAAAAGGAATGTCCAATAACATGTGACATTCAACATCTCTTTACGAGGTATGTCGAACATAACCCTACAAAATACACCCATTGTGAGTTGGATGTGTCTTTCAGGTTTGGGGTTGCCTAAGTGGCGGATATAACCCTACAAAATACACCCATTGTGAGTTGGATGTGCCTTTCAGGTTTAGGGTTGCCTAAGTGGCGGATATAACCCTACAAAATACACCCATTGTGAGTTGGATGTGCCTTTCAGGTTTAGGGTTGCCTAAGTGGCGGGTATAACCCTACAAAATACACCCATTGTGAGTTGGTTGTGTCTTTCAGGTTTAGGGTTAGAGAAACATGTTAGGGAAATGGTGCATCCCCAGACCAAGTATTCTCTGGCTTGTTGGTGCTATAAACAACACTAAATCTAGTGTTAACTATATCGGGGTTATGGTCCCCTAGTATAATCAAGGTTTCATCTCCCCAAGGTACACGAACCAATTGTTGATCATATAGGATAACTGCATGATACTTGCTAGTCAATTCATGCTAACGACGACATCAAAGCTATCAAGACTTTCTAGGGTCTGATTGATGTAAAACGGGTGATTGGAAAGTTTAAGGGACAACCTCGAATGATGGTGTTAACCATCATAACTTTTCCGTCGAATATTCTACAATATAATAGGAGTCTAGAATTAACGGAGGGATTTCCCATACCTTACTAAATTTATCAAATATAATGCTTTGGTCTACCCATGTGTCAAACAAGATAGATGCATATCATTGGCTTAGTAAGAACGTACGAGGTACGATGTTGGAGCCTGGATTAGCTTGGGCATTGCCGGCCATGTACACTTGCGAAGGATTTCCCTTGTTGTCCTTCTTCTGGTTGGCCAACTTGAGACAATCGGGTCTCACATGCCCAGGGGTTCCACACTCGTAACATACCACAACTTTCTTTGGTCCACTACCACTTCCACCTGCGGGGTTTCGGTTTCCCTGCTGCCCACTTCCACGTGCGTTGGACTTGCCCTTGTTGCTGTTTCCGGGAAAGGTATTGGGTCGACCCGGGGTAGCAACATTTGTTTGACAATCACGAGCAAAATGGCCTTTTTGGCCGCACTTGTAGCATCCTTGGCATTGTCCTCCAGTAACATGGTGATAGTTGCATTTTGAGCACTTGGGCTTGGTCCTTGAGTAGCTCTTGGTGCGGGTTGTGGGAGTAGTGTCATCAGCTTGCCCAACGTTTTGCTTTTTGGAAGGCTGCTAGTGTTGGCTACGAGAGCTTTCATCGGATTTTCTCTTGTTGTCCGTTTGCCTCTCGGACAGATTGCGGTCTCGCTTTTTGATCAGCTCAGTCGCAAATTCCATAGCACCTTCAACAGTAGTGGGTCGTGAAGCTAGCACACTGTCATGGATGTTGTCATGGATGTTGTCTGGGAGTCCGCTGACATACTTCTCAATCTTGTCACTCCTTAGAGGGAACATTCTGGTGTACATCAAGCTTAACTCTTGAAATATTTGGTTGTACCAAAGGATATCGTTATTCTTACACTTCAGATCCCACAGTTCGACTTCCAACTTCTTCATTTCTCCTTTGGGACAATATTTCTCAGTCATTCTCTCCTTGAGGTTGGCCCAAGTGGGAGTATAGGCAGTGTCATGTCCAAGGGTGGCGACCACAGAGTTCCACCAAGTAAGGGCGCTCTCGAGTAGGGTGCATGTAGCAAACTTAACTCTGTTCTCGGCAGCACAACCGCTGATGCGGAAAACTGTCTCTAATCTTTCAAACCACTGCATCAATTCAACAACTCCTTCTTTCCATCGGTAGTATGATGGTTTGCATTTTAAGAAGTCGGGGTAAGAGCAACCCCTGTTGGTGTTGTTTCTGCGTGCATCAAAGTTTGGATCATTGTTTGCATTCGGGTCAGCTCCTTTGGCTGCCATGGCTGTTGTAATGCCTTCACTTATCATTTCCCGCAGTTGTGCGGCAGTAACATTTCGAGTAGCTTCTGGGGATACAGCATTATCGGCATTGGAAGTGGTTGCATTATTGGGATTTGATCTCGTAATCACCATTTTTTATAATCATATACAAAATGAAATTATTAGTTCAAACGTTAGTACAGTTTTTATATTATTTGCACGGGAAAAATTCATGCACTCATTTCATAACAAATTTGGATAACTAATAACTGGTTTTTAAGCCAAGTATAAAAGAGATGTCGTCCGAAGTCTTTTCGAATTGATTACTGGTAGAAAGTGCGACTCAATTGTTCTTGGTGGAAAATAAAAAGGTTTGGTTATCTATTTTTAAACTAAAAATGAAAATGTCGTTGAGTAAACAAATAAAAATGAAAGCTTGAAAATTTAAACCAACAATTAAGACTTTTGAATTGAAAAGTAAATGATTAAAATTTATAAAAATGTAAACTTTAAATATTTTAACTAGGATAAGACAAGTTAGAATAAAGCTAAGTAAAAAGGCGGGAAAAGTAAAATTCAAAAACTGTAAAAACAAACCCTTATCCGGAATCCTATCCGGATTCTTGTCCGGAATGAAGAACTGAGGCTAATCCGAGAAAATAAAATGCGGCTTATCCGGAATAAGAGAATGACACCTTATCCGGAATCGGGTTATGATGCTTATCCGGAATCTTGTCTTGAGGTACTTATCCGGAATAATATGTTCGTGCTTATCCGGAATAAACTTGAAAGCTTATCCGGATCTTTTGACCTGAATACTATCCAGAATAATCTCTGGGAGCTTATCCGGAAAAAGGAAGTAGTTGCTTATCCGGAATAATGGTTCTAAGGCTTATCCAGGGAAAACTGAATGATTGGCTTATCCGGAATAGTTGTATTGCAGCTTATCCGGAATGCACAATTGAAGACTAAGAGCTTATCCAGAATAACAATAACGTGTGCTTATCCTGAATCCATTTCGGATGCTAATCCGAAATAATAATAAAGTGGCTTATCCGGAATAAGGGATTAAAGACCCTTATCCGGAATACCCTGAAAGTTACAAATCGGAATAATACGATTCGAGGTCTTATCCTGAATAAAAGGGTTATCAAAATGTTCCGAATAAGGAATCTAACAATAAGCAAAAATAAGCCAAAAATCAATAAGCACTTTACCAAAAGTTAAACCAAAATGATTTTAGAAAAAAAATGAATAAGCTAGAATTCAAAAAGCACTTTTTATAAAAACATTAAACTTATTAAAAACAACTTATTTCTACAAACTATTAAGCATAAAGATTAAGAAAAATAAGCACTTTTTATATAAAAGCTTTTAAGATCACCAGTTTAATAAGCACAACCAAATAAGCTAAAAATCAAATCATCAACAAGATTAAGATAAAACTACATGATTATCAAGATTAACTAAAAGATTAAGAAAGGTAGAATTAGAATTAAGAAAATAAGCTTGATTGATTAAAGATTAATATCAAAAGATTACAAGACTAAGGTTGATAAACTTGGAAAACTAGAGAGAAGAAAACTTAAGAAAAACTTGAAAAACTAAAAATAAAACTACACTAAAAATTAACCACCTAACCACCCTCCTAATGACACATTAGGAGGATATTTATAGGAGGTGGGGTGATTACATGCTTAAGCTATCTTATTTCTTTCTTCTCGTCTCGACTCGACTTAATTTCTTTGTCTTTCTCGACGTCGTCTCGGGATTAGTCGATATTAGTTGAACTTGTCTTATAATTTTCTTCTATAATTAGACTTGAGTTCTTCGACTTCATTAAACTTCCGTCTTTAGACTTTTTCTTCCATAAATCTTCAGAATAGGCCTTGGACTTCCGTTCTGTTGTCCCATATATTTTTGATTGATTAAGCAATGAAGAAAGAAAATAGATGAAGAAGAGATGAATTCCTAGAGAGAGAAAGTAGTGAGAGAAAGTAGAGAGGAGATGATTAACTTGGTGAATATTAGATTAGAGAAAAGAAGTTGTTACCAATGACCATCCACCCTCCTAACATGCTAGGAGGGTAGTATATATAGTCCACCCACATGCGGGCTTTAATGGACTATATATTGGGCCGGGCTTGTCTTTTGGACTTTAATTAGTTTAAATCCAAGCCCGTGAACCACGACTAAATAACTACCTATTACAACGTTCTAATAAATATTACAATAGAAACCTATGACCGAACATTCTTGTTTGACTCAATATTTTGAGGCTAACAATCTCCTCCAATGTGAGGTCATTCCTCTTTGATATTTGGATTCCAATGGAGATTTATGAATTTCGTCATAAATGAGTCTTGAACGTGTAACAGTAGTTTTGTTCCTTCATGCTGTGATCTTTGAGCCTTCGTCGTCGTCTTTCGACTTTGTCTTTTAGTTTTGAGATCTTCAAATCATCCTTGACTTGTCATTGCCATCTTACGATCTTGTGTCTTTATCCACATGATCACACTATCAATTGTTGGATAAGTCTTTGGGCATGAATATGTGATTGTGAATCTTTGACTTTGCTGAGTACACCGTGACGCCACCTTCTCGAGACAAAACATAGACACGGACTGAATGGCTTTGACATTCGTCCTAAATCGGTAGCGTTTTACCTCCGGTCGGTGAAGACCGTTATACGATATTAAATACCGTACCTGTGATTAGGTAGATTCAATTAAGAATCTCCTTGACAGGGTTTCGCAGCTGTACTAGCCGTTCTCTTTACTCGACCGTCTCAAAGCAAGACTGCGAACATAAAGAGTGAATCAATTGGATAAATATCCGCTTGATTAAAGTCGTCAATTCAAATTCTTGGAACAAGTTTGATTCATTAAGAATCTTACCATTGTTGCTTTCCAGTTGACACAAGTTTGATTCATGAGAATCTCACAAGTCACCTACCGTAGCGCTGTTTGATGTTGACGCTAGAAGGATTTCCATTCGTCACTGTGAATATTAATGAATATCACTCTGAATGTTCTGGCAAGACCATAAGGATATTGCGTAGAAACCTGAAACGAGTTTGAATCAATTCAGAATCAAACCACTGTTGCTTTTTAGTTTTACATATGTTCAATTCATAAAGAATCTTGCATATGACCTACCGCAGTGCTGTTTGATGTTAACACTGGAAGGATTTCCACTCATCATTGTGAATACTAAGTAGTATCACTCTGAGTGTTCTAGCAATATCACAAGGATATAGCGTAGTACTCTCTTGATCTTCATCCGTGTGTCCTAACGAGATTTGATTGATCTCTTGGCTCTAGACTCGATTTGTGCACTTTTAGTGGTCGGAGGCTGGAGCAGATGCCACCTATTCAATATCAACAATCTCGGAGTGAGAAAGTCAATAGAAGTCGTGTTGATCTCCATGACAATAAAACAAACTTCTTTTGAGAGAAGCCTGAGTAGCTAGGAAAGGGTTGTGCTTCACATCATTGAGTCCATGATGAGTTGTCTTCATGATGTGTTGACCCGGTTTCTGCCTAAGTTGTATGGAGGGCATCTTTCTTTACACCCTTTAACCTTACATTTCTTTTTCATTCTTCAACCCCTTCAATGCTTACCAAGACATCATTAATAGCACCTTGTTGTGATTGTTCCAGTGCTATCATCAGTACTTAGTCGGCATTCAGCTACGTTCACATTCTACTCCATCTTTCCTAAGGACTTCTAATAATCTATTGGATTGTCCCTGGGAAGATCCCTCCGGTTCTGGTTGGATCATAGGACTTAAACCTAACCACCCTTTTGACACCAATAACGTCGTGAATTAAAGATGTTGTGGGTATTTGATCGTAACCATGAAAACCACTTTAAATTCTAACAAATTGTTTGAAAAACATTTAACACCTTGCTAGTTTTGTCGTTTCAAAAAAGCTCCCCCTTCACATGTGCATCGATAATCGAAAGTGTTTCGCACATGTAGGTAAGAGTTAAAGTGCTTGAGTCTTATATATGATCACATTTTAATCACATTTTCTCCCCCTATCTCTAATATATAAAATCTTTTGATATTAGAGATACCAAATTTGATTAAAATACATTTTGAAAAATAGTCTTGAAAATCTTCGGGAGAAAGATGTGTTAATCTTTTGCATGAAGTTGAATTGCTCCCCCTCAAAAATTGATCCAATGGAATTGTCATTACGAGGATTTGATCCACATTAAACTTTTGAGGATAGGAGTTGTTGAACACACAATTTTTGAAAGATTTTGAATATCAATGAGAAATTCTTGAAAAAATTGTGTTCAACGCTTTTTGAAAAATCAATTCTTTTTGACGAAAAGGTTTTTCTAAAGCATAAACTTGAGTTCATAGACTTTGAATGTCTTGACGAATCCACTCAAGTGTAAGAAGATTTAACTTCTTTTGCTAAGGGTAAGAGTACAAAAGCGTACACTTCCCCCGTGAGTTTAGATCCGGGTTGCAATCTGAAAGTGATTACAAGCCATTGTGTTGAGCTTAAAACGTTGAATGTTTTGTGACTAGCTCAACCCGTGATAGATTGCTCTACCCGTTTGTTAGGATATGGTATCTTTAAAGATACACTTTCCTTTATTTGAGGTCCGAGTTACAGTCTGACATTTAACTGTAAGTCGTTTACATGAGCTTAAAAACTTTGAATGTTTTTAATGAGAGCTCATGACCGAGAAAATTTATTTTCCCGTTGTTAAGGATAAGTTATCATTCGTTATCAACTTTCCTTTCTTGGAAGTACGAGTCACAATCTGAGGTAATTGTGAATCATTGAAATGACATGTTTTGAAAAATATTTACAACTTTCATTCGAGCTTTATGTACACACCCGTGTCGTTATTGAGCGACATTTCTAGGTACGTCCATATTATCGATACTGAAAGATATGTCGAGAAGAATATTTTTGGTATTTTGAAAGTTTTTCCATTTTTTATTTTGTTTTTCTATGGATATTTACGTTTTATTATTTATTTTTTTTTTTTCAAGTTTTTCGAAAATAATCCAATATAGACTTTTGTACAACAGAAGAAGGTGATATCGAATGTACAGAATTGGAACCCTTTGAAGAAGGAGAAGTGGGTTCAGAATCCGCTGTTGTACCTGCAATCATAGAAGAAGAGTTTGCACAAATACTAGAATTAGGAGTAACAAATTCCTTTTCAGCGTGTGGAACAGTAGCATTAGTGCTGGTGCAGATGTCATCACTCTTCTCTATTGGAATCCACTTAAGACCAACTTCTGTGAAGATCCGACCCGTTGGTTTCCACTGAAGACTAGATTTAGGAGTAGCTTTCTCTTGCACAGCTGAAGACTTCTTTGGAGAGAAACTATGTCCTTTTTGAATCCACGTTTCAGATTTGGTGTGGTTGCTTTTCTTTACGACGGGTTTGTATCTCCTTGTTGTCTTATGGGATTCTGGATTCGATCTCCGTTCAAAGGAACGATATTTTACCTCATATAGGTATTGCAAAATGCAATGGTCATGATTTCCATTGTGAATGCCCTTTTTGCAAGTGGGACATACAGGGAATTTTGGATTCACGAAAGTACTTGTATTCCTTTGTTTTCTAAATCGTTCAGGCGTAGTGTTTGAAACACGACTATTCATGGATGGTTTCCAATTCCTAGATTGCTGAAGAGGGATCCTAGGTTTTGGTTGACTATCATTAGGAGTGTGTGGAACTCTAGCGAGATTTGGTGAACTGGGTTTGTCATACACTGGTTAGTCTTTCTGAATCTTCCCTTTTTGTTTCGCATCCTCTAGGTTGTGCGTATGAACGAGGTCATTTGAACCTACATATTCCTTTGTGTACGTGAATGTCACACGTTTTGGAGGAGTCCTAGAAGTTCTAGGTGCATTCACATGGTTGGGTTTAGCAGCAGTGTGCTTTCTAAATGGAGGAACATAGGGTGATATGGATGGTTTTGGAACACTTGGTTGCACATCAGTCTTAGGGGGTAACCTAGATTTCATATGAGAAGAATTGGAGAAGGAGTCGGTTTTCCTAAGATAGAAGGCTTTGGATCCTTGTAGGCATTGGGTTGTCGAACAACAGGTTTCTTAATGCTAGGTTCTACGATTTTCCCACCCATTTTAGCAACGAGTTTCTGCAACTCTACTATCGCTCTGTCCCTGTCTTGTAATTGAGCTTTCAACCCTTTAATTTCCAAATTCTGTTCATTCATTTCTCGAAATGTTTGGGAAAGTTTTTCTTGCAATTTATTATCATGTGGAAAACTACCAACGTCTTTTTGCAAAGCAATTTCAAGTGAATGACAATGTTTTTGAAGGAAATCAGTTTTGTGTTGAAGTAACTCAAAAGCCTTTTTGTCAACATTTTCTTTACGTTTCGAAAGCTCAATTTCAAGACGTTCACATTCTTTGATCTTATCAAGATATTGGCATGCAACTTCAGAATATTCATCAATATCAGCACAAGATGTAAAATAAGCACACATAACATCTTTAGAAACGCATTCTTGCAAGAGTAAATCATATTCATCTGAAAAATCAGACTTCTCCATTTGAAGATCATCAATGTGTTTCTCAAGAGATTCAACATATTTCAAATCATCATACATTTCAGTCCGAATGAACTCCTCAAGTTGAAGAACAGTTTCTTTAATCAACGCCGTGTTAGGAATCAATAGTTCTTCACAAGCAAGGTAATATCTTGAGGAATCGGACGTGTCCTTTCAGCATTTTCACGTTTGGCCCAGTCTCTTTCAACAATAGATTTAACATTATCTATGTGGTGTTTAAGAATACCTAATGTTTTCCTACTCTTGCTTTTAGATTCATCTAGAGGGAGGTAGTTGATGTATTTGTAAACATTAGATTTCTTAGGGGCAAATGCTTTCTTCCATTGAAATCTCTTTTGTTTGCATTCTAGAAACACTTCCTCACGAGTTTTCTGAGTTTGTTTGTTGAAAAGACCATAAATACTATTCTCATAAGCATAATTATATGGTTTCACAAACTCCTTATTAACAAGTGGTTGACTATCATCGTCCCAAAGGGCAGTCTATTCACTATCGGCACTAACAGGCATGCAATCAAGATCTGTCCTTTCAGTCTCATCAAGATAAAGATGCGGGTTCACAGCTTGAGCTTTGGCAAGGTACTCAGGACTTGCAAAGCTAGCTTGACCCTTAAACATCGAAGGAGGTGCCAGCATTCTCACAGATTGAATAGAGTCATGCGTTTTATAAACAACGTTCTTCAAAAATTCGAATTGTGCTTCTAATTTTGTTACCTTTTCAGTTTCTTTATCATATCTACTTTTGAAGTCTTGTTTTAACGCATCTACCTCTTGTTTCTTATCCTCAAGAATTTTAGCAGAATCAGTAGTGGTCATAGAGAGTTGTTGTTCAAGTTCATGAACTTTGGTGTTGGCAAGGTATGTTTTTTGCCGTTCATCCATTAAGAAAACATTATATTGACGCTTCTCTTTTGCTAATAACTCAAGAGTTGTATTATATTTGTTTTCAAAATCGTCCTTTTGACTTTTTAACGCACTTCCCTTGTACCCCTCAAGCTCTTTGGTTTTCTGAAGAAGCTCCGCTCTATAGCTATCTATAGTTTCACTAGACTTAATTAGAGCAGCTTTGCATTCTTCAAAATTTTGAGTGAGTGTTGCGTTTGCCTTCTTTAATTGCTTTTGACTCTTTTTATTTTCTCTGACATCTTTTTGTAAAGTAGCAATTAAATTGGCTAGCGCAACACGCTCCTCGTCATCATACTCATTTGCATGTTGATCATTGTCAGACGAATTATTGCACGTGTCTAATGGAACAGGTATGATATTGCTATCAACCTTTTCCGTTATACATGTGGGAATAATGGTTTGAGTTTGATCACTATGCTCATGCGTATTAGCATTTCCAAACACATTATATTCTTCATAGTGTACCTCTTCTAATGGCTCAGAATCGAAAACAGGACCATTATCATAGGAAGGTGTATTGCTGATGACATTCTCAGAGTCGATGTGTTGTTTGCCAGAGCTGCTGTTGTCTTTCCTAGAGGTGTTGTCATCATTCCCTGAACTATGCGTTGGAGTCTCATATCTGCAGCTTGTATTCTTAACATCTGATGCGATACCACAACTGGTATGAAGTCTGTCATCAATCGTTTGTTGCGTCTGTATTGTGTGATTCACATAGGTTACAATGAAGTCGATGTTGCGGGTTATCCGATCTTTGTATGATAAAGCATCCATTCCATGATATCGCTTGAAGCACTCGTTGGTAAGCGAAGACTTGATGAAGTCAGAAGTAAACATCGTTTCAAGTGATGTCTTGAGATCAGTGAAAGTGATCTTGCATTCACTAGCAATGATTCTTTCGTTGACTAGTTGTGTTTGAAGTTTATCAATGGCATGAGTGAATGTTTTGCTGAATGTGCCAGTGGACTCACGTAAGTCGAACAAGACTTTTGAAAGGTTCTGAAAAGAATCTTGAAGTACTCTAAAATCGTCCATGGCATTTTTTCTTAAGAAACATATCTGTTGTTGTAGTCGTTCCATTTCAAGGTCTTTCACGTCTGAACTTGCAGTAACCGCATTACTCGTTGGCATGATGATCGTCTCTCTCTGTGGATGAAGTGACTTTGGATCTTAAGAAGCGTGATTGTGTTGTTGTTGAAATTCCGAAAATTTGAAATTTTTCTCAGTCCGACAATAAATTCCTCAGTCCGACTAAAATGGTAAATCGAAAAATTTTGAATAACCAAATTTTGAAAACGAGTTATAAATAGGCAATAACTAGTAGGGAAAAAGTTTGAAAAATGAAAATTTTAACGAAAAATAAAACCTAAAAATGGCCTAAAAATTTGAATTTTGGTCCGAAAATTTGAATTTTTTGGTCAAAAAATTTTTCGCATCGCCAAAATTTGAAATCGAAGCTTAAATGACCTAAAAATGGTCTAGGAAAAAATAAATTTTACTTGGGTTTTCCCGCCAAAAAACTCTTTTTTTTTTTTTTGATCTTCGTGTAAACGATATTCCAAAACTAGTCTAGATGGTGGCTAAGTCTAAAAAATACTCAAACAAAAATTAGCAAAACACATCATCGGAATGTCGTCGGAATCACTTATCGGAATCCCTTCGTCGGAATGAGATCGGAATGACCTAATCGGAATGCAATCGGAATGCCAAATCGGAATATCTGAAGTCCAGTCGGAATATTCGACGTCCAATCGGAATGTTGATCGGAAAATCTGGTCGGAATGTTAAAACCCTTTTCCGATGCTACTGATCGGAATCCCAATCGGAATCTATAATCCCTTTTCCGATTACACCAATCGGAATAATAGTGCTGTTACGAGATTTTGGGGTAAAAAAATGAATTTTTTGACAAGAAATCCGCGATTTTAACCAACCAAATCCGACCAAATCCCTACCACAGCTATGTAGAATATTTATATCAAGATTTAGAGCATAGAAACACAAAAAGAATCTTGAATTCGAGATGATTATAAGAGAAAATCACACGAACCAAGTAAAATCAACAACGAATCACAAAACTACCCCATGGCGATTGATACCAAATGTTGTCCCATATATTTTTGATTGATTAAGCAATGAAGAAAGAAAGAAAATAGATGAAGAAGAGATGAATTCCTAGAGAGAGAAAGTAGTGAGAGAAAGTAGAGAGGAGATGATTAACTTGGTGAATATTAGATTAGAGAAAAAAAGTTGTTACCAATGACCATCCACCCTCCTAACATGCTAGGAGGGTAGTATATATAGTCCACCCACATGCGGGCTTTAATGGACTATATATTGGGCCGGGCTTGTCTTTTGGACTTTAATTAGTTTAAATCCAAGCCCGTGAACCACGACTAAATAACTACCTATTACAACGTTCTAATAAATATTACAATAGAAACCTATGACCGAACATTCTTGTTTGACTCAATATTTTGAGGCTAACACGTTCTTTTTGCATTGTCGATCTTTTCACTTCGTCTTTAGTCTTTTTCTTCGATAAAAGCCCATGATAGCCCATGTTTTCTTCCTTTTGCATCTTTTGGTCCTAAAACACAATAAAAACACAAACCACGCATAATTCCGACATTTACGACATAAAATACACGTTTTGGTCTTGTTATTATTGGAAATAAGTGGTAAAAGGATAAGTGTTTTCACACTTATTAAATCCCCTACACTTGACCATTGCAATGTCCCCATGCAATGCACTAATTTTAAAGCACGGTTTGTATTTTTCATCATAGATAACCCACCTTGGCCTTTATTAAATACTAAACACTAAGAAAACTAAAAGAACCAAATAAGTAAGAAATCAAAGACTTACATTGGGGTTTTTGGTTGTTATGAATGTTCATCATTCTCAAGTTTTACGTTCCCCATACCAAGCTTAAAAACGAGATCATTGTTATTATAAGTTAGCAAACTAACACGAACTCATGTGGCCCAATTATGCACTTAGACTCCCTTATTCCTAGGTGTATCTCTTATATTTTATTGTTGTCTTGAATGATCATGAGGATGCATTGTTTGACTTATTTCGATAGTTATTTAAGCTGAAAACAAAGTGGGACGATTTAATCAATAGTTAGCTAAAGGACAAAATCTTTTAAAACTGCTTCTCGGGACCTCATAAAGTTCATATCTTGGCATAACTCGCTTCACGATTTGAGACCTTTCTCGGACCGATATTTGGCAGCGACTTCATACTTCAAATCTTTGAGAGACGTTCTTAAAATTATGGTCTTCTCTTCATAATAGGAATTTCTTCACTTGAAGTTTTGAGAGATTCTTCATACTTGGACCACGACTTCTTCATTTTTCTCTAATCTTTACTTTGGACTTTGATATACAACGATCCGCCTCCTTTTAGGACTTGGATCTATTTATCCTCATACCTTGCTAGGGTCTTTTCGGATAGACTTCTCCATGATCTTTAGGGGAGTATTTGCTTTTCTTCGTGTGTCTCGATCCTTCATATTGATTTTTGATAAATGATTCTTCACATCACTTTTGGATCTTTAGAAACAAATTGTAGCCCTCATGCCTTGTTAGGGCCTTTTCGGACTCGCCAATCTTCGCATCCCGCTTCAATAAGTTATGCCTTGGCTATGAACTCTAATTAATACCGAGCAACTTTTAAACGATCTTGTACTAGAAGCTAAGTAACTTTTCAAATCGTACAACCTTATTTATTGCAGATAAATTTATTAGCAAGCGATGGTAGAATAGGCTTATAATCAACTCACATAAATTCACGAAAGAATACCAAACTTATAATTGACTCTATCATCTCTCGTTCTCCACAATTTAAAATCTCAAGGAATGAGACTCGTGGATGCTTAGCCAATTAAATCAAAGTTTTGGGTTTTCGAGTCATCTATAGGATCTTGCAAACTCTTAGACTTTTTCAAGTTTAGAAATCGCATTTTAAAGTTCCCTTGATAAACAAATCTCTAGGATCAATTATAGGAACTTGCGAAAAGTTCTTGTTCTTAACCCATGAGAGTTAAGACTTTCGCGTTTTAAAGTTCCCTATATAAAAGCCTAGCAAAACTTGACTTAAACATGTTAAGGATACTAGCTAGAGTAAACTTAGATAAGTAAACTCGGGTTGAGTCAAAATATTCATGACTTTGAAAAATTTAAAACCACATCATTGAAAATTTATTCTAGCAAGGAAAGAAAATAACCATAACGAAGGAAAATACAACTATACAACTAGGCCAAAATAGATTAAAAATTTTGAAAAATGTCAAAAAATCAAATTTTCTAGTTAAAATGAGGACAAAATCATGGAAAAGACCACTTACTTCGATAGAAGTCCCCCTACACTTGATATAAACATTGTCCTCAATGTTTAAGCATGTGGGAGTAAACTCCCCTACACTAATGACATTGTGCACTTAGTTTAAATCTTGCTAAGGAAAGGACAACTATAGTGATTTCAATGTGAACATATAAGATATGAAATATTGAATCACGACAGTAATAGGATAGAACTGGGAAGACGGGAACAAGGGATCACGGTTCATCAAAAGTCATCGAGAATGGATCTTTGTAGCTTTAATCCCTGCACAAAAGAAGAAACAAGACAACAAACACATACGGGGCTCCCCCTACACTTATTATGAAAACGGTAAAGGATAGATCAACGGGTTGCCTCCCGAGAAGCGCTTGTTTTTGTTCACCGAGTCACGAGCCTAACTCGACCCAAAACTAGTTCATGGGAAACGTGGTGAGGGACGGAATCATCTCATGAGAGATGTCCTCACCAAAGTACAACTTCACACGCTGGCCATTCACCTTAAAATTGGGCCCATTTGGCTGAGAAAGCTCAATGGTGCCATAGGGAAAGACTTTGGCGATGGTGAATGGACCAGACCAGCGGCTCTTCAACTTGCCCGAGAAGATCTTCAACCGAGAGTTAAAAAGTAAGACTTGATCACCAACGTGGAACTCTCGATTCTTAATCCTTGCATCATGGATGATCTTGGTCTTCTCCTTGTAGATCAGTGAGTTCTCGTAAGCTTCATTCCTCAGTTCATTAAGCTCGTTGAGTTGAATCTTCCGAAGACCACCGACTTTGTTGATGTCGAAGTTAGCCCGCTTCAAGGCCCAGTATGCCTTATGTTCTAGCTCAATAGCGAGGTGGCATGCTTTCTCATACACAAGACGATAAGGTGTACAACCGATCGATGTCTTATAGGCGGTACGGAAAGCCCACAAAGCATCATCTAACTTATCGGCCCACGAGGCACGATGCTCTCCCACAGTACGCTCAAGAATTCGCTTCAATCCACGGTTAGATATCTCGGCTTGACCATTGGTTTAATGATGATAAGCGGTGGAAAGACGGTGATTGACACCGTACTTAGCCATGACTCTTGCGAATTGATCATTGCAAAAAATGAGTCCTGCGGTCACTGATTATAGCACGAGGAACACCGAATCGAGCAAAAAGTTGCTTCAAAAAGTTCACAACCACCCTCGCATCGTTCGTAGGGAGAGCCTTAGCTTCACCCATTTAGAAACGTAGTCAACGGCTACGAGGATGTACTTGTTCCCTTTAGATGATGGAAATGGCCCCATATAGTCGATGCCCCATACATCAAAGATTTCACATTCTTGTATGAAATTTTGAGGCATCTCATCTTTATGTGTGATCTTGCCTTGTCTTTGGAAAGCATCACAACGTTTAACCATGTCATGAGCATGATAAATGGTGGGCCAATAAAATCCAGAGTCGAAAACTTTCTTCGCGGTATAGTTGGGACCAAAATGACCACCGGTGGGTCCTTTATGGCAAGCATCAAGGATTTATACCGCTACCGGCCCATCAACACATCGACGAATAATCAGATCAGCACATTGTTTTAAAAGGTAAGGGTCGTCCCAGAAATAGTGTTCAATGTCTTTAAAGAACTTTTTCTTTTGTTGGGATGTTAACCCTTCCTTGAGAATTCCACCCGCTAAGTAGTTTGCAATGTCCGCAAACCACGGGGTGTCATCAAGATTGGAGTCGATAGACATTAAGGCCTCAAGGGGAAAAGAGTCATTGATCTCTTGATTCGGATGATCCCCTTGATAAGGATCCTCAAGTCTACTTAGATGATCCGCGGCTAGGTTTTCCGCTCCCTTTTTGTCACGAATTTCGATTTTAAATTCTTGAAGGAGAAAAACCCAACGAAGAAGTCTTGGCTTAGAATCTTGCTTAGTCAACAAGTACTTCAACGCGGAATGATCGGTATACACGATGGTGGTAGAAAGGACAAGATAGGGGCGGAATTTTCCAAAAGCATACACTACAGCTAAAAGCTCTTTTTCGGTAGTAGTATAATGCAATTGAGCCCCCGTCATTGTCTTGCTAGCATAGTGGATTGGTTGGATGTGTTTGTTCACTCTTTGGCCCAAAACCGCTCCAATAGCAAAGTCGCTAGCATCACACATCAACTCAAAAGGTAGCTCCCAATTAGGGGTGACCAAGACCGGTGCATTAGTTAGCTTATCCTTAAGAAGATTGAAGGATTCAAGACACTCTTTGGAAAAGATGAAGGGAGTATCTTTTTCCAAGAGGTGGGTCATCGGGCGAGCGATTTTAGAAAAATCTTGAATGAATCGACGATAGAAGCCCGCATGACCCAGGAAACTTCTCACACACGGTTGAAGGTGGAGGTAATTTGGCTATGAAATCCACTTTAGCACGGTCAACTTCAAGACCGGCTTCTGAGATTTTATGTCCAAGCACAATGCCTTCTTTTACCATGAAATGGCATTTTTCCCAATTTAGAACAAGGCGAGTGTCTTCGCACAGCTTAAGCATACGTTCCAAATTGGCAAGGCAATGAGAGAAAGAATTACCATAGACCGATAAATCATCCATGAAGACTTCCATAGTTTCTTAAACCATGTCATGGAAGATAGCCATCATACACTTTTGGAATGTCCCAGGAGCATTGCATAAGCCGAAAGGCATTCTTTTATAAGCAAATGTTCCGTAAGGACAAGTGAATGTGGTTTTCTCTTGGTCTTTGGGATCGATGGGAATTTGAAAATACCCGGAGAAACCGTCTAAAAAGTAGTAATAGTCATTACCCGCTAGACGTTCAAGCATTTGGTCCATGAAAGGAAGGGGAAAATGATTCTTTCTCGTAGCATCATTGAGTTTGAGATAGTCTATACAAACTCTCCACCCTGTAACGAGACGAGTAGGAATCAACTCGTTGTTTTCATTGGGCACAATGGTGATTCCGCATTTCTTAGGCACACAATGGACGGGACTAACCCATGGTGAATCCGAGATAGGGTAGATCATTCCCGCATCAAGAAGTTTGATAACCTCTTTTTTGATAACGTCATGGATCTTAGGATTCACCGTTCTTTGGCTTTGAATAGTGGGTTTAAAGTCGTCCTCCATGAGAATTTTATGTGTGCAAAAGTGAGGATCAATTCCACGATATCGGAGATTTTCCAAGCAATCGCTTTCTTGTGGTTCTTCAGTAGGGCGATAAGTCGGGATTTTTCTTCCTCTTTCAAGTCCTTTGCGATGATGACGGGTGACTTCTTGTTGTCTTCAAGGAAAACGTACTCGAGATGAGACGGAAGGTCCTTAAGCTCTAAATCCGGAGGATTTTCGATGGAAGGCGTAGTCAAATTCGGTTCATCGATAGAGATGTCCTTAGGAGATGGTGGAGAAATATGGTCCTCATTGGGAAGTTTCTCAATGGTACAAATGTCTTCATCCCCATTGGAGGGAGAATCGTCATATTGCAAGTCCACATCTTCCAAAGTTGCTTTAAATTCTTTCAAGATGAAATCACTTTCTCCAAATGGAGTTAGTGATGGAGTAATAGAGGCAACGGTCTCAACAGTTGGTAGAGAAGAAGAACCACTTTTACAAGCGTCTTTGAAACGTTCTTCACAAGCCTCATCAAGAACGTCAATGAAATTAACACTCTCGTTTTCAGAAGGCTGCTTAGAAAGTTTACCCATGTTGAAGACGATTTTATCGTCACCAACTCTCATGATTAATTCGCCCGCGGCTACATCGATGAGAGTGCGACCGGTCCTCAAGAATGGACGTCCAACGATGAATGGAACACGGGGGTCCATCTCGTAGTCAACGACAACAAAATCCGCCGGAAAGGTGAATTTGTCGACACCAACGAAGATGTCTTCGGCTATCCCCACCGGATAAGCAACCGTACGGTTAGCTAATTCCAAAGTCATTCGTGTGGGGACTAGCTCGGGTAGAGACAATTGTTTCCAAACGCTTAAAGGCATTAAGTTTATACTAGCTCCTAGATCGGCTAGGGCCATACAATTCTCTACCCCAGGGAAGTTGCATAGAATCAAGAAACGACCCGGATCACCAAGTTTGGTTGGTAATTTCCTTAAGAGCACTGCGGAGCAATTCTCATTAAGTTGGGTCTGAGCAATATCGAGAAGTTTCTCCTTATCACTGAGAAGATCTTTAAACATTTTAGCATATTTCGGCATGTGAGCGAGAGCCTCAGCAAAGGAGATATTGAAATTCATTTGTTTAAACATTTTAAGAAAGTTAGAAACCTGAATATCATCCTTGTTCTTCAATTTCTCTTTCCTCAACCTTGAAGGATAAGGTATATTGTGTTGAGATGAAGGCTTTGGTATGGAATTCTCACTCACATCCTTGGGTGGTGGAGGGGTAGAAGTAGAAGTTGGAGGAATAGAAGATGGAGGATTTGGAGAAGGAGACTCGTTTTCCTTTGTCACAATCACCGGTGTAGGTGTAGGAAACTCGGGTTCCTTTAAACCTTTTCCACTTTGATTGGTGATTGCTTTCATCTCCCCTCTTGGATTAGCAACGGTGTTACTCGGAAGAGAACCCGATCCAGAGGCTTGATTACTTGGGAAGAAACTAGCCATCATGTTCCTCAAGTCATTCGTTTGACTTGCCAAAGTGTTTCGCATATCAGCTCGAAGATCATTCCCTTGCTTCACCATATCTGCTTTCATGTTGGCCATTTCCCGCTGAAGATTTTGCACTATCGCATCATTAGTTCTCATGTAGGTTTCAACCTCTTCGTGTAATGCAGTGGGTTGGTTGGGAGGAGCATGGTAGGCAGGTGGTTGATAAGCAGGTTGTTGGTAAACTTGGTTGTTTCTTTGAGGTGGGTATGGGTTTCTTTGGTTTGGATATTGATTTGGAGCACGTGGTTGGTTTTGACTTTTGCGATTAAGGTTGTTTGGGTTTTGAGGGGGAAAACCGGGTGGTGAAAGAAAGTTGTTTGAGCGATAGCTGAGCAAGTTGCGGTCACCTTGAGGACGTGCTTGATATCCTCCTGTAGAATAGGTACCGTTGGCGGCATACACATTTTCCGTATTGTCATGAGTCGAAGGACAATCGGTGTATGAGTGAGATCCCCCGCAAATTTCACATGATTGAGTCAAAGCACTAGCTTGGGCACTGATAGCTTTGGTATTGTTGGCGGCTTGGAGAGCAAGTGATTCAACAAGCGAAGTAAGCTTATCAATTCTCTTGTCGCTCTCATTAGTGCTAGAACTAGCCACATTGGTCTGAACACTCTTGGTTTGCACTCTAGACTTGTTCTCAATAATATCCCAAGCGGCATTAGCAGACTTAACCAAAATATTACCCCCTGAAGCACTATTTAGTGAATCTTGGTCATTCATGCATAAACCATTGTAAAAAGTATTAATTTGATGTACTTTTGTTAAACCATGTTGTGGACACTTTCTTAAAAGTTCCTTAAAACGGTCCCAAGATTCACTAAATGTCTCACCGTACTTTTGTTCAAAAGTAATGATTTCATTCCGCAAAGCGGTAGTACGTGAGGGTGGGAAAAAGTAGTTGATGAATTTGGTCTCTAAATCCGTCCACGTAAGAATACTTTGTGGCGGTTCCTTATCAAGCCAATGCCGGGCTTGTCCCTCTAAGGAGAAAAGAAAAAGTTGCAAGCGAATTACCTCTTGTGAAACCCCATTATACGTAACCGTATTAGTGAGCTGAAGGAACCTTTTAATAAGGTCATGAGGATCATCAATTGAACGCCCCAAGAAGGGTTGAGCAGAGACCATTTGAATGAAGCCGGATTTAAGCTCGAAGTTGTTGGCTCTAATCTCAGGTATGACAATAGCATCGGTGTTGCCTTCTACGTGCGATTGCAAAAGCTCGATCATTGGTTGATTGTCCATGGTGACAATAGGTAGAGTAATGACTTCGGCTTGAGCTACCTTCTTCTTACGAGCACGAGTACGCATGCACACCTACAAAAGGAAAAACAAAATAGACAAGAAATATTTTTGGTTTTTTATGTTTTTCTATTTTTTTTTTGTATTTTTGAAAATTTTATATTTTTTTTTAGGATTTTTGAAAATTTTTAAAGCAAGGAAAATAACGTTAAAAAACGAAGGGATCCCAAAATCCAACGCGTCTCTCACTCAAAACCGTTAATCTTAACGAAAAGAGGCGGCAACGGCGCCATTTAATAACTGGTTTTTAAGCCAAGTATAAAAGAGATATCGTCCGAAGTCTTTTCGAATTGATTACTGGTAGAAAGTGCGACTCAATTGTTCTTGGTGAAAAATAAAAAGGTTTGGTTATCTATTTTTAAACTAAAAATGAAAATGTCTTGAGTAAACAAATAAAAATGAAAGCTTGAAAATTTAAACCAACAATTAAGACTTTTGAATTGAAAAGTAAATGATTAAAACTTATAAAAATGTAAACTTTAAATATTTAAACTAGGATAAGACAAGTTAGAATAAAGCTAAGTAAAAAGGCGGGAAAAGTAAAATTCAAAAACTGTAAAAACAAACCCGTATCCGGAATTCTATCCGGATTCTTGTCCGGAATGAAGAACTGAGGCTAATCCGGGAAAATAAAATGCGGCTTATCCAGAATAAGAGAATGACACCTTATCCGGAATCGGGTTTTGATGCTTATCCAGAATCTTGTCTTGAGGTACTTATCCGGAATAATATCTTCGTGCTTATCCGGAATAAACTTGGGAGCTTATACGGAATCTTTTGACCTGAATACTATCCGGAATAATCTCTGGGAGCTTATCCGGAAAAAGGAAGTAGAGGCTTATCCGGAATAATGGTTTTAAGGCTTATCCGGGGAAAACTGAATGATTGGCTTATCCGGAATAGTTGTATTGTAGCTTATCCGGAATGCACAGTTGAAGACTAAGAGCTTATCCAGAATAACAATAACGTGTGCTTATCCTGAATCTATTTCGGATGCTAATCCGGAATAATAAAAACGTGGCTTATCCGGAATAAGGGATTAAAGACCCTTATCCGGAATACCCTGAAAGTGACAAATCGGAATAATACGATTCGAGGTCTTATCCTGAGTAAAAGGGTTATCAAAATGTTCCGAATAAGGAATCTAACAATAAGCAAAAATAAGCCAAAAATCAATAAGCACTTTACCAAAAGTTAAACCAAAATGATTTTAGAAAAAAAATGAATAAGCTAGAATTCAAAAAGCACTTTTTATAAAAACATTAAACTTATTAAAAACAACTTATTTCTAGAAACTATTAAGAATAAAGATTAAGAAAAATAAGCACTTTTTATATAAAAGCTTTTAAGATCACCATATTAATAAGCACAACCAAATAAGCTAAACAATCAAATCATCAACAAGATTAAGACAAAACTACATGTATATCAAGATTAAGTAAAAGATTAAGTAAAATATTAAGAAAGGTAGAATGAGAATTAAGAAAATAAGCTTGATTGATTAAAGATTAATATCAAAAGATTACAAGATTAAGGTTGATAAACTTGGAAAACTAGAGAGAAGAAAACTTAAGAAAAACTTGAAAAACTAAAAATAAAACTACACTAAAAATTAACCACCTAACCACCCTCCTAATGACACATTAGGAGGGTATTTATAGGAGGTGGGAAGATTACATGCTTGAGCTATCTTATTTATTTCTTCTCGTCTCGACTCGACTTAATTTCTTTGTCTTTCTCGACGTTGTCTCGGGATTAGTCGATATTAGTTGAACTTGTCTTATAATTTTCTTCTATAATTAGACTTGAGTTCTTCGACTTCATTAAACTTCCGTCATTAGACTTTTTCTTCGATAAATCTTCAGAATAGGCCTTGGAATTCTGTTCTTTTTGCATTCTCGATCTTTTGACTTCGTCTTTAGTCTTTTTCTTCGATAAAAGCCCGTGATAGCCCATGTTTTCTTCCTTTTGCATCTTTTGGTCCTAAAACACAATAAAAACACAAACCACGCATAATTCCAACTTTTACGACATAAAATACACGTTTTGGTCTTGTTATTATTGGAAATAAGTGGTAAAAGGATAAGTGTTTTCACACTTATTAATAACCTGTCAAGATCTCATAATTTAATACATTGCACAACAAATATAATAAAGAAAGTGATTATATGTTATTTCCATAAGAAATTCAACATTCATCTAGCATAACACAATCTAAGTCATAGGTCGATCGGGCCTTGTCCAAGGTAATGATACACACAGTCTTTAAAACATCACATCCCAAAGTTACATGTCCAAAAGAAAAGAAAAGATAATGTACGGGATTACATCACCAAAAGCTGAAAAAGAAATAAAAGTACAAAGGCCCTATGTCATGATAGCCGGGATGCAACCCGTAAGCTTATCATGACGTACACGAAGTCTAGTACGTCTATACTAATCCTGCCTGGATGGTCCACTAGATGAGGCCGGTGCTGATGGTGCTGATGGAGTTGGTGGAGCTGCAAAGTTCCTCCTGGTGTTCCATAAAGTCCGAACTGTCGTTCGGGTCTCCTTAAGCGTACGGAGTGCTGATAGTAGCTGGTTCCAGAGTCTATCGACGACCCCTCAGAGATAAGCCATCTCCTCAGTAACCCCATCATGCCGGACAGTGGCGAGATCAAAGAAAATAGATAATGATTGCTCCTGAGCGGAAAGAGCAACATGGGTCTGATGCTGCAAACCCTCCATGACCTGAATGCGCTAGTGGAGGCGGTAGTTCTCCTCTAATAACCACTTCAACGCCTCGTTTGTCCTAGCCTGGATGCCTTTAGCGATATGGGATTCTCCTCTCATAGTGCGAAATAGAGAGTTGATACGATCGTAGATGACAGTGTGGCTTTGTTTACTGACTGTCAACTGGTTGCGGAGGTCGGATATCTCCCGCTCCTGGCGTGCGGCCAGTGCGGCGATCAGGCCCTGGACGGAATCGGCATGCCCTGCCCCGGAGCCTTCCCCGGTCTCATAAGTGGAGACGAGTACGGGCCCGGAAAAATAGCCCGATGATAAGGATTTAGGCATGGAAGATGGTATGCTAGGAAGGACCCGGTCCTCCTCCATAGAGGTTGGGGCCAGTGTGGCTGATGCTGAGATGGAAAAAGGGTCCTCTGGGAGTACAGCTTCGATGGTTGGGTCATCCTCTGAATCCGAGGCTGATAACCATCCACACTGCGTAGATCGTGGAGATGAACAGACAACTGGAGTAGGAGCTACTACGGGTAGAAGATTAGAAGGTGCAGTAGGCGGGGTTATGACGCTCTGAAATACTATTATTTTAAGTTTAAAGTAAGTATAAGCTTACAAACAAAGAACAATATTATTTTAGATTACATGTTTTATGAAATATATCCCTTTTAAACAATTATCATAATGTTTTAAGGTTACATATATTATCATCTACGCAGTTCATTTAACAATTTGTAAGTGCAAGGTTTGGTTTAGTAGTACCTATATTTTCATTTTAGTATTTTACTAAGCAGTGTAAAATTTCAAGTTTAGCACATCTAACATTTTCCATAACGATATTTCACTAAACAGTATTAATAATCATGTTTAGTAACAATATATATACTTAGTTCACATAGCATAAAATGTCCTATGATCTATATGCTTAACTAATAAGGTTCCAAAAAAAATCCCAAAAAGATTTTTATAAGTTATAGTCCAGTTTTAAATAAAAGAAAAATCATTTTATTTTTATTTTATTTAAAAATTTATCTGGTTCTCTATAACTAATTCTCTGATACCATTCTCTGTGACACCCCAGGTAGGTTCAAACTATGCGGAAATATCCACGGAGATGTCGCTAGGGTGGATCGATAGCATATAGTCCATAGAGCATAAAATAAAGGGTTATTCAAATCAGATTACATGTTTGATAAACAAATAAATAAAAATTGTCTTAAACATGATAGAAGGTGATTTTTTATCTTTCCCAAATAGAACCCCTGATGAGTCCTACGATGCATATTACTAAGATGCTGGAGACCATGAACACAACACGCACTAACTTCATATTCCTGTGAAAGACATGCTAGAGGGTCAACATAAAGTTGGTGAATTTACAGGTTTAACATTTATTAGTTTGGACATAAAATAATTATAGAAGTAACAATGCACAAAGCATTCTTACTAAAATATAGATTACATTTGTTTATTATTAGAAACTGAAGCTTAACCTTCCATAGTCCTCAACAGATGAGGACGTAGTGTCTTACAAAAAGACACCCAACCCAGTTCCAACATGGTATACATCTGTTGTCCCGGCCAAGGCACAGTGAGCATGACTCGCCTAGATGGGGATGGTCAATCCCTAATAGATCTAGTTATAACATTTGGGCGATTTACAACAATTTAACAGTGTCAATAATAATCAATCATAGTCAAGTTTATACAATTCTGTTATGTCAATTAAGTGTTTGCATATTTTCTTTCCCATAGAGGAAAGGTTTTATCAAAAGTTTATATGGGGCTGTAATGTGACAATCCGTCAATTTTGGTCAATATTTTATTCTCAATATTTATTTGAAAATATTATTTTATGAACTCACTTATTTTTGGGAAGAAATTTGGATTTACGTCTTGAAGTAGCGTCGACTACGTCTAAACCGGAGGATTCAATGTTACGTGCTTACGTTTACATACACCGTCCTTGGTGACAGTCCGACATTTCAGAAAATAAATTTATCCGTGAATATTATTTTGGAGTTTTAAATTTGTGTTAGTTCATAAACTCACAAATTTACGAGAAGAGATTAGGACTTACGACTTTATTTTAACGTCCTTTACGACTAAACCGGAAACCTTAGGATTACGTATTTACGTTTTTGAACTCCGTTTTTGATGAGACAATTTTTATTAGATTCGTTTTGTGCCGTTGATTCATAATTTATAAAAAACGTTTTTCGTAAAATGACCCGAGGGAACGCAAATCAAGGAAACTAGAATCGAGGAATACCCGTAAATTAGTGGGATGAGACAAGTATACACTTGTCCCACCCCACTATATGGGACGGCTACAACAAGGCACCACATCACAAGATGTGGCGACCATGTAGCTTAATACTTACATGTGTAAGTTAAGCTTACAATGTAAGCCACTTTCCATCAAAACCACAAACCAAAACCATTTCCTCACAACTCTACATGCAAAACAAGACAACATTCTCTCTTCTCCTCCCAAATATGTCGTCCCATATCACTCAAAAACATCTACTTTTGATCAAAATCAACCATGAAATCCTATGTTATTCTTGCACATGTTGAAGCCCTTTTGAAACCCTATTGATTGGTGGTGATTATAACATCCAAGAAGGAGTTTCCTTGGTGTCTTGGGGCTGATTTTCCACAAGGAGTTTATGAAGATTGGTGGTCTTGAAGATAGTCTTGGCTATGCACAAGTTTCTCCATCAAAATCCATGTCCAAATCACAACCTACATCAACTTTGTGGTATAAAGATTTTCCTCCTCATCCTCTTGTTATTTTTATTATGTAATAATGTATTTTATTTCCTATTGTATATGTATATGATGATTATATGATGATAAAAGTATTGTGTGGGGATTTGGTGTTGATAAACATGCTTAAAAAGGTGAAAGACTATAAGAAACAAGGCTAAAATCTTGTTTAAATTTGTTGGCTGTATAAAACAGTAAAGAATCAAATGGTGAACTGATAAAAATGGCATAGATTAATGAATAAACAGTAAGCTATGGGTCTTGTACACATGTGAGAGTTGGCCATGCAATGGAATCATTGTAATGAGTGAGATATGATCAAAACAAGTTTAAAGTACAAATCTGAGTTCACTGTTTTGGACGATTTTTAGAAAATACTTAGAGGATGATTCAACAGTAGCTATAGTAGAGCTAAATTGAGAACATATCATTTAGTTTATGTGATAAAAATTTGAGCTTCTATCTCCATATAGAACTCTAGATATGGCAGTTTTGGTGAAGATGAAAATAAAAATCAGATTTTGAGAATTAATGTTTATTACTATTATATAAGCACTCAAAATTATATTGTATAAAATGTAAAGTTAAAACCCACTAACTCATAAATTTTATTTATACAAATATGTTAAAGGTTAACTAAATGGATAAATTATAAAAATGGTAGTGGAATAATATTTATAAGCTATAAAAACTATAAACTTGATTTTTACGACTTTTTCGACTATTACCGTAAAATTAACGTTTTTCGCCAATTAAAACTTAGACGATCAAAACCGTCTAATGTAAAGTTTTTAAAAGTCATATACTGATATATAAGTATCTAATACAAGTAAAAACCGATAAAACCCGAACTATAGGACATACGGACATTAACGAGCTAAGTAAACATATTGGACTAATAATTGGACTAAATAAGTTAAACTCTTATAAAAAGAACTTATTGGGCTTAACCCATTTGGGCCCAACTTGTAAAGTTTAAATACTGATAATATAAGTATAAAATGGATTAAAACCAGTTAAAGAACTTATAATAAGTTTATTGGACCTAAGATACGTAAATAGGTCAAACTAGTAAACTAGTAAGAAGTTACCAATACGTAAAAACTAAAAAGAGTAAAAGAGAATATGTAAACCCACTTGATCATCATATATATAAAATCATCATATGTATACATAATTGTTATTTTTATAAAGTCATTGGACAAGGGTCTAAGACGAGTATTATTTGTCTAGGTTTCCGTGATTGAAGCACGTGCCGTACGTCCGAATTGCCGATAACCCGCCTTCCCACACCAACGTGAGTTCATAGCCTCGCACTCTTTTAAATGTTTTTATAAATGTTTTATAAACCCGCGAGGGAGATAATATGTTAGTTTTTATAAAATAGGACACCATTTGTCCTGATTGTTTGTTTATTGATTTGGACCCGAATGATTGAATGACCCGATTGTATGACCCTATGAATGATTAAAGGACCCGATAGATGAAATCAAATGGATTATTAAAGTTAGGTTATGTCACTAAAAGTCCCATTAGCATGAATTGTAAACTACCGGGATTTGGTAGACGCTTGTGCATATAATAGTACTATTTGGGGACGATCACCCCTGTTCGCGCCTTGACGGTTGATCCCCGTCGTGCCACATTGATTGGTAAGCGAATTTATGTATGAGAAGATTTCCATAGCGTGACCTTTGTGACGACACGCTACTTTAGATGGGCAAATTGAGTATAGGGTTAGCTATCCGTTGTTGGTATAGTAAGGTAACAATGTCATGCGGCTTATAATAATCCAAACTAACGAAATACTACTAGACGCTCCGAATTACGATGTATTGCCTGACTAGCAATACAGGGTCATACTATTGATATTATGCTCGTGTTTTGGTTTTCATAACCATATTCATATAACGATTTTTATTTAACTTTATACAACGTCGTAAGACGTATTGTATGATGTTTTTACGACATTGGCTCTTATAATAATTTTTAAGGCAAATGCCTATATTATGATTTTCGATAAGGATTTGTGTAAAAATGACTTTGGCTATTTTATGGCCTATTAAAATGATTTGTACAAAATGATTTTCAGTAATAATTTTATACTGATATTATATTGATGGACTTTATTAAACTCTATGAATTCACTCGGCGTTATCGCTGACCTTTTCTTTTAACATGTTTTGTCTCAGGTACTTGAAGGTAATTCTCGGGAAGACAACAAGAATTCATGGCCCGCACTTAATTAACAAATTTCCATTCAAATACTTTGTAAAACTTTGTATGAAATAATATGACTTGGGACCGATGTAACTTTGATGTTTATGAATAGAAATGATTTATTATTAAACGACGCGATTTTTATGCGTTGTCTATGATGTGAGTAATGTGCTATCCCGTAACACCAACGAGTCTTCCGCTGTATTGAGTTGTATAAAATTTGGGGGTGTTACAGTTTGGTACCAGATCTCTCGTTATAGAGAACGAAAGATTTTTAAAACCAAGGTTTTGAATAAAACATTTCAAAATCTTTTAACTAAAAACATTTTTCTAAAAATGTCTAAAAATCTTTTGACTATAACGTTGCCGAAGAATTCCCGAGTTACCGACAAGGCCAGACTGAGAAGTGTTATATATATATATATATATATATATATATATATATATATATATATATATATATATATATATATATATATATATATATATATATATATATATATATATATATATATATATATATATATATAACTTGGTTTATATATATATATGATGTAATTTTTTTACATGATTGTTTGATGATTATTTTGATATTTATACAAGGTATTTATACGACGTAGATTGTCACTAGAAACCCTAACTCCCCTAGTAAATTAATCGAAGCTATTCTCGTAGGAATTCTAGCTATCCTAGATCTAAACCAAGTTGTGGATATTTATGATCCTAACAAATGGTTGATATTCGTAGAAATGTAGATATTAGTTGATTGTGATACTGAAGAAGAATTGCGAGATTAAATCTGATATCGATATCATGACGATCTTTCCTTATAGTGTGGAGTTTGACAAAACATTACCACCTAGAAAGATGTCATATGAATCGTTGTCATCCAATTCTTAAATTTGAAATCGAAAGGGGGAATGTTGCACTTGAGGCTGTAATTGGAACCATTACCCAAAAGCCTCATGCCACTAATACCTTTCCGAGAAGTCTAATTGAGTGTGTGAAGTCATCTCATGTTAGTGACTCATTTGATAATTGTTGTTGTAAGAGCTATAGGATTGGAAATTAAGTGTTGATTATATCGAGCTTTTATTGCCCTTTTAAGGCCTAAGAATAAGATTGAAAGTATTGGAAAATGAGGTAGGATATCGCATTGAGTATAAGTTGATTGAAACTTGAATAAAGTAAAACTTAACCTATATGGAATATGAGATTGTTAAGAGGAAGTCGTTAATTCCTGTGATTGAATTATAAGGTTTTAATTGATTGTTGATTCGTGTTAAGTGTTGTTCCTAGGCCATTGTCCACTAACGAGGATGCCCAGAGTCCAAGGAATAAATTGAAGAAATCTTCTTCTGAATTGGGACCAATGGATCTTCTGAGATATATGGAACACCTAATGACTCTTGTAGATTAGTATTCCTTGTGGTATCTTTTAAGAATCCCTAACTTAACTGAGATATCAGTTGGTAGGATGAGTTCTGAGAATTGTATGACATAGTGACACGTAATGTGTTACGGTACAATTTGACTTGTTTGTGATTAATAAAAATAATACCTTTGATTGCTAAATCCTACATGTATCAATGTTATCTATCCTTTATTTGCTTCATCCTAACGTTCGCATTAGAGATGCAACCATTGAACCAGTACTCATCTTGATTTGAGTTACATTGTGAATTATTCTTCGCGAGTGCCATCAAGGTCATGAACCTCATGATTAATTGGCTAAGCTCATTCCCTATCATATTGTAGTTAGTTCTTGGTGAACAACTTTTCATCACTCCTTTGCAGATCACTAATTGTTTTTATAAGTTAAAACAGCATCCCTTGATAAAGATTGAATTTTCATCACTAAAAGGATTACTCAAAGTAAGATTTATAAGTGATTGTTATCGAAATGAAGTTGTTTATAAAACATCTTGGAAAACTTAATTGTTTTCATAATAAAGAAAATCTTTGTAAATTTATTCTTGATTCTTATCTAAGAATTAAGCATGAAAATGATTTTACTATAAACATGGATGATAAAGTTTTGACGAACTGAGTATTGCATCGTTAATCTAGAAATTGTATATAGTTGCGCGCCTACATACAATTTAGAATGGACCATGCAAGGCTGATTAGTAGTCACCATAAAACTAATGAATAAACACTACATTTTCTTTGAAGATTGTGAAAGATTAAATTTTATGAGATCTGCAAGAAGTGAAAAATAGGGACATAGTGTTAGGGACACCTACATATGTGCCCGTACTATTTATTCTTCTGAGTCGAATTTACTCATCTGTGGAAATTGTCTTATTTGACAATTGACAATTCTTTCTTGTCCAATTCTTCTGTAGTGAGATTCTTAGGAAAAGTATCTGATTACCGAGTGTTGATACCCGACTGGATGTATTGACGTTCTTATCATTTCTTATGATTTGATTTCATTTGAATGACCTGGGTAACGATCCGAGGAGCTTTCGAATGCGTACTCAAATTATGAAATCATGGGATATATTCATATTCGTTAAATGTTTTCGTCTGTATCTGATTTGAAATTCTCCCGCGTAGATTATGCGTTGACCTTACTCTTTTGAGGTTAGTTGTGTCTCCATATATCCTTGAATTTGTGAAAGGATTATGAGTTATTATTAGTCTTTTGAGAAGTTCACATCTTATCAACGGTAATGAAACTGGAAAGCTGATAATTCCAGTAGAATGGATTGATTGATTATGACATGACGACATTGTCTTAATTGATGGGAACTCAAGTAGAATTCCCCTAAATGATAAGATGTTGATTATCAAAAGTGATCTAAATAATTCTTGATGGATGACCATATCCTGCATTTAGACTTGAAATTATATTGTGAATGATTGTGAATTAGTCATAGATACTATAATCTAGGAGAACCTAATATGAATTTATTAAAACATGTTTATGTTATATGAACTCTAGGAGGTATTTGTTGGTAAATTACCTAGACTTTCGCCATTAAGGCAAGTTGAAATTGGTATTGATTATATTCCCGGTGTTGCACCTGTAGCTTGTGCACTGTACGTCAGCACCATCTGAATTAAAGGAATTACCATACAACTGAGAGAGTTGTCGGAGAAAGATTTTATTCAACCGAGCTCGTCATCATGAAGAGCTATGGTGTTATCATTCCTTATGTTTATAGATTACTGTGAACTGAGTAAATTGACAATCGAAAACGATATCCATAACTCGAAATGGAAGATTTGTTCGATCATTTACAAGGTTTTTGATCCTCAGCATGGTTATCATCAACTTCGCATCTGCGAAAGAGATTCTCTATTCCAATCACTACATCTGGTACTTGTAATGAACATTATGAGTTTCACGTTGTGATGTTTGGATTGACTAATACACATGTAGCATTCATAAAATTTGGTGAATCACGTGTGTAGGCTGTAATTTGATAAATTCATGCTAGTGATCATTAAGGACTATATGTTTGATTATAAGAATAAGAATGAGTTACTAATTATTTATAGATTGCCCTGAATTGACCGAACAATAAAAACATGTACCTTGAATAATTAACATGAGATTAAAGACTTAAACCTTTGCATTATTTGACTATGTGATTAATAGCTAATGGAATCTATACTGACTCTTCAAATTAGAGCCATTCAAGACTTTGGGTTTTACCAAAAAGAAAATGGAAATATGTTTTGACAAATGTTTTAACTAAGGATTTTAAAGGGATTATTCCCTTATACACAAAACATTTAACTAAACTCCTGTTTAGGGGTAAATGTTTTTGCATACCTTAAGACAACCTAAGAAGGAATGATAAAATCATTTAAACCATGACTTAAAATTTGAAACGACAATTTTTGCTTTTCAAATAAGGAAATTTTGACCAAAGTGTAACCAAAGATTTTTCAAATATTTACGGATCTTACTAATTATTTTCAGTAAACCAACAAAAATCTTGTTAATCAAATTCAAAATTTACTTTGAACATTTTATATAATTGGTCGAACTAAGAAATTCAAAATTTTTACGTTTACGTTTCATAAAAATTAAATAATTATTGTTAATTTACATGTAATAATTATCGACGCTTTAGACGTCCGATTGAGTAAAACAGATAAAGATAATAGTAAAGACGAAACTGAAACATAGAAGATATGAAGAAAGAATTTTGAATAAATACGGTTATGATATTTATTTCATCAGAAGAAAATGAATGTAGATACTGACACATAATATAGAATAGATAAAGAATCAATTAGGACATGTTCCTTAATAATGAAGGTGCAAAATAAATTGCCGAACAATATAAAAATAAACGATGTTTGTAAAAAGGATAATATAGATAATAAAAAGTGGTTCGCGGCTAATGTGAACCATTAGAATTGAGAAGCCGATAGCGTTAAATGTTTTAAAGGCCACTGGTGGTTGCCTAAATATGGAGATTGTGAGATGTAGTTAAATTGGAAATCTTGCAAGTATAAGTATTATATGTATGTCATTTTTGACTAGAAGTATCTGTGTCTGAAGAAGTTGTACTAATGGCAAATTATGAAGGCAGACATCGCCTCATACATTGGTAAACGTCTAGCTATTGCAAAGTTCATCATCTGAATTTGATTCGATTTAGGTCATCGTCGACAGACTGACCAAATCTGCAAATATCATTCATGTTAATGATAAATGCAAAAGAGTTATGTAAACACAGTGTGCCTGTATCGAACATCTTTATCAAGATCCTCGCTTCGCATCGAATTTCTAGAGATTTGCTCAGAAGTCGTTGGGAACGAACCTTGATGAGAGTACTGTTTACCACCCCAAATCGAAGGGACGAGGTAAAGTAACAATACAAAACTCTATAAGTCTTGTTTTATGTTTGAATGATTGACCTTTGGTAATAGACCATATAATCGTTTTCCTTTGGAGAGATTATCATTGATAATTATCGTATTAGGATCGAGATCTAATCTTGTTAGGATCAATATTAGAGCATCTGTAAGCAGGAGTTGAGATAAAGACACCCGACTTAAACCCATTGTGAGTTGGACATGTCTTTTAGGTTTAAGGTTTCCTATGATGGCGAACCTAACCTTACAAAATACCCGACCCGCGAGATCTGAAATGATTGTTGAAATTAGGATCTGATTATTGACTGCTGGTAGTGGGCAAGAGGTTATGTGAATATGAAATGTAGATCTTGAAGTGCCAGATGGGTAGCGAAGTTATGCCACAATTTTTAACCTTGGAGAAATGAATTAATGATCTAACAAATCATGGGATATAAGTCCCCGTTGTATGGGACTATTGAGATGATGTAAAAGATTTGGTTTGAAAGGCATATAAGCTGGATCTACCCTAGGACTTCAAGAGCTGCGTGAATTCTGATTCGTATATCGAACTTGATGGGATATCTATCAAGTGAAAATCTAATTGTTTCTTAGTAAAGCTTAGATCGGCGAAAAGTTGCATTCATCAGAAACCCGTGAACATCATGGATAGAGAAAGTAAGTCAACATTTAGCCTGATCTTATTCCCGTAGTTATGTTTGATGAAACTCGCGTATTGTAATGAATTACACTTGTGAGAAAAGACCGAATGTGGAGGAAATACCCACATGGCTTTAACTCTATAAGAAGCGAGTAGTAAGATGATCTTTGAGGACAAAGATCCTGTTTAGGGGTAAATGCTGTGACAATCCGTCAATTTATGGTCAATATTTTATTCTCAATATTTATTTGAAAATATTATTTTATGAACTCACTTATTTTTGGGAAGAAATTTGGATTTACGTCTTGAAGTAGTGTCGACTACGTCTAAACCGGAGGATTCAACGTTACGTGCTTAGGTTTACATACACCGTCCTTGGTGACAGTCCGACATTTCAGAAAATAAATTTATTCGTGAATATTATTTTGGAGTTTTAAATTTGTGTTAGTTCATAAACTCACAAATTTACGAGAAGAGATTAGGACTTACGATTTTATTTTAACGTCCTTTACGACTAAACCGGAAACCTTAGGATTACGTATACGTTTTTGAACTCCGTTTTTGATGAGACAATTTTTATTAGATTCGTTTTGTGCCGTTGATTCATAATTTATAAAAAAGTTTTTCGTAAAACGACCCGAGGGCACGTAAATCGAGGAAACTAGAATCGAGGAATACCCGTAAATTAGTGGGATGAGACAAGTATACACTTGTCTCACCCCACTCTATGGGACGGCTACAACAAGGCACCATATCACAAGATGTGGCAACCATGTAGCTTAATACTTACATGTGTAAGTTAAGCTTACAATGTAAGCCACTTTCCATCAAAACCACAAACCAAAACCATTTCCTCACAACTCTACATGCAAAACAACACAACATTCTCTCTTCTCCTCCCAAATATGCCATCCCATATCACTAAAAACATCCACTTTTGATCAAAATCAACCATGAAATCCTATGTTATTCTTGCACATGTTGAAGCCCTTTTGAAACCCTATTGATTGGTGGTGATTATAACATCCAAGAAGGAGTTTCCGTTGTGTCTTGGGGCTGATTTTCCACAAGGAGTTTATGAAGATTGGTGGTCTTGAAGATGGCCTTGGCTATGCACAAGTTTCTCCATCAAAATCCATGTCCAAATCACAACCTACATCAACTTGGTGGTATAAAGATTGTCCTCCTCATCCTCTTGTTATTTTTATTATGTAATCATGTATTTTATTTCCTATTGTATATTTATATGATGATTATATGATGATAAAAGTATTGTGTGGGGATTTGGTGTTGATAAACATGCTTAAAAAGGTGAAAGACTATAAGAAACAAGGCTAAAATCTTGTTTAAATTTGTTGGCTGTATAAAACAGTAAAGAATCAAATGGTGAACTGATAAAAATGGCATAGATTAATGAATAAATAGTAAGCTATGGGTCTTGTACACATGTGAGAGTTGGCCATGCAATGGAATCATTGTAATGAGTGAGATATGATCAAAACAAGTTTAAAGTACAAATCTGAGTTCATTGTTTTGGACGATTTTTAGAAAATACTTAGAGGATGATTCAACAGTATCTATATAAGAGTTAAATGTAGCACATATCATGTAGTTTATGTGATAAAAATTTGAGCTTCTATCTCCATATAGAAATCTAGATATGGAAGTTTTGGTGAAGATGAAAATAAAAATCAGATTTTGAGAATTAATGTTTATTACAATTATATAAGCACTCAAAATTATATTGTATAAAATGTAAAGTTAAAACCCACTAACTCATGAATTTTATTTATAAAAATATGTTAAAGGTTAAATAAATGGATAAATTATAAAAATGGTAGTGGAATAATATTTATAAGTTATAAAAACTATAAACTTGATTTTTACGACTTTTTCGACTATTACCGTAAAATTAACGTTTTTCGCCAATTAAAACTTAGACGATCAAACCCGTCTAATGTAAAGTTTTTAAAAGTCATATACTGATATATAAGTATCTAATACAAGTAAAAACCGATAAAACCCAAACTATAGGATATACGGACATTAACGAGCTAAGTAAACATATTGGACTAATAATTGGACTAAATAAGTTAAACTCTTATAAAAAGAACTTATTGGGCTTAACCCATTTGGGCCCAACTTGTAAAGTTTAAATACTGATAATATAAGTATAAAATGGATTAAAACCAGTTAAAGAACTTATAATAAGTTTATTGGACCTAAGACACGTAAATAGGTAAAACTAGTAAACTAGTAAGAAGTTACCAATACGTAAACACTAAAAAGAGTAAAAGAGAATATGTAAACCCACTTGATCATCATATATATAAAATTATCATATGTATACATAATTGTTATTTTTATAAAGTCATTGGACAAGGGTCTAAAACGAGTATTATTTGTCTAGGTTTCCGTGATTGAAGCACGTACCGTACGTCCGAATTGCCGATAACCCGCCTTCCCACACCAACGTGAGTTCATAGCCTCGCACTCTTTTAAATGTTTTTATAAATGTTTTATAAACCCGCGAGGGATATAACATGTTAGTTTTTATAAAATAGGACACCATTTGTCTTGATTGTTTGTTTATTGATTTTGGACCCGAATGATTGAATGACCCGATTGTATGACCCTATGAATGATTAAAGGACCCGATAGATGAAATCAAATGGATTATTAAAGTTAGGTTATGTTACTAAAAGTCCCATTAGCATGAATTGTGAACTACCGGGATTTGGTAGACGCTTGTGCATATAATAGTACTATTTGGGGACGATCACCCCAGTTCGCGCCTTGACGGTTGATCCCCGTCGTGCCACATTGATTGGTAAGCGAATTTATGTATGAGAAGATTTCCATAGCGTGACCTTTGTGACGACACGCTACTTTAGATGGGCAAATTGAGTATCGGGTTAGCTACCCGTTGTTGGTTTAGTAAGGTAACAATGTCATGCGGCTTATAATAATCCAAACTAACGAAATACTACTAGACGCTCCGAATTACGATGTATTGCCTGACTAGCAATACAGGGTCATACTATTGATATTATGCTCGTGTTTTGGTTTTCATAACCATATTCATATAACGATTTTTATTTAACTTTATACAACGTCGTAAGACGTATTGATGATGTTTTTACGACATTGGCTCGTATAATGATTTTTAAGGCAAATGCCTATATTATGATTTTCGATAAGGATTTGTATAAAAATGACTTTTGCTATTTTATGGCCTATTAAAATGATTTGTACAAAATGATTTTCAGTAATAATTTTATACTGATATTATATTGATGGACTTTATTAAACTCTATGAATTCACTCGGCGTTATCGCTGACCTTTTATTTTAACATGTTTTGTCTCAGGTACTTGAAGGTAATTCTCGGGAAGACCACAAGAATTCATGGCCCGCACTTAATTAACAAAATTCCATTCAAATACTTTGTAAAACTTTGTATGAAATAATATGACTTGGGACCGATGTAACTTTGATGTTTATGAATGGAAATGATTTATTATTAAACGACGCGATTTTTATGCGTTGTCTATGATGTGAGTAATGTGCTATCCCGTAACACCAACGAGTCTTCCGCTGTATTGAGTTGTATAAAATTTGGGAGTGTTACATGTAAACTCACCTGGGAGTACGCAATGGCTGTTTAATACGAATATCCAAATAAAGCTCATGCCAAAAGTTATGCCTATTCAAATAGTACAATCTTAATAGATAGTACAAAGAACATATATGTATGCTTATGTAGATTTTAGTTAGTTCATTTATGCTACGGTACTTATCTACATAATCGTAGTTCAAGTATCAACAATATTCATTTAAACTTATCTATATAAGTTTCACTTCTAAGTAAACATAAAATGTTTAACTATTAATATCAGTTAGCATACATGTATTTATAATAATCATTCAACTTACAATTAGGTTTCTTATTTAAGTAGACATAAAATGTCCTACTTAAAATATTAGTTTACGTTCTCCATTCATGTATTATAATCACTCATTTACTATTAAATTTCATTATTAAGTAAACATAAAAAATTTACTTAATATTAGTTCACGTTCGTAGTTCATGTACTATAATCATCCATTTAAACTTATTATTAAGTTTCATATTTTAAGTAAACGTAAGGTGTTTTACTTTCATATTAACATTCAATTTATCCAACGTTCATATAATTTTATTTCCTAAAAATATACGTGTTTATGTATTAGTAATACATGTCCGTATTGTTTATACAATTTACTCCCTAATGCAAATATAACTATTTTATTTTGAAAAATAAAATAAAATATTTTATTTAACTTTAAAGTTTCCATAAATTATTTTAACATTTATAAAATAATTTATTAATTACAAACTTAAGAATTTATACATTAATTCTTATAGTCTAGGTGTTTAATTATGTTTTATAATAATTAAAATAGTTTTTAGGGTTAGGGCTTGTTAATGTTTCGGAAATTGGCAAAACTAGTCCCTCCATATATTAAACAAGTATAACTTTCGGATTTTACACATTTGGTACCTACGGTTTGTTAAAGTTTCGGCTTATGGAAGGTTTAGTCCCCCTAGTTATATCTAGGTTTTGTAACTTTACTAAAATGACAAAAACAGCCCCTAGGGCTTCTTTAAGTTTTGGCAATTTACAAGAATGGTCCTTAGGGTTATAAAATGACAAAATGACTTTTAGAAACTTCCCAAAATAGTCCCTAGGGTTTAATTTTCCACAGATACTATTTATTAAACCCTAGACTTTTGGATAATTACATTTTCAGTCCCTGTGTTTACTAGTTTATCAAAACAAGTTTCATAAGTTACGATTTTAGTCCTTAAGTTTCATAAATTGTCATTTTAATCCAAAAAGTTTTTATAAGTTATATTTTATTATAAAACTTTTTATCTATTATTCAAAATAGTATATGGGCTCATTAAATGGGCTAAACATCTAATGGGCATTTAATGGGCTAAATACCTTTTTAAGTTTATTAACTTGTTAAATGGGCCTTTAAATCATTTATTGGGTTTAAATATATTTTTAAGTCCTTTAATTAGTTAAATGGGCCTAAGTGAAATCACAAGTCCATTAAGATTCTAAGATTTATCAAATGGACTTATTGGGTCCATTAAGTCTTGGATTAATATTTCATGGGCTTAAATAGTCTATTAACACTACTTTACATTTTATGTAAGTTTTAACTTAGGATATTCTTATAAGCTTATTATTAGCTTATTCATATTTAGTTTTAGATCTTAATTAAAGAATAAAACTAATAGTTGGTTTTATGTGATGTTCCAAAATAGATTTAGGTATGTTACAAGGTTGCATGCAAGTCATAAGCCCTAATAGGAGCCTATATCTTACGACTATATTTAGTTATAGCTTGTTTAAGATGAGTTAAAACGTATTTTAAGGTTGCATGTACTTATAAGTGTTTCCAAAAATAGATCTAGCTATGTACAATTCAAGAAAACAAGTCACAAGTCCAAAATGAGATCTAAACTATGTCTAGACCTAAAAATGAATCATAGATCCATGTACACTCATATATAGCCCACGTCTATATTTCTAAATCTTGGTATTTCCAAGATGAACACTTTAGCTAATTTTAAGTCTTGTAAATAATTACAAAATACAATCATGATTATCTAGGTGTCATGCATGATTCCAAGGTTACCATTATCCCAAGGAGACTACATATAGCCCACGGCTATATTGTCTTTTCCCAAGATTCCCATAAGATTTTATAAGCTTGTTTTATGTTTATTATGATCAAGTTAACACTATCATTAGATCTATGGTTTATATAAGCATTCATGTGCATCTAACTCATTTTAGGTCTTATGTAACCCACGGCTACATATATACACATAAGTTATTTTTTGTGATTTTTAATATTCCACTTAACATATAACATTTCATATTCCATTATTAAAACTTAGTAAACAAATCATATAGTCATCATTCATTTTAGCCGTGACCTTTAAGGTCATGGTATTCATGATTTTTAAGTTACACAAGTTCATTTTTATGAGATCTATGATTATTAGTTAACCATAGTCCCATAAAACAAGATCTGTAACCCATGCAGCATTTAGATTCACAAAATGTCTCATATGGTTTTTAAATCAAGTTTAAAACATAGCATACAAGTCATAGGTTTATTATTAGAAGATTTTTAATCATGAATATGATTTTCATAAATATGCCGTGACCTATAATGGTCATGGCTTCATCAAATCTTGATTTTAATATGTTACTTACTTGTGTTTATAGATGTATGATGATGCATGCATGAAGAAATAAAAGAGCACGAGGTGTATACCTTTCTTGCTTAAAACTACCGAAGATGATCTAGATGAACGAGGAGATTAGAGATCTAATCTAGTTGATGAAGAAAACCCTAATATAAACCAAGCCGTGGTCTTAAAGATTCGGCTAGGGCTTGTTTATAGTGATTCCAAAAGAATGATGCTACTAAATGATTAGTAGTAAAGACGAGACAAATATCTTGGTGGATTTAATACTTGGTTTTTGGATGTATATGGCTTTAAGCCATATGATTGAGAGAGAAGGGGATGAGAGAAACAAGATTGGATTGCATGAGAGAATGAGTGAGTATGTGTGTGTGTGTTTTGGCTAAAAGGGGAGAGAGAGAGGAGGGCAAAAGGCATGACTTGTCTTAGTAAGAGAATTCTTGCCAAGTGTATGCCTTTATGTTTCCCATGCATCTCTTCTTCTTCCACCTAAGGTGGGGTGCCGTGTTAAGCTAACCAAAAAGGAGTAATGGGCCCTTGGCTTGTGCTTATGTTGGGCTTGCACACAGTGACATCTATTCTTGGGCTAGTCCAAGAGTTTAAGTAAACTCCTAGTCCATTTACACACATATCATGGCTACAATACCTAATTGTAGTATATTTCCAATTTTTGTTAGTTGTTGTATATTTCAAATATTAAGTATACATCTTACTACTTGCTAACCCTAGTTTCAAGTACAAGGTTTACACTATGTAACTTATTTACAACCATTCTGAATGTAAGGGTATAAGTACATTATGGACAAGTTCACACACATCTTAAGGAGATATAACACAGGAATGAGTATTCTAGGATTATGAGGTGGAAATTTATTATACTCAATCATGGTAAAATCATGGATTTTAAACAATATACATGCATATCTTCCTAATATATCAAAACGTGTTGACTTGTAAAACTTGACAGCGGTTTGATTTCTCTTGTCTGGGCCTAAGCTGTCAGCGGCTTGATAACACCTTGCAGCGGCTAGTAGACTTAAATAAATATTTTCCCAACAGTTTCTATATATAAAACCTAAGAATACTATATAGATGGATGACACTTGAATAGAAGTTGGTATTTTATTTCCAATAGAATACAAAATAATTCTACCAAACATATGACTTAAAAGGCCACTTCCCTTAAAATTCCTAGTCCAATGATATACTATGTTGAAAATCCAACACCAGATGGTGCAAATTTCTGTGTGATGATAGGTGCATTTCTTACACATAATAAAATTTCCATCATATTAAATGTAGATTGGCTTAGTAACTTAAGTTATGGTAGTTTCTCATTTATTAGAATTTACGGACATTCTTTCCTTGCTGAATTTACGCTTAAGATTTTTCTGATTTTTGCACAGGATTGCGCTAAATTACCTTGTCCATCAACTTTTGGGATATGTTAATGAATTCTTCCAATATTTTGGGATTTTGGAAGTGGTAATATTTCTTGAAAATCTTCGATAAAATTCTCTGATGAAGTTTTCTGATAGAGTTTTCTGATGAAATTCCATGATAAAATCTTCTGATGAAGGAGTTTATCATTCTTCAAGATAGGGCACAACTCTACTAACTCTTGAAATTTCCTTGTGTATGTCTCAAGGTTATTTCATTTTATCGCTAGATAGCGGAATTCTCCTTTCACCTTCTCGATCATATTTCTGTTGAAATTTAATTAAGTGATCTCGTGAACTTCTTTTATCTCACTGGGTTAAGAATAAATAATTCACCAAGATAACTAATGAAGTGTTATCTCACTTATAGAAAGCTTCATTTCTAAATTCCCAATGCGATTACTATGAGAGAAAACTGATTAATTTGGCTTCTTCAATCCAACGGGTGATACTAATAGCATCTTTTCTTCCTTGGATATCAAAAACTAATCAAGTATAGAATCTTTTTTTAATATTACTTGTTATTAACAATTTGTATTAGTAGGATTGCAGCCACATCATCGTCAGTCATTTGTCAAATACTTTTGGGGTTTAGAATTAAGGTATACTTATATTAGAAAACATTTGTCTAATTTGTATATGGATACATATAAATGCTTATCGAACACAAGGTACACCTTTTGGGTTTATTTAGTAGAGTGTAGGGAAAACTTAATATATTGATTATCATTCATATATGAGAATAATAATACCAACTATGAAACATAGCTCCAAAGTTTACAACGGATTTATAAAGATATGACGCATGCATAATCGTAACATACTTTTTCAGGATATGGAATGGAGGAATATGACGAAAAATGTAACAACTCCTCTTGTATAAGGCAAGCTTCTTCTACATACCATATATGCTATGTTGGAATAAAATAATCTTTTAGAGAGACAAAGCCGAGAATAGAATAAATTTAGACAACTCGGGGAGACTTGCGGGTCATATTCAACTGATAATTCGTATTATCATGGAAATTCTAAAATATATATAATTTATCAAGTATATGCTTTCTTCTAGAATTAATGCAATTTAATTCTTAATCATTCATGAGAAAACCAAGAAATAGGGATTTGTTACTTCTCAGAAATAAATATGAAATGAAAAGATGAGCAACACAAATTTTATTTATTAACAACTTGTCTCCTTATACTTACAAGACAAGCTTCAATGTTAACATAAAAGTAAATACATAAAGTTGAAAATATTTACAACTTCTAGTCTAATGTCTTCATCTCTCCTTCTTGAGTTCTTTGATGGCATAAAAAAGACTTCGTATATCGGCTCGATGTCTAATTTCAATGTCCTCAGTGACTAACTCAAGCGTAGAAATCTTCAGTCGAGCTTAAACAATTTCTTCATCGTGTATCATTTTTCTGTTTTTGCAACTTGGCTTTAGCTTCTTCAAAATCTCCTTCTAACTTCATAAAATATCGTTGTATGATTATTCGACCTTTCATAAGTCCTTCAACTTTATCTTAAAGATCTTTAATACGCTCGGAAGGAAGTTCTTTCAAATAGGGTAGGATATTTTTAAATTGTTGTTCATAGGTATTTTTAGGTGAAGCTTCAAATATAGGTGATGGTGTATTAATAGGGTAAGGTGATCAAAAATTTTGGCATCGAGGTGTAAAATCTATTTCTTCATTATATGCTCGTATAACTTGCATATAGGGGTCGTCATCAAAAGGTAAAAAGGCCTTTGGGATTTTTTGATATTTAGGTGAATTTTCTGAAGTATCATAGGGATTATTCATCGGAAGATTGGAAATATACTTTGGGAAATCATCAAGAGTACTTGCAGAACGCTAATCTTGAGAATCTGATAGGATGATAATAGGAGGAAGATAGGAATACATATCTCTGGAGACCTCGATAAATCCTAACTTATTTATATTACTTATACTATATTACATACACTTACACATAATCATGGTATTACACATTGTTATAAAGGGTAGCAGTACTAGTATTGGTGTAATATTACCTCATTCTTGTAGCAGCACTGGCATTGGCACGGAGGATTTTCTAGAAATTATTTTAAAAGTAGTTATAGTCAAAGTTTATTTCTTGTTCTCTATAAGAATGGCTCTGAGTACCAATCTGTATCTAACACCCCCAATTTACATTGCGCAGCAGAAATGCACAATTGGGTGTTATTCACAAACTTCATTTTACAAACTCTTTACATGACCTAAAAACAGTATATTTAAGAATAAATATGGAAATAATTTAAACCAGTGTCTAAAACCTTCAATCCCAAGAAAAATCAGTTTAAAAATATATCAGAGTAGCGTACATGTTCCCCTAAGATCTTATCAAAACGACAAACCTTTTACCAAAATACTTGACCATATACTATAAATTTATGACAAACGGGAAAGAAGTATGTTTTAGACCAAATTACTACAAAAGCAATCCCGCAATCCTTCTCCAGCAAGCTCCGTAACTCAACAAGTTCAAGTACCTAAAATACATGCTTAAAATCATCAACACAAAGGTTGAGCAAGTCTATAGGTTTATCAAAACATAGTGGAACACATCGTAAAAATCATTCACAATTGTTTAATAGCATTGTGTCCATACAATCTATTAATCAGGTATATCATCTTATAGCAATAGCTAATGAATTGTATTAAGCTCATGACACCGACCCCTTAACTTAGTCACCCACGCCAAATGCCAGCATGACTATAAGAAATTACCAGTGCCCCTACTAGGGTATCAATTGCAAGAATACCAATTCTTATTCTCGTAAAATTATCCTTCCCAGAGGTTACTCAGCGTAATGCCCTGGTCTCAGATAGGGTTGTCAGCCCAATAGTACTATTATTAGAACAAGCGGCTATTCCCAACTTACAACATCAAGTCAGAAGATAGTTAACGGCTCATGAATTTAGGGACTTTTGCAATTTAGGTACTTATACAATTCAAATCCACAAAGACAACAAAGGCAACATTCGGGTCCAACAATTACTTATGACATGAACAATTACTTATGACATGTGTTCATTTTACTTCAAATAGCATGTATCCCCCTCGCGGGTTTTAAAATCATTAAAACAAGTAGAAAGCGAGGCTATAGACTCACCTGAAGTATTAACATTAGTATGACGACTTTCAACGATCGATGACGCCCGGCGAACACGAAATCCACAATCTATCAAAATAAAATGTGTGCCTTTAATAATACATCCAAGTAATATTTTATACTTAATAAAATGAAATAAAAATCTCAAAGTCAAAATAAAACTCACACCATACCCAAATTAATAAATCCTTCTTACGTACACTTTTACATATTTATTCTTTCAAAAACTGTCGATATATATATGTTAATCGTCCAAAATGTTTTCCTTACTTAAACACGTCAATAGCTTACGATACTAATCAGAAACTTCACTTACTATATATAAAAAGACCTCCCAAAAGTTGGTTAAAAGATTTTACTTTTAAAGTTCCCTGCCTGACTCATCTTCGAACTACAAAAACCGGACAGTTTTACGTCAACAACTCATATAGTCTTTTTAACTTATTTATTTTACTCCTTTTACAAAACCGACATTCAACTTTGAAAATAAACTCAACATCCTCATACTTAACACTTAACATCGGTACTTGACATATTTCAAAATCCTTTTTATAGTCCCCGAGATTCGATCTAAATATCGACAACAATTATATATTGTGCCGATACTCGTCTCTCGGTACACGAATAATCAAACTAACGTAACTTTTCTCTCGTTTGGAGCTAGAAGCTCCACCTTATACCAAATCGAAGCTTAAAACATCCTCTACAACAATATCTAGTTAGTTCATCTCAAACTCAAACTCATAATTTCTGAAATTAACTTTAATAATCTGTTCAAAAATACATCTTTAAAAATCACTCAAAATCAATTTTCACCATATTTTAATATCATTTTTACCACTATAATCATCCTAACACTAATACTTTCAATCCTAACATGCTAAATCATCCTAGATGATCAAATCAAATAAAACCTAACTAAACATTTTAACATGCAATCATCAAAATAAATATATAACAACATAAACACCTACATACAACAAGAATTTAAGATCAAAACACAAGATTTTTCACCAAAAATGGGTTTTACAAAAATGTTCATGCATGTGTAAAATTTTCATACCAATGTGTAGAGAATCAAGAGATTAAGATAGGTCTTTGATTAGTTTTTGTTAAATCAAACAAGAATTTGAGATGATGATGAATTTGTGGTGGTGTAGGGTGACAGAAATAATGTGGGTGGGAGAGGAGAGATGAAATTTTTGGTTAGTGGAGTTGCATGTGTGTGTTTGTGTGTTAATTTTCCATTTTATATGGGAAAAGTTTAGGGTAATTTATGCCAATTGTGATTCTTGTGGACCAAAATGCAAATACTTGGTTAAAAAGCGGGAAATGACTATTAGTCACTTTTGAAAATATTTACGGGTCTCGGGTTTCATAAAAATACTTCTCAAAACATAAAACGCACACAAAATATGATATTATATAGTCCCCGCACGACTTAATGCGACATTAAAAATAAAAACATCAAAATATTAAACATCGACATGTTTAAAATAAAACGTAAAATTTCGGGCATCCGTTGATATATTCATCACTAATAATCCTCGCAACTCGTCAAAACGTAAAAATATAACTTTCAATCATTCATCCAAATCAAATCACCAATCATCATAACAATCAACCTCGTCAAAACTTTCAAAAATATATGTAAAAAATATAATTAAATAATGACCACGGTTTTGAGTTGTCACACTGTAACACCCCATTTTACCTTAACGCAACGAAACATTGATTTGGGGTATTACTTCATAGAACACAAGTCGTAATAGAAAACAACTCAAAAGAGTTATAAAATCAACTTTCTTTATATATCAATCTTGTGCCTTTTCATGCCATCCTTATGCTGCTCCATGCTAACAGTCTTTAATACCTGAGATATATGCTTAAAATCAACAAAATGGTTGAGTGAATTCATAAGTTTAAAATCATTTTGAATACAATATCCTTAGCTTGAGCTACGTTATTATTCGCTCGTAAGTTAAATAAATGAATCATTGCACTAAGCTTATGATACCACAGCTAGACATATCAAATACCAACAATTGTCCTTATGAGGAAGTCTGCCAAACTATCCTGTATGGCAAAATAAAGTATGCATGTTTGACCACTGAGGTGTTAGAAAGTGCGACTTGCCCAGATAGGGGATGTCAGTCCCCAAATAGTACTATTTACAATATTAGCGCTCATTTTCAAGAAATGATTAGCGTTTCACAATCAAAAAGGGACTTTCATAGGTAGCAGTAAACATAGTGTCAATAAACATATTTGAGAAGCATACCAAAATACTTGTAGCCCACTTTAGCATATATCCATTCATGGGTTTTTAAATCATTTGTAAATTATATCTAGTGAGGCTATGAACTCACCTGGGATCCATAAAGTCTGAGCTATATGAGATATATTGCATTCACAAATAAACAGCTTGAGCACACAAACCACAACTTGGTCTCATAAACAACAGTTTGATCTCACACAAACCTGGATTAACACATTTTGTATAGTATCAAGTCTTTTGATCTTTATTTAAGTATTTCTTCACGATATTTGCCTAAGGTTCATAGTGTAGTTATAATATCACATCATTGTTCGGGCTATCATACTCAGAAGCCATTCTATAAACGTTTGAGGAGCGAGGGCACTTTAAATCGTAAACCCAACTACTCAGTCAGAACGTAATATCGAGATGGAACATCTTTGCCCAAAGTTACCTACTAACATGACATGGTTATTACTTTATAAGTATAGTATAATATGTATTGTATATCCTTTACTTTCAATATTGGCAAAAACAGCCCTTGTAGTTATAGTTTAGCTTAATTACACTTTTAACCCTTATATTATATTGCAATTTAAACTTTCAATATTTAACCTTAGGGTCTCAAACTTTACAATATTTATTCTTATCGTCTTAACTTTCACAAAATAACACTATTGGCTCAAAATGTTTAATAGTTTCAAAAATGTCAGTTTTAGTCCCATATTTGTAAACTTGCACATAATAACTTCAAAAATGTACCATATGATCTAGGATTTTAAAACAAAGTTTCAAAATACATTTATAATCATAATATAAACATTATTTCAGAATTATAGCTTTTGAAAAGGGTTTTGGCTAATTATTTCATGTAAAATACAAAATTAGGGTTTTAAGACATCTTTAACTTATAACTTTCATTTAAAATAATAAAATGCTCTAATTTCTTTTGTATTATCTTTCTAACATTATTTTGGCATTATAAATAGTCTAAGAATACATTGTAACAAGATCAAATCATAGCTAACATAGAGATTATCCAGGTAGCTCCAAAATGGCTCCTTATGGCTTCCTATGAGCACAACTTGCTATCAAAGCTTCAAAAGCTTCAATGGCTTCCTTCTAGACCTAGTTTCTGGTCTTATAAGATGTCCTAGGACGTATATAGAGGTGTATTTTAAGAATGGGTAGGAGATACATAAAAAACAGGGTGAAAGTTTCTACTATGTGTAGTTCGCCCCTTTTATAGCCATTTCAACACTTAAGCTCGAAGTTTCTGGCCATGGACGTGTAACTTAGATATCGTTGTGACTAGGGGATTCTAGGGAAGGTATATGTAAGCTTTTAGAGTCTAGGATGAAAATATCTAGGACTTGTGGTGTAGAATGGTTCATAGCAAGGATAGGATGAGAATGAAGATGTGGAACACACAAGGAGGTGATGCACCTACTTGTCATCCCTTATAAAATATCCTACAACATCCTAAATATCTGAATTAAGGTTTGAAATTGGGAGGAAATGGTTTAAATGGGTTTTTGGAGGGAAAATGTAAAACCGAGTCCTAATTAGGGCTTGTTACTTTATACTTTGTGATTTTTGTGATTAAGGACTTAGGAATGTGATCCGTGAATGATTATGGTTTCGTTAGGGTATATACATTGTATTTAGAATATTTGGGTCCTTGGTTTGAAGTTTAACAAAGGTTTGAGGTGAAAATGGAAAGAAAACTTAGGCGGGTTAGGGTTTCTAATGATTTATGGTTAAGTCTTTGTAAAAGTGATTATCCTTCAATTAGCTACTGATGTAAACTCAATTTAGGTCCTATAAATTGTGTTTTAGGTGTCCAATGAGTTCCCACACTTGGTTTGATAGGTTATTCTAAGTAAACATGTCCAAAAGGGGGATTCAGTTTATTGGTAAGAATGGAAACTGAAACCAACAAAAACCGTACAACTATAAGCCAGCTGTTAGTTATAACAATATATTAGGTCAAAATGACAAGGTGTATTGCCCACCAACAGTTTTTGGTACATGGGAACTGCTAACCCTCACAACTATGAGCGAGTTGTAAGCTGTAACAACATATTTAGTCCAAAGACAAGGTGTATTGCTGAAGATATAATAATAAAACAAGCTTGTGAAAATCAACTCTAACATCAAACAAGTAATTGTCAATCGTCTCCATAGAAATCACCAATAATCGAGCCATAAAAACTGAAGTACTTTCAGTTTTGTCGAGATCCATATGTGTATTATAAATATATGTCATCCGATATCGAACAAAGAAAGCGGTCCTTAACCACTTGTCGGATAAAACAAAACGGTACTTTATCCAGCGATCCAGTGGTACTTCGAGAATAAACCAAACAGTGACCCTTTTTTTGTCACTATTCTGTAGCAAAACAGCTTTCTCCTTCCTCCCATAGGTATTCGCGACATGCTTTTCTATCGAAGAACTGTTGCTAATTCGAAGTATCATTTTTTCTCCAATATAATTAGTGACACCTCGTTTGTCACTTTTCTGTTGCTGAATTAAAAACAATGTCCCTCCATTGTTTTTAGTGACACTCCAGCAGTTACTCTTTGTTGCTGTAGCTGTTTTACAATTATGAATAACTGGCGGTACTTTACCTGTATGGGCGGTACTTGGAAAAGTCTAAACAGTACTTGAATCTTTGTGTCTTTAGCCTGTCCAAGTAAACAATCCAACCCAAACAAATAAAGTCTCTAAGATAAATTAGATGAACCTGTTGTACATGTTTAGCACATATGGAAGGATATTAGGAATATCCTAAAACTCAGTAAAATAAACCATATATCCTCCTCCCAAATTTTCGTCCAAGATATACACTTCTAAAAATATCGCATCATGATCACATCCAAACATGTAGAAAATATCTGTGCATATCCCTAGAAATTAGTATCCACATAATATATCACGTATAAGCAAATATCTTACCCAAAATTGTCCATACGAGTGTTTCATGGACCATAATCTACTTTTCATCCTGTGATTTTATGTCGAGAATACAAAGTCTGGAACACAACAAGTATCACCATCTCCTCAGTCTTGTACACCTTATACGAAACATTCAAACAATATGGACCACCCAACAGCTTTTCTCTTGTTTGATTTATTTGGACTAACAGGAACGTCATCACCACTCACCAACAACAGTATTCTTTTATTGTCTTGTATGATTCTATGTGCGTCCTTCTAATGTACAAGAGTCTTTATAACAACAGTCTATTGTTGACCATCATCTGTACATATGTACATATGACCTGTACACCACACATCTTATGACTTGATTCAGATAGCAACATATCGATGTGCAAATTCAATACTATACCAGTCACTTGCTGTAAACGTGCTGTTATTAATTAAGGACAACGAACACACCAGTCTTCTTTTTATTTTGGTTTCATTCTACTGCTTATGAATGGATAAACCCCAATAAATCAGCAAGTCAAAATCGTATCGTAGTATATCTCTGGTGCTGCTGCTTAGATCACGTGAGAACAAATTCACAAACCACCTGTTTCCAAGAAACTTGATGTTTGTACCACGTGAATATTCTTGTAGGGACCACAGTAGCGTCTTTGAAACTCATCGAGCATATACGTGATAGCTTCAAAACCCTTGACCTGCTGTTGGTTTAAGGCTGGAGTACCACAAACCTTCACGCTATCATTTATGCAATAACCACCAACTTTGCATAACCTAATCAAGAGGTCTTCCCCTACAGATCAGCATATATTATATGTTTTTCTTGAACAAAACATAACAACATCGATGATTTACGTAGGGTTTGTTGGGAGAAACCCTAGATCAAAAACTTTTGGAGCATATATAAAGAACCTCCGGTTCGAATTTCGTGACGATCCAACGGTTAACGACTAAGTTATCACCATGTGAATATGGCTCTATATAAAGATCCAAATCTGAAAACCCTAGACGGATTTTCTTGTTTAATCTTTGTTCTTCGACCCGAAACCTTAATGAATCAACCAGATCGAGAGCCACGAGGCTCTGATACCACATGTTGAATCATAATATGTATGATTCACTGATCTTTATTAGGACTCATCTGGGATTATATAACAATGAACATTAAACATGCATAGCGGAATTAGCACAATGAACAATTGTTACTATTAAGGTTTTCTTTATTCCACATAAATCAAACCTATACTATTAACTATAACACCTACGTGTTCTATGCTTCTTAGACTCATAGGAGTTCTAAGCTATGCTGGATCAATAAATCAATAGCCCTACCCCTCTTTATATACTAGAGGTTCTAGGGTTTACAAGGAGATAAACATAATAATGCAAGTATATCTTCTAAGTATAAAGAATATCTTCACAATATTTTTCATACTTATCTTCATTCTCTAGAATCTTCTGAAGATCTCTACATTTGATATAACACTAAAGGTACTTGCGTAGGCTAGGGGTACTTGGATTTACCCTAGCGGTACATGGATTGCACTAGCGGTACATGGAATGTGCTAGCGGTACCTACTTTGTACTAGTGGTACTTCCAAGTACCTTTATAAATACTTTTGGTTTTGTATCATCAAATATTAATTCCCAACAGTATGTTTACTCATGATTATCCTCTTGATCTACTTCATTACCTTGTCCAAAGAGAAGATCACTCACACACTTGTGATGTGATTAAAGATGAAGCATTGATGAAGATCACCTTCTCCTAAAGATCTAGTCATGTTCATCATTTGTTTATTTGTGTCTTGTGTAGATCCAATGTATTTATGAATACTTAGACTAGTTGTGTTCATCCAAGGTATATGTGAATACTTGGATTAGAGTTGGGTAAATCCATTGCACATGTGTGTGCTTGAATTTGTGTAGATCCAAGTTACATGTGTGTACTTGGATATGTTTAGTTGAGTTGTAATTAGTTGTGTTTGTTTTTACTAAACTATAAAGTGATGTGGTTGTGTCTTGTGAGTTCTCACTCAACTATAAAGTGATATGTAGTTGTGTTGTGTGAAGTTCTCACTTTGCTTCAAAGTGAAGAGTCGTGAAGATTAGATCTAGCTTTGGATTAGAACTCGACATCTAGCCTTGTGTCGGAAAATGGTGAAGTAGGCAACGTTGTGAAGATTGGTTCTAGCTTTGGATTAGAACTCGACATCTAGGCTTGTGTCGTAAAATGGTGAAGTGCGCAATGTTGTTTAGATTGTTCCTAGCTAAGATTAGGTCTCGACATTTAGCTTAGTGTCGGAAAATAATGTAAGCGACGTTGTAAGGTTTTCTCAGCCAAGAAGGGAGCTTGTGGATATAGTGGAAATCTCGAGTAAGGTGTACTCGAGGAGTGGAGTAGGAACGAGGATAGAGCCTCGTTGCCGAACCACTATAAATCTTGGTGTCTTCCTACTAGGTCATTTCTTTCCTTACTCATTACTTACATTCATTATCATTATAGTTACTACTCATTGTTAATGCATTAAAATTGAACCTAATCATTATGCAACTAGCTTTCAAGTAAAAGATAGTTTTGTGCACTCACCTAATTGAAAGAAATTTTAATTAGGAGATAAGCCGATGAGAAACTATTCAACCCCCCCCCCCCTTCTAGTTTCCACAGATTTTACTTCTAAGACTCCCTGTCCGACACATTTTTGAATCACAAAAACCGGACAGTTTTACGTCATCGACTAATACAACCATTTTTACTTCTCTAATCAACTTCTTTTACAAAACCGGCACTTAGGTGTGTAAATAAACTCACAAACTAGGGTTTACATACTTTAAAAAACCCTTTAATCTTCTTAAAATGCATTTTATAGTCCCCGAGATTCGATCCAAATATCGACAACAACTTCAAATTGTTTCGATACTCGTATCCCGGTACATGAATAATCAAACTATCATAACTTTTTCCTCGTTTTGAGTTAGAAGCTCTAATTTATGCCAAAACGAAGATAATCAAAATCTCTATAACATTATCTTATTAGTGACCTCCAACAACAGCCTCAAACACACTGCCTAAAAATACATGTTTAAAAATCATACCAAATCAAATTTTTGACCCATTTTACTTAATCTCATACCCCTAATATCACCCTAATATTATCACAACCAATTTATCTAACCCTTAACATACTTGCATGATCATTCTAAACTGATCCCTCAAAAATTCAAACATGCAATCATTCCCAATCACATATAATACTACTCACAACATATATACTTTGTAAAAATTGTTCAAATCATCATGGACCATATGAAAAAAATGAAATTTGGTGCATGTGTATAAAAAGTATACCAAAAGAATCACAATCAAATATCCAAGATGGGATACTGATTGGTTTTTCATAGATCAAAGTAAAAAATTGAAATCCATGGTGTTTTTGGTTGATGGTATAGAAGGCAAGAACAAGAGTGGGGAGAAAGTTTGGTAGACAATTTTTTTAATGAAGATGATGATAAATGTGTTAGTGGAAAAACCTTATATAGTGGGGTTGGAGGGGTAGTTTATACCAATTGTGCAATCATTTGGACCAAAATGCAATTTAATAGTTTAAAGGGTAGAAAATGTATATTAGTTCATTTTGAAAATATTCACGAGGCTCGGATTTCATGAAAATACTTTTTAAAAGTTAAAACGCACTCAAACATGATAATAATATAGTCCCGATACGACTTAATACGCAATTAAAAATAAAAACGTCAAAAATATAAACATCAAAACAACAACTAATAAACCGTAAATTTCGGGCATCCGTCGATACCGCAATCACTAGTAATCCTCACAAATAGTAAAAAGGTAAAAATACGACTTCCAACATCGGTTTTAAATTAAACCACCAAACGTCATAGCATTCAAGATCGTAAAAAAAAATTCAAAAATATTCGTAATATACGATTAAATAATGACTTCGGGCATGGGTTATCACATCCTACCCTACTAAAAGAGAGCGACGTCCCGGCCCTCGGCCCCTCTTATACTCACATTTCATACCTTTGGAATAAAAGAGATGTCTTTTACTTAAAGAAATCCTCATGCATCCTTCGCGAATTCAGGTTCACTCCTAGAATTCTTGTATCTTCATAATAGAAATCTTACTATACTTCAACCTCGTAAGAACTCTTCATATTTTCCTTTATGAAATGCAACTTATTTTCAAGTTTAATTCCCTTCTTGTTTTTTCCCAAAACGAATTTCACCCTTCATAATGACACCTTAAGTATAACTATGTCTCCAATTTTAAAGCCCATCGATTTCCTTCAATTGCCAACATCACTCTACTGACGACTCCTTACTGCTAATAGACAATCCTTAGTCTTTACAATCTTATCAGTAGTCACGAACATCATTTCTAGTTCAGTCATTTCATTCCACCTACATTACTTCATTACACAGAAAACCTAACATACGTCCATATCTCACGATCTTTAATCTTCACAATTTAAAGTTCTTTATGGACCTTCAAACAGTAGAGCCTCATTACCAGCATGATCACTATTGTCGTATAAGAATTTCAACAATTCTTATGTCAATCACACGCGCACAAGTATATCGTACAATGTTCGAATCGTCCTTTCACTCTGTCCATCAGTCTCTGTATAACATGCAGTACTCAACTCAACTTACACCTTTACCCAAACCAGAATGTATCGATTACCTGACTTGTGAGATTCCTTCATCACAAAATCCCGCACTCCTAACATACCTTTCTCAAATGGACAAAACAGAAATCAATTCTGATTCTCCATAATACTTTATCTCAATCGATCATACCATGAAATCCTTTGCATATGTTTATCAAAATGTTGAAATTACTTTCCTTGACATTCTTCTCTATCAGACCAATAGCTTAAGTTTTCATTTTCCTTTCTGTCAGATCCACACTTCTTGTTATTACTAAAGTTAAAACCTTAGAGGATTTTCCCTGTTTCTTATTGATAAGTGCATCAGCTACCACATTCTCCTTTCCCGGATGGTAGCGAATCTCGTAGTTATAATCACTCACAGTCATAACCACCAACATACTCAAGTACTCAAAATGTATAACTGGTGACCCTCTACTCATCTCCTTTATCTTCCCAAGAAAATGAATAAGAGACAACTCTTATGATTCTTGATTACTATACACTTGATTGCATACAAGTAATATTTCCACAATCTCAAAGCAATTAACATAACTCCAAATCCCTTATGAAACACATCACAACAGACTATAAAATCTTCAGATCTTTCCAACAATGACAACATCGGTGCAGAATACAACCTATCCTTCGATATTTAGAATATAGCTTTCTCATCTGATAAGGATCAGATCTCGAAACTTACAAATTTAAATGTATAAGTGGGACTCACACATCCAATTCTTCTTAGTCAGCTTAATCAATTGTTTAACAATCAGTGAAAACCTTTCGATAAACCTCTGATAATTCTCAGCTTAGACCAAGGAATTAACATATTTCCGTCAGCATCGTTGGTATCGACCAATCCTTAATCGCTTCAATATTGGCAAGATTTTCACGAATACCGTTGTTGCCAATCACATGCCCCAGAAAATACACTGATTTCAACCAACATTTACATACAGAGAACTTTACATACAACTTCTTTTTCTCCAACCATTCCAAAATTATCCTCAAATACTTCTTATGCTCCTCCTTTCCTCTTGGAATAAAATAGAATATCGTTAATAAATACAATGACTAACTCATCCAAATACGACTTTCACACACGATTCACCAAGTCCGTAAATACGGCAGACACATTCGTCAATTCCAAAAAGATATCACTTGAAACTTAAAATACCAATATCAAGTACGAAAAGCAGTTATAGGAATATCTTGTTCCCTAACTCTCAGTTGATGATAACCAGACCTCAAAGCGATCTTCGAGTACACACTGGATCTTTACAATTGGTCAAATAATGTCAATCCTCGGCAGTGGATACCGATTCTTGGCAGTTAATTTGCTAAGCTGACAATAGTCGATACACATCCGAAACAATCCATCATTCTTGACAAATAACACAGGCGATCACCATGGTGAAGAAACTAAGTCTAATACATGCCTTATCCATCAATTCTCGCATTTGATCGGATAACTCCATCTACCCTAACGTTGCCAAATGATAAGGCGCACGAATACTACTCAATGAAACACAAAAGCACTACACAATGAAACGCAGGATCACTACACCTATTGCTTCCAATACTCAAACGATACGAACTCCTCTTCACGAGACGGTAGTAACTCGAAAAAACTTCAGGAAAAACTTCATAATACTGTCGAATCATTAACACATCTCCCAACCTCTTCTCAACTACACCATCACTAGTTACCTGAGCTAGAAACACACAACATCCCTCTTTCACATACTTCTTCACCTCCAAACAAGACACACTTCTCAAACAGAAAGTTCACTCATCACATTTCACAATCAACACTCAGCTTCTCAAGAAAATCTAAACTAATGGTTATTAATTTATAGTAGGGATTGGTTCAATCTTAAACATCGGCACCACACACAACTAACCAATTTATATCAATAAATACATCTAAAAATCTCAACTTTATGAGCATCAAGTCGATATTAAACAACTACTTTCATAAATTCAAGGAACACACTCTTAGTATAGAACTAACACTAACAACCTTTCCATCGGTTAACTCCACATCATAGTTAATTGTCAATATTACTAGTTCTCCCTAGATAAAGTGACTAAATCTTTACATTACTAAAGCTTCTATCTAATCTAAAATCAAGCAACACACTAACATAAATAATATCAAGTAAGAACGTACCATTTACAACATTATGACCTTAAGGTTTATCAGCATCACCCAAAACGTAAGCTGGAATGGCAACATTCCCATCTTGTAGATTTCCATTCCTTGGACAATTCCCTTGCTTGTGTCCTTTCTCACCACAGAAAAAACATATCACAACTCCAGGGGTACTTGTAACACCCCCACTTGGATAAGTGGACCGTTACGTGTATTTATGGCGTGTCATCAAAGTATCCAAGGTAAATGTCTTGAAACATTAACTGACTATAACAGAAATACTGGAATCAAAAATCGGTAATCCAAACATAAGCTCAAAATATGAAAAGTAAATACTGAAAGAAAGGACATAACAATGTCTAAACAGGCAGAGCAGTATATAAAGTGCACTAAGTAAGGAGTCTGGATAGCTTCCATCTAATTGCACCTACCCTTAGAATCCTAATAGCGTCCCTGTGTACCTACCGTTTGTAACATGAAAAGAAACTACGACTGAGCATAATGCTCAGTGAACGGATATAAGAGCATGATAAGTAATACTGGAATGAAACAGATGACAAACACTGAAGCTGTAAAGAATTATATATATATATATATATATATATATATATATATATATATATATATATATATATATATATATATATATATATATATATATATATATATATATATATATATATATATATATATATATATATATATATATATATATATAATGCAGCGGAAAACAATGTAAGTTCTAAGAAGTCTGGTTTATGACTGGTAAAGCTATACTATTAACTGTTAAATCTGAAAACATGTATTTAGTGTATTTTAAGTGCCAAGAGCTTATATAGGTCATGTACTGTAACAACGTCTGCATGAATACATAGAGGGGTGACCTCATCATGCTGTAGAGGGGTGACCTCTAAATGATAAGCTGGGTTGAGGGATCAACTCTAGTGTGAAGGATGTAGAGCACACACCACATTCACCTGATAAGCTGTAAACTAATAACCTAGGATGCATCCATATGACCCGTTGATAATAATGATAAATGGCCAAGCTGAAATAAAAGGGACGATGCGAGAAATCACTCCGCCGCAGAGGAGTCATGACACCGGTGCCTCAAGTGTTATGGTTACAGTACCTCCGTAACTAGTAGTAACTGGTCATGCATGTATATAAAGCTCAAGAAATTAATATAGTTATCATGGCAGTTCATGTAAAGTTTATAACATATAATGGGGAAAACATTTGGATGCAGACGGAAATCCTAATCATGCATAGGAAAGGAAGTCCTTACTGAAGGACGGAAAATCTGTACCTCGTGTCTAGTAATGAAATAAGAATGAAAGCTGAAGGATCTACTCTGACTTCACGGATACTACTCAAATAAGGGACGTGAATGAGTTGTCTGATTACCCTATACTTCATTGGTTCTGAGTGTTTTGTTTGTTTTATATTCTCTTGTATTCTTTTATTGTCTTGTATATAATCTGGTAAATCTGACTGTTTTGGTGTATTTTTGATAAATCTGACTGTAACACCCCACTTTGATAAGTGGACCGTTACGCGTAATTATGGCGTGTCATCAAAGCATGCAAGGTAATATGTAGTAAAACATACATGACCATAGGGAAAACCGGAATCAAACATCGGTTCACAAACATAAGCCAAAAAAATATAAAGTAAATGAAATGAATTAAAGACTAAACAAGCATAAGTATATGAAGGCAAAAGGAGAAGAAGTCTATGGCAGCTTCCATCCTGTGCATGTCCTCCAAATGCTCGAGTCGGTCCTTGGGTACCTGCCGTTTTGGGACATGGAAAGGAAAGTAACGGCTGAGCATAACGCTCAGTGCATGGATATACAAGCATGGAATGAATAATATAAGCATGTAAAACATATAGCAGCGGAAATGTATATGTCCTGGAAAACCTGGTATAACTTAATAAAAATGGTTTTATAATTTGAAAAGCCTTATATCTTATAAAAAATGTTTAGCATGTTTACCATTATCCAATATAGGTCATGAAATATCAACGTGCATGAATACTTGGAGGGGTAACCTCGTCATGTAAATTAGAGGGGCTGCCTCTAATTTAATATACTGGTTTGGGTAGGAGGGATCAGCTCCTTGTGAAGGATGCAAGGCACACACCACATTCACCTGAATAATCTGCTGAAAACATGTAAACTAGGATGCACCCATACGCCCCACCTGATAATAATAATATGGCCAAAAGCTGAAAGGGACGCCACGAGCTATCACTCCGCCGTGGTGCAGTCATAACACTGGTGCCTCCAGTGTTATGGTTATGGTACCTCCATAACTAGGTGAAACTGGTCATGCATGTATATGGCTTTAGGTATTCTAATTAAACATAAGCAATCAAAACATATAAAACATATACTAGGGAAAATAGTTGGCTGCATACGAGGAAATCCTTATAAGGAAGAATGTCCATACTGAAAGGACGGAGAATCCGTACCTTATGTCCAGTGAATGAAGAAGAGAACGGAATAGAGTCCTACTTCGGTATCACTAATGCTACATAAATACATACATGTATAAGTATCTGATTACTGAGTACGTAACTGGTTTTATATCATGTCTTAGCTTGTTTTATATGTTCATGTCATGTTTTACTGATTTATGCTTTATACTATGTTTATCATATATTCTATCTATTCTGATTAAGTATTACTTGTATTTCATGTATTATTATACTTGTTGTGTAATAATAAGTAACTTTATAAAAATAGCAGGTTTCCTAAAATAGAAAGTTTTCAAAAATAGAAAGTTACCAAAAATAGAAAGTTTCCAAAAATAGAAAATTTCCAAAATAGAAAGTTTCCAAAATAGAAAGTTTCCAAAAATAGATTCACTGCTTAAAATAGATAAGTTTCTAAAAAAAGAAAGTTTCCATAAATAGATTAGCTGCCTTAATTAAATAAGTTTCTAAAAATAGAAAGTTTCCATAATTAGATATAAGCTGGATAATTAAGCTAATTATATAAGCTTAAGTGTTTACTGATTATTATTCTAAGTCATGTAATTATATAGTATAGTTTATTAATTATTTCATGTGAATGAAATAAACTATAGGTTAAAGTATTTAATTAAATATAACATGATTTTAATTAAATAAAGGTAAAATACTTAGGTTAAAACATGTATTATTATCTATTAATAATATAACCTAAGTCATGTAAATTAATTAATTATAATCATGGTTTTAATAATCAATTAATTATATAGTCGAATTAAATGATAAATACTTAGGTTAAATTTCATGTATTAATAATAAAATCAATAACCTAAGTCATGTAAATTAAATTATATATGTTCATGATTTTAATTAATTTAATTTAAATCTTGTAAAAATAATATAACTTGTAAAAATATTAAACCTTGAAAAATAACTCATGAACCGGACCGTGTTTTAAATCTAAACATGCGTGAACCGGACACGTATATTACCCGTGAACCGGACCAAAAACATCACCATACCCCGACCTAGGTCAGGGTTTCCCTTCCTTGCTACTGCCGTGACACCACCACCACCAAACCGAGACCATGTGGTCTCGGTGGTGCGAAGTAAGCCAAGCCGAGACCCCCTTGGGGATCGGTTAGGCATCGGCTAACAAACAAACACCCCTTAACCATCTATAATTTAACCCCATGATTAAAACAACATGTTTATGTCTTGTTTTTAATTAGTTATTAAAAACATACATGATTTTATGTGATTAGTAAATCAAAACATAAAATAAAAGAAGTTAGAGTTTATACCGATTACGTTAATCAATGAATGATGAACACACAACGATCCTTGCAATAAATCTAGCACCAAAATCAAACCGAACACCCCTCTTGGTGTTCTTATACCCGGCGGCCAAAGAAGAACCAAAGGAAGAAAAAGGATTTTAGGGTTTCTTGATTTTTCTTAAATTATGTTATTATGAAAATAACTTTTCCTTAAATTCCATGTTTAGTAAAAATTATGGGCTTGGCCCCTTTGGTCTTGTTGTGTCCGCGGGTATGGGGCACACATAGGGGTAACCCGAACCTTTTCCGTGACTAATTCATAAGTGTGTTCTCGTGTTCGTGTTTTACGTCATTTAATTAGTTATTATTCGCGATCGTAATAAATATACGTACATACGTAATATTAAGCTCGTGATTAATTTACGTTCATGATATCCATGTTCGTGATTATAATTATTGTTGATAATAATTATCATGTCTTAATACGTAATAAATATTTATCGTGTAATAATACGTACGTAGTACTTGTAAATTCCTATCGTGAAACGTAAACGTGCTAAATAAGGAAAGTTCTAATCATGTACGCACGATCATAGGGGTACTGTTCATGGTAAAAGCATGCGGGTTTTACAACTCTTCCCCCTAAAAAGAATAATTCGTCCCCGAATTATATATAATGTAAACTGAAAGAGAAACATACCTGAATCAAACTGAGAGGTTTGTACGATAAAAGGACATGCATGGACATGGTAGAAGGAACGTGGAACATGACGTGTCTTGAAAGGACATGGAATGTGACGTGACTGAAAGGACATAACTAATCGATAATAGAAAAACAGATAAGAAGTCCGGATGAACTTGTCCGTTTCCATGCGGCTTCCCTCTTGAAACGGTTCCTTCTCAAGATCTTGACACCATGATATATCTTGGTCCTCCTGACCTTGACTTGAAAACACGAAGAGTTCATTGTCATCTACGTAAGGTAGACAGAAATAACATGCAAGAGGAACTGAAACATTACGATACAAAATAATCTAACCTAACTGATAATTAGCAACGATGCGCGATATATTGAAACGTAGTACGTGAAATTTTTTGAATGTGATACGTGAAAATTTTTGAACGTGATACGTGAAATCTTTTGGACGTGATACATGAAATTTTTGAACGTGATACGAGAAATTTTTGAACGTGATACATGGAGACATGGTGAGTGTAGTATAAGCAACATATCGTTATCAATGATACTTGTAACATATCGTGAACGTGATATGAGGAACATGGAATGAACATAACATGTGAAACATATCGTGAACATGGAATACAACTGCGGTACACCACACGCTACAAGTTGAGACGTGGAATGTGACGTGAAATGTCTATCTGAGTATAGGGAGATATACTAAACTTGAGTCTGGTCTCTCAAGTTCTTGCAAAACATCCCAGAACGAAAATGAACGTAAAATCGTAAGCCAGGATACGATCATGAATGTGAATAGTGTCATGAACGTGAGTCTGAAAACGAATCGTAAAATCGGAACAAGAACGTGAACGTAAATAAGAACACAAATGCGAACCTTTGTCTGACCCGATAGCTGAGGGATTGCCAAGTGATCGGATGAGCCTTGGCTGGAACATGTCCGATCAATCTGTTGGTTCTGAAATCCTTGCGGATGTAAGGATTCTGCAAACTTGATCAAACTGTTGGAAATAACCCAGTAGCATCTTGCTTCTTCTGAGTTTGCATTAATCTGGTAACCAAAATCCGTGGGGATCTTGTCCCATTTTTTTCACAATTTAATGGTGGATAAACATCCCAGTCAGTTGGTGTTCTATCTTAGCCTGTTTGTATGTCAGGTACTTAGATATGAACGTAACTATATCTTACTTCGTAGAAACTTGATACATAGAAACTTGCGGAACTATGAGTCTCCGAAATTAGACTTCTCTTAGCGTAGGATTTTCTGGAACACCTAATGTAGTGTAGGGTTCTCACCTTTGCGCATAAGCTGAGTCATAATAATATTAACCGTGTGAATCCGTGGAATTCAGCGTGTCACTGTAATCGACCAGAATTTATATTGAAAAATTCAGGGTGAAATTTTTCTCGTTGTAGAATTTGCAACATAGTGCGAAAATGATCTTCCTTCTCTTCTCTAGACTTAAAGATAATCAGATTGTCCTTGATGAAAACACTGATGAATTTGTTTACGAGTTCATGGAAACTCAATTTATTATGTCCATAATGTTGTTGGGCATTTGTGAGACTAATATAAAATCATGAATCTAGCATGACTAAGTTGTGTACGAATAGCAGTCATGGAAATGTCCAGCTCTCTCACTCGTCACTGTTGGTAGCATGATTATGAATCCGATCTTGGGAAAAATGCTTAACACCCTACGGTTGATTGGACATGTCGTGAATACGTGGAGGAGAATAACGGTTATGAATTGTGATTTGTTTAAAATCGACGGTAGTCGACACATAATCTCATGTTACCGTCCTTCTCCTTGAAGGTTCTTCTGGAGTATATGGGATGATTTTGAAATAATCCGTTGGTTATGCGTAAAAGGACTTAAGTGGTCGTGTCTTAACTGACAGCTAGAATATTGTAGCAGTAATAGCTAACAACTCACGTGCTTGTAAGCATAGATAATTTATACAGATTTTCCTGATGGAAAATCAAGCTGCATGTATTCAGGAACCTGAACATCACTGTACATAATCATGAATCGTAGCATGGTGTGTTGTTCGTAGTCCATAATTAGGATTAAATTCAACTCGCATCTGTCCGAGGTAATGAGTTCGCAGCTTGGATCTTATCGTTAGGCTGAAGGAAAACCTTCGTATACATGGAGAATACGAATGGCGCCCTATATGGTCATAAATATATGAAATAGGGTGCAAGAAATTAAGGTTTCATCGAGCAAACGTGACAGATCTCACTGACATGCCGGTGATGGTACTGAAATTCTTGTGTCCTGATTAATACATGGCACAACAAAATGGATATACCCCTTGGAGGGTATCCTGAAATTCTTAGGGATGTTCCCGAATTGGGCGTGGGCCATGTGTCTTGACTCATGTCTTGGGAAATATAAGCATGACACGTGTCTTGACTGGCGTCTTGACATGTGTCTTTAGAAAGTATACGTGAGACATGTGTCTTGACTGATGTCTCGACATGTGTCTCGAGATGTGAAACAAATTGAACTACAAATATTAGGTTATTATGCTAGAATCGGCGGATCGGTTGGACTACTGATCCTCTGTATTTCTGATCACGTCCGCGGTCGGAGCTTCAGTTGCGATTCCTAGGTTAGTTGCTGTCATAGTAGTTGTTATTATCGTCTTGTCTGTCAGTTCCATGACGGTCATTCTCATGACTATGATTCATGTAACTATTCAGCTGAGTGGCGGCTGGTACCGGTTTGCACTCATATGACTGAAACGACAACTGAATAACGTGTGACATGTAACTAAGAATTAGGGACAATGATTGATGGAAATCGTCTGATGGTGAAGCATCTTCTCGTCCAATTGCTTTGCTCTAACGCCTTTCTCTTCGTCTTGTAGGATGTCCAGATTGTGAACAACATCCGTAACTCGTAGCGTGTCCAAACATCAGCAGCATCAACCATTAGTAACATCTCCAAGTTATGAGCGGCATCAGCAATCTTGTAGAATATCAGCAAGTGAACATATGCCTGAGATGATTCAGAATCGACTAGCGAATACTCGTAAAGTATTGCAAGTGAAATACACATGGATTAAGGTACATGTAATACACTTAGAATACGGTACATGGAGTACACATGGAATGCACATGAAATGATCGGTATGGGCTGATCTTTTGACATGATTTTACAGGGAATATTTGATTAAATGGTTTGAAGACCAAACTCGGCTGATCATCATGATATCCTAGCAATATCAGCATAGACATCATTCTGGTTGCATAGATAAACATTAAAGTGTGGTTACACAAAATTCAACGATGATTTGCCTGAAAGCATGATCAATGAAAACCAACCATGACTATCATGAAAGAAGGATTCAATGAAATCCAGCAATGTCTTGCATGAAAGTATAAATAACAGAAGATGCGTAAGACGTAATCAACATGAAGACAGAATTATCATGAAGAAACATGAAACAATTTAACATGAAGGATTATACGACATCATCAGCATGAAAACGAAGTTAACCATGATAGTATGAAAGCATACTTGACATAAAAGACACCGTAACTTATGAGGGGACATGAAAAAAATTTATGCTTATAAATCATGAGAAACATTTTATGTATGAAAACAGTGCATGAATATATGATGTAGTTTATAAAAACCTTTATATGCGCGAGGGGACGCCTATGGGTCGGTCCCAAAACAAAAGACATGGCGAGGGGACGCCTATGGGTCGGTCCCAAAGTTAAAAGTTTCGATAAAAGCACATGCGACTAAATAGGGCCAGTCCTCTACCAACCATTACTTAGTCATAATTCCTGCAACAATGATACATGAAACATAAATAAATGAAACTCATCTATCAAAACTTATAGGAAAAAAAATTTTATGTGACTAATTATGGACTATGGCGTTCAGTCCACCTAGTCACAGTTCACGAAGAACATCATGCATGAAACAATGATACTAACTAAATATGAATGACGGTTGTCCATCCATATTAGTAAAACAATATCGATGAAAACATCAAGGTTAAAATATCAAGGTGCTGAAAACATCATGGTTAAAACAACAATGTGCTGAAACATAAATTCGTGGAATCACAAGCGTTGTCTTAGGAAGCTCCTGGTGACTACCCACTAGTCACAGGTCGAGTTTTTGAGCCTACAGGTCAAAGACTTGGCTCTGATACCATAATTGTAACACCCCACTTTGATAAGTGGACCGTTACGCGTAATTATGGTGTGTCATCAAAGCGTGCAAGGTAATATGTAGTAAAACATACATGACCATAGGGAAAACCGGAATCAAACATCGGTTCTCAAACATAAGCCTAAAACAATATAAAGTAAACGAAATGAATGAAAGACTAAACAAGCATAAGTATATGAAGGCAAAAGGAGAAGAAGTCTATGGCAGCTTCCATCATGTGCATGTCCTCCAAATGCTCGAGTCTGTCCTTGGGTACCAGCCGTTTTGGGACATGGAAATGAAAGTAACGGCTGAGAATAACGCTGTGCACAGATATACAAGCATGGAATGAATAATATAAGCATGTAAAACATATAGCAGCGGAAATGTATATGTCTTGGAAAACCTGGTATATCTTCATAAAACTGGTTTTATAGTTTGAAAAGCCTTATGTTTATCTTATAAAAACTGTTTAGCATGTTTACCATTAGCCAATATAGGTCATGAAATATCAACGTGCATAAATACTTGGAGGGGTGACCTCGTCATGCAAATTAGAGGGGCTGCCTCTAATTTAATATACTGGTTTGGGTAGGAGGGATCAGCTCCTTGTGAAGGATGCGAGGCACACACCACATTCACCTGAATAATCTGCAGAAAACATGTAAACTAGGATGCACCCATACGCCCCACCTGATAATAAGAATATGGCCAAAAGCTTAAAGGGACGCCACGAGCTATCACACCGCCGTGGTGAAGTCATAACACTGGTGCCTCCAGTTTATGGTTATGGTACCTCCATAACTAGGTGAAACTGGTCATGCATGTATATGGATTTAGGTATTCTAATTAAACATAAGCAATCAAAACATATAAAACATATACTGGGGAAAACAGTTGGCTGCATACGGGGAAATCCTAATAAGGAAGAATGTCCATACTGAAAGGACAGAGAATCCGTACCTTATGTCCAGTGAACGAAGAAGACGAACGGAAGAGAGTCCTACTTCGGTATCCCTAATGCTACATAAATACATACGTGTATAAGTATCTGATTACTGAGTACGTAGCTGGTTTTATATCATGTCTTAGCTTGTTTTATATGTTCATGTCATGTTTTACTGATTTATGCTTTATACTGTGTTTATCATATATTCTGTCTATTCTGATTAAGTATTACTTGTATTTCATGTATTATTATACTTGTTGTGTAATAATAATAAACTTTCTAAAAATAGCAGGTTTCCTAAAATAGAAAGTTTTCAAAAATAGAAAGTTACCAAAAATAGAAAGTTTCCAAAAATAGAAAGTTTCCAAAATAGAAAGTTTCCAAAATAGAATGTTTCCAAAAATATAATCACTTCTTAAAATAGATAAGTTTCTAAAAATAGAAAGTTTCCATAAATGGACTAACTGCCTTAATTAAATAAGTTTCTAAACATAGAAAGTTTCTATAATTAGATATAAGCTGGATAATTAAGCTAATTATATAAGCTTAAGTGTTTACTGATTATTATTCTAAGTCATGTAATTATATAGTATAGTTTATTAATTATTTCATGTGAATTAATTAAACTATAGGTTAAAGTATTTAATTAAATATAACATGATTTTAATTAAATAAAGGTAAAATACTTAGGTTAAAACATGTATTATTATCTATTAATAATATAACCTAAGTCATGCAAATTTATTAATTATAGTCATGGTTTTAATAATTACTTAATTATATAGTCTAATTAAATGATAAATACTTAGGTTAAAATTCATGTATTAATAATAAAATCAATAACCTAAGTCATGTAAATTAAATTAATCGTGTTCATGATTTTAATTAATTTAATCTAAATCTTGTAAAAATAATATAACTTGTAAAAATATTAAACCTTGAAAAATAACTCATGAACCGGACCGTGTTTTTAATCTAAACATGCGGGAACTGGACCCGTGTTTTACCCGTGAACCGGACCCAAAACATCACCATACCCCGACCTAGGTCGGGGTTTCCCTTCCTTGCTGCTATAATGACACCACCACCACCAAACTGAGACCATGTGGTCTCGGTGGTGCGAAGTAAGCCAAGCTGATACCCCCTTGGGGCTCGGTTAGGCGTCGGCTAACAAACAAACACCCCTTAACCATCTATAATTTAACCCCATGATTAAAACAACATGTTTATGTCTTGTTTTTAATTAGTTATTAAAAACATACATGATTTTATGTGATTGGTAAATCAAAACATAAAATAAAAGAAGTTAGGGTTTATACCGATTACGTGAATCAAGGAATGATGAACACACAACGATCCTTGCAATAAATCTAGCACCAAAATCAAACCGAACACCCCTCTTGGTGTTCTTATACCCGACGGCCAAAGAAGAACCAAAGGAAGAAAAAGGATTTTAGGGTTTCTTGATTTTTCTTAAATTATGTTATTATGAAAATAACTTTTCCTTATATTTCATGTTTAGTAAAAATTATGGGCTTGGCCCTTTTGGTCTTGTTGTGTCCGCGGGTATGGGGCCCACATAGGGGTAACCCGAACCTTTTCCGTGACTAAATCATAAGTGTGTTCTCGTGTTCGTGTTTTACGTGATTTAGTTAGTTATTATTCGTGACTTAATATATTTATTCGTGATCGTAATAAATATACGTACATACGTAATATTAAGCTCGTGATTATTTTACGTTCATGATTTCCATGTTCTTGATTATAATTATTGTTGATAATAATTATCATGTCTAATACGTAATAAAGATTTATCGTGTAATAATACGTACGTAATACTTGTAAATTCCTATCGTGATACGTAAACGTGCTAAATAAGGAAAGGTCTAATCATGTACGTACGATCATAGGGGTACTGTTCATGGTAAAAGCATGCAGGTTTTACACTGACTGTTCTTTAATGTTACTGATTAATTCATTCTCTGTACTCCTGATTATGGTATAATATATATATTCCGATATTATAATATTACTATAAATAGTAACCTACTACTAATAGAAAGTTTCTAAAATTATAAATGTTTATAAATTAGTTTCTTGAAGATTAAATCATATGTTTCTAAGTAATTACAAAGGATTTAACTGATGTCAATTTAATTTTATTAATTAAATTAATAATACAAACCTCTTGATTCATTTATTTATAAAACTAATTTTATAAAATGATTTAATAATATTAAAATGAACCTCGTATTTCATTATTACACGCGAGACCCCGAAACCCGTTCTTAAATTATCCCCGAGAGACCCTTGTCTCAGGTCAACCCAAATTGAGACCCACCACAGCCCACGTTATGGCCCCCTTATGCTGGCTTCACAAACAATAGCCACCGACCTTGTGTCGGTTTCCACTGTTGGCTAGAGAGTCCCCATCGTTTAATTTAGTTTCCCACTGTTTGGTATTATTCCCACTGTTTGTATATGGTTCGTGTAACACCCCCATTTTACCTTTACGCAGCGGAACATTTATCTGGGGTATTACTTTATAGAACACAAGTCATAATAATAGAAAACAACTCAAAAGAGTGATGAAATCAACTTTCTTTATATTTCATTAAAAAATCAGAGTTTTACAATATGAGGTTCCCAAAATCTAAGATAATAATTTCAATCTTGTGCCTCTTCATGCCATCCTCGTGCTGCTCCATACTACCATCACAATTTCTTGAAATATATGCTTAAAGTCAACACAAAGGTTGAGGTAATTCATAGGGTTAAACATATTTTGATTACAAGTATATCCTCCGGGCTACGTTGTTATACACCCACATAAAATAGTTATCATACTGCACTATGCTCATGACCTCGCTGTCAGACAATAACCAACAAATTGCCCTTATAAGAAGGAAGCCTGTCAGAGTATCCTTAGTTTAGCAAAATAAAGTGTATCTGTTAGCAAAGGTAGGAACCTTTAGCTGCTGGCAAGCGCGACTTGCCCAGATAGGGTATGTCAACCCCCAAATAGTACTATTCACAATATTAGCGCTCATTTTAAAGAAATGATTAGCGGTTTATGATTAAAAAGGGACTTAACGGTAGTAGTAAACATATTGTCAAAAATCATACCATACAATCATTAAAAAGCACTTGTATTCCAGTTTTAGCATATATCTCCCTCACGGGTTTTTAAATCATTTATAAAGCATTTAAAAGTGAGGCTATGAACTCACCTTATGTCGATAGAATTCGAGTTATAATCAGATATATTTCCTTCACAGATAAACAAGTTGATCATACAAACCACAACTTGGTCTCATAAACAACAGCTTGATCTCACACAAACCTGGATTAATACATCGTGTATAGTATCAAGTCTTTAATCTTTTGTTTAATCTTTCTAATTATTGGTTATATTCTTTAATTATTATTTGGTGGTAATTCAAGCACCATTGTTAAGGTCATTATACTCAGAAGCCATGATATAAACGTTTCAGAAGCGATGGCACTTTAAATCGTAAACCCAACCACTCAGTCAGAACATAATATCAAGATGGAACATCTTTGTACAAAGCTCCCTACTTACATGATACTTTCATTACTTCCTCATATTCATAATTAATCTTTTTAGTTTCAAAATTGGCAAAAATAGCCCTTTTAGTTATACTTTGGTATAATTACACTTTTAACCCTTAAAGTATATAGTTTTAGTATTTGCATAAACCCTCAATAATTAACCTTACCACCTAAAACTTTCCAATATTTATTCTTATATATTTAACTTCACAAAATGACACTTTTGGCACAAAATGTTAAATAGTTTCAAAAATGACAGTTTTAGTCCCTACACTTGTGAAAATCACATAACAACCTCAAAAATGGACCAAATGATCTAGGATTTTAAAACAAAGTTTTAAAACGCATTTATAATCATAATAACAACATTTTACCAGAAGTATAGCTTTTGAAATGGGTTTTTGCTGATTATTTCATGTAAATTACAAAACTAGGGTTTTAAGACATCTTTAACTTATAACTTTCATTTTGAATGATCGAATGACTTAGTTTCTTTTAGATTATCTTTCTAGCATCTTATTAACAGTATAAAAACTCTAATAAAGTATTATAACAAGATCAAATCATAGCTAACAAAGTGATTACCTAGGATGCTCCAAAATGGCTCCTAATGAGGTATATGGAGTATATCTTCCTTATAACTCTTCAGGAACTCCTAGAACTTCTTCCAAAGCTTGCTAATCATCTTAGGGACTTCTTAGATCTTAAATGGTGGTATAGGAACAGAATTTATAGGTGTTTATGTAAGAAATGGAAGGATGATTCTAAAATGAAGCTAAAGGCTCCTATTTATACTATTTCTAACCCTTAAGCTCCAAGTTAAGGCCATGGACGTGTAACACAGCTAGGGTACTGATTAAAGAAGGCTATTGAAGCTCTACACAAGTTTATAGACTCTAGGTACATTTAAATATCAAGGTAGAAGTGTTGGAAGGTTTTTAGGCCACGAATATGGTTATGGAAGAGAAATGGCCACCAAGTAGCTTATGCACATATGTTCTTGGTTTCTTGGCTTGAAATATGTTCTATGTATCCTAGATATCTAATATTAAGTTTAAATTTAGGATGGAATGGTTTAAAGTGGGTTTTTGGAGGGAAAAAGTAAATATGGGTCCTAAATTAGGGCTTGTAACTTATACTTTGTAAATTTTGGTGATTAGGGAGTTAGGAAAGTGATTAGTGATGGATTAGGGTCTAATTAGGGTATATACATTGTAATTAAGAATTTTGGGTCTTTGGTTTGAAGTTTAACAAAGGTTTGATATGAAAATGGGAAGAAAACTTAGGCGGGTTAGGGTTTCTAATGATTTATGGTTAAGTCTTAGTAAAAGTTATTATCCTTCAATTAGCTACTGAGGTAAACTCATTTTATACATCCTACATTGTCCTAAATGTGTTCATGAAGTCCCTACATTGGTTTTATTAAGTTATTGATGAGACTGTAATTATACATAGGCTCATCGTCCAAATCGGGCTTAAAACGCTTAAAAACTTTCATAAAATACCCCAAAATATGCTTGTGTTTGTTCATTGTGTATTTTAGGTACGGATATCGTGAAATCAACAAAAGAATACAAGCATCAAGCAAAAACGAACACAGGAAACAAAGCCACACAAAGAACCGGACCCGAATGATGAATTTCCAAAGAAGTCCTTGAAGTTTGAAGATTTGACAAGAGTGGTCCTCCAAGTTTGAAGAATTGTCACTTTATACCCCTCATCTATCATTATTTGCATTGGGGTCCCTAAAGTTTTAATATTGTACTAGATTGACCCTTGGAGGTTGAGCAAAGTGCATTTCTAGTCCTTATTCCAACTATATAAGAAGATAAGGACCACTTTTGTACTTAGACAAAAGTTGTTAACAAAGGAAAAGTGAGTTTTGCTGATAAAACTTGAAGTGAACAAGTTATGGGAATTGAGGGACTGTTTTGGCCAAGACAACCATTCTCCACTCCACCACTCTCCTCACGCCACATCACCTCACTATCCCCACTCCTCCACTCACATTTCGCCATGTCACCGTGACCACCACCTCATCAGTCAAAAACCACTACCACTTAAACTATATACTAATAAGTTTTAAACTGATTATAAAATTTGTTTAAATGGCGGTAAACACCACTCCCATCACTAACTAACATCAAACACCCATGTACATCTTTTCCCTAATCCCATAAACCCTAATTCAAACTTTCCCATAACCCCATAATTAAAACCCAAACATTATAGATCATTGATTAACTTCATCCTAACCTTAACCCCACCATAAGATTCCCCTCCACATCACTAAGGACACCCCCCATGGGTGCCCTACACCCGTCACTATCCACAAACCCCAAAAAAACAAAGTATCAACGAACCCACTTCTTTTCTTGGTCCCAAAGCTTATAATCAAGGGTTTAGATGAAGTTTCCACAGCTGCCATCAAGTACAAGATCACATGACTCCATTTTGATTGAATTCAAGTTCAAAAAACAAGAGTAATTTAGGGCTTTCAGCTATTAGGGTTTCTATGTTCTAGAATGATCACTTGAGCAGTATATGAAGACCACTCAACTTGTGAGATGGCTTTGTTCCAGATTTTTAACTTGTAAACTTTTTCTATCAAATATTTAAAGTAATATAAAAACCTTGCAAGTTATTCTCTGTGTTCCATTTTATCTGCTTTCTTTAGTATAAACATTTATTTCATTTGCAAATTTAGTTAAGTGTTATGTCAAATATTTCTTTGTGAAAATTTGGCTTGGAAAGTGTTTTTGAAATCCATGAACATTGAATCCAAAAGCTGGGGGAAGTGACAGCCGAATTTGGCTTTTGGACTTGAATTCATGTTAGTTTAAGTCATTGTTTCAAAAGTATTTGGTTGTTGGTTTCAAGTGTTTTCCAAGGGTTTTGTTTCAAAATTTTTGAGAAAAGCTCAATTTATCCATTTTTCTGGTTATTTGATTCTCAATGTTCACATAAGCTTATTATTAGCTTATGTGAGCTTGAAGTTTATTTTCCTTGTTGTGTGTCATAACAGGTACCAAAAAGAAGCCATAAGCCATAAGGAATGTTGTAGTCCTTTGGCTTGGACTGTTGTAGTCCACTTCAACATAAGCCCTCCATAAGCTCAAGCTTCTAGCTAATAGGGAGATGGCTTCGGCCATAGTGGGGCCCGGATGTGGGTCCCACAAGGTATAAACCTAGGGCTTGAACCCTCCTTCTTAACTAAAATTTTGATGTTGTGTGATATTATGTTTTTGTGGGTAATCTGTCTAAATGTTGATTTATTGTTTTGTTTATGCTTATTTATGGATTATATGTGTGTTCAAGTGGTTTAGAAGTAAGTTGAGTTGATTTGAATGCAAGTATCTTTGGTAAATTTTGTTATCATCTTTGTTAGGGGTGTTTGGATCTGAATGGTAGGTTAAGTAGTTGACAACACTTAGGTTTAATATTATCTCAAACATACTCCTTTTTTTTAGTTTAAGACAGATAAGTAGTGGTTCCATTTGGCATCTCTTTTAAAACAAGTTTTTGTATGTTATTATTTGGTTAAAACCTGCATAGTTCATCAGTAGGTTGAAAATAGATTTGATTTTGTGATTTGTGAGTTTAAATTTGGTCATCAGTTAGAGTTCATGTTAGTATAGGTCTAATAGCTCTTGTTTTTTATTTAGGTATGTTGGGTTGTTAGATTGTGTAGAACAAAATCCACTTAGTTACCAATTGCATCAATAACTTTGCCTTGACCCTAGTTTTTGTGACCAGTTAGGGTTTTTGCTTGTTTTGTTTGTATTTTGTGATTAATCTGTGTGTTTTTAGCTTAATCTTGACTCCCTACACTTCCATGAGTGTGGGGGTGCCCTTGTTACCAAAAATCTCCAAGATATAAGCTCTAAATCGTCCATTTTCTTGTTTCTGTGAAGCAGCAGTGGGAACCAAGTTCCCACTGACAAGCTTATTCTACCCACTACTGGGGTAAAAGACAAAACCCCTAGGCATGTCACTATCAGATTTTGTGCTTTTTTGTCTTTGGTGGTAGTTTTTCATTATTTTTCCTGTAATTTCAATTTTCTTAGGTTTGTTAATTTATTTTAATATTTTTACAAAAGTTAATTTTATTTTTCTTCTTATTTTAATATTTTTAGCATTAATTTAAGTTTTAATTAGTTTTAATTTATTCTGTTTTTGTCTTTAGTGATAAAAAAGTAGTGATTTTCAGTTTTTCCAATTTTCTTAGTTTAAGTAACTTATTTTAATATTTTTAGAAAATGAATTTTATTTTTCCCTTTATTTAATCATTTTTAGAATTATTTTAAGTAAAAATAGGTTTTTAATTAAACTCTTTCTGTCCTATTAGGGATAAAATTACTTTTTTCGAACTTTTTCATTTTACCTAGCTTTAGATAAGTAATTTAGGATTTTTTTTAAAAAGTAAAATTATTTTTGTTGATCCCTTTGATTAGATCTATATTCTGTTAAGAACTAGTATAGTAGCTTGTAATCAAACTAAAACACTTTGAGAACTCTTACTCAAGCTAAATAAGTTATCCAGAATCTAACTTATAAAGCACAGAACAACAGAATTACTTTTAACTATTCGACACTCTTATTAATCGACTTGAATGAGGTACATGAATGACATCGTACCTATTTTTCTTTTATAGAGTAAGGAACCCTAGAAACATTAGAATATTCTATAAAGATAACTATATCACAGACGATATATTATCAATATTCTAACTATTTAAGTATATCACATAAGATATACTCTAACTATAACTATGACATATCTTATACAAAGATATATTCGTCCTAATAAATAGAGCAGTACTTACTTTATAAGTAGAAGTACTTACTATGTACCGTGTTAACACTAATGGTACTTGAAAGATACTATCAGTACTTTAATAACACTAACGGTACTTGACACTTAACAAATAATTCTCAACAATCCTCCCCTAAACAAGAATGATAACTTGTTGTCTTCTTGTTTCTCTTTGTACTGAAAGTATTTAAAATACATGTCTTCAGTCTTCTCTTCAACCTTGGATTAAACTTGGTAATTTGTGTTTGTATCCAACTGAATGTAGCCAAACACTTCAATGTAGATCTTCTTCTGATAAGATAACCTTCAAGCATTATGAATATCATCTTTTGTAACACCTCCAAATTTATACAACTCAATACAGCGGAAGACTAGTTGGTGTTACGGGATAGCACATTACTCACATCATAGACAACGCTTAAAAATCACGTCGTTTAATAATAAAAGCATTTCTATTCATAAATATCAAAATTACATAGGTCCCAAGTCATTGTATTTTATACAGGTTTTACAAAGCATTTGAATGGAAATTAATATTTAAGTGCGGGCCATGAATTCTTGTTGTCTTCCTGAGAAGTACCTTCAAGTACCTGAGATAAAACATGTTAAAAGAAAAGGTCAGCGATAACGCCGAGTGAATTCATAGAGTTTAATAAATTCCATCAATATAACGTTGGTATAAAATTATTACCAAAAATCATTTCGTACAAATCATTGTAATAGGCCATAAAATAGCCAAAGTCATTTTTATACAAATCCTTATCGAAAATCATAATATAGGCATTTGCCTTAAAAATCATTATACGAGCCAATGTCGTAAAAACATCATACAATACGTTTTATAACGTTGTATAGATTAATAAAAACCGTTATATGAATATGGTCATGAAAACCAAAACACAAACATAATATCAATAATATGACCCCGTATTGCTAGTCAGGCAATATATTGTAATTCGGTGCGTATAGCAGTATTTCGTTAATTGGATTATTATAAGCCGCATGACATTGTTACCTTACTACAACAAAAAACGGGTAGCTAGCCTGAAACTCATTTGCCCATCTAAATTAGCGTGTCGTCACAAAGTGAAGGTCTACGATTTCTTAGGATTTGGTAATTAATGAATTGGATCTATTGATTTAATGGTGGAGATGGGGAAGATGAAGATGGGGGTAGAGAGAGAAAGGAGAGAAAAGAAAAGTAGAGAGAGAAAGTAATTAGATAAAATGAAAAATGTGAAATGAAAAGAACCACCAACCCCTCCTAACATGCTAGGAGGGGTATATATATAGCCCACCCTACATGTGGGCTATATGGACTATACATTTACTAAGTGGATCACGAGCCCATTACATAATTATCGTTGGAGCGACCGATCCTTCATAAATACGTAAAACGTATTTCCAACAATCTCCCCTAAGGGAGGTCGCTCCAAGTTACAAAGTTCTAAATATTCTATAGCTCGTGATCTATGCTAATAATGATATGACCGAGACTTTATTTGGGAAAACATATTTCCAACAATCTCCCCCTAAGGGAGGTCACACCATTTTACAAATCTTAAACCTAGCATCTATGCTTGAGTCTTTGATCTTGTTCTTGTGAATATGCTTGATGTGATCTTTGACTTTAGTCTTGAGCATGTTTCCTTGCCTTGACCTTGTGCATTCATCACTTGTGATATTCGCCTCTTCGTGACGTCATGTTCCACATACTTATACCTTTATATTCTTGAAAGCTTCAGAGTTTGATACAGCGGAAGACTTGACCTTCAGACTTTCTTGAATTTGTTGAAGTACTAATTGTATGTAGTATAAGCATGTGGTGACGACTTCTTCTGGATTGTACACCATAATGCCACCTTCTTGTTACGCTGCATAAGACAGTTAGCAACAAACAATATACACGGATGAAATGGCTTTGAACATTTCATTCTAATTCGGTAGCATTTTACCTCCGGTCGGTGAAGACCGTTGGACGATATTAAATATCGTACTTGTGGCAGGTAGTTTCAATAAAGAACCTCCTTGACAAGATTTCGCGGGTAAACCCGTTCTCTTTACTCGACCGTCCAAAGTTGACTGCGAACATAAAGAGTGAATCATTTGGATAATCTTATCCGCATGATTTGAGGCCGTCAATTCATGTTCCTGGAACAAGTGAAGTTCAATTAAGAACCGCACCGTCGTGGCTTTCCAGTTGTCACTAGCTTGATTCATATAGAATCTTGCAAGTTACCTACCAAGTGCTGTTTGATGTTAACACTAGAAGGATTTCCATTCGTCACTGTAAATACTTAATAGTATTACTCTGAATGTTCTGGCAAGATCACTAAGATATTGCGTAGAGGCCTGGAACGTGTTTAAATTCATTTAAGAATTAAACCACTGTTTCTTTCCAGTTATCACAAGTTTGATTCATAAAGAATCGCACAAGTCACCTACCATGAGCTTTTTGATATTCGCTCAAGAAGGATTTCCATCTTCATTGTAAATACTTTCGTATTACTCGGATGTTCAGGCAAGATCATGAAGATTTTGCGTAGGACTCTTAATATCTTTCTTACTTTTCACATTGTGTGAACAAGCAAGGAATAATGAAAGTGTGTCCTAATGAGATATTTGATGATCTCAAATGGCTCTAGACTCGATCGTGCATTTTGGATTTTTAGTGATCGGAGGCTGGAGAGGAGTGCCACCTTTTCAATACCAATTTATTCGGAGTGAATAAATCAATAGATAATGTGTTGTCTCCGTGTGATTAAAACAAATATCTTTTAAGAGATATCTGAGTTAGCTGGGATGGGTTGTGCTTTGCATCACTGGGTCCATGATGTCTATCTTCAATATCAAGAATCATTAAAATGATCTCAATAGCATATGAATTGACCCGGTTTCTGCCTAAGTTGTAAGGAGGGCTTCTTTCTTTACACCCTTTATCTTTACAATTCTTTTTCATTCTTCAACCCCTTCAATGCTTACCAATACGTCATCACTAGCACCTTGTTGTGATTGTTCCAGTGCTAACTTAAGTACTTGGTCGGCATTCAGCTACGTTCACAATCTTTCTCCATCTTTCCTAAGGACTACTATTTCTAGCTATGGAATGTCCTTGGGAAGATTCCTCCGGTTCTAGAGAAATCATTGGACTTTAACCTATCCTACCATCCTTATGTCACCACAATCTTCATCGTCGTGAAATAAATGGGTTGCGGGTAAGTATAAATCACCATGAAATCCATTTTGAAGTGCAAATCCATTTTGCTCCCCCTTAACATATGCCACGATATCCGAAAACATTTCGCACATGTCGGGATGAGCTAGCACGTTAAGTCAAACCATTTGTGATTAATCATTTCCCATATTAAATCACATTTTCTCCCCCATATTAAAAATATTAACTCAATCAATGTTTTTAATATCAATTGATTTAATAGCGTTTTAAGAAAATTTGGGAAGAAAAATGCAAATCCAATTATCTTCATGAGTTACACAAGCTCCCCCTCAAATTAATGAGGGTGTGCTGAAACGTAAATTAAATACCTTTTAAACACAAGTAAGGTATTTATCACGTGCAAAGATCATGTATGATAATGAATTCACAATATTAGCAATTTACGAGGTTGGACCTGAATGATGGAGAACATCATATGAAAGAAGCACATGGTTCTTGTTCACGAATGTTGGTCTTCCTCGTAACTTCTGAAGTTATCTCTTGACTCCATGTGTATGATTGATATCGTTGTCTTAACACCAATATGTGAACTTGGCACTCTCGGCATCAAGGATTCTGAATGCTGTACAATTGCTCCCCCTCAATTGTTGACCCGTGTTCTATTGAAAGAGCTGTAGTCACCGTTTGAGTAGTCGCATCGTCGAGTATGTAGATATCAATTGCAACGAACTTTGGATTGTGGAGTTGATAACTTCGGATTCTGAAGTCAAAGCTTTCCGGTGAAATGCTTGACTTCAAAGTGAAAAGCGGGTTACTATCGGAAATAATAGCAAACCATATGGAGCATGTTTTAAATCTTTTAAACTTCTGCTCGAACTTTATTTACAACCCCGTGTCATTATTGAATGACATTTCTAGGTTCGTAAATATTATCGATTCCAGAAGACATGCTCGTTTTATCAAAACGTTTTTTGAACACACAATTTTGAAAGATTTAGAAAAACCTTTTGAGAAATTCTTGAAAAATTGTGTTCAGAGTTTTGAAAACCAATTACTTGAGCTTAAGATTTGGAATATCTTGGGAAAGCTCAAGTCTGAGAAGTTGTAAACTTCTCGTTGTAAGGATAAGTTACCATCGGCGATAAACTTTCCTTTTATCTGATGGACGAGTTCTAAGCTGACATTTACTTAGAAGTCGTTTTCATGAGCTTGAAAACTTTGACTGTTTTAACAGAAAGCTCATGACCGAGAAAGGTTAATTTCTCGTTATGAGGAAAAGTTTTCTTATTAAAAGATACACTTTCCTTTCTGAGCTTAAAACTTCGAATGTTTTAAGACAAGCTCATGACCGAGAAAGGTGAATTTCTCGTTAAGAGGATAAGTTATCATAAAAGATAATCTTTCCTTTATTTTAAGTTCGAGTTACAGTCTGACATTTAACTGTAAGTCATTGTGCATGAGCTTAAAAACTTTGAATGTTTTCGATATAAGCTCATGCCCGAGAAAAATTAATTTCTCGTTGTAAGGATAAGTTTATCATCGGCGATAAACTTTCCTGCCTTTGAAGAACGGGTTACAGACTGTCGTTTATCTATAAGCCTTAATGCATGAGCTTAAAAACTTGGAATGTTTTTGATATAAGCTCATGCCCGAGAAAATTTAATTTCTCGTTGTTAGGATAAGTTTACCATCGGCGATAAACTTTCCTTTCTTTGAAGATCGAGTTATAGTCTGTGATGTGACTATAAGTCCTGAGTGCAGCTTAACCATGAATCCCCTGAGACATTTGTTTCTCCGATATCTGCTTCTTCAGCAACCAAACTCTAAGAGTGTCCTTAGTTGAACGGTATACAATGATTGGACCGCTTCGTTCTTTTGGAACATCAACTTTGGTACCTGCATTCTCATTAGGAGTTTGTATACTTTTGCATGGGTTAGAGATATCTATTTTAGAAGCATGTGGGGGTTCACGGTTGGTTTTACTTGTGTCAGAGGTGACCTGAGTAGATGATTCACTTATCTTAATTGGCAAACGTTTCCTTTTATAGAAAACTTTAAGTTCAGGCTTAAGTGATGTATCATCCTTTTCAATTTCCTCCCTAGTAGTCTTTGAAGAATCAGAAACTATCCTAGTTAAAGGGCACTCGTTTCCTACAAGAGTGAAAGTTCTACCAGTGGGGTGCCACATTTTGCCAACGGGTTTGATTTTAGCAACCCACTGGGATTTAAGTCTAGCACGGGAGTTCACCTCATTAAGTAATTTTTTGATACAGGAGTCATGATTTGCCGTAAAGACACATTTTCTACATGTTTTACAAGTAGCATATTTAATGTCCGAGTAATTCCTAGATGATTGATCGATGCTCCTAGGAGACGTCATGCTACGGTTAGCAGTGTTGGGTAATCTAGAAGGCATCTGACTAGGTTGGACATTGCTATCTCTTACATGTGTCTTTTGATTAGCTTCCCTTTGACCAAAATCATGGCCCACATCAGTTGAACTAGTTCTAGACGTGTTCATTGAACTATTCTTAGAGAAACTAGGAGCAATCATGTGATGAGGTCTTGCTAAAACTGATTTAGTCACATTAGGCCTAGTTGGTGGAGTGACTGTTCTAGAAATATGACCCAAATCAACTTGGGAGGCAAATCGCGGTCTCGAGGATTGTGGTCGCTCGGATCTAAATGCAGTAGGTTGTCTGACAATCGGTTGTCTGACGAACTGATTTGTAGGCGGTTTGCCCAAGATTGATGGTTTTTCAAGCTTAGTGTCCACACTAGGTCCTCTATTTCTCCTTAACTCGTTTTTCAACGCGGCTATAGCAAAGACCTTTTCCTGTACTTGAGCTTTTAAAGTCTCATTCTCTTTGAGCACTCTATCTTGGGATGCTAACTTAGATTCAAGCAGTTGAATTTGTTTCAAAAGATTATCCTTTTCAGCTTTAGAATCTAACACTTTTTGATCCAGTTTTCTTTCAAGAACAACATTTGATTTTTCAAGTTTTTCAAAATATGTTTCAAATTTGTCCGTTTTCTTAGAAAATTCAAGTTTGGCATCCTCAAGATCTTTTGATTGTTGAGCTACAATCGTTTCGAGCTCTCTAATCTTGGAATCAGAAGCAGTCAGTGAAGCATTTATAAGACAATTATCATGATGTTTAGCATTTTGAACACCTTCTCCCCCATTATGACTTACATCGGATGAATCAGAAGTGGTATTTCTATCACTCTTTTCCATCCCATGTTTGTCATAATTAGGTTCAGAATGCTCAATATGCGGCATGTCATCAGCATATACATCATAAACAACATTACATTTTACCATGTTTGCCGGCTTTTCGTCATAAACGGGTAAGGTGTCATCAAGAGAGATCTCGTGAACATCCCCTGACGTGCCACTGGTATCATGTTGTCCTCCTGATTCCGTGCTCTTACCATTGTTATGATCCAAGTTGTCAACCGTATGACCATTCTCCTCTTGCATCTGCGTCATTGATTCTTGCATTCCATTATCATACGCTTGCTGAAGTTGTGATCGTTGATAAATCGAAGAAGAGACCGATGTCATGAGTTTCAATATTGTATCACGGAAAACTTGAAGCTCGGTATGTGTATCTCGAAGAAATGATTGGCAAATCACTGAACTTTCAGGCTTGATGATATTGAATTGGAGGAAAGGCGTGAGGTGTGTCACAAGAGCCTTATATGCAAGTGTCGATGCAGAGTAATTAAAGTTGTTATGGTTGAGTTGCTCGGCGAGTTGGGTCAAGTGGTGAAAATTGAGTCGATGAATATATGACGATCTTGTCCAAAGATTGTCACAAATTCGCTCCCTCCTTGAATCCTCGAAAGAGTGACAAGATAAGACTGAAGCAGTCGAAATGAAATAATGCCATTATCACTAACTTTGTCTTGCATTTTATGCGCTTCTCCCTTTTGACATGTCAAATCGAACGAATCCATTGAATATCGATTAAAAAATGACGTGGATGTTGTTAACAGAAAGTCACGGAATATGACAAAACAAACGAAACGATCCGTAAAGAAATTTGAAAAATCCTCGATTGTAGATAAAAACCTTCTTCACGAACAAATAAGAATATCTGATTAAAAATCTGTAGCCTCGAAAAATAAAGCCCGTCACTTTGACTCGTCACTTTTGTTTTCAAATTCGGTCGCACAAACTTTGGATCCGTCAAATATTTTACGACTTTGGTATTTTCCAAATACCCGCCTCACCACGATGTACCAAAGATTAATAAACCAAATTTACTAAACCAAAAAACAAAAGTGACAAATAAACTTTAAAATAAAAAAAATTAACTTGACTTAAAAAAACAAATATTAAAATAAAGATGAAAAAAACTGAAATTTTCAAAAGTGACGAGATATTTAAAAAATTAAAAACAAATAAAAAACTTTAACAACCGTAATATGACAACCCATCAAAAAAACAGCTATTGTTTGACCAAGTACTCTAAAACGTGGCAAGTAGCGGGAGAACAGTACACTCCTTGAAACTTCCGCCCTATTAATTTGGTTATTAAAAAACCCTCCAATCTTATCACTTCCATCAAAAACTCCGTCTCTTTTCTATATCCTACTATCTCTCTCTCACAGCCAACTACACCTCCATCTCTATACTCTCTGTTATCCCCGCCCCCAACCTTGTATTCTCTCAAAAACTGCAGATCTAAATAATCTATACTCAAACCCACAACGACATACTCACTTCTCTCACAAATCCTCCAAAGAAAAGTTAACAGTCTCACCACTTGATAAGAAACCCACAAAATCAATTTCAACTAATAAACCGAATACAAGAGTTAAAGCACAAGAAACCAAATACGATTGATAATAAATTGAAGACGAGAGTTAAAGCACAAGACTTCAAGATCCTTCAAAGGATCTCGGGTAGGTTAACTGTGATTGCATGTTGGTTTAATAAGTTGTTGAGTCGAGTCAAACTATCATCTGTAGAGTCCTTCTGTGATGTTTGTCTTTGGTATGAGAGGTGAGTGTTGAGATTGTTGTTGGTGTGGGTGGGTCGAGATGATACAGTCGATATTTTTAAAAAATGGTTTGTGATTAAAAAATGGTTTTGAGAGATGTGTAGGTGTGTCCGAGGGTGTTTGTTTAAGGAATCGAAAAAATAAATAATGATTTTAACAAGTTTGTTAAAGATCTTTATTTAATTTCGTATATTAATACTGGGTTTAAAACCAAATACGAATCTATGATGATTGATTTCGATTTGTAAAGATCTATGAAAGTTCTATAAATCTTAAATCGATTTTTAAACTGAGATGTAGATGTGTATTTTGATTTCGAAGGTGTCGAGGGTGTGGGGAGTGAGACGAGAGTGGATTCACAAGTCTAGGTCTAGGTGTTGGGTTGGGTGTCCGAGAGTGTTTTTGTTGGTCGGGTCTTATAAAAATGGAGTGTGTTTGGTTGTGTGTGTTAGTGAGTCGAGAGACGAGAGGGGAACGAGAGGATCTGTGATGTCCTGATTGTGTTTGTCCGAAAGCTGTTGTTTGTAACAGTCTAATGTGAGGTCTTCAAGAGTATTGTGAGGATGTGAGTTCGAGGGTCGAGAGTATTGTGAGTCAGATGAGTCGAGTCGAGTTGAGATGTTCGAGGGTGTACGAGTCTTGATTGGTAAAGTTGGATGTTGAGACTTGTTCGAGTCCGGTCCCGTTATATTTTTTCAGTCGAGAGTCTGTCTATTCCGAATAGTCTATTCGGAAAGCCTATTCGGAAAGCCGTCTATTCGGAAAGCCGTCTATTCGGAAAGCCGTCTATTCGGAAAACCGTCTATTCGGAAAACCGTCTATTCGGAAAACCGTCTATTCGGAAAACCGTCTATTCGGAAAACCGTCTATTCGGAAAACCGTGAAAACTGATAGTTTTGGACAGGTTTGGAATGTTTTGACAGTTTTGACAGATTGGTTTGGACTGATATGAAAAGGAAAAAGAAAACTGATTAAAAAATTACTGTCACCCAAATAAAGAAAAAATGATTAAAAACATGATAAAAGTAATTAAAAACTGATAGATTTGGACTGTTGACAGTTTGGACAGTTTGGACAATTTTGGACAAAAGTTGATGGACAACAAACAACACTAACAGATGTAAAACCACGGAAGAATAAAACTAATAATAAAAAAAATAAAAATTGATAAAACTGAAATGGATAGAAAGAAAAATGAAAATTTTATAAAATTGATAAAATTGATAGAAAGGAAATAGATAATTTATAACATTGAAAATTTTTATAAAAAGAAAAAAAAAATTTAGCACCAAATCAAAAGATAAAAAATGCAAATCCTAAGATTTAACCATGGCTCTTGATACCAATTGAAGGTCTACGATTTCTTAGGATTTGGTAATTAATGGATTGGATCTATTGATTTAATGGTGGAGATGGGGAAGATGAAGATGGGGGTAGAGAGAGAAAGGAGAGAAAAGAAAAGTAGAGAGAGAAAGTAATTAGATAAAATAAAAAGTGTGAAATGAAAAGAACCACCAACTCCTCCTAACATGCTAGGAGGGGTATATATATAGCCCACCCTACATGTGGGCTATATGGACTATACATTTACTAAGTGGATCACGAGCCCATTACATAATTATCGTTGGAGCGACCGATCCTTCATAAATACGTAAAACGTATTTCCAACAATCTCCCCCTAAGGGAGGTCGCTCCAAGTTACAAAGTTCTAAATATTCTATAGCTCGTGATCTATGCTAATAATGATGTGACCGAGACTTTCTTTGGGAAAACATATTTCCAACACAAAGGTCACGCTATGGAAATCTTCTCATACATAAATTCGCTTACCAATCAATGTGGCACGACGGGGATCAACCGTCAAGGCGCGAACTGGAGTGATTGTCCCCAAATAGTACTATTATATGCATAAGCGTCTACCAAATCCCGGTAGTTCACAATTCATGCTAATGGGACTTTTAGTGACATAACCTAACTTTAATAATCCATTTAATTTCATCTATCGGGTCATTCAATCATTTATCGGGTCATACAATCGGGTCATACAATCATTCGGGTCCAAATCAATAAACAAACAATCGGGACAAATGGTGTCCTGTTTTATAAAAACTAACATGTTATCTCCCTCGCGGGTTTATAAAACATTTCATAAAAATATTTAAAATAGTGCGAGGCTATGAACTCACGTGGATGTGGGAAAGCAGGTTATCGGCAATTCGGATGTACGGTACGTGCTTCAATCACGGAAACCTAGACAAATAATACTCGTCTTAGACTCTTGTCCAATGACTTTATAAAAGTAACAATTATGTATACATATGATGATTTTATATATATGATGATGATCAAGTGGGTTTATACATTTTTACTCATTCATTATAGTGTTATGTATTGGTAACTTTTGTACTAGTTTACTAGTTTTACTTATTTACATGTTTTACGCCCAATACTATTCATTAGTCCAATTATACTTTTATTATCAGTATTTATACTTTACATGTTGGGCCCAAATGGGTTAAGCCCAATAAATAAGTTTATAAGTGTTTTAGCCCATTTTGTTGTATTAGTCCAATAACGTTAACTTAGCTCGTTAATGTCCGTATGTTTTATAGTTCGGGTTTTATCGGTTTTTACTTGTTATATATGTTTATATATCAGTATATGACTTTATAAAAGTTTACATTAGACGGGTCCAACCGTCTAAGTTTTATTTAACAAAAACGTTAATTTTACGGTAATAGCCGAAAAAGTCGTAAAAATAATGTTTATAGTTTTATAACGTATAAAACTTATCAAACTACCATTTTTATAAAATGTTCATTTATTTATCCTTATACATATTTATATAAATGTATTATATAAGTTAGTGGGTTTTAATTCACATTTTATACTATTTTTAGTTGAGTGCTTATATAATACTATTAAACATTAATTCTTTAAAAATCTGATTTTTAGTTTCATGTTCACCAAAACAGCCATATATAGAGTTATATATGGAGATAGAAGCTCAAATGTTTATGACATAAACTAAATGATATGTGCTCCATTTAACTCTACTATAGCTACTGTTGAATCAGCCTTTAAGTATTTTCTAAAAATCGTCCAAAACAGTGAACTCAGATTCGTATTCTAAACTTGTCTTGATCATATCTCACTCATTTTGATGATTCCATTGCATGGCCAACTCTCACATGTGTATGACATCTAATACTTACTGTAAATTGATTCTACCATGCCATTTTATCAGTTTAACATTTGGTTACTTACTGTTTTTATACAGCCATCATATTTAGCAAGATTTTAACCTTGTTACCTATGGTTTTTCATCTCTTTAATCATATTTATCAACACTTGATCCCCACATAACATTTTTATCATCATATATTCATCATACATATACAATAAGAAAGAAAATACATGATTACATAATCAAAATAACAAGAGGATGGGGAGAACAATCTTTATACCACCAAAGTGATGAAATGATGAGCTTTTGGATGAACAAGACATGGTTTTGGGTAACCAATCTTATGAGATATAAACACCACTTCTAGGATCACCAAGTATTTGTAGATTCCTCTAAAAATCAGCCCTTTTTCTTCATGAAAACTCCTTGAGAAATCAGCCCCAAACTCCCTTGAAAACTCCTTTTTACATGTTAAGATCACCTCCAATCTTCATAACTTCAATGGGTTTTCATCATATGTAAATTATACATATGTTTTATGGTTGAATCATGATCAAATGGGGGTTGTTTTGGATGAGTTTGGGACGAATTTTAGAGAGAGGGAGGAGAGTGTTTAGTGGTTTGCATGTGTTGAAATGAATGAAAATGGTTTGAGGTGGTGGTTTTGATGTTGGTTGCTAGTTTACAAGTAAACTAAGACATGTGTCTTAGCTTATCTTGTAAGCTTGACACCACATGGTGTTGTTAGCTTTGTTTAGCCATGTGTGGGGGTGGGACAAGTATGTACTTGTTCCATCCCAATTAATTTACGGGTATTCCTCGATTCTAGTTTCCTCGATTTGCGTGCCCTCGGGTCGTTTTACGAAAAACGTTTTTATAAATTATGATCAACGACACAAAACGAATCTAATAAAAATTGTCTCATCAAAAAACGGAGTTCGAAAACGTAAATACGTAATCCTAAGGTTTCCGGTTTAGTCGTAAAGGACGTTAAATTAAAATCGTAAGTCATAATCTCTTCTCGTAAATTTGTGAGTTTACGAACCAACACAAATTTAAAATCTCAAAATAATATTCACGGACAAATTTATTTTTCTGAAATGTCGGACTGTCACCAAAACGGTGTATGTAAACGTAAGCACGTAACGTTGAATCCTCCGGTTTAGACGTAGTCGATGCTACTTCAAGACGTAAATCCAAATTACTTCCCAAAATAAGTGAGTTCATAATATAACATTAAAATAATAATTTCAAATAAATATTGAGAATAAAATATCAACTATAAATTGACGGATTGTCACAGCATTTACCCCTAAACAGGATCTTTGTCCTCAAAGATCATCTTAATACTCGCTTCTTATAGAGTTTAAGCCATGTGGGTATTTCCTCCACATTCGGTCTTTTCTCACAAGTGTAATTCATTACAATACGCGAGTTTCATCAAACATAACTACGAGAATAAGATCAGGCTTAATGTCGACTTACTTTCTCTATCCATGATGTTCATGGGTTTTTTATGAATGCAACTTTTCGCCGATCTGAACTTTATCAAGAAGAATTCAAATTTTCCCTTGATAGATATTTATCAAGTTCGATTTACGAAACATAATTCACGCATTCCTTGAAGTCCTAGGGTAGATCCAGCTTATATGCCTTTCAAACCAATCTTTTTACATCATCTCAATAGTCCCATACAACGGAGACTTATATCCCATGACCTTTCAGATTATCAATTCATTTTCCATGGTTAAAATTTTTGGCATAACTTCGCTACCCATCTGGCACTTCAAGATCAACATTTCATATTCACATAACCTCCTGCCCACTACCGGCAGTCAATAATCAAATCCTAATTTCAACAATCATTTCAGGTCTCGCGGGTCGAGTATCTTGTAAGGTTAGGTTTGCCATCATAGGAAACCTTAAACCTAAAAGACATGTCCAACTCACAATGGGTGTATGTCGGGTGTCTTCATCTCAACTCATGCTTACAGATGCTCTAATTTTTAAATCTTAACAAGATTCGATCTCGATCCTAATACGATAGTTATCAATGATAATATCTCCAAAGGAAAACGATTATGCGGTTTATTCAATCATTCAAATATAAAACAGCACTTATAGTATTTTGTATCGTTACTTTACCCTTTCCCTTCGATTGGGGTGGTACATAGTACTCTCATCAAGGTTCGTTCTCAATGACTTCTGAGCAAATCTCTAGAAATTCGATGCGAAGCGAGGATCTTGATATAGATGATCGATACAGGCACACCATGTTTACATAACTCCTTTAAATACAAAAGAGTCTATTTCTTCATCAAGATTCTATCATTAGCAGGAATGATATTAGCAGATTTGGTCAGTCTGTCGACGATGACCCAAATCGAATCAAATTCAGATGATGACCTTTGCAATAGTTAGACATTTACTAATGTATGAGGCGATGTCTGCCTTCATAATTTGTCATTAGTACAACTTCTTCTGATAATGATACATTAAATCAGAAATGACAAGAATAGAATACTTATACTTACAAGATGACTTCATCTCAAAATCTCCATATTTAGACGATCACAAGTGGTCTTTAAAACATTTAATGCCATCGGTTTCTCAATTCTAATGGTTCACATTAGCCGCGAACCCCTTTTATTATCTATATTATCCTTCTTACAAGCATTAGTTATTTCTAAATTGTTCGGCAATTTATTTTGCACAGTCATTACTAAGGAACACATCCTAATTGATTCTTTATATTTTCTACATAATGTGTCGGTAATTACGTTCATCTTCCTTCATATTTTCTAAGTTTCAGTTTCGTTTCAGCTATCATTTTTATCAGTTTTGCTTAATCCGACGTTTAAAGCGTCGATAATTATTACAACTAATTAAATAATAAATATTTAATTTTTATGAAACATAACGTAAAAATTTTAATTTTTCTTAGTTCGACCAATTATAAAGTGTTCGAAATAAATTTGAATTTAATTAACAAGATTTTTGTTGATTTATCAAAAATAATTAATAGGATCGTAAATGTTCGAAAAAATCTTTATTTATATTTTGGTCAAAATTTTCTTATTTGAAAAGCAAAAAGTATCGTTTCAAATTTCAAGTCATAAGTTATATAGTTTCCTCAATTCTTCTTAAGTTGTCTAGAAGTATACACGAACATTTACCCCTAAACGGTAGTTTAGTTAAATGGTTTGTGTATAAGGGAGTAATCCCTTAAAAATCCTTTGTTAAAACATTTGTCAAAATATTTTGCACTTTCTTTTTAGTATAACTCAAAGTCTTAAATGACTTCTAATTTTTGAAGAGTCAATTTATATTCCATTATCTATTAATCACATGGTTAAATCATGTAAAGGTTTAAGTCTTAAGTCATATGTTAAATATTCAAAGTACAGGTTTTCATTGTTCGGCCAATTCAGGGCAGTTCATAAATGATTATTAACTCATTCTTATTCTTATAAACAAACAAATAGTCCTTAATGATCACAAGCATGAATTTATCACTTTACAGCCTACACACGTGATTCACCCAATTTATGAATACTACATGTGTATTAGTCAATCCAAACGACATAACATGAAACTTATAATATTCATTACAAATTCTAGATGTAGTGATTGGAATAGATAATCTTTTTCACGGACGCGAAATTAATGATAACCATGCCATGGATCAAATCCTTAAAATATACGCTAGAACCTTGTAAATGATCGAACAAATCTTCCATTTCGAGTCATGGATATCGTTTTCGATTGTCAATTTACTCAGTTCACAGTAATCTATAAATATAAGGAATGATAACACCATAGCTCTTTATGATGACGAGCTCGGTAGAATAAAATCTTTCTCCAACAACTCTCTCAGTTGTACGGTAATTCCTTTAATTTAGATGGTGCTGATGTACAATGCACATGCCACAGGTGCAGCACCAGGAATATAATCAATACCAAATTCAACTTGCCTTAATGGCGAAAGTCTAGGTAATTCACCAGCAAATATTTCCTAAAATTTCAGATAACAGAAACATCTTTTAATAAATTCATATTAGGTTCTTCTAGATTACAATATCTATAACTAGTTCACAACCATTCACGGTATAATTTTAAGTCTAAATCCAGGATATGATTATCCATCAAGAATTATTTATATCACTTTTGATAATCAACATCTTATCTTTTAGGGGAATGCTACTCGAGTTCCCATCAATTAAGACAATGTCGTCATGTCATAATCAATCAATCCATTCTACTGGCATTACCAACTTTTCAGTTTCATTGCCGTCGATAAGATGTGAACTTTTCAAAAGACCAATAATAATACATAATCCTTCACAAGTTCAAGGATATTTGGAGACATAACTAACCTTAAAAGAGTAAGGTTAACGCATAATCTACGCGAGAGAATTTCAAATCAGATGCAGACGAAAACATTTAATGAATATGAATATATCCCATGTTTTCATAATTTGAGTACGCATTCGAAAGCTCCTCGGATCGTTACCCAGGTCATTCAAATGAAATCAAATCAAAAGAAATGATAGGAACGTCGATACATCCAGTCGGGTATCAATACTCGGTAATCATATACTTTTCCTAAGAATCTCACTACGAAAGAACTGGACAGGAAAGAGTTGTCAATTGTCAAATAAGACAATATCCACAGATGAGTAAATTCGACTCAGAAGAATAGATGCTACAGGCACATATGTAGGTGTCCCTAACACTATGTCCTTATTTTTCACTTCTTGCAGATCTCATAAATTTTAATCTCTCATAACTTCAAAGAAAATGTAGTGTTTATTCATTAGTTTTATGGTGACTACTAATCAGCCTTGCATGGTCCATTCTAAATTGTATGTAGGCGCGCAACTATATACAATTTCAAGATTAACGATGCAATACTCAGTTCGTCAAAATTTTATCATCATGTTTATAATGAAAACATTTTCATGCTTAATTCTTAAATAAGAATCAAAAATAACTTTACAAAGATTTTCTTTGTTATGAAAACAATTAAGTTTTCCAAGGTGTTTTATCAACAACTTCATTTCGATAATAATCTCACTTATAAATCTTGCTTTGAATAATCCTTATAGTGATGAAAATTCAATTTCTCTCAATGGATACGATTTCATCTTATAAAAACAATGAGTGATCTGCAAAAGAGTGATGGAGAGTCGTTCACCAAGAACTAACTACAATATAATAAGAAATGAGCTTAGCCAAATAATCATGAGGTTCATGATCTCGATGGCACTCAAAAGAATAATCCACAACGTACTCAATTCAAGATGAGTACTTGTTCAATGGTTGCATCACTAATGCGAACATTAGGGTGAAGCAATAAAAGATAGATAACATTGATAGATATAGAATTTAGCAATCAAAGGTAGTCTTTTCATTAATCACAAACAAGTCAAATTGTACCGTAACACATTATGTGTCACTATGTCATACAATTCCAAGATCTCATCCTACCAACTGATGTCTCAGTTAAGTTAGGGATTATTTTTAAAAGATACCACAATGAATACTAATCTACAAGAGTCATTAGGTGTCCCACCTGTCCCGGAAGATCCATCGGTCCCAATTCAGAAGAAGATTTCTTCGATTTGTTGGACACTGGGCATCCTCATTAGTGGACAATGGCCTAGGAACAACCTTTAACACAAACTAATAATCATTTAAAATCAATCACAGGACTTAACGACTTCCTCTTAACAATCTCATATTCCATACGGGTTAAATTTTACTTTATTCAAGTTTCAACCAATTTATACTTAATTCGATATCCTACCTCATTTTCCAATACTTCAGCTTTAACTTTAAACCTTAAAAGGGCGATAAAAGCTCAATATGATCAACACTCAATTTCCAATCCTATAACTCTTACAACAACAATTATCAAATGAGTCACTAGCATGAGATGTCTCACACATTCAATTAGATTTCTCGGAAAGGTACTAGTGGCATGAGGCTTTTGGGTAATGGTTCCAATGATAGCCTCAAGTGCAACATTCACCCTTTTGATTTCAATTTAAGAATTGGATGACAACGAATCAGATGACATCTTTCTAGGTGGTAATGTTTTGTCAAACTCCACTCCATAAGGAAAGATCGTCATGACATCGATATCATATTTAATCTCGCCAATTCTTTTTCAATATCACAATCAACTAATATCTACATTTCTACGAGTATCAACCATTTTGTTGGGATCATAAATATCCGCAACTTGGTTTATATCTAGGATAGCTAGAATTCCTAAGAGAATAGCTTCGATTAATTTGTTAGGGGATTTAGGGTTCCTTGTGACAATCTACGTCGTATAAATACCTCGTATAAATATTAAAATAATCATCAAACAATCATGTAATCAAATTACATCATATATATATATATATATATATATATATATATATATAATCCAAGTTATATATATATATATATATATATATATATATATATATATATATATATATATATATATATATATATATATATATATATATATATATATATATATATATATATATATATATATATATATATATATATATATATATATATATATATATATATATATATATATATATACACATATATATATATATATATATATATATATATATATATATATATATATATATATATATATATATATATATTAAAATAACACTTCTCAGTCTGGCCTTGTCGGTAACTCGGGAATTCTTCGGCACCGTTATAGTCAAAAGATTTTTAGACATTTTTAGAAAAATGTTTATAGTTAAATGATTTTGAAATGGTTTATTCAAAATCTTGGTTTTTAAAAATCTTTCGTTCTCTATAACGAGAGCTCTGGTACCAAACTGTAACACCCCCAAATTTATACAACTCAATACAGCGGAAGACTAGTTGGTGTTACGGGATAGCACATTACTCACATCATAGACAACGCTTAAAAATCGCGTCGTTTAATAATAAAAGCATTTCCATTCATAAATATCAAAATTACATAGGTCCCAAGTCATTGTATTTTATACAGGTTTTACAAAGCATTTGAATGGAAAATAATATTTAAGTGCGGGCCATGAATTCTTGTTATCTTCCCGAGAATTACCTTCAAGTACCTGAGATAAAACATGTTAAAAGAAAAGGTCAGGGATAACGCCGAGTGAATTCATAGAGTTTAATAAATTCCATCAATATAACGTTGGTATAAATTATTACCAAAAATCATTTCGTACAAATCATTGTAATAGGCCATAAAATAGCCAAAGTCATTTTTATACAAACCCTTATCGAAAATCATAATATAGGCATTTGCCTTAAAAATCATTATACGAGCCAATGTCGTAAAAACATCATACAATACGTTTTATAACGTTGTATAGATTAAATAAAAACCATTTTATGAATATGGTCATGAAAACTAAAACACAAACATAATATCAATAATATGACCCCGTATTGCTAGTCAGGCAATATATTGTAATTCGGTGCGTATAGCAGTATTTCGTTAATTGGATTATTATAAGCCGCATGACATTGTTACCTTACTAAAACAAACAACGGGTAGCTAGCCCGAAACTCATTTGCCCATCTAAATTAGCGTGTCGTCACAAAGGTCACGCTATGGAAATCTTCTCATACATAAATTCGCTTGACAATCAATGTGGCACGACGGGGATCAACCGTCAAGGCGCGAACTGGGGTGATCGTCCCCAAATAGTACTATTATATGCATAAGCGTCTACCAAATCCCGGTAGTTCACAATTCATGCTAATGGGACTTTTAGTGACATAACCTAACTTTAATAATCCATTTAATTTCATCTATCGGGTCATTTAATCATTTATCGGGTCATACAATCGGGTCATACAATCATTTGGGTCCAAATCAATAAACAAACAATCGGGACAAATGGTGTCCTATTTTATAAAAACTAACATGTTATCTCCCTCGCGGGTTTATAAAACATTTCATAAAAACATTTAAAAGAGTGTGAGGCTATGAACTCACGTGGATGTGGGAAAGCGGGTTATCGGCAATTCGGATGTACGGTACGTGCTTCAATCACGGAAACCTAGACAAATAATACTCGTCTTAGACGCTTGTCCAATGAATTTATAAAAGTAACAATTATGTATACATATGATGATTTTATATATATGATGATGATCAAGTGTTTTTATACATTTTTACTCATTCATTATAGTGTTATGTATTGGTAACTTTTGTACTAGTTTACTAGTTTTACTTATTTACATGTTTTAGGCCCAATACTATTCATTAGTCCAATTATACTTTTATTATCAGTATTTATACTTTACATGTTGGGCCCAAATGGGTTAAGCCCAATAAATAAGTTTATAAGTGTTTTAGACCATTTTGTTGTATTATTAGTTCAATAACGTTAACTTAGCTCGTTAATGTCCGTATGTTTTATAGTTCGGGTTTTATCGGTTTTTACTTGTTATATATGTTTATATATCAGTATATGAGTTTATAAAAGTTTACATTAGACGGGTCCAACCGTCTAAGTTTTATTTAACAAAAACGTTAATTTTACGGTAATAGCCGAAAAAGTCGTAAAAATCATGTCTATAGTTTTATAACTTATAAAACTTATCAAACTACCATTTTTATAAAATGTTCATTTATTTATCCTTATACATTTTTATATAAATGTATTATATAAGTTAGTGGGTTTTAATTCACATTTTATACTATTTTTAGTTGAGTGCTTATATAATACTATTAAACATTAATTCTTTAAAAATCTGATTTTTAGTTTCATGTTCACCAAAACAGCCATATCTAGAGTTATATATGGAGATAGAAGCTCAAATTTTTATGACATAAACTAAATGATATGTGCTCCATTTAACTCTCCTATAGCTACTGTTGAATCAGCCTTTAAGTATTTTCTAAAAATCGTCCAAAACAATGAACTCAGATTTGTATTCTAAACTTGTCTTGATCATATCTCACTCATTTTGATGATTCCATTACATGGCCAACTCTCACATGTGTATGACATCTAATACTTACTGTAAATTGATTCCACCATGCCATTTTATCAGTTTAACATTTGGTTACTTACTGTTTTTATACAGCCATCATATTTAGCAAGATTTTAACCTTGTTACCTATGGTTTTTCATCTCTTTAATCATATTTATCAACACTTGATCCCCACACAACATTTTTATCATCATATATTCATCATATACATATACAATAAGAAATAAAATACATGATTACATAATCAAAATAACAAGAGGATGGGGAGAACAATCTTTATACCACCAAAGTGATGAAATGATGAGCTTTTAGATGAACAAGAAATGGTTTTGGGTAACCAATCTTATGAGATATAAACACCACTTCTAGGATCACCAAGTATTTGTAGATTCCTCCAAAAATCAGCCCTTTTTCTTCATGAAAACTCTTTGAGAAATCAGCCCCAAACTCCCTTGAAAACTCCTTTTTACATGTTAAGATCACCTCCAATCTTCATAACTTCAATGGGTTTTCATCATATGTAAATTATACATATGATTTATGGTTGAATCAAGATCAAATGGGGGTTGTTTTGGATGAGTTTGGGACGAATTTTAGAGAGAGGGAGGAGAGTGTTTAGTGGTTTGCATGTGTTGAAATGAATGAAAATGGTTTGAGGTGGTGGTTTTGATGTTGGTTGCTAGTTTACAAGTAAATTAAGACATGTGTCTTAGCTTATCTTGTAAGCTTGACACCACATGGTGTTGTTAGCTTTGTTTAGCCATGTGTGGGGGTGGGACAAGTATGTACTTGTTCCATCCCCATTAATTTACGGGTATTCCTCGATTCTAGTTTCCTCGATTTGCGTGCCCTCGGGTCATTTTACGAAAAACGTTTTTATAAATTATGAATCAACGACACAAAACGAATCTAATAAAAATTGTCTCATCAAAAAACGGAGTTCGAAAACGTAAATACGTAATCCTAAGGTTTCCGGTTTAGTCGTAAAGGACGTTAAATTAAAATCGTAAGTCATAATCTCTTCTCGTAAATTTGTGAGTTTACGAACCAACACAAATTTAAAATCTCAAAATAATATTCACGGACAAATTTATTTTTCTGAAATGTCGGACTGTCACCAAAACGGTGTATGTAAACGTAAGCACGTAACGTCGAATCCTCCGGTTTAGACGTAGTCGATGCTACTTCAAGACGTAAATCCAAATTACTTCCCAAAATAAGTGAGTTCATAATATAACATTAAAATAATAATTTAAAATAAATATTGAGAATAAAATATCAACTATAAATTGACGGATTGTCACATCTTTGTCTTCAAACTATGATCTTCTTGTGTCTTGTAAACATTCATTAGATTTTGCAGCAACAGTGATTGTCTTCTTGAGTTAAATCTATTAACTCTGAATCATTAACTTCTATCTTGATTTGATGAGACAAAACCTTCTAAGTATCTTTTCTTTAATACTTCTTTGCTTGCAACTTCATACCTGAAATAAAACAGTTAATGTAAAACCCGCATGCTTTTGCCATGAATAGTACCCTTAGTAAACATACGTACATGTTAAAACTTTCCTTTTATACCATGAACACGTGTCACGATTATTAATTACAAAAGTTATGTACGTATTATTATTACGACAAGTATTAAGTACGTGTTAGTATACGATAATTGTTATCTATAATAATTATAATCACGAACATGAAATCATGAACGTAAGAATCATGAACATATAATTATGTATTTACGTATATTATTAATACGATTAATATCGTTACGTACAAGTATTTATAATAACACGAATATTTAATAATAACGTAACACGTAAACCCGAACACACGAACACGTAATAATTAGACACGAGAAAAGGCTTTGGCTTTCCCTAGGTGGGCCCTACAAGCCGCGGCATAAGAAGAAGAGAGGGGCCCAACCCATGATTTTGTTTTATTAAAAATAATAAACGAGGAAACTAAATATTTACAGAGTTTTCACAAAATTGCAAAAACCCTAAATCTCTCTCTCTCTCTCTCTCTCTCTCTCTCTCTCTCTCTCTCTCTCTCTCTCTCTCTCTCTCTCTCTCTCTCTCTCTCTCTCTCTCTCCTTTGGCCGGCGGCAAGAACACACCACAAGGGGTGTTTGTTTGATTTTGTTCAAGAATCATAAGAGTGTGTTCGTGTAATCATTGTCCATTCATTCCACGTATTTTGTTAATCCGTAACCTTCTTTTTCTTTTATTTAATTATTAAAACATGAACATGTAATTAAATAAAAACATGTCATGGGATCACGGGGTAAGAAAAAGGGTTGTTTTCGGGTTGGTTGTTTCGGACGACACACAAACCGAGAGCCCCATGGCTCTCGGCGTGTTTTTGTCACGACCAACAACCGAGATCTATGTCTCGGTGGTTTGTGTGTTCGGTCGACAGTAGGTACATGGCACCCCGACTTGCGTCAGGGGTGTTCTTGTGGTTTATGGGTCTCGGCGGCAGTAGTTACCACCACCGGCACACAGCCGGTGGCAGTTGCGGGTCAAGCAGGGGGAACCGCAGGCAGCGCAACAGGGGGCCACCGACACACAGCCGGTGGGAACCCTTGTGGTCAGCGGCTAGCCAAGAGCAGGGGAAAGAAGACCACCGACTTAAGCCGGTGGCAGTTTACCGAAAGCAGGGGCAACCGACTCAGCCGGTTTGCCACTATAGTATTAATTGATACATGTTTTAACCTAAGTATTTACAAGATAATTAAATTAATTAATACATGACTTATAATTAATTTAATTAAACATGAAACTTAGGTTCTTATTATTATTAAATGATACATGTTTTAACCTAAGTATTTAGTTATTTATTTTACACTATAGTATTAATTAACTATTAAACATGACATATAATTAATTAATAATCTTGACTTATGTTATATTAATATAGTATTAATACATGTTTTAACCTAAGTATTTTTATACACTTTAATTTAATTAAATCATGCTTACATTTAATTAAATCGTATAACCTATAGTTTATTTAATTAACAGATTATTATTAATAAACTATACTATAACTACATGACGTATGATATTAATTCAGCTTAATTCTAAATATGGAAACTTTCTAATTCTGGAAACTTACTAAACTTTCTATTTTTAGAAACTGATCTATTTTAAGCAGTTAATCTATTTTTGGAAACATTCTATTTTTGGAAACTTTCTATTTTTGGAAACTTTCTATTTTTAGAAACTTTCTATTTTAGGAAACTTGCTATTTTTAGGAAGTTGCTTATTATTACACAACAAGTATAATAATACAAGGAATACAAGTAATACTTAATTAGAATATATAGAATACATGATAAACACAGCATAACGTTAAAATCAGTAAAACAAGACATGAACATATAAAACAAGTTAAGACATGATAAAACCATTTGTGTACTCAGTAATCAGAACACTTATACACGTATACTATTTATTTAGCATTAGTGAGATCGAAGTAGGACTCTCTTCCGCTCGTCTTCTTCTTTCACTGGACTTAAAGTACGGATTTTCCGTCCTTTCAATATGGACATTCTTTCCTTATTAGGATTTGCTCGTCTGCAGCCAACTATTTTCTCAGTATTTGTTTTATATGTTTGATACTTATGTTAGATTAAGAGCCTAAGCCATACACATGCATGACCAGTGTCACCTAGTTATGGAGGTACCATAACCATAACACTGGAGGCACCAGTGTTATGACTTCCCCACGGCGAAGTGATTGCCCGTGGCATCCCTTTTCAGTTCTGGCCATTATATTATATTATCATGTGGGGCGTATGGGTGCATCCTAGTTACATGTTTAGCAGTATTATCATATTGAATGCGATGTGTTCCTTGCATCCTTCACTAGGAGTTGATCCCTCATACCCAGACTATTTAAATAGAGGCAACCCCTCTAATTGCATGACGAGATCTCCCCTCCAAATATTCATGCACGGTAGAACCTCATGACCTATATGGGTTATTTAGCTTATTAAAACAAATTTTCATAGAAACATAAGTCTTTTCAAACTATAAAACCAGTTTTATGAACATGAATCCATATTACTTAGAACTTATGATATTCCGTTGCTATTAGTCTTATAAGATTACGTTATTCCATGTCATACTTGTATATCCGTGCACTGAGCGTTATTCTTAGCCGTTTTCCTTTCATGTTCCCAAATGGCAGGTACTCAAGGGCGCTCGTAGACATTAAGCGTACGTGCATATGGATTGGAAGCATTCTAGCCTTCTCTACTTTATGCATTTCATCATACATTTTGCTACTTATTTCAATGGACATTATTTAGTCCTTTTCCTTTATAGTACTTATGTTTGTGTGTGATGAGCTTATACTTTGGGGTACCGATGTTTGTTTCTGGCATTTCCTTTTATGGTCATGTAATGTTTTAAGACATTTTCCTTGTATGCTTTGATGACACGCCATCATCACGCGTGACATTCCATTTACCAAAATAGGGTGTTACAATTATGGTATCAGAGCCAGCGCTTCGACCTGTAGGCTCTCAAAACACGACATATGATTAGTGTGTAGTCACTATGGTCTTCCTAGAACTGACAGTTGGTTTTCATGCATTCATTGTTTTCATGCATTCATGTGTATGTCATTGTCGTTGGTTTAGGACTAAGTAATGGTTAGTACAGGACTGGCCGTATTTAGTCGCATGTGCTTTTATCAAAACTTTTAACTTTGGGACCGACCCATTGGCGTCCCCTCGCCATGTCTTTTGTTTTGAGTGAACTGACCATAGGCGTTCACTCTCGGGCATATAAAAGTTTTAATAAAACTGCATCATGCATTCATGTACTAGTTTTCCTGCATAAAATTTTTCTCATGATTTATTGGTATACATTTTTTTTTTCATGTATAGATTTTATGTTTTATCAGTTTAATCATGTATTTTTGTTTTATACTGTAAGATGGTTCTCACACGCGAGCAGGAACAACTCAATGCAGCAGTCCAAGCTGCGATGAAACCTTTGCTTCCTCAGCTGAGGAACGAAATCAGGGTTGAGGTGCAGGCTGCCAACAATCAGCAACAACACCCAGTACCTCCTCCTCTTCCTCTAGAAACATTGGTCACATGGCTGGAGAGATTCAACAAGCAACGTCCTCGATCCTTTGAGAGAACTGATAGACCCAGTGAAGCTGAAAGCTGGTTGGCTCACATCGAGAAGATATTCGATGCAATGGGTTGTGACCTCATCTTCAAGCTGAGGTTGGCCTGTTACAAGTTCGAAGGTGATGTACTGGGATGGTGGAAGGCAGTCAAGCAGTCTGAGGGAGGTGACAATTGGGTGGCTGGTTTGACTTGGGCTCAGTTCAGGGAGTTAGTGATGGGACAGTTCTTCCCCAAGGCTGAACAAGACAAGCTGAAGAGGGAGTACCACAAAATCAGGCAGAGAGCTGGGGAGAACAGCAAAGAGTTCATGCAGAGCTTTCTCCGTTTGGCTGGTTTTCTTGGCGCAGCAGCAGGTACTGCCGAAGAGCAAGCATACCACTTCCGGTGGGCTCTTCGTACAACGGTCGCCAACAACTTGGTGTGTGCTACTTTCAACACGGTGGCACAAGTTGCCGATGCAACACGTAAGCTGGAGATGCTGCAAGAAAGAGAGGAGTTCAGGGAAGTAGATAGACCCCAGAAGAGGTATTTATTCATTATTCAGCGGTGACCATTTTGAATTCATTTAGTATTATCCAATATTTATCTCTCTCTTTAAACTGCATCTTTCAGGCAGAAGACTGGGGACCGGTCTCATCCGGCAACTCAGCAAGAGCCTACTCAGCCTAAGGGTAACGGTCAGAATCAAGACCGTTCTTCTACGGATAGGCGTGGCGGTAATGATAATTACCGTAACAACACTGGAAACTCCAACAACAGTAGGTCCTTACACTTACTCATTTCCTTATGTTACATGTGAGAACTCATAATTCTGACACATTAGCAATCTTCTACCAGGAATCATGGTAACAAGAGGGAGCATAATCAAAGAGGTTCACAACCTAACCGTCCAGCTATCATTGTTATAACATCTTAAGATTTTTCTACATTGTCCTTTTGTACCTATAGATCATGTCTCATGTATACTTTTCCAAACTGGCTCCCAGCCAACATGGGCACCTGCTGGAGGGTATACTCACCCTCTTTGCACTACCTGCAACCGTAGGCACGGATAGGTGTCTAAACACCCATCCTTTTTACTACTTAACTACAATAATAACCAAGCCAAAACGTGTATTTTATGTCGTAAATGTCGGAATTATGCGTGGTTTGTGTTTTTGTTGTGATTTAGGACCACAATGTGAAAACAGGAGAAAACACGGGCATTCACGGGCTTTTATCGAAGAAAAAGACAAAAGACGAAGTCAAGAAATCAAGAGTGCAAAAAGAACGGAAGTCCAAGACCAATTCTGAAGATTTATCGAATAAAAAGTCAAAAGACGAAATTTTACTAAAAGCCGAAGAACTCAAGTCTAATTTATTGAAGATATTACAAGACGAGAGTAGAAATCCCGAGACAAAGTCGTTAAAGTCAAAAATTAAGAAGATTAAGGACTTAATGACAATTAAAGAAAGAAGAAAGAGGGGAGGAAGCTTCCACTAAGCACCTCCCTAATCTCCTATAAATAGATGTCATTTCCTTTCATTTGTTTTTGTTGGCTAAGTGTGACAATTAGCTCTTCCATTTTAATTACTTGCACATTTAAATACATGCCATTTACTTAATTGTCTTGCACCTTAAATTCATTTAATTTCAAGTAAGTTTCCTTTTAATTGTTGTTAATCTTTACTTTTATTGTTCATCTCCTATTTACCTTTCTTGTCAATCTTTAATCTTTATGTGTATTGTTTATGTTCATGTTATTGAGTTTTTATTAAATTGATTAAGTGGGTTTTGATTAGTATTGTTAGTTTGATTGTTTTGGATTGTTTGTTTATGATTAGTAGATGTTATTTGGTTAGTTTGATTTAATCTTTTGGTTGATTTGGATTAGTTTTGGTTAGATCCGTATTTCTTTTTGTCCCGTGTTCTTCGCTACTGTTGTTATTTCCAGGTTATTCCGGATCAACGGTTTATTCCGAACCAAGCAATCTTTCCTGGTCAAGTGAATATTCCGGATCAGTGGACTTCATTTGGAATAAGTTGATATTCCGAATCAGTGAACTTCTTCCGAATCAGTGAACATTCCGAATAAAGGCAGATATTCCGGATAGGTGACATATTCCGGATAGGTGACATATTCCGGATAAAGCTTTTATTCCAGATCAAAGCAGATATTCCGAACCAAGCAGATATTCCGGATCAACAACTTCTTACGATTCAAAGGTTGTTCATTCGGAATATTCAACATTCCGAATCAAAGGTTGTTCATCCAGAATATTCAACATTCCGGATCAAGGGGTATTCATTCGGAATATTCCGGATGAAGGTCTGAGCTTTTATTCCGGATCAACCAAACTTATTCCGGATCAACAATTATTCCAGGTAAGTGAATTATTCCGGATAAAGGATTTATTCCGGATCAAGGTTTTTGGTAATTATTCCGAATGAAGAAGGATCATTCCGAACGAAGGTGACATTCCGGATGAGTGATTATTCAGAATGAGGGTATTTTCCGAATGAGCTGTTTTCAGGTTCTTTTAAGTTTTTGTTTTTAAGTTTAAAGTTTTAAGCTTTACTTTTTCCGCCTTTTTCCTTAGTCGCACTTTAAGTTTAATTGCCTTTAAGTTTACTTGCCTTAGTTTAAGTTTTAGTTGCATTTTAAGTTTGCCTTTAGGATAGTTTTAAGTTTGCGTTATTTACTTTTAGTGCCCATTTACTTTTAGTCACGCTTTTAAATTCTTGTCCTTTATTTTCACTTAGATTTAGATTTTAAATTACAGCCATTTACTTTAAAGTTTTTGCATTTTAATTTTACTACAACGACAAAACATTTGTTTCCACCAAAAGACAGCTGAGTCGCACTTAAACCAGTTATCAATTCGATTAGACAGGAACAACGAACTTTAATTTATCTTACTAGGCAAAAGCCTTGTATCAGGCACCCATGGCCTATCGCCGCGATAGCGACACATGCTACAAGTGTGGCCTTACTGGTCATCGCATGAAGGACTGCCGCAAGGGCGAGATGGAGGGCACATCTTGACATGCTGATTCCAAGCCGCCTCCTACTAGTGGATGCGTTTACACGACTTCTCGCGACCTGGCCAACAAGTCTATAGGTAACATCACTGGAATCTTGTATATGTATGGTCAAGGTGCATGTGTTTTATTTGACACGGGTGCTACTCATTCGGTCATTTCTACTGCTTATGCTAAGAATGTTAGGATATCCCCTATGCCATTAGAGAACGTACTAAACATTTCCACGCCTTTAAGAGACTTTGTACGCATAACCCATGTGTACAAGAGCCTTCTCCTAGAGTTTGATGACAAGATTCGTCCTGTTGACGCACTTCCTCTAGATATGTGCGATTTTGACATGATATTAGGCATGGACTGGCTATCCAAACATCACGTCACCATAGACTGCCATACATATCGGGTCATCTTCGGTGATGCAAATGCACCAGAGTACATTCACGACGGGTTCGTACCCGGAAGGTCTGTACAAATCATATCGACCTTGCAAGCACGGGCACTATTGTCACATGGTTGTGAGGGATATCTTGCTATTGTTCATGATTTGGAGGCTGAAGCTCCATCTATCCAGAATCAGCCGATCGTGTGAGAATTCCCAGACGTATTTCCAGAAGAACTTCCGGGCATACCACCTGCTCGTGAAGTGGAGTTTAATATTGAGCTCCTCCCAAGAGCTGAGCCAATATCCAAGGCTCCTTATCTCATGGCTCCCATCGAGCTGAAGGAGTTAAAGGAACAACTGTAGGAACTGTTAGAACGCGGTTTCATTCGACCTAGTGCTTCAACATGGGGCGCACCTGTTCTGTTCGTAAAGAAGAAGGACGGCAGCATGCGTCTGCGCATAGATTATCGTGAGCTTAACAAGATCACTATCAGGAATAGGTATCCACTGCCACGCATTGACGACTTGTTTGCCCAACTCCAAGGGGCCAAACATTTCTCCAAGATTGATCTGAGGTCGGGCTATCATCAGTTACGGGTTAAAGAGAAGGACATCGCCAAGTGTTAGCCCTATAAAGTTTATATAGTCGAACAAGAATGTAATAGGTCATCTTAGTCGTAAATGGTCTTGTATTGAAATAGGTTAGTCGGGAAAATCGGGCTTGGACTTTAAGCTAATATTGTATAAGTTAGGGGCATAAGCCCAAGCAAAGCCAAGCCAGGCCCAAGGAAACTAAACCTACGGCCCAAATGCCAAGGGTATATAAACCCTCATCCATGTGTGGAAGAGGGTGTTGGTTCATTTCTTTTCACATAGTAAAAGTGTAACCTTCCACCACACTCTCTAGTTTCTCTCTCTAACTTTCTTCTCTTTCTCTCTCTAAATATTGTGTTTTGGATTAATATGGGAATAACATTTGGTATCAAGAACCTATAGTGGATAGGTGATTGAAGATTTCATGTGTTGTGTTCTTGATTTTTCGTGCCTATTTTGATCTAAAACTCACGTACCAATTTTTTTTGTGTTTTTATGGTTTTATTCTTGATACAAATCATCTACATACTATTTGTAGTGATTTGGTATTGTTACTTTGGTTAAAAACACAAAATTTTTGGGTGCTTGGATCATTTTTAGGCTAAAAATCTCGAATAGTTGTGTATTATCCGAGAACAGCGGGACTTATTCTGATCGCAAAGTTTGAGGGTTTCTCATTCTGATCGTGTATTCTGATCACACATTGCAATCTGATATTGCAATCACACATTGCGATCTGATATTGCGATCACACATTGCGATCTGATATTGCGATCCATATTGCGATCTGGTATTGCGATCTATATTGCGATATGATATTGGGATCCATATTTCAATCTGATATTGCGATCTATATTGCGATTTGGTATTGCGATCCATATTTCGATCTGATATTGTGATCCATATTACGATCTGATATTGCGATCCATATTGCGATCTGATATTGCGATCACACATTGCGGTCTGATATTGCGATCACACATTGCGATCTGATATTTCGATCACACATTGCGATCTGATATTGCGATCACACATTTCGATGGGTATTTCGATGGGTGACATTGCGATGGGTATTCCGATGGATATTTTGTTCGAGTACTTTTCAGACTTAGCCACTATTTAGACTTGTCCCGGAACATAGTAAAATTTATTTTTTCCTAGACCATTTTTAGGCCATTTAAGCTTCGATTTCAAATTTTGGCGATGCGAATAATTTTTCGACCAAAAATTCAAATTTTCGGACCAAAATTCAAATTTTTAGGCCAAATTTCAATTTTTTAGGTTTTATTTTTCATTAAAATTTTCATTTTTCAAAATTTTTCCCTACTAGTTATTGGCTATTTCTAACTCGATTTCAAAATTTAGTGATTCAAAATTTTTCGGCTTATCGTTTTGTCAGACTGAGGAATTTATTGTCCGACTGAGAACAAATCGGATTTTTCGGAATTTCCACCACAATCAAATCACAACACATCCACTAAGATCCGTAATCCATACACATCATATCCTCTTCGAGACATCCGTTCAATGGACATCTTCGTGGATTCAACACCAACAACGTCCATGACTGAGATGAATAAAGAGAAGATGAAGAATCAAGAGGTTCAGACAAATACTATGTAGGATATTGTAAATCTTGCTTATGTTTTGAGAGAGAAAGAGATAGAAAGATAGATGATTTCACACACACTTCTAGAGAGATAAAGTGAATAACTATGTGTAAAAATGAATGAAACCACGAACCTCTCCATCTAAGGAGATGGTTTATATACCCAAGCCCATGAGATAGGCGTGGGCTTACAACTTGGGCCGGCCTACACATGTTGTAGGCTTGGCATGGCCTTAATTGTTTAATATTAGTAAAACTAAACTACGAGCTATTACTTAGACTATTGTTGGAGTGACCGATCATTTCTAATACGTAAAACGTATTTCCAACAATCTCCCCCTAAGGGAGGTCACTCCAAACAAGGGCGTTACCCAAGTTACAATAATAAAACAAACCTACCATACTATGCTTATCTTGAGCTCGTAGTCTTCGTCTTTCTTTTCTTTTTCTTTTCTGGTGAACATGCTGATGTGATCTTTGACATCAATCTTTAGCATTAATCTCTTGCCTTGATCTTGTGCATCCTTCACTTGTTATCTTTGCCTCTTCGTGACTTCATGTCCCACATACTTATACCTTCATAATTCTTGAAAGCGTCAGAGTTCTATACAGCGGAAGACTTGACTTTTAGGCTTTCTAGAACTAGATGAAGTATTAAGTGCATAAAGTATAAGCATGCGGGGACGACTTCTTCTTGGATTCCTAATAAGTGTGAAAACACTTATCCTTTTACCACTTATTTCCAATAATAACACGACCAAAACGTGTATTTTATGTCGTAAAGTCGGAATTATGCGTGGTTTGTGTTTTTATTGTGTTTTAGGACCAAAAGATGAAAAAGGAAGAAAACACGGGCTTTCACGGGCTTTTATCGATGAAAACGAGAAAAGACGAAGGCAAAAGATCAAGAGTGCAAAAAGAACGGAAGTCCAAGGCCTATTCTGAAGATTTATCGAAGAAAAAGTCTAAAGACGGAAGTTTAATGAAGTCGAAGAACTCAAGTCTAATAGAAGAAGAAAATTACAAGACAAGTTCAATATACATCGACAAATCCCGAGACGACGTCGAGAAAGACAAAAGATTTAAATCGAGTTGAGAAGAAAGAAAGAAGAGGCAACACATGCACACCTTCCCATTTTCCCTATAAATACACTCCTAATACACATTAGGAGGGTTGGTTAGTTTTTAGTAGTTAGTTTCATTTTCATTTTTTCTTTCTAGTTTTTAGAGAGAGAAAGTTCCAAACTTTCTCTCACTAAGTTTTCATCTTTTCTTTCTTTTAATCTTTCAAGATTAAGCCTTTTGTATTTGGATTCCATTAATCAAGTTCAAGTTAAGCTTTTTGTTCATTAATCTCTTTTTACCTTTCATGATTTTTGTTTACTTTTGGTGCGAAATATATTTGATCCGTGTTGATCTTTATGTTTTTTTTCTTAAAAAGTTAATCTTTTTATTCCTACATAAGCTTTCAAACGGATAAGCTTTAAGATCTTTGTGCTTATTGGCTTATTTGTGTGTTTAGCTTATTTACTTTTTGAATGTTTTCTTAAAAAGTTTCTTCTTTTATGGTTTGATTTAAAAGATTGCTTATTTTAAGTTGGAAAAGTTGTTATTTGTGCTTATTTAGTCCTTTTCATTATAGATTCGTTCAAGTTTTGGTGTTAGCTTATCATCCTAGCCTATCACTTAGCTTATTTTTCGAATCAAAAGGTAATCGGAAAAGGTTTAAACCCTTTTCCGATTGAAGCATTCCGATTAGCCCCCCTCATTCCGATCTTTAAGATCGGATTAGGGAGTTTGCATTCCGATTAGCTACCCTTGGTATTCCGATCAACCTGATCGGATTAGGGTTTTATTATTCCGACTGTGGGGCTTTGTTAACATTCCGATTGGGTGTCTTGCTAAACATTCCGATGCCTCCTTTTTCTTTATTCCGATTGGGCATTCCGATTTCAGTATTCCGACAAGAGTATTGTTTAGTATTCCGATTTGCCTTGTTTTCCCACATTCCGATTAATCATTCCGATTGAAGCATTATTTTGACATTCCGATTGGGTATTCCGATGAGATTAGTTTCTTGTTTTTACAAAGTTTTCAAGTTTTAGACTTATTAAGTTTTCAAGTAATTTTCTAATCTTGTCTTTAAGTTTTCAAGCATTTATTTTTAACTCGTCCTTTTAGTTTAATCTTTAAAGCTATTATTTTACTCAACGACATTTACATATTTGCTATTAGTTTAAAATAGATAATCAACCAAACCATTTATTATTCCACCAAGAACAATTGAGTCACACTTTCTACCAATAGTCAATTCGAAAAGATTCGGACGATAAGACTTCATACTTGGTTGCAAAACCATGTATTAAATGGCGCCGCTGCCGGCTCTTTTCGTTAAGATTAACGGTTTTTAGTGAGAGACGCGTTGGATTTTGGGATCCGTTCATCTTTGAACGTTATTTTCCTTGCTTTAAAATTTTCAAAAAATACAAAAAAATTAAAAAACATAAAAAACCAAAAGTATTTCTTGCTTTGTTAGTTCTTTTGCAGGTGTATGCGCACTCGATCAACGTCTTATCAAGAGCCCGAGACTCTCGATAACTTTGACATGGCCGGTGTACACAACAACAATAATAATCCACCTCAAAACAACATGAATAATAACAACAATGAACCTCTACCGGACAATCGCCCTATGATCGAACTTTTGCAAGCACATGTAGAGGGCAACCATGTTGCTATTGTCATACCCGCGATTGGAGCCAACAACTTTGAGCTTAAATCCGGCTTTATTCAAATGGTCTCCGCTCAACCATTCTTGGGACGTACCATTGATGATCCTCATGACCAATCAAAAGGTTCCTTTAACTCACGAATACGGTCAAATTCAATGGGGTTTCACAAGAGGTAATCTGCTTGCAACTTTTTCCCTTCTCCTTAGAGGGACAAGCCCGACATTGGCTTGATAAGGAACCGCCACAAAGTATTCTTACGTGGACGGACTTAGAGACCAAGTTCATAAACTACTTTTTCCCACCCTCTCGTACTACCGCTTTGCGGAATTAAATCATTACTTTTGAACAAAAGTACGATGAGACTTTTTGTGAATCTTGGGACCGCTTTAAAGAACTTTTAAGAAAATGCCCACAACATGGTTTTACCAAAGTGCACCAAATCAATACTTTTTACAATGGTTTAAGCATGAATGACCAATATTCACTAAATAGTGCTTCGGGGGGGTAATCTTTTGGTTAAGTCTTCTAATGACGCTTGGGATATTATTGAGAACAAGTCTAGAGTTCAAACCAAGAGTGTTCGGACCAATGTGGCTAGTGCTAGCACTAATGAGAGCGACAAGAGACTTGATAAGCTTACTTCGCTTGTTGAATCACTTTCTCTCCAAGCCGCCAATAACACTAAAGCTATCACTGCCCAAGCCAATGCTATGACTCAATATTGTGATATATGTGGGGGATCTCACTCATACACCGATTGTCCTTCGACTCATGACAATCCGGAAAATGTGTATGCCGCCAACGGTACCTATGCTACAGGAAGCTATCAAGCACGTCCTCAAGGTGACCGCAACTTGCTCAGCTATCGCTCAAACAACTTTCTTTCACCACCTGGTTTCCCCCCACAAAACCCGAACAACCTCAATCGCAACAATCAAAACCAACCACGTGCTCCAACTCCATATCAAAACCAAAGAAACCCATATCCACCTCAAAGAAACAACCAAGTTTACCAACAACCTGCTTATCAACCACCCGCCTACCATGCTCCTCCTCTCAACCAACCTACAGCCTTACACCAAGATTTTGAAACCTACATGAGGACTAACGATGTGATCGTGCAAAATCTTCAGCGGGAAATGGTCAACATGAAACCAGATATGGTGAAGCAAGGGAATGATCTTCGAGCTGATATGCGAAACACTTTGGCAAGTCAAACGAATGACTTGAGGAACATGATGGCTAGTTTCTTCCCTAGTAATCAAGCCTCTGGATCAGGTTCTCTTCCGAGTAACACCGTTGCTAATCCAAGAGGGGAGATGAAAGCAATCACCACTCGTAGTGGAAAAGGTTTAAAGGAACCTGAGCTTCCTACACCTACACCGGTGATTGTGACAAAGGAAAACGAGTCTCCTTCTCCGAATCCTCCATCTTCTATTCCTCCAACTTATACCCCTCCATCACCCACGGATGTGAGTGCAAATTCTATCCCAAAGCCTTCATCTCAACCCAATATACCTTATCCTTCGAGGTTGAGGAAAGAGAAATTGAAGAACAAGGATTATATTCAGGTTTCGAACTTTCTTAAAATGTTCAAACAACTGAATTTCAATATCTCCTTTGCTGAGGCTCTCACTCACATGCCCAAATATGCTAAAATGTTTAAAGATATTCTCAGTGATAAGGAGAAACTTATCGATATTGCTCAGACCCAACTTAATGAGAATTGCTCCGCAGTGCTCTTAAGGAAATTGCCAACCAAACTTGGTGATCCGGGTCGTTTCTTGATTCCTTGCAACTTCCCGGGAATAGAGAATTGCATGGCCCTAGCCAATCTAGGTGCTAGTATAAACTTAATGCCTTCAAGTGTTTGGAAGAAATTATCTCTCCCCGAGCTAGTCCCCACACGAATGACTTTGGAATTAACCAACCGTACGGTTGCTTATCCAGTGGGGATAGTCGAAGACGTTTTCGTTGGCGTTGACAAATTCACCTTCCCGGCGGATTTTGTTGTCGTTGATTACGAGATGGACCCCGGTGTTCCATTAATCGTTGGACGTCCATTCCTGAGGACCGGTCGCACTCTCATTGATGTAGCCGCAGGCGAATTAATCACGAGAGTTGGTGACGATAAAATCGTCTTCAACATGGGTAAACTTTCTAAACAACCTTCGGAAACGAGAGTGTTAGTTTTATTGACGTTCTCGATGAGGCTTGTGAAGAACACTTTCATGATGCTTGCAAAAGTACTCTCTCTTCTCTACCCAATGTTGAGACCGTTGCCTCAATTGCTCCGTCATTGACTCCTTTTGGAGAAAGTGACTTGGATGATTTTGAAGCTAGCTTGGGTCCTCTCGATCTTAAGTATGATGATTCTCCCACCGATTGGGATGAAGACATTCGTACCATTGAGAAACTTCTCAATGAGGACCATACTTCTCCACCATCTCCTAAGGCTATCTCTACCGATGATCCGAAGTTGACTACTAATACATGGTTTTGCAACCAAGTATGAAATCTTATCGTCCGAATCTTTTCGAATTGACTATTGGTAGAAAGTGTGACCCAATTGTTCTTGGTGGAATAATAAATGGTTTGGTTGATTATCTATTTTAAACTAATAGCAAATATGTAAATGTCGTTGAGTAAAATAAGAGCTTTAAAGATTAAACTAAAAGGACGAGTTAAAAATAAATGCTTGAAAACTTAAAGACAAGATTAGAAAATTACTTGAAAACTTAATAAGTCTAAAACTTGAAAACTTTGTAAAAACAAGAAACTAATCTCATCAGAATACCCAATCGGAATTATTGATCGGAATGTCAAAATAATGCTTCAATCGGAATGATTAATCGGAATGTGGGAAAACAAGGCAAATCGGAATACTAAACAATACTCTTGTCGAAATACTGAAATCGGAATGCCCAATCGGAATAAAGAAAAAGGAGGCAGTCGGAATGTTTAGCAAGACACCCAATCGGAATGTCAACAAAGCCCCACAGTCGGAATAATAAAACCCTAATCCGATCAGGTTGATCGGAATACCAAGGGTAGCTAATCGGAATGCAAACTCCCTAATCCGATCTTTAAATCGGAATGAGGGGGGCTAATCGGAATGCTTCAATCGGAAAAGGGTTTAAACCTTTTCCGATTACCTTTTGATTCGAAAAATAAGCTAAGTGATAACTAGGATGATAAGCTAACACCAAAACTTGAACGAATCTATAATGAAAAGGACTAAATAAGCACAAATAACAACTTTTCCAACTTAAAATAAGCAATCTTTTAAATCAAACCATAAAAGAAGAAACTTTTTAAGAAAACTTTCAAAAAGTAAATAAGCTAAACACACAAATAAGCCAATAAGCACAAAGATCTTAAAGCTTATCCGTTTGAAAGCTTATGTAGGAATAAAAAGATTAACTTTTTAAGCACAAAAACATCAAGATCAACACGGATCAAATATATTTCGTACCAAAAGTAAACAAAAATCAAGAAAGGTAGAAAGAGATTAATGAACAAAAAGCTTAACTTGAACTTGATTAATGGAATCCAAATACAAAAGGCTTAATCTTGAAAGATTAAAAGAAAGAAAAGATGAAAACTTAGTGAGAGAAAGTTTGGAACTTTCTCTCTCTAAAAACTAGAAAGGAAAAATGAAAATGAAACTAACTACTAAAAACTAACCATCCCTCCTAATGTGTATTAGGAGGGTATTTATAGGGAAAATGGGAAGGTGTGCATGTGTTGCCTCTTCTTTCTTTCTTCTCGACTCGATTTAAATCTTTTGTCTTTCTCGACGTCGTCTCGGAATTTGTCGATGTATATTGAACTTGTCTTGTAATTTTCTTCTTCTATTAGACTTGAGTTCTTCGACTTCATTAAACTTCCGTCTTTAGACTTTTTCTTCAATAAATCTTCAGAATAGGCCTTGGAATTCCATTCTTTTTGCACTCTTGATCTTTTGACTTCGTCTTTTCTCGTTTTCATCGATAAAAGCCCTTGAAAGCCCGTGTTTTCTTCCTTTTCATCTTTTGGTCCTAAAACACAATAAAAACACAAACCACGCATAATTCCGACTTTACGAAATAAAATACACGTTTTGGTCTTGTTATTATTGGAAATAAGTGGTAAAAGGATAAGTGTTTTCACACTTATTAAATCCCCTACACTTGACAATTGCAATGCCCTCATGCAATGCATTAATTTTAAAGCACGGTTTACATTCTTCATCATAAATAACCCATCTTGGCCTTTATTAAATACTAAACATTTAAGGAAAATAAGAAGATAGAAAACAAATAAAGAAATCAAAGACTTACATTGGTTTTAGGCGGCCATGAACATTTTTCATCCTCAAGTTTCACGTTCCCCATACCAAGCTTAAAAACGAGATCATTGTTATTATAAGTTAGCAAACTAACACGAATTCATGTGGGCCAATTATTCACTTAGACTCCCTTATTCCTAGGTGTATCTCTTATATTTTATTTTTGTCTTGAATTATCACGATGATGCATTGTTTGACTTATTTCGATAGTTATTTAGGCCGAAAATAAGGTGAACGATTTAATCAATAGTTAGCTAAAGGACAAAATCTTTTATAACTGCTTCTCGGGACCTCATAAAGTTCATATCTTGGCATAACTCGCTTCACGATTTGAGACCTTTCTCGGACCGATATTTAGCAGCGACTTCATACTTCGAATCTTGAGAGACGTTCATGAAATAATGGTCTTCTCTTCATAATAGGAATTTCTTCACTTGAACTTTTTGAGAGATTCTTCAAATTTGGACCACGACTTCTTCATTTTTCTCCAATCTTTATTTTGGACTTTGATATACAACGATCCGCCTCCTTTTAGGACTTGGATCTATTTATCCTCATACCTTGTTAGGGCCTTTTTGGATAGACTTCTCCATGATCTTTTGGGGAGTATTTGCTTTTTGTCGTGTGTCTCGATCCTTCATATTGATTTTCGATAAATGATTCTTCACATCACTTTTGGATCTTTAGCAACAAAATGTAGCCCTCATGCCTTGTTTGGGCCTTTTCGGACTCGCCAATCTTCGTATCCCGCTTCAATAAGTTATGCCTTGGCTATGAACTCTAATTAATACCGAGCAACTTTTAAACGATCTTGGGCTAGAAGCTAAGTAACTTTTCAAACCGTACAACCTTTTATTGCAAATAAATTTATTAACAAGCGATGGGAGAATAGACTCATAATTAACTCACATAAATTCACGAAAGAATACCTAACTTATAATTGACTCTATCATCTCTCGTCCTCCACAATTTAAAATCTCAAGGAATGAGACTCGTGGATGCTTAGCCAATTAAATCAAAATTTTGGGTTTTCGAGTCTCCTATAGGATCTTGCAAATTCTTAGACTTTTTCAAGTTTAGAAATCGCATTTTAAAGATCCCTTGATAAACAACTCTCTAGGATCAATTATAGGAACTTGCGAAAAGTTCTTGTTCTTAACCCGTGACTTAAACACGTTAAGGATACTAGCTAGAGTAAACTTAGATAAGTAAACTCGGGTTGAGTGAAAATGTTCATGACTTTGAAAAATTTAAAACCACTTTATTTAAGCAAGGAAAGAAAATAACCATAACAAAGGAAAATACAACTATACAACTAGGCCAAAATAGATTAAAAATTTTGAAAAATGTCGAAAAATCAAATTTTCCGGTTAAAATGAGGACAAATTCATAGAAAAGACCACTTACTTCGATAGAAGTCCCCCTACACTTGATATAAACATTGTCCTCAATGTTTAAGCATGTGGGAGTAAACTCCCCTACACTTATGACATTGTGCACTTTGTTTAAATCTTGCTAAGGAAAGGACAACTAAAGTGATTTCAATGTGAACATATAAAATATGAAATATTGAATCACGACAGTTTAGGATAGAACCAGGAAGTCGGGTACACGGGATCACGGTTCGTCAAAAGTCGACGAGGTGCTCTTTGAAGCTTGAATCCCTGTAGAGAATAAGAAACAAGACAACAAACCCATACGGGGCTCCACCTACACTTATTATGAAAGCAGTAAAGGATAGATCACGGGTTGCCTCCCGAGAAGCGCTTGTTTTTGTTCACCGAGTCACGAGCCTGACTCGACCCAAATTTAGTTCATGGGAAACGTGGTGAGGGATGGAATCATCTCATGAGAGATGTCCTCACCAAAGTACAGCTTCAAACGCTGGCCATTCACCTTGAAATTGGGACCATTTGGCTGAGAAAGCTCAATGGTCCCATATGGAAAGACTTTGGCGACGGTGAATGGACCAGACCAGCGGCTCTTCAACTTGCCAGAAAAGATCTTCAACCGAGAGTTAAAAAGTAAGACTTGATCACCAATGTGGAACTCTCGGTTCTTAATTCTAGCATCGTGGATGATCTTGGTCTTCTCCTTGTAGATCAGCGAGTTCTCATAAGCTTAATTCCTTAGTTCATTTAGCTTGTTGAGTTGAATCTTGCGATGATCACCGGTTTTGTTGATGTCGAAGTTAGCCCACTTCAAGGCCCATTACGCTTTGTGTTCCAGCTCGATAGGGAGGTGGCATGCTTTCCCGTACACAAGACGATAAGGAGTGCAACCAATCGGGGTCTTATAAGCAGTACGGAAAGCCCACAAAGCATCATCTAACTTATCGGCCCACGCGGTTGGAAATCTCGGCTTGACCATTGGTTTGGGGATGATAAGCGGTGGAAAGACGGTGATTGACACCGTACTTAGCCATGACTCTTGCAAATTGATCATTGCAAAAACGAGTCCCGCGGTCACTGATGATAGCACGAGGAACTCCGAATCGAGCAAAGAGCTGCTTCAAAAAGTTCACAACCACCCTCGCATCGTTCGTAGGGAGAGCCTTAGCTTCAACCCATTTGGAAACGTAGTCAACGGCTACGAGGATGTACTTGTTCCCTTTAGATGATGGAAATGGCCCCATAAAGTCGATGCCCCATACATCAAAGATTTCACATTCTTGTATGAAATTTTGAGGCATCGCATCTTTATGTGTGATCTTGCCTTGTCTTTGGCAAGCATCACAATGTTTAACCATGTCGTGAGCGTCACGATAAATGGTAGGCCAATAGAATCTAGAGTCAAAAACTTTCTTCGCGGTGTAATTGGGACCAAAGTGACCACCGGTGGGTCCTTTATGGCAAGCATCAAGGATTTGTACCGCTGCCGGCCCATCAACACATCGACGAATAATCAGATCAGCACCTTGTTTGAAAAGGTAAGTGTCGTTCCAGAAATAATGTTCAATATCTTTAAAGAACTTTTTCTTTTGTTGGGACGTGAGCCCTTCCTTGAGAATCCCACCCGCTAAGTAGTTTGCAATGTCTGCAAACCACGGGGTGTCATCGAGATTTGGATTTATTGACATTAAGGCCTCAAGGGGAAAAGATTCATTGATCTCTTTGTTCGGATGATCCCCTTGATAAGGATCCTCAAGTCTACTGAGATGATCCGCGGTTAGGTTTTCAGCACCCTTTTTGTCACGAATTTCAATGTTGAATTCTTGAAGGAGCAAAACCCAACGAAGAAGTCTTGGATTAGAATATTGCTTAGTCATCAAGTACTTCAACGTGGAATGATCGGTATACACGATGGTGGTAGAAAGGACAAGATAGGGGCAAAACTTTTCAAAAGCATACACTACAGCTAAAAGCTCTTTTTCAGTAGTGGTATAATGCAATTGAGCCCCCGTCATTGTCTTGCTAGCATACTGGATTGGTTGGAAGTGTTTGTTCACTCTTTGGCCCGAAACCGCTCTAATAGCAAAGTCGCTAGCATCACACATCAACTCAAAAGGTAGCTCCCAATTAGGGGTAACCATGACCGGTGCCTTAGTTAGCTTATCCTTAAGAAGATTGAAGGATTCAAGACACTCTTTGGAAAAGATGAAAGGAGTATCTTTTTCCAAGAGGTGGGTCATCGGGCGAGCGATTTTAGAAAAATCTTGGATGAATCGGCGATAGAAGCCCGCATGACCAAGGAAACTTCTCACACCCTTCATGGTTGAAGGTGGAGCCATATTTGCAATAACATCGACTTTAGCACGGTCCACTTCAAGACCGGCTTTAGAGATTTTGTGTCCTAGCACGATGCCCTCTTTTACCATGAAATGGCATTTTTCCCAATTAAGAACAAGGCGAGTGTCTTCACACCGCTTAAGCATACGTTCTAAATTGGCAAGGCAAGCAGAGAAAAAATCGCCATAAACCGAGAAATAATCCATGAAGACTTCCATAGTTTCTTCAACCATGTCATGGAAGATAGCCATCATGCACCTTTGGAAAGTCCCAGGAGCATTGCATAAGCCGGAAGGCATTCTTTTGTAAGCAAATGTTCCGTAAGGACAAGTGAATGTGGTTTTCTCTTGGTCTTGGGATCGATGGGAATTTGAAAATACCCGGAGAAACCGTCTAAAAAGCAGTAATAGTCATTACCCGCTAGACGTTCAAGCATTTGGTCCATGAAAGGAAGGGGAAAATGATCCTTTCTCGTAGCATCATTGAGTTTGTGATAGTCTATACAAACTCTCCACCCTGTAACGAGACGAGTGGGAATCAACTCGTTGTTTTCATTGGGAACAACGGTGATTCCGCCTTTCTTAGGCACACAATGGACGGGACTAACCCACGGTGAATCCGAGATAGGATAGATCATTCCCGCATCAAGAAGTTTGATAACCTCTTTTTTAATAACGTCATGGATCTTAGGATTCACCCTTCGTTGGCTTTGAATAGTGGGTTTAAAGTCGTCCTCCATGAAAATTTTGTGTGTGCAAAAGTGAGGATCAATTCAACGAATATCAGAGATCTTCCAAGCAATCGCTTTCTTGTGATTCTTCAGCACGGCGATAAGTCGGGATTTTTCTTCTTCTTTCAAGTCCTTAGCGATGATGACTGGTAACGTCTTGTTGTCTTCAAGGAAAACGTACTCGAGATAAGACGGAAGATCCTTAAGCTCTAAATCCGAAGGATTTTCGATGGACGGCGTAGTCAACTTCGGATCATCGGTAGAGATAGCCTTAGGAGATGGTGGAGAAGTATGGTCCTCATTGAGAAGTTTCTCAATGGTACGAATGTCTTCATCCCAATCGGTAGTAGAATCATCATACTTAAGATCGAGAGGACCCAAGCTAGCTTCAAAATCATCCAAGTCACTTTCTCCAAAAGGAGTCAATGACGGAGCAATTGAGGCAACGGTCTCAATATTGGGTAGAGAAGAGAGAGTACTTTTGCAAGCATCATGAAAGTGTTCTTCACAAGCCTCATCGAGAACGTCAATAAAATTAACACTCTCGTTTTCCGAAGGTTGTTTAGAAAGTTTACCCATGTTGAAGACGATTTTATCGTCACCAACTCTCGTGATTAATTCGCCTGCGGCTACATCAATGAGAGTGCGACCGGTCCTCAGGAATGGACGTCCAACGATTAATGGAACACCGAGGTCCATCTCGTAGTCAACGACAACAAAATCCGCCGGGAAGGTGAATTTGTCAACGCCAACGAAAACGTCTTCGGCTATCCCCACTGGATAAGCAACCGTACGGTTGGCTAATTCCAAAGTCATTCGTGTGGGGACTAGCTCGGGGAGAGATAATTGCTTCCAAACACTTGAAGGCGTTAAGTTTATACTAGCACCTAGATCGGCTAGGGCCATGCAATTCTCTATTCCCGGAAGTTGCAAGGAATCAAGAAACGACCCGGATCACCAAGTTTGGTTGGCAATTTCCTTAAGAGCACTGCGGAGAAATTCTCATTAAGTTGGGTCTGAGCAATATCGAGAAGTTTCTCCTTATCACTGAGAATATCTTTAAACAATTTAGCATATTTGGGCATGTGAGTGAGAGCCTCAGCAAAGGAGATATTGAAATTCAGTTGTTTGAACATTTTAAGAAAGTTCGAAACCTGAATATCATCCTTGTTCTTCAATTTCTCTTTCCTCAACCTCGAAGGATAAGGTATATTGGGTTGAGATGAAGGCTTTGGGATAGAATTCGCACTCACATCCGTGGGTGGTGGAGGGGTAGAAGTTGGACGAATAGAAGATGGAGGATTCGGAGAAGGAGACTCGTTTTCCTTTGTCACAATCACCGGTGTAGGTGTAGGAAGCTCGGGTTCCTTTAAACCTTTTCCACTGCGAGTGGTGATTGCTTTCATCTCCCCTCTTGGATTAGCAACGGTGTTACTCAGAAGAGAACCCGATCCCGAGGCTTGATTACTAGGGAAGAAACTAGCCATCATGTTCCTCAAGTCATTCGTTTGACTTGCCAAAGTGTTTCGCATATCAGCTCGAAGATCATTCCCTTGCTTCACCATATCTGCTTTCATGTTGGCCATTTCCTGCTGAAGATTTTGCACGATCACATTGTTAGTCCTCATGTAGGTTTCAACATCTTGGTGTAAGGCTGTGGGTTGGTTGAGAGGAGGAGCATGGTAGGCGGGTGGTTGATAAGCAGGTTGTTGGTAAACTTGGTTGTTTCTTTGAGGTGGATATGGGTTTCTTTGGTTTTGATATAAAGTTGGAGCACGTGGTTGGTTTTGATTGTTGCGATTGAGGTTGTTCGGGTTTTGTAGGGGGGAAACCGGGTGGTGAAAGAAAGTTGTTTGAGCGATAGCTGAGAAAGTTCCGGTCACCTTGAGGACGTGCTTGATAGCTTCCTGTAGCATAGGTACCGTTGGCGGCATACACATTTTCCAGATTGTCGTGAGTCGAAGGACAATCGGTGTACGAGTGAGATCCCCCGCATATATCACAAGATTGAGTCATAGCATTGGCTTGGGCAGTGATAGCTTTAGTGTTATTGGCGGCTTGGAGAGCAAGTGATTCAACAAGCAAAGTAAGCTTACCCCCCGAAGCACTATTTAATGAATCTTGGTCATTCATGCTTAAACCATTGTAAAAAGTATTGATTTGGTGCACTTTGGTAAAACCATGTTGTGGGCATTTTCTTAAAAGTTCTTTAAAGCGGTCCCAAGATTCACTAAAAGTCTCATCGTACTTTTGTTCAAAAGTAATGATTTCATTCCGCAAAGCGGTAGTACGAGAGGGTGGGAAAAAGTAGTTTATGAACTTGGTCTCTAAGTCCGTCCACGTAAGAATACTTTATGGCGGTTCCTTATCAAGCCAATGCCGGGCTTGTCCCTCTAAGGAGAAGGGAAAAAGTTGCAAGCGAATTACCTCTTGTGAAACCCCATTGAATTTGACCGTATTTGTGAGTTGAAGGAACCTTTTGATGTGGTCATGAGGATCATCAATGGTACGTCCCAAGAATGGTTGAGCGGAGACCATTTGAATAAAGCCGGATTTAAGCTCAAAGTTGTTGGCTCCAATCGCGGGTATGACAATAGCATCGTGGTTGCCCTCTACATGTGCTTGCAAAAGTTCGATCATAGGGCGATTGTCCGGTAGAGGTTCATTGTTGTTATTATTCATGTTGTTTTGAGGTGGATTATTATTGTTGTTGTGTACACCGGCCATGTCTAAGTTATCGAGAGTCTCGGGCTCTTGATAAGACGTTGATCGAGTGCACATACACCTGCAAAAGAACTAACAAAGCAAGAAATATTTTTGCTTTTTTATGTTTTTTAATTTTTTTGTATTTTTTGAAAATTTTATATTCTTTCAGGATTTTTGAAAATTTTAATGCAAGGAAAATAACGTTCAAAGATGAACGGATCCCAAAATCCAACGCGTCTCTCACTAAAAACCGTTAATCTTAACGAAAAGAGCCGGCAGCGGCACCATTTAATACATGGTTTTGCAATCAAGTATGCAATCTTATCGTCCGAATCTTTTCGAATTGACTATTGGTAGAAAGTGTGACTCAATTGTTCTTGGTGGAATAATAAATGGTTTGGTTGATTATCTATTTTAAACTAATAGAAAATATGTAAATGTCGTTGAGTAAAATAAGAGCTTTAAAGATTAAACTAATAGGACGAGTTAAAAATAAATACTTGAAAACTTAAAGACAAGATTAGAAAATTACTTGAAAACACAATAAGTCTAAAACTTGAAAACTTTGTAAAAACAAGAAACTAATCTCAATCGGAATACCCAATCGGAATTACTGATCGGAATGTCAAAATAATGCTTCAATCGGAATGATTAATCGGAATGTGGGAAAACAAGGCAAATCGGAATACTAAACAATACTCTTGTCGGAATACTGAAATCGGAATGCCCAATCGGAATAAAGAAAAAGGAGGCAGTCGGAATGTTTAGCAAGACACCCAATCGGAATGTCAAAAAAAGCCCCACAGTCGGAATAATAAAACCCTAATCCGATCAGGTTGATCGGAATACCAAGGGTAGCTAATCGGAATGCAAACTCCCTAATCCGATCTTAAAGATCGGAATGCTTCAATCAGAAAGGGTTTAAACCTTTTCCGATTACCTTTTGATTCAAAAAATAAGCTAAGTGATAAGCTAGGATGATAAGCTAACACCAAAACTTGAACGAATCTATAATGAAAAGGACTAAATAAGCACAAATAACAACTTTTCCAACTTAAAATAAGCAATCTTTTAAATCAAACCATAAAAGAAGAAACTTTTTAAGAAAACTTTCAAAAAGTAAATAAGCTAAACACACAAATAAGCCAATAAAGATCTTAAAGCTTATCCATTTGAAAGCTTATGTAGGTGTAAAAAGATCAACTTTTAAAGCACAAAAACATCAAGATCAACACGGATCAAATATATTTCGCACCAAAAGTAAACAAAAATCAAGAAAGGTAGAAAGGGATTAATGAAAAAAAAGCTTAACTTGAACTTGATTAATGGAATCCAAATACAAAAGGCTTAATCTTGAAAGATTAAAAGAAAGAAAAAATGAAAACTTAGTGAGAGAAAGTTTGGAACTTTCTCTCTCTAAAAACTAGAAAGGAAAAATGAAAATGAAACTAACTACTAAAAACTAACCAACCCTCCTAATGTGTATTAGGAGGGTATTTATAGGGAAAATGGGAAGGTGTGCATGTGTTGCCTCTTCTTTCTTTCTTCTCGACTCGATTTAAATCTTTTGTCTTTCTCGACGTCGTCTCGGGATTTGTCGATGTATATTGAACTTGTCTTGTAATTTTCTTCTTCTATTAGACTTGAGTTCTTCGACTTCATTAAACTTCCGTCTTTAGACTTTTTCTTCGATAAATCTTCAGAATAGGCCTTGGACTTCCGTTCTTTTTGCACTCTTGATCTTTTGACTTCGTCTTTTCTCGTTTTTATCAATAAAAGCCCGTGAAAGCCCGTGTTTTCTTCCTTTTTCATCTTTTGGTCCTAAAACACAATAAAAACACAAACCACGCATAATTCCGACTTTACGACATAAAATACACGTTTTGGTCTTGTTATTATTGGAAATAAGTGGTAAAAGGATAAGTGTTTTCACACTTATTAACTACGCCGTCCATCGAAAATCCTCCGGATTTAGAGCTTAAGGATCTTCCGTCTCATCTCGAGTACGTTTTCCTTGAAGACAACAAGACGTTACCGGTCATCATCGCTAAGGAATTGAAAGAAGAAGAAAAATCCCGACTTATCGCCGTGCTGAAGAATCACAAGAAAGCGATTGCTTGGAAGATCTCTGATATTCGTGGAATTGATCCTCACTTCTGCACACACAAAATTCTCATGGAGGACGAATTTAAACCCACTATAAAAAGCCAACGAAGGGTGAATCCTAAGATCCATGACGTTATAAAAAAAAAGGTTATCAAACTTCTTGATGCGGGAATGATCTATCCTATCTTGGATTCACCGTGGTTTAGTCCCGTGCATTGTGTGCCCAAGAAAGGCGGAATCACCGTTGTTCCCAATGAAAACAACGAGTTGATTCCTACTCGTCTCGTTACAGGGTGGAGAGTTTGTATAGACTATCGCAAACTCAATGATGCTACGAGAAAGGATCATTTCCCCTTCCTTTCATGGACCAAATGCTTGAACGTCTAGCGGGTAATGACTATTACTGCTTTTTAGACGGTTTCTCCGGGTATTTTCAAATTCCCATCGATCCCAAAGACCAAGAGAAAACCACATTCACTTGTGCTTACGGAACATTTGCCTACAAAAGAATGCCTTTCGGCTTATGCAATGCTCCTGGGACTTTCCAAAGTTGTATGATGGCTATCTTCCATGACATGGTTGAAGAAACTATGGAAGTCTTCATGGATGATTTCTCGGTTTATGGCGATTCTTTCTCTGCTTGCCTTGCCAATTTAGAACGTATGCTTAAGCGGTGTGAAGACACTCGCCTTGTTCTTAATTGGGAAAAATGCCATTTCATGGTAAAAGAGGGAATCGTGCTAGGACACAAAATCTCCAAAGACGGTCTTGAAGTGGACCGTGCTAAATTCGATGTTATTGCAAAATTGCCTCCACCTTCAACCGTGAAGGGTGTGAGAAGTTTCCTCGGTCATGCGGGCTTCTATCGCCGATTCATCCAAGATTTTTCTAAAATCGCTCGCCCGATGACCCACCTCTTGGAAAAAGATACTCCTTTCATCTTTTCCAAAGAGTGTCTTGAATCTTTCAATCTTCTTAAGGATAAGCTAACTAAGGAACCGGTATTGGTTACCCCTAACTGGGAGCTACCTTTTGAGTTGATTTGTGATGCTAGCGACTTTGCTATTGGAGCGGTTTTGGGCCAAAGAGTGAACAAACACTTCCAACCAATCCACTATGCTAGCAAGATAATGACGGGGGCTCAATTGCTATTGGTATAATGCAATTGAGCCCCCGTCATTGTCTTGCTAGCATAGTGGATTGGTTGGAAGTGTTTGTTCACTCTTTGGCCCAAAAGCGCTCCAATAGCAAAGTCGCTAGCATCACACATCAATTCAAAAGGTAGCTCCCAATTTGGGGTAACCAAGACCGGTGCCTTAGTTAGCTTATCCTTAAGAAGATTGAAGGATTCAAGACACTCTTTGGAAAAGATGAAAGGAGTATCTTTTTCCAAGAGGTGGGTCATCGGGCGAGCGATTTTAGAATAATCTTGGATGAATCGACGATAGAAGCCCGCATGACCGAGGAAACTTCTCACACCCTTCACGGTTGAAGGTGGAGGCAATTTTGCAATAACATTGACTTTAGCACGGTCCACTTCAAGACCGGCTTTGGAGATTTTGTGTCCTAGCACGATGCCCTCTATTACCATGAAATGGCATTTTTCCTAATTAAGAACAAGGCGAGTGTCTTCACACCGCTTAAGCATACGTTCTAAATTGGCAAGGGAAGCAGAGAAAGAATCGCCATAAACTGAGAAATCATCCATGAAGACTTCCATAGTTTCTTCAATCATGTCATGGAAGATAGCCATCATACACCTCTGGAAAGTCCCAGGAGCATTGCATAAGCCGAAAGGCATTCTTTTGTAGGCAAATGTTCCGTAAGCACAGGTGAATGTGGTTTTCTCTTGGTCTTTGGGATCGATGGGAATTTGAAAATACCCGGAGAAACCGTCTAAAAAGCAGTAATAGTCATTACCCGCTAGACGTTCAAGCATTTGGTCCATGAAAGGAAGGGGAAAATGATCCTTTCTCGTAGCATCATTGAGTTTGTGATAGTCTATACAAACTCTCCACCCTGTAACGAGACGAGTAGGAATCAACTCGTTGTTTTCATTGGGAACAACGGTGATTCCGCCTTTCTTAGGCACACAATGGACGGGACTAACCCATGGTGAATCCGAGATAGGATAGATCATTCCCGCATCAAGAAGTTTGATAACCTCTTTTTTGATAACGTCATGGATCTTAGGATTCACCCTTCGTTGGCTTTGAATAGTGGGTTTAAAGTCGTCCTCCATGAGAATTTTGTGTGTGCATAAGTGAGGATCAATTCCACGAATATCAGAGATCTTCCAAGCAATCGCTTTCTTGTGATTCTTCAGCACGGCGATAAGTCAGGATTTTTCTTCTTTTTTCAAGTCCTTAGAGATGATGACCGGTAACGTCTTGTTGTCTTCAAGGAAAACGTACTCGAGATGAGACGGAAGATCCTTAAGCTCTAAATCCGGAGGATTTTCGATGGACGGCGTAGTTAATAAGTGTGAAAACACTTATCCTTTTACCACTTATTTCCAATAATAACAAGACCAAAACGTGTATTTTATGTCGTAAAGTCGGAATTATGCGTGGTTTGTGTTTTTATTGTGTTTTAGGACCAAAAGATGAAAAAGAAGAAAACACGGGCTTTCACGGGATTTTATCGATGAAAACGAGAAAAGACGAAGTCAAAAGATCAAGAGTGCAAAAAGAACGGAAGTCCAAGGCCTATTCTGAAGATTTATCGAAGAAAAAGTCTAAAGACGGAAGTTTAATGAAGTCGAAGAACTCAAGTCTAATAGAAGAAGAAAATTACAAGACAAGTTCAATATACATCGACAAATCTCGAGACGACGTCGAGAAATACAAAAGATTTAAATCGAGTCGAGAAGAAAGAAAGAAGAGGCAACACATGCATACCTTCCCATTTTCCCTATAAATACCCTCCTAATACACATTAGGAGGGTTGGTTAGTTTTTAGTAGTTAGTTTCATTTTCATTTTTCCTTTCTAGTTTTTAGAGAGAGAAAGTTCCAAACTTTCTCTCACTAAGTTTTCATCTTTTCTTTCTTTTAATCTTTCAAGATTAAGCCTTTTGTATTTGGATTCCATTAATCAAGTTCAAGTTAAGCTTTTTGTTCATTAATCTCTTTCTACCTTTCTTGATTTTTGTTTACTTTTGGTGCGAAATATATTTGATCCGTGTTGATCTTGATGTTTTTGTGCTTAAAAAGTTAATCTTTTTATTCCTACATAAGCTTTCAAACGGATAAGCTTTAAGATCTTTGTGCTTATTGGCTTATTTGTGTGTTTAGCTTATTTACTTTTTGAAAGTTTTCTTTAAAAGTTTCTTCTTTTATGGTTTGATTTAAAAGATTGCTTATTTTAAGTTGGAAAAGTTGTTATTTGTGCTTATTTAGTCCTTTTCATTATAGATTTGTTCAAGTTTTGGTGTTAGCTTATCATCCTAGCTTATCACTTAGCTTATTTTTTGAATCAAAAGGTAATCGGAAAAGGTTTAAACCCTTTTCCGATTGAAGCATTCCGATTAGCCCCCCTCATTCCGATCTTTAAGATCGGATTAGGGAGTTTGCATTCCGATTAGCTACCCTTGGTATTCCGATCAACCTGATCGGATTAGGGTTTTATTATTCCGACTGTGGGGCTTTATTGACATTCCGATTGGGTGTCTTGCTAAACATTCCGACTGCCTCCTTTTTCTTTATTTCGATTGGGCATTCCAATTTCAGTATTCCGACAAGAGTATTGTTTAGTATTCCGATTTGCCTTGTTTTCCCACATTCCGATTAATCATTCCGATTGAAGCATTATTTTGACATTCCGATCAATAATTCCGATTGGGTATTCCGATGAGATTAGTTTCTTGTTTTTACAAAGTTTTCAAGTTTTAGACTTATTAAGTTTTCAAGTAATTTTCTAATCTTGTCTTTAAGTTTTCAAGCATTTATTTTTAACTCGTCCTTTTAGTTTAATCTTTAAAGCTCTTATTTTACTCAACGACATTTACATATTTGCTATTGGTTTAAAATAGATAATTAACCAAACCATTTATTATTCCACCAAGAACAATTGATTCACACTTTCTACCAATAGTCAATTCGAAAAGATTCGGACGATAAGATTTCATACTTGGTTGCAAAACCATGTATTAATTCCGCAACGCCACCGTCTTCAAATGCCACAACATAAGTAGACACGAACGAAATGGCTTTGAACATTTCATTCTAATTCGGTAGAATTTTACCTCCGGTCGGTGAAGACCGTTGGACGATATAAAATATCGTACTTGTGGCAAGTAGTTTCAATTAAGAACCTCCTTGACAAGATTTCGCGGGTAAATCCGTTATCTTTACTCGACCGTCCAAAGCTAACAACAAACGTAAAGAGTGAATCATTTGGATAAAATTAGCCGCATGATTGAAGCCGTCAATTCCGATTCCTGGAACAAGTTTGATTCATTAAAGAAGCGCACCATCGTTGCTTTCCAGTTGTCACGAGCTTGATTCGTATAGAATCTTGCAAGTTACCTACCAAGTGCTATTTGAGGTTAACACTAGAAGGATTTCCACTCATCACTGTGAACACTATGGAGTGTCACTCTAAGTGTTTAGGCAAGATCACTAAGATATTGCGTAGAGGCCTGGAACGTGTTTAAGTTCAGTTAAGAAGTAAACCACTGTTGCTTTCCAGTTATCACAGGCTTGATTCATAAAGAATCGCACAAGTCACCTACCATGAGCTTTTGAATGTTCGCTCAAGATGGATTTCCATCCTCATTGTAAATACTTTCGTATTACTTGGACGTTCAGGCAAGATCATGAAGATTTTGCGTAGGACTCTTAATACCTTTCTTACTTTTCACAGTGTGTGAAGAAGCAAGGATATATGGAAGTGTGTTCTAATGAGATATTTGATGATATCAAATGGCTCTAGACTCGATCGTGCATTTTGGATTTTAGTGATCGGAGGCTGGAGAGGAGTGCCACAATTTAAATACCAATTTACTCAGAGTGAATAAATCGATAGTTGATGCGTTGTCTCCGTGTGAATAAAACAAATACCTTTTGAGAGATATCTGAGTTAGCTGGGATGGGTTGTGCATTGCATCACTGGGTCCATGATGTCTATCTTCAATATCGAGCATCATTAAAATGATCTCAATAGCATATGTGTTGACCCGGTTTCTGCCTAAGGTTGTAAGGACGGCTTCTTTCTTTAGACCCTTTATCTTTACAATTGTTTTTCATTCTTCAACCCCTTCAATGCTTACCAATACGTCAAACCATTTGTGATAATTTCCCATATTAAATCACATTTTCTCCCCATATTAAAAATATTAACCCAATCGATGTTTTTAATATCAATTGATTTAATGAAGTTTTAACAAAGGTTTTGGGAAGAAAAATGAAAGTCTTTTTAATCTTCATGAGACTAATTTGTGAGATATGATACCGATTTGTAACATGATCACATATTCACCATATGAGAATAAATTGACAAGGTTGGACCTGATTGATGAGAACATCATATGATAAGATCAAATGGTTCTTGTCGGAAAATGTTGGTCGCCTCGTCACGTCTGAAGTCATCTCTTGACACCTCATGTACGATTGGTATTGTTGTCTTGACCCCAATTAGTGAACTTGGCACTTTCGGCATCGAAGTTTCTGAATGCTAGACAATTGCTCCCCCTAAATTGTTGAACCGTGTTCTATTGAAAGAGCTGTAGTCGTTGGTTGAGTAGTCGCATCATCGAGTATGTAGATACCAATTGTAGATAGCTATGGTTGTAGATATGATAGCTTCATAAAAACAAGACTTCTCTTGTTTTAACAAATAAATGCACTAAAGCGTACATAGATTTGTGTTAGACCAAGTTATAAAGTAAACTTGATCCCTTATAAGGTTTTAAAGTAAACCTTGCCCGAGAAAATTAATTCCCGTTGTGAGCCAAAGTTTTCATAAGAAATACTTGACTTTAATATGAAAACCGGATGGCAGTCTGAAATAATTACAAGCCATATTGGCATGTTTTATGAAATATTTACAACTTTTGTACGAACTCTATTGATGGCGTCGTGTCAATATTAATCGATATTTCTAAGGCCGTAAATATTATCGTACCAAAAGACATGCCTTTGAAAAATAAAGTAAAAATATTTTTGGATTTTTATGAAATTTTTTAATTTATATGGTTTTTATATGGTTTTATATTTTTGTATTTTGCTTTTGTGGATTAAAAGTATAAACAATATATACAGATGATCACCAAGGATACGGAGAATAGTTTACCACCACTATTCTTTCGCTTCATCTGCGAGTTCCTTAAGAGTCTCGGGCGAGAATGTTCTCAAACCTAGATTGTCGGCCAAAAATTCCATTCGAGCGCGATCTAAAGCCTTCGTGAAAGTATCCGCCAATTGATACTCGTATCAGACAAAGTAAAGCTCGATTACTCCATTTTCCACTTGCTCCTTGATGAAGTGGTAGCAAATGTCAATATGCTTCGATCGGGAGAATTGAACATTGTTGCAGCATAAGGAAATTGCACTCTTGTTGTCACAGTACATTAGAATTTTGTTGAAACCTAGACCATAGTCGGTTAATTGCAATCTCATCCTATGAATTTGAGCACAGCAACCGGACATAGCTATGTATTCTGCTTCCGTACTTGAAATTGCAACGCTTTTCTACCTTTTCGATGCCCAACTGATTAGTCAATCTCCTAGTAGTTGCAAAGTTGCACTCGTGGTATGCCTTGTATCTTGACAACCCGCGTGATCCGTATCAGCATATGCCAATAGTGCAATCGAAGAGTCCTTCGAATACCAAAGTCCCCGATTAATGGTTCCTTTAAGATACCGAAAGATCCGTTTGACAGTAGCTAAATGTAACTCAATAGGCCGAGTTTGATACCGAACACGCATACATATAGCAAACTAAAGATCAGGTCGACTAGCTGTGATATACAGAAGGGTACCGATCATTCCACGATAAAGTGTCGGATCAACGGTAACTCCATGTGGATCTGCATCAAGCTTAGTTCGTTCCACCATTGGAGTATCCATGGGGTCGCAAGATTCCATCTTATATTTCTTAAGCGATTCAAGGACATACTTGGATTGATTGATAAAGATGCCTCTCAGACTCTGAGATATATGAAGACCTAAGAAGAATGATACCATGCCCATCACTGACATCTTAAACTTGGAAGACATGAGTGTCCCAAACTCATCGGATAAGGTTTGTGTCGAGGCAACAAATATAATATCATCAACATATACTTGTACCATAATCATATCTTTACCTCGTTTCTGAATGAACAACATGGGATCCACCTTGCCTTTAGCGAAGCCTTGCGTAATAAGGAATTGTGACAATAGATCATACCATGCGTGTGGAGCTTGCTTCAACCCATAGAGAGCCTTTTTAAGCTTGTACACATGATTAGGATATTTAGGATTCACAAAACCATCCGGCTGTTGAACATAGACCTCTTTCTTGATTTCACCATTAAGAAATGCCGTCTTCACATCCATCTGATAGACGATCATATTCATGTGGGCTGCATAAGCGAGGAATAGTCTAATAGCTTCCAAACGGGCAACAGGTGCAAAGGATTCCATAAAGTTGATTCCTAATAATTGCTTGTATCCACGAGCTACTAGTCGAGCTTTTTTCTTCAATATTATGCCTAACTCGTCGAGTTTCACCTTGTAAACCTATTTCAAAGTGAGTAACTGCACTTGATCCGAGCATGGGACAAGTTCCCATACTTCAAGACGTATAAATTTATTAAGTTCTTCTTGCATAGCTTCTATCCAACAGGATTGAGTAAAAGCTTTTTGCCATGTCTAGGTTCAACTTCAGTGAGAAAAGCATCAATATGACAAAACATTGCATTTTCTTGTAACTGAATTCGTGTGGATACCAGACGATTAGGGTCACCAATAATATAATCTATAGGATGATCCTTTGTCCACTTGCTTTCATGTTCACGAATCCGTGGATTGGAGTAGACCGTAGTAGGATCTTCCTCTGAGGTGGACGACCCGGCTTGATTATGGTCGGGGATTGGTACACCAAAGAATGGAAGTTCACGCATTTGAGCGAATTCCAAATCATGATAATCATCATCCTCTTCGTCATCAATAGGCCTGACATGGGTAGTTGAAACATGTGTTCGTTGAGAATTACTCGTTGAAGGTATATCTTGACCAATTGTAGGTGTAGACGTATCTGATTGTGCTTCGGTTGCTGGAGCGACAACTTCGGTTACCGGAGGTATTACCTCAGGTTCTGGAGCAACAATACTTGGAGGAGTAAAGAATTCATCAAAGAACGGTTAAAACAATGTATCCCATTCATTCCTAGAAGGTGGTGTAAATGATGATGAAGTAGGGTTATTTGGGACAAGACCAGAACTAATGTTACTGGGTCCCATTTCATGAAGTGCGGGTTCAGAGCTGCTTTGCTCAGAAGCCATAGTTGTCAGCTCATCAAAATTAACATTCATAGTTTCGAGGATCTTACGAGAATTACGATTGTAGATCCAGTATGCCTTCTTTATGGGTGCATAACCAATGAAAATACCAATATCAGCCTTGTGTTGAAGTTTTCCCAAATTGGCAACATCATTTTTTGTATAGCAAAGAGAACCAAATACATGAAGATATGATAAATCTGGTACTTTTCCATGTAGAAGCTCATACGGTGTTTTACTATGGCGTTTAATTAGTGACCGTTTTCGGGTGAAAAATGCTGTAGATACTGCTTCTACCCATAAAAACAATGGAGCCTTTGCGTAACTTAACAGCGTTCGAGCAGCTTCCATAAGTGTGCGATTTTGCCTTTCAACGACACCGTTTTGTTGTGGAGTGCGAGCAATGGATGTTTCATGAGATATGCCAACATCTTCATAATAATCACGCAATATTTGATTCACAAATTCAGTTCCATTATCTGTACGAATGCGTCGGACAGTAGTGTTGAGACGCACTTGTATCATCTTGAGAAATCCGATGATGAATTTAGGTGCCTCATTTTTTAGTAAGAAATTTCACCCATGTAAATTGAGAGTAGTCATCGACAATGACGAGGATGTACCTTTTACCACTAAGAGTTTCAACACTCATTGGCCCACAAAGATCCATATGCAACAAATAAAGTTTCTCTTGGTTGGTGTCTTCAGTCTTGGGTTTGTATGGTTTCTTAGTGCTTTTCCCCATTGTACACGCAGAACACAAATGGTCCTTGTGAAATGTAAGTTTGGGAAGACCACGAACAAGTTCGTTTTTCGCCAAATGATTAATAGCGTCAAAGTTAAGATGAGATAACCGTCGATGCCATAACCATGACTTAGTCTTCGATGCTTTGGAGAGAAGACATACGGGAGAAGCGGCCATCATATCTTGATTAAACACAATAGTACAACAGTGTACAATATTCCCACTTTTCTCGGACAAAACAAACCAAATTCGAGATTTTAAGCCAAAAAATGATCCAAACACCGAAAAATTTTGTGTTTGTAGCCAAAGTAAATATACCAAATCTCTACCACAACTATGTAGAAGATTTGTATCAAGAAAAAAACCATAACAACATAAAAAAAAATTTGGACGTGGGTTTAATTGATCAAAAGATACTAAAATCAAGAACACAAACACATAAACAATACAATCATCTCATGGCTCTTGATACCATTTGTAGGATATTGTAAATCTTTCTTATGTTTAGAGAGAGAAAGAGATAGAAAGATAGATGATTTCACACACACTTCTAGAGAGAGAAAGTGAATAACTATGTGTAAAAATGAATGAAACCACCACCCTCTCCATATAAGGAGAGGGTATATATACTGAAGCCCATGAGATGGGCTTGGGCTTACAACTTGGGCCGGCCTACACATGTTGTAGGCTTGGCATGGCCTTAATTGTTTAATATTAGTAAAACTAAACTACGAACTATTACTTAGACTATTGTTGGAGTGACCGATTCTTTCTAGTACGTAAAACGTATTTCCAACATACTGAGACTCCAATCAGTAAACCTTTTAACAAGGATTCTACCACCAAAACCGTTCATGTAATCAAATACAAGATGTCGAAAGCAAAAGAAAGATGCATGGAACACATAAAGTTGCTTCAGTCACACCATCAGGTTCTTTCAAGAGAAGACCTAAAAGGCACTCGTCTTGAAATTGGATTCAAACGGGTATTCTTTCTACTATTTGGTCAAGATGTTGAGACATTCACCAGAACGATGCTACTTAATGTGGACCATCTTCAACAAGAACTTGACATAAATGATTTTCATGAGATTATATCCATGGAGGTCCTTTTAGCTCTCAACAATTAGTTCTAGCAATTCATTGACTCAAGTGGCTTATCCAAAAATGATCGAGAGTTCACAAGCACATACTTTACCAAATATACCCTCGTAGATCTTCAAGAGTTTAAAGAGACACTTCTTCAACATATGAGTAATATAAAGAAGTCAATTGCTGAAAGAACACGCCGTCAGAATCAGAAACGCATCATACCTGTACCAGCTCAGGGAATGATCAAATAACCAATGATGCGGATATCAGACCCATTTATGATGATCAGCCAATGGCTATGGTACATTTAAATGCTGAATACGATGTTCCTCAACATACTGAGCAATCTAAGCCCATTCTTGACACGTATCTAGTGGAAAAGGTTGATAGCAATACCACACCTGATTCATCAGATACGAGTACTAATGGAGGAGATACTTCTCAGAATGTTGATTCTAAGATTCACGAGCTTGAAATTCTGTTAGCTCAGAAGAATAAAGATTTTGAGGATGCCAAACTCGATTTTTCAAAGAAAAAGAACAAATTTGAGGCCTACATTGAAAAACTTGAAAAAGCAAATGTTGTTCTTGAACAAAAATTAGATCGTAAGATTCAAGATTTAACGCGGAAAAAGAACATTTTGTGAAACAAATAAATGTGATAGAATCAAAGTTGGCTTCTCAAAATCCAAGTCCTTCGCCTGCTTCATTATGTGAATTATCTATGCAACCTATCGACACTGTAGACAGTAATGACGCAAATGCTGATAACGACATATTTGATAATATGAACATTAAGTTAGAACAATGTGTCGCTCAATTACTTCTACAAAATGAGCAATTAAAAGCTCAGATTCAGGAAAAGGTTTTTGCACTAATAGTGGTGAAAAATGAATTAAGGAAGCTAAAAGGAAATAGTGTGGAAACTAAGTTAGCCAAACAGTCAGTCTTGGGGAAACCTCCCTCTCAACCATTCAGAAACCGCTCACTTGCTAGACAACCGAATGCGTTTAAATCTGAACGACCCAAAACATCGAATCCGAGGTTTGCATCCCAAGTTGACGTGCGTAACAATTTTCCTAAACCAGTCACTCCACAATCTAGACCATCCTTAAGAAAATCCGCTTCTGCAAAACCCGATCACATGAATACTTCAAGCAACTCAAGCAATAGCTCCAAGAACATGCCTAGGCGTATACAAATGACACGGGTCATAAATGCTATCTAAAGGATGCTAAGAACAAGACAAAAGCAAGAGATAGGACAAAACCACAACCTAGGAGCGAGAATCACACATCTAGGAATTATAGACCCTTCTATGATGTGCACAAATCCGCCAACCTTAGGAACCCTAGAGCCTTCTCAGATGCTAAGCAACTTCTTTGCACGAAATGTAACAAATGCGTGTTTAATTCCATTCATGATGATTGTATAACGGAAGTCCTGAACAAGGTGAACCAAAAAGCTAGAGCACCTCCAAGACGGAACCCTAAAGGAAATAGGTTTTCTCCAACTAAGTCTTCCGCTGTGCTTGAGAAAACCATGACTCCTAGACCCTGTCTTATGTGGATACCAACGGGTAGAACCTTAATAACAATTGGTCTTAGGTGGGTTCCTACTGGAAAGATATTTCCCTCTAGCTCGATAAAGATTCAGGGTGAACCCCCACATGGTTCTCATCAAGATATCGCTAACCCACATGCAAGCATACAAACGACTGATGAAAGTGCAGGTAATAAAGTAAAGGTTCAACAAGAACATAAAGGCTTTACATATTCATACCATTCAACAAAAGACACTCTCAGAGTTTGGTAGCTGAAGAAGCAGATATCAGAGAAACAAGCGTCTCAGGGGTTTCACAAGTAAACTTCACAATGACTTACAGTCAAATTACAGACTGTAACTCGTTCTTCAGATATAGGAAAGTTCATCCCGATGATGAATTATCCTCAAAACGAGAAATTAACATTTCTTCGTCACGAGCCTCTATTAAAACTATTCAAAAGTTTTATGCTCGTGTACAAGACTTATAGTCACATGTTAGACTGTAACTCGTACTTCAAAAATAGGAAAGTTCATCCCGAGTATGACTTATCCTCAAAACGAGAAATTCGATTTTCTCGGACACGAGATTACAATAAAACTATTCGACAGTTTTAAGCTCGTGTAAATGACTTCTAAGCGCGTCACAGCTTAGGACTCGGACATCAACTAAGGAAAGATATTTCGGATGATAACTTATCCTTCTCAACGAGAAATTAATATTTCTCGGTCATTAGCTCCTTATAAAAAAAAATCCATGTTTTTATGTTTATGAAAAACGACTTCTAAGTCAATATCAGCTTAGAACTCGTACTTCACCTTAAGGAAAGTTTACCACGGATGATAACTTATCCTTCACAACGGGAAATGAATTTTTCTCGGTCATGAGTTAGTCACAAAATATTCAAAGTTTTCAGCTCATGTAAATCGGATACTATTTTAAAACCGTTGAACATAATTTTTCAAGAATTTCTCAAAAGGTTTTTCTAAATCTTTCAAAATTGTGTGTTCAACACTCTCTTCCTCATAATGTGGTTCTTGCATCTCAAAATTGTCATATGTTATTTGGATCGATTTTTGAGGGGGAGCGTTTTAAAATCAATCCTTTAATGTTGTTGGGTAAATCTCAGATTTTGTCATACTTTATGTATCCAACACATTCGGAAAATGGTTTAAAACTGTCATATGTAATATACTATATCGGATAAGGCATCTCATCTCCATACCTCAACATATTTTGTGTTGTCGTTTTTCCAGAATTTTGTCAAATTTTTGTTTCAAGACACACATATATTGTTGAAGGGGAGCATCCCGACTACAAAAAGTTCCATATTCATGCGTGCACACATGTTTCTCTCCCAATCGGTTTTCAGAAATTGTCATATTTTAATCAATTGGTATCTCTAATATGAGGTTTTTATATTAGAGATAGGGGAGGAAATGTGAATAAAATGAAATATTTTGCAACATGTGATCTTAAAGACTCAAGTGCAACTCTTTACTTCACATGCTAATCCATTTTGTATATCGATGCATGTGTAGGGGGAGCTTTTCAGAAATGTAAATCTTTCAAGTGTTAAAAGTTTTGATTTTATCAAGCACTTTGAATGGTTTTCAATGGTTTATGCTTATGATCTATACCCAAAACAACCTACTATCCACAACAGAACGATGGAGTCAAAAAGTGGTTTAGGATAGGAAACTAAGTCCTATGATCCAACCAGAACCGGAGGGATCTACCCAAGGACATTCCATAGCTAGAAACAGTTGTCCTTGGGAAAAATGGAGTTGAATGAAGCTGAATGCAGACCAATTACTTAAGTTAGCACTGGAACAATCACAACAAGGTTCTAGTGATGACGTGTTGGTAAGCATTGAAGGAGTTGAATATTCTATGCAACTTAGGCAGAAACCGGGTTTACACATTTATCGAAGACAAGTGTCATGGACCTAGTGATGTGATGCACAAACCTTCCCCAGCCATTCGAGTTTCTCTCAAAAGAAACTTGTCTCATTGTCACAGAGATCAACACGTATCTATTGACTTTCTCAATCAGAGGTAGTTAATATTGAAAAGGTGGCAGTCTGCTCCAGCCTCTGATTACCAAAATGCACTTATTGAGTCTAGAGCCAAACGAGATCTATCTATCATCTCATTAGGACACAATCGAGTCCTACGCATTATCCTTGTGATATTACCAGAACATCTGAGTGATACGATTCACAATGAAGATGGAAATCCTGCTTGAGCCAACATCAAACAAGCTCATGGTAGGTAACTTGTGCGATTCTACACGAATCAAACTTGTGAGAACTGGAATGCAACTAAGTTAGGATTCTTAATTGATTCAAACTTGATTCTAGGTTTCTTCGCAAAATCCGTGTGATCTTGCTAGAACATTCAGAGTGACACCTTTTAGTGTTCACAGTGATGAATGGAAATCCTTCCAGTGTCAACATCAAACAGCACTACGGTAGGTGGCTCGCAAGATTCTCTATGAGTCAAGCTTGTGACAAACTGGAAAGCAACAATAGTGCGATTCTTTTAGAATCAAACTTGTTCCAGGAAATCTGAATTGATGACTCTAATCAAACGGATAACTGTATCCTTTTCATTCACTCTTTACGTTCCCAGTCTGATATGAGACGGTCGAGTAAAGAGAACTGGCTATTACCGCCGGGAAACCCTGTCAAGGAGGTTCTTAATCGAATATACCCGATCATAGGTACGATATCTAATACCGTCTAACGATCTTCACCGACCGGAGGTAAAACGCTACCGAGTTAGGGTGAAATGTTCAAAGCCATTTCGTCCGTGTCTATATATGTTGATGCATATCAAGAAGGTGGCGTACCTGTGTACCCGACGTCGATTCAGAAGTCACAAGAGCACAAGACGGCGATAATCAAGATACTTAAGAATGTAATAGGTCATCTTGTCACAAGAGCTCAAGATGAACACTTTTAAGAATAGATTGAAGTTCTCAAGCACTCAAAGTCAAATGAAAAAGGCTCAAGATAAGGATCACAAAGCCATGAAGGAACAAAAACGTTACAAACAAGATGACCAAGATACAAGACCTAATAAGGAAGATCACCTCCACAAGAATGTATTCACTTAATCATCTTATGCATTTTAAAGATGACCGATACATTGGGGGAGATTGTTAGCCCTATATTTTATATAGTCGAACAAGAATGTAATAGGTCATGTTAGTCGTAAATGGTCTTGTATTGTAATAGGTTAGTCGGGAAAATCAGGCTTAGACTTTAAGCTAATATTGTATAAGTTAGGGGCTCAAGCACAAGCAAAGCCAAGCCCGACCCAAGGAAACTAAACCCACAACCCAAATGCCAAGGGTATATAAACCTTCTTCCATGTGTGGAAGAGGGTGTTGGTTCATTTCTATTCACATAGTAAAAGTGTAACCTTGCACCACTCTCTCTACTTTCTCTCTCTAGTTTCTCTCTCTAACTTTTTCTCTTTCTCTCTCTAAATATTGTGTTTTGGATTGATATGGGAATAACAACAAGTCTGCTTTTCATACACGTTATGGGCACTACGAGTTTGTAGTCATGCCTTTTGGCCTTACCAATGCTCCAGCAGTCTTCATGGATTTGATGAACCGTATCTTCCATGAGTTCCTAGATGATGACGTATAGTCCCCAGCCGGGTCATGAAACCGGCCCACGGGTACTCGCATCTGGCCCATTACTAAATGGGTGGGATTAATGTCATTTAAGCTTATAGGCTTAGATGAACATTAACCGCGCACACGTGTGCGGCCCACGGCCCGATATGGTGGGTACAGGGTTAGACAGAATCATACTCTTACTATGATTAGGATTTACCCCAAAGAAGAGGATATTCACTCACCATAATTAGACGATAACAATCAATCTAATTCTGGCACTTATCCTTTCCTTGGGGCCGAAGTATCGGTGACAGCCTATTAGGGTTTCACTGCCTATATAAGGAACCCCCAAGGGTTCCACAATGGTATTACATTCTTCACACTCTCAACTCATCCGATTCCATAACCCTAACCGATTACTTACTCTCACGCTGGAGTCTAATCGTAGGATACATTCCCACGGTAAGCGTAACGCGTGCTGTTTTAGTGTGCAGGATCCCAACCAGATAATTCATTTGGTGCAGGAGCCGGAGTCCAGCCAACCCGAATTAAGCCTAATTCTGGTCTAACAAGGATCACCCAACTTTTGTATCAACAAGTTGCCGCCATCCGTGGGATCAATACACTAAGCTAGAGCAAACCTGATCTCAATCTTTTTCAATGACGAAAGGACACCAGCAAGGAAACCTCAGGAACACGAATCTTGTGAACCGGAAGTCCACAAGGGACAGGATACTCATTCCCAACCGATCCCCTAGTAACCAAACAGGCGGACCGAATAACCGAAGTGTTCTTCAGTCCACGGGTGTGACAAGCACGTTCGCTATCACCCCACCACCTACTTCGACCTTGGACAACCCTGATCCAGGGAATGCGCCTAACCCCCCTAACAAGGAGCCGCGCAGACCATCGACTGAGGAAGAAGTGGAGGTCGAGCCACTTAGTAAGGAGGATCTCACTCGAGTTCTCACGCAGAACTTCGAGAGGACCCCCCCAAGAATCCCATCCAGGTTGAACCTAGGGAGGGACCTCTAATCTAGGCTCAACTTTGGCAGTGCCGGACCGGTCACCTCTCCTCAAATTCAAAGGAAACGAAGGACACGACCCCAGGAGCAAAACCTCTTTGAGGAAACTCCCCAACCTAGGAATGTGTTCAAACGCATAGGGGATCGTATTATGCAGGAACTACTACAATCCCGTGAGGAGAGAGAGAGGTCCGACGATTCACCCGAACGACCAGATATGGAGCTAACCAAAACTAATCTCCGCACAAGCGTGTGGGACAGGATGAATACTGGGAAGAAGGCTCCTAGCTCTTCTCACAAGAGCGATCCTTCGCCAAAGAATGGGGCACCGCCCCCTTCTCCCGGTCCATCAAGAGAGGATTCGGATGACCATCCACCCAAACGTCGCCGACCCAGGCGTACTCCTCCACTGCCACCAGACAATGAAGAGTACTACGGTGGCCCCTATTATCGCGAGGCGGAAGTAGAAGATCTTTCCCGCCCATGGTGTGATCCTAATCTCACCCGTCCATGGGCTGATCCCAGGGAAGATCCTTTTACCCTCCGCATACAGAATTACTCCGAGGATACAAAGCGTTGCATGCCGGTTAAGAATTATGATGGGACTGGTGATCCGGACGATCACCTAAAGATATTTGACACGTAGGCAAAAATTGAACGATGGCCCATGCCTATATGGTGCCAAATGTTCAATTCAACCTTGATCGGCAATGCTCGTGATTGGTTTGAGGGACTTCCTCCCCGAAGCATTGATAGCTTTATTGAACTGCGTACTGCGTTGAAGAACAATTATACTCAGCGAAAGAAGTATAATAGGGACCCGGTCTCATTGGCAAACGTCATGCAACGACCTGGGGAATCTACAGAGGCCTTCACCGAACACTTCAATGATGAATGCACGCGCACAAAGACAATGCCGAAACTTCTGAAAATTTCCGATTATATGCATGCCATAACAGACAGGCAATTAATCAGACGTCTCAATGACAAGCGACCGGAGAAGTATGACGACCTTATGGAAAGGGTCAGGAACTTCATAGAGGGAGAAACCGTGGTAGCCGTGGCCTACCCTTCAAAAGGAAACAGCTATCGATCGAACGACCAGTCCAGGAGACAGTCGGGTAGTCAAAGCAACCAGGGCAGTGGGAGGAGCTCGGACTACAAGAGCCAAAACAAAGGAGGGCGGTCAGAGGACAAATTTACCCCTCTAAAGATGTCCTACCGGGAGATATTGCTAACAGAAGGGGCCAAATTCCCGAGGCCTCCCCCAATGACGACTCCGGTGGACCGTCGTCAAGGAAATCGCTTTTGCGAATTCCACAACGACAAGGGCCATGGCACGGAGGAATGTATCCAGCTCAAGAAGCACATTGAGTCATTGATCAAGTCAGGCAAACTAAAACATTTGGTCACGGATTGGAAGGATGGAAAGGACAACAAGAAGTATGACAAGAAGGATCCCCAAAAGGACAAACCTTTAACTATATACATGATCCAATCCAGGCAGCACCGCTCAAGGCAGAAAATTAGTCAAAAATTTTCACGCGGCAGAGAAATCTCATTCCCTCCCATCACGACAAGTGATGTAGCTGATGCACCTCTCACGATTGAGATAAGCATTAGAACACACAATGTCCGCCGTATGTATGTGTATGGAGGGTCATCAGCAGAAGTACTATACGAACACTGTTTCATACAGTTACAACCAGAAATAAGAAGCCAATTAGTACCGGCCACGTCACCGCTCATCGGATTTAGTGGAGACACCATCTGGCCAATAGGATAGCTGCGTCTGCTTGTAACCATTGGGAATGAAGAGAATTCCACCATGGCGTGGATGAACTTCATGGTGATACGCTCACACTCTCCATACAATGGGATCACAGGCAGACCAGGTATCATGGCCATACGGGCAGTACCCTCCACAGCTCACGGAATGATTAAATTCCCTATGGAAGGAGGAATTGTCACTATCTATAACACAATCATACCAGCATCCGAGTGTCATTCCGTGACAACACTGGTTCCACCTGTTCCCCCCAAGGATGGATCACCACCTCCCAATTGGAAGATGGCCATCCATCCTGATTATCCGGAATAAGAGGTATCCATAGAGGGAACACTCTCGGATAGCGGCAAGAGGGCCATGTGCTCTCTCCTAAAAGCAAACTTGGATGTATTCTCATGGGAGCCCAAGCATATGACGGGCGTACCGCGATCGATAGCAGAACATAAGCTCCAAATCCGCCAGGGATATCCTCCCGTTAAGCAAAAGAAGCGCGGTAAGGCACCAGAACGCAGCCAAGTAATATTGGATGAAGTACGGAAATTGGTGGATGCATGTATCATGCGTGAGGTTTACTACCACGAGTGGTTATCCAACCTGGTCATGGTCAAAAAGCATGATGGGTGTTGGCGCATGTGTGTGGACTTCACGGATCTGAACAAAGCCTGTCCGCAGGACTGCTATCCGTTACCAGAGATTGATTGGAAGGTGGAATCCCTATGTGGATATCCCTTTAAGTGCTTCTTAGACGCATACAAAGGATACCACGAGATCCAGATGGCGGAAGAGGACGCAGAGAAGACGGCGTTCCATACTAGTCAAGGCGTATACTGTTATACAAAAATGCCATTCAGACTAAAGAACACCGGGGCAACATATCAGCGGCTTGTTGACAAAGCCTTCGACTCACTGATAGGCCGCAATCTTGAGGTCTATGTTGATGATTTAGTCATCAAAAGTCATACGGAGGATGTACTTCTCCGTGACGTCCAAGAGACGTTTGACACATCAGGAGGATTAATATGAAACTGAATCCAAAGAAATGCACGTTTGGGGCAACTGAAGGGATGTTCCTTGGATATATGATTGATCCAAATGGCATCAAGCCTTGCCCGGAAAAGACGGACACGGTAATACAGTTACCATCTCCCGAGACTCGAAAAGAAATACAATCATTAAATGAGAAGTTGGCCGGGCTAAACAGGTTCTTGTCAAAGTCCGTGGAGAAGTCACTCCCCCTATTCAAAACACTCAAGAAGTGCATCAAAAAGGGAGATTTACGATGGAAAAAGGAAGCGGAGGAAGCTTTTGGTCAGCTCAAGCAACACCTCGCAGCTCTTCCCATGCTAGTGGCCCCCCGACCCAAGGAGGAGCTCATCATGTATCTGTCGGCCACACACGGAGCAATAAGTGTGGTACTAATGACGGATAGGGACACAGTCCAAACTCCGATCTACTTCATAAGTAGAACACTACAAGGGCCGGAGTTGAATTATTCTTCTATGGAGAAATTGGTTTTGGCATTAGTGTTTGCCACAAAACGGTTACGCTGGTACATTCAGGCGCACCCAATTGCGGTCATTACTGATCAACCAATAAAACAAGTCATCTCCAGACCAGACGTGGCCGGTAGGCTACAGAAGTGGAGCATTCTGTTGGGAGAGCATAACATCTCTTATAGACCACGGACAGATGTTAAAGGCCAAATCTTGGCATACTTCTTGATAGAGAAGCCGGACGAGGGTGGATCGGTCGTACAACGAGAGGAAACTCCAGCAGAACCATGGGTTTATTTACGGACGGATCCTCGTGCACGGATGGATCAGGAGCTGGTCTCATCCTTACGAATCCGGAAAGAATGGAGTTTACATACGCCCTGCGCTTTGAGTTCACAGCCACCAATAATGAGGCAGAATATAAAGCGTTGATTGCGGGTTTAAAAATCACCGCTAGAATGGGATTTTGCAACCTTGAGGCCTACGTGGACTCACGGCTTGTCGCGAACCACATTCTAGGGGGTTACGTAGCCAAGGAGGATAACATGGTTCGATACTTGGAGAAAGTCAAGTCACCCATCGCTGCTTTCAGCAAGTTTTCTATCAAGCAGGTACCAAGAGGTGAAAACAAGAAAGTGAACGCTCTTAGCAAGATCCCGTCTACAAGTTTCGCCCACTTATCCAAGCAAGTCTTGGTAAAAATACTAAAGGAAAAGTCTATAGCGGAAGGGGAATTCGCAGCTATAGTTGAGGAAGATGGACCTAGATGGATGACCCCGATCATCAACTATTTGACTAGTGAAACCCTTCCGGACGAGGAAAAGGCGGCACGGCGTATCAGAAGGAAGTCGCAGCACTTCGAGCTTCGAGAAGGTATTCTTTATAAGCGCTCTTTCTTACAGCCATGGTTGCGGTGTGTTGGACCACGCCAGGCTACTTATGTGATAAGTGAGATACATGAAGGGTTATGCGGCATACACGCGGGTCCCCTATATATAGTAGCTCGAGCTCTACGCATAGGATATTATTGGCCTACTATGCATAGGGATGCACGTGACATGATTCGCAAGTGCAATGATTGCCAAGTGCACAGACCAGTACCACGACATCCGCAGCAAGAACTGACACCCATTACATCCCCATGGCCATTCTATAAGTGGGGGATTGACATTGCAGGACCTTTCCCCATAGCTGCAGGGGGAGTTAAGTTCTTGATTGTCGCAATGGACTACTTTACACGCTGGATAGAGGCTAAGGCAGTTAAATCCATCACAGGCAAACAAGTTAAAAAGTTTGTTTGGGAGAACATTGTGTGCCGCTTTGGCTTACCAGGAGAAATCATCTCAGACAACGGGAAGCAGTTTGCGGATAATCCATTCAAGGACTGGTGCGCAGCATTGAATATCACGCGGCGCTTCGCATCTGTTAAACATCCGCAGACAAATAATCTTATGGAACGAGCAAATAGAAGCTTGGGTGAAGGCATCAAGGCACGCTTGGATGAACGAAGTGCCAAATGGGTAGACGAACTGCCACATGTTCTATGGGCACATAGGACTATGATTATAACAACCAATGGGGACACTCCATTTGCACTGGCCTACGGCACTCAAGCTGTTATACCAGAAGAAATCGGAATGCCGACCATCCGTACAGCGGAGGTTAATGTCGTCACAAACGACGAGCAACTCCGGATCAATCTGGAATTGTTAGAGGAAAAAGAGAAATAGCGGCTATCAATGAGGCCAAGTCTAAGGCACGGATGAAGGCTTATTATGATGCCAAGGTTAAAGGTGTTTATTTTCGACCGGGAGATTTTGTTTATCGTGCCAACGAGGCAAGTCGAGCGGAGAATACAGGAAAGCTGGGCCCTAAGTGGGAAGGACCGTATGAGGTTACGGAAGCCTTAGGACGGGGCACGTACAGGTTACGTGACATGGATGGCCACGACCTGGAACGCACATGGAATATCTGCAATCTTAAAAGGTGTTATCTTTGAAAAGCTACGGCTTCCGCATGGACACTTCGCTATATCTGGCTTCAATGAAGATCCATGTGTTATCTTTGTTTTGTTTTTTATGCTTTCTAGGTTCCCTTTGCTTTTAGGATTTCCTATTCTTGTCAAAACAAAAAACGTAAATGTTCTAAATAAAATGTCGTGGTGCCTAACTAGCTCCACGGCTCGTTCTTGTGCAAATTATTGTCTTATTTTATAGATTCTATGAACAAATTATTGTCGTATAGATTTAGTTGTTATTACTATAATGTGCTATCTCTTATTCATATGCATTCATTCAATACCGTACATGTACTATGCGCCTCCAGGCGGGGTAAGAGGATTAAGTGAACCTAATAATTCAACTTGTCGCATAAGAGGGATGTAACCCCAGTGACGCGGATCATGTATCCTTACTAGACACCTTACTCACAAGACGTTGTGATAAGTTTCCATATGCCGCGCTCACGTAGTGCTTTGCATGGTAAAGACGCACGCCACACGTCTAGTAAAATATAGACTTGATTGTATTTTTGAGTAAGACGTGACATGTCATGCAACACAGTTATATGATATATAGAAAAAAAACAAAAATACACAAGTTTCAAATTCAAAACACTAAAATAGCCGTGGTCATCACGGACTTGCTTGCATAAGTATAACAAGTTATCACAATAACATCAGTTCTAGCCGTATACATACACGGACGAATAAGATGGTACAAATGTTTACAATGTAAATTACAAAGGAGGTAGGAACTCTTCTATCTCTTTCTTCCCTTCTTCAATCAAAGTGCGGAGGACCTCCCCGTGAGCATTCTTTCCATCTTGTGCCCTGATCATGTTTGCGTCCAGCGCCTCGGCCAGCAGCTTTTCACATTTCATCACCTTCGACACAGAGTCGTAGGTAGGCAGGATCAGTTGGATGAGATCAGCGGTGAGCTTCGACATTATTACCCCATTGGGAGCATCCCTCAGCGACTCTAGCTCGTCTAGGAAGGGGTGTTGGATTTCAGCAAGGGGGGGCATTGATGCGGTCATCTTGTCTTCGGCTAGAGGGTTGTGGTAGGCATGCTAGGTAATATCTTCTTTCTTGCCTATTAGCTCCGCAGCTTTGACCAACCCCTCGTGCCTACCACGGTCAATACCGTCCGATACAACGTCAGCAAATCCCTGCAATAGTTAAGGAGCCTCCATTACCTTGCTCACGACAAGCCGCATTCCCTGGCCAACCATCCATCTACGCCCAGCTATGGCTGTGAGCAAAGGAGGACACATCATTTCAGCGCAGTCCGTTGCCATCTTGCTTAGTTCACCCTCAGCTACTGCAGCTTGCTCTTCCAAGGTAGTCAGCGCCTGGGTTAGTTTATCCTTCAACGTGTCGCGCTCCTGAGCAATAGTGAAGGCTTGAACGGTTACGGCTTTAGTAGCAGCTTCGGCTGTGGATACCTATACATGACAGTTGGAGTTACTACAAAGACAATGTGGTTTTTTGCTTGCACAAATAAGTATTAATGTAAGAGTATACCTTCTCATTGGATGCAGCTAAAAGGGCCTCCAGCTCGGCAATACGCTCCTCACGAGCGTTGGCGTGATGGGCTTGCTCCTTGACGGTTGACTCTGCCACGACCAACGCTGCCTGCAAGGATGTGATAGTTTTCTCGTGCTTATCCACCAGTTCTTCATGGCGAGCTAACTTTCTATCAGCACGGCTCACGATAGCCAAGGCCTTGATCAGACGGCGTCTTAGGGCCGCACCAACTGTCACCTGGTGTGTGGAGGATAAATCGAACTGCTCTAGCAACGTCTCATGCTCGAGTTCGTCCAAATCTTGCGCCAGCGCTAGAGGAGTAATGTGTTCAATGCATTCAGTGCACTTGGACTCCGCCTCCAACCTTGTTAAGCTGGAAAAATTCCATGCTTGGTGAAGGCTGGTGTCGGGTCCCTCAAGACGTGGCTCTTCGACATGATTTATGGGAGGGGATGGAGGTCTCATTGATTTCATGGGTGAGGGTTCCCTTTCCACCTCCTTCTCTTGGGCTACTATCGATGGGTCCGCCCTGTTATTAGCACACTTATTAGTTCTGTTTACGGATTTATATCCTTTGGAGTATTAAATGGGTACTTACGTAGTGCCAGTCACGGGTTCTGTGATGGTAGGAGCCACGACATTCACAGGGGTGGCCATCCAGACTTGCTCATCCGCGCGCAGCGAGGGGTCTACCTGAGCCGTAGCGGCGTTGCTCCCTTCCTGGAACTGCGGATGGTCTTTCCTTAGCTTCTTTGGGGGAGCATTATGTACCCCCGCCCCATCCCCTAGATTTTTTGCTACCTTCCTGGTAGTCTTCCGTTTCCTAGATTTGGGCTTGGATGACTGCGGGGACCCAGAAGCTTCTATTGTTTCTTCATCATCACCGGTGCATTGTCAGTAGGGTTGGTGAATTCTTCTTCTTCTTCTTCATCCTGGTGCGGCACTGTGTCCTCCAGCAGCAGTTCTCCACCATCTTCATTATGGAAGTCAAGAGGGGACTTCTCAATCGCGGGCTCTCCCTCATCTGATCGCTGCTTAGTGGTTTCTTCCAGCAGGATGGTTTTGTCTACGGTGGCTTCCAGTAGGGGAGTTCATTTTCTTTCAGTGGTCGGAATCCTTCAGGAACTTTGCTTGAATCGCCTTGGCGCAATAATCCATGTAGCTTCATCTCTACGGACATGTGCATATGTAAGAATTAGTAAATTCACAAAGTACAATGAGGCACTTTTACATCTAAAAATATAAGAAGACCTACCCTGCCTACGTTCGATCAGAAAGCACGAATGTCTATCCTCCCTCCCATAGTAGTAGCGGCTGATCCCTACTAGGCACAAGAAGTTCTCCGGCAAACCCTATGGAATTCTGTGCGGTGGGTATCTAAAATTTTCAAATCCTTACTACTATAGTCTTTGGATATGGGAGGGTAGTATTTGGGTACTCTGGTTTTGAGGACGAATGGGGTGGGGAGTACTTTCTCATCCACGAAAAAGTAATGGTCGTACCAATTCTTGAGGGAATCTAAGGGTTTCCTATAAGTCACGGGGGCGTTCGCGGGTCGTTTTTTGAACGACAGCCATCCATTCACTAGTTGGGGGGAGTAAAAGACCCTAAATAGATTCACGGTCGGGGTTACCTCGCAAGTATGGCAGGTAATCTCAAACTGATTGATTTTACATGCCCCTATGCAGTGCAGTTGGGTTATGTGGAAGTCATAATATAGAAAAAGATCTACAAAAAACTTATATAAGGGGATGCGGTAGTTAGCCGAATCAAATAGGCGCGTGTACACGCCTATCTTTCCCTTCAGAGCATCCGTAATCGCTTCACCGTCACCTGGATAGGTCGGATGTACGCTTTCAGGAATATAATACTTAGACAAAAAGTCTATGTATTTCTCCGCAGGCATCACGTTAAGGACATCCGTAATAAGAGGATTGTCCTTCACCATGTTTTATAAAAAGGATTTGAGAGGCGTGATGATCTAACCGGCAATGGAGAAAATCCATGGAATAAAGAAGCGAAGGTATGCGGAATGAGCTTGGGAATAACAATGGTGGAATGAAATATAAATTGTGTGTGTAAACAGTAGCACACACCAACTCTTATATAGGGTTGCCTCGATTTCCGGGGTAGCGTGGATGTTCGCCACGTGTAAACCACCACGCCCATCCAACGGATGGGATTTCTGACACTTCTGAAACGTCAGAAGGGGCCCACGGGTCACTTCTTGACAGTTTTACGTGGCTCAAGGGTGGGCCTTTCTGGTGCACTTTTGCAGGCGTGCATCTGACTATTGACTACCATTAATGCATTCATTAAAGTTGTCCCGGTCGGCTTATTTTGGAGTGCGGCCGTAACTATAACAAATAGGTCTACGTGACATTGTATAGTCTAGAGGCTACGCCTGCGGCTGTAGCAACTATACTGGGTAGACATGATGACGTATAGTCCCCAGCCGGGTCATGAAACCGGCCCACGGGTACTACCCGCATCCGGCCCATTACTGATGGGTGGGGATTAATGTCATTTAAGCTTATGGGCTTAGATGAACAGTAACCGCACACACGTGTGCGGCCCACGGCCCGGCATGGCCGGTACAGGGTTAGATAGAATTATACTCTTACTATGATTAGGATTTACCCCAAAGAAGAGGATATTCACTAACTATAATTAGAAGATAACAATCAATCTAATTCTGGCACTTATCCTTTCCTTGGGGCCGAAGTATCAGTGACAGCCCATTAGCGTTTCACTGCATATATAAGGAACCCCCAAGGGTTCCACAAGGGTATTACATTCTTCACACTCTCAACTCATCCGATTCCATAACCCTAACCGATCACTTACTCTCACGCTGGAGTCTAATCGTGGGATACATTCCCACGGTAAGCCTAACGCGTGCTGTTTTAGTGTGTAGGATCCCAACCAGATAATTCACTTGGTGCAGGAGCCGGAGTCCAGTCAACCCGAATTAAGCCTAATTCGGGTCTAGCAAGGATCACACAGCTTTTGTATCAACACTGGACAAGTTCATCATTGTCTTCATTGACGACATCCTGATTTTCTCTATGTCCAAGGAGGAACACGAAGACCATCTTCGTACAGTACTACACATACTTCGCTAGAAGCAGCTGTATGCTAAATTCTCCAAGTGTGAGCTCTAGTTAGACAAGGTGGCGTTCTTAGGTCACATCGTATTAGCAGAAGGAATCAGCATGGATCCATCAAAGGTTGAGTTTATTACCAAGTGGTCAAGACCGACATCAGCGACTGAAGTTCGCAGTTTCCTAGGCTTAGCTGGTTACTACCTTAGGTTCGTAGAGAACTTTTCCCATATATCACTGCCATTGACCATACTGATGCGGAAAGGGGATAAATTCTTCTAAACTGAAGAAAGAGAGAAGAGCTTTGAAGACCTAAAGCAGAAGTTAGTATCTGCACTGATTCTTACTCTCCCATCTGGTACAGGTGGAATTCAAATCTACATTGATGCTTCAGGTAAGGGACTTGGCTGTGTTCTCATGCAACATGGGAAAGTGATTGCGTATGCTTTACGGAAGCTTAAGCCTTATGAGGAAAATTACCCTACGCATGACTTGGAACTTGCAGCAGTCGTGTTTGCATTGAAGATATGGAGGCACTACTTGTATGGAGAATCATGTGACATCTTCATAGACCACAAGAGCCTGAAGTACTTCTTCACTCAACGTGAACTGAATATGAGACAGAGGAGATGGTTAGAGCTATTGAAGGATTATGACATTAGTCTGCAGTATCATCCCGGCAAGGCGAATGTAGTGGCAGATGCACTTAGTAGAAAGTCCCGTATGATAAACGGCATTAAAATTGAGGAGGAAATTATAAGACACTTAGAGCGATTAGACATCGAGATCATGGTACGTGGAAAACACGGTTACTGGGCTAATCTTAGAGTGGAACCCGAGTTACTCTCTAGGATCAAGGAAGCTCAGAAGGATGATGGTGAAATTTGGGCGATCATTCAGAACTTAGAACAACAGACGGAGTTTCGGTTAGATGACGATGGTATCTTATGGCAGAGCACTAAACTTTGTGTTCCTGATGATCTTACACTCAGGGAAGCATTATTAGCTGAAGCTCATAGCTCCTCATTCTCCATTCATCTTGGTTCAACCAAGATGTACCACGACATCAAGCAATACTTTGGGTGGAGTGGTATTAAACAGGATGTTGCGACTTACGTCTCCAAATGTCTTTCCTGCCGGCATGTTAAGATCGAGCATCAGCGGTCTAGTGGGTTACTACAACCGTTAGACATTCCAGAGTGGAAATGAGACAGGATCACCATAGATTTTGTTACCGCTCTTCCGTAGACAAAGAGGAGGCACGATGCGATTTGGGTTATCTTTGATCGACTTACTATGTCAGCTCATTTCTTACCGATCCGCAAGGATGATCCGGTCAGTAAACTCGCCGACACTTACAAGAAGGAGATCATGAGACTTCATGGTGCTTCATCCAGTATCGTCTCGGACAGATATCCTCGTTTCACTTTGCGATTTTGGAGGAGTCTGCAGAAAGCTTGGGGTACAAAATTTAAGCTTAGTACGGCTTTTCATCCTCAAACAGATGGGCAATCGGAGCGAACGATTCAGACATTAGAAGATATGTTGAGGTCATGTGTGTTGGAATGGACAGGAGATTGGGACAATTACATCTGTTTGGTAGAGTTTGCATACAACAACAGTTGGCACGCTAGCATTCAGTGTGCTCCATTTGAGATGTTGTATGACAGAAAGTGTCGCGCCCCAATCTGCTAGGATCACGTTGGTGAGCGAACACTTGAAGGACCAGAAATGATAGAGTTGACCAACGAGAAGGTCGCTATAGCTAATCAGAAATTGCAAGAGGCACGTTCACGTCAGAAGAGTTATGCCGACAAGCATCGTAGGGACTTACATTTTAACGTAGGAGATCACGTCTTTCTTAAGGTATCGTCGGCACGTGGTGGTAGACGATTCGGAATCAAAGGGAAACTCAGTCCTCGATTCATCGGACCGTTTGATGTCATCGAGCGAGTCAGTGAAGTATCTTATCGTTTAGCGTTACCTCCACAGCTTTCTCACGTTCACGATGTTTTCCATGTGTCCTTATTCAGAGGGTACATGTATCATCCCCTTCACACGGTTTAGTATCCACTGGAACAGATTCGTGAAGATCTTACCTTTATACAGCCAAGAATGAGTCATGAGGAAGAAGACAATTCCATTCGTCAAAATCCTTTGGAGGGACCATACCGACCGGGAAGCCACTTGGGAAACTGAGGAGTCTATCCGAGATTCTTACCCTCATCTCATATTTTGAATTCAGGTATGTTCCTCTTTCAGTTTATTTTATCTATAATTCGGGGACGAATTATTCTTTTTCGGGGGGAAGAGTTGTAAAACCCTCATGCTTTTACGATGAATAGTACCCTTAGTAAACATATGTACATATTAAAACTTTCCTTTTATAGCATGAACACGTGTCACAATTAGTAATTACAAAAGTTATGTACGTATTATTATTACGACAAGTATTAAGTACGTGTTAGTACACGATAGTTATTATCAATAATAATTATAATCACGAACATGAAATCATGAACGTAAGAATCACGAACATATAATTATGTATTTACGTATATTATTAATACGATTAATATCATTACGTACAAGTATTTATAATAACACTAATATTTAATAATAACATAACACGTAAACACGAACACACGAACACGTAATAATTAGACACGATAAAAGGCTTCGGGTTTCCCTTGGTGGGCCCTACAAGCCGCGGCACAAGAAGAAGAGAGGGGCCCAGCTCATGATTTTGTTTTATTAAAAGTAATAAAAGAGGAAGCTAAAAATTTATAGAGTTTTCAAAAAATTCCAAAAACCCTAAATCTCTCTCTCTCTCTCTCCTTTGGCCGGCGGCAAGAACACACAAGGGGTGTTTATTTGATTTTGCTCAAGAATCATAAGAGTGTGTTCGTGTAATCATTGTCTATTCATTCCACGTATTTTGTTAATCCGTACTTTTGTTTTTTTCTTTTATTTAATTATTAAAACATGAACATGTAATTAAATAAAAACATGATAAAAACATGTCATGGGATCACGGGGTAAGAAAAAGGGTTGTTTTCGGGTTAGTTGTTTCGGCCGACATACAAACCGGGAGCCCCATGGCTCTCGGCGTGTTTTTGTCACGACCACAAACCGAGATCTATGTCTCGGTGGTGTGGGTGTTCGGTCGACAGCATGTACAAGGCACCCCGACTTGCGTCGGGGTGTTCTTGTGGTTTATGGGTCTCGGCGGCAGCAACCACCACCACCGGCACACAGTCGGTGGCAGTTTTGGGTCAAGCAGGGGGAACCGCAGGCAGCGCAGCAGGAGGCCATCAGCACACAGCCTATGGGAACCCTTGTGGTCAGCGGCTAGCCGAGAGCAGGGGAAACAAGACCACCGGCTTAAGCCGATGATGACAGTTTACCGAAAGCAGGGGCAACCGGCTCAGCCGGTTTGCCACTGTTTTTGGGGTGTTGGTTCGGACCGGTTCAAGGGTTTTCACGAGTCCGGTTCGCGACATGTTTAATTAGATAACACACGGGTTCGGTTCATGATTATTTTTACAAGTCTAATTAATTTTACAAGTATATTATTTTTACAAGATAATTAAATTAATTAATACATGACTTATAATTAATTTAATTAAACATGAAACTTAGGTTATTATTATATTAAATGATACATGTTTTAACCTAAGTATTTAGTTATTTATTTTACGCTATAGTATTAATTAATTATTAAACATTACATATAATTAATTAATAATCATGACTTAGGTTATATTAATATAGTATTAATACATGTTTTAACGTAAGTATTTTTATACACTTCAATTTAATTAAATCATGCTTACATTTAATTAAATCGTATAACCTATAGTTTATTTAATTAACAAATTATTATTAATAAACTATACTATAACTACATGACGTATGATATTAATTCAACTTAATTCTAAATATGGAAAATTTCTAATTCAGGAAACTTACTATTTTTAGAAACTTTCTATTTTTAAAAACTGATCTATTGTAAGCAGTTAATCTATTTTTGGAAACTTTCTATTTATGGAAACTTTCTCTTTTTGGAAACTTTCTCTTTTTGGAAACTTTCTATTTTAGGAAATCTGCTATTTTAAGGAAGTTGCTTATTATTACACAACAAGTATAATAATACAAGGAATACAAGTAATACTTAATCAGAATATACATAATACATGATAGACACAGCATAACGTAAAATCAGTAAAACAAGACATGAACATATAAAACAAGTTAAGACATGATTAAACCAGTTACGTACTCAGTAATCAGAATACTTATACACGTATACTATTTATGTAGCATTAGTGAGATCGAAGTAGGACTCTCTTCCGTTCGTCTTCTTCGTTCACTGGACTTAAGGTACGGATTTCCCGTCCTTTTAGTATGGACATTCTTTCCTTATTAGGATTTCCCCATCTGCAGCCAACTGTTTTCCCAGTATTTATTTTATATGTTTGATACTTATGCTAGATTAAGAGCCTTAGCCATATACATGCATGACCAGTGTCACCTAGTTATGGAGGTACCATAACCATAACACTCGGGACGTATGGGTGCATCCTAGTTACATGTTTTGCTGCATTATCAGAGTGAATGCGATGTGTGCCTTACATCCTTCACTAGGAGTTGATCCCTCCTACCCAGACTATTTAATTAGAGGCAACCCCTCTAATTGCATGACGAGGTCTCCCCTCTAAGTATTCATGGACGGTGGAACCTCATGACCTATATGGGCTATTTGGCTAATTAAAACAGATTTTAATATAAACATAAGTCTTTTCAAACTATAAAACCAGTTTTATGAACATGAATCCAGATTACTTAGAACTTATGATATTCCGCTGCTATTAGTCTTATATGATTACGTTATTTCATGTCATACTTGTATATCGGTGCACTAAGCGTTATGCTTAGCCGTTTTTCTTTCATGTTCCCAAACGGCAGGTACTCAAGGGCGCTCGTAGACTTTAAGCGTACGTGCATATGTATTGGAAGCTTTCTAGCCTTCTCTACTTTATGCATTTCATTTTACATTTTGCTACTTATTTCTATGGACATTGTTTAGTCCTTTTCCTTTACAGTACTTATGTTTGTGTGTGATGAGCTTATAATTTGGGGTACCGATGTTTGTTTCCGGTATTTCCTTTTATGATCATGTAATGTTTTAAGACATTTTTTCTCGTATGCTTTGATGACACGCCATAATCACGCTTGACATTCCATTTACCAAAATGGGGTGTTACATTTAATAACAAAAACCAATCTGTATTGGCTTCATGATTTTTAGCAAATCATCAGCTATCAACGGATTTGATTTATTCTTTACCATTTATCCGTACCCTCTGGAATAGCCAATAATTTATTCCTAATGAATAAGGTGTACTGAAAACCCTACAATTTTTGGTAAATTGTCAATCATCAACGGATTGATTAAGTCTTTACCTAGTACCGTTTGTCTAGGACTAGCCAACTCTTTGTCTCAAAACAAGGTGAGTTAGAACCATATAGTTTTTAGCAAACTACCAGCTTTCAACGGATTTGAGAAGTCTTTACCACAAACCGTTTGCTTATGGACTAGCCAGTTCTTATGTGTGTTAGACATGGTGAAATGAGAACCATTTGTGAAGTGTGACTGAAAGTCAAACACTTAAGGCTCTTTCTCAGCTTCTTCCTCTTGCTCCAAATCCATGATTTGTTGTTTAACCATTCTGATCAACTCCAAAGCACCAACAGACTCTTCTGAGACTTCCAATTGTTGTTCTAACATTCCTTCCAACAATCTCTCTCAAATAGATATCTCTTCTCTTGTAGCATATAGTAGGTAACATCATCTATATCCAAAATATGTAGTACACATGACCTATAATATCTCCAGTAACTAGGAACCTGATTCTCTAATACCTTCAACATTTTCTGATCACAGTTGTGTGGTTCATACATGAAGAGAAATTCATTGTATAATAGTAATACCTCAGTTTTACCTACACTAGCTTCTTGAACTAACCTGAAAAGATCTTGAATATCTTGTCTGTTAAGAATATGAAGAATATATTCCAACAGTCTGAACATTCTTGTTATGCCATCAGTTCTTTGTATTCCATGAGCTTCCAGTCCTTGATCTATAGTGTATATCCATCTAGCAATGGATGACTTCTTTCCCAAAATCTCTGTATCAATACATTGATCTTCAAAATTTACTATCTTCAAGTACTTTTTCAAGCTCTCATCATCATCACTATCTTCTATTGTTGATTTAGCCTTTTTCTTTTCTTTCTGCTTCTTCTTTGTTGATCTTTTCCTCTTAACACCCTTGGAGGTACCTTCAAATTCCATTGAACCTTCTTCCAAGTTTGTATGTACCGTTTCTTTAGTATATACTATTGACTGTGTATGTACTGCTTGTACATTTTCAGTCTTATCAACACCTTGAGCTTTATCTCCTTCATTCATTCTTTGAGCAATCTCTGTCCTCTTTGAACTTACCTTCTCTTTTCTATTTTTCCTCACATATGTAGTCTTGATAGGTGGAGATGTTTTTGTATGTTCAGCAGTACTTGACTCAAATCTATGAGCACTTCTAAATTGTGTTTGTTGTTGCAGATGTCTTATAGCTTCTTCAACAACTATCCTGTCTGCTTCAGATCTATTCTCAACAAAATTCAATTCAGCTCTTTTGTGTTGTTCATACAAAGCCTTGATTTCCTCAAAATTCTTCTTGACCAATTGAGCATGAGTGAAATGCTTAACTTTCTTAAGAAAAGTCATCATTTGATTCCTAATCTACATAGTAGTTGGAGGCTTAATTTTTTCTCTTCTTTTTTTCTCAGCAAAGAATCTTTGTCGCTCCCTTACCAGATCATCAATCAATTTTGCTTTCTCTTCTTTAAGCATCTCTTTCTTCAGCTAATAATGAGTCTACAAGAAGCTCACTTGATTTTAGTTCAGCTTGAATCCTATCATATTCCATTCTTGTTGTATTCTCCTAGCTTCTAGCAAATGCTGCTTTGGTGCAAGTTCCTCTTGTAATTCTTTTTCACGAATTTGGGCTTGCATTCTGAAAGCATATTCCTCATCATGGTCTAGTTGATTAAATCTATACATGACTTTGCTGATATCATCGTCTGATTCACTTTCATTTTATGATTCTGATTGTAATAGCTTCTTTCCCTTATCCTTTGGATTAATCTTTGGTAACTCCTTCTTTAGCTGAGAAGCTCTTTCCTCATCAGCTCGCTATTGAATAACAATAACTTTACTGGGATGTGAAGCTTGAACTTTCATACCTTTAGTTTGATCCTTTTTTGCAAGAACTTCTTGTTGTGTCTTTTTCTCAAACTCTACTTGTTTTGCTTTTTCAGCTGAACTCTTTTCTCTCAGATCAAGCAGTATTTGAGCTAAAGTCTCATCCTCTCCAAAAGGAGTTTGACTTTCTAGTGAAGGTTGATCACCAATAGTACTTGCAGTCGGCTTAGTTGGCTTAGCAGTACTTGGGTCTTCAACAATGTCAGCAATACTTATAGTTGGCTTAGTTGGCATACCAGTACTTGGATCTTCCATAATGTTGACTTCACTAGTGTAAGACAAACTTGTTTCTTCAATCACAAGAGTATCTCCAGATACCTTTTCTTCCGTTGAAGCTATCTTCTCTACTTATAACTCCTCAGTCTTGTCTGATCCGTATCTCACTCTTGATCTTGACAGTACTTGTAAAGACTGTTTCTTGTGAAACCAGAATTGTCTTTATGGTGGAGTTGAAGATATAGGAAATTGAACATTAATCTCCTCCAGCTTCTCATAGAAACTAATCCGATTCACTTGAAGTTGTGGTGATTAAGGTTGTGGCTCTAGTTGAGTTACCAACATTTCTTCAATTTATGGTTCCTCGTAAGTAGGTTGTGGTTCTTCTTTGTTGAAGCTCCATGTTAGTAGGCTCTTTCACACCAGTCTCTATACCATTGCCATCTTCATAATTCCTAGTGACATCATCATCAGCTTCAAAGTTGATGTCATTTCTAGAGACCCTTGTTTAAATATCAGAAGAAGGTAGTAGTTCTTCATAATTCCTCCCCTATTTGGTTGCATTCAGTTGCCTTTTCTTGATGTTTCTGAATCTTTGCTTCTTAAGAGCAGCTTTCTGAATAGACCTATTCTGCCTCATCCAAGTAGATATCTTATTCCTTAACTTAATTAGGCTGGCCTCCAATTCAACAATTTTATTGTCTTGAACAAGCTTTTCCTTTTGCAACACCTGTACCTGTTTGGACAAGCTAGTGCACAAAGCAGTTAAATTTGCAACATCCACCACCTCTGGTGCCTGTGCTTGTGGTGAACCACTAGCAGCAATGGAAGCAGTAGGTGTATGGATCATCTCATATGTATTTGGTTGAATACCAATATTGTGAGAAGCAGATTGAGAATCTTCTGAGGAATGGGAACTCTGGTTAGAAGGAGTTTACTGAGAATCACTAGCATTGCTAGGTTCCTCACCTTCTTAGTTGGCAGGTTGGGCTAACATATGAGCAAATAAGGGTGTTACAGTTCCTGTAAAGGCATTGCCTTGTTTGGTTAAGAAAGAGAAAGTTCTCTTTGTGAATGTAGGAACATCCCATGTATTTGTTAATTTTGGTAGGTTAGGGATTTGGTCATTAACTAAAGTCTGAATGAATCTAGGATACATTAAAAACTTCTTAGCTCCTTCCAAATTCCTAGTCATGCCTTCAAAAATTAATTTTGAAAAATTGAAAACTCTGTTATTTGCTAGACAAATACCAGTTGATGCCAATGCAGCAGGGATTGGATCAAAAGAAGTACTTTTGGAGCTTAAACAGTTAATAATGGCATGAAAAAGCAATTTCCATTGAGGTGAAAACAAAGCTTTAAAGAAAGTAAGACTTTCCCTACCACCCTCATAACCTATGGCTGCAAGGCCATCATGTATCTTTGTGTTATTAAGCATACTAAGTCCATTTTCATCATTTAGTCTCAAACTAGCCCTTAGCAGTACTTCAGTTACATAGATATTTCTATGATTTACCCTAGCATTAATGCAAGGTTGATCAAAGTGAGTACCTAACACAACAGTATTCCAAAATTGTTCAACAATAGGAACATAGATAATGGGACTTATAGTGAGCGCGAAACGAATACGACTTCGAGATAAAAATCCAAGTATCTCATGGAAACCAAGAGAGTCATCATTCAGAGCAAGATTCGCAACCAAATTATGCTTAGAGATCACTTGTAAAGCAGCCATTAGTATTTTTGATGATCGGAAAATTTGAGAGAAGGTTATAGAATTAAGAGATAAGAATAAAAGATTAGGTGAATCAGTTGTATAATTGGAGTAAGTATTTATGTAAATAACAAACCCAAGCGCGAAGAAACCGCTAAATTTAAAAAAGAGACCCTTAACGGTACAACGAACATGTAGAGGTACATGGAACATACTCGGTACTTGGATTTGTGTTAGCGGTACTTGGATCTATAACGGTACCTCACAAATTTTGACCAGTTCATGCATTCCACTATCATTATAACCTGTTTTGTCTTATTCTATCAACCTGAAATCACATCAAAAACACAAAAACACACACTATACAATACAAATTAGCATAAAAATTATACAATTATTACCTCCCCTCAACATATGCAGCAGTCTATTGGTTGAGCATACCAATATGTGTCACCAAGAATTCAAATCTCTTTGCATCAAATGCCTTGGTCAACAAACCAGCTACATTGTTGTCTGTATGAATTTTCAAGACTTGAATAAGCTTCTTGTCATATGCATCTCTGATGAAGTGATGTCTTATTTCAATATGCTTGGTCTTGGAGTGAAAGACAGGATTTTTGACAATGCATATAGTACTTTCATTATCAATGTAAATCTTGGTGTTCATGAAGTTGAACCCATAATCTAACAACTGATTTTGAATCCAAAGTACTTGTCCACAACAATGAGCAGCAGCTACATATTCAGCTTCAGTTGTAGAAGTAGCAACAATTGTTTGCTTCTTACACTGCCGTGATATGAGTCTTTTGCCTAGGAATTGACAACCTCCTGTTGTGGATTTCCTATCATGATTAGCTCTAGCATAATCACTATATGAGTAAGCTTCCAATTAAAAGGTTGAATCTCTATGATACCATAATCCTAGATTAGGCTGACTTTTAAGATACTTAAAAATCCTCTTCACAGCATGTAGATATGACACCTTTGGATTAACTTGGAACCTTGAACAGGCACACACAACAAACATGATGTCTGGTCTTAAAGCAGTAAGATACATCAATGAACCAATCATTAACCTTTATAGATGAATATCAACATTTTCACCATGTTTATCTTTTGATAAAGACTTCTTAGCTTTAAAAAGTGTGCTTGTACTCCTTGAATCCATACATGAAAACTTCTCCAAGATTTCAACAACATATTTATCTTGACTAATAAATATTCCATTTTTCCTTTGTTTAACTTGTAGTCCCAAGAAGTAAGTAAGTTCTCCCATAGGACCCCTTTGAAATCTTCCTTAAATTAAAGCCTCAAACTCTTCACACCATCATTTCTTGGTTGAACCAAAAATAATGTCATCAACATAGACTTACACTAGAATAATATCCTTAGCATTCTTTTTTATGAATATAGTTTTGTCAATGGTCCCTCTCCTATATCCATGTTCTAATAGAAAATTAGATAAAGTTGCATACCAAGCCCTTGGAGCTTGATGTAGACCATAAAGGGCTTTGATAACTTTGTAGACTCTGTTGGGGAACTTAGGATCTATAAAACCTGGAGGTTTTGAAACATATACCTCTTCTGAGCATAAAGAAAGGCACTTTTCACATCCATCTGATAGACTATAAAAACCCATATATGACGCAAAGGCCAAAAATAACCTAATGGCTTCTATCCTTGCCACTGGTGCAATAGCCTCATCATAGTCTATCCCTTCTTCTTGTTTATAGCCTTGAGCAACAAGCCTTTCCATGTTCCTCACAAATACTCCTCTTTCATCCTTCTTGTTTCTGAAAACCCATCTAGTACCAATAACTCTTTTACCTGAGGGAAGATCCACAAGAATCCAAACATTTTGTAGCTCAAATTGTGTTAATTCTTCTTGCATGGCATCTACCCAACTTTCTTCATCAAGAGCTTAAGAAATATTCTTGGGCTCTACTTGTGATAAGAAACCGACAAACAAACAATGTTGAGTATCCTTATGATTGGTTCTCTGCTGTTGTTTGACATAACTCACAAGTGCATGAGTTTCAGTATTGGTTTGAAGTTGTCTTCTGGTTTGTACAACAGACTTTGGGGTTTTCAATGATCTAAGTAGTAGGATGGTTGTTGTTGACTTTATGAGTGGGAATATAACTGACTAGAATTTCAGTTTCCAAATTATTGAAATCAGTTACTGCACCCTGCTCATCATATGAAACTTTAGAGAAGATTCCTTCAGCTGGACTAGCATAAATGTCTTCATCGTCCATAGCTTGTAAAATATCTTCTAATGAATCAATAGAATTTGCAGATTTTGACTTAGCAGTACTTGCAGATGCGGTACCGCTAGGTGTAATATGTACTGCTGAGTGTTGTGACTCAAAATATTCTTCTCCTGGATGCTTATTAGAAGATGTAGCATTCTTTTCTTGATCTTGAAACCTCTGAATCTCTTGAGAGGCATGATCATCAGTTGATGGCATAGTTTGCTTCTAGGGAGTAGCAGTCATGAGAGTAACAGTAGGCATACTGGGTACATAGATGTGAACATCATCATCCTGAGAGTCTGATGAAGAAGATTCTCCTTGAGTAGCTGACTTAGTTGTACCAGACTCCTCACCTGCATTGTTAGTTTAACAATCCTTTTGCACAGAATAGTAATCCATGGAATTAGTTAGATAATCTAAATCAAACATCCAAGCATAACCTATTCCTGGGACATTGGGATTATTTTCTAAGAAATTAAAATGGGCATTTTCTTCAACCTTTTTAGATGCCAAATTGTAAACCCTATATGCTTTACATTTCAAAGAATATCCTACCAGATATCCTGGATCAGATTTTCCATCAAACTTCCCCAAATGATGAAGAGTATTTAGTATAGACACATGACACCCAAAAGGTCTTAAATGACCTATGGTTGGCTTAATACTAGTCAAAAGTTCATAAGGTGTTTTGTTTTGAGGCTTGGTCACTAAAACTCTATTTAACACATAACATGCAGTATTGATTGCTTCTGCCCAAAATGTATTTGGCAAAAGAGAATCAGCCAGCATCGCTCTAGCAGCCTTAATTAGTGTCCTATTCTTCCTTTCAGCTACTCCATTTTGTTGTGGATACCTAGGATTACTAAATTGTCTTTTAATGCCTTTAGACCTACAAAATTCATCAAATTCAGCATTCTTGAATTATGTCCTATTATCTGTCCTAATGATTAAGACTTGTTTAGTGAACTGCTTTTCCACTAAAATGACAAGATCCTTAAGTAATTCATTGGTTTCACTCTTAAGAGCTAAAAATAAAACCCAATTGAATCTACTATAATCATCAGTTATAACTAGAAAAAAGGTCTTATGACTAATGCTCCTTATAGAAACTGGACCAAACAAATCCATATACAAAAGTTGCAAAGGCTTTGTCACAGTATTGACAGTCTTGGTCTTACAAGAGGTTCTATGTTGTTTACCTTTTTTACAAGCAACACATGTGAAATCATTTTGAAAAGATTTGTTAGGTAACCCTCTAACTAAATTTCTATTCACTAATCTGTTAAGATTCTTGAAATTCACATGACCTAACCTCCTATGCAATAAGTTAGACTCATCATTAGAAGCCTTAGCTAGCAAACATGTAATAACACCTGTTGGAGTAATAGTATGAAGATTAAAGGTGTACATGTTTTCTTGCCTGGGTACCTTAAGCAATACTTGAGATTATTTAGTCATCTCAAACTCTTTGGAGAGCACCAAGCAGTCTGTATTTGTAAATGGAACCTTGTTCTTTTTATCACACATTTGTGACACAGAAAAGAGATTAAATATATTCAATTCTTTTACAAAGAACACATCCTCAAATTCCAACTTCCTTTTATTGATTTTCCCTTCGCTAGTGATTATACCTTTGCTATCTCCAAAGGCTACTGGCCCACCTCTTAATTCTTCAAATTCAGCAAGGAAATCTTTATTCCTTGTCATGTGTATTGACCATCCACTATCTACTATACCTTTATCTTTTAATTCATCAATTAGATGCCCCTGCACATAAAAAAAAACTTATTAGTTTTTAACAGGGACCCAAGCCACATTTGGCTCGGATCTTGTGGGACCTACATACTTAAGAGTTTGATAGGTAGTTTTTCCAGTAAGACTACATACACTCTTATACTTCATGGTTCCAGTCAAATATTCAAAGATATAAGTAGGTTTGTTGTCTTTGTACATTTTTGGCCTAAGTACTGTTTTAGCAGTATTTGCATGAACACACGGTTTTTCACCTTTAGGAACCCACATTTGCACTGGTTTGTTGTTAGACTTACTTCTAGATGTTCTACTTTTCTCAACTACATTCTTAAAAGTCTTGTGGGACTTTGGTTTGACAGACTTTGAACCAGCGGTACTTGAGTTTAGTCTAGCAGTACTTGTAGTTCTAGACTTGCTGGTACTTGGTTTACCAGACTTCAAAGGTACTAGACCTTGTTTCATAAGTACTGCTCTTGGAACAAAGTTATTGGTAGAGATATTTGTAACCTTTTAAGGTTTAGATACCCTTTTAGAAAGATCAAACCTAGGTTTGTCATCTTTAGATCTCTGTTGCCTATTAACCTGTGCATTTTTCCCATTACTGTTTCTCGTGGCCTTTTGTGCAGCCTTTTGTTATACAATTTTTTCTTCATGTAAAGTACAATCTTTCATAAAATGACTTAGACTACCACAAACATAAAATCCTTTTCTTCTTAAAGAAGACCCAAAAGGTTGTTTTGACTTAATTTTCTCAAAACATATCCCACCCCTCTTGGTTTTATTATGTTTTACATTGTTATCCAATGCCTTACTAGGAGTTTTCACCTGCTTGGAAGCAGAACTAGTTTTAGCCGCTTCAGAAACAAAAATGTTCATTAAAGGTGGATAAATAATGTTTTTGGTCACAACATATTTATCTTGATATAAATTACTAGAGTTTGAATCATTAACAGCCTTTGGTTCTTTTAACTCTATACCTGTATCATTACTAGGGGGCATGAAAATTCCTGATAATGGTGGAGGAACTGCCTTCATTCCTTCAGCATGTCTATCATTTTCAGGTGTATTATCTGACTCACTATAACTATCAAAAATACTCTTTGATAAGTCCTTGTTAGTTAAAGTTATCCAAGGTTGGTCCTCAGTATATCCTAGGCTTGACTTATCATAATACCCCATTTGTGAATTAATCAGTTTACCCAATACTTCCCTTTCATTTTAAAGACTGGCTTTTAAAGCTTCATTTTCTACTGATACTTTCAAAAGTTGTTTTTCAAAAGCTTTAATTTCCACGTCTTTTTCCCTAATTTGAAGAGTTAAAATTCTTATTTTCTCTTCATAGTTTTGTTAACTCTTTTTATACAAAACTATATTTTCCTCTAGCTTAGCAACACCCTGTTTAAAAGCATTTAGTTCTATAGTGCACGTGTTGACTTTTTGATACTGTTCATCTAGTTCTACTTTTAAACTATTAAATTTAAGAACACAATCTTTAGAACAAGGATGTACCTCAGTATCTTCATGTGAGAGAGCCATCAAACCAAGCTCTTCTTCTTCCTCATCTTCAGCCCAGTTCACCACTCCATCTACAGTCACCAATGCTTTGGTTTCTTTAGGACTCCTTATGTTTCCTTTTGGAAAGCTTTCAGTAATTCTTGGACTGGTTCTATAGCTGTTTTTGGACTTTTGACTGCTACTCTCAGCCTTATCTCTAGTGCACTCCCTTGTGAAATGTCCATTCCTTCCACAGTTATAGCTTTCAACTTTATACTTGTCATATCCTAATGGCTCATAAGGATCAACAGTCATCTTCCTTCTAGTCTTCTTAAATAACCTATTAGATCTCATAGAAACCATAGCAGCTTGCCATTTGAGATCCATCTCTTCAACATCAGCATCATCCATTTGGAACAAGTCATTGAGAGTTAGTCTTGGCCTGTTGTCTTGTCCAGCAAAGAGTGAGAAGGCATCATTGTCAATAAACAATGGTGAAGATCTTCCTTGTCGATTTTGAGAGACTATAGGACTTCCTTCAATACTTTGTGAGTAAGTACCGCTTGTAAGTCCCCCAACGGTATTTTGGAAGTAAATACCCCTGCTTGATCCACTAGCGGTATTATGAAAGTAAGTACCGCCATTACCTTCTGACACAAAAGCCAAGTTAGACTTTGTAGTTGATGCTGCTTTGGTCACCTCAACGCCTTTTACATCCATTTCATAAGCTCTAAGATTGTTGTAGAGATGATCAAAAGGAATTGTATCCAGATCATCCCTTGTGATGAAGTGCATAGCCATTGTTTTCCGCTCTTGTGGAACACTCCTTAAGAATTTTAAATTAGCTTCTTCATTAGAAATTATTTGTCCATAGACTGCCAATTGAATAAGCAGCTTACTGAACCTTCCATAGCGACAATGGAGTCCTTCTATACTGGAAATAGAGAAGTTATCAAATTTGTAACACCCCCAAATTTATACAACTCAATACAGCGGAAGACTAGTTGGTGTTACGGGATAGCACATTACTCACATCATAGACAACGCATAAAAATCGCGTCGTTTATTAATAAAGCATTTCCATTCATAAATATCAAAGTTACATAGGTCCCAAGTCATTGTATTTAATACAGGTTTTACAAACATTTGAATGGAAATTATAATTTAAGTGTGGGCCATGAATTCTTGTCGTCTTCCCGAGAATTACCTTCAAGTACCTGAGATAAAACATGTTAAAAGAAAAGGTCAGCGATAACGCCGAGTGAATTCATAGAGTTTAATAAAATCCATCAATATAATATCAGTATAAAATTATTACTGAAATCATTTTGTACAAATCTTTGTGATATGCCATAAAATAGCCAAAGTCATTTTTATACAAATCCTCGTCGAAAATCATTATATAGGCATTTGCCTTAAAATCATTATGCGAGGCAATGTCGCAAAAACATCATACAATACGTCTTATGACGTTGTATAAAGTTAAATAAAAACCGTTATATGAATATGGTTATGAAAAACCAAAACACGAACATAATATCAATAGTACGACCCCGTATTGCTAGTCAGGCAATACAGCGTAATTCGGTGCGTATAGTAGTATTTCGTTAACTGGATTTTTATAAGCCGCATGACATTGTTACCTTACTAAACCAAACAACGGGTAGCTAGCCCGAAAATTAATTTGCCCATCTAAATTAGCGTGTCGTCACAAAGGTCACGCTATGGAAACCTTCTCATACATAAATTCGCTTACCAATCAATGTGGCACGACGGGGATCAACCGTCAAGGCGCGAACTGGGGTGATCGTCCCCAAATAGTACTATTATATGCATAAGCATCTACCAAATTCCGGTAGTTCACAATTCATGCTAATGGGACTTTTAGTGACATAACCTAACTTTAATAATCCATTTAATTTCATATATCGGGTCATTTAATCATTTATCGGGTCATACAATCGGGTCATACAATCATTCGGGTCCAAATCAATAAACAAACAATCGGGACAAATGGTGTCCTATTTTATAAAAACTAACATGTTATCTCCCTCGCGGGTTTATAAAACATTTCATAAAAACATTTAAAATAGTGCGAGGCTATGAACTCACGTTGATGTGGGAAGGCGGGTTATCGACAATTCGGACGTACGGTACGTGCTTTAATCTCGGAAACCTAGACAAATAATACTCGTCTTAGACTCTTGTCCAATGACTTTATAAAAATATCAATTATGTATACATATGATGATTTTATATATATGATGATCAAGTGGGTTTATATATTCTCATTTACTTATTTTAGTGTTATGTGTTGGAAATTTTTAAGACTAGTTATACTAGTTCAATCTTGTTTACATTTTGAAGCCCAATGGGCCTATTACAAGCCCAATACTATTCATTAGTCCAATTATACTTTTATTATCAGTATTTATACTTTATATGTTGGGCCCAAATAGGTTAAGCCCAAATAATAAGTTTATAAGTGTTTTAGCCCATTTTGTTGTATTATTAGTCCAACAACGTTAACTTAGCCCGTTAATGTCTGTATGTTATATAGTTCGGGTTTTATCGGTTTTTACTTTATATATATGTTTATATATCAGTATATGAGTTTATAAAAGTTTATATTAGACGGGTCCAACCGTCTAAGTTTTATTTAACAAAAACGTTAATTTTACGGTAATAGCCAAAAAGTCGTAAAAATCATGTTTATAGTTTTATAACTTATTAAACTTATCAAACTACTATTTTATAAAATGTCCATTTTATTTATCCTTATACATATTTATATAAATGTATTATATAAGTTAGTGGCTTTTAATTCACATTTTATACTATTTTTATTTGAGTGCTTATATAATACTATTATACTTTAATTTCCAAAATCTGATTTTTATTTTCATGTTCACCAAAACTGCCATATCTAGAGTTCTATATAGATATAGAAGCTCAAATATTTATGACATAAACTACATGATATTTTCTCCATTTAACTCTTCTATAGCTACTGTTGAATCATCCTCTAAGTATTTTCTAAAAATCGTCCAAAACAGTGAACTCAGATTTGTACTCTAAACTTGTTTTGATCATATCTCACTCATCCTAATGATTCCATTGCATGGCTAACTCTCACATGTGTACAAGACATATTACTTACTATATCCATTAATCTATGCCTTTTTTATCAGTTCATCATATGATTCTTTACTGTTTTATACAGCCAACAATTTAAACAAGATTTTAGCCTTGTTTCTTATAGTTTTTCATCTTTTTAAGCATGTTTATCAACGCCAAATCCCCACACAATATTTTTAATCATCATTCATCATCATATACATATACATAAGTAAAAGAAATACAAGATTACATAATCAAAAATAACAAAAGGATGAGGAGGACAATCTTTATACCACCAAGTTGATGTAGGTTGTGATTTGGACATGGATTTTGATGGAGAAACTTGTGAATAACCAAGACCATCTTCAAGACCACCATTCTTCATGAACACCTTGTGGAAAATCAGCCCCAAGACTCCATGGAAACTCCTCCTTGGATGTTATAATCACCACCAATCAATAGGGTTTCAAAAGGGCTTCAACATGTGTATGAACAACATGGGATTTCATGGTTAAATCAAGATCAAAATGGGGTGTTTATGTGTAGGATGGGACGGCATCATAGAGAGAAAGAGAGGATTTTGGGTGGTTTTGCATGTGTTGAATGAGGAAGTGGTTTGTGGTGAATGGTTTTGATGTAACTAAGCTTAAGTGGTAAGCTAACACACAAGTGTAAGCTACTAGTGTGTATGGATGCCACATCTTTGATGTGGTGTCCTAGCTTGGGCCGTCCCATGTGTGGGGTGAGACAAAACTTGTTTTTGTCTCATCCCACTAATTTACGGGTATTCCTCGATTCTAGTTTCCTCGATTTGCGTGCCCTCGGGTCGTTTTACGAAAAACGTTTTTATAAATTACGAATCAACGGCACAAAACAAATCTAATAAAAATTGTCTCATCAAAAACAGAGTTCGAAAACGTAAATACGTAGTCCTAAGGTTTCCGGTTTAGTCGTAAAGGACGTTAAATTAAAATCGTAAGTCCTAATCTCTTCTCGTAAATTTGTGAGTTTATGAACCAACACAAATTTAAACTTCCAAAATAATATTAACGGATAAATTTATTTTCTGAAATGTCGGACTGTCACCAAGGACAGTGTGTCTAAACGTAAGCACGTAATGTAGAATCCTCCGGTTTAGACGTAGTCGATGCTACTTCAAGACGTAAATCCAAATTTCTTCCCAAAAATAAGTGAGTCCATAATTTAACATTAAAATAATATTTTCAAATAAATATTGAGAATAAAAATATCAATCATAAATTGACGGATTGTCACAACATTTACCCCTAAACAGGATCTTTGTCCTCAAAGATCATCTTACCTTACTACTCGCTTCTTATAGAGTTAAAGCCATGTGGGTATTTCCTCCACATTCGGTCTTTTCTCACAAGTGTAATTGATAGGTGTGAAAACACCCATCCTTTTACCACTTATTTCTTATTAAAACATGACCAAAACGCGTGTTTAATATCATTTGTTTTGAATTATGAGTGGTTTTTGTGTTTAATGTGTTTTCAGAGCCAACCGGATGAATATTGAAGAAAACATGGGATTGCACGGGTTTTATCAAGGAAAAAGACAAAAGACAAAGTCTATTGTCCAAGAGATGCAAAAGATTTGAAGTCAATGGGCCTATTTGAAGATTTACCGAACAAAAGGACCAAAGATGGAAGATTTGCATATGTCGAAGAAACTCAAATCTATTAAACGAAGAAATTAAAAGACGAGTTGAATTTAATCGACGACAAATCCTGAATCAGAATCGAAAACGTCAACTTTTCTGAAAAGACGAGAAGACAAGAAGAAAGGGAGAAAGCCCACTCACCAACCAACCACTCAGCCTATATAAAGGGACCACCCTCACAAAATTTGGAATCTAGTTTTTTGAGTTTCATCTTCTCCTAGTTCGGAGGAAACCATCTCCCTTAAGGAGTGGTTTTCATCTCTTTGATTTCTTCTTTTTTTTAATCTTGTAAGCTTGATCCTTTCCTTTTGTTACTGAATCTAAATCATCAATACAAGTGTTCATTTAATCTTTTCATTCATCTTGATCTTCATCATCTTTTTATTTAAAGTTCTTAAGTTTTTATTTAGTTGAAGTTTGATCTTAAAAAGTTTTTGAATTTGTGTTTTTATGATTGGGATTTGATCTTTGTAGTTAGTAGATGAATTGTGGTTAATTTGGTAAAACCGTTTCGATTATTTAGCTTGATTTGGTTAAATTCGTGTCTACTGTTTAAGTCCCTATTTCTGTTCTTGATTCCCAGAACATTCCGTATAGTCCTTTTCCTTTTCCACTATTCGGAATATTTAAGATATTCCGAACAGCCTTTTTATTTTTTTAACTATTCGGAATTTTTCAGATATTCCGGGTAGCCCTTACATTCCGCATAGCATTCTTACATTTTCTTTATTCGGAATTTATTCCGCATAGTGTATTATTCCGAGTAGCTTAAACATTCCGCATAGGGTTTTCTTTCCTTTATTCCACATAAGTGTTTCTTTTCTATTATTCCGCATAGGGCATTTTTTCCGCATAACCCTTTTATTCTGCATAGTCAAAACATTCCGCATAGCATCATTGTTCCGCATAATATTCCGTATCATCAACATTCCGGATAGCACTATTTTGTCAGTAAGGGTCCTTTTCTGTTTAAGCATTTGACTGTTAAATTTTAATCACTTTCTATTTCCATTCATTAACTGTACTTGGCTTTAATTTTTTAGTTACTTGATTTATTTACCTTTTTAATAGAATAGAAAACCATAACCCCTTTTTAGTAACCAAGAACAATCATTCCACTTTTAACTGTGATCAATTCGAGGAGATACCGAGAACGAACTTTCAAGTAGTAAAATGTTGGAAATGTGTTTTCCCAAAGAAAGTCTCGGTCACATCATTATTAGCATAGATCACGAGCTATAGAATATTTAGAACTTTGTAACTTGGAGCGACCTCCCTTAGGGGGAGATTGTTGGAAATACGTTTTACGTATTTATGAAGGATCGGTCGCTCCAATGATAATTATGTATTGGGCTCGTGATCCACTTTGTAAGTGTATAGTCCATATAGCCCACATGTAGGGTGGGCTATATATATACCCCTCCTAGCATGTTAGGAGGGGGTTGGTTAGTTCATTCATTCACTTTTCATTTAATCTAATCCTTTTCTCTCTCTACTTTTCTTCCCTCTCCTTTCTCTCTCTACACCTAATCTCCATCTTCCCCATCTCTTCCACCAAATCCATAGATCTAATCCATCCATTACCAAATCCTTAGAATTCGTAGGCCTTCAATTGGTATCAAGAGCCATGGTTGAATCTTAGGATTTGCATTTTTTTTATCTTTTGATTTGGTGGTAAAAATCCTTTCTTTTCTAATTTTCTATCCATTTTTTCATCATTCGATCTATTTTTTTTATCAATTTTTATTTTTTTTTTTATTATCAGTTTTATTCTTTTTTCGTATGTTTTTTTTTACCATCAGTTTTTGATTATCAGTTTTTTAGTATCATTTTATCAATTTTTTTTTTTTTTTTTTTTTAAATAATCAGTTTTTCTTTTTCAATAATAAGTTTTTTATAATCACATTTTTTAATTTTTTTAATCAATCATTTTTTACTCAGTTATTTTTTTTTAATCAAGTTTTTTTTAGATAAGTTTTTTGTTTTAATCAGTCCAGATCCGTCCAAATTTTCTATCTTTTTCATATATGTCCAAAGTCTCAGGTTTTTATCCAATCTGTCGAATCTGTCTACTGTTTGTTGTCCTTCAATTTTTTTGTCCAATACAGTCCTGTTCTATCCCGTTTTCAGTCCAAAAAGTGGCATCTGTCCTTTAGATCCAGTTAACAGTTTTCCGCATAGACACAGGTTTTCCGAATGGTCATTTTTTCCGAATAGACATATATTTTCCGAATGGTCATTTGTTCCGAATAGACATACTTTCCGAATAAACAAAACTTTCCGAATTGACTCAACTTTCCGAATTGACAACTTTCCGCATAGACAAAAAATTCCGCATAGAAAACTTTCCGAATAGACAAAAAATTCCGCATAGAACTTTCCGAATAGACAAAAAATTCCGCATAGAAACATTTTCCGCATAGGGATTCCGTGTAGACTCGTTTTATTCCGTATAGACGTGACTCAAAGATTTAGAATCCAAAAACCAAACACAAACCCATCACACAAACAAGACTAAACATCCCCACTCTTTCCCTCGAACAGACTCGAAACCTCTCGCATCCAAACAGACCCACGACCAAAAACCCTCGTCTCATACTAAAACACCATTCTAACCCCTCACTCTCGACATCAATACCTAAACCCAAGACTCGATTCGACTCCCACTTTAAACCAAGACTCGGACTCTCAAATCCAACATCACACAACTCGACAACTGTCTCGACTCATCTGAACCAAACAGAACCCACACTCGACGCTGACTGACTTGAAAGCCTCGAAGACTTCTTTCCCTCAGAAACTCACTCTAACCCAACTCTCCAACACCCACTCTCGAACACCCCTCGCCTCCCACTTACCCTCGACTCCCTCAACCTTGACACAGACCCACACCCACGACTCCAACTGAACCACCCTCAAAAACTCACAACCTCTCTCGTAAACCCCCTCACGACACTAAACCCACAACCCACTCACCCTCGCTCGACCATCGACTCCCTTACCACTCGAACTCAAAAAGACATCATCTTGACTCAAAACTCTTGACACTTGACAAGAAAGACACGACAGTAGATAGAAGGGACTCAATTAAATAACTTGCAACAAGATAATAAAAACCTACCCGATACCAAATTATTGATCTTGAAGACCTCTTCATTCTGGTTACTCAATCAAGTGGGATTTGTTTTACTCAATTGGCATTAGTTATCATTGAGAGAGAGAGAGATTTTGTTCTTTTGGTTAGCACAGGAGAGAAAGAGGCGGCGGATTGGAAGATTCAAGATGTGATTAGGGTTGTGAGGAGAGAGAGATAGGTATATCTGTGAGAGTTGTGATTTAGTTAAACAAGAAACAAGAAGTGATTTTTTTTAGGCGGACATAACAAGAAGTGGGTTGACTGGCGGAAATAACAAGGAAAGTTGAGTGGGGTGGTGGATAAAAACGGATTGGGCCACGTGTTGATTGGACGGAGAAAACAAGAAGTTTGTCTCAGATTTTTTTTTAATATCCGATTTTTTCAAGAAAACGTTTTTTATAATTATCCGATTTTTCAAATCAAAAATATCAGATTCTTTTTTAATATTAGTATTTTTTCACAAATCAGTTTTTCTTTTCTTATTTTTTAATATATTTTAGAAAGTTTTCAAGATTGAGTAAATTTTCGTTATTTTATTTTTATTTTGGAAAAAGTTTTATTTTAGATATTAATTGTTATTTTAGATATTAAATTTGATAATCTTGATAATTAGATTTAGACAACTTTAGGCCGGCTATGTTGTTGGACTCGGTTAAAATTTAGACTAGTTTAAGTTTGGTTGAAATTTAGGATATATTTTGTATAAGATTTCTCTTAAACGATACGTGTCATCGGTCGTGTTGTCGAGTTCTAAACGTGACATAGTGATAAAAGTGGTGAGACAAAAAGACGTGACAAGATTTATTTGACGAGATCAAGAATTTTTCCTTCAATTTTCATCAAATCTACAATGGATTCGTTGCATTCGAGATTTCACAAGGGAGAGTTGTATTTAAGGCAAAACGAAGTTAGGAAAAGTGGCATCACCTTCTTTCAACTACTCCAGTCTCATCTTGTCACTCTTTCGGGGATTCAAGGAGGGAGCGAATTTGTGACAATCTTTGGACAAGATCGTCATATATTCATCGACTCCCTTTTTACCACTTTGACCCAACTGGCAGAGCAACTCAACAATGAAACCTTTAATCACTCTGCATCGGCACTTGCTTATAAGGCTCTTGTGACACAACTCACGCCTTTCCTCCGATTCAATATCATCCAACCTGAAAGTTCATTGATTTGCCAATCATTTCTTCGAGATACACATACTGAACTTCGAGTCTTCCGTGATACAATTCTGAAACTCATGACATCAGTCTCGTCTTCGATTTATCAACAATCACAACTTCAGCAAACGTATGATAATGGAGTGCAAGAATCAATGCCGCAGATGCAAGAGGAGAATGGTCATACGGTTGACAACTTGGAGCCTAACGATGGCAAGAGCACGGATTCAGAAGGACAACATGATATCAGTGGCACGACGGGGAATGTTCACGAGATTTCTCTTGATGACACCTTACCCATTTATGACGAAGAGCCTGCAAACATGGTACAATGTGATGTTAATTATGATGTATATGCTGATGACATACCGCATATTGAGCATTCGAAACCTAATTATGACAAACATGGGATGGAAAAGAGTGATAGAAATACCACTTCTGATTCATCCGATGTTAGTCATAATGGGGGAGAAAGTATTCAAAATGCTAAACATCATGATAATTGTACCATAACTGCTTCATTGATTGCTTCTGATTCCAAGATTAGAGAGCTCGAAATGATTGTAGCTCAACAATTAAAAGATCTTGAGGATGCCAAACTTGAATTTTCTAAGAAAACGGATAAATTTGAAACATACTTTGAAAAACTTGAAAAGTCAAACGTTGTTCTTGAAAGAAAATTGGATCAAACTGTTCTAGATTCTAAAGCTGAAAAGGATAATTTTTTGAAACAAATTCAACTGCTTGAATCTAAGTTGGCATCCCAAGATAACTTGCTCAAAGAGAATGAGACTTTAAAGGCCCAAGTACAGGAAAAGGTCTTTGCTATAGCTGCGTTGAAAAACGAGTTAAGGAAAAATAGAGGACCTAGTATGGACACTAAGCTTGAAAAACCATCAATCTTGGGGAAACCGCCTACAAATCAGTTCGTCAGACAACCGATTGTCAGACAACCTACTGCATTTAGATCCGAGCGACCACAATCCTCGAGACCGCGGTTTGCCTCCCAAGTTGATTTGGTTCATCTTTTTAGACCAGTCACTCCAGCAACTAGGCCCAATGTGATCACTCCAGCTTTAGCAAGACCAAATCATATGATTGCCTCTAGTTTCCCTAAAAATACCAAGACCACGTCTAGAACTAGTTCAAATGACGTTTGCCATAAATCTGGTCAAAGGGAAGCTATTCAAAAGACACATGTAAGAGATAGCAATGTCCAACCTAGTCAGATGCCTTCTAGATTACCCAACACTGCTAACCGTAGCATGCCATCTTCTAGGAGCATCGATCAATCATCTAGGAATTATTCAGACATTAAATATGCTACTTGTAAAACATGTAGAAAATGTGTCTTTACGGCAAATCATGATGCTTGTGTCAAGAAATTACTTGATGAGGTGAACTCCCGTGCTAGAATTAAGTCCCAGTGGATAGCTAAAATCAAACCCTTTGGTAAAGTTTGGCGCCCCACTGGTAGAACTTTTACTCTTGTAGGAAACGAGTGCCCTTTAACTAGGATAGTCTCTGATTCTACGAAGACTACTAGGGAGGAAATTGCAAAGGATGATACATCACTTAAGCCTGAACTTAAGATTTTCTATAAAAGGAAACGTTTGCCTACTAAGACAAGTGAATCATCCCCTCACGTCGCCTCTGAAACAAGTAAAGCCAACTGTGAACCCCCACGTGCTTCAAGAATAGATATCTCTAACCCATGCAAAAGTATACAAACTCCTAATGAGAATGCAGGTACCAAAGTTGATGTTCCAAAAGAACGAAGCGGTCCAATCGTTGTCTACCGTTCAACTAAGGACACTCTTAGAGTTTGGTTGCTGAAGAAGCAGATATCAGAGAAACAAATGTCTCAGGGGATTCATGGTTAAGCTGCAAACTAGGACTTACAGTCACATAACAGACTGTAACTCGATCTCAAAAGACAGGAAAGTTCATCCCGATGATGACTTATCCTAAAAACGAGAAATTCATTTTTCTCGGGCATGAGCTTATGTTAAAAACATTCCACGTTTTTAAGCTCATGCACAAGGACTAATAGTCACATCACAGACTATAACTCGATCATCAAAGAAAGGAAAGTTTATCGCCGATGATAAACTTATCCTAAAAACGAGAAATTCATTTTTCTCGGGCATGAGATTATATCAAAAACATTCCAAGTTTTTTAAGCTCATGCATCATGGCTCCTCGTTAAATGACAGACGACGACCCGGACTTCAGAGACAGGGAAGTTTATCTACGCAACGATAACTTACCCTCTTAACAAGAAATTAAGTTTTCTTGGACATGAGCTTATGCTAAAACCATTCAAAGGTTTTAAGCTCGTGTATATGACTTACAGTTAAATGTCAGACTGTAACTCGAACTTCAAATAAAGGAAAGTTTATCATTAATGATAAGCTTATCCTCATAACGAGAAATTCAATCTTCTCGGTCATGAGCTTGTCTTAAAACATTCGAAGTTTTAAGCTCAGAAAGGAAAGTGTATCTTTTAAATAAGAGAACTTTTCCTCATAACGAGAAATTCACCTTTCTCGGTCATGAGCTTTCCGTTAAAACAGTCAAAGTTTTCAAGCTCATGAAAACGACTTCTAAGTAAATGTCAGCTTAGGACTCGTTCTTCAGATAAAAGGAAGGGTTATCGCCGATGGTAACTTATCCTTACAACGAGAAGGTTACAACTTCTCGGACTTGAGCTTTCCTAAGATATTCCAAATCTTAAGCTCAAGTAATTGGTTTTCAAAACTTTGAACACAATTTTTCGAGAATTTCTCAAAAGGTTTTTCTAAATCTTTCAAAATTGTGTGTTCAAAAATGTTTTGATAAAAAGAGCATGTCTTCTGGAATCGATAATATTTACGAACCTAGAAATGTCATTCAATAATGACACGGGGCTGTAAATAAAGTTCGAGCAAAAGTTCAAATTTTTAAAACATGCTCAAAATGGTTTGCTATTATTTCAGATAGCAACCCGCTTTTCATAATCAAGTCAAGCATTTCACCGGAAAGCTTTGACTCAACAACGGGAATTAATTTTCTCGGGGACGTGACGAGGTGACCAACATTCGTGAACAAGAACCATGTGCTTCTTTCATATGCTGTTCTCCATTATTCAGGTCCAACCTCGTACATTGCTAATCTTGTGAATTCATTATTATATATGATCTTTGCACGTAATAAATACCTTACACTTGTGTTTAAAAGGTATTTAATTTACGTTTCAAGTACACCCTCATTAATTTGAGGGGGAGCTTGTTAAATTCATGAAGATAATTGGATTTGCATTTTTCTTCCCAAATTTTCTTAAAATGCTATTAAATCAATTGATATTAAAAACATCGATTGGGTTAATATTTTTAATATGGGGGAGAAAATGTGATTTAATATGGGATATGATCAATCATAAATGGTTTGACTTAACGTGTTAGCTCATCCCGACATGTGCGAAATGTTTTCGAATATCGTAGCATATGTTAAGGGGGAGCAAAATGGATTTGCACTTCAAAATGGATTTCATGGTGACATACACTTACCCAAAACATCTCTATTCACGACGGTGAAGATTGTGGTGACATAAGGATGGTAGGATAGGTTAAAGTCCAATGATTTCTCTAGAACCGGAGGAATCTTCCCAAGGACATTCCATAGCTAGAAATAGTAGTCCTTAGGAAAGATGGAGAAAGATTGTGAACGTAGCTGAATGCCGACCAAGTACTTAAGTTAGCACTGGAACAATCACAACAAGGTGCTAGTTATGACGTATTGGTAAGCATTGACGGGGTTGAAGAATGAAAAAGAATTGTAAAGATAAAGGGTGTAAAGAAAGAAGCCCTCCTTACAACCTTAGGCAGAAACCGGGTCAATTCATATGCTATTGAGATCATTTTTAATGATTCTTGATATTGAAGAAAGACATCATGGACCCAGTGATGCAATGCACAACCCTTCCCAGCTAACTCAAATATCTCTCAAAAGGTATTTGTTTTAATCACACGGAGATCAACACATTATCTATTGATTTATTCACTCCGAATAAATTGGTATTGAAAAGGTGGCACTCCTCTCCAGCCTCCGATCACTAAAATCCAAAATGCACGATCGAGTCTAGAGCCATTTGAGATCATCAAATATCTCATTAGGACACACTTTCATATTTACTTGCTTCTTCACACACTGTGAAAAGTAAGAAAGTTCTTAAGAGTCCTACGCAAAATCTTCATGATCTTGCCTGAACATCCGAGTAATACGAAAGTATTTACAATGAAGATGGAAATCCTTCTTGAGCAAATATCAAAAAGCTCATGGTAGGTGACTTGTGCGATTCTTTATGAATCAAACTTGTGATAACTGGAAAGCAACAGCTGTTTAATTCTTAAATGAATTTAAACACGTTCCAGGCCTCTACGCAATATCTTAGCGATCTTGCCAGAACATTCAGAGTAATACTATTAAGTATTTATAGTGACGAATGGAAATCCTTCTAGTGTTAACATCAAACAGCACTTGGTAGGTAACTTGCAAGATTCTATATGAATCAAGCTAGTGACAACTGGAAAGCAACGATGGTGCGGTTCTTAATTGAACTTCACTTGTTCCAGGAACATGAATTGACGGCTTCAAATCATGCGGATAATATTATCCAAATGATTCACTCTTTACGTTCGCAGTCAGCTTTGGACGGTCGAGTAAAGAGAACGGGTTTACCCGCGAAATCTTGTCAAGGAGGTTCTTAATTAAAACTACCTGCCACAAGTACGATATTTAATATCGTCCAACGGTCTTCACCGGCCGGAGGTAAAATGCTACCGAATTAGAATGAAATGTTCAAGGCCTTTTCATCCGTGTATATGTTTTGTTGCTAACTGTCTTATGCAGCGTAACAAAAAGGTGGCATTGCGGTGTACAATCCAGAAGAAGTCGTTACCACATGCTTATACTACATACAATTAGTACTTCAACAAATTCAAGAAAGTCTGAAGGTCAAGTCTTCCGCTGTATCAAACTCTGAAGCTTTCAAGAATTTCAAGGTATAAGTATGTGGAACATGAAGTCACGAAGAGGCAAATTTCACAAGTGATGAATGCACAAGGTCAAGGCAAGGAAACATGCTCAAGACTAAAGTCAAAGATCACATCAAGCATATTCACAAGAACAAGATCGAAGACTCAAGCATAGTATGCTAGGTTTAAGATTTTGTAAAATGGTGTGACCTCCCTTAGGGGGAGATTGTTGGAAATGTGTTTTCCCAAAGAAAGTCTAGGTCACATCATTATTAGCATAGATCACGAGCTATAGAATATTTAGAACTTTGTAACTTGGAGCGACCTCCCTTAGGGGGAGATTGTTGGAAATACGTTTTACGTATTTATGAAGGATCGGTCGCTCCAATGATAATTATGTATTGGGCTCGTGATCCACTTTGTAAGTGTATAGTCCATATAGCCCACATGTAGGGTGGGCTATATATATACCCCTCCTAGCATGTTAGGAGGGGGTTGGTTAGTTCATTCATTCACTTTTCATTTAATCTAATCCTTTTCTCTCTCTACTTTTCTTCCCTCTCCTTTCTCTCTCTACACCTAATCTCCATCTTCCCCATCTCTTCCACCAAATCCATAGATCTAATCCATCCATTACCAAATCCTTAGAATTCGTAGGCCTTCATAAAATGTATCAAATGGCGCCGCTGCCGGCTCTTCTCGTTAAGATCAAAATTTTTTTGTGAGAACTTGGATTTTGGGATCCGTTCCCCGTGAACGTTACTTTTTCATAAAAACTTTCAAAAACACTAAAAATACAAAATTTTCAAAAAAATCCTAAAAAGTAAAAAACATAAAAAAACCAAAAATATTTTGCTTTGTTTTTCTCTTGTTAGTTCTTTTGCAGGTGTATGCGCACTCGATCCACGTCTTATCAAGAGCCCGAGCCTCTCGATAACTTAGACATGGCCGGTGTACAAAACAACAACAACATACCACCTCCAAACAATAATAATAACAACAACAACCCGCCTTTCAACAACATGAATAATAACAACAACAATGAGCCTCTTCTGGATAATCGCCCGATGATTGAACTGCTGCAAGCTCATGTAGATGGCAACACTGATCCAATTGTTATACCAGCATTTGCAGCCAACAACTTTGAGCTAAAATCAGGCTTTATCCAGATGGTCTCTGCTCAACCGTTCTTGGGGCGTACCATTGATAACCCACATGACCACATCAAGAGATTCTTGCAACTCACCAACACGGTCAAGTTCAATGGTGTTTCACAAGAGGTTATCAGGTTACAACTTTTTCCCTTTTCTTTAGAGGGACAAGCCCGGCATTGGCTTGCTAAGGAACCGCCACAGAGTATTCTCTCGTGGACGGATTTGGAAACCAAGTTTATCAATTACTTTTTCCCACCCTCTCGTACTACCGCTTTGCGGAATGAAATCATAAATTTTGAACAAAAGTACGATGAGTCGTTCAGTGAATCTTGGGATCGTTTTAAAGATCTTTTAAGAAAATGCCCACAACATGGTTTTACCAAAGTACATCAAATCAATACTTTTTACAATGGTTTAAGCATGAGTGACCAAGATTCACTAAACAGTGCCTCGGGGGGTAATCTTTTGGCTAAGACTTCCAATGCTGCTTGGGATATCATTGAGAACAAGTCTCGTGTGCAAACCAAGAGTGTTCGGACCAATGTCGCTAGTGCTAGCACTAGTGACAGCGACAAGCGACTGGACAAAATCATTACGCTTCTTGAATCGCTTGTTACCCACACCGTCAGCAACAACAACAGCAACAACGCTAAAAATGCTCAAGTCAGTGCTGTTAGCCAACCTTGTGAGATATGTGGTGGTCCTCACTCTTACACCTCTTGTACCGCCACCCAAGACTACCCTGCTGAGAATGTGAATGCAGCTTATGGCACCTATCCTCAACCCACCTATCAAGCTAGACCTTAAGGTGACCGTAACTTGCTTAGCTACCGCTCTAACAATTATCTTTCCCCACCCGGTTTTCCTCCAAACAACCCAAGCCAACAACAAAACCTCATTCGCCCTCCTCAACAACAACAACAACCTCGTACACCATACGTCCCACCTCACAAGCAGCCACAACCATCTCAACGAAACAACCAAGTATATCAGCAACCTGCTTATCAACCACCCGCATACAATGCTCCTCCCAACCAACCCACCGCTCTTCACCAAGAAGTGGAAACTTATATGAGGACTAACGATGTGATAGTGGGAAATCTTCAGAGAGAAGTGCTCAACCTTAAAGCGGATTTGGTCAAACAAGGGAACGATTTGAGAGCTGACATGAGAAATACGTTGGATAGCCAAACAAATGACTTGAAGAACATGATGGCTAGTTTTTTCCAAGGTAATCAACCCTCTTCTTCGGGTACTCTTCCGAGTAACACCGTTGCGAATCCAAGAGGGGAGATGAAAGCAATCACTACTCGCAGTGGCAAAGGTACCAAGGAACCCGAGCTTCCTATACCTCCACCGGTGGTTGTGACTAAGAAGAACGAGTCACCTGCTCCTATTCCTCATCCTTCTACTTCCCCAATTCCTCCGCCTCCTTCACCTTCTACCCCCATTGCCCCACCACCCGTGGTTGTGAGTGATCCTATTCCCCTAAAGCCTTCTTCTTCATCCAATATACCTTATCCTTCAAGGTTGAGGAAAGAGACGCAAAAGAGCAAGGATGATATTCAAGTTTCAAACTTTCTCAAAATGTTTAAACAATTGAATTTTAACATCTCCTTTGCCGAGGCTCTCGCTCACATGCCCAAATACGCTAAGATGTTTAAAGATCTTCTAAACGACAAGGAGAAGCTTCTTGATATTTCTAACACCCAACTTAATGAGAATTTCTCTGTAGTGCTCTTAAGGAAATTTCCAACCAAGCTTGGTGATCCGGGTCGTTTCCTTATCCCTTGCAACTTCCCGGGAGTAGAGAATTGCATGGCCCTAGCCGATCTAGGTGCCAGTATTAATCTAATGCCTCTACGCGTTTGGAAGCAATTATCTCTCCCTGAGCTAGTCCCCACCAAAATGACTTTGGAATTAGCTAACCGTACGGTTGCTTATCCAGTGGGGATAGCCGAAGACGTCTTTGTAGGAGTCGACAAATTCACTTTTCCTGCTGATTTCGTCGTTGTTGACTACGACATGGACCCTCGTGTGCCATTGATCGTTGGTCGTCCATTCCTGAGGACCGGTCGCACTCTAATCGATGTTGAAGCCGGTGAGCTTATCATGAGAGTGGGTGACGATAAGATCGTCTTCAACATGGGAAAGCTTTCTAAACAGCCTTATTCATACGAGAGTGTTAATTGTATTGACGTTCTTGATGAGGCTTGTGAAGAACACTTCAAAGATGCTTGTAAAAGTATTCCTACCTCTCTTCCCAATGTTGAGACCGTTTCCTCTATTGACTCATCACTATCTCTATTTGGAGAAAGTGATTTCCTTTGGAGAGATTTGGAAGCCACCATGGGAGATGTGAATTTAAAAAATGACGATTCTACTACCAATTGGGATGAAGATCTCCGCCTCATTGAAAACCTTCTCAAAGAAGACAATCTTTCTCCTCTATCTCCGACAGTTACTGCTATTGATCCTCCTTCTCCTAAAGAGGTGACTAATGATGATCCATCGTTAGTTTCACCATCTATTGCGGATCCTCCCACTCTTGAGCTTAAGGACCTACCTCCTCATCTTGAGTACGTTTTCCTTGAAGACAACGAGAAGTCGCCCGTCATCATCGCAAAGGACCTAAAAGAAGAAGAAAAAGCCCGACTTGTCGCCATGTTGAAGAAGCATAAAACAGCTATCGCTTGGAAAATCTCCGACATTCGTGGAATTGATCCTCACTTCTGCACACACAAAATTCTCACGGAGGACGACTTTAAGCCCACAATTCAAAGCCAACGAAGGGTGAATCCAAAAATCCATGAAGTCATCAAAACAGAGGTTATCAAACTTCTTGATGCGGGTATGATTTACCCTATTTCGGATTCACCATGGGTTAGTCCAATCCATTGTGTGCCTAAGAAAGGCGGCATCACCGTTGTGCCCAATGCAAACAACGAGCTGATTCCTACCCGTCTCGTCACTGGGTGGAGAGTTTGTATAGACTACCGCAAACTCAATGATGCCACGAGAAAGGATCATTTCCCTCTACCTTTTATGGACCAAATGCTTGAACGTTTAGCGGGTAATGAATATTACTGCTTTCTTGATGGTTTCTCGGGTTACTTCCAAATACCCATCGATCCCCAAGATCAAGAGAAGACAACATTCACTTGTCCCTATGGCACATTTGCTTACAAAAGAATGCCTTTTGGCTTATGCAATGCCCCCGGGACTTTCCAAAGGTGCATGTTAGCTATCTTCCATGACATGGTTGAACAAACCATAGAAGTCTTTTTTTATGATTTCTCGGTCTTTGGGGATTCCTTCTCTTCTTGCCTTGCCAATTTGGAACGTATGCTTCAGCGGTGCGAAGACACTCGCCTTGTTCTAAATTAGGAAAAATGCCATTTTATGGTAAAAGAAGGCATTGTGCTAGGACACAAAATCTCTAAAGCCGGTCTTGAAGTCGACCGTGCTAAAGTAGATGTCATAGCCAAATTACCTCCACCTTCAACCGTGAAGGGTGTGAGAAGCTTTCTGGGTCATGCGGGCTTCTATCGTCGTTTCATTCAAGATTTCTCTAAAACCGCTCGCCCGATGACCCACCTCTTGGAAAAAGATACTCCTTTTATCTTTTCCAAAGAGTGCCTTGAAGCCTTCAACTTGCTTAAAGATAAGCTTACTAAGGCACCCGTCTTAGTTACCCCTAATTGGGAGCTGCCTTTCGAGTTGATGTGCGATGCTAGCGACTTTGCTATTGGTGCGGTTCTGGGACAAAGAGTGAATAAACACTTCCAACCAATCCATTACGCTAGCAAGACAATGACGGGGGCACAATTGCATTATACGAAAACCGAAAAAGAGCTTTTAGCTATTGTCTATGCCTTTGAAAATTTTCGCCCCTATCTTGTCCTTTCCACCACTATCGTATACACGGACCATTCCGCGTTGAAGTACTTGATGACAAAGCATGATTCTAAGCCAAGACTTCTTCGTTGGGTTTTACTCCTTCAAGAATTCAACATTGAAATTCGTGACAAGAAGGGAGCCGAAAACCTGGCCGCGGATCATCTGAGCAGACTTGAGGATCCATATCAAGGGGATCATCCGAACAAAGAGATCAATGACTCTTTCCCCCTTGAGACCTTAATGTCTATAGATCTCAATCTCGATAGCACCCCATGGTTTGCGGATATTGCAAACTACTTAGCGGGTGGTGTTCTCATCCAAGGGTTAACATCCCAACAAAAAAAGAAGTTCTTAAACGATGTTAAGACTTACTTTTGGGATGACCCTTTTCTATTCAAACAATGCGTTGACTTGATTATTCGCCGATGTGTTGACGGACCGGCCGCCTTGGACATTCTCCAGGCTTGCCACAAAGGACCCACCGGTGGTCACTTTGGTCCCAACTACACTGCCAAAAAGGTGTTTGATTCGGGATTCTATTGGCCCACCATTTACCGTGATGCTCACGAGATAGTTAAACATTGTGATTCTTGCCAAAAACAAGGCAAGATCACACATAAAGATGAGATGCCTCAAAATTTCATAAAAGAATGTGAAATCTTTGATGTATGGGGCATCGACTTTATGGGGCCATTCCCTTCTTCTAAAGGCAACATATACATCCTTGTCGCTGTTTACTATGTTTCCAAATGGGTTGAAGCCAAGGATTTACCCACTAACGACGCGAGGGTGGTTTGTAAATTCTTGAAACAACTGTTTGCTCGATTCGGTGTTCCTCGTGCTATTATCAGTGACCGCGGGACTCATTTTTGCAACGATCAATTTGCAAGAGTCATGGCAAAGTATGGTGTCAATCACCGTCTTTCCACCGCTTATCATCCTCAAACAAACGGTCAAGCCGAAATATCCAACCGTGGATTGAAGAGAATTTTGGAGCGAAGGGTGGGAGAGCATCGCGCCGTGTGGGTCGATAAGTTAGATGATGCTCTGTGGGCTTTCCGTACTGCTTACAAGACCCCGATCGGCTGTACGCCCTATCGTCTTGTGTACGGGAAAGCTTGCCACCTCCCTATCGAGCTGGAACATAAGGCATATTGGGCCTTAAAGTGGGATAACTTCGACATCAACAAAGCCGGTGATTTTCGCAAGATTCAACTCAACGAGCTACAAGAATTGAGGAATCAAGCTTACGAGAACTCATTGATCTACAAGGAGAAGACCAAGATGATCCACGATGCAAAAATCAAGAACCGAGAGTTCCACGTTGGTGATCAAGTCTTACTCTTTAACTCTCGGTTGAAGATCTTCTCAGGCAAGTTGAAGAGGCGCTGGTCTGGTCCATTCACCATCGCCAATGTTTTTCCCTATGGCACCATTGAGCTTTCTCAGCCAAATTGGCCCAACTTCAAGGTGAATGGCCAGCGTTTGAAATTGTACTTTGGTGAGGACATCTCTCAAGAGATGATTCCATCCCTCACCACGTTCCCCATGAACTAATTTTGGGTCGAGTCAGGCTCGTGACTTGGTTATCAAAAACAAGCGCTCCTCGGGAGGCAGCCCGAGTATCTATCCTGTTCTGTTTTAACCTCCTAAGTGTAGGGGGACCTCTATAGGTATTTCTTTTTATGTGGTGATGTGATTACAGGGATGAATGCACTCTTGGAAACTTTGAAGAACCATGCTCCCGTGTTATCCGAAATCCGGTTCTGTCTCTCAACTATCGTGATTCAATTTTCTTCATACTCACATTTGAAATTGATCACTTTAGTCGTCTCTTCCTTAACTTGAGTTAACCAACGTGCACAATGTCATAAGTGTAGGGGAGATTTTTCCCACATGCTTAAACATTGAGGACAATGTTTATCTTAAGTGTAGGGGGGACTTCTATCAAAGTTTTAAGTGGACTTTTCCATGAAAATGCCTTCATTTAACCGGAAAATCATCTTTTTCAACATTTTTCAAATTTTTTATTAACTTTGGACATTTTGTCGTAATTTATAAATTTTTATCGTTGCTTTCATATGTATATTCCGCAATAAAGTCAAAAATATTAATAAAATGGTGTAGCTAGTTTAGGAGTCTTTGACATATTAGGCTCGTTACGTTTATTTTGACTCAACCCGAATAGACTTATCTAAGTTTATTCTAGCTAGTATCCTTAACCATGTAGACCTTAATTGGTTTATTAGGCTAAGTGTCCACGAGTCTCATTACTTGAGATTTTAAATTGTGGAGGACGAGAAATGATAGAGTAAATTATAAGTCGGTATTCTTGCACAAGCTCACTTGGCGTAATTATTTGCCTATTCTCCCATCACTTGCTAATAATTTATCTGCAATAAGTAAGGTCGTACGATTTGAAAGGTTACTTAGCTTCTAGCCCAAGATCGTTTAAAAGTTGCTCGGTAATGATAAGAGTTCATAGCCAAGGCATAACTTATGAAGCGGGGCGCGAAGATTGGCGAGTCCGAAAAGGCCCTAACAAGGCATGAGGATTCCATTTTATTGCTAAAGATCCAAGGTGATGTGAAAAGCATTATTCCCAAAGTCAATATGAAGGATCAAGACTCACGACGAAAAGCAATCAACTCCCATAAAGATGATGGAGAAGTCTATCCGAAAAGACCCTAACAAGGTATGAGGATAAATAGATCCAAGTCTGAAAAGGAGGCGGATCGTTGTATCTAATCCCAAATAGAGATTGAAGAAATAATCATGAAGTCGTGGTCAACAAAGTTGGAGTACCTCTCAAAAGTCTCCAAGTGAAGAAACTCTATGAACGATGAGAAGACCATTATCTCAAGCACGTCTCTCAAGATATGAAGTATGAAGTACATGCCAAATATCGGCCCGAGAAAGGTCTCAAATCGTGAACCGAGTTATGCCAAGATATGAACTTTTTGATATCCCGAGAAGCAGTTATAAGATATTTTGTCCTTTAGCTAACTATTGATCAAATCGTCCTACTTTGCTTTCAGTCTAAATAAACTATCGAAATAAGTCCAAAAATGCATCTTCATGATCATTCTAAGACAAAAATAAAATATAAGAGATACACCTAGGAATAAGGGAGTTTAAGCATTTAATTAAGCCATGTGTGTAAGTGTTTGATTTGCTAACTTATAATAACAATGATCTCGTTTTTAAGCTTAGTTTAGGGAACGTGAAACTTGAGGATGATAAATCTTCGCAGCACCAAAGCCCTAATGTAAGTCCTTAATTTCTTCGCAAGTTATCTCCATATAGCTATTTTCAAGTGAAAATGGTTTTCTATCCTTTTGTTTACTTTAAAGTTTTAATTTCTCTTAGTACTTTAATCTTTGTTTAGTAGTATGTTAATAAGGCCAAGGTTGATTGATTATGAGAAAAATGTAAATTTGCTTTATCACTAAGCATTGCATGAGGGCATGGCAATGGTTAAGTGTAGGGGATTTGATAGGTGTGAAAACACCCATCCTTTTACCACTTATTTCTTATTAAAACAAGAGCAAAACGCGTGTTAAATATCATTTGTTTGGAATTATGCGTGGTTTTTGTGTTTAATGTGTTTTCAGAGCCAACCGGACGAATATTGAAGAAAACATGGGATTGCACGGGTTTTATCAAGGAAAAAGAAAAAAGACAAAGTCTATTGTCCAAGAGATGCAAAAGATTTGAAGTCAATGGGCCTATTTGAAGATTTATCGAAGAAAAGGACCAAAGATGGAAGATTTGCATATGTCGAAGAAACTCAAATCTATTAAACGAAGAAATTAAAAGACGAGTTGAATTTAATCGACGACAAATCCCGAATCAGAATCGAAAACGTCAACTTTTCTGAAAAGACGAGAAGACAAGAAGAAAGGGAGAAAGCCCAGTCACCAACCAACCACTCAGCCTATATAAAGGGACCACCCTCACAAAATTTGGAATCTAGTTTTTTGAGTTTCATCTTCTCCTAGTTCGGAGGAAACCATCTCCCTTAAGGAGTGGTTTTCATCTCTTTGATTTCTTCTTTTTTTTAATCTTGTAAGCTTGATCCTTTCCTTTTGTTACTGAATCTAAATCATCAATACAAGTGTTCATTTAATCTTTTCATTCATCTTGATCTTCATCATCTTTTTATTTAAAGTTCTTAAGTTTTTATTTAGTTGAAGTTTGATCTTAAAAAGTTGTTGAATTTGTGTTTTTATGATTGGGATTTGATCTTTGTAGTTAGTAGATGAATTGTGGTTAATTTGGTAAAACCGTTTCGATTATTTAGCTTGATTTGGTTAAATTCGTGTATACTGTTTAAGTCCCTATTTCTGTTCTTGATTCCCAGAACATTTCGTATAGTCCTTTTCCTTTTCCACTATTTGGAATATTTAAGATATTCCGAACAGCCTTTTTATTTTTTTAACTATTCGGAATTTTTCAGATATTCCGGGTAGCCCTTACATTCCGCATAGCATTCTTACATTTTCTTTATTCGGAATTTATTCCGCATAGTGTATTATTCCGAGTAGCTTAAACATTCCGCATAGGGTTTTCTTTCCTTTATTCCGCATAAGTGTTTCTTTTCTATTATTCCGCATAGGGCATTTTTTCCGCATAACCCTTTTATTCTGCATAGTCAAAACATTCCGCATAGCATCATTGTTCCGCAAAGACTTATTATTCCGAGTAGGACAATATTCCGTATCATCAACATTCCAGATAGCACTATATTGTCAGTAAGGGTCCTTTTCTGTTTAAGCATTTGACTGTTAAATTTTAATCACTTTCTATTTCCATTCATTAACTGTACTTGGCTTTAATTTTTTAGTTACTTGATTTATTTACCTTTTTAATAGAATAGAAAACCATAACCCCTTTTTAGTAACCAAGAACAATCATTCCACTTTTAACTGTGATCAATTCGAGGAGATACCGAGAACGAACTTTCAAGTAGTAAAATATAATCTATCAGTAATTCATTACAATACGCGAGTTTCATCAAACATAACTATGGGAAGATCAGGCTTAATGTTGACTTACTTTCTCTATCCATGATGTTCACGGGTTTTTTATGAATGCAACTTTTCGCCGATCTAAACTTTACTAAGAAACAATCAGATTCTCACTTGATAGATATTCCATCAAGTTCGATATACGAATCATAATTCACGCAGCTCTTGAAGTCATAGGGTAGATCCAGCTTATATGCCTTTCAAACCAATCTTTTGCATCATCTCAATGGTCCCATACAACGGGGACTTATATCCCATGATCTTTCAGATCATCAATTCATTTTTCCATGGTTTAAAATTTTTGGCATAACTTCGCTACCCATCTGGCACTTCAAGATCTACATTTAATATTCACATAACCTCCTGCCCACTACCGACAATCAATAATCAGATCCTAATTTCAACAATCATTTCAGGTCTCGCGGGTCGAGTATTTTGTAAGGTTAGGTTCGCCATCACAGGATAACTTAAACCTAAAAGACATGTGCAACTCACAATGGGTGTTTGTCGGGTGTCTTCATCTCAACTTCTACTTACAAATGCTCTAATATTTAGATCCTAACAAGATTCGATCTCAATCCTAACACGATAATTATCAATGATAATCTCTCCAAAGGAAAACGATTATACGGTTTATTACCAAAGGTCAATCATTCAAACATAAAACAACACTTATAGTATTTTGTATCGCTACTTTACCTCGTCCCTTCAATTCGGGTAGTACACAGTACTCTCATCAAGATTCGTTCTCAATGACTTCTGAGCAAATCTCTAGCAATTCGATGCTAAGCGAGGATCTTGATAGATATGATCGATACAAGCACACCATGCTTACATAACTCCTTTAAATAAAAAGAGTCAATTTCTTCATCAAGAATCTATCATTAACAAGAATGATACTAGCAGATTTGGTCAGTCTGTCGACGATGACTAAAATCGAATCAAATTCAGATGATGACCTTTGCAATAGCTAGACGTTTACTAATGTATGAGGCGGTGTCTGCCTTCATAATTTCCATCAGTACAACTTCTTCAGACAAAGATACATTAAATCAGAAATGACAGGAATAGAATACTTATACTTACAAGATTTCAACATAACTATATCTCAAAATCTCCATATTTAGACAATCACAAATGGACTTTTATACATCTAACGCCATCAGATTCTCAATTCTAATGGTTCATATTAGCCGCGAACCCCTTTTTATTATCTATATTATCTCTTTTTACAAACATCGACTATTTTTAAATTGTTCGGCAATTTATTTTGCACATTTATTATTAAGGAACATGTCCTAATTGGTTCTTTATATTTTCTACATAATGTGTCAGTAATTACGTTCACTTTCCTAGATGGAATAATTATCATGACCGTATTTATTCGAAAATTCTTTCTTCATATCTTTTATGTTTTAGTTTCTTCTTAACTATCATTTTTATCCGTTTTACTCAATCCGACGTCTAAAGCGTCGATAATTATTACAACTAATTAAATATTAAATATTCATTTTTTATGAAACGTAAACGTAAAGATTTTAACTTTCTTAGTCCGTCCAATTATATGAAAATGTTCAAAAAAATTTAAATTTAACTAACACGATTTTTGTTGATTTATCGAAAACAATTAATTGGATTCGTAAATGTTCGAAAAATCTTTATTTATATTTTGGTCAAAATTTTCTTAGTTGAAAAGCGTAAATTATCGTTTCAAATTTCAAGTCGTGGTTTAAATGGTTTCCTCAATCCCTCTTAGGTTGTCTTGAGGTATACACGAACATTTACCCCTAAACAGGAGTTTAGTTAAATGTTCTGGGTATAAGGGAATAATCCCTTAAAAATCCTTTGTTAAAACATTTGTCAAAACATATTTGCACTTTTCTTTTTGGTAAAACCCAAAAGTCTTAAAAGGGCTCTAAATTTTTGAAGAGTCAATATAGATTCCATTATCTTATATATTAATCACATGGTCAAATCATGTAAAGGATTAAGTCCTAATCATATGTTAATTATTCAAGGTACAGGTTTTTATTGTTCGGTCATATCAGGCAATCTATAAATAATTATTAACTCATTCTTATTTTTATAAACAAACATATAGTCCTTAATGATCACAAGCATGAATTTATCAAATTACAGCCTACACACGTGACTCACCAATTTTATGAATGCTACATGTGTATTAGTCAATCCAAACGACATCACGCGAAACTCATAACGTTCATTACAAGTACCGGATGTAGTGATCGGAGTAGATAATCTTCTTCGCGGACGCGAAATTGATGATAACCATGCCGAGGATCAAACCTTTAGAACATACGCTAGAACCTTGTAAATGATCGAACAAATCTTCCATTTCGAGTAATGGATATCGTTTTCGATTGTCAATTTACTCAGTTACAGTAATCTATAAATATAAGGAATGATAACACCATAGCTCTTCATGATGACGAGCTCGGTAGAATAAAATCTTTCTCCGACAACTCTCTCAGTTGTACGGTAATTCCTTTAATTCAGATGGTGCTGACGTACAGTGCACACGCCACAGGTGCATCACCGGGAATATAATCAATACCAATTTCAATCTGCCTTAATGGCAAAAGTCTAGGTAATTCATCAACAAATACTTACTAAAGTTTCAGATAACGGAACCATCTTTAAATAATTTCATATTAGGTTCTTTCTAGATTATAGTATCTATGACTAATTCAAAACCATTCACGGTATACTTTTAAGTCTAAAAGTAGGATACCGCCACCTATCGGGAATTATTTAAATCACTTTTGATAATCAGCATCTTATCATTTAGGGGAATTCTACTCGAGTTCCCATTAATTAAGACAATGTCGTCATGTCATATTCAATCAATCCATTCTAATGGCACTACCAACTTTTTAGTTTTATTGCCGTCGATAAGATGTGAACTTCTCAAAAGACTAATAACAACTCATAATCCTTCGCAAATTCAAGGATATATGGAGACACAACTATCATCCAAAGAGTAATGTCACGCATAATTTACGCGAGAGAATTTCAATTCAGATAAAGACGAAAACATTTAACGAATATGAATATATCCCATGTTTTCATAATTTGAGTACGCATTCGAAAGCTCCTCGGATCGTTACCCAGGTCATTCAAATGAAATCAAGTCAAAAGAAATGATAGGAACGTCGACACATCCAGTCGGGTATCAACACTCGGTAATTAAATACTTTTCCTAAGAATCTCACTACGGGAGAATTGGACAAGAAAGAATTGTCAATTGTCAAATAAGACAATTTCCACAGATGAATAAATTCGACTCAGAAGAATAGATGCTACAGGCACATATGTAGGTGTCCCTAACATTATGTCCCTATTTCTCACTTCTTGCAGATCTCATAAAATTTAATCTTTCACAATCTTCAAAGAAAATGTAGTGTTTATTCATTAGTTTTATGGTGACTACTAATCAGTCCTGCATGGTCCATTCCAAATTGTATGTAGGCGCGCAACTATATACAATTTCAAGATTAACGATGCAATACTCAGTTCGTCAAAATTTTATCATCATATTTATAAAAACATTTTCATGCTTAATTCTTAAATAAGAATCAAAAATAAATTTACAAATATTTTCTTTGTTATGAAAACAATTAAGTTTTCCAAGGTGTTTTATAAACAACTTCATTTTGATAACAATCACTTATAAATCTCACTTTGAATATTCCTTATAGTGAAGAAAATTCATTTTTTCTCAAGGGATACTGTTTTATCTTATAAAAACAATAAGTGATCTGCAAAAGAGTGATGAAAAGTTGTTTACCAAGAACTAACTACAATATATCAGAAAATGAGCTTTAGCCAAATAATCATGAGGTTCATGACCTTGATGGCACTCAAAAAGAATAATCCACAACGTAACTCAATTCGAGATGAGTACTTGTTCAATGTTTGCATCACTAATGCGAACATTAGGATGAAGCAATAAAAGATCGATAACATCCATACATGTAGAATTTAGCAATCAAAGGTAGTATTTTCATTAATCACAAACAAGTCAGAATTGTACCGTAACACATTACGTGTCACTATGTCATACAATTCCAAGAACTCATACTACCAACCGATGTCTCAGTTAAGTTAGGGATTATTTTTAAAAGATACCACAATTAATACTAATCTACAAGAGTCATTAGGTGTCCCACCTGTCCCGGAAGATCCATCGGTCCCAATTCAGAAGAAGACTTCTTCAATTTATTTATTGGACACTGGGCATCCTCATCATTGGACAATGGCCTATGAACAACACTTAACACGAACAAACAATAATTTAAAACCTTATAATTCAATCACAGAACTTAACGACTTCCTTTTAACAATTTCATATTCCATACAAGTTAAATTTTACTTTATTCAAGTTTTCAATCAACTTATACTCAATGCGATATCCTACTTCATTCTCAAATACTTCAACTTTATTCTTAGATCTTAATTGGGAAATAAAAGCTCAATATGAACAACACTTAATTTCCAATCCTATAGCTCTTACAACAACAATTATCAAATGAGTCTCTAGCATGAGATGACTCACACATTCAATTAGACTTCTCGGAAAGGTACTTGTGGCATGAGGCTTTTGGGTAATGGTTCCAATGACAGCCTCAAGTGCAACATTCACCCTTTCGATTTCAATTTAAGAATTGGATGACAACGAATCAGATGACATCTTTCTAGGTGGTAACATTTTGTCAAACTCCACTCTATAAGGAAAGATCGTCATGACATCGATATCAAATTTAATCTTCCCAATTCTTCTTTAATATCACAATCAACTAATATCTACATTTCTACGAATATCAATCATTTTGTCGGGATCATAAATATCCACAACTTGGTTTAGATCTAGGATAGCTAGAATTCCTACGGGAATAGCTTCGATTGATTTGCTAGGGGAGTTAGGGTTTCTTGTGACAATCTGTGTCGTATAAATACCTCGTATAAATATTAAAATAAACATCAAACAATCATGTAATCAAATTACATCATATATATATATATAAATAATTCAAGTTATATATATATTAAAATAACACTTCTCAGTATGGCCTTGTCGGTAACTTGGGATTCTTCGGCACCGTTATAGTCAAAAGATTTTTAGACATTTTGGGAAAAATGTTTATAGTTAAAAGATTTTGAAATGTTTTATTCAAAACCTTGGTTTTAAAAATCTTTTGTTCTCTATAACGAGAGCTCTGGTACCAAACTGTAACACCCCCAAATTTATACAACTAAATACAGCGGAAGACTAGTTGGTGTTACGGGATAGCACATTACTCACATCATAGACAACGCATAAAAATTGCGTCGTTTATTAATAAAGCATTTCCATTCATAAATATCAAAGTTACATAGGTCCCAAGTCATTGTATTTAATACAGGTTTTAGAAACATTTGAATGGAAATTATAGTTTAAGTGCGGGCCATGAATTCTTGTCGTCTTCCCGAGAATTACCTTCAAGTACCTGAGATAAAACATGTTAAAAGAAAAGGTCAGCGATAACGCCGAGTGAATTCATAGAGTATAATAAAATCCATCAATATAATATCAGTATAAAATTATTACTGAAATCATTTTGTACAAATCTTTGTGATAGGCCATAAAATAGCCAAAGTCATTTTTATACAAATCCTCGTCGAAAATCATTATATAGGCATTTGCCTTAAAATCATTATGCGAGCCAATGTTGCAAAAACATCATACAATACGTCTTATGACGTTGTATAAAGTTAAATAAAAACCGTTATATGAATATGGTTATGAAAAACCAAAACACGAACATAATATCAATAGTATGACCCCGTATTGCTAGTCAGGCAATACATCGTAATTCGGTGCGTATAGTAGTATTTCGTTAACTGGATTTTTATAAGCCGCATGACATTGTTACCTTACTAAACCAAACAACGGGTAGCTAGCCCGAAAATTAATTTGCCCATCTAAATTAGCGTGTCGTCACAAAAGTCACGCTATGGAAACCTTCTCATACATAAATTCTCTTACCAATCAATGTGGCACGACGGGGATCAACCGTCAAGGCGCAAACTGGGGTGATCGTCCCCAAATAGTACTATTATATGCATTAGCGTCTACCAAATCCCGGTAGTTCACAATTCATGCTAATGGGACTTTTAGTGACATAACCTAACTTTAATAATCCATTTAATTTCATCTATCGGGTCATTTAATCATTTATCGGGTCATACAATCGGGTCATACAATCATTCGGGTCCAAATCAATAAACAAACAATCGGGACAAATGGTGTCCTATTTTATAAAAACTAACATGTTATCTCCCTCACGGGTTTATAAAACATTTCATAAAAACATTTAAAAGAGTGCGAGGCTATGAACTCACGTTGATGTGGGAAGGCGGGTTATCGGCAATTCAGACGTACGGTACGTGCTTCAATCACGGAAACCTAGACAAATAATACTCGTCTTAGACTCTTGTCCAATGACTTTATAAAAATATCAATTATGTATACATATGATGATTTTATATATATGATGATCAAGTGGGTTTATATATTCTCATTTACTTATTTTAGTGTTATGTGTTGGAAATTTTTAAGACTGGTTATACTAGTTCAATCTTGTTTACATTTTGAAGCCCAATGGGCCTATTACAAGCCCAATACTATTCATTAGTCCAATTATACTTTTATTATCAGTATTTATACTTTATATGTTGGGCCCAAATGGGTTAAGCCCAAATAATAAGTTTATAAGTGTTTTAGCCCATTTTGTTGTATTATTAGTCCAACAACGTTAACTTAGCCCGTTAATGTCCGTATGTTATATAGTTCGGGTTTTATCGGTTTTTACTTGTTATATATGTTTATATATCAGTATATGAGTTTATAAAAGTTTACATTAGACGGGTCCAACCGTCTAAGTTTTATTTAACAAAAACGTTAATTTTACGGTAATAGCCGAAAAAGTCGTAAAAATCATGTTTATAGTTTTATAACTTATAAAACTTATCAAACTACCATTTTTATAAAATGTCCATTTTATTTATCCTTATACATATTAATATAAATGTATTATATAAGTTAGTGGGTTTTAATTCACATTTTATACTATTTTTATTTGAGTGCTTATATAATACTATTATACTTTAATTTCCAAAATCTGATTTTTATTTTCATGTTCACCAAAACTGCCATATCTAGAGTTATATATGGAGATAGAAGCTCAAATTTTTATGACATAAACTACATGATATGTGCTCCATTTAACTCTTCTATAGCTACTGTTGAATCATCCTCTAAGTATTTTCTAAAAATTGTCCAAAATAGTGAACTCAGATTTGTACTCTAAAGTTGTTTTGATCATATCTCACTCGTCCTAATGATTCCATTGCATGGCCAACTCTCAAATGTGTACAAGACATATTACTTACTGTATATCCATTAATCTATACCATTTTTATCAGTTCATCAAATGATTCTTTACTGTTTTATACAGCCAACAATTTAAACAAGATTTTAGCCTTGTTTCTTATAGTTTTTCATCTTTTTAAGCATGTTTATCAACACCAAATCCCCACACAATATTTTTAATCATCATTCATCATCATATACATATACATAAGTAAAAGAAATACAAGATTACATAATAAAAAATAATAAAAGGATGAGGAGGACAATCTTTATACCACCAAGTTGATGTAGGTTGTGATTTGGACATGGATTTTGATGGAGAAACTTGTGAATAACCAAGACCATCTTCAAGACCACCATTATTCATGAACACCTTGTGGAAAATCAGCCCCAAGACACTATGGAAACTCATCCTTGGATGTTATAATCACCACCAATCAATAGGGTTTCAAAAGGGCTTCAACATGTGTATGAACAACATGGGATTTCATGGTTAAATCAAGATCAAAATGGGGTGTTTATGTGTAGGATGGGACGCCATCATAGAGAGAAAGAGAGGATTTTGGGTGGTTTTGCATGTGTTGAATGAGGAAGTGGTTTGTGGTGAATGGTTTTGATGTAACTAAGCTTAAGTGGTAAGCTAACACACAAGTGTAAGCTACTAGTGTGTATGGATGCTACATCTTTGATGTGGTGTCCTAGCTTGGGCCGTCCCATGTGTGGGGTGAGACAAAACTTGTTTTTGTCTCATCCCACTAATTTACGGGTATTCCTCGATTCTAGTTTCCTCGATTTGCGTGCCCTCGGGTCGTTTTACGAAAAACGTTTTTATAAATTATGAATCAACGGCACAAAACGAATCTAATAAAAATTGTCTCATCAAAAACGGAGTTCGAAAACGTAAATACGTAGTCCTAAGGTTTCCGGTTTAGTCGTAAAGGACGTTAAATTAAAATCGTAAGTCTTAATCTCTTCTCGTAAATTGGTGAGTTTATGAACAAACACAAATTTAAACTTCCAAAATAATATTCACGGATAAATTTATTTTCTAAAATGTCGGACTGTCACCAAGGACAGTGTGTGTAAACGTAAGCACGTAACGTAGAATCCTCCGGTTTAGACGTAGTCGATGCTACTTCAAGACGTAAATCCAAATTTCTTCCCAAAAATAAGGGAGTTCATAATTTAACATTAAAATAATATTTTCAAATAAATATTGAGAATAAAAATATCAATCATAAATTGACGGATTGTCACAAAATTCTTGTTTCAGAACAATCTTCTTCGTCTTCTTAGATTTGTCATTACCTCCAAATCTAAGTTTGATGGAATCCCACATTACGTTTGCATCCTTATAGTGATGAAAGCTAGGTAAGATGTCCTCTGAAAGTGCCATAGCCAAAGCAGTTCTGGCCTTTCTTTCTCTGATCTCTACTTGTACCTCCTCAACAGTCACAGCAGGTAAAGCATAGCATGTACCATCAGGCAACCAGTGTAGCTTCTTAGGTGTATTCCAATTCTTGATAACTTGCCACAGAGTATGATTTGTGTGATTCAAGTAATGTTCCATCTGCATAGCCCATGTCCCATAGTTATCACCCTTGAGAACTAGGAGTCTGACAGCAGAACGATTATGGGAAGGTGTTGTAGTTGTAGAAGTAACTACATCATCTATGGCTTGAACACCTTGTGGTGGTGCCGGATGCACAACTTGAGGCTGTCCCTGTGGTATTGGATCAGGATCTGGAATATCTTCCAAGTGGTGGTCATCACCAGGTTTAGACATTGAGTTTTAGTGTGAGTGGAGATTTTAGGGTTGTGTTCTTCTTTTTCAGAGTTTCTCAACAAGCTCTAATACCAGTTGTTGATCCCTTTGATTGAATCTATATTCTGTTAAGAACTAGTAAAGTAGTTGTAATCAAACTAAAACACTTTGAGAACTCTTACTCAAGCTAAATAAGTTATGCGGAATCTAACTTATAAAGCATAGAAGAACAGAGTTACTTTTAACTATTCGATTCTCTTATTAATCGACTTGAATGAGGTACATGAATGACATCGTACCTATGTTCCTTTTATAGAGTAAGCAACCCTAGAAACTTTAGAATATTCTATAAAGATAACTATATCACACACGATATATTATCATTATTCTAACTAATTAAGTATATCACATAAGATATACTTTAATTATAACTATGACATATCTTATACAAAGATATATTCGTCCTAATCAATATAGCAGTACTTACTTTATAAGTAGTAGTACTTACTATGTACCGCGTTAACACAGACGGTATTTGAAAGATACTAACAGTACTTCAATAACACCAACGGTACTTGACACTTAACAAATAATTCCTAACAATTTTTCCCATTATTTTATTATTTTTTATGATTATTTTCATTTAAAAAGTGTTTTTATCCTATTAAAAATAGAAAAATAGTATTAAAAATTTAGGAAAAATACTTTTTAGCATTTATATCATATAAGTAAGATATTAGTTTCATAAAATATAATTTTGGACTTTTTGTTAGTTATATTTAATTTTAGGACTTAAATTAGCATTTAAAATTGAATACTTAATTAATAAAAGGTTTTATAATTTATTTATTGAATTTTTATTCTTATTTATATTATTTTAGACTTAGTTTTTATTTTTAATTAATTTTTAGTTTAAATTTTTAATTGCGTTACGTTTTACGTATTTACGTTTACGTTTTACATTCTACGTCGTAGTGTAACTCGTCTTTTAATTTTCTCTCTTGAAACCCAAAAACGACACTAATCTAAAGTTGATTTTATATTATTGGCACATAACACCTACACCTCCTTCGAGAACGAACTCACACTTATTCGATTTGTCGGTTTTCCTAAACCGTCGAATTTAATACTTGCCCGCTATGTACTTGTTTTTCCTAAGACTTGTATAAAATACATACATCAGTTATTCTAAGTAAACATGTCTAAAGGGTGAAAATACCCATTTTGACCTAATTTACAAGCCATGCATTAAAATCTTGTACCTTGTGCATTAGGGTACTTTTACATTGTCTTAACATAATCTTATAACCTTAATGAACTCCTTTAAATATTAATAGACTTTTCCAAAAAGAATTAGGTAATGATTCCATGTAGTTTTCTTAATATAAGGGTTTTTAGGTCATTAATCCTAATGACTTTCTATCTTGGGTAATTAGTGTTTGTACCTTTATAAACACTTATTCTATGGCTTATAGTATGTTTATGGATTCTATGGTTTCTATATTCTTAGTTAATGGGTTTATATATGTTGATCATATTCTAGGGATAATTATGGGAGCTTAAGATCTTATGCTTTGATTACATGTACCTTATGCTTTACCAACTTGTAACTTAACTTGAAATAAATGTATATTCTTATTATGATACATATTTGAGTTTTATAATTTATGGAAAAAGATTAGACTCTAATTCAATGTATAATGGATTTTATATGCTAATCTTGATTACTAGGTCTTAACTTGTACTTAGCTTTGGATGAGTGAATATTAGTATTTTGTGACCAATTAACTTTCCTTTATACGATAGATTATAATTAGTATATTGTTTTTGACACTTGTACATAGAAATTATGTAATTATATTTCTTGAAATATTGTTTACCAAGGGTTTCTAGGTGGTGATCTAGACTATTATGTAATTTTACTTATACTTAGCTTTGTATAGTTTGTTCTTACCATTCTTAGGTATTATTATGTCTTCAAATTATAGTTTATAACTTGTTTATAATCCATAATGACTTATTCATATGTATTTGTAGGTCCTTAGTTTCTTAGGATTGTGCAAGTGTTATGATTATCTAAAGAAGGAGGGAGATGAAGAACTAGAGAGGGAAAGTTAGAGAGAGAAATGAGAGAATGAGAGAAATATGAAATGAATAAGTGAACAACTAATGACCAACCCCTCCTAACATGCTAGGAGGGGGTATATATAGCCCACCATACACGTGGGCTTGATGGGCTATATTGTTTACATAATGGATCACGAGCCCAATCTACGTATAAATAGTTGGAGTGACCAATCCTTTCTTAATACGTAAAAACGTGTTTCCAACAATCTCCCCCTAAGGGAGGTCACTCCAAGTTACAATGTCTTAAATAGTCTATAGCTCGTGATCTATGCTAACAATGATGTGACCAAGAATTTCTTTGGAAAAACGTATTTCCAACAATCTCCCCCTAACGGAGGTCACACCATTTTACAAAATCTTAAACCTAGCATACTATGCTTGAGTCTTCGATCTTGTTCTTGTGAATATGCAGATGAGATCTTTGACTTTATTCTTGAGCATGTTTCCTTGCCTTGACCTTGTGCATTCATCACTTGTGAAATTTTCCTCCTCGTGACTTCATGTTCCACATACTTATACCTTTGTAAATTCTTGAAAGCTTCAGAGTTTGATACAGCGGAAGACTTGACTTTTAGGCTTTCTTGAGTTTGTTAAATTCTTAAGTTCATAAAGTATAAGCATGCGAGGACGACTTCTTTTCGAATAGTACACCGCAATGCCACCTTCTTGTTAGGCTACATAAGACAGTTAGCAACAAAACATATACACGGATGAAATGGCTTTGAACATTTCATTCTAATTCGGTAGCATTTTACCTCCGACCGGTGAAGACCATTGGACGATATTAAATACCGTACTTGTGGCAGGTAGTTTCAAATAAGAACCTCCTTGACAAGATTTCGCGGGTAAACCTGTTCTCTTTACTCGACCGTCCAAAGCTAACTGCGAACGTAAAGAGTGAATCATTTGGATAAGAATATCTGCATGATTTGAAGCCATCAAATCCGATTCCTGGAACAAGTTTGATTCCTTAAAGAATCGTATCATCGTTGCATTCCAGTTGTCACGAGCTTGATTCATATAGAATCTTGCAAGTTACCTACCAAGTGCTGTTTGAGGTTAACACTAGAAGGATTTCCACTCATCATTGTGAACACTTAGGTATCACTCTGAGTGTTCTGGCAAGATCACTAAGATATTGCGTAGAGGCCTGGAACGTGTTTAAATTCAGTTAAGAATTAAACCACTGTTGCTTTCTAGTTATCACAAGATTGATTCATAAAAAATCGCACAAGTCACCTACCATGAGCTTTTTGATATTCGCTCAAGAAGGATTTCCATCTTCATTGTAACTACTTTCGTATTACTCAGATGTTCAGGCAAGATCATGAAGATTTTGCGTAGGACTCTTAAGATCTTACTTACTTTTCACAGTGTGTGAAGAAGCAAGGAATTATGGAAGTGTGTCCTAATGAGATATTTGATGATCTCAAATGGCTCTATACTCGATCGTGCATTTTAGATTTTTAGTGATCGGAGGATGGAGAGGAGTGCCACCATTTCAATACCAAATTATTCGGAGTGAATGAATCAATAGATAATGTGTTGTCTCCGTGTGATTAAAACAAATATCTTTTAAGAGATATCTTATCTTCAATATCAAGCATCATTAAAAATGATCTCAATAGCATATGTATTGACCTGGTTTCTGCCTAAGTTGTAAGGAGGGCTTCTTTCTTTAGACCCTTTATCATTACAATTCTTTTTCATTCTTCAACCCCTTCAATGCTTACCAATATGTCATAGCTAGCACCTTGTTGTGATTCCTCCAGTGCTAACTTATGTACTTGGTCGGCATTTAGCTACGTTCACAATCTTTCTCCATCATTCCTAAGGACTACTATTTCTAGCTATGGAATGTCCTTGGGAAGACTCCTCCGGTTTTGGAAGAATCATTGGACTTAACCTATCTTACCATCCTTATTTCACCACAATCTTCATCGTCGTGAAATAAATGGGTTGTGGGTAAGTATAAATCACCATGAAATCAATTTTGAAGTGCATGATGAGATGGCATTTATACATGATCTCATTGTTGGAGAATAGTTTGTCTAGGCCGGTCTGACGACTCTCCTGGGTCGTTCGTCGTCTTCTCGGATCCTGAGTAATGCTGCAAACAAAGGTAAACCGGTTAGACGTGGACCCGAGGCCGGAGCCCCGGGGACCACCTCTGATGGTCAAGTCAGTATTGATCGATATGTTGTATAAGAGGTGTGGTTAAGAGAGAGAACCTGTTGTAGAATCAGACCCCTACCCTTGTTTATATAGTGCTAGGGTTTCTTGAAGGATAAGTTAGGTTTGTGTGGGCCGCGAGCCTGTTGGGCCGGGCCTAATACCGACTGTACGTCGACATGTCCCCCGGTCTAGTATTATATGGTCCATGATCATTTTATGCTAGAATCATTCGTGTATCATGCTCACTAAACAACCGCGTGCGGCTTGCTGCTAGGACATCTTCGTGAGTCGTTCGTAACATATGGCTCCACTCGTAATGGGCTACATTTAGCGAAAAGATGATGGGTTGGGATTGTGAATAGTGAGCATAGCCACTATACGCCATCATGTCCCCCCAGACTAGTATGCGAGGTTGTCACCGAGGTTACTAGACTTTACACCATATCCGCTACTTGTAAGCATATCCACGTCGAAACAAATGGGAAAACATGTATACGTAAGACGGGTGGTTGTGCTCGAATGCTTGGTTTCTCGTGATTTAGACGGTAAGGACCCCGTAAGAAGAAAACGTGTTTCTATAGCCGGGGTAACACTGGCATTTGGCAAGGTTGAATTCTTGTTCATCTCTAACATAGGGATGGCAAGAAGGTTTTGTAAAGGTGGAGGTGGAACCCGTATGCTGCATCATGAACATTTGAAGGCGTACTTATACCCACTAATGATGCAGCATAGCGCGAATATTTCATTCGTCTTAAGGCCAACAGAAGACGTACTTCTGTAGCATGTTTATGCGGATATTATATCCGTCTTGCGGCCACAACATTTGATAATGATTTTCCAAACGTCTTTTCCCGAACTAAAAAACGTAGTTGATCAGACTCCATCTAATCAAGTATAAACGATATAAATTTTCGAAATTCACTCTTAGCCGGGCCAAGTAATTCATCACGGAAGACGTACTTCTGTAACAAAGATATGAACCAACAGAAGACGTACTTGTGTGGCAGAATGAGCCAGTGGAAGACGTACTACCACGGCAAAAGATAATGATACGCCGTGGAAAATAGTTCCACGGCGAAAATAATGAGCACGTGAAAGAGATACACGGCGAAAATAATGAGCACATGGAAGAGATACTTACACGGAGAAAATAATGAGCACGTGGAAAAGATACTTCCACGGCGTAAATAAGAAGCACGTGGAAGAGATACTTCCACGACGTAAATAAGAAGCACGTGGAAGAGATGCTTCCACGGCGAAGATAAGAAGCACGTGGAAGAATACTTCCATGGCGAAAAATAACGATGCGCCGTGGAAGAATACTTCCACGGCGAAGATAAGAAGCACGTGGAAGAATACTTCTACGGCGAAAAATAACGATGCGTCATGGAAGAATACTTCCACGGCGAAGATAAGAAGCACGTGGAAGAGATACTTCCACGGCGGAGATTATAAGCACGTGGAAGAGACACTTCCACGGCGAAGATAATAAGCACGTGGAAGAGATACTTCCATGGCGAAAATAATAAGCACGTGGAAGAGATACTTCCACGGCGAAGATAATAAGCACGCGGAAGAGATACTTCCACGGTGAAGATAATAAGCACGTGGAAGCGATACTTCTACGGCGAAGATAATAAGCACGTGGAAGAGATACTTCCACGGCGCATGAATGAGCGCGTGGAAGAAATACTTCCACGGCGAAGATAAGAAGCACGTGGAAGAATACTTCCACGGCGAAAAATAACGATGCCCCGTGGAAGAATACTTCCACGGCGAAGATAAGAAGCAGGTGGAAGAGATACTTCCACGACTGAGATTATAAGCACGTGGAAGAGACACTTCCACGGCGAAGATATTAAGCACGCGGAAGAGATACTTCCACGGCGAAGATAGTAAGCACGTGGAAGAGATACTTCCACGACGCATGAATGAGCGCGTGGAAGAAATACTTCCACGGCGAAGATAAGAAGCACGTGGAAGAATACTTCCACGGCGAAAAATAATGATGCGCCGTGGAAGAATACTTCCACGACGAAGATAAGAAGCACGTGGAAGAGATACTTCCACGGCGGAGATTATAAGCACGTGGAAGAGACACTTCCACGGCGAAGATAATAAGCACGCAGAAGAGATACTTCCACGGTGAAGATAATAAGCACGTGGAAGCGATACTTCCACGGCGAAGATAATAAGCACGTGGAAGAGATACTTACACGGTGAAGATAATAAGCACGTGGAAGCGATACTTCCACGGCGAAGATAATAAGCACGTGGAAGAGATACTTCCACGGTGAAGATAATAAGCACGTGGAAGCGATACTTCCACGGCGAAGATAATCAGCACGTGGAAGAGATACTTCCACGGTGAAGATAATAAGCACGTGGAAGCGATACTTCCACGGCGAAGATAATAAGCACGTGGAAGAGATACTTCCACGGCGGAGATTATAAGCACGTGGAAGAGACACTTCCACGGCGAAGATAATAAGCACGTGGAAGAGATACTTCCATGGCGAAAATAATAAGCACGTGGAAGAGATACTTCCACGGCGAAGATAATAAGCACGCGGAAGAGATACTTCCACGGTGAAGATAATAAGCACGTGGAAGCGATACTTCTACGGCGAAGATAATAAGCACGTGGAAGAGATACTTCCACGGCGCATGAATGAGCGCGTGGAAAAAATACTTCCACGGCGAAGATAAGAAGCACGTGGAAGAATACTTCCACGACGAAAAATAACGATGCGCCGTGGAAGAATACTTCCACGGCGAAGATAAGAAGCACGTGGAAGAGATACTTCCACGACTTAGATTTTAAGCACGTGGAAGAGACACTTCCACGGCGAAGATATTAAGCACGTGTAAGAGATACTTCCACGGCGAAGATAATAAGCACGTGGAAGAGATACTTCCACGACGCATGAATGAGCGCGTGGAAGAAATACTTCCACGGCGAAGATAAGAAGCACGTGGAAGAATACTTCCACGGCGAAAAATAATGATGCGCCGTGGAAAAATACTTCCACGACGAAGATAAGAAGCACGTGGAAGAGATACTTCCACGGCGGAGATTATAAGCACGTGGAAGAGACACTTCCACGGCGAAGATAATAAGCACGCGGAAGAGATACTTCCACGGTGAAGATAATAAGCACGTGGAAGCGATACTTCCACGGTGAAGATAATAAGCACGTGGAAGAGATACTTCCACGGTGAAGATAATAAGCACGTGGAAGCGATACTTCCATGGCGAAGATAATAAGCACGTGGAAGGGATACTTCCACGGCGAAGATAATAAGCACGTGGAAGAGATACTTCCACGGTGAAGATAATAAGCACGTGGAAGCGATTCTTCCACGGCGAAGATAATAAGCACGTGGAAGAGATACTTCCACGGTGAAGATAATAAGCACGTGGAAGCGATACTTCCACGGCGAAGATAATAAGCACGTGGAAGAGATACTTGCACGGTGAAGATAATAAGCACGTGGAAGCGATACTTCCACGGCGAAGATAATAAGCACGTGGAAGAGATACTTCCACGACGCATGAATGAGAGCGTGGAAGAAATACTTCCACGGCGAAGATAAGAAGCACGTGGAAGAATACTTCCACGGCGAAAAATAACGATGCGCTGTGGAAGAATACTTCCACGGCGAAGATAAGAAACACGTGGAAGAGATACTTCCACGACGGAGATTATAAGCACGTGGAAGAGACACTTCCACGGCGAAGATATTAAGCACACGGAAGAGATACTTCCACGGCGAAGATAATAAGCACGTGGAAGAGATACGTCCACGGCGCATGAATGAGCGCGTGGAAGAAATACTTCCACGGCGAAGATAAGAAGCACGTGGAAGAATACTTCCACGGCGAAAAATAACGATGCGCCGTGGAAGAATACTTCCACGGCGAAGATAAGAAGCACGTGGAAGAGATACTTCCACGGCGGAGATTATAAGCACGTGGAAGAGACACTTCCACGGCGAAGATAATAAGCACGTGGAAGAGATACTTCCACGGTGAAGATAATAAGCACGTGGAAGCGATACTTCCACGACGAAGATAATAATCACGTGGAAGAGATACTTCCACGGCGCATGAATGAGCGCGTGGAAGAAATACTTCCACAGCGAAGATAAGAAGCACGTGGAAGAATACTTCCACGGCGAAAAATAACGATGCCCCGTGGAAGAATACTTCCACGGCGAAGATAAGAAGCACGTGGAAGAGATACTTCCACGGCGGAGATTATAAGCACGTGGAAGAGACACTTCCACGACAAAGATAATAAGCATGCGGAAGAGATACTTCCACGGCAAAGATAATAAGCACGTGGAAGAGATACTTCCACGACGCATGTATGAGCGCGTGGAAGAAATACTTCCACGGCGAAGATAAGAAGCACGTGGAAGAGATACTTCCACTGCGGAGATTATAAGCACGTGGAAGAGACACTTCCACGGCGAAGATAATAAGCACGTGGAAGAGATACTTCCACGGCGAAGATAAGAAGCACGTGGAAGAATACTTCCACGGCGAAAAATAACGATGCGCCGTGGAAGAATACTTCCACGGCGAAGATAAGAAGCACGTGGAAGAGATACTTCCACGGCGGAGATTATAAGCACGTGGAAGAGACACTTCCACGGAGAAGATAATAAGCACGCGGAAGAGATACTTCCACGGTGAAGATAGTAAGCACGTGGAAGCGATACTTCCACGGCGAAGATAATAAGCACGTGGAAGAGATACTTCCACGACGCATGAATGAGCGCGTCGAAGAAATACTTCCACGGCGAAGATAAGAAGCACGTGGAAAAGATACTTCCACGGTGAATACAATAAGCACGTGGAAGCGATACTTCCACGGCGAAGATAATAAGCACGTGGAAGAGATACTTCCACGATGAAGATAATAAGTACGTGGAAGCGATACTTCCACGGCGAAGATAATAAGCACGTGGAAGAGATACTTCCACGGCGAAGATAATAAGCACGTGGAAGCGATACTTCCACGGCGAAGATAATAAGCACGTGGAAGAAATACTTCCACGGTGAAGATAATAAGCACGTGGAAGCGATACTTCCACGGCGAATATAATCAGCACGTGGAGGAGATACTTCCACGGCGCATGAATGAGAGCGTGGAAGAAATACTTCCACGACGAAGATAAGAAGCACGTGGAAGAATACTTCCACGGCGAAAAATAACGATGCGCCGTGGAAGAATACTTCCACAGCGAAGATAAGAAGCACGTGGAAGAGACACTTCCACGACGGAGATTATATGCACGTGGAAGAGACACTTCCACGGCGAAGATATTAAGCACGCGGAAGAGATACTTCCACGGCGAAGATAATAAGCACGTGGAAGAGATACTTCCACGGCGCATGAATGAGCGCGTGGAAGAAATACTTCCACGGCGAAGATAAGAAGCACGTGGAAGAATACTTCCACGGCGAAAAATAACGATGCGCCGTGGAAGAATACTTCCACGGCTAAGATAAGAAGCACGTGGAAGAGATACTTCCACGGCGGAGATTATAAGCACGTGGAAGAGACACTTCCACGGCGAAGATAATAAGCACGCGGAAGAGATACTTCCACGGTGAAGATAATAAGCACGTGGGAGCGATACTTCCACGGCGAAGATAATAAGCACGTGGAAGAGATACTTCCACGGTGAAGATAATAAGCACGTGGAAGCGATACTTCCACGGCGAAGATAATAAGCACGTGGAAGAGATACTTCTACGGCGCATGAATGAGAGCATGGAAGAAATACTTCCACGGCGAAGATAAGAAGCACGTGGAAGAATACTTCCACGGCGAAAAATAACGATGCGCCGTGGAAGAATACTTCCACGACGAAGATAAGAAGCACGTGGAAGAGATACTTCCACGACGGAGATTATAAGCACGTGGAAGAGACACTTCCACGGTGAAGATATTAAGCACGCGGAAGAGATACTTCCACGGCGAAGATAATAAGCACGTGGAAGAGATACTTCCACGATGCATGAATGAGCGCGTGGAAGAAATACTTCCACGACGAAGATAAGAAGCACGTGGAAGAATACTTCCACGGCGAAAAATAACGATGCGCCGTGGAAGAATACTTCCACGGCGAAGATAAGAAGCACGTGGAAGAGATACTTCCACGGCGGAGATTATAAGCACGCGGAAGAGATACTTCCACGGTGAAGATAATAAGCACGTGGAAGCGATACTTCCACGGCGAAGATAATAAGCACGTGGAAGAGATACTTCCACGGCGCATGAATGAGCGCGTGGAAGAAATACTTCCACGGCGAAGATAAGAAGCACGTTGAAGAATACTTCCACGGTGAAAAATAACGATGCGCCGTGGAAGAATACTTCCACGGCGAAGATAAGAAGCACATGGAAGAGATACTTCCACGGCGGAGATTATAAGCACGTGGAAGAGACACTTCCACGGCGAAGATAATAAGCACGCGGAAGAGATACTTCCACGGCGAAGATAATAAGCACGTGGAAGAGATACTTCCACGGCGCATGGATGAGCGCGTGGAAGAAATACTTCCACGGCGAAGATAAGAAGCACATTGAAGAATACTTCCACGGCGAAAAATAACGATGCGCCGTGGAAGAATACTTCCACGGCGAAGATAAGAAGCACGTGGAAGAGATACTTCCACGACGGAGATTATAAGCACGTGGAAGAGACACTTCCACGGCGAAGATAATAAGCACGTGGAAGAGATACTTCCACGGCGAAGATAATAAGCACGTGGAAGAGATACTTCCACGGCGAAGATAATAAGCACGTGGAAGAGATACTTCCACGGCCAAGAATAAGCCAGCGGAAGAGGTACTTCCGTGGCAAAGGCATAAGCCAATGGAAGAAATACTTACATGGCGCAGAAACAAGCGCGCGGAAGGAGTCCTTTCGCAGGGAAGGAATAAGACAATGAAAGAGATACTTCCATGGCAAAGGAACAAGCGCGTGGAAGGAGTACTTCCGCGGCGAAAGAATAAGCCAATGGAAGAGATACTTCCATTGCAAAGGTATAAACCGGCAGAAGGCGGACTTCTGCGACAAAGGAATATATCCAAAGATATTTGTGTGACGTGCACATAAATAGTGGTATTAGTATACCCTGGTAGCCCCCCACGTTTAATGGTGCTACACTCGATTAGTAGTATTAAACTTAATCAAGTATCCAAAAAATTACGGTCGCGTAGACCAGCGCGAATGGATGTACCATAGCCGCGTACGAAAGATAGAAATTGGGTTCGAACGTACGAACCAACGCGGACGAGTCTTGCCATAACCGCGAATTGTCACATAGTATAAGACGTATCTTAACTAAATTATATGATGAGTTATGCCATTATGTGCGGCGTACCGCTACTACCATAAGGACGGTCAAAGTTTTGACAAAATTTTGTTAGACGTGCACAATGTGTCTTTTGCAAGTCCATTATGAGTCATGCGGTTTGCGTAACTTACTACAACGTCTTGATAGCAAGGTGTCTAACAAGGATACATGATCCATGGTCGTTGGGGTTGCATCCCTCTTACACGACAAGTTGAATTATTAGGTTCACTCAATCCTCTTATTTCGCCTGGAAATGATGTGTACATGTACGCCCGTAGGCAGAAGATATCCGAGTGTACGAACTAGCACAATTGGACGTACCATGACCGCGAATGATAAACATATTATTTAAAAAATATATGTAATATATCTTACCGATTTAAAAGATATATATAATATCTTTTATTAATTATATCAGAATATATCCTAAATAATATCTTATAGCAATTTAAATGATATGTGTAATATCCTTTATTAATAGAAATAATATATCCGAACATGCGGATTAATTACGAAAGACACGGCTCATGACCGCAATAAAATAAAATACGACGGAACATATAGGTAAGCACGGCTGGACATACCATGGCCGCGAATAAAAAACAACAATAAATGCCGAATGTGCAGACGAGTGTGGATGGACGAGCCATGACCGCGAATCCTGATATTACTACGTCAGGTCGCAACATATGTGAAAAATATATTAATCTAATCAAAGGATATATATAATATCCCCTTGCCAATTTAAAAGATATATGTAATATCTTTTATTTACATGAAAAATATTGATAAAATATTTTATTTATTTTAAAAGATATGGGTAAATCTTGTTACCAAAAAAAATAAGATTTTAGAAATCTTGAATACATTTAAAATATTGCGTAATATTTTACTAATATAGGTCATAAGACGTGCGGACTAACGCAAAAAGACGCGGCTCAGAACCGCAGTGAAGAAATAAAATATGCTCGATCATGCGAATTATCAAAAAAGAACGCGGTCTTATGACCGCGGATCACTACAAGTACGAGATAAATAAAGTCTCGTTGACAACTTATAAGAGGTGTAATACTGAAGCCGTGATTTTCAAATTATATAATGCACGACTTATATTGTACATATACCAAAATATTAGCCACCCTTCTCATTGTGTGAGATTATATCCCACAAATACAACATATACCTTATTCACATGGCACAATTTAATAGTTTATTAGTTGATATATACAATGGTAGGCATTAAAAAGAATCGGTGCATCTCAAATAAATATAGGAATTGAGAATAAAATTAAGTAGCAATACATGACATATATGTATGTCAGTGCAGATACATGCGTGCGTACGACTATCTCGCATGCGATTTTGATTTATTTTTTTAAATCTCATTATAAAAAAACATGAAACCGATTTTGATTTTTTTTTTAAATCTCATTATAAGGAAACGTGTGATGCATATTATACTAAATGAAAAGCAAACGTGCGATAATTTTAGAGTTACCGTGACACGGGCCACTTCTTTTCAAGAATATGAGAACGCTGAACATGGTTTAGTCAGGGTCCCACGGAAGGCGCCAACTTGTTGGAGCATAGTTTGGCTAGGCCGGTCTGACGACTCTCCTGGGCCGTTCGTCGTCTTCTCGGATCCTGAGTAATGCTGCAAATAAAGGTAAACCGGTTAGACGTGGACCCGAGGTCGGAGTCCCGGGGACCACCTCCGACGGTCAAGTCAGTATTGATCGATATGTTGTATAAGAGGTGTGGTTAAGAGAGAGAACCTGTTGTAGAATGAGACCCCTACCCTTGTTTATATAGTGCTAGGGTTTCTTGAAGGATAAGTTAGGTTTGTGTGGTCCGCGGGCCTGTTGGGCCGGGCCTAATACCGACTGTACGTCGACATGTCCCCCAGTCTAGTATGATATGGTCCATGATCATTTTATGCTAGACTCATTCGTGTATCATGCTCACTAAACAACCGCGTGCGGCTTGCTGCTAGGACATCCTCGTGGGTCGTCCGTAACATATGGCTCCACTCGTAATGGGCTACTTTTAGCGAAAAGATGATGGGCTGGGATTGTGAATAGTGAGCATAGCCACTATACGCCATCACTCATCGTTCTTTTCGGGCTTTAAATGTATAAACTGTCATAAATATACAATATATATGCTTGTGTTTGTTTACTTGTGTATTTTAGGTATGGATATCGTGAAAAAGACAAAAGATCACAAGAAATAAGGGAAAACATACACGAGAAACGAAGCCTATGAACCGGGCCCTAGTTCTGATTTCTCAAAGAAAAACCCTTGAAGACTTAAAAATGAACAATATTGAACCCTCATTTATGAAGAAATTACACTTAATACCCTTGTATATTCATAATAACAAGTTTGGTCCCTTAAGTTTGTCAAAATTACAAAAAGGTCCTTCAACTTTGAAGATTTGGCAAGTTTTGTCCCTCAACAATTCTAAATTGTCAACAATGGTCCCTCATGAAGTCATAGAACCAATGAAGACCTTCAAAGATGAGAAATGTCCAAGATCAGTCCTTCAGGTATTCAAAAGTGGCAAAAATAACCCTTGAAACCCTTTCACCAAAGTTTTAGGGCAAAAGTGTGAAGTTTAGAACTTAAATAACAGAGGAAATGAGTTAAGTAAGCTGAAAAACACGTTTTACCATCTTTCCCAAAACACAAGGGCCTGATGTGTGCATTTGAAACATTCAAATGAGAACACTTCCCCACTCCACAAAAAACAGATCAAAGGGAGTTACTATTCACCCAAGAACCCAATTACCACTTCACTTAAAACAAAGGGTAAAAACAAATTACCCAGGCACACATTTGATTCACATGCCCTAAAATCCATCCCACACCAAAAACCCTCAATCCCACTCACCAAAGGACCCCACCCATCAACTCGTCCACCAATCAAAATCCAACTTCCTCTATAAGGAATGACACGTGGCCAAATCAACAGCCCACACTCCTTGCTTGGATACAAAGCAAAAATGAACAACTTGGATGCATTTAAACAACTCATCAACAAAATTCGTCTGGAAGATTCAAAGGGCATTATAGGGACTTTGTAGCTAGGGTTTTCATTGTAATCTCAGCCCTTGTGGCCTATATAAGAACTCCTCAACCTGTGAGAGAGCCTTGTTCCAGTTTTACTCTTTAAACATTGTAATTCCTTTTTAAAATTTATAAAAGTTGGTATTTTAAGAAAATTGTAATTCCTTTTTATGTTTTTGAAAGTTGGTGTTGTTTAAGAGTGATTCTGAGTTCCATTTGATGTTATAAAGGTGCTTTGATCTTGTGGTTAAAGCACGTTTATGTTTGGTAAGGTTTTGAAGTTTGAAGAAAGATTGAAATCAGTCATCTGTTTTTGCTATTTTCCTTGTACTAACCCTAATCCAAAAGCTATAAGCCTTTGCAAGCTTGTTGACACCAAGCTAGTGAAGGTTTATCAACCTTCGGATAGGTTGTTTGTTGCTTGTGTTGAAGAAATCAAGCCCTTAAGGTTCTGATTTGAACCATCAACCAAGGCACATATCATCTCCTTTGTTCAAGTACCTTGGTCACTCTCTAGTTGTTGAGAGTGGTCCAAGGAGCATAGATGATCTCCCTAGGAAGTTGTGGGGGATAGGTATAAGTCTCTTTTAAGTTTCCTCTAAAAATTTTTATGTTTAAGTCTGTTATGGATTTTGCCATGTGATTTGGTGTTCTTGTGTTTGTGCTTTGTGTTTATTTGTTTGTTTCAGTTAGTTGTCACCTAGTTAAGGTATTTGGATCATAAAATCAGTAGGTTGTGTGTAAAATCAAAGAGTTGGTTTGAAAAAGGGCTAAAACAAGGTTGTTTGGTTTTTGGGATCATAAGGCCTTGTGGCCTTGTGCCCTTGGTTCTTAAGGCTTGGGTAGTCTAAACAAGTCATATGCAACTGGTTTTGGTCGTTGGTTAAGTCTCAAGTGGTTTGGATAAGTATCTCAAAGTTTTGGAAAAATCTGATAAAATTGGTTTGAAATTGGTCAAACACATCAGATCCAAAAAAAAATCTTTGTTGGTTGGATCTAAGGTCTGATTTTTGGTTTGGGAAGAGTTTAGGTGATAAGCTATATGTGCAATATCTGTTTTTTGAATTTGGTGGCTTATTGTGGGTGCTAGAGCTTATCAAAGTTTGTTGAAGTGGTTATTTGCATCAGCAAAGTGACCACCTCAATTTGGGCTTGCATTTGTTATTCTAGTGTATGCCTTGTTGTTTAACTGCTTGGAACTTGTTATTAGGCTGCTTGTGAGTGCTATTTTTTATTTGGTTTGCCTTATTGCTGGCTTATAAGCTAACTGGCTTATTGGCCTTATTTTGCCAAAATCTGTTAAGTTTTGGTCAACTGACCACTTGATTCACAAGGACTCTACCTTGAGTTCTTCACAAAAGTTGGTTAAAACAAGCTTACAAACAATCCCTGATCATTTGGTAACTTTTGATGGACTTTGACTTTTGGTCAAATAAGCACAATTTGGCTTATCTTTCAGAACTACTTACAAGTCATTTGGTTAAGCTTTTGCTAGGAAACTAGCTTATTTTGCTTTTTTAGCCAGCTTATTTGCTTCTACAGCTTATTATACTTGGCTTTTTGTGAATTTTCTTGTTGATTATTCTTAGTTAAGATATTTGTGAGCTTTTGCAAAAAGAATCAGCTTCTGAAACGTCCTAGAACTCTAACCCGACTATTTTGTCGTTTAGTGAAAAAGTTGTTTTCAAAGTTTTGGCTTATTACTTGAGCTTTTTCAAAATTTCTTTTTGCAGATTGGTTTAGAATCTCAATAAGATGTTGTGTGTTCAATTAGAGCTTATGGCATTAGCTTATGGCTTAATGGGCTTATTGGCCCATTAAGAATAAGTTGTTGACCTTTTAAGCTGTGATAAGCACATTTTCAGCTTTTGGGCCTTTATACTTTTGTGCTTAAAATCAAATTTTGAGTCAGACTGGTGATTTTCAGCTTACTTGGACAAGTTTGATTTTATTGGGCCAAAAAGCCCATTTAAGTAGTCTGTTTTCATTTTTGGCCCATTTGGGGCCCATTAGAGGTATTTTGGTAATTTCACTTTCATTTTCTGTTTATTTAGGTGAAAATAAACTATTTTGCACGTTTTTTGAATTTTTTATAATTTTGGGATTTTTAATATTATTTTAATATTATTTTATTATTAAATTTTAATTTTCCCATTTTTGCACTTTTTATATTTTTCTTAGGTTTAATATTAAAATAGGATTTTTTTCAACTCTTAGATTAATTTTGTCCTAATTTTTCTAATTTCTAGAATTATTTTAAGTTTTTAATAGTTTTTAATCATTTTAAATAGTTTTAATTAGTTTAAAAATTTATAAAAATAATTTTTATTCTTATTTAGTCATTTTAGAGGTCTACAAAGTGAAAATCTTTATTTGGGATTTTTAATAATTATTGTGATTTTTAGGGCATTAAATAGCATTTAATATATAATATTTAATTAATTAAAAGGATTGAAAAAGCATTGATCATTGTAAACTCTTAGTATAATTAATTTGACTTTTGGTTATTTCTTGGGAATCTTTAGAATTTATTTTTATTTTAGCTCTTTTTACGGTTTTTAATTTAGTCGTCGTAGTAATAATTTTCACGTTTCCGTCATTCTATTTTCTCATCCCCTTCTTTCTCAATATTAATCTCAAATATCATTACATTTTAGTCACACACATATACCTCCTTGGGAAATGAACTTTCACCTTTGGGTCATTAGTGTTTGATTTTCCTAAATCATCACTTAATACTTACCGCTTTTACGCCTTTTTCCTAAAAGGTCGTATTTTTACCACAATCATTTTGGCACCGCTGCCGGGGAGGTGTGTCGTGATTAATTTGTCATTTTGTTTTTAATATTAACCATAAATAGTATTTGTATTAGTAGCACTCTACCAATACGTATTATCGAGTTTTTTCGTTTTTCTTGTGAAATTATTATTACTATATTGTATTAAGTATCACAACAAAATCAAAATATCTCCAAAAGTGTGAAAACACAACCTTAATTGGGATTTGATCTCCTAATTATTATATTCGAATCTCTAACAAAAAGAAAAAGGCAAAAATAGATAAATACTTTCGTGAAGCTCAATTTTGAAAAATACAAACTATAAGGTGGGTATAAGGCGGGTATTATAAAATATACCCTAAGGTAAAAGGCTCTTAATTGCTTCGCGCCGTCTCGTTTCCCCGCTTTCTTGTGAGTATTTTGAGATTGAAAGCTAATCGAGGGTTTTTCCGCCCAAAGTATTATTACGTATCATATATATTTGCTTGATTTCTTTGTGATTAAACCCTCTTGAACAATTTGGTTTTCATCAAAGTTCTAAAGTCATTCGAAGGCGTTCACTCCGCGTGATCGTTTTCATTCTTTTGAGGCTTCTTTAATCAAGAGTTTGATTCAAGGAGAGATTTGGTAGATTGTTGTCTACAAAGATACACAAAATCCAAAAAAATTAAAAACAATCTAAAACACAAAAAAATTGAAAATTCACAAAACACCCAAAAAGAATCTTCTTTGCTCACCTACCATTCTACGTCAAGTTTATGCTAACTCGTAATCAAGCAAAACGAGTTCCTTAACGTCGTCAAAGTCAAGGAAATCAAGAGCCTTTGATTGAAGAACAAACTCTAATTGTTGAACCCGTTGTAGAATCAATAGTCGCCATGGCTAATCGTACTATGATGGAGTTGCTTCAAGCACCCACCGAGGGTTTTGGAGAAGCTATTGTGATTTCCGCCATCCTTGCGGAGAATTTCGAGATTAAGACGGGTTTAATGTCGATGTTGCAAGCAAATAAGTTTAGAGGTCATGAGAAAGACAACCTGCATTACCACATAAGGAATTTTAATCGTCTCACCGCAACAAGCAAGTTTAAGTATGTTCCACATGACGCCATTAAGATGATGTTGTTTCCATACTCGTTAGATGGACCCGTTAAAATTTGGCTCGAGAAAGAAGCGCCAAATTCGATTTTGACATGGGGTGATCTCGTTTCTAAGTTTGTGAACCATTTTTTTCCACCATCTAAAACAACACATTTGAAAAATGAGATTTCAAGGTTTACACAACGTAATAATGAAAGTTTTTCAATGGCATGGGAACGATTTAAGGAAATGTTACATGAATGTCCACACCATGATTTTTCGGAATTGCATCAAATAGATACTTTTTACAATGGGCTTAATGATGATGAACGAGATTATTTGAATGCCGCCACGGGTGGTAATTTTTTGTGCAAAACGACCGATGAAGGTTTAAAAATTATCGAGAATAGATCTAAGGTTTATAACCCTCGTAACACACCGAGTGTTGCCAATGTGGTCTCGTCATCTTCTCGTCACATTAATGCCTTACATGATGAAGCAAATGAGGAAAATCGGTTTTTCGATAGGTTTTCGACGCTTATGACACATTGGAAAGCACAAGATGCTTTGAAATCCGCATCGGTTAAAGCGGTTGAAAAGAGTTGTTTATCTTTTGGTGGAGCTCATGATCTTTCCGAGTGCATTACCGCCGGTGGTAACACTTCGAGTGCTTACGTAGAAACGGGAACTTACAACCAAAACGGCCAAGGTTCCCGCCCAAATCAAGCTCCATCAAATCAAAATGCTAACAACTATCGAAACAACAATCAAAATGGTGGTTATCAAGGCAATTCACGTAATTATAACCAAGGGAATTATGAAAGTGGGATTGGACAAGTTTCAAATCAAAACCAAAACCGTGATTTTCAAACTACTACACAAGGTTTTTAAAATGATCATACCAAAAATCTTCAAGGAGAATTTTTGAATTATACTAAAGCAAACGATGCTAAGTTTGATTATATGCAACGTGAAATGATTAGCTTAAGATCCGAGTAGAAAAGCGAGCTTAAAAACGAACTTGCTAATGAACTTAAGACTCATGCTAATAAAATGGAAGGAAACGTTCAAGGTCTTCACCAAAATCAACAAAAGATGGAACAAGGACAACATGAGATTAAGCAAGAATTGTTAAATGCGGATGCTAGGCAATCAAAATTTGAAGACCGAATGGAAAAAATGTTTGAAGCAATCATGTTTAAACCCTCTTCCTCGGGTGGTCTTCCTAGTGATACCATTGCAAACCCGAAGGGAGAAATGAAGGTTATTACTACACGTAGTGGTAAAACTTTCAAGGAACCAATCTCTCGTCCAAGTACTTCTACGGAGAAGGAAATCGAGAAAGAGCCCGAGGTGATGGTCGAAAAGGAGCATATCACAAGCCCACGAAGTACCGCTCATACCACACCTACGGTTGAACCAATACCAATCATGGAACCCGAGATTCCAAGGCCGTTGCCTAATGTCCAACCCACACCACCCTTACCTTACCATTCGAGGCGAAACAAAGAGAAATTGCAAGAACGTAACAAACAACAAATCGAGCTTTTTATAAAAATGTTTCAACAAGTTCATTTTGATGTAAGTTTAGCCGACACGTTGTTATATATGCCTCGTTTCACTTCCACTTTTAAAAGTATGATGAACGATAAGGAAAAGCTTTCAAAGCTTGCTAATTTTTCTTCGATTTATCTTAACCACATACCGGAAAAAGTTGGTGACCAGGGGAAGTTTCCCATTCCTTGTGATATACAAGATATGAAATAATGCCTCGCCTTGGCCGATCTTGGTGCGAGCATTAATTTGATGCCATTTTCCATTTGGAAATCGCTTTCGCTTGCGGGTCTTACTCCTTCGAACATGTCTATCGAGATGGCCGATCATTCTACGATTTTAGCATGTGGAGTAGCCGAGGATGTTTTCGTGAAAGTGGGGAAGTTCTACTATCCCGTTGATTTTATAGTAGTTGACATCCCCGCGGATCCTCAAGTTCCTCTAATTTTAGGTCGTCCATTTTTAGACACCTCGAGATCGCTTATCGACCTTTATGCTAGAACTATTACTTTGAGATTCAACGAAGAGGAACTTGTTATAAACGCTACTCAAAACTCGAAACCTTCTCATGTTTATGCAATCGCTACCATCAATCACATCGACTTAGTTGATGTGGTTTGCGATGAGTTTTCACAAGAAGTGTTAGGTTTTTCCGATAGCTCGTCAAGTGGAAATCCCACTATTTTGGATCCGATTCTTGCTAATTCTACACCAAATCTCACTCCATTCCAAGGAGGCGATTTTACTTCAAATGAAATCGACAATGAAGATGAGGTGATAATTGGTAATGATACTTCTATTCCACCATTTCTTCCGCCGATGGAAGTTTTGAGTGTTGAGCAAAAATTTTCAATTGAGGAACCGCCTATCCTTGAATTGAAAGATCTTCCATCTCACCTTGAATACGCATTCTTGGAAGATGATGACAAGTTGCCGGTTATTATTGCAAAAGGTCTTGCTAATGATGAAAAAACCGCACTCTTGAAAGTTCTTAAAACTCATAAAGGGGAAATTGCGTGGAAAATTTCCGACTGATTGACCCAAAATTTTGTACTCACAAGATTTTAATGAAGGAGGACTACAAACCCGCAATTCAAAGTCAAAGAAGGGTAAACCCCAAAATTCACGATGTCATCAAAAAGGAAGTTTTAAAACTCCTTGACGCGGAAATGATTTATCCTATCTCCGATAGCCCATGGGTGAGCCCAATCCATTGTGTCCCTAGAAAGGGAGGAATGACCGTTGTGCTAAATGAAAACAACGAGTTAATTTCCACTCGTGTTGTGACCGGTTAGAGGGTGTGTATTGACTATCAAAAGTTAAATGACGCCACTCGTAAAGAACACTTTCCTTTGCCCTTCATGGATCAAATGTTGGAGCGGCTCGCGGGAAATGAATTCTAATGCTTTTTATATGGTTTTTCGGTCACTTTCAAATCCCTATCGACCCTCGTGATCAAGAGAAAACTACGTTTACGCGTCCTTATGGAACGTTTGCTTATCGTAGGATGCCTTTCGGACTTTGAAATGCATCGGGTACGTTTCAACGGTGTATGATGGCTATTTTTCATGATATGATCGAGAAGTCGATGGAAGTGTTTATGGATGACTTTTTGGTGTTTGGAAATTCGTTCACGTCATGTTTATCTAACCTCAAGCAAATGTTAAAACATTTGAAGAAACCAACCTTGTGCTTAATTTGGAAAAATGTCATTTTATGTGTAAACAAGGAATCGTCTTAGGACATAAGGTCTCGAAAGCGGGGATTGAGGTCGATAAAGCTAAGGTAGACGTCATCGCCAAGTTACCTCATCCCAAAACCGTTAAGGGAGTTAGGAGTTTCCTAGCCCACGCGGGCTTTTATCGTCGCTTCATCAAGGACTTTTCGAAAATCTCTCGACCTATGACACACCTTCTCGAGAAGGATGCTCCTTTTAATTTCAATGAGGATTGTGTTAGAGCTTTTGAAACTCTTAAAAGGAAACTTACCGAAGCTCTCATTCTTGTTGCTCCTAATTGGGAATTACCCTTTGAAATCATGTGCGATTAAGTGATTATGCTATAGGGGTCGTTTTAGGGCAACGTTGTGAAAAGCATTTCCGTCCTATCCATTATGCTAGTAAGATCATGACCGAGGCTCAATTAAAGTACACCACAACGGAAAAGGAATTCCTGGCCGTGGTCTATGCTTTTGAGAAATTCCGACCTTATCTCGTCTTGACTAAAAGCATCGTGTATACCGACCATTCGGCTATCAAGTATCTCTTAGCTAAGCAATATGCTAAGCCGAGATTTCTTCGTTGGATGCTCCTCCTCCAAGAATTTTATGTCACCGTGCTAGACAAAAAAGGAGCCGAGAATCTAGCGGCCGATCATCTCTCTCGTCTAGAAGATCCTCACAAAGATGTTTTCGAGAACACGGAAATTACTGAAACATTTCCTCTTTTAGACTCTCGGTGTAGTGAATTCTAAAGACACCACCCCATGGTTTGCCGACGTTGAAAATTACCATGCGGGGAATTTCATAATCAAGGGTATGACGACACAACAAAAGAGAAAATCCTTTCGTGACGTCAAGTTCTATTTTTGGGACGACCCTTATCTCTTTCGGGTTTGTGCTGATCAACTCGTTCGACGTTGTGTTTTTGGTGTCGAAGCTTCTAACATCCTTAGAGCTTGTCACGAGGGACCCACAGGTGGTCGGTGCTAATCTCACGACTAAGAAAGTTTTTGATGCCGGCTTCTTTTAGCCTACGATCTATCGGGATGCACACGCACTTGTGAAGTCGTGTGATTCGTGCCAACGTCATGTAAATCGTCTCAACGTGATGAAATGTCACAAAACATAATTCAAGTGTGTGAGATTTCGACATTTGGGGCATAGACTTTATGGGGCCGTTCCCATCGTTTCATGGTAACAAGTATATCCTCGTCGCCGTAGACTACCTTTCTAAGTGGGTGGAAGATAAGGCTTTACCTACTAATGATGCTCGTGTGGTAGTGAAGTTTTTGAAGCAACTATTCTCTCGGTTTGGAACCCCTCATGCTATTTTAAGCGATCGCGGAACCCATTATTGTAATGACCAATTCGAAAAGGTCTTAAAGAAATATGGAGTTACTCATCGTCTTTCTACGGCTTATCACCCGCAAACGAGTGGGCAAGTCGAGGTTTCAAACCGAGCTTTGAAGAGGATTTTAGAGAGGTCGATTGGAGAAACCGTGCTTCATGGTCCGACAATCTCGATGACGCTTTATGGGCCTTTACGACCGCTTATAAGACACCTATCGGTTGTACTCCATATAAGTTGGTTTATGGAAAGAATTGTCATTTGCCTATTGAATTGGAGCATAAGGCATATTGGGCCCTAAAGCATGCAAATTTTGATTTAAAGACAGCCGGAGATCACCGGAAAATACAATTGAAAGAATTGGATGAATTAAGAGATAATGCTTATGAAAATTCATTGACTTTCAAAGAAAAGACTAAAAAGTTTCATGATGCGAAGATTAAAAACCTGGTTTTAAATGTTGGTGATCACGTGTTACTTTTTAACTCTAGATTAAATATATTTTCCGAGAAACTGAAATCTCGTTGGTCGAGTCCTTTCACCATTACACAAGTGTTTCCTTATAGGACCATCGAGCTAGCTCAAAATGATGGTCCTAACTTCAAGTTGAATGGACATAGGCTTAAGCACTACTTTGGTGGGGAAGTTCCTTCATTGAACGACCTCGAGCAAGTCACCTTCCCCGATGGTAATTAGCATTGAGGGGATCGAGTCGAGCTCATGACTCGGTAATAAAAAACGAGGTGCCTCGTGGGGGAGATCCCATGCTTATCTGTTTTAATGCTTTCTAATAAATAATGAGAGGGGATTTGTGCCCTTCCAACTCGTTTTCTCGTGGTTGTTTGTGAATGTGTTATCTAAATCATCATCATCACAACGATTGAAGACTCTCGTGTTCATTTACCTGAGGCTCGATAGTTTTCTTGAAGAGTTTTTCACGAATCCATGACATATCCTTTATTGTTCTAACAATTATGTTTTAGCATAATTAATAAACGACTTTAGATATATTGTTGATCACCCTTTCCATGCTAGATCCTAAGCATTCGACTCTTCGTCTCTAGTATGGGGGTGCTCCACCTTTAGACTCAAAACATTGAGGACAATGTTTAATTTTAGTATGGGGGGTGAATAGATACTTGCTTTGCTACAGCCTTACGTTCTCCAACTTTCAACGTTTTGTTTTATTTTGTTGCTAATAAGGCTAAAAGTGGCCAAATTTTAAATTTTTTTAGTTTTCATACGTGTTTTTAAGACACGAATGTATATTTTCCGATGGGTAGAATAAGAGCTAATTTTTTACTTGATGGGCATTTGGAGCCCTTTACATTCCTTAACCCGCTCGAATCAAGTTTTGCTAGACTTTTATATAGGGAACTTTAAAACGCGAAATTCTTAGCTCATTCGGGTTAAGAACAAGAACTTTTCGCAAGTTCCTATAATTGATCCTATAAAGTCACTTATCAAGGGAACTATAAAATGCATTCTCTAAACTTGAAAAAGTCCAAGAAAGTGCAAGATCCTATAGGTGGCTTGAAAACCCGAAACTTCGATTTGATATTGTCTTAATGAAAGCTTATCCAAATTTGGCTTAATTTTGACTTGCATGGCTAAGTATTCACGAGTCTCTTTAATTAGAGGTCTTTAAATAGTGAAGAACGAGAAATGATAGAGTTAGACAAGTGATCATGCTAAACGTAGAACATGAAAATGTTCTTTCAAAAACTCATGTGTTTTTAATTGTGGCTTTTTCTCCCATAAGATCAATGCATTAGGAATAAAAATAAATGCAATAAGTAAGGTCGTACGATTTGAAAGGTTACTTAGCTTCTAGCACAATATCGTTTAAAAGTTGCTCGGGGTTGAATAGAGTTCATAGCCAAGACATACCTTATTGAAGCGGGATGTGAAGATTGGTGAAGATCCAAAAAGGCCCTGACAAGGCATGAGGAGCTCTATTTTGTTGCTAATCACCCTTATGATGTGAAATATCATTATTCCTAAATCAATATGAAGGATCGAGACACACGAAGAAAAGCAATTACTCCCCTAAAGATCATGGAGAAAGTCTATCCAAAAAGACCCTTACAAGGTATGAGGATAAATATATCCAAGTCCTAAAAGGAGGCGGATCGTTGTATATCAAAATCCAAAATAAAGATTGAAGAAAAATGATGAAGTCGTGGTCCAAGTATGAAGAATCTCTCAAAAACGTCAAGTGAAGAAATTCCAAAATATGAAGAGAATACCATAACTTCAAGAACGTCTTCCCAAGATTTGAAGTATAAAGTACATGCCAAATATTGGTCCGAGAAAGGTCTCAAATCGTTAAACGAGTTATGTCAAGATATGAACTTTAGGAGATACTCGAGAAGCCGTTTTAAAATATTTTGTCCTCCGGCTAACTATCAATTAAATCGTGCTACTTTACTTTCGGACTAATAAATACTCAAATAAGTCAATATGAATCACTTGTGATCCATGCAAATAGTTCAAAGTTCTAGAAACCCATTTCCTTTTATAATAACTAGGATTGCGGGGAGAAAAAGTATTACACAATTTGAACGTATGAGTAGTGTTAGCATTGTGACTTGTACCAACAATGATCTCGTTTTTGCACTTAGCATAGAATGTATGACAATCAAGGATGACGAACTTTACTCTATGAGACATTCACTTGTTTCTATTCATTGACCCTAAAGGTCACACACGTGATGAAAATCATACATTATGTCTTTACACATCTTCGTAGTATTGTTGCAAGTCTTTTACTTTCCAATAAAGGGTAATAAAATTGAATTTTGGTGATTAGATACTTTATTCTAGCATTGCGTGAGGGCACGACAATGGCTTAGTTTGGGGGAGTGATGAGATGGCATTTATACATGATCTCATCGTTCTTTTCGGCTTTAAATGCATAAAATGTTATAAATATACCATATATATGCTTGTGTTTGTTTACATGTGTATTTTAGGTATGGATATCGTGAAAAAGACAAAAGATCACAAGAAACAAGGGAAAACGGACACGAGAAACGAAGCCGTACAATGAACCGGGCCCTAGTTGTGATTTCTCAAAGAAAAACCCTTGAAGACTTAAAAATTTACAAGATTGATCCCTCATTTATGAAGAAATGACACTTAATACCCTTGTATATTCATAATTACAAGTTTGGTCACTTAAGTTTGTCAAAATTACAAAAAGGTCCTTCAACTTTGAAGATTTGGCAAGTTTAGTCCCTCAACAATTCTAAATTGTCAACAATGGTCCCTCACGAAGTCAAAGAACCAATGAAGACCTTCAAAGATGAGAAATGTCCAAGATCAGTCCTTGAAGTATTCAAAAGTGGCAAAAATAACCCTTGAAACCCTTTCACCAAAGTTTTGGGGCAAAAGTGTGAAGTTTGGAACTTAAATAACAAAGGAAATGAGTTAAGTAAGCTAAAAAACACGTTTTACCATCTTTCCCAAAACACAAGGGCCTAATGTGTGCATTTGAAACATTCAAATGAGAATTGCGCCAAACACTTCCCCACTCCACAAAAAACGGATCAAAGGGAGTTACTATTCACCCAAGAACCCAGTTACCACTTCACTTAAAACAAAGGGTAAAAACAAATTACCCAGGCACACGTTTGATTCACATGCCCTAAAATCCATCCCACACCAAAAAACCTCAATCCCACTCACCAAAGGACCCCACCCATCAACCCGTCCACCAATCAAAATCCAACTTCCTCTACAAGGAATGACACGTGGCCAAATCAACAGCCCACACTCCTTGCTTGGATACAAAGCTAAAATGAACGACTTGGATGCATTTAAACAGCTCATCAACAAAATTCTTCTAGAAGATTCAAAGGGCATTTTAGGGACTCTGTAGCTAGGATTTTCATTGTAATCTCAGCACTTGTGGCCTATATAAGGACTCCTCAACCTGTGAGAGAGCCTTGTTCCAGTTTTACTCTTTAAACATTGTAATTCCTTTTTAAAATTTATAAAAGTTGGCATTTTAAGAAAATTGTAATTCCTTTTTATGTTTTTGAAAGTTGGTGTTGTTTAAGAGTGATTCTGAGTTCCATTTGATGTTATAAAGGTTCTTTGATCTTGTGGTTAAAGCACGTTTATGTTTGGTAAGGTTTTCAAGTTTGAAGAAAGCTTGAAATCAGTCATCTGTTTTTGCTATTTTCCTTGTACTAACCCTTATCCAAAAGCTATAAGCCTTTGCAATCTTGTTGACACCAAGCTAGTGAAGGTTTATCAACCTTTGGATAGGTTGTTTGTTGCTTGTGTTAAAGAAACCAAGCCCTTGAGGTTCTGCTGTGAACCATCAACCAAGGCACATATCATCTCCTTTGTTCAAGTCCCTTGGTCACTCTCTAGTTGTTGAGAGTGGTCCAAGGAGCATAGCTGATCTCCCTAGGAAGTTGTGGAGGATAGGTATCCTCTAAAAAAATTATGTTTAAGTCTATTATGGATTTTGCCATGTGATTTGGTGTTCTTGTATTTGTGCTTTGTGTTTATTTGTTTATTTCTGTTAGTTGTCACCTAGTTAAGGTATTTGGATCATAAAATCAGTAGGTTGTGTGTAAAATCAAAGAGTTGGTTTGAAAAAGGGCTAAAACAAGGTTGTTTGGATTTTGGGATCATAATGCCTTGTGTCCTTTTGCCCTTGGTTCTTAGGGCTTGGGTAGTCTAAACAAGTCATATGCAACTGGTTTTGGTCATTGGTTAAGTCTCAAGTGGTTTGGGTATCTCAAAGTTTTAGAAAAATCTGATAAAATTTGTTTGAAATTGGTCAAACACATCAGATCCAATAAAATCTTTGTTTGTTGGATCTAAGGTCTGAATTTTGGTTTGGGAAGAGTTTAGGTGATAAGCTATCTATGAAAACCGCGGTTCTGAGGTTCGTCACTTAGTTTTATTTTGTGCAAGTTACGTGTCTTTACGTGTTTATGTGCAAAGTGGTGTGTATAGATTGTTGTTTGGATATCGTTTCGGGTATGGGGTACCTTGTGAGTGAAACGATGTGTGATGATTTCATGTTCATGAGCTCACAATGTAGTGACTATGAAATGAGATGGTGTTGTTTAGTGGTTTTACGTATACGTATATGTATTATAGAAAATCGTATTTTTACGGTTTAAGGTTTTGCATTTAGGGGTCTCGGAAGAGGTATTTAGTCAGGGGAATAATTTACGAGATGGTTTTAAGTCATTTAGGACTTAGTTATATCGTTTATTTTATATTCTAAGAGTTTTTATAAAACTGTATATTTTTACGTCTTTTACGGTATACGCGTAAATTTGACTAGTTTTGTGGTTTTGAGGTTTCGGAGGCTTTAGGAGCTGAAATAAATTAAGGGAATTTAAGGTAATAATAATTAATAGTTAATTTACAGTAGGTGGAGTATAAAAGTCGGCCAAATAGGGGTTTTGGGCTTTGGGTTGGGTGGCTAAAAGAAAGAAAGAAGGAAAAACCCAAAAACAAGCCCAATGGACTTGTAATGGGATTAGGGGGCCTTTAGGACTTAACCAAACCCAATCCGTAACCAAAGTAATCAGATTTGTAAGCTCCATAACAGCTCCTAGTCGAAATTCAACAATGGTGGCCAATTAGGGTTTCAAAAATAAAGATCTTCCATTAATTTCTAAGGTAAAACCTTCAAAACCCTTGTTCTATTAATGATTTTAATCAATCTAATCATATAATTGATCTTATGATGGATTAGGGTTTGTGAGTTTTCTGAGATTAGTGATTTTAGGTTCATATGAATTGATTACTTTGGTTATTATGAAGATTAGTGATGCTAATTAGGGTTTAATCATGTTTAAATTCATTTTTAAAAACTGGGCAGAATTTTTGGTCTATTGTTTTGATCATATCTAGAGTTCTACAAACTTTTAATTTTCGAATCTTAAATTCAAGTAATGAGAACTAAATTGGAGGTGGGGAAGTGAGTCAATAACGGGTTACATCAGTCGGGTGTCAAAACAGTTTTTTGATCAGCTTGTTTTCATTTTATGTTTTGAATTGTTTGGGGTACTTAGGTTTATAACTGGAGCTTAAAATGAACATGAGACTTAGATCATATATTAAATAAAAGAACTGGAGAAGGGCTAAGCAAATGGGATAGGGTAAGACCCTCTGATAATAACAAACATTTCATATGTTCAAAATCAGTAGAATCTGAATAGACGAAAGTATAAGTTGTATATCGGGGACTTAAGATTATCTTTGATGTTGGGGCAAGGGCTAAGTTGTAGGATAAGGTTAGATATCCATCATAGATTGATGAGCCATTTTGGTATGTGTTTTATGTCTTGATTGTATACGTTTGTGTGTTTAGATTTGTGCTAGAGCGTGGGTACTTGGAGAAGCTTGTTTAGGTGAGCTTCATAGTCCCATGTCTTTTTATGATTTGATATACAGATGGGATGGAAGAGATACTGTATGGTTTTATAAAGAATGTTGTGAATGTTTTTATGGTTTGTGATGGACTTGTGTGTACCCTTATGTGATTAACTGCTATGTGATTCTTGATTGTGTTTATGATATGGATCGGGGGACACGTACCGTCTCAGTTATTGTGGTTTGACTTGGTACGAAGGGGATGTTAACAAGGCGGAGCCTTAGGATTGGTTCATAGTTGTATGGGCGCCTATGGGACCATGGTTATTGGTAAGGCTTGGAGCCTTGGATTTGTGGTGATTGGTTAATCTTGAGTGCTAGTTGTTAATACATAATTGTAGCACATTTTCCATATGTTCATTTGTTAGTGGTTGTTATTCACAGCTTATAACTGATTTGGCGTTGGAGCCTAAACCTATGACTCTCACCAACTTTATGTTGACGTGTTTTAGTGTCTCTTTCAGGTGAGAATGTGGTTAAGCGTGAGAAAAGGAGTGGCTAGCTGGAAGGCTTAGAATTGCATTTGGAGGAACCCCCATTCCTCTTAGTCTTTATTTATGTTTGAATAAGTGATACTTTGTAGACACCTATATGTTTGTTATTTGTTAATTTTATGTCTTTGGTAAGAGGTAGACCTGTTACCTACTTACCTAGACGCCTGCATTGTTTGAGATATCTTCATGACATTGTGTCACCATTTATGATATTTCCATTTCATTTAGTTATCTCTATAGACACGCTATTGTTGTGATGATATCCATACGTCGCGCCCCATATTCCGCCATGGTGGGGTGTGACAGAATGGTATCAGAGACAATGGTTATAGAGAATTAGGTTGCCTAGCCTAGTCTATAGTTTAAGGATCCCTACATATAGGCGTCATAGGATTACGTGTGGTCTTGATTATATTTTCCTAAATTTTTTTTTTTTGAATTTTGACTAGTATGAGTTGAACTGTAGTTGCCCATACTTAGTCACCTGTTAATTTCTGTTTTGCTTTTGATATATAAATTACTTTCACCATAGTAAGTTATTTAGTGTACCTAATGTATAGTATTTTCTTTTGATGTTTAAGTCATGTTCCCTAAGAATCATGTGGTGATTCGAGTCACTAGGAGTAGGTGGATAGGAAGGATTTTAAGTTGTTTCCACTCTTATGGGCGACATGACTTATAACTGATTATGATGTTGTGTTGGAGTTTATCTATGCTATTTTAGCTATAATATGGATTTATGTATTCCAAGAGTTTGACTATATTATTTTAATAGATGGAGTATTGGACCTTATTGTTTATGTGGTTATGAGCTTATGTGAGTAGATGGATTTATGTGTTATATGTTGTATTAATTCTTATAAGTTTCATCATAGGAGAGAGTGCATTGAGGAAAGGGTAATTGTATAAGTATGGTGGCCAACATAGTTATACAAGTACCACAACTTCAATGGGTTCCTAAGTATGATTGCATGAAAGAGGGTTAGTACATGCTTGTATATGATGAGATGTGGATTTTGGGAATATGTATAATATGTGGGTTTATGTAACGGTTGCCTACGTATCGATATTTTTTAGTGTGTTATATGTTTTGGGTTATAGTCATGTTGTGTGATTATGGGGTCACACGATATGGACTGGTTTTAGTGATGGGTTTTATGCCTTGTTGTAAGACGGCGATTACTCGTATGGAAAAAACGAGTGTATGACGCGATTGATTGATCTAACATGTATGGTAACTAGTATGTTTTGGGTGATTTAATAGGTATATATATGCGGATGTATATATACTAGTATGTGTTAAGTATTGATATATGGTCGTTCAGTAGTTATTATAACTTGAACGTACATTGTGTTTGCTCGTGTTTTATGGTGCTGGAGTTTGATGGAGTTCCAATGACGTTTTGAGTCTTTTGATGTGTGTCTACATTCGGGTATGTATTTTAATTAATGAGAACTACTAAATTTTCTTGCAAATAAGTCTGGCTAATTATAGGAAAACGACTTTGAAAATAATTTGTAAGTGTATGGTATGATATCGTGACTTACATATCTTTTTTTTATATTTGTGGTAGTAAGTTATAAAAAAATTTGTCTTGAAAATAATTGGATTAGTTTTCTATGTAACATGTGATAATACATTTTAAAGCGGTAAAGAAATCTTACAAAAATTTTCTTAAGTGGAGTTAAAATTTTAGAAGTATTTAACTAGACGGAAAGAGTAAAAAGGGAGATTTTATTATAGTAATGATAATAATAACACCACACCTTATAAACGTGTAGTAGTTTAGTTATAACCAGCCTAAATGGATTTTATAAAATAATAATAATAATATAGAATAAAATGAAAAAAAAAACACTGTATTTTATAAACATGTATTGGTTTCATTATAACAAGTGAAATAAGTTTAATATGGGTAAACAAGATAATGGTTAGAATAAGATTGTAGTATACTAACAAGTTGATATCCTTGATAAAATAGTGAAGATAAAAGATGATTTTATTGTTCAAAACGAGTATGATTGATTTTAAGAATATTGAATTTTGGTTCTTATGAGGAGTAACTAAATGGGGCGAAAGTTTAAAATTTTCTGAGGTATCGAAATTTGGTAATACTAACCGTGACGAGTCTAATTTTTCGTTGTTGGCACACTCCATTGAATATTTTGGATTACCTTGTTTCATTTTCAGTTGTTTTGGCTAGGGTTCATTATGGTTGATCTTTCGGTTTACCCTATATTTATTAGGACGCGATCGTTTGGAATTCTTTTGGTACACGTCATGGTTGATTTAGTTACGCGGTTGTGGAAACGTTAGGATGAGAGGATAGAGTTGGGTACTATTACTTATGGTTAGATATTAGAATGCAGAGATGTGTTTGGTTAAAAGGTTGTGTTGAAGGAATGATTAAGATTTGTGGAATTTTGAAACTTAGATTGGTTACGGGAATAAGGGAGTAAGTAAAGTTAGTTGACTGGTCGTGGGAACGAGATGCCATGCTATGAGAAGTTGGTTGAAGTACCATTAGGAGATTGATGAAAGTACCAGCGGATGTGAGGGTAGAGTAGAAATTTTCTACTAATGGAAAGATTGCAAAAATAACACGCAAGGGAATTGGTATAGTTATGAGGCGATGTAGTAGTAGACACGTGAAGGAAAACATGGATGTGAAAGAATGATTGTTAGGAGGCTGATTAATGGTGATTACAACAAGTAAGGAAGAGTGAGCCATTGAGGGATTGAAGTACCTTTAGAAATATTGTGGTAGATGAGTTGAAGTTAGAGGCTACTGGGTAGTCTGAAGTTCCTAGGTAACATCATAGAGACGAGAACGAGTGCGTGAAGAGCTACATCATGAATCAAGGAGATGAAAGGACTACGTGTCGGCTGCTAGATAGAAGCAAGAGATTTCAAAGGAGTCACATAAATTAAAAGGACTGGAAAGGTGACAAGCACTATGATGGGAATCTCTGTATGGTTCGTGACGAAGAAGGACAGATCGAGTACCGGAGTGGAGTTACAAAGAGCTGAACTAGTGGATCGTGATGAATTGAATACATAACATGGGAGATTAAGAACTCGTGGAGGTAACAAGGGGAGTCTAGTGACTAGGCGGATAGAATTTTTGTGGCAATCAATATCGAGGGTTGAGTAGTGAAGCTGAGCTGAATAAGTTCATGGAGAAGTGATTAGAGAGTCGGTTTTGTGAAGGTGTTATGAAAGATCTTTGGAAGAGACAGTTATGCATTATCCAATGCACTAGCGATTTCCATAGATTTGATGAATGAAGTATGGAATTTCTGTTGGACGGGATAGTGTAGGAATTAGGGAGAACCATGGAAGGAGAGAACCAAGTACCTAGAAGATGATGATTGAAAGTACCTCATGTTGGGTGCAAGATCAAAATAGAAGTATGAGATTCAAATTAGAATTTAAAATATGGCTTAGTTTAGACAGATGGAAACTAATATGGGTATAATATGAGAGTGTGATCCGCATGGGATCACATAAAACTCTAGTCTGTCCCTATTAGGAGGGAGTAGGAGAACTGATCGTGAGGAAAAACAAGTGAAGCTACTTGGAAAAATTTTGTGGTATAGATGAGTTGAAAGACGGGAAGCATAACATCGTGATGTATGTCATGAGCTGAGGAAGAAGAAGGAAGTGTGGATAGATGCGAATCATGAATGAAATAGGCCGAGATAGGAACCAAAGGTAAAACTTTGGTATAGCCTAATGAGTAGACTAAGGCACTAAGCATGCTAATATTGTTGTTGTGTGGAAAGGAAATGGTACTCACCTATAATGTTTGATTGGAAGGCTTAGTATCGATCATCAAATGGTTGAGGAGTTATAGATGTGATGTGTCATGAGAGACGAAGGGCTTGGTCTAACTGAGACAAGATGAGGAGCGCTATGACCTTGAAGGTAAGACATTGTGTAGGTATAAAGGAAGTGTTGAGTATTAAGAAAAAAATCCTTCATTGAGAAAAGTGAGAAAAGAAGTGTATAGGTGCTACTAATGAGCCATCCAAATTTAATGGAAGTAGTTGTAGCATGGGTTTGGATGGCAGTTGATAGACTAACTAACATAACCGTCCTTTTGGTGATGTGCATAGATCATAAGTTGATTTGGATTGGAAGAGCCTTGTTGTGATGAACTAATGGATATGTAAAAGACCGTCATAGGTCAGTTTTTAAAGGAAATTTGAATTTTTAAGTAGTTTGGGGTACGGACTAAAGGGAGTTTTTGAACAAGACTGGATATGAGTATATCTAGCTAATTGGAAAAGGATGAGCAAGTGAGAGATTGATACAAGTATAGGAGTCGTGTTGAGAGCTTTGGTGACTGATTTAGAGGGATGTGGGAAACTCGTTAGCGATGTCTGAGTTTTCATATAATGATAGTTATCATACTAGAAGTCGATGAATGCCATTTGAGGCACTATATGGAAGGATAGGGTGAGTTGTCCTTATGGTGGACTAAAATTCGTGGAAGAGACTACTAATGTGGAAATGGTGTTTGTGGAAAGGATGAGAGTAACAAGAGATGTTATGTTGAAAAAGAGGAAATCACTAGAGTTTAGTGACAAAGTTATGTAGGAATTTTCACCTATAGTAATGGGTGGCATGTTTTGGTAAAAGGGAAAGTTGATGTCAAGTTTTGTAGGTCCATTTATGATCTTTTGAAAGATTGGACCAGTAGTTTATGAGAACAGAATTACCTAGGGGAATTGATGGTATACATGATATATTTCATGTATTAAGATTGGTAAATGTTGTTTGAGAATGCATATTTTCATGTACGGTTATTCGGGATTTGTGTTAATAAGAGTCTTTATTTTATCAAAGAGTCATTAGTGAGATTTATTGGCTGTGAGGTCAAGAGTTTGGGAATGAATTTAAATATTGTTGGTTAGTATGTGTGGTAATTTGAAACTTGAACTAATGTACACATGGAAATGAGAGGAGTTCATTTAGAACAAGTATCCTCAGATGATTTGTTGTTTGTGTGTTTGATCCTAAGGAGTAAATCTCGGGACGAGATTTCTATTAGGAGGGAGTGATGTGACAACCGCGGTTCTGAGGTTCGTCACTTAGTTTTATTTTGTGCAAGTTACGTGTCTTTACGTGTTTATGTGCTAAGTGGTGTGTATAGATTGTGGTTTGGATATCGTTTCGGGTACGGGGTACCTTGTGAGTGAAACGATGTGTGATGATTTCATGTTCATGAGCTCACAATGTAGTGACTATGAAATGAGATGGTGTTGTTTAGTGGTTTTACGTATACGTATATGTATTATAGAAAATCGTATTTTTACGGTTTAAGGTTTTGCATTTAGGGGTCTCGGAAGAGGTATTTAGTCACGGGAATAATTTACGGGATCGTTTTAAGTCATTTAGGACTTAATTATATAGTTTATTTTATATTCAAAGAGTTTTTATAAAACTGTATATTTTTACGTCTTTTACGGTATACGCGTAAATTTGACTAGTTTTGCGGTTTTGAGGTTTCGGAGGCTTTAGGAGCTGAAATAAATTAAGGGAATTTAAGGTAATAATAATTAATAGTTAATTTACAGTACGTGGAGTATAAAAGTCGGCCAAATAAGGGTTTTGGGCTTTGGGTTGAGCGGCTAAAAGAAAGAAAGAAGGAAAAACCCAAAAACAGGCCCAATGGACTTGTAATAGGATTAGGGGGCCTTTAGGACTTAACCAAACCCAATCCATAACCAAAATAATTAGATTTTTAAGCTCCATAACAGCTCCTAGCCGAAATTCAACAATGGTGGCCAATTAGGGTTTCAAAAATAAAGATCTTCCATTGATTTCTAAGGTAAAACCTTCAAACCCTTGTTCTATTAATGATTTTAATCAATCTAATCATATAATTGATCTTATGATGGATTAGGGTTTGTGAGTTTTATGAGATTAGTGATTTTAGGGTTCATATGAATTTATTACTTTGGTTATTATGAAGATTAGTGATGCTAATTAGGGTTTAATCATGTTTAAATTCGTTTTTAAAAACTGGGCAGAATGTTTGGTCTATTGTTTTGATCATATCTAGAGTTCTACAAACTTTTAATTTTCAAATCTTATGTCCCTGGAAAGGTAATTGAATTAGCTTTCAAATGCAAGTAATTAGTACTAAATTGGAGGTCGGGAAGTGGGTCAAAAACAGGTTGCATCAGTCGGGTATCAAAACCGTTTTTGGATCAGCTTGTTTTCATTTTATGTTTTGAATTGTTTGGGGTACTTAGGGTTATAGATGGAGATTAAAATGAACATGAGAATTAGATCATATATTAAATAAAAGAACTGGAGACGGGCTAAGCAAATGGGATAGGGTAAGACCCTCTGATCATAAAAAACATTTCATATGTTTAAAATCAGTAGAATCTGAATAGGCGAAAGTATAAGTTGTATATCGGGGACTTAAGATTAGCTTTGATGTTGGGGCAAGGGCTGAGATTTTAGCTAACACATATAAGTTTATGGGGTCTTCATTACAAGGAATGTGGGTTAGGTTTGGTGGGCGTTTGGATAATAATACGAAGTGTGAAAAACGGGACTGTTTTAGGTTAAATGTTAACGGGACGAGTTATGAACTAAACTAAGTTAAGGGCTTTATAGAGGGGTGTAATGAGATGATTATGGCATATAAATGGGGCTAAGTTGTAGGATAAGGTTAGATATCCATCATAGATTGATGAGCCATTTTGGTATGTGTTTTATGTCTTGATTGTATACGTTTGTGTGTTTAGATTTGTGCTAGAGCGCGGGTACTTGGAGAAGCTTGTTCAGGTGAGTTTCATAGTCCTATGTATTTTTATGATTTGATTTCCAGATGGGATGGAAGAGATACTGTATGGTTTTGTAAAGAATGTTGTGAATGTTTTTATGGTTTGTGATGGACTTGTGTGTACACTTATGTGATTAACTGCTATGTGATTCTTGATTATGTTTATGATTTGGGTCGGGGGACACGTACCGTCTCAGTTATTGTGGTTTGACTTGGTACCAAGGGGATGTTGACAAGGCGGGGCCTTGGGATTGGTTCATAGGTGTATGGGCGCCTATGGGACCATGGTTATTGGTAAGGCTTGGAGACTTGGAATTGTGGTTATTGGTAACGCTTGGAGCCTTGGATTTGTGGTGATTGGTTAATCTTGAGTGCTAGTTGTTAATACATAATTGTAGCACATTGTCCATATGTTCATTTGTTAGTGGTTGTTATTCACAGCTTATAACTGATTTGGCGTTGGAGTCTAAACCTATGACTCTCACCAACTTTATGTTGACGTGTTTTAGTGTCTCTTTCAGGTGAGAATGTGGTTAAGCGTGAGAATAGGAGTGGCTAGCTGGAAGGCTTAGAATTGCATTTGGAGGAACCCCCTTTCCTCTTATTCTTTATTTATGTTTGAATAAGTGATTCTTTTTAGACACCTATATGTTTGTTATTTGTTAATTGTATGTCTTTGGTAAGAGGTAGACCTGTTACCTACTTACCTAGACGCCTGCATTGTTTGAGATATCTTCATGACATTGTGTCACCATTTATGATATTTCCATTTCATTTAGTTATCTCTATAGACACGCTATTGTTGTGATGATATCCATACGTCGCGCCCCATATTCCGCCATGGTGGGGTGTGACACTATCTGTGCAATATCTGTTTGTTGAATTTGGTGGCTTATTATGGGTGCTAGAGCATATCAAAGTTGGCTGAAGTGGTCATTTGCATCAGCAAAGTGACCACCTTAATTTGGGCTTGCATTTGTTATTCTAGTGTATGCCTTGTTGATTAACTACTTGGAACTTGTTATTGGGCTGCTTGTGAGTGCTATTTGTTATTTGGTTTGCCTTATTGCTGGCTTATAAGCTAACTGGCTTATTGACCTTATTTTGCCAAAACCTGTCAAGTTTTGGTCAACTGACCACTTGATTCACAAGGACTCTACCTTGAGTTCTACACAAAAGTTGCTTAAACCAAGCTTACAAATAATCCCTGATCATTTGGTAACTTTTGGTGGACTTTGACTTTTGGTCAAATAAGCACAATTTGGCTTATTTTTCAGAACTGCTTATTGGTACATGCAACAACTTGGCTTTTGTAATAGGTGTCACTTTTCTCAGCTTAATATCATTTTTGAGAAGTTACAAGTCATTTGGTTAAGCTTTTGCTAGGAAACTAGCTTATTTTGCTTTTTCTGCCAGCTTATTCTACTTGGGTTTTTGTGAATTTTCTTGTTGATTATTCTTAGTTAAGCTATTTGTGAGCTTTTGCAAAAAGAATCAGCTTCTGAAACGTCCTAGAACTCTAACCCGACTATTTTGTCGTTTAGTGAAAAAGTTCTTTTCAAAGTTTTGGCTTATTACTTGAGCTTTTTCAAAATTTATTTTTGTAGATTGGTTTAGAATCATAGTAAGATGTTGTGTGTTCAATTAGAGCTTATGGCATTAGCTTATGGCTTAATGGGCTTATTGGCCCATTAAGAATAATCTGTTGAACTTTTAAGCTGTGATAAGCACATTTTCAGCTTTTGGGCCTTTAGACTTTTATGCTTAAAATCAAATTTTGAGTCAGACTAGTGAGTTTCAGCTTATTTGGACAAGTTTGATTTTAGCCCATTTGGGGGCCCATTAGGGGTATTTTGGTAATTTCAATTTCATTTTCTGTTTATTTAGGTTAAAATAAACTAGTTTGCAAGTTTTTAGGATTTTTTATAATTTTTGGATTTTTAATGTTATTTTAATACTATTTTATTATTAAATTTCAATTTTCACATTTTTCCACTTTTTATATTTTTCTTAGGTTTAATACATTAAAATAGGATTTTTGAAATTCTTAGATTAATTTTATCATAATTTTTCTAATTTCTAGAATTATTTTAAATTTTTAATAGTTTTTAATCATTTTAAATAGTTTTAATTAGTTTAAAAGTTTATAAAAATAGTTTTTATTCTTATTTAGTCTTTTTAGAGGTTTACAAAGTGAAAAAATCTTTATTTGGGCTTTTTAATAATTATTTGATTTTTAGGGCTTTAATTAGCATTTAAAAATTAATATTTAATTAATTAAGAGGTTTCAAAAAGTTTTAATCATTTATAAACTCTTAGTTTGATTAATTTGATTTTTGGTAATTTTTTTAGGAATCTTTAGAATTTATTTTTGTTTTAGCTCTTTTTACGGTTTTTAATTTAGTCGTCGTAGTAATAATTTTTACGTTTCTGTCATTCTATTTTCTCATCCCCTTCTTTCTCAATATTAATCTGAAATATCATTACATTTTAGTCGCACACATATACCTCCTTGGGAAACGAACTTTCACCTTTGGGTCATTAGTGTTTGATTTTCCTAAATCATCACTTAATACTTACCGCTTTTACGCCTTTTTCCTAAAAGGTCGTATTTTTACCACAATCAGTGCAAATCCATTTTGCTCCCCTTAAGATATGCCACGATATTCGAGAACAGTTCACACATGTCGGGATGAGCCATCACGTTAAGTCAAACAATTTTTGATTAATCATTTCCCATATTAAATCACATTTTCTCCCCCATATTAAAATTAACCCAATTGATGTTTTTAATATCAATTGATTTAATAGCATTTCAAGAAAATTTGGGAAGAAAAATACAAATCCAATTATCTTCGTGATTTTCACAAGCTCTCCCTCAAATTAATGAGGGTGTACTTGAAACGTAAATTAAATACCTTTTAAACACAAGTGTAAGGTATTTATCACGTAAAAAGATCATTTATGATAATGTATTCACAAGATTAACAATTTACGAGGTTGGACCTGAATGATGGAGAACATCATATGATAAAATCACATGGTTCTTGTTCACGAATTTTGGTCTCGTTGTCATGTCTGAAGTTATCTCTTTACGCCATGTGTACGATTGATATCGTTGTCTTGACACCAATATGTGAACTTGGCACTTTCAGCATCGAAGATTCTGAATGCTGGACAATTACTCCCCCTCAATTGTTGACCCGTGTTCTATCGAAAGAGTTGTAGTCGCCGTTTGAGTAGTCACATCGTCGAGCATGTAGATATCAATGGTAAATTGCTACGGTTGATGGAGATAATAACTTCATAAAAACAAGATTTCTCTTGTTTTAACAAATAAATGCACTGACACGTACATATATTCATGTTAGATTGTGTTATTCCGTAAACACAATCCCTTACATGGTTATAAATAAACCATGCTCGAGAAAATTAATTCCCATTGTCGAGTCAAAGCTTTCCGGTGAAATGCTTGACTTTAAAGTGAAAAGCGGGTTACTATCTGAAATAATAGCAAGCCATTTTGAGCATGTTTTAAAACATTTAAAATTCTGCTCGAACTTTATTTACAACCCCGTGTCATTATTGAATGACATTTCTAGTATCGTAAATAATAGCGATTCCATAAGACATGCTCTTTTTATCAAAAACATTTTTGAACACAGAATTTTGAAAGATTTAGAAAAACCTTTTGATAAATTCTTGAAAAATTATGTTCAATGTTTTGAAAACCAATTACTTAACCTTAAGATGTTGAATATCTTACAAAACAAGCTCAAGTCCGAGAAGTTGTAAACTTCCCGTTGTGAGGATAAGTTTATCATCCGCGATAGACTTTTCTTTTAACTGAAGAACGAGTCCTAAGTTGAGATTTACTTAGAAGTCGTTTTCATGAGCTTGAAAAACTTTTGAACGTTTTAATGTAAAGCTCATGACCGAGAAAGATGAATTTCCTGTTATGAGGAAAAGTTCTCTTATTTAAAGATACACTTTCCTTTTTTAGTTTAAAATTTGGAATGTTTTAATACAAGCTCATGACCGAGAAAAATTAATTTCCCGTTGCGAGGATAAGTTATCTTTAAAGATAAGCTTTCCAAAAATTGAAATCCAAGTTACAGTCTGATATTTAACTGTAAGTCATAGTGCATGAGCTTAAAAACTTCGAATATTTTTAATATAAGCTCATGCCCGAGAAATATTAATTTCTCGTTGTCACGATAAGTTTATCATCGGCGATAAACTTTCCTTCCTTTAAACTCCAGGGCATAATCTGAAATGTGATTATACGCCATTTACACGAGCTCAAAACTTTTGAATAGTTTTAATGTAAGCTCGTGTCCGGGAAAATTTAATTTCTCGTTAATGAGGATAAGTTTATCATCGGCGATAAACATTCCATTCTTGGAAGCGCGGGTTACAATCTGTCATGTGACGGCAAGCCGTTGTGCATGAGCTTAAAAACTTTGATTGTTTTTAACATAAGCTCATGCCCGAGAAAAATTAATTTCTCGTTGTGAGGGTAAGTTATCGTTGACAAGATAAACTTCCCTTTATTTGAAGTTCGGGTCATTGTCTGACTTTTAACAATGAACCATATACACGAGCTTAAAATCGTTGAATAGTTTTAATGTAAGCTCGTGTCCGAGAAACTTTAATTTCTCGTTTGTGAGGATAAGTTTATCATCGGCGATAAACTTTCCTTTATTTGAAGATCGGGTCATCGTCTGATATTTAACGATGAACCATATACACAAGCTTAAAACCTTTGAATGGTTTTAATTTTAGCTCGTGTCCGAGAAAATTTAATTTCTCGTTTGTGAGGATAAGTTTATCATCGGCGATAAACTTTCCTTTATTTGAAGAAGGGGTCATCGTTTGAAATTTAACGATTAGCCTTGTAAACGAGCTTAAAAACTTTAAATGGTTTTCGTGTAAGCTCGTGTCCGAGAAAACATAATTTCTCGTTTTGAGGGTAAGTTATCGTTGACGAGATAAACTTCCCTTTCTTTGAATTTCGGGTCATTATCTGAAATATAATTATACACCATTTACACGAACTTAAAAACCTTTGAATAGTTTTAATGTAAGCTCGTGTCCGAGAAAATTTAATTTCTCGTTTGTGAGGATAAGTTTATCATCGGCGATAAACTTTCCTTTATTTGAAAACCGGGTCATCGTCTGACATTTAACGATGAGCCTTTTACACGAGCTTAAAACTTTTGAATGGTTTTAGTGTAAGCTCGTGTCCGAGAAAACTTAATTTCTCGTTTTGAGGGTAAGTTATCGTTGACGAGATAAACTTCCCTTTCTTTGAAGTTCGGGTCACAGACTGTGATTTGACTGTGAGCCATATACACGAGCTTAACTGCGAGTCCCCTGAGACACTTGTTTCTTAGATATCATCTTCTTCAGCAACCAAACTCTAAGAGTGTCTTTAGTTGAACGGTATACAAAGATTGTACCGTTGTGTTCTTGTTGACCGTTGACTTGGGTACCTGCATTCGCAGTTGAAGTTTATATGTTTTTATATGGGTTAGCGATATCTATCTTAGAACCCTGCGGGGATTCACAGTTTTCTTTTCTTGTGCCAGAGGTGACCTGAGGGGATGGTTCACTTGTCTTAACTGGCAAACGTTTCCTTTTATAGAAAACCTTAAGTTTAGGCTTAAGTGATGTATCATCCTTTTCAATTTCCTCCCTATTAGTCTTAGTAGAATCGGAGACTATCCCAGTTAAAGGGCACTTGTTTTCTACAAGAGTGAAAGTTCTACCAGTGGGGTGACATTTTAAAAATGGGTTTGATTTTAGCTACCCACTGGGATTTAAGTCTAGCACGGTAGTTCACCTAATTAAGTAATTTCTTGACACAAGAATCATGATTGGATTTAAAGACACATTTCCTACATGTTTTACAAGTAGCATATTTAATGTTCGAGTAAGATCTAGAATTCCTAGATGATTGATTGATGCTCCTAGGATATGACATGCTACGGTTAGCAGTGTTGGGTAATCTAGAAGGAATCTAAACTAGGTTTAAAATTCCTATCTCTTACTTGTGTCTTTTGAATAGCTTCCCTTAGACCAAATTTATGGCGAACGTCATTTGAACTAGTTCGAGACGTGTTCTTTGGACTATGTCTAGGGAGACTAGATGCAATCATGTGATTAGGTCTTGCAAAAGCTGATTTAGTCACATTAGGCCTAGTTGGTGGAGTGACTGTTCTAGAAATATGAACCATATCAACTTGGGAGGCAAACCGCGGTCTCGAGGATTGTGGTCGCTCGGATCGAAATGCAGTCGGTTGTCTAACGGACTGAATTTGAGGCGGTTTCCCCAAGATTGATGGTTTTTCAAGCTTAGTCTCCACACTAGTTCCTTTGGTTTTCCTCAACTCGTTTTTCAGAGCCGCTATTTCAAAAACCTTTTCCTAAACTTGAGCCTTTAAAGTCTCATTCTCTTTGAGCAATTCATCTTGGGATGCCAACTTAGATTCTAGCAACTTAATTTGTTTCAAAAGATTATCCTTTTCAGCTTTAAAATCTAGAACTTTTTGATCCAATTTTTGTTCAAGAACAACGTTTGACTTTTCATGTTTTTCAAAATATGTTACCAAATTTGTTCGTTTTCATCGAAAATTCAAGTTTGGCATCCTAAAGATCTTTAGATTACTGAGCTACGATCGTTTCGAGCTCTTTAATCTTGGAATCAGAAGTAGTTAACGAAGCAGTCATAAAGCATTTAACATGATGTAATATAACATTCTGAACAATCTCTCCCCCATTATGACTCACATCGGATGAATCTAAAGTGGTAAAACTATCACCCTTTTCCATCCCATGTTTGTCATAATTAGGTTCGGAAAGCTCAACATACGGTAGTTCATCGACATAGACATCATATACAACATTACATTGTACCATATTTGTAGGCTCTTCGTCATAAATGGATATGGTGTCATCATAAGTGATGTCTGTAACATACCCTGACGTGTTGCTGATGTCATGCTTAACTGTTGATTCCATGTCCTTGCAATCATTAGCAGCCTCCAACTCATCAATCGTATGACCATTTTTCTCTTTCATCGTAGATTCTTGCATTCCATTATCATAAGCTTGCTGAAGTCGAGATCTTTCATAAATTGAAGACGAGACCGATGACATGAGTTTCAATAGTGTATCACGGAAATCTTGAACTTCGGTATGTGTGTCTCGAAGAAATGACTGGCAAATCACTGAAGTTTCAGACTTGACAATATTGAAATGGAGGAAAGGCGCGAGTAGTGTCACGAGAGCCTTATATGCAAGTGCCGATGCAGAGTGATTAAATTCTTCAATGTGGAGGTTTTCTGCTAGTTGGTTCAAGTTGAAGAACACCAATTCCGTGAATATATGACGATCGTGACCAAAGAGTGTCATAAATTCGCTCCATCCTTGAAGCCATGAAAGATTCATTAGAAGATACTGAAGCATTCGAAATGAAGTTATACTACTTTCTCTATCATTATCTTGCATTTGAGGCAATTCTCCCTCTTAAAACGTCGAATTCAAAGATTCCATTGAATTTCGATGAAAATTTCTTGGATCCTTGTTTGGTATTATATCTTTTTTGCGGCTCAATAATTTTTATCGGCTCAAATGTTGATAAAACAAACTGGATTCCAATTCAAACTCGGTTGACTCCTAAAATAAAGCCCGTAAACAAATTAACCCAACCTGATTAATTTTGAAACAATCGAATATTTAATCGATCGGTTCGAGTTAAAATGCAAAAAATAATCGGCCTACTAAATGTCTTCGATAAAAGTAGTGATCGGCCCGTCAAGCAACAAAATAACCAAATCAAATATACATAAATGTTAAGATGGTATGAAAGCCCAATTAAGATTGCAGAGCCCAACTGGATAATACTTGATCCACTATACTTGCAATATACCTCCACCTTACCCTAAACACACTCCTAACTTTTTAAAGCATTTGGCCCACCAATTTGACTCCACAAAATATGCCTTGTGTTAACCCACGTGAATATGAGATGAGTGGTGTGCGTAAGAACCAAACTTTCAGATATGTCAAATTAATATGCACCCACATAAGTCCCTTAAATTAATATGCACCCACATATGTCAAACTATTACGTAAGAACCACACCACGTGTACAGAACCCGAGCCACATAAGTTAAATCAGGGATATAAAACTACCCACTAAATCCCTAATCCAAGGTAACCCTAATCATATCTCCTTGCAAATAAAGTCCTTGTCTCCTCCGCCCTATATCTTTCTCTCTTCTTCAATTACCACAATCCTAAATAAACTAATCCTCCCTCTTAGTTATGTCCGCCCCCTTATTTGACTAAAAAAAATGCAGTCACCAAATTACCACAATCCATCAAAACCATTGAAACGAATCAAGTGTATCGAATGAGTCAAATGAATCATTCTCATTAGATCATCTACAACACAATTAAGTCGTATCAATCTGAATAATTAATCCAGGAAGAACAAAAGGTGTGGCTTCAAGATCTCTGAATGAGGTCTCGGGTAGGTTCGATGCATTGCATGTCGTTGATTCTCGTTTAATTTTTTGAATCGAAACACAATATTGATTATAACAATCTTGTTATTAGTATTTATTTTATTTCGTATATAAAACTGGTTAAAAAAACAAACAAACACAGATATGTGATGATTTTCATTCAAAAAGTGAAGATCTAAAAAGATCTAGAATGAATCTAAGATTTAACTATTTCCTGTTTTTATTTGTTTTGGTTGGAGTCTTGATGGTGTAAAAGTGACGAAGGGAATAGGTTAGAATAATGGTGTTGAGGAGTTAAAAGGTGGATTTGTTTAATTCGAGTCTTTTTTCGAGGGGGTTTTGGTGGGTTTGTCGAGAGTCTGATTGTTTGTGGGTCGAGTCGAGTCTTAGACTATTTTGAGTCGAGTGTTGATTGTCGAGTGGGTGTTGGTTTGTCAATTTAGAGACAAGGTTGTGGTTAGAATCGAGTCTGTTGTTTTGGTCAGTTGGTTGAGTCGAGTCGAGTGGTGAAGTGTTCGAGGGTGTTCGAGGCTGGGTCGATGTTGAGTCTAGGTGTTGCGTCTTGAGTTGTATGAGTGAGACGAGTCTTGGTCTGTTTTGGTTTGTTGAGTCTTGTCTTTTGGTGAGTCAGTTTTAACCTACAATATCCATCGCAATATTCTTTATACTCCCATCGCAATATCAAACTTTTCCATCGCAATATCAAACTTTTCCATCGCAATATCAAACTTTTCCATCGCAATATTCAAACTTTTCCATCGCAATATTCATACCATCGAAATGCACACAATCGAAATGTCACGATCGGAATATCACGATCGGAATATCACGATCGGAATAAGCGATCGGAATCACGATCGCAATATATGATCGAAATAAACTATCTGAATATTCGATCGCAATGTAGAAACCCTAAGGTTTTTACGATCGCAATACATAGATCGGATTATGATAAAACCTGAAAGCTTACGATCGGAATACTGAAAAAGCTATCTATCGCAATATCAAACTATTATACCCGAGAGAAAATATTATACTGATACGCAGATGCCAAAATTTTATAAACAATAGACGAAACTGATACTCAGATATGACAAAAGTTTATCTTGATATGACCAAAGTTTATAAAACTGATAGAGAAAATTGATAAAAACACGCAACACCAAAAATTATATCAGATTCGAGACAAAAGTTATAAAACTGATAAAGACAAAAGTTTGTTTGTAACAGATGCCAAAGTTATACGATTTCTTGATAAGAAAAAAAATTTGACCACCAAATCAATAGATAAAAACACGCAAATCCAAATATTCAACCATAGCTCTTGATACCAATTGGAGGTCCTTAGTTTCTTAGAATTGTGCAGGTGTTATGATTATCTAAAGAAGAAGGGAAATGAAGAACTAGAGAGGGAAAGTTAGAGAGAGAAAGGAGAGAATGAGAGAAAGATGAAATGAATAAGTGAACAACTAATGACCAACCCCTCCTAACATTCTAGGAGGGGGTATATATAGTCTACCCTACATGTGGGCTTGATGGGCTATATTGTTTACATAATGGATCACGAGCCCAATCTACGTATAAATAGTTGGAGTGATCGATCCTTTCTAAATACGTAAAAACGTATTTCCAACAGTATTCTCCATTCATAGTTTACCATTCTTGAGTTTACAACTTATTTATAGGGATTCTATGGTTTCTAAGGGAATTTAGTGCATCATAGTTACATTTGAGAGGTTCTTATTAATATTGAACTTATTATATCACTTTTAGATCTTATACTTGATATATACATTGTATTGACAACATATAGGAATATGTTGTAATAGCAGTTTAGGTTGTGAGAAACAATTCATCTTACCAAGTAAGGTATTGTTGGGAATAAATTATAGCCAGTCTACTTGAGCGCTGACAAGAGTAAAACAAGCGTTGACAGGAGTAAAACAAACGCTGACAGGTCAAGCGTTGATGCATTGAAGACAAGCACTGATTGATGGATATACTCTACGCGTTTATTGTATTCTAGATTACTTCTAGTAAAGATAGGAACAACAATGTATTTTCTATATTTATCTTTACCTAGAATAGTTGATACGTAGATTATTATACAAGGCTTCTTATGTCTATAAAAGAAGACCTTTAGGTTATTGTTCAATATAAGTTTTTCATTCGTAAACTACTTTCATTGTAAGCAAGTTTGATATCATTAATCAAAGTGAAAGTTTGTTTACATCTTGTGTGTTCTCGTTTAAGTGTTAATTCCGCATAACACTTAGATTGTCATATACACATATTCAAAGGTTTCTCTAAGTGTATTACTTGATCTAATCTCGTATACATAAAGCTAAATCGATCTAAGTTTGGGATCAACAAGTGGTATCAGAGCTTGTTGAGGAACTTTTTATCTTAAAGAACACAAGAACCCTAAAATCACCAAAACCCTAATTTTCTCAAAACCCTAACAACATCATGTCAAATCCAGAACTACCCACCTCCTCCTCACCTTTACCAAACATCAAGATTCCCATGCTTGATGCTGCCAACTTTGAATTGTGGAAATTCAACTTTGACTAATATCTAGGGATCTATGATTACACACTCTGGGAGATTATTGAATATGGAAACACATTCAATAAAGCCCAAAAGATTACTGATGCTATTGCTGGAAGAGCAGCTGTTGCTGGATGTTCAGAAGCAGATAAGAGAGAAAATCCAGAGGATGGTAGAGCTGTGGCTGCTGAAGACATAGCAAAGAAAAGGGTTGATATGAAAACCTTAAATATTCTGAAACTCTCTTTGGGACAAGAGAACCAGGATAAATACAGAGGTTATGAATTTGCTAAAGACCTTTGGGCAGCTCTTGAAGTTGTATATGGTGGCAATGAAGATACTAAGGAAGAGAAGAAGAAGCAACTCATGCATGATTATGCTGTCTTCAAGGCTCAACCTAATGAGAAGCTCAGCAGTGTGAGAAGCAGATTGCTTGACATTACAAGCAAATTGTCCTTCATGGGGACACAACTTGGTGATGTCGACATTAATGCCACTTTTCTTAAAAGTCTTGGTGAGGCATGGAAGATTGAGGCAAGATCTATACTTGCCAACAACACTCACAAAAGTTCTACTTTTGATGACATCTACAACAAACTGAGGCTGTTGGAAGATGAAACTCTTTTGGAGCATGGAAGTAAGTCTACCAACAGTAACATGGCCGTCTTTTCTCATAGTGAAGGTCAATTCAATCAGAAGGACTCTTACATGCATCCAGTTACTGGATCATCATGTGTCAGCGCTGGAACATGTCCTGTCAACGTCTCATACATGGACGCTGACACATCAAAAATGACTCACCAAGAGTTAAACCTGCTGGTTTGGACCTGGATACTGTATGTGCTTATATTGCTTCTTTGCCCAATGGTTCAGTGATTACATATGAGGACCTTGAGCAGATAAGTGATGAGCACTTGGAAGAGATGGATATTAAGTGGAACATGGCTCTTGCTAGTATAAGAGCAAACAGGTGGAATAGAAGGTTTAAGAAGAAGATGACCTTCAATGAAAAAGACACAGCTGGATATGATAAATCCAAAGTAGAGTGCTACAACTGTCATCGTATGGGGCACTTCATGAGAGAATGCAGATCTCCTAGAAGATCTGATGCTGGCAAACCTTCAAGCCAAATTGTTAAGGCTCAAGATCCTAAGGCCATGGTTACAGTTCAAGGAATTGATGGTATGGGGTGGGATTGGAGCTATTTGGCTAAGGATGTGGAAGAGGATAAAGCTTTGGTTGCTGAGATAGAAGAAGAAGAGCATGTTCAATATGCTCTCATGGCACACTCTTCCTCTTCATCTGATAATGAGGTATACGATGATGCTTTTTGTAGTAAGGGTTGTAGGCTAAATACTGAGAAACTTAACAAAGAGGTGTTAAGATTATTAGATGATGTGAGTACTGAAAGATGCAAACTGTCTAATTACCAACTAGCTCTCAGTCAAACTGAGAAGACAGTTTCTGAATACAAGAAAATGGAATTTGACTTAAAAGATAAAATAAATATTTTAAAACATGAGTTGAATGCTAGTAATGATATTAGGAGTATCATGGAAAGGGTTAATGGTGAGTTACAGGCTAAGTTAGATGAAGCCATTAAAAACAAAGATAATGTTGGTCTTAAAATCCAGAGATTTGATAAGGCCACACAAACCCTAGGTGAATGTGTGAGTAAACAAAGGGATCCTAAGGACATGACTGGGATTGGGATGAAAGACTACTCTATGGTTCCACCACCAGCTGGTGACTTCTATGGTGTCCAACAAAAGGACCTATCTTGGACTGGTTTGCCAGAACTCCAAGAGGAGGAATTCATTCCTCCACCAAGAGTTGTTACCCTAGTTGAAGAGTATCAACAGAAGTTGTCTGACATGAATGAATGGAAGAAAGCCAACCCTACCTTATTTGTTAAGGGTGGCTTGTTATGTGAAAGTCCTAATGAGTCAACCCCCATTAAAGTTACAAACCCAATCACTGGTAAGGTTGTTGACCTTGGCTCAAACACTGTTAGAAAACCTAGCATTAAGTATGCAGAGATGTATAAGAATACTAGGTCTCCTAAGAGCCAAGTTAGCAATGATGGAACAGGCTTCTTCTCTTCTAGACCTAGGATTGTGTCTAGAAAAGCCTGTTACACTTGTGGTAGCTTTTCACATTTAGCATATAAGTGTGTCAACGCTTCCAATGTCAACGTTGTTAGAAAGTCAAACGTTGTCAGACCCAAACCTTGTGTGCAGCAAAGTCCACAAGTTGTTAGACCTGTCCCATTCTTCACTAGAGGGTCTAACACTCATGGACAAAGACCATTTCAAAACACAAATACTTGGTCTAACAGGCAATGGGTTTTTGTAGCAAACCCTAGGTTCAACACTGACAAGGGTAATTTCAGCGTTGATAAGACCAAATCCAACGCTGACAGAAACGTGACCAGACACAAATATTTGCAACCACAGGGTAAGGGATCTAAAGCTTCTTCAAGCCTGACATGGAGACCAAAGAAAGATCAAAACCTTAATGATAATGGGATTTCAATGACCTGCAATAGATTTAATTACATTTCAAAGGTCATTACAAAACCTATTGGGGTTAACTGGGTACTTCATCCAAAGAAGGATGAAAATGGGGTTGTTATGAGAACTAAGTTTGTTCTTATTGAACAACCAGATGAATCCAAGTCTGCTAAGGCTTGGGTTCCCAAAGAAAACTAACTTGTTTTCTTTATGTGCAGGGCATTCAAAAATAGGTCAATGATTATGGAAATTGGGACAGTGGATGCTTAAGGCACATGACGGGGAAGGAAGATTATCTTACTAACTTCACTCCCATTAAGGATGGTGATAAGGTTTACTTTGGAGGCGGATATGGTACTATCACAGGCAAAAGAACACTTCTCACCAAGAACTTGTGTTTTGAGAACGTATTTTTGGTAAAAGAACTTGATTACAATCTTTTTAGTGTATCACAAGTTTGTGATAACAAAAATAAAGTTCTGTTTACTGACACTGAATGTTTGGTGTTAAGCAAGGATTATAAGATCCCTGATGAGAAATATATTGAATATAGAACACCTAGACATAAAGACATATATAATGTGAATCTGAATGGGATTAGAATGAATAGCAATATGTCATGTTTTTATGCTAAAGCTTCAGTAGATGAAAGTAATCTATGGCACAGGAGACTAGGGCACATAAACTTTAAGAATATAAACAGGCTTGTGAGACTTGGTTTGGTTGATGGTTTGCCGGAAAAGGCCTTCTAAAATGACCACTCTTGTGTTGCATGTCTTAAAGGCAAGCAGCACAAGGTCTCATTCAAGTCTAAACAGGTGCATTATAGTACTAGACCTCTTCACTTGCTTCATATGGACCTATTTGGTCCAACCAATATAGAGAGTTTGAATGGTAAATCATACTGCTTTGTCATCACAGATGACTTTTCTAGGTTTACTTGGACTTTCTTTTTAGCTATGAAGAGTGATACAGCTGACACTTTAATTGATTTTATCACTCAGATTGAGAAGAAGACTGGCAATGAAGTCAAAATGCTTAGGAGTGATAATGGTGGTGAATTTAGGAATAAAGTTTTAGATGATTTTTGTGCCAGGAAAGGAATTACTAGGCAATTTAGTGTTGCCAGAACCCCATAGCAAAATGGGGTTGCTGAGAGGAAAAATAGAACCCTAATTGAAGCAGCTAGAACCATGTTGGCTGATGCTCATTTCCCTATAGCTTTCTGGGCTGAGGCTGTTAATACAGCTTGCTATGTTCAAAATAGAGCATTGGTCAACAAAATACAGAACAAAACACCTTATGAGTCACTTTGGGGAAGAAAACCTAATATTGGTTTTCTCAGACCTTTTGGTTGTCATGTAGTTGTTTTAGATACTAGTGATGCCTTAGGTAAATTTTGTGCAAAAGATGATGAAGGCTATTTCATGGGGTATTCAGTGCAGAGCAAGGGATATAGGGTTTATCTTAAAAAGGAAAAACGTATACTTGAAAAAGTACATGTTAGGTTTTTAGAGAATAAACCTAGTGATCCTGAAAGTGGTCCAAGTTGGTTGTTTGACTTGGAACCTTTATCTAGGACTTTAAATTATATGCCTGTCACTAATCCAGACATTTTGAAGGTAACTTCAAATGTTGTGGAAGACCCAGTTGTTGATGTTTCAGGTACACAGGTTCATGAAAAGGTTGGATCACAAGCAGAAAAGTCATCTCCTATACAAGAGTATGTCACAATTCCTATATGGACAGATGCTTTTGTTGCTGCTGTTGCTGCTGGAAAAGATAATGGTGGTCCCCAAGTACCATCAGATAACAACATGCATGGTCCTTCAGGCGCTGACAAAGGCAAATCTAGCGCTGACAAGACCAATTCAGACATTGATGGCTCAGACGTTGACAACAACAGTTCAAGCGTTGTTAGCCCACACGCTGACAACCAAGGTTCAGGCGTTGACAACACTTTTGCACATCTTTTCTCTTCTATTTTTTAACAGGGTGAACCTTCCAATTTATATGAAGAGGTTCATCCTCATGTTGATGAAAGAGAGTCTAAAGAAGAAGATATTGGCAACTTGGAGAATGAGGTTGAAGACACCAGACTTTTTGAAGGAGGAGTTCTCACTTCTACTATGAAGAATCACCTCACTTCTCAAATCATTGGTGATATTATGACTCATGTTCAGAATAGAAGATCTCATCAAGGTCTTGGTGGATTTATTGCCAATATTCACAAGAAGGTTGATACCCCTCTTGTGAAAGCATGTTTGTTTGCCTGTTTTCTGTCACAACAGGAACCCAAGAAGATATTTGATGCTCTCAAAGAACCAAGTTGGGTGGAAGCAATGCAGGATGAGCTTCACCAATTTGCAATTCAGGATGTTTGGGAGCTGGTTGATTGTCCCAGATATGTCAGACCTATTGGGACAAGATGGGTTCTAAGAAACAAGAGAGATGAAAGAGGTATTTTGGTCAGAAACAAGGCAAGATTAGTGTCTCAGGGATATACACAATAGGAGGGGATAGACTATGAGGAGGTCTTTGCAACAGTTGCAAGGATTGAAGCTATTAGGATCTTTTTAGCCTATGCATCCTACATGGGCTTCACTGTCTATCAAATGGATGTCAAGAGTGCCTTCCTCTATGGAACAATTGTTGAGGAGGTATATGTGATGCAGCTTCCTGGTTTTGAGGATCCAGAGAATCCAGACAAGGTGTATAGAGTCAAGAAGGCTATGTATGGACTTCATCAAGCCCCAAGAGCATGGTATGGTACTTTGTCTACTTATTTAGTGGACAATGAATTCAAGAGGGGCACCATAGATCAGACACTATTTACAAAGAAGAAAGGTAAGGATGTGTTGCTTGTTCAGGTCTATATTGATGACATCATTTTTGGGTCTATTGATCCAAAGATGAGTGAGGATTTCTCCAAGCTTATGACAAACAAATTTAAGATGAGTGCTATGGGGGAGATGAACTTCTTTCTTGGTTTACAAGTTCAGCAGAAAGAAGATGGTATCTTCATCTCCCAGGATTAATATGTGGCAGAGATCTTGAAGAAGTTTGGCTTTTCTCCACATGACAAGAGGGCTACTACTCCTATGGATAGAGAACACCCTTGGGGAAAGATTGGAGATGGAAAGGATGTTGATGTCAGGCACTATAGATCAATGATTGGTTCATTGATGTATCTCACAGCCTCTAGACCTGACATCATGTTTGCTGTGTGTGCTTGTGCACGCCATCAAGTGACTCCCAAAGAATGTCACCTTTATGCTGTCAAGAGGATCTTTAGGTACCTAAGATGCTATCCTAGTCTTGGATTGTGGTACCCAAAGGATTCACAATTGGATCTGATTGCGTATTCATACAGTGACTATGGAGGTGATAAGTTTGATAGGAAATCCACAACTGGTGGGTGTCAGTTTCTTGGGAGCAGGTTGATATCTTGGCAATGCAAGAAACAAACAGTGGTGGCTAATTCTACAACTGAAGCAGAGTATGTGGCTGCAGCTTCTTGTTGTGGACAAGTTTTGTGGATTCAGAACCAGCTGTTGGACTATGGGTATAATTTCATGCATACCAAGATATTTGTTGACAATAACAGCACATTATGCATTTTTAAGAATCCTGTACATCATTCTAAAACTAAACACATAGAAATTAGACACCATTTTATAAGTGATTGTTTTGAAAAGGGTTTAATACAACCAGATAGGGTTGACACAGAAGAGAATGTGTCAGATTTACTAACTAAACCTTTTGATGCTAGGAGGTTTCAAGACTTAGTAACAAGTATTGGAATGATCAATCTCACATAATATGTGTTTTGGAGTCTTTTTGTAAAAGTATGTACAGGATAATGTATTGTTATTGGTCTTTTGAGGATTTAGATTTTCCACTATATTTTTCTAACACTGACAAAGGTTGCTTGAACGCTGATAAGTGTTTTTGTGACGTTGTCAGCAATATATTTGTCTAACGCTGACAAAACTTTCCTCAACGCTGTCATGTGTTATCGGGGCGTTGTCAGCAACAATGTTAGTTTTGTGGTTTTCAATCTAAATGTGCAGGTGGTGTTAGCAGTATACCATTGGATACAGAGTTGCTTATGGATCATTGGAGAAGCATTTGGACATGTTTTTATTTATGGATGATGGTTGGAATTTTTAATTCCTATCTTGACATAAATTTTTATGTTCATGCATATTTTGAGCAACATATGTATCATAGTTTAAGGGGAGATTTCAGGAACCTTTAGGATGTTTGGGTATCCATATGATACTCTTATCACAATTCTAGATTGTGTCCACAGGTGAGTATGAGTTAGTTTTACTAAATCATGAGGCACTGTAGCATGCAAAGTTGATATACTATGCATGCTGCCAAGACATTTTTGGCCTAGAATTGGTTGTGGTCTGCTGGGAGACTTGGGAATGATTTTGTCATGGGATTTACCTGGGAGTAACAAGGAATTTTATAAGGTAACTTAGTTGTTAAGAGTTTTGGTTAGCAAGGGACACTAGAGGACTGTTATGTCTATCTTGCATAAGCAAGTGTGCATAACTGGACAGTGCTTGCCGCCCTATAATAATTATCAACTTTTTGGTTATCTTCTCTAGGATAAATTACTTTGTTAAGGTCATTTTTCATTTTTATAACTTTTTATTTTTGGACGCTGACAAGTATTTTCCCAAGCGTTGTTGTGACCAAGTTAGACGCTGACATGGCTTTGGCAAACGTTGACAAGAAAATAGCCGTTGGGCGTTGATGGGTTATTTTTTACCGTTGACACTCAATGGGACCTACCCAGTTGTTACTTTTTGACATATTTTTAGGCCGTAATTTTGGGAGCAGATAACTTTCATTTAATGCATGAGATAAACTTATTCTTTTTCAATATTTTCATGAATGCATTTTGAAAATACTTGCCTATTTTTGGGCCAATCACATGCATTTTCTTCTCCTATATATTTGGCTCCTATTTTAAACAGGGTACCTATTATTCTTGTCTAACACAATTTGCTCCTATAAACTTCATCTTTCTCAATCATTCAAACAGCTTTCAACAATGTCACCAAAGTTTAAACCATCTGATTTGGAATTGGGGTTCAGAAGTCAACACAACATGGTCGCGTATCTTGAAACTGATGATACTCTGTTTCCCCAATACACGCAAATGGTGGCGTATTTAAACGCATCCCCACTTAGCTATGCTCTTTCTCATGCTCCACTCATTCCTGTCACACATATTAAACAGTTTTGGAACACTGTTAGTTCCTTAACAGTTAATAGAGTGACTACATTATCTTCTATTGTTCATGGGAGAACATGGGTGGTTACTGAAGCTTTGGTACGCCAAGCTTTGCATCTTGATGATGCTGATGTTATAACCACCCTTCCCATTACTGAAATAGAACAAGGACTAAGGGCTTTGGGTTATCCTTTTCCTGATGAAGGAACTTTAAATAAATATCATAAACAGGAGTTCCCCCAGCCTGGAAGTACCTAATACATGTCCTCCTACAATGTTTGAGTCCCAAGTGCACTGCACACAATGAGATCAATAGATCTATTGCAAGTGCTATTGTGTGCATTGCTACTGGGCAAAAATTTAATTATTCCAAAATAATTTTTGAGGGCATGTGTAAAAATAAAGGGAACAAAATGAATTTAGCTTATCCCAGATTTTTACAAATGGTTTTTGATGTCCAAGGTTATTGCACAAGGGATCATGATGATTTTTATGAGATCCCTATGCAAAAGAAAGCCATTTTTATGAAGATGAACTCACCCCCACATCGTGACCTACCCCTAACCCCAGCTATGCTTGCTGTCATTGACGCAGCTCAACCCCAACCAGACCCCCAACCCCAAATTGACCCAATACCTGCACCTTTACCTTCACCACAACATATGAAACTTGACCAAGAACCCTTCGACGTTGACACGTTAAATGTTGGCATTGATGTGCCTATTTCAAACGTTGACACAAATCCCTTACAGACCTAAACACCCCTTAACCAACCCACATCCACCCTCCACATCTTCTTCTCCCCCAACACAATATAGGTTACAAAAACGCCAAAGGACTACTGGAGTGTTCTCCTCTAGTGGTCCTAGCCATGTAGCAGAGAGAACCACCACCACAAGTGTGGTTGGTGTTATGGATGAGGCTGGGACTATTGGTTCTGGCTTAGAAGCTGGCCAAGGCAGTCCTACCATTATTAAGACCTCATCCATGCCCAATGAATCTGACTTGGGAGGTCAAATACCCATTTTAGAAGAGGGCATATTGGAACCAATGACTTTGATGGAATTGACGGCAGTCTACATGAGCTTGCAAAAGCAAAATGCAGACTTGTTACAAGTTGTCAGCACACAAGGCCTTGAACTCAAGCAATTGAGGGAGAGGATTGTTATTTTGGAGACAACTGAGTCAAGGAGAAGGCAGACAAGGGTCCTTTTATCTGAGGAGGATTCTTACAAAGGGGAGGAAGCTGCTACAGAGCCTGTTAATTTGAGTGATAAAGGCTCATATGAAGCTGCTACAGAACCTTTTGTTGAGAGTGGAAAAGATTCATATGATGAAGAATCTTTGGGTGTAGATGAAGCCCTTACTGGTTTGAAGAAACAGACAGGTTTTGATATGTCTCTAGTTTCTCCTACCAACTTAAATTTATCTTTTACAGCCATGTTGGAGGAAATTGCAAGAGGCACTGAGACAGGTACTTTGGGCATTAACAAGACAGATTTGAACACTGACATGAGTATTTTGGGCGCTGACAGACCTGCAAATGAGGTTGATGTATTCCAGTCATCATCCATCATCAAAGAGGTTTCTTCACAGGTATTACCATCTACCTTACCAACAATTGATCCATTAGATAAGGGTAAGGGTATTATGGTAGAAGAGGTTGTTCCAAAGAATGCAGCACAAATTGAGTTTGATAGAAAGTTGGCTGCACAAATTGTGGAACAAGAAAGAAAGGAGGTGAGAGAATCACCTTTTGTTGTCACTTCAGAAGAGCAAGAAGGAAGTGATGAAGCTAGTTCAGACTCAAGTGTTATGATCACAGAACAACCCGAAAGGCTTGAGTATGGTGATGAGCTAGCCAAGGAGAAATTGAATCAGTTGAAATTGCAGGTTGATTTTGATATGCCAGAGGTGGTTCAGATGTACCATGCTTGGGAAGATAGGTGTATGGAGAATCCACACTTGACCATTTCAGATCAGATATGGGGTTTGGAGATTCTTCTCAGAGTACAAAAGGATTGCAAGGTCATTCTGAAACACAAGCAAGCAATGTTCTCTTAAATTTTAAAAGGGATAGAATGGAGTTGTACTTCATGCTGCTCAGATGTCATGGAACAGGGTGGACTTATAAGAAATTGATTGGGTTGACATTTGAAGAGTTAGAATGTAGAGCTTATCCCATTTGGGTTAGAGTGAAGGAAGAAAACACTCTAAGACTTCTTTTTGATGAAAGAAAAGAAGAACTTGCAGAGGAAATGGAGCTTAAGAAGGCAATGTTTGTTCCCAGACCAGTGAAAAAAGGAGTTCCTCTTGATTTTCCCAAAGATATGGATCCATTACATCCAAGTGAAGTTGTTATAAGAAAGAGCCTTAAGCTCTCAGCATTAGAAGCTTCAGATATGGTACAAGTGTTACCACTTGATTCCAGAAACCCTATTGTAAGCTATGAAGAAGATGAATGTGGGTTTTGGAAGATTGGCAGGTATGGAAAAGAGGTTCACACTTTTACCACCCTTATATCTTTGTTTGCAAGTTTTGACAGAGAAGACTTGGTAGACCTATGGAGGTTGTTAGAGGCCAAGTATGAGACTAAAGCACCAACTTCAGTCAATGGAATAAAACTGTGGTCCACATTCAAGAGAATGTGTGGACCAAAAGATGAGGATCCTGCTATTTGGAAGGATCTTGAAGATGATCTCAGTGGTCTTCAATGGAGATTGTATTCAGCTGCTGGTGTTTATTATTTGAGTTCTACAAAGTTTGCTGAGTATCTACTTGTGGATGGTCAGTATTTCATGTCCAAGGAAGTCTTGGAGAAGAAGAAGAATACACAACTGGAAATTGATTATTCAAGTGACGTTGCAAAAGATTTGATCAGATTTATTTATTACCAATATGAGAAGGTTTGTAAGATTCCTCCTAGTACTTAATGATTATTCAGAAACTTGATCACTATAGTAGATATCAAGTTTAGGGGAGGATTGTTGGGAATAAATTATAGCCAGTCTACTTAAGCGCTGACAAGAGTAAAACAAGCGTTGACAGGAGTAAAACAAACGCTGACAGGTCAAGCGTTGATGCATTGAAGACAAGCACTGATGGATGGATATACTCTACGCGTTTATTGTATTCTAGATTACTTCTAGTAAAGATAGGGACAACAATGTATTTTCTATATTTATCTTTACCTAGAATAGTTGATACGTAGATTATTGTACAAGGCTTCTTATGTCTATAAAAGAAGACCTTTAGGTTATTGTTCAATATAAGTTTTTCATTCGTAAACTACTTTCATTGTAAGCAAGTTTGATATCATTAATCAAAGTGAAAGTTTGTTTACATCTTGTGTGTTCTTGTTTAAGTGTTAATTCCGCATAACACTTAGATTTTCATATACACATATTCGAAGGTTTCTCTAAGTGTATTACTTGATCTAATCTCGTATACATAAAGCTAAATCGATCTAAGTTTGGGATCAACAGTTATAAAAGGCAAAAATTTCTAGCCAAATTTTAATACTCATATAATCATCGATTATAGCATAAATGTGAAATTTTGGGTTGTCATAGTCTCCCCCCCTTAAATAAATCTCGTCCCGAGATTATAATGGTAACATAACATATCAAGGGCAAACATAGATCTTAGGTGTTCAAATTCACATATCAAGAAAATAGCTTTACTGTTGGTGTTTAGTTTTAAATCAATCTTTTCTATCATCATTTATTTATCAAAAATGGTCGTATATGAAATATCATTCATATTTTAGTGATCAAGATCATTTTATTACCTCATAAGAATTTAGTTTAATACCAAATGAAATATTGAAAACATGCCAGTTAATCACATAAATTGTCCTTAAATTTCAAAATACGAAAAGGATTGTGATTGTTAATGAGTTCTTTGGGAAACTCAAGTCAATATGTCACTACTCAATTCAAAATCTGGAATTGATTATCGCATTTTTCAAAATCAATTTGGGTAATTGATAGAGAAAACATCCTTTTCACATAGATATTGTTTAATATGGTGTAGTTTCTCATTCACAGTGAGAAATTTTCATCAAAATAATCTCTTGGATTATCTTAAATTACCATTTTAATCCAGCAGATACTTAACATAATTCAACGTTCTATGAAGCTACATTCTAATATAATCTTTCCAATAGTTTCATGAACTAATTTGGGTTTCGTAAGTTGAAAATCTCCAAGTTTAGCCCAACAGATATGTAAATGGCACTTCTGTCGATAGAGTGCTTTAAATAGTATTGCTTTAATTCTAGCATGAAAAATATTGTTACACGGGACAATTTTTCCAATGGTAAGTGTTCTTTCCAAAATATATAACACATACAGGGAGTATGTAGTTCAGTATATGGATAGTTTTTTCACTTAGTACCTTAGTATACTTGTCTTAAGTAAGTATAAGATATTACCCTCGGGTATTTTGTATATACTTTTAGGATTAAGATGTGAAACACTCGTCACGATCTTAGGTGATAGATATTGTTTCTCTATGTTGACTGATTATTTCTGGTATAACCACGTGAGAGTTCCTATATCATTATTTTTCTTGATACAAATAAATCCTGTAGCTTTAATAAAATAATCGACAATAACCCAGATGGCGTCATGTCTACCTGAAGTAAACAAAATCCTCATTGTTCTTTCTTATTTTCATGGGGGAAATTCGGATTGAACTAGTAAGTCGGATGACTTAATATTCTACTTTATTTCTAAAAGCATAATATAAGGATTTCAGAGTTTCTTCAAGTTGAATGGAATACTTCACATTCCAAATTGTAAATCTAAGACGAACATTGACGTACTTTTCTAATATAGTAATACACGTAATTTCTCACTTAGAATTCTAACGTTTTATTAAGTCCATACTTGTCGTATATCAAATCTCTTTAAGTCCATTTATAAATTCTCACTAACATAAATATGCGTCCAACTTTATGCAAGGAAGAAATTATAAATTTGGTGATTTAAATTTATTTATTTGACTAAAGAAGCGTCCTAATTCAGTCAAATAAATAGAATGTAAATCATTTACTTAGAAATTTCCGACATAACATGAGTATAGAAAAATATTATAGCTATTGACATATTTATCATACCATTAAATTTCCTAATCCAACGACCTACTATGTTGAAAATCCGACACCAGATGGTGTAAAGTCCTGTGTGATGCAGAGTGCATTTTCTTCACAGAAGAAGATTTCAATCATATTTACCTAGGTTGGATTTATAATCCTATGTTCTGGTTTACTAGCATCTACGGACGTTCATGCACTGCTGAGTTTACGCTTCAATTTTTTTCTGATTTTTGCACCAGATTGTGCCTAATTACCTTGTTCATTAACTCTTTGGGTGAAGGTTAATGACTTTTTCCAATGTATTGTGATTTTGGAAGTAGTAATCTTTCCTTAAAATCTTTGAAAAAATTCCTTGATAAAAATCTTCTAATAAAATTCCCTGATGATGTTTTTTTATAGAATTTTCTGATTAAGTTTCATGACAAAAGCCCTCATCATTCTATGGAATAAAATCTTTACTAACTCTTGAAATATCCTCATGTATGTATCGAGGTTATTTCCTTTCATCGCTAGATATCAGAATTCTCCTTTCACTTTCTCGATCATCTTTATAAGTGATAATAACCAAGCGATATCACGAACTTCTTTTATCTCAATAGGTTGAGTATTAATAATCCACCAAGATAACTGATGAAGTGCTATCTCACATATAGCAAGCTTCATTTCTCAATTCCAAATACGATTACTACGATAGAAAACTGATTAATTTTGCTTCTTCAATCCAAGGGGTGATACTAATAGCATCTTTTCTTTCTTGGATATTAAAAACTAATTAATCATATAATCTTCTTTCGAATATTACTTCTCATTTACTATTTGTAATTGTAGGATTGCAGTCTCCAGCAAGCTCCGCCATCAATCTACTTCAATCACCTGAAATACATGCTTAAAATCATCAACACAACAGTTGAGCATGTATATAGGTTTAACAAAACCATCATTTAAACACAAGAGAAAAGTCAATCATAATCATTTAATAGAATTGCTACGTATACAATCTATTATCCAGGTACTCCATCTTATAACAACAGCTATAGAATTGTATTAAGCTCATGACACCGAACCCTTAACTTAGTCACCCACGCCAAACACCAGCATGACTAGATGAATTCCACTGCCCCTACTAGGGTATCAGTTGCTAACTCTATACCACTAACTCTTATTATCAAAAATTATCCTTCCTAGAGGTTACTCAACGTAAAGCCCTGGTCTCGGATAGGGTCGTCAACCTAATAGTACCATTTGAACAAGCGGCTATTCCCAACTCGTAACATCAAGCTAGAAGATAGCTAACGGTTCATGAAATTAGGGAATTCAGTAACTAGGTACATATACAATTCAAGGCAACAACAGGCAACATTAGGGTCCAAACAATCATTCATGACTTGTGTTCATTTTATTTTCAAATAGCATGTATCTCCCTCGCGGGTTTTAAAATAATTCAAAACAAGTACAACGCGAGGCTATAGACTCACCTTGATTAATAGAAGTAGCAAGATGATATTCGACGATAGATGATGCTCGTTAAACACGAAAGCGGCAACCTATCAAAATAAGGCGCGTTCATTAATAATAGACTCGAGTATAAACCATACATAATAACATCAAACTCAAAATCTTCAAATCACGACAAACCCGAAAGAAAACAATACAAGTGATACTATTATATTCTTCTACTTGTTTACTTTATTAATCTATACTCTCGATAAAAATCTGCCGGCACATACCAAATGTACTAGCTCATTTACCCCACTTAGACACGTCAAAAGTTTATGAAATGACTCGAGGAACTCACTTACTATCTATAGAAAGTCCTCGAAAAAGTTTGTCAAAATATTTTACTTCTAAGACTCCTTGCGCGATACATTTTTGAATAACAAAAACCGGACAGCTTTACGTCATCGACTCACACAACCATTTTGACTTCTCTAATAAACTCACAACCTAGGGTTTACATACTTTAAACATCCCTTGACTCATCTTAAAACTCATTCTATAGTCCCCGAGATTCGATCCAAATATCGACAACAACTTCAAATTGTGTCGATACTCGTCTCCCGGTACACGAATAATCAAACTATCATAACTTCTTCCTCGTTTTGAGTTAGAAGCTCTAACTTACGCCAAAAAAAGATAATCAAAATCTCTATAACACTATATTATTAGTATAACAATAATCAAAACCTAAGACTTTCAAAAACAGCCTCAAACCCACTGCCCAAAAATACATGTTTAAAAATCATACCAAATCAAATTTTTTACATATTTGACTTAATCTCATACCCCTAATATCCTCCTATTATCATTACAACCATTTTACCTAACCCTTAACACACTTTCATGATCATTAAAAATGATCCACTAAAAAAATTCAAACATGCAATCATTCACAATCACATATAATACTATTAACAACATATATACTTTGTAAAAACTGATCAAATCATCATGGATCAAATGAAAAAAAAAATGAAACTTGGTGCATGTGTATAAAAATTATACCAAAACAATCCCAATCAAATATCCAAGATGGGATATTGATTGGTTTTTCATAGATCAAAGTAAAAATTGAAATCCATGGTGTTTTTGGTAATGGTATAGACGGCAAGAACAAGAGTGGGGAGAAAGTTTGGTAGACAAATTTTTTAATGAAGATAATGATAAATGTATTAGTAGAAAAACCTTATATGGTGGGGTTGGAGGGGTAGTTTTTGCCAATTGTGCAATCTTTTGGACCAAAATGCAGTTTAATAGTTTAAAGGGTAGAAAATGTATATTAGTCAATTTTGAAAATATTCACGAGGCATGGGTTTCGTAAAAATACTTTTCAAAAGTTAAAACGCACTTAAATATGATAATAATATAGTCCCGGTATGACATAATACGCAATTAAAAATAAAAACGTCAAAAATATAAACATCGAAATAACAAATAATAAAACGTAAAATTTCGGCCATCCATCGATATCGCAATCACTAGTAATCCTCACAACTAGTAAAAAGGTAAAAAGAAGACTTCCAACATCGGTTTTAAGTTAAACCACCAAACGTCATAGCATTCAAGCTCATAAAAAAATTTTCAAAAATATTTGTAATATAGGATTAAATAATGACCTCGGGTTCGGGTTATCACAGCATGAGCCCGTGCACTGTTCATGTGTTATTGACTCCAAAGAAGGATGGGACATGGCATATGTGCGTTGATATTCGAGCCATCAATAAGATTACTGTCAGCTACCAGTTTCCTATTCCTCACCTTGATGATTTGCTTGACCTGATTAGTGGTGCTACTATTTTTACAAAGTTGGATTTGAAGAGTGGTTATTACCAAATTCATCTTTAATCTAGTGATGAATGGAAGACCGCCTTCTAGACTCGTGAGGGGTTGTATGAGTGGTTGGTGATACCTTTTGGTTTATCAAACGTACCTAGCACATTTATGCGTGTGATGAATCAATTGTTTAGGCCTTTGATAAGGAAGTTTGTGGTTGGTTATTTTGATGATATTCTTATTTATATTTCTTCTTTCAATGAGCATGTCACTCATGTGAGGCAGGTCTTGAGGTCACTTCGGAATGATAGTTCTCATGCAGCAACGACGAAGTGTGTGTTCATGACCCCTAAGGTTTTATTTTAGGGTATGTTGTTTCTGGTGAAGGAATACAGGTGTATGAGTCCAAGGTAGCAGCTGTCCAAGAATGGCCAACTCCAACTACCATTATTAAGTTAGGAGTTTCCATGGTCTTGCTTCTTTCTACAGGTGGTTTATCTCTAACATTAGTTCCATTATGGTTCCTTTAACAGATTGCATGAATGGAAAGTCATTTGTGTAGACGAAAGATGCAAATGTGGCTTTTCAGGATGTCAAAGAAAATCTTACTACAACACCAATCATGGCATTTCCTGGTTTTTCTAATGTTTTTAAGCTTCATATTGATGCCTCAAAGGTTTCAATTGGGAGGGTACTGAGTCAAGGTGGGCGACCCGTTGCCTATTTTATCTACTTATGACTTGGAGTGTTATGTGGTGGTCGAGGCTGTGAAGCATTGACACAATTATTTGTTTCATAAGGAGTTTATTTTGTTTACTGATCATGATTCTTTAAGGTATATTCGTACTCAAGACAAAGTATCCCATAAGCATGGGCGTTGGTTGGCTTTTCTTGGAAAGTTTACGTTTGTGGTGAAGCACAAAACTAGAGTTTCTAATCGGGCTGCTGATGCCTTAAGCAGCAGGAGTAGTTTGATTGTAACAATACATGTATAGAATGAGGATAGATCTTGATTCTTTGGAGTTTTAAGCCACAAAAAACACACACAAAAATTGATTCGAGATATATATGGGTATATATGCGTCGAACACTAAAAAACAAACACAAGAACGATGATTTCATCCCATAGCTCTGGTACCAATTGTAGAATATTTGTAATCTAAGTATAAAATGAGGTTAGAAAGGTTTTCTAGAGAGAGAAAGTTAGAGAGATAAATGAGAGAAAATGTGTGTAATATTATATGAAAAGTAAACCAACCAACACCCACTCTATCAAAGGAGAGGGTACTTATACCTAAGTCCACAAGATGGGCTTGGGCCTTCGGTCCATGACATGCCATGGACTGGGTTTCCTTAATGTTTAACTTGTAACCAAACTACGAGCTATTAACTATATTTTTGGAGTGGCCGAGTCTTCTAACTAGGAGAAACGTATTTTCAACAATCTCCCCCTAAGAGAGGTCATTAGGAAGTCCTAAACCTAGAATACTATGCTAGATCTTTGTTCTTGGGCTCATAGTACTTTCTCTTTCTTCTTTCTTTTCTTCTTATGAATATGTTGTGGTAATCTTTAGGCTTTAGGCTTAAAACATGTTCTTTTGACGATGACTTATATGTGATTATGAGACCCTGAGATCATCTTCACGTGCGACCTTTTCCTTTTTGTGATAGATGCCTCCTCGTGACTTCATGTCCCACACAATTATACTTTGTTAAATTATTTAAAGCTTCAAAGTTTGATACAACGGATGTCTTTGTGTTGAACTTTCTAGAATTTGTTGAGATCTTTAGCGTAGAGAAGATAAGCGTGTGAGGACGACTTTTTCTTTAGATTACACGCAGCGACACCGTCTTCTTGTTATGCTGCATAAGACAGTTAGCAACAAAACATACACGAGCGAAATGGCTTTAAACTTTCGACCTAATTAGGTAGCATTTTACCTCCGGTCGATGAGGCCCGTTGAACGATATTAGATATCGTACATGTGGTAGGTAGTTTTAATTAAGTAACTCCTGACAGGGTTTTGCGGATGAACCCGTTCTCTTTACTCGACTGTCTCAAAGCGGACTGCGAATATAAAGAGTGAATCATTTGGATAAAATTATTCTCATGATTGAAGCCATCAATTCGTATACCTAGAACAAATGAAATTCAATTATGACACCCACGATATTTGCTTTCCAGTTGTTACGAGCTTGATTCACATAGAATCTTGCTTGTCACCTACCGTAGTGCTGTTTACACTAGAAGGATTTCCTCGTTACTTTGAACACTAAAGAGTGTTACTCTTAGTGTTCTGGCAAGATCACTTGGATTTTGCGTAGACTCAACATGTTTAAGTTCATTTAAGAATAAAAACATCGTTTTTTCCAATTATCACAAGTTTAATTCATAAAGAACCGCACGTGTAACCTACCATGAGCTTGTTTGATGTTAGCTCAAGCAGGATTTACATCATCATTGTAATACTTTCGTATCACTCAAATGTTTTGCTAATATTACAAGAATATTGCGTAGGACTCATAAAATCTTTCTTACTTTTCACAGTGTGTGAAGAAGCAAAGAATAATTGGAAAGTGTCCTAATGAGATATTTGATTATCTCGAGGCTCTATACTCAATTGTGCGTTTTGATTTGTTAATCGAAGGATGAAGATGACTGCCTGCTTTTCAATATCAATTTATTCGGAATGAATAAACCGATAGAAAACGTGTTGAACTCCGTGACATTAAAACAAATACCTTTTGAGAGATATTTGAGTTGCCTGGGAGGGGTTATGAAATGCATCACAGGGTCCATGACGTCTTATCTTCAATACCGATTATCATTAAAAATGATCCTGATAATATATGTGTTGACCCGGTTTCTACCTGAGTTGTAAATAGGGCTTCTTACTTTAGACCCTTTATCTTTACAATTCTTTTTCATTCTTCAACCCCTTTAATGCTTACCAATACGTCATAACTAGCACCTTGTTGTGATTGTTCTAGTCATAGATTAAGTACTTGGTCGACATTTTACCTCGTTCACAACCTTTCTCCATTTTTCCTAAGGACTACTATTTCTAGCTATGGATTGTCCTTGGAATATTCCTCTAACCTTGGAAGAATCATTGGACTTATACCTAACCTACCATCCTTTTGTCACCACAAACGTCGTAAAATAAGTATGTTTTATGTAAGTACTTTGTCATCATGAAAACTTCTTGAAACTTACTTAGGTACATGTGATAATAGTATCAAAGTTTTTGTATCATAACTGTTTTTTATCACCAAAACGCTCCCCCTTAACATGTGCATTATACGTGTAAAGTTAGGATCTTACTTTAAGTATTTTACTCTTTAATCACATATTCTTACAAGTCACCTTAATACCATTTTTTCCATTATCCAAATTCTCAGTCCTTGATATTTTGGATAAAAATGGATTAATCGATCGGGATCAAATGAAATTATGATTTGCCTTAGAATATACTAATGCTCCCCCTCAAGTTAATGAGGGTTAATATGTAGTGTTTGAGTACGGTTTATGAAAGATTTCGAACTTCGTGATAAATTCTTGAAAAAATTCATACTCTTGCACTAAACCTTGCCACACAAGCCTAGTATATGTAGATACACATATTCACATTTTTAACGATTACAAGGCTTGATCCGAAAGATGAGAACAACATATGATGGAATCATGTGGTTCTTTTCAGCAATGGTAGATCTTCCTCATAAAGGCATGCTCGAAGTTGTCTTCGCGTCCTGAAAATCGGAAATCGTTTTTTCAAAAGATGTAGAACAAACCGCATATAATAATCTAAATTCTTGACAATTGCTCCCCTCAGTTATTGACCACTTTTCGATCTAAAGAGTTGTGGTCGTCCTTTGAGTAGTAACGTTGTCGAGTATGTAGACATCGATTAGTTGAGAAGACAACTTCTAAAAATAAGATTTCTCTTATTTTGACAAATAAATGCACTAAAGCGTACATAAATTTATGTTTGACCGACTTATCATGTAAACCTGATCCCATACATGGTTAATGTAAACCATGCCCGAAAAAAATTAATTCCCATTGTTGAGCCATAGCTTTCCGAAGAAATACTTGACTTTAATATGAAAATCGGGTTGTAGTATAAAAGAACTACAAGCAATGTAGGCATGTTTTAAAATATTTACAACTTCTGTACGACTCTATTTATGGCACCATGTCATTGTTGAACGATATTTCTAAGGCCGTGAATATTATCATCCCAGAAGACATGCCTTTTGAAAAGAAAAATATTTTTGGATTTTCTTGATCTTTTGATTTTTAGGGTTTTTATAGGTTTTATATTTTTCTCTTTTACTTTTGATGTTTAAATATATACAGAGTCCGATGACTGAGCTACAAAACTTTCAATGTTTTGATAAATAGCTCAAGACCCAAGAAAGTTGACTTTCTCGTTGAGAGGATAAGTTATCTGAAAAATATACTTTCTTTTTAAATCAAGAGCAAGTCATAAGCTGATATTTACTTAGAAGTCGTTTTCATGAGCTTGAAAACATTAGAATGTTTTAACGAAAAGCTCATGACCTAGAAATTAATTTTCCGTTGTGAGGAGAAGTAGTCTTTTAAAGGACAAACTTTCCTAAATGAGCTTAAAACTTTGAATGTTTTAAACAAAGCTCTTGCCCGAGAAAATCTAATTTTTTCGAGGATAAGTTATCTTTAAAGATAAACTTTCCTTAAGTTGAAGTCCGAGTTGTAGTCTGACATGTGACTATAAACCATTTTACTTGAGCTTAAGATTTTGAATATTTTAATGAAGTAGCTCAAGTCCGAGAAGTTGTAAACTTCTCGTTGTGAGGATAAGTGCAATTAAATATACTCTTTCCTTTTTTTGAAGTTTGGGTCACAATCTTTCCTTTCTTTAAATCAAGATTAATACTTGATATACAATTTTTTACCAAAAATCCAACTAAACAAGGAAATTTTTGTGTTTTTATCTTTCAAATGAAAACCAAATCAATACTAGAAGATAGATCTTAATTTGTTTGATGCATTAAGCTACAAAAAACACAAAAAAATAGATTGGAGATATATATGGATATATATGCGTCGAACACCAAAAATCAAACACAAGAACTATGATTTCATTCCATGGCACTAATACCTATTGTAGAATATTGGTAATCCAAGTATAGAATGAGGCTACAAGGTTTTCTAGCGAGAGAAATAAGAGAAATAAGAGAAAATATGTGTAATATTATATAAAAAGCAAATCAACTAACACCCTCTCCATCAAAGGAGAGGGTATTTATACCCAAGTCCACGAGATGGGCATGGGCCTTCGGTCCATGATATTCCACGGACTGAGTTTGCTTAATGTTTAACTTGTAGCCAAACTACGAGCTATTAACTATATTTTTGAAGTGACCGAGTCTTCTAACTAGGAATGATGTATTTCCTACAGATGGAGTTCTAAATGTAGAAGATAGAGCCCAATTTTATTTGGAAGCCCAAGATCGCGAGAAGATAATGGATTTCTTCAAAATGGCATAACTTGGGCTACAAGAGTCCGTTTTAGGTCCGGTACTAGGCGAATCGATGACAAAACAAGGGGAACGTAGCTGTAACAGAACTTTGTTGGGTTACGGAAATTTCAAGGCCTGAAACACTATATTTTATGAGTTATTTTCATTTTTATCAATTTTCCACGATTAGTTGGACTTTGTTTTTGGGCTCAGTTCCGGCCCATTATATTTTGCGGTTTATTTCAATTCTACATCTTTATTTAAGGATTGTACTACGCCATGAGATAATCAGTTCATGAAATACGCTAAATTCACCAAATCTATTCTTGGAAACTTTTTGCTTAGAATTGTCCTAATTATTGGTATTCGTCTAGAGCAACGATAGTTGGAAGATTGTTTCTAGCATTCTTAGGAATCAACATATTCATTAGTTTTTTATTTTATTAGACTACAACAGTTGGTATTAGAGCTGAAGTTCCTGATGTGCATAGGCCTTTAAATGATGTTCATGAGCAAGATCTTGAGCAGCGTGTTATGGCGAGAATGGAGGAGCGTTTTGATCAACTCATTGGTCAAATGATCGAATGAATCACTTGATGAATGGGCGTGGTGATCGTGATGGTTGGGTTACAGAAGATGAACAGTCATAAAATCCGTTTAGGGATGACGTCAGTTCATCTTCTGATGATTTGGGTATGACGACAGTTTATTTGGAAGTTTGGAACGAGAGTCAATATTCCTGAATTTGATGAGGATGCTTTGAATCCTGATGTGTTCATTGATTCGCTTGTTACGGTTGAAGAGTTCTTTGAATTTAAAGAGGTTCCTGAGAACATAAGAGTGTCATTTATCTCTACCAAACTACAGGGTAAGGCATCCGCTTTGTGGCAGCAGTTGAAGCTGACAGGAGAGAGGGTTGGAAAGCCAAAGGTCACAAGTTTTTTTTGAATGGTTGTTGGTGCAACGGATCTTCATCATGCCACTTTGTGCACCAAGGCACGACGCCTCAAGTTCGATACCTCTCTAAGGAGAATAACCACCCTAACTTAGCTAGCTTGTTTCCATAAAGGGCTTCAAGGCATCATCTGAGATTTGATCCCATCATTTGTTTAGGGAAAATCCCCCATATGTGCTCCAGCCAAGAGTCGAACTCCTGACCTGCATCCACATGAGGACAATAACCCATGAATCAATCCAGCTGAGTTATACATCATTTTCCAAAGTCACAAGTTAGAAGAAGATGAAGAAGTAAATGAAGTCTAACTTTACCTTTCATAACTACCAACTATTACAAATTTAAAACAGTGGTCCAAATCTGTTGAAGATTATACAGCAGAATTTTACCAACTAGTTGCAAGGAATGATATTCAAGAGACTGATGATCAGCTTGTCTCTTGATATATTGGTGTTAAGATTCCACATTATGTATTATGTAAACATGTCTGATCCGGTGATACTTTCTGATGCTTACCAGCGTGCATTTGCTTTTGAGAATAAGAATCGACATGTTGGGAGTTCATCCTTTCCTACCATAACAGGTGCTTCTAGTTTGGGTAATGTAACATTTCTTTTTGTACATAATCAAGCAAAACTGGGTGGTAGCAATATGGGACCATCTTCTAAGGTGACCGGTAGTAGTGGGTTGAAATGTTCTAATTATGGTGAACCTGGTCATCGATAATATGAATATAAGAAGGCTGGCAAGAGGTACTTATTTGTTGATCCCGAGGGAGATGATTATATGGCTTATGATGATTATGTTAAAGCCTCAGTTTATGATGAAGAACTCGAATACGAGGAGGAATTTGTTATTGGAGATGTGGGAATGAGTTTGGTAGTGAGGCGCTTTTGCTTAACAGCAAAAGTGGTTGGTGACGATTGGCTCAAGCATAACATCTTTTAGTCAACATGTACTACTCTGGGTAAGGTTTTCACTTTTGTATGTGATTCAGATAGTTGTCATAACTTGGTTGCGGAATAGGCGGTTAGGAAATTAGGACTAAAAACTAAAAACCATTCCAAACCTTACAAGCTACAGTGGTTAAAGAATGGTTGTGAGTTTAGTGTTTCCAAACATGCTCTTGTACCATTTTATGTGGGAACAACCTATAAAGATAATGTTTGGTGTTATATGGTGCTTGTTAGTATAGTGATCAGTCGTGGTCGAAAGTAGATCTAAGTACTCGTCGGGAAGTACTTAGATGCCTTGTGTATGAGAGGATCTTGTACTATCAAAAGACGTAATTGATGATTTCCTGCACACGTAAAGTAAAACCGTTACTCCTTACCGTGGGGACGGACCTCATGATTAGAATTCAGCATGAGAGTAAGTATTCATAACGTCTGAGATATATGTGTGTGTAAAGATGAGTGAGAAAATCTTACCTCGTTTGGAGTGCAAGTGGGGTACTATTTATAGGAGAAAGTGTTGGGCCTTTCCCCGTTTCTCGGATAGTACTTGAGAGTGGGCCTTTGTGGTCCAAAGGCCCATTTGTCTATTTGTTGTCTAATCGTGTCCTGTGGATTGGTTCTTGGAGGACCTATCCGTAAGAGTCTCGGACATGCTTGCTGGAAGTAATTTCGGTCATTGTGTTGCGGCTCCGCTTGCAGGGAGCGGATTCGCTAGGATCTTTTGCCACCGAGGTGGGTTTCTCTGTACTTGGGTCTAGGCCCAAGGTTTGGTGTATGGTTTTACGCCCAATGGGGCGTATCCATGCTATACGCCATCAAGTCCCCCCAGTCTAGTAGTTCTTACGGACTACGGATGGACTGCTGGACTTTTAGACTTTGTTCTTGGGGTTTGAATCCATATTTATTGTTTTATTTTCTCAAGGCGCATGGCACACCCCTTTCTTTCTTGGGCCCCTCTCTCTCCTTTTTTACTGCTGATTATTATGTTTTTCAGATACGTTGTATCTGTCATATCTCTGTGCCTCTTAGGTAGCCTAATCATTGGTCGTTCATAGTTTTAGTGGATTACACGTGTCTTGATCGCGCAACACAACCGTTTTTCCTTTGCTCGTATAAATATGGTTTTCACCATTTTTTACTTTTCTCTTTTTCACTTCTTTCTTTCGATCTTACGGCATTACTCATCCTCAAGTTTTTTACCCACATGTTTTGGTTTTATCTTTACCTTATTTCCTTTCCGAGATGGTTTCACTACTTCTTGTAGATCTGTTTTGACTTAGGATGAATTAGACACTTTCTGTAGAGAGCACTATATCCCCGCTTGTGTCCACCCTACTCTGGAGAGCCTAAATGACAGTATTCGCGATACTCCGCCTGGGCAAGTCGGGTTTATACCCGGTTTTTTTACTGGGCATGTTATCGTCTTCCTTTTTCCACTTTCTTTTTGAGGTTCTTGGTTACTTTGGCATACACCTTTCATAACTTTACGCCATAGCAGCCATCAAAATATTTCATTTTGAGGTCATTTGTCGTGCTGACAATATCGAGCCTTTCGTTAGCTTGTTCCGTGTTTTCTATGTAACCTCGTACAGTAATGGTTGAATGTCACTTAGTAGACGGTCTTTCTCTGGCCCCGTTTGTTATTCAAGGGAACTTGATTTCGTAAAAAATTGGGTGAATCATTTTTTCTTTGTGGATTCTTTTGTATTTATAGTTAGTGTCTCATGGTCTAATGTGAGGTTGTCGAGGGATCCTGCTCCCTCAACTCATGAGTTTAAGGCACGCGATGCCAATTATCTCATGAACCACCCTGTCCCTTTATGGATGTATCCGGAGGTGTTCTGGTATGCGGTTGGCATTAGTCGTCGTTACGCTTTTGGAAGGGATTTTTATCCGGTTTTCGTTGATTATTCCGGAGAGGGTGGGTTTCCTTTGCTTTTGTTAGCTTTTTGTATCTCTTTTGGATGTATCTTTTGTTAACTATGTTTCTTTTCTACTTTCTGTAGATATGTCTTTGTTTGAGTTTATCTCATGTTCTGATCCTAGCGAGGTGCGAATTGAAGGTTGGCCTATTTTGACGGGTAAGGTTCCTTTTCTTGAAGCTATAGCTAGGCGGACACAACATTTGGATGGCTTTGTTGATCCTATTATGCAAGACGTTTCTTGTGTTGGTGCGGCTATAGTTAGTGCACTAGTGGCGAGTTCTGGTGTTCAAAGCTCTGATGCTATTTTGCTTGCATATGTTACGCCTGCTGTTTCTATGGGTCTTGGTAGGTTGAGCAGCAAGTTTTCTTTGAGTATGCTTGGCTCCCAGAGGAGGGGTGCCCGGAGTCCTGTCCCTTCGCCTCATTCTGCTAAGAGGCTGAGGGGGCTTGAGGTTCTGCTTTTTTCTCGCCCGCTGGTGGTAAGTCTCTTGTAGTTTTTGCGTTGTTTGCCTTATAATTAAGTTGCTTGTACCCTTTTACTATCTTTATGTTGTTTTCTCTGGATCTTTATATGTATCAGGTTCGTTTGGTTTGTCCACTGTTTCTGATAATGATGATGATGGTGATGATAATGTGAGATCTTGTATTTTTTTGGTAATTATTTTACTTTATTATATTATTTTAATCATTGATAATACTTATTCAAAATAATAAAATTATTTTTATTTTATATTTCCATATTTATTTAAATCAAATATTTTGATTTAAAAGCACCCGCGTGCATTTTTACAAAATTTTACTTGAATCAACGGAAAGAGAACCGAGGGCTAAATATTTCGATATTAAGATATTAATCTTTACTTGGTATTAAGTCTAGACCGATAACGGGCACAATGTTAAGTTCTTGTATTTTACATTTTACTGTCAATGTTTCAATATTCGATATTTTCGATGTTTTCTTTTAAGGACGCGTTAAATCGAGTCGGGAGTTTATATTATCTTATTTGAGTACGTTTTAATTTTTGAGAAGTATTTTACGAAACCCGAGTCCCGTAAATATTTATAAAATTGACTAATAGTCATTTCTCACTTTTTAAATAAGTATTTACTTTTTGGTCCAAAGGTTATAAGTTGGAAAGCTTAACCCCTCCACCTAACATCATATATATTCATTTTTCCTTCACAAAAACACGTACTAACCAAATTTATAAAAACAAACACCAACTCTCTCTTCCCCTCCCCCCTTTGCCTTGAGCTTCAACACAAGAACCACACAAGATCATCACCTTTTACCTTGTTTAAATTAAAACTAAATTAAGACCACATCTTGGAATTTGAAGGTGATTTCATAGATTTAAAAATCTTACACATGCATCATGTTTTCATATTCTTATGATTTTATGGTTGGGATGAGTCTTGATCATCATGCATATGACGATCATGGTTAGATCTTCATGTTTTGATGATAAAAAAGTTAAAGTATTTGATTTTTATTTTTGTTTTTGTTACATGCAAGTTTTAAGATTGATAAGGGTTGATTATAGGATATTAGTATTGGAAGAAAAATGGGTGATTTGTATTGAAAGAGTGTTTTGGTATGATTTTAGAGTGGTGGTTTAGGGCAGTAGCTTTGAGGCTATTTCTGGATGTCTTTAACTTGTATTATTGTTAAACTAGTAATATAGTGTCGTAGAGATTTTCGTTAGCTTCGATTTGATATAAATTAGAGCTTCTAACTCAAAACGAGGAGGAAGTTACGATTGTTTGATTATTCGTGTACCGGAAGACGAGTATCGGCACAATTCGAATTTGTTGTCAATATTCGGATCGAATCTCGGGAACTATAGAATGAATTTTAAAAATAGTCAAAGGCTGTTCTTAGGCTCTAAACCTAGCGTTGTGAGTCTATTTTCAAACTCAAGTGTCGGTTTTGTAAACGGAATTGGTTAGAAAGGTCAAAATGGTTTTGCGAATCGAAGGCGTAAATCTATCTGGTTTTTGTAATTCAAAGATATGTCGGGCAGGTGGTCTTAGAAGTAAAAACATTTGACGGAATTTTTAGAGGACTTTCTATAGACAGTAAGTGATTTCCTCAAGTCATTTCATAAACTTTCGACATGTCTAAGTAAGGTAAATCTGCCCGTACATTTGGTATGTGCCGGCAGATTTTTATCGAGTGTATAGTTTAATAAAGTAAACTTTTAGAGGTGTCTAGAAGTATCACTTGCATGGATTTTTCTTACATGTCATAACATGGTTTATGTACTAATTCATATGCGAGTTTTTTCTAAACATTAATTTCATATCTTCTAAACTTTCGCGTCCCGTTATCGTAGGTCTTGGATGACTTAAAGTCGCTGGATTTTCTGTTGTTACTACTCAGACCTCAAGTTCCGTGTTGATTTCATCTTATAGCTAAGGTGAGTTCATAGCCCCTTTTACTACTTGTTCATTGTTTCAAAACGCGGAGTGAGATTATCATGTTGGAACACAATCTTTTAAACTATATGCTATCCAGAAATGTATGCTGCCAGATGAATTCATTGATATTATTGCTTTTTGTCTATAGCCTTAAGTTTCCTCTCTTGATCATGAACCGTTAATTGTCCCGTATGCTTTGTGCTAAGCGTGAATGTTGTGGGTGGATCCATCGGGATTGACAATCCTCGTCCCGTTTACCTTGATGCACTTACATTTGTTGAGTATTAGGCTAAATACTCACTAGAGGAACTTACAATGATTGTTAAGCTTCAGCTTCATAAACTAAATAGCAATAATATATACCATGACTATGGATAATGTACATAGTCATCCCCTCTCCATTATTGTTTTACAAACTTATTGTGTTCCATTACTTAGTTTACAAAACGTATGAATATCACTCAACTTTTGTTGAAGGGTTTTACATGTTTTAGTCTCAGGTAATAATGCTTAATATGATTGGATGAGGTTCCGCAGGATGTTGGCAGCTTGGAAGATCTGTTCTATATTTATGCTTTTGTTGTAGCTAAAAACTATCAAAAGTCTTTCGCTTATCTTTTGGTATCTATGAAACTTTAAAACCATGAGGTAATGGTACTTATTTATGTTTTAAAACTTGTGGGACGTATGCTTTTAAACTCTGATATATTGTGATGTAATATATATGTCATTTGTTACGTCATTTTCGAGTCATCTATTATTCATTGTCATTAGTACCTTGACGTGTTTACCCTCTTGTTGCCTAGTTGTTCCATGCCTGATTTCGGGGGTCTCACAGATTGGTATTAGAGCGATGTTTATAGGGAACTGAGTCATTTTCAAAACTTGGTCTATAACTAAATTTCAAAATAGTTCATGCTTTACTAGTGTCAAACAAAGAATTTGCCAATGTTGTTCAATATCTGCGCGGGTAATTCTCTAATCCTTATTGTTTACCTTAATTATTCTTGTAATATTTCATATCTTGATTCTATTTTGAAATTTTATATTGATTTCATTACGATACTTATTACCAGCTTCCAAACCCCTCGTGCTTATTATATATATTCACCACTCCTTAGTGTTGCATTCCATGTTGACAATCAGTTATGCATATCTAAAATCTCTTCTTATTCTATTTTCTCCATTTTCATGAATCTTGAAATAGCATACTTATACAAACTCTCACCAAATTTTGTATTCTGTTTTTGACAGAAACATGTCGCCTAGCAGAATTCATAGGGCTGATGGACCCAGAGATCTCGCCAGGCTACTATGGAAAGAATTATTGCAAAAAGGGAAAGAAAGTTGTTGTTGAATACGAAAAAAGCCGAGAGACTCAAGCTATAGGCAAAAATTCTTCAAGTGCAAAAGGATGTTCACACAAGACCTTCATGTCTGGAAAACCCCAATCCTTCAAAGGGACCGAAGGTGTTGTTGGGTTGACACGTTGGTTTGAAAATGTGAAGCAAGTGTTTGGGACTTGCAAATGTGCTGAAGAGGACAAGGTAATTTATGTTGCTAATACTTTGGAAGGTATTGCACTTACGTGGTGGAACGGAAATATTTGAACCTTAGGTCTTGATAATGCAAACAAAATCCCTTGGAGCGAGTTCAAAATAATGATGACTATTGTGTAGAAACTAGAAGGGGGGTTGAATAGTTTCTCGTCGGTTTATCTCCTAATTAAAATTTATTTCAATTAGGTGAGTGACCAAACTATCTTTTACTTGAAAGCTAGTTTCATAATGATTAGGTTCAATTCTAATGCATTAACAATGTATAGTAAGTGTATTGATAATGAATGTAAGTAAAGAGTAAGGTTAGAAACAACCTAGTAGGAAGACACCAAGATTTATAGTGGTTTGGCAACGAGGCTCTATCCTAGTTCCTACTCCACTCCTCGAGTACACCTTACTCGAGATTTCCACTATATCCACAAGCTCCCTTCTTGGCGGAGAAAACCTTACAACGTCGCTTACATTATTTTCCGACACTAAGCTAAATGTCGAGATCTAATCTTAGCTAGGACCAATCTACACAACGTCGCCTACTTCACTCTTTTACGACACAAGGCTAGATGTCGAGTTCTAATCCAAAGGTAGAACCAATTTTCACAACGTTGCCTACTTCACCATTTTCTGACACAAGGCTAGATGTCGAGTTCTAATCCAAAGCTAGAACCAATCTTCACGACTCTTCACTTTGAAGCTAAGTGAGAACTTCACACAACACAACTACATATCACTTTATAGTTTAGTGAGAACTTATAAGACACAACCATATAACTTTATAGTTTAGTGAGAACTCAAAAGACACAACCACATCACTTTATAGTTTAGTGAGAACTAACACAACTAATTACAACTTAACTAATCATATCCAAGTACACACATGTAGCTTGGATCTACACAACATAAATCCAAGCACACATATGTGCAATGGATGTACATAACTCTAGTCCAAGTATTCACAAATAGCTTGGATGAACACAACTAGTCCAAGTATTCACAAATACATTGGATCTACACAAGACACAAATAAGCAAATGATGAACATGACTAGATCTTTAGGAGAAGGTGATCTTCATCAATGCTACATCTTTAATCACATCACAAGTGTGTGAGTGATATTCTCTTTGGACAAGGTAAAGAAGGAGATCAAGAGTATAATCATGAGTAGACATACTTAACACATTAAGTGATCATTTACAAATGACTAGAATTAGATAGGAGAAAGAAGGCTGAAGAAGATGTCCAAAAAGGGTTGATGAGAATGCAGATTTGATCCACTATTTATATGACAAAACATCCAATGGCTATATCTGACCGCGGTTCCTTATTAGAGCATGCGGTTCCTTATCGATAAGGAACCGCCATAGGTGCTAAGGTACCACCGGCGTAGTGTCTGCTCCTTTTTGTCTTTTAGTGAATTTGAAATATTTAAGGCTGTTTAAACCTTCAAAGGATATTTTTATGGTATTTGGAATATGCCATATTCAAATTTGCATTTTCATTTTAATAAAAGATTTTCTTAAAAATAAAGTTTATTAAAACTCTTTTGTTATGTTTGACAAAAGTAAGTTTTAAGGCTAATCACTTTTAATGATCACTAAGCATGATTAAGATATGTTAGTGTAACGATTATTACCTTGATGATAGTGTTTGTTAGATAATTCGTTTTATGATTGTGTTTGACAATAAATGTCTTTGTAATTTATCATGATCAAAACTAAGAAAGATTAATTAATACTAACAATGTTTTTAGGCATTGCTTTGCATTAACAATCTTCCCCTTTTTGATTACGACAAACTATAAACTTATTTACGTAAAATACAAGTTTATTCGAATTATTAACGAGTTTATCAATATCATTTCTCCCACTTTGTCGAAGCATAAAGGTTAGCACAAGTCTTTGAAGAAGAAAAGAACCGGACTTTTGCTAGTAGCTCCCCCTTGGTGCTTACTCCCCCTTGCTTGGGGCACCAAGTCAATGAGCTAAGGTGACATGCTACACAAAGGTTAGAAGAAAGAAAAGAAACAAAAATGTATATATGTGCACTACTTACTAACTAACTTGAGAGGGAGAAGGAAAAGAAATCTTAAATTAGAAGCAAGCATTTGCTAAGTATGTCCAAAGAGTGTGTATTGACAAAATCATAGTTCAATTTGTGGAATAAAGGAAGAAAAGAAACATCCAAACCAACCAAAGATGATTTAAAATGTCAATGGGTTAAAATTTAGAATTTATGGAATCACCCATAATTAATTTTAAGTTTTAACCATGATCAACTTTTTAACAAATGTGTGAAATAGAATTATAGGGAAAGATAACACACACAACATTCATATTAAATAAATATGAAATAACATACAAGATAAATATTCATACACACAATATGAATATTTAAAGCAACAAATATGGAAAATATACCACAAAGCATAAACTACTCTAATACTGATAATCTTCCAAGATTGCTTAAAATTTATTGACTCAAACAACTAAAGTACAAAATGTGCCTTAGTTAGAAAAGAAAGACGACGAAGAATCATTCGAAGTTTTGTTCACGGGAACGAAAACTTTGAGAGAAGGTCGAGTGAGGAGGAATTCAAGAAAATTTAGCTTGTCATAGATATGAGCAAGTTCAATTTGTTAAAAACGACAACAAGCAGACGAGGAACCATGATGCAAAACAAAGTCGTTAGATGGGGGAGGTCCATCAAGATTAGAGGTAGGTGGAGAGGGAGATAATGGATAAGAGATGTTTTCACAATGCCTAGTGAGGTTAGGGAAAGAATATAGGTCATTGAGTTTAGGAGAGTTGAAAGGTTTAGGTGGTGGTGGAAGAATTTCTTTTTCTCCGGTAATTGGATTTATAAAGTAAGTCTCATTCCAATATTATCTCGAAGAGAAAGATGAATTCTTGGAGGATTTTGGAGAAGAAGAATCATGAGGATTCTTGTTCTTTTTTATCCAAATGGGTTTAACCGAGATTTTCGGTTTCTTTGAAAGCTTAGAAGAAGAAGCTTTAGGTTGAGAAGTTTGTGAAAAAGAAATGTCAAGGTTAGGAAATGAAGAATTAGGCATTATGAGGGATGAAGGAAAGAACTCCCAAAAGAGAAGTATTTAAAGAAAATAGACAAGGCAAAGATTTGAAATGAAGAAGAATGGTTTTAGGGAATGTTTAGCCAAATTGGGTAAACAAAGAATCTTAACCAAAACAGTGGTCAAAGAAGAAAGACCAAAAATAAGCCAATAACGGCTTTACTGGGCGCGGTTATTTTAAAATAGCCAGCGGTTCCATATCGATATGGATCCGCCTGAAGGCTAAGGAACCACGGCCAGTGGACTACAAATCTTGATTTTCAAAAGTTTTGGAGAAAAATAAGACTTCTTCAAAATTTTGCAAATCTTGGATTTTTACCTCTTTTAGCACTAGAGTATGCTAGGGTTGCATAAAAGCAACACATTCACAAAGAATGTCTTGACAAAGGGTGACAAAATATTTAAATAACATTTTGGTCCACTTTTAAGTAAAGTTTTTTAGAGGTTGTAATAGATTTAGGTTCAATTTTAAATAAATTGAAGTTGTTTAATGTGATCACATAGATTAAAGCACATAAAAACTAAAATTAACTACTAAAAAGACAGCTAACAACTAGTCTTGAGTTCATAGTTCTCTTTTAGCTTGATCTTCTTTCAAAAAGCATGTTAATTTTACAAACCATCATTTATCTCCTAGGAGGTGGAGGATTAGCAAATAGGTTCAAAAAGAAGCTTTGCAACTTGATGTGAGACCCAATCATCTCCAAACTAAGGATATCAATGAGGTGAAAGTTGTTTAAGAAACAAGGGCAATTAGTTCCCTTGTGCATGAAAAAATCAAACAAATGTGGATCACCCAAGAGACGGAAATGGGAACACCCAAGAGAGGAGTGTTGGTGGTAGGAGGATGAGGGGAAGGCATGGTATCCAAGGGTGAAATAGGTGAGATGGGTGAATTTGGTGGAGTGAAGGGAAGAGGCTCAAAAATAAAAGGAATCCTTTGATGAGGTTCATTCACATTTAATGGAGGGCTAGCAATGAGTGGAGAGGAAAACACATTCATTCTTGATTGGAATGAAGAGGAGGTAGAACCATGTGAATGGTTAGTACCTTGGGTTGAGGTTGTTTGCCATGAAGCAATTGGTGGTGAAAGTGATAAGGAGATGAGAATAGGTGAGGGTTCACTTTTTGGTTTGATAGACGATGGAGAACCAAGTTTAGAGGACTTGAGATTCACCTTAAGGCTTCTTTTGGATGAGGATGTTTTGGAGGAGTTGGATGTTTTAGTGGATACCATGGTTGAATGTTGAGGCTAACAGAAGATTTGAAGGGATGAAGAACACAATCAACAAGAGAGGGTTTAAGAAGAAAAGGGGATGATCCAAACTAGTAATAGGTTAAAATCATTTTATGTGAACAATGAAATTAGGTAGCCTAGTTTAGGAAAGTGCAGGTTTTTGCAAAAGTTTTATCAAAGTTTTACACAGATTAAAGAAAATAGTGTAAAGTAAAGATTCTGTTGAAACACTACTAGGCGGTTCCTTACGTAGGTCCGCGGTTCCTTATCGCTAAAGAACCGCGGCATTGATATGGAACCGCGACCAGAGGAGTTTGAAAATAGCACTTCCTTAAACTTTTGCTAGCCTAGATATTATACGAAGGTTTATCAAGCCAAAGAGAACTAATAATCAAAGACTAAGAGGATATCTAACACATAAGATGCAAAGAGCCATGTAAATCGAGAAATCAATACCATGGATAACTAGGATTAAAATACTAGGTAATCCAAACACAAATTGTTAGATAAAGAATACACCACATCCTAAGAATAGAGATAAGAGAAGAGAAAAAGATCAACAATCCATACATGTTTACACACGTGTTAGTCTCATCAGAGTGGTATATATCATTCATCTATGAGCATTTACTCCTTGCCTTGACTCACTTCTGATTCGATCCTGAAGATGAAGATTGAGACAATACTGATAGTCTGAATCAATGTCCCGTGAAGACAATTGAGAGATAGATGATGACAAATCATAACGAGAAATGATAGAATTGTCTTAAGAGACATTTTCATCTTCGTTTGAGTCATGTGTGAGAATTGAAGGGACATTTCCTTCAATGGGAAACATGACTCGAACCACGGAGTGAAAAGAAGAAGGATTAAGAGGAGGATGATCAAGAAGAACTCTCTTAAGAAGCCATGAGAGAATCATGGTATAAGGAAGAGTAGACCGAGATCCATTGAGAACAAATCTTATCCTTTAAGCCATGAAAAATGCAAGGTTGTATGGAGTAGTGGTAACAACACAATACAACATATGTGCAAGACAAGCAGGCACATGGTTGCGATCACCAACAAAACACATTGCATTTTCCCTAATGATTTAGGCCCAAGGGACCATAAAATCACTAAGACCGCTAGTTAGTAATTCCCAAGGAGTGAGAGAACGAAATTCTCCTTCAAAATTACCAAGAATAGGATGTTCACGAGTTGAAGCAAGGGCACGAGAGATGGCCGAAGCCGAAGGAATCTCAGTCAAGTAATGCACATCAATAGGGGCCGATTCTAAGTGGTTTACACCCCAAGCATCGGTGAACCTACATTGACCTTCGTATGGAACTCTGAAATCCCACCAAATTCCTCGAGAGTGTATACAAAGGTTTTCCCCTTGATGGAAAATCTTATAGATAGACCATTGTTGATGTGTATTAACTTGAATGAGTTAAAGAATATCATGAGGAAAGAAGGAAAGATTGGATCATCAATATCAAGCAAACAATCAAATACAATGGTATTGAACATGAATCGAATGAAATCAAGTCCACAAAGGTTAGTAGGAACAATACGTCCTTCATGGAAACAACGAGACTCGAGATTATGATAAGTGTTTTGAAAAGAGCGAGTTTGATTTGTCAAACAAGGATTAGGCATGTATCTTCTAGTGAGTAGATGGTCATTTTGATATCATGTGGTCATGATGATAGTACAATTAATTGATCTTGGATGATGGATTAGTTAAACCCACGAACTTGAATCAATTAATTTGAGTGACTGAAGGTTTTTGAAGTTTCAACAATGGTGGAAAAACACAGAAAAACCGTCGGCTGTGTGTGAAGGAGAGAGAAGGATTTGTTTGAAAAAGATATTTTAATAAAACTGGTGCTTTGACAAAAGCTACTACCCGCGGTTTCTTATCGATAAGGAGTCGCGCCTATGAGACTCCAGTGATAAAGAACCACCTACAGAGGCAGGTTTTTATCAAAGAAAGACAGTGAATTTTTGAAAACCAAAGTTTTTAAAATACTTAAAAATATATCTTAAACCTTTTAGGATATCATTGGACCACCATAACACTAGGTAATAATGCCTTGTTGAAGGATTACGAGTTGAATCGAGATAGGAAAAGACCGAAACGAACAAACGACTACTCGTAGCAAAACAACAAAGGGAGAGGAGTCAAGAGAAGTGAATCAAGACCGAGAACATTGCTCAGACAAATGACATTCTTCAAATTGAGGAGGTGAAGAGCTTGTGTCTGTTGGGAATAAAATATAGGTCAGATCATCAAACGCTGATAAGAAGAAAGTCAACGCTGATAGATTGACTTTGGACGCTGATAGAAGTCAACGCTGACAGCCTTGAAGATTGACACTGATAGAATATCTTTTGTTTATTTGTTTCTTTATTTATGTATGGTAAAGATAAGCACGACATTGTATTTTCTATTATTATCTTTACCTAGAATAGTTGATTCATAGCTTATTGTACAAGACTTCTTGTTCTATAAAAGAAGGTCTTTTAGGTTAAAGTCATATATCAGTTTTCATAGTATTCGCAAGTTAAACCTTTCATTGTAATCAACACGATTATTCTAATACAAGTGAAAGTTTGTTTAACATCATTGTGTTTTAGATCAAGTGTTAATTCCGCATAACACTTTGTTACTTTATTCACAAGCAAAGGTTTCTCTACGTGTAGTACTTGATCTAATCTCGTTTACACAAAGCTAATCGATCTAAGTTTGGGATCAACAAGTGGTATCAGAGCTTGTTGAGAAACTTTTGATCTTTAAGTAACGCAGAACCCTAAAACACCAAACCCTAAAAACCCTAAATTCTCAAAACCCTAAAAACACCATGTCTGGCACAAATCAACCTCCTGCTTTGCTTCAAAACAACTTCTCAAACCCTAGCATCAAAATTCCCATGTTTGATGCCAGGAACTTTGAACTTTGGAAGTCCAATTTTGAGCAATACATAGCTATTCATGACTACACTCTTTGGGAAATTATCGAATATGGGAACACATTCGATAAAGCAGCAAAGATTACAGCTGCTATTGAGACAAGGTCAGCTGTTCCTAATTGTCCAGAAGCTGATAAAGTGGAAAAGCCTGATGATGGGAGAGCGGTATCTGTTGAAGACATAGCCAAGAAGAGGGTGGACATGAAAATTTTGAACATCTTGAAACATGCCCTAGGTCATGAGAATCAGCATAAGTACAAACGTTTTGATTCTGCAAAAGAGCTTTGGGAAGCTCTTGAAGTAGCACATGGTGGCAATGCTGACACAAAAGAAGAAAAGAAGAAGCAACTCTTGCATGAGTATGCTGTCTTTAAAGCTCAACCTAATGAGAATCTCAGCAGTGTGAGAAGTAGACTTCTTGACATCACAAGTCAACTTTCCTTCATGGGAAAACAGATTGATGACCCTGAATTGAATGCTACTTTTCTCAAAAGCCTTGGTGATGTATGGAAGATTGAGACAAGATCTATTCTTGTCAATAACACCCACAAGACTTCCAGGTTTGATGACATCTTCAACAAGTTAAGGCTGTTGGAGAATGAATGGCAATTGGAGAGTGATAACAAATCTTCCAGCAGCAACATGGCCTTCTTTTCACAAAGTGAAGGCCAATTTGATTCCATGAACTTCTATGGACATTCAGCAACTGGATCTCAAGGTGTCAGCGCTGGATGTCAATCTGTCAGCGCTGGATCATATCCTGTCAACGCTTTGTACTCAAGCGCTGACACACACAATCATGGCGCTGATAGAATTAAACCTGCTGGTTTTGATCTTGATACTGTGTGTGCCTTCATTGCTTCTTTGCCTAGTGATTCAAGGATCACTTATGAAGATCTTGAGCAGATAAGTGATGAACAATTGGAAGAGATGGATATAAAGTGGACTATGGCTCTTGTAAGTTTAAGAGCAAACAGGTTCAATAAAAGGTTCAAGAAGAAGATGACCTTTAATGCTAAGGATGTTGCTGGTTTTGACAAGTCCAAGGTAGAGTGCTACAACTGTCATAGGATGGGGCACTTTATGAGGGAATGTAGATCTCCAAGGAGATCTGATGCTGGGAAGCCTTCTAGCCAAATGATTAAGAACCCAGATCCCAAGGCCATGGTTGCTGTTCAACAAATTGATGGCGTTGGAGAATGGGATTGGAGCTGGATGGCTAAGAATGAGGAAGAGGACAGAGCTTTGGTTGCTGAAGTTAAAGAAGAGCATGCTGAATATGCTCTCATGGCACACTCCTCCTCTTCATCAGATAATGAGGTATATGATGATGCTTTCTGTTCTAAGGGTTGTCGTTTAAATACTGAAAAATCAAAACAAGAGATAGTTAAGTTATTAGATGAAGCAAGTACTCTAAGGTGCAAATTATCTAACTATCAAATTGCTCTTACCCAAACAGAAAAGACAGTAACTGAGTATAAGAAAATGGAGTTTGATTTAAAGGATCAAATAAATATCTTAAAACATGAGTTACATCAGAGTAAGGATGTTCAAGATATAGTAAATAGGGTTAATCTTGATTTGATAGCTCAGTTAGAGGAGGCTAACAAAAACAAAGATAATGTGAGTCTTAAAATCCAGAGATTTGATAAGGCCACACAATCCCTAGGAGAGTGTGTTAGTAAACAGAGAGACTCTAAGGATATGAGTGGGATTGGGTTGAATAATTATACTGTTGTTCCACCACCAGCTGGAGATTTCTATGGTGTCCAATCAAAGGACTTATCTTGGACTGGCTTGCCAGAATTCCAAGAGGAGGAGTTTATTCCTCCACCTAGAGTGACTTCCCCAGTTGAGGAATATCAGCAAAAGCTAACTGACCTAGAAGAGTGGAAGAAAGCAAACCACACTTTGTTTGTTAAGGGAGGGTTATTGTGTGAAAGTCCAAATGAGCCCACACCAAACATGATACCAATTGTGGAGTCCTATGATCCTAAACCTATTAAGATCACACACCCTACCACTGGCAAACCTGTTGACCTTGGCCCACAAAATGTTAGAAAACCTAGTGTTAAATATGCAGAGATGTATAGAAATTCTAGGTCACCAAAAAGCCAAGTAAGTAATCATGGAACAGGCTTCTTTGCTTCTAGACCTAAGACTATGTCTAGAAAAGCTTGTTATACATGTGGTAGCTTCTCACATTTGGCCTACAAATGTGTCAATGCTTCCAATGTCAACGCTGACAGGAGAGATTTCAGCGCTGACAAAAGTCAACATAGGTCAAACACTGTCAGACCCAATACCTTTGTGAACAAAAGTTCACAAGTTGTTAGACCAGCCCCATTCTTTTCTAGAGGGTCTAACACACAAGGCCTAAGACCTTTTCAAAAGTCAAATACTTGGTCAAATAGGCAATGGGTTCCTGTAGCAAACCCTAGGTACAACGCTGATAGGAGCAATCGGGGCGCTGACAAGAGAAATTTCAGCGCTGACAAACCTAGGTATTTGCAGCCACAGGGAAATAGGTCTAAAGCTTCTACTAGCTTAACATGGAGACCAAAACAAGACCAGAACCCTAATAATACTGGTATTTCTATGACATGCAACAGGTTTCATTATATTTCAAAAGCATTGTCAACACCAATTGGGGTTAACTGGGAATTTCATTCAAACAGGGATGAAAATGGGGTTGTTATGAGAACCAAGTCTGTTCTTGTTGAACAACCAAATGAATCCAAGTCTTCCAAGGCTTGGGTTCCCAAAGAAAACTAATGTGTTTTCTTTATGTGCAGGGCATTCAGAAGAAGATCAATGACTATGGATACTGGGATAGTGGATGCTCAAGGCACATGACTGGAAAGGAAGACTATCTGACCAATTTCTCTCCTATTCAAGATGGTGATAAGGTATACTTTGGGGGTGGTTACGGCACAATCACAGGAAAAGGAACCCTTGTCACCAACAATCTAAGGTTTGATAATGTCTTCTTGGTGAAAGACCTGGATTATAATTTGTTTAGTGTATCACAAGTGTGTGATAACAAAAATAAGGTTCTTTTCACAGATACTGAGTGCTTGGTGTTAAGCAAAGATTATAAGCTCCCTGATGAGAAATACATAGATTTTAGAACACCAAGGCATAAAGACATATATAATGTGAATCTTAATGGAATTAAGGTAAATAATAAAATGTCATGTCTGTATGCTAAGGCCTCAGTAGATGAAAGTAATCTTTGGCACAGGAGACTAGGGCACATAAACTTTAAGAATATTAATAGGCTTGTGAGGCTTGGTTTAGTTGATGGTTTGCCTGAAAAGGCTTTCCACAATGACCACTCTTGTGTTGCATGCCTTAAGGGCAAGCAGCACAAGGTCTCATTCAGGTCTAAACAGGTGCACTCTAGCTCTAAACCCCTTCACTTATTGCATATGGACCTCTTTGGTCCTACTAATATAGAGAGTTTGAAGGGTAAATCATATTGTTTTGTCATTACTGATGATTACTCCAGGTTCACATGGACTTTCTTTTTAGCTAAGAAAAGTGAAACTGCCCTTAGTCTGATTAATTTTATTACCCAGATTGAAAAGAAAAATGGTAATGAGGTGAAAATTATTAGAAGTGACAATGGGGGTGAGTTTAGAAATCAGTTATTAGATGATTTTTGTGCCAAGAAAGGGATTACTAGGCAGTTCAGCATAGCTAGAACTCCTCAGCAAAATGGAGTTGCTGAAAGGAAGAATAGGACCCTTATTGAAGCAGCCAGAACCATGTTGGCTGATGCCCACTTTCCTATAGCTTTTTGGGCTGAAGCTGTTAACACAGCTTGCTATGTTCAAAATAGGGCATTGGTCAACAAGATACATAATAAGACACCTTATGAATTACTTTGGGGAAGGAAGCCAAATATTGGTTTTCTGAAGCCTTTTGGTTGTCATGTAGTTGTGTTAGAAACTAGTGAGGCCCTAGGTAAATTTGATTCAAAAGGTGATGAAGGCTACTTCATGGGTTATTCAGTGCAGAGTAAAGGATATAGGGTTTACATTAAAAAGGAAAAACGTATACTTGAAAAGGTACATGTTAGGTTTTTAGAAAGTAAACCTAGTGATCCTGAGAGTGGTCCAAATTGGTTGTTTGACTTAGAACCTTTGTCTAGAGCTTTAAATTATATGCCTGTTACTGATCCAGACATTGTGAAGGTAACTTCAAGTGTTTTGGAAAAGAGAATTGGTAATGTTTCAGGTATACAGGTTGCTAAGGAGGATGGACCACCAGCAGTTATATCATCTCACATACAAGAATTTGTTACACTTCCTATATGGACAGATGAGTATTATGCTGCTGCTACTGCTGCAAGGAAAGATAATGGTGGTGTTCAGATACCACCAACTACAAACATGCATGATTCTTCAAGCGCTGACAAAGGAAAATCCAGCGCTGACACGACCAATTCAGACGCTGATGGCTCCAACGCTGACAACAATAGTTCAAACGCTGTTAGCCCTAACGCTGACAAGCAAGGTTCAGACTTTGGAGATACCTTTACACAGCTTTTCTCTTCTCATTTTGAACAGGGTGGACCTTCTAATGTCCATGAAGAGATCTCTGTTGATCAAGAAGAATCTGAGGAAGAAGATATTGGCAACATGGAGCGTGAAATTGAGGACACCAGAGTTATTGAAGGAGGAGTTCTCACTTCCACAGCTAAAGATCACCCCACATCTCAAATCATTGGTGATGTTATGGCTCCAGTTCAGACTAGAAGATCCCATCAAGGTCTTGGTGGATTTATTGCCAATATACACAAGAAGTTTGATACCCCTCTTGTACAAGCATGTTTGTTTGCCTGTTTTCTGTCACAGGAAGAACCCAAGAAAATTTTTGATGCTCTCAAAGAACCAAGTTGGGTGGAAGCAATGCAGGATGAGCTTCACCAATTTACTATACAGGATGTTTGGGAGCTGGTTGATTGTCCTAGGTATGTGAGACCAATTGGGACAAGATGGGTTCTAAGGAACAAGAAAGATGAAAGAGGCATTGTGGTCAGAAACAAGGCACGTTTGGTAGCTCAGGGTTATACACAAGAGGAAGGAATTGATTATGAAGAAGTTTTTGCACCAGTTGCAAGAATTGAAGCTATAAGAATTTTTCTAGCTTATGCCTCTTGTATGAATTTTACTGTTTACCAGATGGATGTGAAGAGTGCTTTCCTCTATGGGACAATTGTTGAGGAAGTATATGTCATGCAACCTCCTGGTTTTGAAGATCCTGAGAATCCAGACAAGGTTTATAGAGTAAAGAAGGCAATGTATGGCCTTCATCAAGCCCCAAGAGCATGGTATGGTACATTGTCCACCTACTTGGTGGAAAATGGTTTCAAGAGGGGCACCATAGACCAGACACTGTTTACAAAGAAGAAAGGAAAACATGTGTTACTTGTGCAGGTCTATGTAGATGACATCATTTTTGGCTCAACTGATCCAAAAATGAGTGAGGAATTTTCCAAGCTCATGACAGATAAATTCAAGATGAGTGCAATGGGTGAGATGAACTTCTTTCTAGGTTTACAAGTTCAGCAGAAAGAAGATGGTATCTTCATCTCCCAGGACAAGTATGTAGCTGAAATCTTGAAGAAATATGGTTTTTCTCCACATGAGAAGGAGGCTTCTACTCCTATGGACAGACAACATCCCTGGGGAAAACTTGGAGCTGGAAAGGATGTGGATGTTAGGCACTATAGATCAATGATTGGTTCATTGATGTATCTTACAGCCTCAAGACCTGACATCATGTTTGCTGTGTGTGCATGTGCACGCCATCAAGTGACTCCCAAAGAATGTCACCTTTTTGCTGTGAAGAGGATTTTTAGGTACCTAAGATGCTATCCAGATCTTGGATTATGGTACCCAAAAGATTCTCCATTGGATCTTATTGCATATTCAGACAGTGACTATGGTGGTGACAAGTTTGATAGGAAATCCACAACTGGTGGATGCCAATTTCTTGGGAGCAGATTAATATCTTGGCAATGCAAGAAACAAACAGTGGTGGCCAACTCTACAACTGAAGCAGAATATGTTGCTGCAGCTGCTTGTTGTGGACAAGTCTTATGGATTCAGAACCAGCTGTTGGATTATGGGTATAATTTTATGCATACCAAGATTTTTGTAGACAATAACAGTACTTTATGCATTATTAAAAATCCTGTACATCATTCTAAAACCAAACACATAGAAATTAGACATCATTTTATAAGAGATTGCTTTGAGAAAGGTTTAATACAACCAGATAGGGTAGATACTGATGATAATGTAGCAGATTTATTAACTAAACCTTTTGATGCTGGAAGATTTCAATATTTGGTAACAAATATTGGAATGGTTCATCTCACTTAATATGTGTTTTGGAACATTTTTGTAAAAGTATGTACAGGATAATGCATTGTTATTGGTCTTTGTGATGATTTAGATTTTCCACATTCTTTTTCTAACACTGACAAAGGTAAATACAACGCTGTCAAGTGTTATTTTGCCGTTGTTAGAGATATTATTGTCTAACGCTAACAAGAGTTCCTTCAACGCTGATAAGTGTTGTCGGGACGCTGTTAGCAACAAATGTTAGTTTTGTGGTTTTCATCTAAATGTGCAGGTAATGGTAGCTTTATGCCATTGGATACAGAGTTGCTTATGGATCTTTGAAGAGCTATTTGGACATGTTTTGTTTATGGATGATGGTTGGAATATTTATATTCCTATCTTGACATAAATTTTTAATGTTCATCTATATATTTTGAGAACTCATGTATCATAGTTTAAGGGGAGGTTTAAGGAACCTTTAGGACTCTTGGGTATTCTTAGAATACTCTCATCACAATTCTAGATTGTGTCCACAGGTGAGTATGGGTTAGTTTTACTAAACCATGAGGCACTGTAGCATGCATAGTATATCAACTTTGCATGCTGCCAAGACATTTTTGACTTAGAATTGGTTATGGTCTGATGGGAGACTTGGGAATACTTTGGATATGGGTTTACCTGGGAGTTACAAAGAATTTTATGAAATAACTTTGTTGGTAAGTATTTTGGTTAGCAAGGGACTCTAGAGGACATTTGTGTCTATCTTGCTTATGCAAGTGTGTATAAATGGACAGTGCTTGCCGCCCAGTAATTATTATCAACTTGTAAGATATTTCCCTTAGGATAAATTACTTTGTTAAGGTCTTTTTCTTTTTAAATATTTTTATTTTTACTTTTTAGACGCTGACAAGTTTTTCTCCAAACGCTGTTACGTCCAATCGTGACGCTGACAAGGCTTTAGGCAAACGCTGACAAGAAAATATAGCCGTTGGGCGCTGATGGGCTATTTTTGACCGTTGACACCTAGTGGTCCCTACCCAGTTGTTATTTTTTGACTAATCTTTGGCCGTAATTTTGGGGAGAAGTTACTTTTAATTAATGCATGAGATAAGTTATATTTGATTCAAGATTTTCATGATTGCTCTTTGAATATAACCGCCTCATTTTTGACCAATCAAAATCATGCATCTCTCCTATAAATTTGGCTAATCTTTTTATTCTGGGTATTCATATTTTCTTGTCTAACACTTTTCCTCCTAGATTTTTCCCATATCATATAACCTAAACAGCTTTAAATCATGGCACCCAAATTCAACTCAAAGAATTTAACATTGGAGTTCAAGAGCCAACACAATATGATCGCTTACTTGACTGCTGATGATGCTTTATTTCCTCAGTATTCACAGATGGTGGCATTTTTAAATGCATCTTCATTGAGGTATGCACTTTCTCATACACCATTAGTCCCTGTCGCACACATTAGACAGTTTTGGAACAATGCTAGTTCCACAACAACTAATGGAGTGACCATATTAACCTCTACTGTTCATGGAAGAACATGGGTGGTCACTGAAGCTTTGGTTCGCCAAGCTTTGCGTCTTGATGACGCTGATGGTGTGACTACTCTTGCCATAGCAACAATAGAACAGGGTCTTAGGGAATTGGGTTATCCTATTCCTGCTGATGTCACTTTAAATAAATATCATAAGCAGGAATTTCCCTCTGACTGGAAATATTTGATACATGTCCTTTTACAATGCTTAAGTCCAAAATGTACTTCTTTTAATGAGATAAACAGGTCAATTGCAAGTGCTTTGGTTTGTATAACACGTGGGCTTAAGTATAATTTTTCAAAAATGATTTTTGAAGGGATGTGTAAAAACAAGGGAAGTAAAATGACTTTGGCTTACCCTAGATTTTTGCAAATGGTCTTTGATTTACAAGCATATTGTTCTAGGGATCATGACACTTTTTATGAGATTCCTAAACAACAGAAAACCATTTTTGCTAAAATGAGCTCCACAAACGACCCCATACCTCTTACCCAACCCATGCTTGAAGTAATTCAGGCTGCTCAACCACAACCAGACCCACAACCAGACCCTGAACCCCAACTTGAGCCTATTCATGAACCATCACCTTCACCAGAAAACATGGACATTGACCAACCCAGCGCTGACACTCATAATGTGGGCGCTGACACAGCCAATCCCAACACTGATACACTTCCTGAACAATCCCAAACACCCCTTAATCAACCCACACCCACACAATCTACTTCATCTTCTACCCCATTACAATCTAGGTTGACTAAACGCCAAAGGGTTACTGGAGTGTTCTCCTCTAGTGATCCTAGCCTTGTAGCAGAGAGAACCACCTCCACAAGTGTGGCTGGTGAAATGGGTGAGGCTGGGGCTATTGACACAGGCTTAGAAGCTGGTCAAGACAGTCCTAACATCATTAAGACCTCATCCATGCCCCATGATTCTATTTTGGGAGGTCAAATCCCCATTCTAGCTGAGGGCAGATTGGAACCTATGACCATAATTGAATTGACGGCGGCTGTCATTAGCTTGCAAAAGCAAAATGTCAGTCTTGTACAAACTGTCAACAAACAGGGACAAGAACTCCAAGCTTTGAGGGAGAGAGTAACTGTTTTGGAGAATCCCAGTAGCAGGAGTCTAATGGAGGAATCTTCCAAAGGGGAGGAAAAAGAGGATGAGGAGGATGAGTTGATTCACACAGCTAGTGAAAAGAGTTCAGAAAAGAGTTCACAATTTAGTGAATCTTTGCAGATTGCTGAAGCTCTCACCAACTTGAAGAAGCACCCAGTTGTTGATATATCCAAGGTGACACCAAAGAACTTGGAAGGGTCTTTCAAAGAAACATTGGGCGCTGATACAGGTTTGGACGCTGACACATCCAGCGCTGATAAAGGTAATCGTGGCGCTGATAGGAGCAACTTGGACGCTGACAAAGTTGCAGATGATGTTGATGTATTCCAGCCATCAACAATCATTAAAGATGTGTCCACACAGGTTTCTTCTTCTACTTTACCAATTATTGATCCAAAAGACAAAGGTAAAGGTATTTTGTTTGAAGAAGATGTTCCAAAGAAAGATGCAGCACAAATAGCATTTGATGAACAGTTGGCTGCACAACTTGTGGAAAGAGATTTGAGGAGGAGTAGAAGATCACCATTTGTTGTTTCTGAAAGTGAGGAGGAAAGTGGTGATGATAAAGAAGGTGATAGCTCAGATTCAAGCATTCAAATTATTGAAGATCCAGAAAGGCTTGAATATGGGGATGAGCTAGCAAAGGAAAGGTTGAGTGAGTTGAAGAATCAGGTTGATTGGGACCTACCAGAAATCACCAGAATGTACCATGCTTGGGAAGACCAGGTGATGGACAACCCAGGTATGAGTTTATCAGATCAAATTTGGGGGTTGGAAGTTCTTCTTAGGGTACAAGAAGACATAAAGGTGATTATGAGATTTAATGCACAAGAGGTCAAGACCTGGCTCAAAAGAGATAGAAGGCAGTTGTACTATAAGTTGCTTAGATGTCATCAGCCTAATTGGACATCAAAGAAGTTGCTGGCCTTGTCTTTTGAGGAGTTAGAGTATAGGGCACATCCTATTTGGAGGAAGGTGCAAGAACAGAATGTCTACCAGTTTCTTTCAGAAGAGAGAAAACAAGAGCTTGCAGAGGAGATGCAAATTCAAAAGGAAATAAGGATTGCTCAAAGACCAGTGAAGAAAGGAGATCCTTTTCAATTTCCTAAAGACATGGATGTGTATTTTCCAACTGAAGGTGTTATAAGGAAGCATCTCAAGCTTTCTCCCTTGGAAGCTTCAGATTTGGTAAATGTGATACCTCTAGATGACAGAAATCCAATCATCAGTTTTGATGAAGATGAGTGTGGATTTTGGAAGGTTGGACGATTTGGAAAGGAGGTACATACTTTCACTTCAGTTATTTCTATATTTGCAAGCATAGACAGGGAAGACTTGGTGCATCTATGGAGGTTAATAGAGGCCAAGTATACAGCTGAAGCACCTACTTCAGCTAATGGAATAAGACTTTGGAACACATTTATGACTTTGTGTGGTCCAAAAGAAGCAGATCCTGCCATTTGGAAGGATCTTGAAGATGATCTCAGTAATCTTCATTGGAGGCTATATTCTACTTGTGGTGTATTTCATATGAGCTCTACAAAGTTTTCAGAATATTTGCTTGTGGATGCTGATTATTTCTTGTCCAAAGAAGTATTGGAGAAGATGCTAGAGACACCCTTGGAGATTGATTATACGAGTGATGTGGCCAAGGACTTGATCAGATATGTTTATCACCAACATAAGAAGTTATTGAAAGATTCCTCCTAAGCTTTTAGTTTTTATTCAGAAACTTGATCATTGGAATGGATATCAAGTTTAGGGGAGGATTGTTGGGAATAAAATATAGGTCAGATCATCAAACGCTGATAAGAAGAAAGTCAACGCTGATAGATTGACTTTGGACGCTGATAGAAGTCAACGCTGACAGCCTTGAAGATTGACACTGATAGAATATCTTTTGTTTATTTGTTTCTTTATTTATGTATGGTAAAGATAAGCACGACATTGTATTTTCTATTATTATCTTTACCTAGAATAGTTGATTCATAGCTTATTGTACAAGACTTCTTGTTCTATAAAAGAAGGTCTTTTAGGTTAAAGTCATATATCAGTTTTCATAGTATTCGCAAGTTAAACCTTTCATTGTAATCAACACGATTATTCTAATACAAGTGAAAGTTTGTTTAACATCATTGTGTTTTAGATCAAGTGTTAATTCCGCATAACACTTTGTTACTTTATTCACAAGCAAAGGTTTCTCTACGTGTAGTACTTGATCTAATCTCGTTTACACAAAGCTAATCGATCTAAGTTTGGGATCAACAGTGTCATATATAGTGGTTTAAGACGTGCCTTTCTGGCGATAGTCTAAACGGCTTTGGTAATGAATTAAACCAAGCAATTTTGATGCATAGAATAAAATCATTTTCAAGAGTAGTCTTATTCTATTTCAAAACATGAGCAATGTATAGATTCACTTTCTCTCCCACATGATCGGATAATTATCGCTAGAATTAACAATAACAATATCCTTAGATTATTTCAATTCCAAATGTGTAAAATCCACCTACAACTTAATGAAGTAGTTTGGTATCTCAAGGGATTCACTAATCATCCTAGAGATGAGCTTAATTGCACAAGTTACACATGACATAGGGCCTACTAACCGTAAGGGTGCAAATCATGGAAATCATGCTTGATACTTTAAGCTTCTACTAACTCACCCTACATCTCCATAGTGAGTCAAGTATCCAAGCAATGAAGGTTTGAGAGGGAAAGAAAAGAATCACAAAACATAAATAAATGTCAAGGCAAGGATGCCAAGAGCAAGAATATAATCAATTAATGATCAAAAGAATGATCAATACAGCGTGTGGAAGAACGAAAGCGTACCTTGGCCACAAATTGCATTCCGAGCTTTCAAGGAACTGGTGCAAAGTCCAACAATGACTAATAGTGACTACTAAGTCTTCAAATACTAGTATCACTTCTACCCATCTTGATATCATCATTCAATGATATTGGAAATCAAAGAAGATGAGTATTCTACAAGTGTAAGTAACTCAATCCACAATCAATAGAATGATTTATCTTCATGAGTACCTACACACAACAAGTAGATACATTTCAAGAGTAAATCTAAAATGCATTAATACTACTAATTTAAGAAATATGCAATATTAACATTTTAAAAGGCCTATTTTCAACAAAAAATAGATTTGACCAAATAAAAACTTTAGTACAACATAACCTTCTAATTTGAGGAGAAAATGGATCGATCCAAGTTTTAAAGTACAATATACTTCAAAGATCTTGTGTCACCATCGCTCTGATACTAATTGTAGAAACTATAAGGGGGGTTGAATAGTTTCTCATCGGTTTATCTCCTAATTAAAATTTCTTTCAATTAGGTGAGTGCACAAAACTATCTTTTACTTGAAATCTAGTTACATAATGATTAGGTCCAATTCTAATGCATTAGCAGTGTATAGTAAGTGTAGTGATAATGAATGTAAGTAAAGAGTAAGGAAATAAAAAACCTAGTAGAAAGACAAAAAGATTTATAGTGGTTCGGCAACGAGGCTCTATCCTCGTTCCTACTCCACTCCTCGAGTACACCTTACTCGAGATTTCCAGTATATCAACAAGCTCCCTTCTTGGCGGAGAAAACCTTACAACGTCGCTTACATTATGTTCCGACACAAAGCTAAATATCGAGACCTAATCTTAGCTAGGACCAATCTACACAACGTCGCCTACTTCACTCTTTTACGACACAAGGCTAGATGTCAAGTGCTAATCCAAAGGTAGGACCAATCTTCACAACGTTGACCACTTCACCATTTTTCGACACAAGGCTAGATGTCGAGTTCTAATCCAGAGCTAGAACCAATCTTCAAGACTCTTCACTTTGAAGCTACGTAAGAACTTCACACAACACAACTACATATCACTTTATAGTTTAGTGAGAACTCACAAGACACAACCACATTACTTTATAGTTTAGTGAGAACTCACAAGACACAACCACATCACTTTATAGTTTAGTGAGAACTAACATAAGTAATTAGAACTCAACTAAATCATATCCAAGTACACACATATAGATTGGATCTACACGACATAAATCCAAGCACACACATGTTCAATGGATGTACAAAACTCTAATCCAAGTATTCACAAATAGCTTGGATGAACACAACTAGTCCAAGTATTCACAAATACATTAGATCTACACAAGACACAAATAAGCAAATGATGAACATGACTAGATCTTTAGGATAAGGTGATCTTCATCAATGCTACATATTTAATCACATCACAAGTGTGTGAGTGATATTCTCTTTGGACAAGGTAAAGAAGGAGATCAAGAGGATAATCATGAGTAAACATACTTAAAACATTAAGTGATCATTTATAAATGACTAGGATTAGATAGGAGAAAGAAGGCTGAAGAAGATGTCCAAAAAGGGTTGATGAGATTGCAGATTTGATCCACTATTTATAGGACAAAAGATCCAACGGCTATATCTGCCCGCGGTTCCTTATTGGAGCCCGTGGTTCCTTATCGATAAGCAACCGCCGTAGGTGCTAAGGTACCGCCAGCGTAGAGTCCGCTCCTTTTTGTCTTTTACTGAATTTTAAATATCTGAGGCTGTTTAAACCTTCAAAGGATATTCTTATGGCATTTGGAATATGCCATATTTAAATTTGCATTTTCATTTTAATAAAACATTTTCTTAAAAATAAAGTTTATTTAAAATCTTTTGTTATGTTTGACAAAAGTGAGTTTTAAGGCTAATCACTTTTATGATCACTAAGCATGATTAAGATATGTTAGTGTAATGATTATTACCTTGATGATAGTGTTTGTTAGATAATTCGTTTTATGATTGTTGTTGATCCCAAACTTAGATCGATTAAGCTTTGTGTATACGAGATTAGATCAAGTACTACACGTAGAGAAACCTTTGCTTATGAATAAAGTAACAAAGTGTTATGCGGAATTAACACTTGATCTAAAACACAAAGATGTTAAACAAACTTTCACTTGTATTAGAATAAACGAACTTGATTACAATGAAAGAGGTTTAACTTGCGAATACTTATAAAAACTTATATCAAACATTAACCTAAAAGACCTTCTTTTATAGATTAAGAAGTCTTGTACAATAAGCTACGAATCAACTATTCTAGGTAAAGATAATAATAGAAAATACAATGTCGAGCTTATCTTTACTAGAAGTATTCTAGAATATAATAAACGTGTAGCTCACATCTTCCATCAGTGCTTGTCTTCAATCTGTCAACGCTTGACTTTAACTTGTCAACGCTTATGCTATCAGCGCTCACTTTGCTCTTGTCAACGCTTGAGTTGTTCTTGTCAGCGTTCAAGTGATCTGGCCTTAATTTATTCCCAACAATCCTCCCCTAAACTTGATATCCACTCTTATGATCAAGTTTCTGAATAAACATTAAGAACTTGGAGGAGTCTGACAAACCTTATCATATTGGTAATAAATAAATCTGATCAAATTCTTTGCCACGTCACTTGTATAGTCTATCTCCAACTGGGTGTCCTTCATCTTTTCCAAAACAGCCTTGGATATGAAATACTGAGCATCTACAAGTAAATACTCAGCAAACTTTGTAGAACTCAAATGGTATACACCAGCAGCTGAATATAACCTCCATTGAAGACCACTGAGGTCATCTTCAAGATCCTTCCATATTTCAGGATCTTCTTCTTTTGTCCCACACATTCTTTTGAATGTGGTCCAAAGTTTTATTCCATTGACTGAAGTTGGTGCTTCAGCCTCATACTTGGTCTTTAGCAACCTCCAAAGGTCCACCAAGTCTTCTCTATCACAACTTGCAAATAAAGATATGAGAGTGGTAAAAGTGTGTACCTCCTTGCCAAATCTTCCAATTTTCCAGAATCCACATTCATCTTCATCATAACTCACAATTGGATTCCTGGAATCTAGTGGTAACACATGCACCATATCTGAAGCTTCTAATGGGGAGAGCTTGAGGCTCTTTCTAATAACTGCTTCACTTGGATATAGTTGATCCATATCTTTTGGAAACTCAAGTACAAATCCCTTCTTTACTGGTCTGGGAACTATCATAGCTTTCTTGATTTCCATCTCTTCTGCAAGTTGCTCCTTTCTTTCATCTGAAAGAAGTCTGAAAGTGTTTTCTTCCTGCACTTTCACCCAAATAGGATAAGCCCTATGTTCCAACTCATCAAACGTCAAAGCCTTCAGCTTCTGATGTGTCCATCCAACTCCATGACATTTGAGCAACATAAAGTAGAGCTTCCTTCTATCCCTTTTCAACTCAGAGAGAATGTTGCTTGCCTTGTGCTTCAAAATCACCTTACAATCCTTCTGAACTCTAAGAAGAATTTCCAAACCCCATATCTGATCTGAAATGGTCAAGTCTGGATTATCCATACAGCTTTCTTCCCAAGAATTGTACATCTGAACCACCTCTGGCATATCAAAATCAATCTGCAACTTTAAATCTCTCAGCTTTTCCCTAGCAAGCTCATCACCATACTCAAGTCTTTCGGGTTCAACAATCATCACACTTGAATCTGAGCTAGCTCCATCACTTTCTTCTTCAGAAGTCACAACAAATGGTGACTTTTCCTTTTCACCTTGTTCCATCATTTGCTCAGCCAATCTTCTATCAAATTCAACCTGAGCTGCATTCTTTGGAACAATTTCTTCTACCAACTTACCCTTACCCTTATCTGTTGGTGCAATTGTTGGTAGAGTAGATGATAATACCTGAGTAGGAACATCTTTGATGATAGATGATGACTGGAATACATCACCTCCATATTCAGATCTGTCAACGCCCAAATTTCCTCTATCAGCGCCCAAAATACTTCTATCAGCGTCCAAACTTGTCTTGTCAACGCTCAAATATTTTCCCTCAGCGCCTTGTGTAACCTCTCTCAACATATCTGTAAATGATAAATTTAAATTTGTTGGAGAGATCAAGGACGTATCAAAACCTGTTTGTTCCTTCAAAGTAGTAAGAGCTTCAGCAACATCCAATGATTGACCATCTTGACTGCTCTTATCACTCAGATTTCTTTGATCTTCCTCCCCTTTGGAAGACTCCTCCATACCTCCCTTTGAATGAGCACTCTCCAAAACAACGATCCTCTCCCTCAATTCCTTGAGTTCAAGGCCTTGGTTACTGACAATTTGTACTAAGTCTGCATTCTGCTTTTGCAAGCTAATGCAGACAGCCGTCAATTCCAAAAGCGTCATTGGTTCCAGTCTGCCCTCTTCTGAAATGGGGATTTGACATCCCAAGTCAGGTTCATTGGGCATGGATGAGGACTTAAGTATGGTGGGACTGTCTTGGCCAGCTGCTAAGCCAGAACCAATAGTCCCAGCCTCATCCAGGTCACCAGCCACACTTGTGGTGGTGGTTCTCTCTGCTTCATGGCTAGGACCACCAGAGGAGAACACTCCAGCAGTCCTTTGGCGTTTAAAAAACCTATATTCAGGTGGTGTGGAAGATGGTGTGGAAGAAGGTGTAGATGTGGGTTGGTTAAGGGGTGTTTGGGATTGTGATGGTTGGGTGTCAGCGGTGGAAATAGGCACATCAACGCCCACAGTAGATGTGTCAGCGTCAAAGGGATTTTGGTCTATTTGCATTTGATCAGGTGAGGGTAAAGGTTCAGGGATAGGTTCAAGTTGTGGGTGAGGGTCAATATGAGGTTGGGGGTCTGGTTGGGGTTGTGCTGCTGCAATAACAGCAAGCATGGCTGGGGTTAAAGGTAGGTCTCTATGAGGTGGTGAGTTCATCTTGGTAAAAATAGCTTTCTTTTGTTCAGGGATTTTATAAAAATCATTGTGATCCCTTGAACAATATCTTTGAGCATCAAAAATCATTTGCAGAAAACGGGGATAAGCTAAAGTCATTTTTGTCCCCTTGTTTTTACACATTCCTTCAAAAATCATTTTAGACCAGTTATATTTTTGCCCTGTTGCAATACACACAATAGCAGTTGCAATGGATCTATTGATCTCATTGTGTGCAGTACATTTGGGACTCAAACATTGAAGAAGAATGTGAATGAGGTACTTCCAGGCTGGGGGAAATTCCTGCTTATGGTACTTATTAAGAGTACCTTCATCAGGAATAGGGTATCCCAAAGCCCTAAGCCCTTGTTCTATTTCAGATATGGGAAGAATGGTTATACCATCAGCATCATTAAGATGCAAGGCCTGGAGTACCAAGGCCTCAGTAACCACCCAAGATCTCCCATGAACAATAGAAGTTAATGTGGTCACTCCATTAACTGTTGAGGAACTAACAGTGTTCCAAAACTGTTTAATGTGTGTGACTGGAATGAGTGGCGCATGAGAAAGAGCATACCTTAATGGGGATGCGTTCAAATACTCCACCATCTGTGTGTATTGAGGAAACAAAGTATTATCAGCAACAAGATAAGCAATCATGTTGTGTTGAGACTTGAACCCCAAATCCAATTCTGCTGAGTTAAATCTTGGTGCCATTGATGAAAGCTGTTAATTTGAAGTATAAAAGATGAAGGTTGATAAGAGAAAAGTTGTTAGACAAGAATTATAGATACCCTGTTTAAAAATAGGAGCCAAATTTATAGGAGTGGATGAATGCATGTGATTGGCCCAAAAATAGGCAAAGATTTTCAAAAACTAATCATGAAAATATTGAAAAAGTGATAAGTTATCTCATGCATTTAATGAAAGTAACAACTCCTAAAATTACGGCTTGAAAATATGTCAAAAAGTAACAACTGGGTAGGTCCCATTGATTGTCAACGGTCAAATATAACCTATCAACGCCCAACGGCTATAATCTTGTCAACGTTCGCCTAAAGCCATGTCAGCGTCCATTTTGGTCACAACAACACTTGGAAAAATCTTGTCAGCGTCCAAAAATAAAATTGTTTTTAAAAGTGAAAAATGACCTTAACAAGTAATTTATCCTAGAGAAGATAACCAAAAGCTGATAATTATCATAGGGCGGCAAGCACTGTCCAGTTATGCACACTTGCATAAGCAAGATAGACATAACAGTCCTCTAGTGTCCCTTGCTAACCAAAATTCTTAACAACCAAGTTACCTTATAAAATCCTTGTTACTCCCAGGTAAAACCCATATCAAAATGATTCCCAAGTCTCCCAACAGACCACAACCAATTCTAGGCCAAAAATGTCTTGGCAGCATGCAAAGTTGATATACTATGCATGCTACAGTGCCTCATGGTTTAGTAAAACAAACCCATACTCACCTGTGGACACAATCTAGAATTGTGATGAGAGTATTGTAAGAATACCCAAGAGTCCTAAAGGTTCCTTAAACCTCCCCTTAAACTATGATACATGAGTTTCTTAAAATATATATGAACATTAAAAATTTATGTCAAGATAGGAATATAAATATTCCAACCATCATCCATAAACAAAAACATGTCCAAATAGCTCTTCAAAGATCCATAAGCAACTCTGTATCCAATGGCATAAAGCTACCACCTACCTACACATTTAGATGAAAACCACAAAACTAACATTTGTTGCTGACAGCGTCCCGACAACACGTGTCAGCGTTGAAGGAACTCTTGTCAGCGTTAGACAATAATATCTCTAACAACGGCAAAAGAACACTTATCAGCGTTACATTCACCTTTGTCAGTGTTAGAAAAGTAAAGTGGAAAAATCTAAATCATCACAAAGACCAATAACAATGCATTATCCTGTACATACTTTTACAAAAAGGTTCCAAAACACATATTAAGTGAGATTAACCATTCCAATATTTGTTACCAAATATTGAAATCGTCCAGCATCAAAAGGTTTAGTTAATAAATCAGCCACATTATCCTCTGTGGCTACCCTATCTGGTTGTATTAAACCTTTCTCAAAGCAATCTCTTATAAAATGATGTCTAATTTCTATGTGTTTGGTTTTAGAATGATGTACAGGATTTTTAATAATGCATAAAGTACTGTTATTGTCTACAAAAATCTTGGTATGCATAAAATTATACCCATAATCCAACAGCTGGTTCTGAATCCATAAGACTTGTCCACAACAAGCAGCTGCAGCAACATATTCTGCTTCAGTTGTAGAGTTTGCCACCACTGTTTGTTTCTTGCATTGCCAAGATATCAATCTACTCCCAAGAAATTGGCATCCACCAGTTGTGGATTTTCTATCAAACTTGTCACCACCATAGTCACTGTCTGAATATGCAATAAGATCTAATGGAGAATCTTTTGGGTACCACAAGCCAAGATCTGGATAACATCTTAGGTACCTAAAAATTCTTTTCACAGCAAATAGGTGACATTCTTTGGGAGTCACTTGATGGCGTGCACATGCACACACAGCAAACATGATGTCAGGTCTTGAGGCTGTAAGATACATCAATGAACCAATCATTGATCTATAATGCCTAACATCCACATCCTTTCCAGCTCCAATTTTTCCCCAAGGGTGTTCCCTATGCATAGGAGTGGAAGCATCCTTTTCATGTGGAGAAAAACCATATTTCTTCAAGATTTCAGCGACATACTTGTCTTGGGAGATGAAGATACCATCTTCTTTCTGCTGAACTTGTAAACCTAGAAAGAAGTTCATCTCACCCATTGCACTCATCTTGAATTTATCTGTCATGAGCTTGGAAAAGTCCTCACTCATTTTTGGATCAGTAGACCCAAAAATGATGTCATCAACATAGACCTGCACAAGCAACACATGTTTTCCTTTCTTCTTTGTGAATAGTGTCTGATCTATGGTGCCCCTCTTGAATCCATTGTCCACTAAATATGTAGACAAGGTACCATACCATGCTCTAGGGGCTTGATGAAGTCCATACATAGCTTTCTTCACTCTATAAACCTTGTCTGGATTTTCAGGATCTTCAAAACCAGGAGGTTGCATGACATATACTTCCTCAACAATTGTTCCATAGAGGAAAGCACTCTTCACATCCATTTGATAAACAGTGAAGTTCATACAAGAGGCATAAGCTAGAAAAATTCTTATAGCTTCAATTCTTGCAACTGGTGCAAAAACTTCTTCATAATCAATTCCTTCCTCTTGTGTATATCCCTGAGCTACCAAACGTGCCTTGTTTCTGACCACAATACCCCTTTCATCTTTCTTGTTCCTTAGAACCCATCTTGTCCCAATTGGTCTCACATATCTAGGACAATTAACCAGCTCCCAAACATCTTGTATAGCAAATTGGTGAAGCTCATCCTGCATTGCTTCCACCCAACTTGGTTCTTTGAGAGCATCAAAAATCTTCTTGGGTTCTTCCTGTGACAGAAAACAGGCAAACAAACATGCTTGTACAAGAGGGGTATCAACCTTCTTGTGTATATTGGCAATAAATCCACCAAGACTTTGATGGGATCTTCTTGTCTGAACTAGAGCCATAACATCACCAATGATCTGAGATGAGGGGTGATCCTTTGCTGTGGAAGTGAGAACTCCTCCTTCAAAAAGTCTGGTGTCCTCAACTTCATGCTCCATGTTGCCAATATCTTCTTCATCAGACTCTCTTTGATCAACATGAATATCTTCATGAACATTGGAAGGTCCACCTTGTTCAAAATGGGAAGAGAAAAGCTGTGTAAAGGTGTCACCAAAGTCTGATCCTTGTTTGTCAGCGCTTGGGCTAACAACGCTTGAACTGTTGTTGTCAGCGTCTAAGCCATCAGCGTCTGAATTTGTCTTGTCAGCGCTTGATTTCCCTTTGTCAGCGCCTGAAGAAGTATGCATGTTTGTATTTGGTGGTATTTGAAAACCACCATTATCTTTTCTAGCAGCAGCAGCAGCAGCATAATACTCATCTGTCCATATAGGAAGTGTAACATATTCTTGTGTGGGTGATGATATAACTGCTGGTGGTCCATCCTCCTTAGAAACCTATATACCTGAAACATTACCAATTCTCTTTTCCAAAACACTTGAAGTTACCTTCACAATGTCTGGATCAGTAACAGGCATATAATTTAAAGCTCTAGATAAAGGTTCTAAGTCAAACAACCAATTTGGACCACTTTCAGGATCACTAGGTTTACTCTCTAAAAACCTAACATGTACTTTTTCAAGTATACGTTTTTCCTTTTTAATGTAAACCCTATATCCTTTGCTCTGCACTGAATAACCCATGAAGTAGCCTTCATCACCTTTTGAGTCAAATTTACCTAGGGCCTCACTAGTTTCTAAAACAACTACATGACATCCAAAAGGCTTGAGAAAGCCAATATTTGGCTTCCTTCCCCAAAGTAACTCATAAGGTGTCTTATTATGTATTTTGTTGACCAATGCCCTATTTTGAACATAACAAGCTGTGTTAACAGCTTCAGCCCAAAAGGCTATAGGAAAGTGGGCATCAGCCAACATGGTTCTGGCTGCTTCAATTAGGGTTCTATTCTTCCTTTCAGCAACCCCATTTTGCTGTGGGGTTCTAGCTATGCTAAACTGCCTAGTAATCCCTTTCTTGGCACAAAAATCATCTAACAACTGATTTCTAAACTCACCCCCATTGTCACTTCTAATAATTTTGACCTCATTACCATTTTTCTTTTCAATCTGGGTAATGAAATTAATCAAACTTTGGGCAGTTTCACTTTTCTTGGCTAAAAAGAAAGTCCATGTAAACCTGGAAAAATCATCAGTGATAACAAAACAATATGATTTACCCTTCAAACTTTCTATATTAGTTGGACCAAAGAGGTCCATATGCAATAAGTGAAGTGGTTTAGAACTAGAGTGCACCTGTTTAGACCTGAATGAGACCTTGTGCTGCTTGCCCTTAAGACATGCAACACAAGTGTGGTCATTGTGGAAAGCTTTTTCAGGCAAACCATCAACTAAACCAAGCCTCACAAGTCTATTAATATTCTTAAAGTTTATGTGCCCTAATCTCCTGTGCCAAAGATTACTTTCATCTACTGAGGCTTTAGCATAAAGACATGACATCAGTTTATTATTTACCTTAATTCCATTAAGATTCACATTATATATGTCTTTATGCCTTGGTGTTCTAAAATCTATGTATTTTTCCTCAGGGAGCTTATAATCTTTGCTTAACACCAAGCACTCAGTATCTGTGAAAAGAACCTTATTTTTGTTATCACACACTTGTGATACACTAAACAAATTATAATCCAGTTCTTTTACCAAGAAGACATTCTCAAACCGTAGGTTGTTGGTGACAAGGGTTCCTTTTCCAGTGATGGTGCCGTAGCCCCCTCCAAAGTATACCTTATCATCATCCTGAATAGGAGTGAAGTTTGTCAGATAGTCTTCCTTTCCTGTCATGTGCCTTGAGCATCCACTATCCCAGTATCCATAATCATTGATCTTCTTCTGAATGCCCTGCACATAAAGAAAACACATTAGTTTTGTTTGGGAACCCAAGCCTTGGAAGACTTGGATTCATCTGGTTGTTCAACAAGAACAGACTTGGTTCTCATAACAACCCCATTTTCATCCCTTTTAGAATGAAATTCCCAGTTAACCCCAATTGGTGTTGACATTGCTTTTGAAATATAATGAAACCTGTTGCATGTCATAGAAACACCAGTAAAATTAGAGTTTTGGTCTTGTTTTGGTCTCCATGTTAAGCTAGTAGAAGCTTTAGACCTATTTCCCTGTGGTTGCAAATACCTAGGTTTGGCAGTGTGTCTGTCAGCGCTTAAATTGCTCTTGTCAGCGCCCCGATTGCCTTTATCAACGTTGTACCTAGGGTTTGCTACAGGAACCCATTGCCTATTGGACCAAGTGTTTGACTTTTGAAAAGGTCTTAGGCCTTGTGTGTTAGACCCTCTAGAAAAGAATGGGGCTGGTCTAACAACTTGTGAACTTTTGTTCACAAAGGTATTGGGTCTGACAGTGTTTGACCTATTTTGACTTTTGTCAGCGCTGAAATGGTTCCTATCAGCGTTGACATTGGAAGCGTTGACACATTTGTATGCCAAATGTGAGAAGCTACCACATGTGTAACAAGCTTTTCTAGACATAGTCTTAGGTCTAGAAGCAAAGAAGCCTGTTCCATGATTACTTACTTGGCTTTTTAGTGACCTAGTATTCCTATACTTCTCTGCATACTTAACACTAGGTTTTCTAACAGTTTGTGGGCCAAGGTCAACAGCTTTGCCAGTGGTAGGGTGTGTGATCTTAATAGGTTTAGGATCATTGGACTCCACAATTGGTATCATGTTTGGTGTGGGCTCATTTGGACTTTCACACAACAACCCTCCCTTAACAAACAAGGTGTGGTTAGCTTTCTTCCACTCATCTAGGTCAGTCAGTTTTTGCTTGTATTCCTCAACTGGGGAAGTCACTCTAGGTGGAGGAATGAATTCCTCCTCTTGGCATTCTGGCAAGCCAGTCCAAGATAAATCCTTTGATTGGACACCATAGAAATCCCCAGCTGGTGGTGGAACACCAGTATAATTATTCATCCCAATCCCACTCATATCCTTAGAGTCTCTTTGTTTACTAACACACTCTCCTAGGGATTGTGTGGCCTTATCAAATCTCTGGATTTTAAGACTCACATTATCTTTATTTTTGTTAGCCTCCTCTAACTGAGCTATCAAATCAAGATTAACCCTATTTACTATATCTTGAACATCTTTACTCTGATGTAACTCATGTTTTAAGATATTTATTTGATCCTTTAAATCAAACTCCATTTTCTTATACTCAGCTACTGTCTTTTCTGTTTGGGTAAGAGCAATTTGATAATTAGATACTTTGCATCTTTCAGTACTTGCCTCATCTAATAATTTTACTATCTCTTGATTTAGTTTTTCAGTATTTAAACGACAACCCTTAGAACAGAAAGCATCATCATATACCTCATTATCTGATGAAGAGGAGGAGTGTGCCATGAGAGCATATTCAACATGCTCTTCTTTAACTTCAGCAACCAAAGCTCTGTCCTCTTCCTCATCCTTGGCCATCCAGCTCCAGTCCCATTCTCCAACACCATCAATTTGTTGAACAGCAACCATGGCCTTGGGATCTTGGCTCTTAACCATTTGGCTTGAGGGCTTACCAGCATCAGATCTTCTTGGAGATCTACATTCCCTCATGAAGTGCCCCATCCTATGACAGTTGTAGCACTCAACCTTGGACTTGTCAAAGCCAGCAACATCCTTAGCATTAAAGGTCATCTTCTTCTTGAACCTTTTAATAAACTTGTTTGCTCTTAAGCTTACAAGAGCCATAGTCCACTTGATGTCCATCTCTTCCAATTGTTCATCACTTATCTGCTTAAGATCTTCATATGTAATCCTTGAATCACTGGGCAAAGAAGCAATGAATGCACACACAGTATCTAGATCTAAACCAGCAGGTTTAAGTCTATCAGCGCCAAAGTTGTGTGTGTCAGCGCTTGAGTATAAAGCGTTGACAGGATATGATCCAGCGCTGACAGACTGACATCCAGCGCTGACACCTTGAGATCCAGTGGCTGGATGTCCATAGAAGTTCATGGAATCAAATTGGCCTTCACTTTGTGAGAAGAAGGCCATGTTACTACTGGAAGATTTATTATCATTATCCAATTGCCATTCATTCTCCAACAGTCTTAGTTTGTTGAAGATGTCATCAAACCTGGAGGTCTTGTGGGTATTATTGACAAGAATGGATCTTGTCTCAATCTTCCATACATCACCAAGACTTTTGAGAAAAGTAGCATTCAATTCAGGGTCATCAATCTGTGTTCCCATGAAGGAAAGTTGACTTGTGATGTCAAGAAGTCTACTTCTCACACTGCTGAGATTTTCATTGGGTTGAGCTTTAAAGACAGCATACTCATGCAAGAGTTGCTTCTTCTTTTCTTCTTTTGTGTCAGCATTGCCACCATGTGCTACTTCAAGAGCTTCCCAAAGCTCTTTTGCAGACTCAAAGCGTTTGTACTTGTGCTGATTCTCATGACCTAGGGCGTGTTTCATGATGTTCAAGATTTTCATGTCCACCCTCTTCTTGGCTATATCTTCAACAACTACAGCTCTCCCATCTCCAGGCTTTTCCTTCTTATCAGCTTCAGGACAATTAGGAACAGCTGTCCTTGTGGCAATTGCAGCAGCAATCTTTGCTGCTTTGTCGAATGTGTTCCCATATTCGACAATCTCCCAAAGAGTGTAGTCATGAATAGCTATATATTGCTCAAAATTTGACTTCCAAAGCTCAAAGTTCCTGGCATCAAACATGGGAATTTTGATACTAGGATTTGAGGAGATGTTTTGTAGTAAAGCAGCAGGTTGATCTGTGCCAGACATGGTGTTTTTAGGGTTTTTGGTGTTTTAGGGTTCTTGCGTTACTTAAAGATCAAAAGTTTCTCAACAAGCTCTGATACCACTTGTTGATCCCAAACTTAGATCGATTAAGCTTTGTGTATACGAGACTAGATCAAGTACTACACGTAGAGAAACCTTTGCTTATGAATAAAGTAACAAAGTGTTATGCGGAATTAACACTTGATCTAAAACACAAAGATGTTAAACAAACTTTCACTTGTATTAGAATAAACGAACTTGATTACAATGAAAGAGGTTTAACTTGCGAATACTTATAAAAACTTACATTAACCTAAAAGACCTTCTTTTATAGATTAAGAAGTCTTGTACAATAAGCTACGAATCAACTATTCTAGGTAAAGATAATAATAGAAAATACAATGTCGAGCTTATCTTTACTAGAAGTATTCTAGAATATAATAAACGTGTAGCTCACATCTTCCATCAGTGCTTGTCTTCAATCTGTCAACGCTTGACTTTAACTTGTCAACGCTTATGCTATCAGCGCTCACTTTGCTCTTGTCAACGCTTGAGTTGTTCTTGTCAGCGTTCAAGTGATCTGGCCTTAATTTATTCCCAACAATTGTGTTTGACAATAAATGTCTTTATAATTTTTCGTGATCAAAACTAAGAAAGATCAATTAATACTAACAATGTTTTTAGGCATTGCTTTGCATTAACATATTGAATACTACCCCGAGACTGAGATAGCTCGGATGGAGCATGAGCTATGGAATTTACAAATGAAAAATGATGATATTGAAGCTTACAATAATAGTTTTCATGAGTTTGTCTTAATGTGTCCTAAAATCGTTCCAGATGACAAAAAGAAGATAAAAAGGTATGTCAAAGGCTTTCCTGAAAGGATTAAAGGGCACATTACTTCATCAAAACCTTCCTCCCTACATGAAGCGGTAAACATGGCTCGGAAATTGGTCGAGTAGTCTGTGGAAGGTAAAGCTGCTAAGTCAAATGCTAATAAAAAGTAGAAATGGGAGGATAATAAAGGAAACAACCAAGGGAATAATCAGGGCAATAACCGTAACAACAATCGAGGAAACAATAGAAACTCCAACAGGAACAATAACCGACAAGCTAACAAGAGACAACAACCATGTATGCAGTTGCTCCTGTTGCTCCTATTTCTCCTGTTACTCATGTTGCTCCTGTTGCTCCTGCTGCTCCTATTGCTCTTGATGCTCCTGCTGGCAGACGAGGTTATACTGGGAATCTGCCTAAGTGTGATATATGTAATTGCATCATCCTGTTGGTGTGTGTCCTCCTAAGTGTGAAACTTGTAAGAGGATTGGCCATAATGAAGGGAACTGTAATGTGGTGTGCTTTAGCTTTGGTGAAAAAGGTCATTTCCAGAATAGGTGTCCAAAGGCTAAGGAACCGCATAACGATGGAGCTCAAGGCAGGGTGTATCAGGTGGGTAATAACGCTCAACAGAGTCCTCAGGTGGTCGCGGGTACGTATATTCTTAACGATCACTATGTTAGTGTTTTGTTCGATTCTGGTGCTGAGAAAAGTTTCGTTTCTTCTGTCTTTACTCCTTTCATTGATATTACTCCTTCTGCTTTAGACACTAGCTATGAAGTAGAATTAGCAAACAGTAAGATTGTTAGTACCAATACAGTCTTGCGTGGTTGTACCCTTGACTTGCTTAGTCATTTATTTTTAATCGACCTTTTATCGACGCGTCTTGGCAGTTTTGATGTTATTGTTGGTATGCATTGGTTAGCGTCTCACCGTGTTGTCATTGTTTGCTTTGAACGAATCGTGCGTATTCCTCTTTCTTCGAGTAAAATCTTAGAACTTCGTGGCGAGAAGCCGGATGACAATCCGAATTCTCTTCTTTGTATCAAGGTTGATAAAAAAAAGCTTGATGATATTCGTATCGTTTGTGAATTTCTTGGAGTATTCACATATGACTTGTCCGGATTACCTCCTGTGCGCGAAGTTGAATTTAGTATCGATCTTATTCCAGGTGCTTTACCTGTTGCTAAGTCGCCTTATCGCTTAGCCCCGTCTGAAATGAATGAATTATCGAATTAGCTTAAGCAATTACAAGAGAATTGTTTCATTAGACCGATTCATTCGCCGTGGGGAGCGCCTGTGCTCTTCGTAAAGAAAAAGGATGGTGCAATGAGAATGTGTATTGACTACAGAGAATTAAATAAGCTGACAATTAAGAATCTTTACCCTCTCCCACGTATAGACGACTTATTTGACTGATTGCAAGGTGCTTGCTGTTTCTCCAAGATAGACCTTCGTTCAGGTTATCATCAGTTAAGAGTGAATGAAAATGACATCTCCAAAACCGCATTAAGAATTCGTTATGATCACTTTGAATTTACCGTTATGCCATTCGGTCTTACCAATGCTCCTGCCGTTTTTATGGATCTAATGAATCGTGTTTGCAAACCATACCTTGATAAGTTTGTCATAGTCTTTATTGACGACATCCTCATTTACTAAAAATCCGAAAAATATCATGAAAACCATCTGAGAACAATTTAATTCTTCTGGAGAAAGAAAAGTTGTATGCCAAATTCTCTAAGTGTGAATTTCGGTGGAAAGAGGTTCAATTTTAGGACACGTGGTAAATCAGGATGGTATACACGTGGATCCTACTAAAGTTGAAGCAGTTAAGAATTGGAAATCTCCTAAATCGCCTACTGAGGTCCGTTCATTTCTAGGGTTAGCCGGATACTATCGTATATTCATTGAAAATTTCTCCAAGATTGCCAAGCCTTTAACCCTGCTTACACAAAAGAACAAGTAATACATTTGGCGAATCCTTTTGCTTATTAAAGGAGAAATTTATAATGCTCTAGTGTTAACACCTCTAGACGGACCAAATCATTTTGTAGTTTATTGTGATGCATCCCATCGAGGTTTCGGGTGTGTCTTAATGTAGTAAGGAAAAGTGATTGCTTATGCCTCCAGACAACTTAAAAACCATGAGCAGAACTATACTACCCACGACTTGGAGTTAGGTGCAGTAGTGTTTGCCTTGAAGATATGGAGACATTATCTGTATGGGACGAAAAGTGTGATATACACTGATCATAAGAGTCTCCAGTATATCTTTGACCAAAAGGACTTGAATATGCGTCAAAGGCGTTGGTTAGAACTCCTTAGTGACTATGAATGTGAAATTAAGTACCACCCAGGAAAGGCTAATGTTGTGGCGGATGCCCTATGTCGAAAGGAAAGACTTAAACCTAGGAGAGTGCGGGCTATGAGTATAACCATTCAATCTAGCCTCAAGGCTAAGATTTTAGAAGCACAAAAGGAAGCTACAAAGGACTTTAAGGCTATAGCTGAATTGCTGCGAAGATTAGATGCACAATTTGAAAGGAAAGAGGATGGAACAATTTACTTTGTTAGACGGATATGGATTCCATTAGTTGGAGGAATAAGAAAGGTAATAATGGATGAAGCACATGCTTCAAGATATTCAATACACCCTGGTGCAGATAAGATGTACTACGATTTAAGGGATATTTATTGATGGCCTGTTATGAAGAAGGACATAGCAGAGTACGTCAACAAGTGTCTGACTTGTTCAAAGATTAAAGTAGTACATCAGAAACCTTCAGGTCTTTTACAACAACCAGAAGTCCCTGATTGGAAATGGGAAAGGATTACAATGGACATAGTCACAAAGTTTCCCAGAAGCAGTGGTGGTTTTGATGCAATTTAGGTTATTGTTGATAGGTTAACAAAATCTGCTCACTTTCTCCCTATCCGTGAGGATTATAAAACGGAAGGATTAGCTCGAATTTACATCAATGAGATTGTTGCAAAACACGGAGTACCGGTGTCGATTATTTCTGATATGGATGGTCGTTTTACGTCTTATTTCTGGAAGACACTTCAAAAGGCGTTGGGTACGCAAGTATTAATGAGTACGACATATCACAAAGAGACGGATGGACCAAGTGAATGCACTATCCAAACTTTGGAAGACATGTTGCGGGCATGTGTTATGGATTATGGAGGAAGTTGGGACACTCATATACCTTTGGTCGAATTCTCCTATAACAAGCGTTATCATAAAAGTGTCAAGTGTTCGCCATTCGAGGCATTATACGGACGTAAATGCAGATGGCCAGTGATATGGAATGAAGTAGGTGAAAGTCAACTGATAGGGCCTGAATTAGTCCTAGAAACTACATACAAGATTGTACAGATTAGGGAAAGACTGAAAACTGCTAGAGGTCGTCAAAAGTGTTACGCAGACAAACACGCACACCTCTTGAGTTTCAAGTCGGAGACTGTGTGTTGCTACGAGTATCTCCATGGAAGGGTAATGCGAGGTTCGGCAAAAGAGGAAAACTTGCACCATGTTTTATAGGACCATTCGAGATCATTGAGCGTGTTGGTTCGGTAGCCTATCGACTGAAGTTATCTCAGGAGTTAAGTTGTTTTCACAATTTATTCCATGTTTCCAATTGACAATTCTTTCTTCTGAGTCGAATTTACTCATCTGTGGAAATCGTCTTATTTGACAATTGACAATTCTTTCTTGTCCAATTCTCCCGTAGTGAGATTCTTAGGAAAAGTATCTGATTACCGAGTGTTGATACCCGACTGGATGTATTGACGTTCTTATCATTTCTTATGATTTGATTTCATTTGAATGACCTGGGTAACGATCCGAGGAGCTTTCGAATGCGTACTCAAATTATGAAAACATGGGATATATTCATATTCGCTAAATGTTTTCATCTGTATCTGATTTGAAATTCTCTCGCGTAGATTATGCGTTGACCTTACTCTTTTGAGGTTAGTTATGTCTCCTGATATCCTTGAATTTGTGAAAGATCATGAGTTATTATTAGTCTTTTGAGAAGTTCACATCTTGCCAACGGCAATGAAACTGGAAAGTTGATAGTGCCAGTAGAATGGATTGATTGATTATGACATGACGACATTGTCTTAATTGATGGGAACTCGAATAGAATTACCCTAAATGATAAGATGTTGATTATCAAAAGTGATCTAAATAATTCTTGATGGATGACAATATCCTGCATTTAGACTTGAAATTATACCATGAATGGTTGTGAACTAGTCATAGATATTATAATCTAGAAAGAACCTAATATGAATTTATTAAAAGATGTTTCTGTTATCTGAAACCTTAGGAGGTATTTATTGGTAAATTACCTAGACTTTCCCCATTAAGGCAAGTTGAAATTGGTATTGATTATATTTCTGGTGCTGCACCTATGGCTTGTGCACTGTATGTCAGCACCATCTGAATTAAAGGAATTACCGTACAACTGAGAGAGTTGTCAGAGAAAGATTTTATTCTACCGAGCTCGTCATCATGAAGAGCTATGGTGTTATCATTCCTTATATTTATAGATTACTGTAAACTGAGTAAATTGACAATCGAAAACGATATCCATAACTCAAAATGGAAGATTTGTTCGATCATTTACAAGGTTCTAGCGTATGTTTTAAAGATTTGATCCATGGCATGGTTATCATCAACTTTGCGTCCGCAAAAAAGATAATGTATTCCAATCACTACATCCGGTACTTTTAATGAACATTATGAGTTTCACATGATGTCGTTTGGATTGACAAATACACACGTAGCATTCATAAATTTGGTGAATCACGTGTGAAGGCTGTAATTTGATAAATTCATGCTTGCGATCATTAAGGATCATTTGTTTGTTTATAAGAATAAGAAGGAGTTAATAATTATTTGTAGACTGCCCTAAATCGGCCGAGTAATGAAAACCTGTAACTTGAATTTTTAACATGTGATTTAGGACTTAATCATTTACATTATTTGACCGTGTGATTAATAGAAAATGGAAATATGTTTTGACAAATGTTTTAACAAAGGATTTTAAAGGGATTATTCCCTTATAAACAAAACATTTAACTAAACTCCTGTTTAGGGGTAAATGTTTTTGTATACCTCAAGACAACCTAAGAGGGATTGAGGAAACCTTTTAAAGCATGACTTGAAATTTGAAACGATAATTTTTGCATTTCAACTAAGAAAACTTTGACCAAAGTATAAACAAAGGTTTTTTGAACATTTACGAATCTTATTAAATATTTTCGATAAATCAACAAAAATCTTGTTAATTAAATTCATATTTATTTTGAACATTTTTATATAATTCGTCGAACTGAGAAATTTAAAATTTTAACGTTTACGTTTCATAAAAACTTAATATTTATTGTTAAATTTATGTGTAATAATTATCGATGCTTTAAAACATCGGATCAAGCCAAACTGATAAAAATAATAGTTGAGATAGAACTAAGACTTAGAAAATATGAAGGAATAATTTTGAATTAATACGGTCATGTTATATATTTCATCAGGAGAAAGTGAATGTAGATACTGACACATTATATAGAAAGGATAAAGAATCAATTAAGATGTATTTCTTAATAATGACTGTGCAAAATAAATTTCCGAACAATATAAAAATAAACGATGTTTGTAAAAAGGATAATATAGATAATAAAAAGGGGTTCGCGGCTAATGTGAACCATTAAAATTGAAAAGCCGATAACGTTAAATGATTAAAAGGCCACTTGTGGTTGCCTAAATATGGAGGATTGTGAGATATAGTTATGTTGGAATCTTGTAAGTATAAGTATTCTATTCCTGTCATTTCCGATTTAATGTATTATTATCTGAAGAAGTTGTACTAATGGAAAATTATGAAGGCAGACATCGCCTCATACATTAGTAAACGTCTAACTATTACAAAGGTCATCATCTGAATTTGATTCGATTTGGTTCATCGTCGACAGACTGACCAAATCTGCTAATATCATTCTCGTTAATGATAAATTCTTGATGAAGAAATCGACTCTTTGTATTTAAAGGAATTGTGTAAACATAGTGTGCCTGTATCGATCATCTCTATCAAGATCCTCGCTTCGCATTGAATTTCTAGAGATTTGCTCAGAAGTCATTGGGAACGAACCTTGATGAGAGTACTGTTTACCACCCCAATCGAAGGGACGAGGTAAAGTAACGATACAAAATATTAGAAGTGCTATTTTATGTTTGAATGATTGACCTTTGGTAATGAACCATATAATTGTTTTCCCTTTGGAAAGATTATCATTGATAATTATCGTGTTAGGATCGAGATCGAATCTTGTTAGGATCTATATGAGAGCATCTGTAATCAGGAGTTGGGATGAAGACACCCGACATACACTCATTGTGATTTGGACATGTCTTTTAGGTTTAAGGTTGCCTATGATGACCAACCTAACCTTACAAAATACCTGACTCGCGAGACTTGAAATGATTGTTGAAATTAGGATCTGATTATTGACTGCCGGTAGTGGACAGGAGGTTATGCGAATATGAAATGTAGATCTTGAAGTGCCAGATGGGTAGCGAAGTTATGCAAAATTTTTAACCATGGAAAAATGAATTGATGATCTGGAAGATCATGGGATATAAGTCCCCGTTGTATGGGATCATTGAGATGATGTAAAAGTTGGTTTGAAAGGCATATAAGCTGGATCTACCCTTGGACTTCAAGAGCTGCGTGAATTATGTTTCGTATATTGAACTTGATAAAATGTCTATCAAATGAAAATCTGATTGTTTCTTAGTAATGTTTAGATCGACGAAAAGTTGCATTCATAAAAAACCCGTGAACATCATGGATAGAGAGAGTAAGTCAACATTAAGCCTGATCTTATTCCCGTAGTCATGTTTGATGAAACTCGCGTATTGTAATGGATTACACTTGTGAGAAAAGACCAAATGTGGAGGAAATACCCACATGGCTTTAACTCTATAAGAAGCGAGTAGTAAGATGATCTTTGAGGACAAAGATCCTGTTTAGGGGTAAATGTTGTGACAATCCGTCAATTTATGGTTGATATTTTATTCTCAGATATTATTTAAAAACATTATTTTAATGTTATATTATGAACTCACTTATTTTTGGGAACAAATTTGGATTTAATACCTGAAGTAGCATCGACTACGTCTAAACCGGAGGATTCGACGTTACGTGCTCACGTTTACATACACCGTTTTGGTGACAGTCTGACATTTCAGAAAAATAAATTTATCCGTGAATATTATTTTGAGATTTTAAATTTATGTTGGTTCATAAACTCACAAATTTACGAGAAGAGATTAGGACTTACGATTTTAATTTAACGTCCTTTACGACTAAACCGAAAACCCTAGGTTTACGTATTTACGTTTTTGAACTCCGTTTTTTATGAGACAATTTTTATTAGATTCGTTTTGTGTCGTTGATTCATAATTTATAAAAACGTTTTTCGTAAAAGGACCCGAGGGCACGCAAATCGAGGAAAATAGAATCGAGGAGTACCCGTAATTAAATGGGGATGAGACAAGTGGGACACTTGCCGCACCCCCACAAACCCACGGCCAAGACTAGGGACACCACATCAAAGATGTGGCACCCTTACACTTATTAAGTTACACATGTAACTTAAGCTTCAATATGAAGCTACCTCATCCCACTAACTTGTCAAAACCACTAGCTAAACATTCACACATTTTCCTCACATGTAAACCACTCCTCTCTCTCCCTTGGCTCTTCTTTGTGTCGTCCCTATCGCCACCACCACCACCATGTTCATCAAATTTTCCACCATAAATCTTATGTTTAACTTGCATAAGATGGAAACCTATAGAAGACTTGAAGATTGGAGGTGATTATAACATCCAAGGAGGAGTTACTATGGAGTCTTGGGGCTGATTTTCCACAAGGAGTTCTTGAAGAATGGTGGTCTTGAAGATGGTCTTTGTTTATCACAAGTTTCTCCATCAAAATCCATGTCTTGATCATAACCTACATCATCATGGTGGTATAAAGATTGTTCTCCTCATCCTCTTGTTATTTTTTATTATGTAATCTTGTATTTCTTTCACTTATGTATATGTATATAATGATGAATGATGATTAAAAATATTGTGTGGGGATTTGGTGTTGATAAACATGGTTAAAAAGATGAAAAACTATAGGCTAAAATCTTGTTTAAATTGTTGGCTGTATAAAACAGTAAAGAACCATGTGATGAACTGATAAAATGGCATAGATTAATGGATATACAGTAAGCTATGACTCTTGTACACATGTGAGAGTTGGCCATGCAATGGAATCATTAGGATGAGTGAGATATGATCAAAACAAGCTTAGAGTACAAATCTGAGTTCACTGTTTTGGACGATTTTAAAAAAATACTTAGATGATGATTCAACAGTAGCTATAGAAGAGTTAAATGGATCACATATCATGTAGTTTATGTCATAAATATTAGAGCTTCTATCTCCATACAGAACTCTAGATATGGCTGTTTTGGTGAACATGAAAGTAAAAATCAGATTTTGAGAAATTAAAGTATAATAGTATTATATAAGCACTCAAATAAAAATAGTATAAAATGTGAATTAAAACCCACTAACTTATATAATACATTCATATAAATATGTATAAGGATAAATAAATGGAAATTTTTATAAAGTTGGTAGTTTTATAAGTTTTATAAGTTATAAAACTATAAACATGATTTTTATGACTTTTTCGGCTATTACCGTAAAATTAACGTTTTTGTTAAATAAAATAGACGGTTGGACCCGTCTAATGTAAACTTTTATAAACTCATATACTGATATATAAACATATATAACAAGTAAAAACCGATAAAACCCGAACTATATAACATACGGACATTAACGGACTAAGTTAACGTTATTGGACTAATAATACAACAAAATAGGCTAAAACACTTATAAACTTATTTATTGAGCTTAACCCATTTGGGCCCAACATGTAAAGTATAAATACTGATAAAACAAGTATGAAATGGATTAATACAAGTTAATGAACTTATAATAGGCTTATTGGACCTAAAATACGTAAATAGGTAAAACTAGTAAACTAGTAAGAAGTTACCAATACATAAACACTAAAATGAGTAAAAGAGAATATGTAAACCCACTTAATCATCATATATATAAAATCATCATATGTATACATAATTGTTATTTTTATAAAGTCATTGGACATGAGTCTAAGACGAGTATTATTTGTCTAGGTTTCCGTGATTGAAGCACGTACCGTACATCCAAATCGCCGATAATCGACTTCCCACATCAACGTGAGTTTATAGCCTCGCACTCTTTTAAATGTTTTTATGAAATGTTTTATAAACCCGCGAGGGAGATAACATGTTAGTTTTTATGAAATAGGACACTAGTTGTCCGATTGTTTGTTTATTGATTTGGACCCGAATGATTGTATGACCCGATAAATGATTAAATGACCCGATAGATGAAATGAAATGGATTATTAAAGTTAGGTTATGTCACTAAAAGTCACATTAGCATGAATTGTGAACTACCGGGATTTGGTAGACGCTTATGCATATAATAGTACTATTTGGGGACGATCACCCAAGTTCGCGCCTTGACGATTGATCCCCGTCGTGCCACATTGATTGGTAAGCGAATTTATGTATGAGAAGACTTACATAGCGTGACCTTTGTGACGACACGCTAATTTAGATGGGCAAATTGAGTTTCGGGCTAGCTACCCGTTGTTTGGTTTAGTAAAGTAACAATGTCATGCGGCTTATAATAATCCAATTAACGAAATACTGCTTTAAGCATTAAATTACGATATATTACCTGACTAGCAATACGGGGTCTTACTATTGATATTATGTTCGTGTTTGGTTTTTCATAACCATATCCATATAACGGTTTTATTTAACTTTATACAACGTCATAAGACGTATTGTATGATGTTTTTACGACATTGGCCCGTATAATGATTTTTAAGGCAATGCCTATATTATGATTTTGATAAGGATTTGTATAAAATAACTTTGGCTATTTTATGGCCTATTATAAAGATTTGTATAAAATGATTTTCAGTAATAATTTTATACCGATGTTATATTGATGGATTTTATTAAACTCTATGAATTCACTCGGCGTTATCGCTGACCTTTTATTTTAACATGTTTTGTCTCAGGTACTAGAAGGTAATTCTCGGGAAGACAACAAGAATTCATGGCCCGCACTTAAATAATCATTTTCCATTCAAATGCTTTGTAAAACCTGTATGAAATACAATGACTTGGGACCTATGTAAACTTGATATTTATGAATGGAAATGCTATATTATTAAACGACGCGATTTTTAAGCGTTGTCTATGATGTGAGTAATGTGCTATCCCGTAACACCAACGAGTCTTCCGCTGTATTAAATTGTGTAAATTTGGGGGTGTTACAGAAAATATGATACAGTACTTTCAAAAAGCCAAGTCATTGATTGAAGGATTGAAGAAGTTCCTAATACGCCAAGTACCTAGAGGGGAGAACAAAAAAGCAGACGTACTCAGCAAGATAGCGTCCACCAGCTTTGCACACCTATCAAAGCAGGTCCTGGTATAGATCTTAAAGACAAATCCATAAAAGAGCAAGAAGTCACATCGGTAGTGGAGGAAGAAGGTCCTACATGGATGACACCGATCGTATACTATCTGACAAAAGTCTCACTCCGACATGACGAAACTGAATCGCGACGAATACGAAGACGCTCGAGGTAGTTCGAAGTCAAGGACATGATTCTTTACAAATGCTCATTCCTTCAGCCATGGCTAAGGTGCATAGGGCCGTGGCACGCACAATATGTCATTAGTGAAATGCACGAGGGATCCTGCGACATGCATGAAGGACCAAGGTCAGTAGTGGCAACAGCGTTGCATAACGGATATTATTGGCTGACCATGCACGCGGACGCACGTGCACTCATATACAAATGCAATGACTGCCATGTACACAGGCCGGTACCGCGTCAACCCCAAGAGGAACTAACACCTATCAATTCCCCTTGGCGATTTTTCAAGTGGGGAATAGACATCGTACGAACTTTTCCTGTGGCCGCAGGTGGAATTAATTTCCTAATAGTCGCGATAGATTACTTCACGAGGTGGATTGAGGCAAAGGCGGTCGCAACAATCACAGGAAACCAAGTAAAAAGGTTCATATTGGACAAGATAGTATGTCGCTTTGGGCTACCTAGAGAGATCGTTTCTGATAATGGAAAACAATTCGCGGAGAACCCAATCAAAGATTGGTAAGCGAAAACAACAGCAATCAAAGGTTCACATCGGTAGCCCATCCACAAACAAATGGACATGTGGAAAGAGCAAATTGGATTCTGGGAGACGGAATAAAGGCGCGATTGTGGGAAAACAACAAAAAATGGGTCGACGAGTTATCACATGTCTTGTGGTCACATCGCACAATGATAAAAACAGCTACGGGCGATACCCCTTTCTCCCTAACGTACGGAACAGAGGCAGTTATCCCAGCCAAAATTGGGTTAAAAACGCTTCACACAGCAGAAGTAGACATGGTCACAAACGATGATGGATTACGGCTGAATCTGGACATAATCGATGAGCAGATATAATTGGCAGCTATCCACGAGGCCAAGTCAAAAGCAAAAATGACGGGTTACTATGATGCTAGGGTACGAAAGACTTCCTTTAGGCCAGGTGACTTTGTGTATCACTCAAACGCGGCCAGCCGCACTGAAAATATAGGGAAACTTGGACCTAAGTGGGAGGGACCTTACATGGTGACAGATGCATTGGGGAACGGCTCATATCGACTGCGCGACATGGATGGTTACGACCTACGGAGGACTTGGAACATTTTCCATCTAAAGAAGTGCTACCTTTGGCAGTGAACTTCTGAATCCAATGTATTATATTTCATTTATCTTTTATATCATGTATTTAAAATCTTGCAAGTATTAATAAAACTGTCGTGGTCCCTAGCTAGTTCCACGACGCATTCAAAAAACGTTTATTTTTTTATCATGCATACGCTTTGTATATATTATATATTGCCTACTAGCGCACGCGTGCACAACGTTTCTAGGAGAAATAAGAGGAATGGGTCTAACCTGCTAACTAGACTCGTCGAGTAAGAGGGATGCAACCCCATCGACCATGGATCATGTATCCTTGTTTGGCCCCCTTGCTATTAATGACGTCGTAGCAAGTTTTACAGCAAGTATATTCTGAGACTGAGAAGACACAATCGTGCACACCTATCAACTGCTCATCCTCACTTGGCTGTCCTTATGGTAGTAGCACACGTAATGAGTCTGCCTCACCCATAAGGACCATTTATCCAAATACACTAATTCATAAAACAACTTTGCGCTATAAACATTAAAGCGTGGAAAAATATACTCATACCAAAAAGAGAACGTGTTCATTACAGGCCAAGTGCGAACATTTGCACATACAAAATACACAAATATTTACAAAGTAGATAAATTGTTGGAAAGTAAATTTGTATCAGAGGAGGATCTCTTCAGCTTCAACAAGGGAGGAAAATATGTTGGGGCGTGGTGCTCTTTCATTTCCTTCTCCATTAGGTCCAGCACGCGCGTGTCTTTCTCAAGCAGTGGCAATGGCAACACAGGGATGAAGGAAGTAAGGTGGGAAGCACCAACAGAAGGCGCAGCCTCTATACCCAGGGCAGTCTTCTTAGTAGTTGCACGACTAGCGTGCGTTGTAAGCACTTCAGACAATGGAACTTCCTTCTCAACCCTAAAAGGGACAAGCACATCCCTGAGATGACCAAATATTGGCACCATCAGCTACTCTAGGGAAGGCTTCAAGTGAAAGTCAACCTGTGTCTCCGCGCCCTCAGCCTTATGGCGCGCCAGAGTGAACCCTTCCATAACAACTTCAAGTGGCAGCTCATGATCATTGTCGCTAAGTTCGAAAGATGGTAGAGGATATACAGTCATATCCTTCAGGGCGGTTGTGAGCTTAGACCCAGCAGCAGGATCATAGAAGGGCACCTCTGCTAAGTCCTTCTTCAGTAATTCGGCTTTGTGCGCTTTCACTAGGCCCTTGGAGGTGCCCTAATTCACCGAAGTAATGATGGACTGGGCGAAGGTGGGCCACATAGTAGGGTCTTCCAGGGCACCCATGGCAGCTAGACACAGACCATGGTGCACCAGCCAACGTTTCTCAGCTACCTATCGCATCAAGAACGGATACAAGTCTTCATCAAACTCAATGCTCAATCTCTTCAGTTGACTGTTGAGATCGCTCACATCACCTTTCACCCTTACGCCCAGCGCATCTACATCAGCCACAAAATGATCCTTTCCCTGATCAAAGGCCCTCATTGCTTCTTGATTAGAGGCCTTTAGCAGATTGAGCTGGGTGCGCTCATCATCAAGCGGAGAGACTAGCTCATCCCTCTCTTCAGTTAAGGAATGGATGAGGGCAGCATCCTGTCGCCCTCTCTCGGTCTCTTGGTTAATCTTTGCTTGCATCTCCCCAAGGGCAAGAATCATGTCCTCAACAATTTGCCCAAGCCTCTCTTTAGTGGACTGGACTTGGGCGGATATCTCTAAGAACCTCTTCTTGATGTGTGACATTAGTTCATGTTTTGCGACGAAAAGTAACTAACTTTGTCTGCAAGAACCGCATCGTTCATCCCTTCCAGTATAGCAGCTCAGCCAGGGGGTACGATGTTGTCCAGGAAGCTGGAACAGTCAAAAGCGTCGGTCAACTCTGATGAAACGAGCAACTCGCAGTCTGGAGCAAACACGGGGTCTTGGGGGAACGTGCTTCCCCCTGATGTTGAAGTTTCCTTCGGAGGGGAAAGTGCAACATCAGCCTTCGTAGAGAAATCTTCCTGGTCATCACTGTTATAAGGAAAGCAGAGATTAGAGGATTACAAAGAAACACAAGTACGATAGTATTAAAACAAAGTCAAGTATTTACCTTAACTTGATGGTGGCAGGAGGAGTTCGTGGAAGAGTCCTCGCAGCATTGTTCTTGATATCTTCTTTAGCCATGCGCGCCTCTATCAACGAGGGCCCAACCCCCGTGCAAGCGGACTTATGAGACGCTGTTGGAGGGCTCCTCCACCTCTTCCCCAACAAAGTAGAGTTCTCATCCTCTTCCTCAAATTGTTGAGCGGCGAGTTTAGCATCCCTAACAAAATTGTGCGATGATAGAGAGGAGCTGAGAAACGGTAGTGGTTGTTCTTGTGGTGGTTGTTGATGTTGTTGTACTGGTGGTTATGGTGGCTGCTCTGTGCCATTGTCTTCTTGTTTTGTGCTACGGAAGCTTCCCAAACTTCTAGTCCATGGTGTTCTTATGCGCACGTTCTTGTAGCGACTCTTCATTTTCCCTCTTGGGGCGAGTGTAGACTATCAAATCATCAGGGAAAGCACCACGAACAAGGTCGAGTATATCCATTGATGTACAACGACAAAACAGACAAACAAGAACTGGTCAAGTTCCCCTATGGTCAGGATCGAAGTAACGTCAAGCAATCCAACTTTTGTTTCAACAAATATATACCATGATTATGGATAATGTATATAGTCATCCCCCTATTATTGTTTTACAAACTTATTTTGCTTCTTTACTTAGTTTACAAAACCTATGAATATCACTCAACTTTTGTTGACGGGTTTTACATGTTTTAGTCTTAGGTAATAATGCTTAATATGCTTGGATGATCATCCGCAGGATGTTGGCAGCTTGGAAAATCTGTGTTATATTTATACTTTTGTTGTAGCTAAAAACTGTCAAAAGTCTTCCGCTTATCTTTTGGTATCTATAAAACTTTAAAACCATGATGTAATGGTACTTATTTATGTTTTTAAACTTGTGGGACCTATGCTTTTAAACTCTGATATATTGTGATGTAATATATATGTCTTTTGTTACGTCATTTTCGAGTCATTTATAATTCATTCTCACTAGTGCCTTGACGTGTTACCCCATTGTTGCCTAGTTGTTCCATGCCTGATTTCAAGGGTCTCACAAACAATGAGGAGCCAGAGTTTGCTCTGGTTCGCACTCGGAATCATAGCATGAGGTTCTTTGGATTTCACCTTTATTGTAATGATTTTGTAGCTTGGTGTACAAGTGTTATTCATTCGTGTTTTGTGTTTTCTCAGGCTTGTTTTTTCTAGTGCTCCGGCTATAGACTCTGCTATTGTTTTCGTACCTACCTCAGGTGTGCCAACTTTTTCTTTGTCCTTCATCTCTGATTCGCCTATTGTTCTGTAGTCGTATGTGGTGTTGTCCATTGTTCTATTTGTTGATACTATTTTATCCGGTAGTCGGTTTGAAGTGGGGGGTCCCTTACAGGTTAGGGATCAGGTGATGGATGATGATTTTTTCCATGGTGAAGTCTTTTCTGAGGGTTGTTCGATTGACTTCTATATCCCTCGTTGGTCCGTGACTAATGTTTCTACGCTGGACAATCCTGATGTTTTCCAGAGTTTGGTTGATCGTGCCACACCACTAGGGTTTCTTAATCAGCTGCGTGATATGGATTTGGAGCAGTTATTTGCCGAGTTAATGTTGGGTCCGCTCGTCAAGTAGGTTTGGGTTCTGAACTTAGAACTCTTTTTTAGGGATGTTTGAGGGAGGTCCATGGGTAGCGTTCGGAGCGTTCCAGTGATCCTCAATTGATATTCGAGAAGGATGCTGAAATTCAGTCTATGAGGGATAAAGTGGCTTATCTTGAGAATGAAAATGTTGTGGTTGTATAGCTTCGCAGTCAAGTCTCTTTTCTAGAGCATGCGAAGGCTTCTTTGTCATCCAGGGAGGCTGAAAACGAAGTTTTGGGAAGCCATGTTAACTTTCTTTACAAGTCTGTTGATGGTCTTAAGGCTCGCATTTTGGAGCTTGAGGTTTTGTGTGGTGGCTTAGCTGATCAGCTTTCTGGCAAAGAGTCTGCTATGTCCAAGTTGAGCACTCTTCATTCTTTTCTTGGTAAAGAGGTGTTACCCTGATTTCTAACTACTGCTACTGCCCAACGATGGATTGTAGGTTCTGGTCTCTGTTTGATTGTAGAACTGTGTCGCAAGTCTCATGCTTATAGTGAATCTTTTGGTCTTGTTATGACTTGTGCCCAGAATTTAGGTATTTAGAGGGGCTTGGAAAGTGGTACCGAGCATGGGAAGGAGGGGAGGTCGTTGGCTCAAGTAGCGGCTTTTTATCCAGAGGCTTAATCGAAATTTCCAAATGCAGTTCATGCGTTTGCTTTCTTGGAGCTTCCTTTCTTAGATTTGTTACAGACTCAAAAGGGGGATGAGGTTGACCTGTTTATGGCTGATGTGCAGTCTGAGAACCGGGCTCAGGGTGGTGGGACGTTGCCTACTTCTACTTTTCAACTTTCCTTTTATAGCATGAACACGTTTCACGATTAGTAATTACAGAAGTTATGTACGTATAATTACACGATAAGTATTAAGTACGTGATAGTACACGATAATTATTAACAGTAACAATTATAATCACGAACATGAAATCATGAACGTAAAAATCACGAACACGTAATTACGTACTTAATTAATATTATATGATTAATATCGTTACATACAAGTATTTAAATATAACACGAACAATTATAACACGAATATACGAACATTCAAACACGTAATTTAGAACACGGGGAAAAGTTTGGGTTTTCGCTTGTGGGCCCTACAAGCCGCGGCACCAAGAGAGACAAGGGGCCAAGCCCACTTAATTTCTAGTAAATAACAAAAATGAGGAAACCTTTTCATTCACAGAGTTTTTCTAAGAAAATCAAAACCATACTCTTTTCTTTCTCTCTCTTTGGTCGGCGGCAACCACAAGCACCAAGTAGGTGTTTGTTTGATTTTTGGTTAATTGAATTTCGATCGTGTTCGTATTATTGTTCTCCAATCTTTACACGTATTCGGTAATCCGTAAACCCTTTTATTTTTATTCTTTTTATTTAATTATTCGAACATTAATATGGATTAAGTAAAAACAAGGATTAAAACATGTCACATAATCATGGGGGGGAATTAAAGGGTTGTTGTGGATTTTTTTTTTGCCGACACTCAAACCGAGAGCCCCATGGCTCTCGGCGTGCCTCGATTTGCACCACCAACCGAGATCTATGATCTCGGTGGTGTTGTATCTCGGTCGGCAGCAGGAACAAGGAACCCAGACGCACGTCGGGGTGTCTTTGTGGTTCGGTTGGGTCTCGGCAGCAGGCAGCCACCACCACCGGCACACAACCGGTGTTGGCGTGGGTTAAGCAGGGGGAACGCAGCGCAGCAGGGGGACCACCGACATACAGTCGGTGGGAACACCTACTGTTGGGCAGCGGCTAGCCGAGAGAAAGGGAACCACCAGCTTAAGCTGGTGGCAGTTTAACGAAGACAGTGGCAACCGACCAAGCCGGTTCACGACATGTCTAAATTAATTACACGGGTTCGGTACATGACTAAAAATGTACAAGTATTTTATTTTTACAAGTATTTATTTTTAACAAGATATTAAATTAATTAAACATGACATGTAATTAATTTAATTAATCATGGACTTAGGTTAATTATTATTTAGAAAATAATACATGTTTTAACCTAAATATTTATTTATTTAAATTTAGACTATAGTATTAATTAATTACGTAAGACATGAATATAATTAATTAATAAACATGACTTAGGTAATAATTAATATAATATTAATACTTGTTTTAACCTAAGTATTTTATACACCTTAATTTAATTAAATCATGCTTATATTTAATTAAATCATATAACCTATAGTTTATTTAATTAACATGATATTATTAATAAACTATACTATAATCACATGACTAATGTTACTTAACCAGTAAACTTAAGCTTATAATATTAGCTTATTAATTCAGCTTAATTCTAAATATAGAAACTTTCTAATTTAGGAAACATACTATTTTTGGAAACTTTCTATTTTTAGAAACTGATCTGTTTTAAGAAGTTAATCTATTTTTGGAAACTTTCAATTTTAGAAAACCTGGTTCTTTTAGAAAGTTACTTATTATTACACAACAAGTTTAATAATACAAGAAATACAAGTAATACTTAATCAGAATACATAGAATACATGATAAATACAGCATAACCTTAAAATCAGTAAAACAAGACATGAACTTATAAAACAAGCTAAGACATGATATAATCAGTTAAGTACTCAGTAAACAGAATATTTATACATGTCCCATATTTATGTAGCATTAGTGAGATCGGAGTAGGACTTCCTTTCGTTCGTCTTTTTCGTTCACTGGACACAAGGTACGGATTTCCAGTCCTTTCAATATGGACATTCTTTCCTTCTTAGGATTCCCCGTTTGCAGCCAACTGTTTTCCCAGTATTTGTTTTATATGTTTGATACTTATGTTAGAATAAGAGCCTAATCCATATACATGCATGACCAGTGTCACCTAGTTATGGAGGTACCATAACCATAACACTAGAGGCACTAGTGTTATGACTTCTCCACGGCGAAGTTATTGCTTGTGGCGTCCCTTTGTAGTCTTGGCCATTATATTATATTCTCATGTGGGGCGTATGGGTGCATCCTAGTTACATGTTTATCATTATTATCAGAGTGATTGCGATGTGTGCCTTGCATCCTTCACTAGGAGCTTATCCCTCCTACCCAGACTATTTAATTAGAGGCAACCCCTCTAATTTCATGGCGAGGTCTCCCCTCCAAGTATTCATGCACGGTGGAACCTCATGACCTATATGGGCTATTTGGCTAATTAATAAAGTTTTACATAGAAACATAAGTCTTTCCAAACTATAAAATCAGTTTTATAAACATGAATCCAGAATACTTAGAACTTATATTATTCTGCTGCTATTAGTCTTTATGCTTACGTTATTCCATGCTATACTTGTATATCCGTGCACTGAGCGTTATGCTCAGCCGTTTTCCTTTCATGTTCCCAAACGGCAGGTACTCAAGGGCGCTCGTAGACTTTAATCGTACGTGCATATGGATTGGAAGTTATCTAGCCTTCTCTACTTTATGCATTTCGTCATACATTTTTCTACTTATTTCCTTGGAAATTGTTTAGTCTTTTTCTTTTACAGTACTTATGTTTATGTGTGATGAGCTTATATTTGGGGAACCGATGTTTGTTTCTGGTATTTCCTTTCATGGTCATTTAATGTTTTTAAGACATTTACCTTGTATGCTTTGATGACACGCCATAACGCGTGACATTTCATTTACCAAAATTGGGTGTTACACCACATTTCATAATTTTTTTTAAATGTATAAAGAAGTAAGTACATAATAATAAGAATAAAGGTTGCCTCTGCCTGCTGGTCGATAGTCGTCTGTGGCTTACATTCGAGGGCTTACACTTACTTAGGACTTTTTATAGAAGTAGGTCTAGATGTAGCACATCTTTTGTAGTTTATAGATGTTATATGTTTCATCCTGTTGGATGATTTTCCTTATAACTTAGCTTGCATGTTCTATCTTCTAGTGCTTTTCTTTCTTCTTGCCATTTGTTACAGTTTTTTCCTTGGTTTTCTTTTTTCTTTGGGATTGTTTCCCTTTGTTCTTCTTTGCAGGCCCAACTTATGTGTGTGGTAAGCCTACTATTTTCCCTCAATTTATAGTGCTCCATGGCTTTTTCTGCTTGTACTGATTTTGCGAGATGCGGATAGCTTGATGAGGTTGTCCTGTTTAGAGCACTTGTTTTTTGTGCTGTTGGTGCTCGTGGTACCAAGAAATCTTAGAATTTTTTATCTTCTGCTTTTACCTTTCGTATGTGGCTTGTTCTTTCTTTTTCTCTAGCTGTGCAGGAGTTATTGATTTTCTCTGTTGCTAGCTTCGGGTTTATACTTGCCTTTAGGTTTCGGACCTCTATTTCTTTGGTTGTTCCTGAGCTGACTGATAGTGTCTTGTATTTTGCTTTCTTGCTCAATTTCTGAGATTTAAGATTTAAATTTTGTTTAGGTTCTATCCTTTTTGGGCTTGTGGTTATTTGTTCTTTTCGGGAGTCTTTTATGTATGATGATCTACCTGTATGGAGCGCCCCTGCTTTTGTCTCTTCTGATAAGAAGTCTATTGACAATTGCTCCCTAATAACTGTCTGAGGCTTGTAGTAGATGTTGTGCATGTCTGGGGCGGTATTCCATTTTTGTGTAACCTCTTCGGATTCCCCACTTGGTGGTTTTTGTTTGATTGGTTGGTTGTGATTACCATTACGGTGTGTGTTTGGGGACGCTTTTTTGATGTTTTAGTTACCGTGACTATGGTTAGCGTTGATGTTTCTTCCACCGTGTTATTTTCCTTTAGCTCTTGGAGTTCCCAACCAACAAACTAGGTTAGTGTTCCTTTGGGTTGTTTCTCCTTTGGTGATGCGGCCTTGATTTCTTCTTTAGGAGGAGATAGGTACGAGGTAAGTTTTTCCTTCGGGATCAGATCTGTAAGCCTTGCTAGTTTTGCTTCTTGCTCTATTTCTTGCTCTTTGGTTCTTTTGAACACTCTGCATGCTGCTTTTCTTCGTAGGAGATTGTTCTCTTTTTTGTTTCTTCTACATTGTTTGAAGAGTTTCAACGGTTTTTCTGCTGGTTATGACATAGATCTTCTCAAGCTGGCTAGATTCCTTCTTAGTTTTTGGATGTTCTTGAGGCTTTGAGTGGGGGGTGATTCAGCTACCTCGTCCGTTTTGCTTGGTTCTGTCGTCATTCCCTTCATTGTGATTATGGTACTTGAGAATTCTTCTTGTTCTATTCCGGATGTGCATTTTCTTGGATTAGGTTTCCTGTTTCGACCTTTCTACCTCTCTAGGTCTTTGTCTGTTGGGCGTATGAGTGTTAGCCTGGCATTCTTTAGTTCCTGTGGTATTTTTGTATTTCTAGGAGTGTCCTAACTTGTGTTGAACGCAATCTTTCATGCTTTTATGCTCTTTATCTAGTGGTATTTCTTTTTAGTATATGTGGAGTATTTGATTGAATATCCGTGTAGGGATTCATCTACTTCTGAAGTGGGTGGCAATCTTGGTGGTGTTCTTAATGAGGTTTGCGAGGCATATGTGCAATTGCCGATTAGCTACCCCGACCTAGCCTATGACTTGTTGTTGTATTCCGTCTCTCATTGTCTTAGCCATCTCTTCACTGTTGGGTGTGATTTCGTTTGCGGACTTGCATTTTCTTTCCCATTTTATTGTCGGATATCTTTTTCGGGTATTTGAGCTGTACTCTGCTACTTTCTTTGTAGTGTTTGTCAGGTTTCTCCTTCTTTGGTTTGACAATTTATCCCTGATGTTCGGGCTGTGTTTTTTGATACGCCTTTGGGCACTTCTTGTATCTTTAGATTCCCTTGCGGTTGTGCCTCTTAGGTCTTTTTTTTAACCATGGTTACCTGCGGGTCTTTGGGTAGTTCTTTTGTTATTATGCATTCTTGCTGTGCATTTGTTTTAACGTGGAACATGGGTGCTCCTGCTTTTATAGGAAGTTTTCTCATTCTGTAAATTTCCCCACTACGGAGTGTGATTGCTCCTCCTAGTACAGAAAGTTTGAATCATTCCGTGTGTTGTTGACGGTACTACTTTTAGTTGGCAGATGCCAGGTCTTCCTAGGATAATATTGTATGGCGAATGTGATTGTATGACTATAAAATTCATTTATGTCTCTGCCTTGTGCACTTTATCCCCTATGAGTACTTGCAACTTTATCTGCCCTAGCGCCATGTGTCTTCACCATTAAATCCTATAAGGGAGGTGGTGGTCGGGGTCATTGTTTCTCTGATTTTCGGTTGTAGTCGTTGAAAACAGTGTTCGTACATGATTTCAAAGGCTGACCTTCCGTCCACATAAACTGTGTCGACATGATGGCCTCCTATCTCAGCTTCTAGGACTATGGGATTTTCATCGGCCTCTGCTTCATCTAATGGTAGAAAAGATATCTCAAATCTTTGGGTGAAATTTTTTACTACTTTTCTTTTCGTGGTTCTCTGCCATGAGTGAATCATAAGGATTGGCGGAGCCTTGTCTCTTGCTGGTGTCTCAGGTTTTTCCACCAATTTTTGTTCATCTTTTTCGCTGCTATTTCTGACTTCTTTAATCCATTGTATCAGCTTTCCGTCTATGTCTAACTCGTCAATTTTACTTTTTAAGTGTTGGCATTCGTTTGTGTTGTGCCCGATATCTCCATGGTGCTCACAATATTTGTTTAGATCTCTCTTATCCGCTGGGGTGGTCATTGGGGGTGGTGATTTGAACTTTTCTCTTTCGAGAGTTAAGATTTCCAATGGTGTTTTTGAGAATGTGAACCTGTCGTTCCTTTTTTCTGGCCTTTGGCTATTTTGGAAATCTGATCTTCTATCGAAGTGGGGCCTTCTATTCCCATCATGCTTCCATGTGGGTGCTGCTTTCTTTCTGGGCTGATGAGCGACCGCAACCTCTCCCCTGAGAAAGGCTACGGTTTCCCTCATTGCCTCATCCATGGTCCTAGGTATATTGTCATGTAGACATTTGATTAGCCCTGGATGTATGATTCCGTGTATGAATCCTGATATTTTCATGCATTATGGGGCTGCTTTAACATGTCGGACTTCGATCTTGAATCATTTCATGAAATCCTCTGTAGATTCTCCTTCCTTTTGTTTGATGTGGTGGAGTTCCACGGGATCTTTGATGCACTTCTTTTCCTGGAGATAGTTTGCTAAGAATGTTGCTTTAAGTCGTCATAGCTGGCGATTGTCTCTGCTGGGAGATCATCAAACCATACTTGGGCATTTCCGATCAATATGGAATTAAACATGTGGCACCACGTAGGCATGGCCCATTTTTCTACTTTGGCTGATGCTTGAAAGATTTTAAAATGATCTTCTTGATCTCCCGATCCATCATATGTCTTGACTTGACTTGGCTTTCTTATTTTCTTTGGGAAATTGAAGTTCCGAATGCGAGGTGTGAATGGGTCAACGTCCTCACATAACCAAGGGCGGGCAAAGTCATCTCTACTTTCTCTTAATTTCGCCTTCTTTGGCCTTCTATTTTTGTCGTCGCTCTCATCTGTCTCTGAGTGTTTTTTAGACGTTGCATCGTCGTTTCGGTTTCGTCTAGTCATAGGAATTATCCTCTTGTGATATTTCTTCTTTAGTCTGTCAAATACTCCTCCGTCCTACGATCCTATCCTGGTGAACGCTTCTGTATCATTACGATTTCTTTGGTCGGTAGAACTGTGTCAGGTTCATGAAGGTGTGTCTCAGATATGTCTGCGGCTTTCCCCTCTATCTGAGGATGCTTGCCTCTCACTCCCCCGTCTCTTGTTAAGCCGTGGGGTGGCGGATTCAGAGTCGTCGGAGAGCTCGTCTCGCTTCCTGATCCTCTTGGAGCTTTCCCCGTATGTAAGGCGTGCTTTCACAGACTTTAGCTTCTTCTCATGTTGTTCTTCTTCTTGAAATGTTTCGACGATTACGGGTAACAACTGGTCGAAGTGTTTATTGCAGAAATACCTGATGGTGGCATCGGATGCTCTCGACTCAGGGTTCTTTGTACCTTTGTTTTTTTTCTCAACACCTGTGTTCTGCACAACGGACGTGGCAGGTGTTGGGGGGGTCTCTTGCCTGATCGCCCATTTTGGAACGAGATTTTTATGGAACGCAGTTGTGTACCGGGTCCCATGGACGACGCCACTTGTTAGTGTAGTGATCGTTCGGGGTCGAAAGTAGATCTATGTACTCGTCGGGAAGTACTTAGATACCTTGTGTTATTAAAGGATCTTGTACTATCAAGAGATGTAATTGACCATTTCCTGCACACGTAAAGTAATACTGTTAGACCTTACCGTAGGGACGGACCCCATGATTAGACTTCGGCGTGAGAGTAAGTATTCATATCGTCCAATATATATGTGCTTGTAAAGATGAGTGAGAAAATCGTACCTCGTTTGGAGTGCAAGTGGGTACTATTTATAAGAAAAAGCACTAGGCATTTCCCTATTTCTCGGATAGTACTTGAGAGTGGGTTGAGAGTGGGCCTTTGTGGTCCAAAGGCCCATTTGTCTGTTTTTTGTCTAATCGTGTCCTGCGGATTGGTTCTTTGAGGACCTATCTGTAGGAGTCTCAGACATGCTTGCTGGAAGTATTTCTGGTCATTGTGTTGCGGCTCCGCTTGCTGGGAGCGGATCCGCTTGGAGTTTTTGCCACCATGGTGGGCTTTTGTGTACTTGGGTCAAGGCCCAAGGTTTGGTGTATGATTTTAGGCCCAATGGTTCGTATCCATGCTATACTCCATCAGTGACAATGTATGCTTGTCACTTACTATTAGGAAGACCTTGGGAGTATAACCGTGACCTAATTCATAATAGGATGGCTAATACTTATAGTTTTCTATTTAGTGGCGTGAAGATAACCTAAATGCCGAATGAACATAAAGAAATATTCAACAAGCCTATTGGTACTTTTCTTACTCGATACCAATTTAAGGAGGTGTTGGAGAAGGTGGATGATGTTTTGTGTTGATAGGAAAGGAAGTGGTTGAAGATAGCAAAATTCCTGAAGCTATGCTTCCTTGATTGATGATTTTTCTAATTTTTTTCCTGATGATTTGCTTGATGGGTTGACACCATTGCGTGACATCCAACATCATATTTATTTGGAACCTGGTTCACAGTTGCCCAACAGGCCACATTATAGGATGAGTCTCGGGTAGCATGAGGAGTTACATAGGCAAGTTGAGGAGTTGGTTTCTAAAGGTCACGTTCGTGTGATCAAGAGCCCTTGTGTTGTTCCTGCATTATTGACTCCAAAGAAGGATGCGACATAGCGTATGAATGTTGATAGTCGAGCCAATGTCAGGTACCGGTTTCGTATTCCTCGCCTTGATGATTTTCTTGACCAGATTAGTGGTGCTACTATTTTTACAAAGTTGGATTTGTAGATTGGGTATTACCAAATTCGTCTTAGACCTGGTGATGAATGAAAGACCTCCTTTAAGACTCGTGAGGGGTTGTATGAGTGGTTGGTGATGCCTTTTTGTTTATCAAACGCGCGTAGCACATTTATGTGTGTGATGAGTCAGTTGCTTATGCCTTTTATTTAGAAGTTTGTGGTTGTTTATTTTGATGATATTATTATTTATAGTGCTTCTTTCAATGAGCATGTCACTCATGTGAAGCATGTGTTGACGTTACTTCGCAAGGACAGTTTTTATGCAGCAAAAAAAAGTGTGTGTTATGACCCTAAAGGTTTTATTTTTGAGGTATGTTGTTTCAAGTGAAGGAGTATAGGTAGATGAGTCAAAGGTAGGAGTTATCTAAAAAAAATTGAACGGCAACTGAAATTTTATTAAAACGAACTAGTAAGAAACTATCAGTACATGCTACACATAAAACGATCCAACGAACCAACAAAATAAGGGAACAAAAAAATCTCAAACGAAACAGGACACACACGCAAAAGAAACGCATGGTAACTAGAATAAGACAGGAGATGCAACCATGGCGCCAAAAAATGACCTCCCAACAACGAAGCCAAACACCTGATTTATTATAGCGCAAATGCAAAGCGATCTAACCGGCATCCTTAGTTTGTCTCGTTAAGGCGTTGTGAAGAAGAATAACTTCTTTAAAATTACCATCGTAACTCCAAATCTGAAGATCGCTAGGAAAAAATTATTTCCACAAACGTAATTGCGCGGGAGAGAACAGCCCGTGAACGTTCCCTTTAGGGTCTTTATAGCTTCAACGTTTTTCAGAATCTAACATGTCGCTAATAAGAAGACTAACATAATCAAGCCACTTAGAATCAGACGTGTCAGCAAGATTAAGGTCATTTCCCAAGGGGTAGATGGAAACACAATGTTGGAATCCTTTGCAGGAGCTGACTCAGAATGATCTCCCAGAATCTCGCCTTCTACCTTAATAGATATATTGTTACTATTATTAACCACCTCACATTTCTCATTAACATTTTTGTAACAATCTTGAATATCTTTACCAATTTCTTCTTCCAATTTCTTTCCCTTACAGTTCTTAACACGCCCATCATTATTCAAGACCGAATCACCACAGATCTCACCTTTTTCAATGAAGTCAACAAGATCACTTTCCATTCCATGAACATCCTCCTCTCGCACAAGTTGACTAGAAGCTAATGAATCACTGGACGAGCCCGAATCTTTGTTGTTATCGTTCAACGATCCTGAGTCACAACTAACATTGTCCACAGGCACCTCACGTTCCAATCCTCCGTCCAAACTAGGACCTTCGTCATCCTTCCTTTTCGGGAGAACTAATTATGGAATCATCCTCCGTTGGATCTATGTTGGGCGCCCAATATGCAAACTCAGTAGCGATAATATGATAGGACCGATTACGATACGAAACTGTAAAGGACTTTAGCACTCGATGTAAAGCCTTAGTAAGGACGCAAACCTTCCCATGAGACATAGGTCCGTCATTAACCATGTCAGTAAACACACTGCACCCCCACCGAGCACCCAACTTCTTATAAACCTCTGGAGCCCATGATGCCAATGGCAAACCCACCAAGTCTACCCAAACACATCTTTCATCCGGAATAAAGACGTGAGAAACATCTTTGAGCTCTAAAAATATCTCATTAAACAATTTTGAAGTCTTTCACCTTTTCACGTGGTCCATAGAATCAAACTCCAACCACACCCAACGTCTCCCGACGTATCTAAGACCAACATCATCAAAACCCTCAGAAGTCATTAGTTTCAGAAGATCCGTAACGACACTTAAATCTTTAACATTAGCAAGAATACTACGCTCCATACCATTCAAATCTATTCAATCATCTACCGAAATAGACATCGCCACTTCATTACCCAACTCTCATTTACCTTCTCGCAAACCGACATCCCCGTAGAATTAGTTCTAGCATTACTTGCTTCATTATTATCCGACATGCCCGCTAATTTATGGCCCAATACCACATTAGCATACGAGTTGAAAGACTGAAAAACATTATCATTACCCCTAGCAGGTTGAAATTTCAAACCTTCGTTGGGTTTGCATTCCCCATCTCGTTCCTTAATCTTGTTATTAGTTCGACCATACTTCCCCACATCGGCATATAAATGAAATGCACCCATCCATTCCATTGTTCTTAGTTTAGAAACTAACTGATTGATGTCATTAACGTTATCAAACCTTACAAAACCAAACCTGTGACCCGATTTGGATCTCTTTGCTGCAATGTATACATTGATCACCACACCCCATTTGTTACATGTATCCCTAAGATCTTGGACCATCGCTTTCCATGGGATATAAGAGACAAATATTGAGGAATACAAATTATGAACCTCATGATAATTACGATTGGAATTGATGGGAATACCTTTATTTCACTGCTCGTGATTACGATTGTTAACATGTTGATCGTTCCTTTTGGTTTCTGAATTGATATTTGTTCGAGATCTGATGCCGCTTGCCATAGTTGTTATGTATGGAAAACGCCTATCATTGCATTGCTGGAGATTAGATCCTACTCTAAGATCCAGTTGGAGAATATTTGATGATAATAGGGATGGAACATAAAGGATTTGAAGGCTTAGGATGATGGATGAAAAGGGGATTTGGGTGTCACCGCCATGGATGATTTTTGTTAGAATATGTTAAAACATGCGATTTAGCAGTTATCCAAGAATGTCCAACTCCAACTACCAATACTGAAGTTAAGAGTTTACATGGTCTTGCTTCTTTTTATAGGCGGTTTATCCCTAACTTTGGTTCCATTATGGCCCTTTTAAAAGATTGCATGAAGGGATAGTCGTTTGTTTGAATGGAGGAAGCAAATGTGGCTTTTCAGGTTCTCAAAGAAAAGCTTACTACAACACCAATCCTGGTATTGCCCGATTTTTCTAAAGTTTTTGAGCTTCATATTGATGCCTCAAAGGCTTTAATTGGTGGGTTACTTAGTCAAGGTGGATGACCAGCTGCTTATTTTAGTTAGATGTTGACAGAGCCGAAGTCTAGGTACGTTACTTAAGACTTGAAGTATTATGCGTTGGTCCAGGCTGTGAAGCATTGGCGCCATTATTTTTTCATAAGGAGTTTTTTGTTTACTGATCATGGAATTTTAAGGCATATTCTATAACAACCAGTAGTTTTGGTTAATGTAATATCCATGCTCATAAATAAAAAAGGTGATTTTACTCTGAAATTTTTGCATTTTCACTATACTTCATGACTGACTTATGGATCTCACTATCACAATTGCCATATCAACATATGCCTATATGTTGTAAACACCATGTATATATCAAGTCTGAGTTCTAAAAGTTATCACATGAATAAACAATGAATAAGAACAACTCAAATATAACAAGGATACCTTAAATTCCCATAGAAACCCTAGAAATCCCTTATAAACTAATATTTCAAGCAATGTAACTTCAAAATAACAATGTACTGTTATTAAACACTCTACACTAATTATAATCCACCAAATAAAGGAAAGTTAAATAATCACAAAACACTAATATTCACTAATCACAAGTTAATTATAAGAAAATGACCTAAAACCAAGATTAGCATATAAAATCCAATTTATAATGAATTAGACTTTAATCTTTTGCAACAAAACATAAAACTCAACTAAGTATCATAGTATCATAATATAATCATACATTTTTCTTGAACCAAGTTACAAATTATTAAAGCATAAAGTACAAGTTTTCAAAGCATAGAACCTTAATCTTATAATAACCCTAGAATATGATCAACTCATATAAACCCTCAAACTAACAATGTAGAACCCATAGAAGTCATAAAAATATCATATAAGCCCTAGAATAAGCATACATAAGCATATAAACCCTAATTACCCAAGTTAGAAAATCATTAGGATTAATGACCTAAAACCCTAATATTAAGAAATCTACGTGGAATCACTACCTAGTTCTTTTTGGACAAGTCTAAAAATAATCATAGGACTTCATTAAGATTATAAGATCATATTAAGACAATGTACAAGTACCCTAATGCACAAGGTACAATTTTTCAATGCATGACTTGCAAATTAGGTCAAAATAGGTATTTTCACTCTTTAGACATGTTGACCCTAACTAAACCCTTAAACCAAGTGTGAGAACTCATTGGACACTTAAGACACAATTTATGGGACCTAAATTAAGTTTACATCAGTAGCTAAGATTAAACCCTAGATAATTAGAAAACCCTAATCTACAAATGTATACTTCCCATTTTCACATCAAACCTTTGTTAAACTTCAAACCAAGGCCCCAAATCTCTTAAATAGAATTTATAAACCCCAATTAAGCCCTAATAATTCACTAATCACTTTCCTAAGCCCTTAATCAACAAAAACACAAAGCATAAGTTACAAGCCCCAGATTTTGAATCCGGTTTTACATTTTCCCTCCAAAACTCATTTTCAAACCATTTCCCTCCATTCCAAGTTTGAAAACTAGATATTTGTTCATCCTAATATATTTTAGGAGTGTGACAAGTAGGTGGATCACCTCCGTTTTTGCCACACATCACCATTCCTATCTATATGTTGCCGTGACTTATTTTAGACCACAAGGAAGGATTAGGACCAGGCTACAAGCTATGAACTTGTGTAGATCTTCAATAGCCTTCATTAGTCACCTCTCTATCCTTCTTACACGTTTGTATGCAAAACTTGGAGGTTAAGGATCATTTCAAGTATAAATAGTGGCGTAAACCTTCATTTGAAACTTGCACCCCGTTTCCTTTGTATCTCATACCCATTCTCCATTTACACCTCTATATACGTCTTAGGACATCCCACAAGACCAAAAACCAGGTCTAGAAGCTAGCTATTGAAGCTCTTGAAGCTTTGATAGCAAGTTGTGTTCATAAGAACCATAAGGAGCCATTTTGGAGCTACCTAGGTAAATCTATGTTAACCAAGGATTTGATCATGTTATAAAGTTTAATTAGACTTTTTATAATGCCAAAATTATGTTATAAAGATAATCCAAAATAAACTAAGTCATTTCATCATTTTAAATGAAAGTTATAAGTTAAAGATGTCTTAAAACCCTAGTTTTGTAATCTACATGAAATAATAAGCAAAAACCCATTTCAAAAGCTATAATTCTGAGAAATGTTATATTATGAATATAAACCTGTTAGAAACTTTATTTTCAAATCCTAGATTATTTGGATCATTTTTGAGCTTGTTATGTGATTTTTACAAGTTCAAGGACTAAACCTGTCATTTTTGAAACTACAAATCATGTTGGGCCAAAAGTGTCATTTTATGAAAGTAAAATCTATTAGAATAAATGTTGGAAAGTTTGAGACCCTAAGGTCAAATATTGAAGGTTTAAATTTCAATTTATGAAACTTTATACTTAAAGGGTAAAAAGTGTAATTACACCAAACTATAACAACAAGGACTATTTTTGCCAACAGTAAAACTCAATATGTAATTAAACATGTTGTGTCATGTAAGTAGGGAGCTTTTTAAAAATATGTTCCACCTCGATATCACGTTCTGACTGAGTGGTTGGGTTTACGATTTAAAGTGACATCGCTCCTCAAACGTTTATAGAATAGCTTCTGAGTATGATGGCCCGAATAATTATATTGTTACTCCAAAAATTAATTCAATCAAAGAATGTTAATCGTGAATCGCTGATCATGATACAAGTGTTTTTGTATGTTGCCTACATGATTATTGACACTATGTTTAATTGTTGCCATCCCAAGTCCTTTTTTAATCGTGAACCACTAATCATTTAATGAGCCCTAATATCGTGAATAGTACTATTGGAGACTGACATCTCCTATCTTGGCAAGGCGTACTTTCTAGTAATTAATGGTCCATTCCTAGGATAAACATATATACTTTATTTTGCATAACTTAGGATAGTCTGGCAATCTTCCTGCTTAAGGGAAATTTGTTGGATTTTTCTGATAATGTCTAGTCACGGGTCATGAGCTAGTGCAATAATAATTGATGAATTTAAAACTAGGTGTATAACACTGTAGCCCTAGAGTCATACTTGTATTCAAATCATGTTTAAAACCTATAAATTCACTCAACCTTTGTGTTGACTTTAAGCATATATCTCAGGTGAATGAAGACTGGCATGCTATGGAGGGTGATGTCTTGAATAAGGTATCATTCTATCAATAAAAATAGATCTTTAGGAAACCTGTGTTTGTACAGCGTATGTACAGTTGTCTGTTAAACTCTAATTTAAATAAATGAATGATAACATTTGTTTTATAAACATATCTTTTTAGCATTTTCTATTATTGTGACTATGGTACTATGAAGTAATACCCCTGGTCAATGTTCCGCTGCGTAAATGTAAAATGGGGGTGTTACATATTGGAATCAGAGCCTGCAGTTATAGAGAATAAGGTTTTCTTAAACTATAACAGAGATTTTAAAAATTCAAGACTATCAGCCGTCAGCAGCGCCAGCGTATTTTATCTCTTTAGAAGAATGTCTCATGTTATTATGTTATAAAAACTACAAGGATGTCTACTTCCACCTATATTCTCATCTTCGACGATGATGAAAGAGAAATTCCGATGTTCACTCCATCTTCCACAGATGTGCGTGTTCCGAATTTGTCTTTTTACGATACCCTTGAAGTACAAGAATATTTCTCACATCAAACTGATGTGATGAATAATACAACTTCACCTACGTCTCATTTTCTGTTACCTGAGGATCTTTATTCCTCTCCTAATCGAAGTCGTGAAGAGCCTTATGAAACTAAAGAGGTCTCTAGAGCACGGATTGTGGAAAAGCATGACCGACAATTAACTGCAATTGCAAGTCACCTCGATGCAATTTCCTTAGAAGCTTTTAGAAGAGTCGAAAGTAATGTTAGAAATCTGATAAGAGGAAGAGCAGAAATTGAAGAGTATTTTACGCAGTTGGAATATAAAATGGACGTTACGCGATGCCATATGTGACAATCTAACATTTTCAGGTAGTAAATTATTTTCTCGTATATTATTTTGAAACTTATTTTTGTGTTGGTTGATGAACTCACAATTTACGGATTTAAATTTGGCTTACGTGCATAATTTAACGTCCTTTACGACTAAACCGGAAACCCTAGGATTACGTATTTACGTTTTTGAACTCCGTTTTTATGAGACAATTTTTATTTGATTCGTTTTGTGCCGTTGATTCATAATTTATAAAAACGTTTTTCATAAAACGTCCCGAGGGCACGAAAATCGAGGAAACTAGAATCGAGGAGTACTCGTAAATAATTGAGGATGAGACAAAACAAGTTTTTCCCCGCCCCCAATATGGGACGGCTAAACAAGCTAACAACACCCCTTGGTGTCAAGCTTTAAAGTAAGCTAAGACACATGTCTTGCTTGCTTTGGAAACTAGCTAAACATCAAAACGACTCACACCTCAAACCATTTGTTCATTTTAACACATGCAAAACCACCAAAAATCCTCTCTTTCTCTCTTCTCTTTGCCGTCCCAACTCAACAACAAACACCCCCATTTGATCAATTTTAACCACAGTATCTTATGTTATTCACACATATGATGGAAACCTCTTGAAGCTCTATTTATTGGTGGTGATTGATAGGTGTGAAAACACCCATCTTTTCTACCACTTAATTACATTAAAACTGGACCTAAACGTATATTTTATGTCGTAAATGGCGGAATTATGCGTGGTTTGTGTTTTTATTGTGTTTCAGGGTCAAAATGTGAAAAGGAAAGAAAACACGGTATTTCACGGGCGTTTATTGAAGAAAAAGACAAAAGATGAAGTCGAAAGATCAAGAGTGGAAAAAGAACGGAAGTCCAAGACCAATTCTGAAGATTTATCAAAGAAAAAGTCAAAAGACGGAAGTTTACCAAAAGCCGAAAAACTCAAGTCTAATTTATTGAAGAATTAAAAGACGAGTTCAAAGAAATCCAGAGCCAAAGTCATTATAGTCCAAGATTTAAGAAGATTAAAGAAAGGAGGGACCTAATGACGCAATTAAGGAAAAGAGGAAAGAGGGGAGGAAGCTTCCTTCCACTAATCCCTTCCTCCCCTATAAATACACATTATTAGCCATTTGTTGAGGTTGTTGGAGGCTTGACAAGCCTCTCTTCCCCATTTTCATTTTTCTTGTTCCTTAATTTTATACACTTTAATTTTCATGTAACGCACCCTTGATTCTCTTTTAATTCCAAGTAAGTTTACCTTTAATTGTTGTTAATCTTTATCTTATTGCTAATCTCCTTCTACCTTTCTTGTTTGATTTGTTCTTTATCTTGATTGTTCATGTTCTTGAGTTTTTATGATTTTGATCAAGTGGGTTTTGATTGATTTGGTTATGTTGTTAGTTTTGATGATTTGTTTTGATTGAATATTGTTAGTTGATGCTTATTGGTTGTTTTGGTTTAATCTTTTGTTTGATTTTGATTAATTTGAGGATAGATTGTTGTTACTATATATCCCCTGTTCTTCGGGTTTGTTGTTTCTGTATTTTATCATTCCCAGGTAAGCTTCATCCGGAAGTCAAAAGTTCCGAGTGAAGTAGCTTCATCCGGAAGTCAAAAGTTCCGAGTGAAGTAGCTTCATCAGGAAGTCAAAAGTTCCGAATGAAGCAAGCTTCATCCGGAAGTCAAAAATTCCGAATGAAGCAAGCTTCATCCAGAAGTCAAAAGTTCCGAATGAAGCAACCTTCATCCGGAAGTCAAAAGTTCCGAATGAAGCAACCTTCATCCGGAAGTCCAAAAGTTCCGAATGAAGCAAGCTTCATCCGGAAGTCCAAAAGTTCCGGATCAAGCCAGTTCATTCGGAAGTTTTAAACTTCCGAATCAAGGTCTGTCAGTCTTTTTGTTTGTTTTTCTTTTTAAGTTTTTGTCTTTTATTTTCAAGTTTTATTTTTCCCGCCTTTTTCTTTATTTGAATTTTTATTTGCTTTCCTTTTAGTTTAAGTTTTGATTTGCATCATTTACTTTATTTACCTTTTAATTTTCTCGCAATTTACTTTTCGCCAAGATTTTATCTTTCATTGTTTCTTTTTACTATCTTTACTTTATTTCTTTTTTATTTGTTTCAAGTTTTCATTTTTAATTAGTTTTAGACAACGACAACTCTTTTATTTGATTCACCAAGAACAACTGAGTCGTACAATTAACCAGAGATCAATTCGAAGAGATACCGAGAACGAATCTTTTCAACTAAGAAAAATCTTGTACATTAAAATGGCGCCGCTGCTGGCTCTTTTCGTGAAGATCGAAGGTTTTTTGTGAGAGACGCGTTGGCTTTTGGGATCCGTTCACTTGTGAACGTTATTTTTCGTGTCCAACAATTTTCAAAAATCCAAAAACATTTGAAAAATCATAAAAAGCATTTCTTTTTCAAAGTTTTGCACCAAAAATATTCTTCTTGCTTATCTATCTTTCTTTATGGATTTTTATGTCCATTGCGTCCGGTGTGGGAAACAATTATCTGGGAACAACTCTTGTCAATGGTGTACATGTGAGCGGTGTGGAAACGATCTCGACAATACACAATTCCTATTCGGATTTTGTCCTTTGTGCAACTCGACAAATTCGTCCTTTTTGAACCCACCTCCTCCTGTTCCCCCGTGCATCTATTGTGGAAGCGATTCTCATTGGCATGTTTCGTGCCCGGTTCGATACCCGTATGGTCACGGGCAAGAACCAGGGTACAATTATGACAATGATAATAGCTATCCATAAGACGCACTTGATTTTTCTCCATACCCGGTTTGCAACAACTGTGGGGGTCCTCACGATACCTATTATTGTCAACCACTGAATTGTTATGAGCCAAATCCGTGTCCTCAGTTTTCTTCACCTATGGATTATTATGAACCAAACCCGGTTTCTAATTATTCTCAACTGATGAACAACTATGAGCCACAACCTTGCTATAATTCAGGTTTTCAACACTTTGAGCCCCCACATCACACCCTCAATCATCAATCCTCTCAGCAAATTCATCTTGACCCACAACTCACTACCTTGAATGAAGAAACACACTACATTGTTTTGCAACTTCAAGAAGCCGTTGTTTTGCTTAAAGAACTTAGGGACGAGGAAAAGCGACTAGAGCAAGTATCTAATCTTAGTGATTATACCCCTCCGCTTGTGCGTCAATACTATTATGATGATGATGACGATGATGCTGTATGCACTTTCAACCCATCTTCTGAAGTTGCTGCTCCTACTCTCGATGTTCCTACTGCGTCTAAGGATCTAGATTCGTTGCATGAGCTTAGTGATGTTGGTCTCGCCAAAGTATTGGATGATGAGGTTTGTGACTTACCTGCTATGGAGCCTGAGGACGACGTTGCTCTTACGGAAGAGGTCGATCCTAGTGATGACGATTCTTGTCTCTGCTATGAGAATTTCACTTTTGAAATTTCTCAATCTCCACCGGGAGATGCAGACGATGACGATTTATTCTCTCCGGTCTACGAGAAGTTCACCGATGAACATGATCTTGTGGATAAGGTGGAAGACGTGCTTCTTCGCGATAGATTACGGAAAGCTCATCTTCTTATTGCTCAAATCGAAGAGTTGACTTCTCCTTCTCTTTCCAAGTCTTTACCTCCATCTATCCCTCCCGTTGAAGATAATGACCCATTGCTGGAAGAAATCGATATCCACTCCATCCCTCCAGGTATTGATGACTCTGACACGGAGGGGGACATTATTTTTGATAATTTGCTGCAGGAAAGTATTGACCCAAGTCCCCCTCCCGAGCACCTTCCATCCTCCCTTTTAGCCACTATCATGGAGGATGAGTGCTTTGATCCGGGAGGTGACATTGATTATGCTACGATTGATACCATTTCGGCTTTGCCGTTTGCTCAGCATCCATTGTCTTTGGGGGAGGACATGTGCTTACTATACCCAACCCACCTCCCGTGGATCTTGAATTCACATACTATACGTATGTTGAAAGGACCTTTCTCCCTGTCAAGACTTATCCCCCCGCCTCTCCTTTGTTGATGTCAACCGGGAACGAGGACAAGGTCTTTGATCCCGATATTACATTCGAGGCTTCCCCATGGACCATTTAATTCGGGGACGAGTCAGGCTCGTGACTCGGTCAACAAAAACAAGCGCTTTTTGGGAGGCAACCCAATTATCTATCTATTTTCACCATAAGTGTAGGGGGAGCCCCGTTGTGTTTCTTGTTCTCTTTCTTATCATGTGCAGGGATTAGAGCTTCTAAGACACACTCTTGATGACTTTTGAAGAACCGTGATTCCGTTTTCCCTTCTTCCCGGTTCTATCCTAAACTCTTTTCGATTCACTATTTTATATTTCTCAATATTAAAATAGGAATCTCTTTAGTTGTCTCTTCCTTAGCAAGATTTAAACAAAGTGCACAATGTCCTAAGTGTAGGGGAGTTTACTCCCACATACTTAAACATTGAGGACAATGTTTATATTAAGTGTAGGGGGACTTCTATCGAAGTTAAGTGGCCTTTTCCTTGTATTTGCCCTTATTTTAACCAGAAAATCAAATTTTCAACATTTTTCAAAATTTTTAATCTATTTTGGCCTAGTTATAGTCTCTTTTATTTTTGTTACTTTCTAGCATTTTAATAAAATGGTTTTAGCAAGTTTAGATATCTTAGATATATTAGGCCCGTTGTGAATATTTTGACTCAACCCGAGTTTACTTATCCAAGTTCACTCTAGCTAGTATCATTAACCATGTAGACCTTAATTGGTTTATTAGGCTAAGCATCCACGAGTCTCATTCCTTGAGATTTTAAATTGTGGAGGACGAGAAATGATAGAGTTGGTTACAAGTTTGGTATTCTCTCATTAACTTATGTGAGTTAATTATGATCTTTTTCTCCCGTCACTTGCTAATAAATTATCTGCAATAAGTAAGGTCGTACGATTTGAAAAGTTACTTAGCTTCTAGCCCAAGATCGTTTAAAAGTTGCTCGGTAATGATAAGAGTTCATAGCCAAGGCATAACTTATGAAGCGGGGCGCGAAGATTGGCGAGTCCGAAAAGGCCCTAACAAGGCATGAGGATTCCATTTTATTGCTGAAGATCCAAAAGTGATGTGAAGAGCATTATTCCCAAAATCAATATGAAGGATCAAGACTCACGACGAAAAGCAATCAACTCCCATAAAGATCATGGAGAAGTCTATCCGAAAAGACCCTAACAAGGTATGAGGATAAATAGATCCAAGTCCGAAAAGGAGGCGGATCGTTGTATCTCAAAATCCCAATTAGAGATTGAAGAAATAATCATGAAGTCGTGGTCAACAAAGCTGGAGTACTCCTCAAAAGTCTCCAAGTGAAGAAACTCTATAACGAAGAGAAGACCATTATCTCAAAAACGTCTCTCGAAGATATGAAGTATGAAGTACATGCCAAATATCGGCCCGAGAAAGGTCTCAAATCGTGAACCGAGTTATGCCAAGATATGAACTTTTTGATATCCCGAGAAGCAGTTTTAAGAGATTTTGTCGTTTAGCTAACTATTGATCAAATCGTCCTACTTTGCTTTCAGCCTTAACAAATTATCGAAATAAGTCAACAATGCATCCTCGTGATCATTCAAGACATCAATAAAATATAAGAGATACCCATAGGAATAAGGGAGTTTAAGTGATTAATTGAACCGCATGAGTAAATGTTTGTTATGCTAACTTATACTAACAATGATCTTGTTTTTAAGCTTGGCATGGGGAACGTGAAACTTAAGGGTGATAAACATTCATAACACACAAGCCCTAATGTAAGTCTTAGATTTCTTTACATGTTTCTTCCTTGATTGCATCTTGTTATTTTCTATCTTTTTGATTTTCCTTAGTTGTTTAATAAAGGCCAAGGTAGGTTGATTATGATGGAAAGTGTAAACCTTGCTTTATAGCTAAGCATTGCATGAGGGCATTGCAATGGTTAAGTGTAGGGGATTTGATAGGTGTGAAAACACCCATCTTTTCTACCACTTAATTACATTAAAACTAGACCTAAACGTATATTTTATGTCGTAAATGGCGGAATTATGCGTGGTTTGTGTTTTTATTGTGTTTCAGGGTCAAAATGTGAAAAGGAAAGAAAACACGGTCTTTCACGGGCGTTTATGAAGAAAAAGACAAAAGATGAAGTCGAAAGATCAAGAGTGGAAAAAGAACGGAAGTCCAAGACCAATTCTGAAGATTTATCAAAGAAAAAGTCAAAAGACGGAAGTTTACCAAAAGCCGAAAAACTCAAGTCTAATTTATTGAAGAATTACAAGACGAGTTCAAAGAAATCCCGAGCCAAAGTCATTATAGTCTAAGATTTAAGAAGATTAAAGAAAGGAGGGACCTAATGACGCAATTAAGGAAAAGAGGAAAGAGGGGAGGAAGCTTCCTTCCACTAATCCCTTCCTCCCCTATAAATACACATTATTAGCCATTTGTTGAGGTTGTTGGAGGCTTGACAAGCCTCTCTTCCCCATTTTCATTTTTCTTGTTCCTTAATTTTATACACTTTAATTTTCATGTAACGCACCCTTGATTCTCTTTTAATTCCAAGTAAGTTTACCTTTAATTGTTGTTAATCTTTATCTTATTGCTAATCTCCTTCTACCTTTCTTGTTTGATTTGTTCTTTATCTTGATTGTTCATGTTCTTGAGTTTTTATGATTTTGATCAAGTGGGTTTTGATTGATTTGGTTATGTTGTTAGTTTTGATGATTTGTTTTGATTGATTATTGTTAGTTGATGCTTATTGGTTGTTTTGGTTTAATCTTTTGTTTGATTTTGATTAATTTGAGGATAGATTGTTGTTACTGTATATCCCCTGTTCTTCGGGTTTGTTGTTTCTGTATTTTATCATTCCCAGGTAAGCTTCATCCGGAAGTCAAAAGTTCCGAGTGAAGTAGCTTCATCCGGAAGTCAAAAGTTCCGAGTGAAGTAGCTTCATCCGGAAGTCAAAAGTTCCGAATGAAGCAAGCTTCATCCGGAAGTCAAAAGTTCCGAATGAAGCAAGCTTCATCCAGAAGTCAAAAGTTCCGAATGAAGCAACCTTCATCCGGAAGTCAAAAGTTCCGAATGAAGCAACCTTCATCCGGAAGTCCAAAAGTTCCGAATGAAGCAAGCTTCATCCGGAAGTCCAAAAGTTCTGGATCAAGCCAGTTCATTCGGAAGTTTTAAACTTTCGAATCAAGGTCTGTCAGTCTTTTTGTTTGTTTTTCTTTTTAAGTTTTTGTCTTTTATTTTCAAGTTTTATTTTTCCCGCCTTTTTCTTTATTTGAATTTTTATTTGCTTTCCTTTTAGTTTAAGTTTTGATTTGCATCATTTACTTTATTTACCTTTTAATTTTCTCGCAATTTACTTTTCGCCAAGATTTTATCTTTCATTGTTTCTTTTTACTATCTTTACTTTATTTCTTTTTTATTTGTTTCAAGTTTTCATTTTTAATTAGTTTTAGACAACGACAACTCTTTTATTTGATTCACCAAGAACAACTGTGTCGTACAATTAACCAGAGATCAATTCGAAGAGATACCGAGAACGAATCTTTTCAACTAAGAAAAATCTTGTACATTAGTGATTTTAACATCCAAGGAGGAGATTTGATTGTATCCTAGGGCTGATTTTACATAAGAATTTTCTCGGTGATTGGTGATCTTGAAGTTAGTATTGGTGTACCCCAAGTGTTGTCATCCAAAGTCAAGTTATAATCTTGGTTGGTAAACAAGATCATCCCTCCCATTTTCATTGTTATTTTTGTAAATGTAAAATGTATTTTCTTTCCTAATGTGTATGTATATGATGATATATGATGATAATAATATTGTGTGGGGATCATGTGTTGATAAACTTGGATAAAAAGATTGAAAACTACATGTAAAAGTGGTAAAATCTTGCTTAAATAAGTAGGCTGTATAAAACAGTAAAGAAACTTATGTTAAAATGTTAAAATGGTATAGATGAATTAATATACAGTACGTTATAAGACTTGTACACATGTGAGAGTTGGCCATACAATGGAATATTTATAATGAGTGAGATATGATCAAAACAAAATTGAAGTGCAAATCTGAGTAGTATGTTTTGGACGGACTGTTAGGGACATTTAGATTTAGATTGAGAAGTAGCTAAAGCTAAGTTAATTTTAGCACATAATATGTAGTTTATGTCACCTAAAAATGAGCTTCTATCTCCTTGTAGAACTCAAGATATGGTAAAAATGGTGAAAGTGAAAATAATAATCAGATTTGTGAAATAAAAGTATATAATATAATATTAGCACTCAAGTAAATATAATATAAAATGTAAACTTAAAACCCACTAACTTATATATTACATATATATTAGTATGTACATTAATAAATAAATGAGATATTTTATAAAAATGGTAATTTGATAAGTTTTATAAGTTATAAAACTATAAACATAAGTTTTACGTCTTTTCGGCTAAAACCGTAAAATTAACGCTTTCGTCAATTAAAACTTAGACGTTCGGACCCGTCTAATGTAAACTTTTTATAACTCATATACTGATATATAAGTACATATTAAAAGTAAAAACCGATAAAACCCGAGCTTTATAACATATGGACATTAACGGGCCAAATTAGCCTTATTGGACTATTAACCCAACTAATTTGGCTAAACACTAATGAACTTACTTATTGGGCTTAACCCACTTGGGCCCAAAATGTAAAAATAGGGCTGATGTTAAAAGTGTAAAATGGACTAATATGAGGTAATGGGCTTATAATGGGCTTATTGGGCCTTGACATCTAAACAAGATAAACTAGTGAAACTAGTATAAAAAGTTACCAACACATAACACTATAATGAATAAATAAAGATATATAATCCCACTTGATCATCATCATATTTATAAAATCATCATATGTATGCATAGTTATTGTTTTTATAAAGTCATTGGACAAAAGTCTAAGACCGAGTATTATTTATATAGGTTTCCTTGATCGAAGCACGCCCGTAGCCGATAATCCGCCTTTCATAATCAACGTGAGTTCATAACCTCGCACTCTTTTAAATGTTTTATAAAATGACTTGTAAACCAGCGAGGGAGATAACATGCTAGTTTTTGATAAAAATAGAACACAAGTAGTCCCGATGGTATGCTTAATGATATGGACCCGAATGATGCTATGGCCCAATAAATGAGATGAAATGGATTATTAGTAGTTAGGTTATGTCATTTAAAGTCCCATTAGCATGAATTGTGAACTACGGGGATTTGGTAGACGCTTATGCATATGATAGTACTATTTGGGGAAGATCACCCCAGTTTGCGCCTTGACGGTTGATCCCCGTCATACCACATTGATTGGTAAGCAAATTTATGTATGAGAAGATTTACATAGCGTGATTTTTGTGACGACACGCTAACTTACATAGGCAAATTGTTTGTCGGGTTCGCGGCCCGTTGTTTGTGATAGTAAGGTAACAATGTCATGCGGCTAACAATAATCCAACACAATCCAATAATGATACAAATAACGATAATAATGTTACCTATAATGGTAATATTGAGGCTACGGTCTCATGGACGGTTAAGATGTATGCTTTGCTTTATATATTGCCTGACTAGCAATGCGAGGACTTACTTTTGATATTATACTTGTGTTCTGATTTCAATGATTGTTTTATATAACGGTTTTATTAAACTCTATGAATTCACTCGGCATTCGCTGATATGATTTTGCATGTTTTTATCTCAGGTGCTTGAAGGTAATCCGGATGGAGATCGACTCTGATGGCCCACATAATAATAAAAATTGTTCATTCGATCTGTGTTTTGTAAACTTAATGAGCTGTGTATACTGGGACCTGTTGTACACTTAAAACTTTTATTTCATATGAATGTATGTTAAACCTTGTACAACCATTTTTATGTGTTGTCTATGATTGGAGTTCCGTAACACTCTAAAGACTCTTCCGCTGTACCAATATGAAATTTGAGAGTGTTACAGCTTGGTACCAGAGCTCTCGTTATAGAGAATGAAATATTTTAAAAAATCAAGGTTTTGAACAAAACTTTTTAAAATCTTTTAACTATAAACATTTTGAGAAAATATTTGAAAAATCTTTTGACTATAACGGTGCCAAAGATCTCCGACGTTACCAACAAGCCTTATTGAGAAGATATATATTTTGATATATATTATTTAATTTATATATATGTATATATCGTGGTTTCAGTATGTAACTGTTTAAATAATTATTTTATGCTAATACGAGATATATATAAATGCAGATTGTCATGGTTGGCCCTAATATTCCTATAGAGAACCATGCTATTCCCGAACCTAATGTAGATGATAACCCTTATTTAGACTTAGTGGATTATGATGTAAATGAGGATATGGATGATTATGAGGAGGAAACATTTGAGGATCTCGAGCCCGAGATAAGACTAGGAGATCAGATTGCCCCTCAGGTTGATGTTGTAGAGAATGAGAATGATAATGTTGGTATTGAGAATGATGATGAGATTGGGATAGATAATGTAGATAATGAGGATGACGACGAGGATGTCGAGGAGGATATAGGTATAGATGATGAGGTTGATGATGATGATGAGGCTGAGCTCATTTTCTCTTATGATGTAGCGGAGGGTGAGCCCTTACCCCCCCCCCCCCTCTAGTTGATTGGTCTGATTCTGAGTTTGAGCTACCTAGAGATGAATTGTATGAATCATCTGAATCTGATTCTGAATCAGAGGATGATGAGGATGATGATGCACCTGATGGTACTGATGGTATTGCTACTCGTAGACATGTGATAGGAGAGTTGTCTAGTGTTCGAGAGGCTACTCATATTGATGGTCTTAGACCTTGGGCCTTGAGACGTGATTTAGATGCTTCTCGTATTCAGGGTAGTATGACAGAGGTTGGATTAGGTGTTGTTCAGACTCATGTTGCTTATTTGGAGTCGAAGACTAAGGTTGGTGAGAAAGAGAGGGAATTGCTTAATTTGGATTTAACTAATGTGGAGCGTGGTTTGAATGAGGCATTTAGGAGGTTCTCTGTTGGTTAGAACAGTAGGTTTAATACTTAGATGGTTGAGAAAGGAGTGATTCGTAACCGCCCAGCTGAAGATGTGTCTTGTGATCGTCCGAAGAAGATACTGAAAACGATGGATGATGGACCATCTGACGGTTCTCAGTAGACCAGTCTATCTTTAGTAGTGACCTTTGTATCTTTTGTATCTTTTGTAACTTCGACTAAACCGACTTATTAGTTAGTAGATCTGGCACGAATTTTGGGCCTGTATAGTGCTAGAAACCTTGATGTGAAATGTAATTAAGACAATGCGTTTGTTTCTAATCCAATGAAATATGTATCTTGTCTTGAATTCCATATTGTGACTTATTTGTATTTTGATTATGAATTCAATCCATCTTATATGAATCCCTTGTTGGGTGAATGCTTAATACTTTGAAATTGTGAAATTATAGAACCATGTCGCCCAAGAAAGCTGTGACTGAGGATGATGTACGTAGGATTATTGCAGAGCAAGTTACCGCATATATGACTGAATTTATGGAAAATGCTAGAAATGGAGCTGGCAGTAGTGGAGCTGGCGGTAGTGGAGCTGGCGGTAGTGGAGCTGGCGGTAGTGGAGCTGGCGGTAGTGGAGCTGGCGATAGTGGAATTGGTGGTACTAATGTGAATGAGAATGCTAATAATGTGAATGCTAATGCTGGAGGAAATGTAGGAGGACTTGGACCTAATGCGCCTGAAGTCGGTGGTTGTACTTATGTGACGTTCATGAAGTGTGAACCTCTACCTTTTAATGGAACTGAAGGTGCTGTAGGATTAAGCCAGTGGATTGAGAAGATTGAGTCGGTGTTTCGGATTAGTAAGTGTAAGGAGGAAGATAAGGTGACTTTTGCTATGGCTACTCTTAAAGATCGTGTGTTGACTTGGTGGAACGTGAGAATTGCTTTCATGGGTACTGATGTTGCTAATGCTACTCCTTGGGCTGTAATTAAGAAGTGGATGACTCTGGAGTTCTGTCCCCGTAGTATGATCATTAGGTTAGAAAAAGAGTTGATTCATCTGAGAATGAAAGGTGTGGATATTGATAGCTACACAAACTGATTCCATGAGTTGGCCTTGTTGTGCCCTCGATTGGTGGAACCCGAAGAGATCCAAATTGAACAATATATTAAAGGGTTGACCAAGAACATCCGGGGGGACGTGACATCATCAAAACCACTGACCATTGATGATGCTGTTCGAATGGCTTACCAACTCATTGGGCAAATAATTCAGGTTAGGGAAGATGAAGCACGTACTGGTGAGAAAAGAAAGGGTGATGGCGATCGGGTAGATCGAGGTGATAATAGGAAGAATTTCAATCGTCGTCAGAACCAGAGAAAGGGGAATGGAAATGCTCTTACCAACAACACACCGTGTAGTGATGAAAAGTTTCCTAAGTGTGGTAATAAGAGGCATGCTGGCGACTGCTGGAAGTGCCGAAATTGCGGAAAGCTTGGACACAATGTTGAAAGGTGTAAGAAGGGAATCATTTGCTTCAACTGTAATGAAGAAGGTCATAAGAAATCGGATTGCCCTAAATTGAAAGCGATTGTACCTGGAAGAAACCCCCAGGGTGGTGCTTATCAACTTGGAAGAGTCGAAGTTAAGAAAGAGGATCCGAATGTCGTTACTGGTACGTTTTTACTCAACAATCATTATGTTGTTGCTTTATTTGATTCGGGTGCTGATAGGAGCTTTGTATCCACTAAATTTAGTGCCCTTATTGACATTGAACCTGTTGAGATATATACCAGTTACGAGGTGGAATTGGCTGATGGTAAATTAGTGAAAACTAATAAGCTGTTAAAAGGATGCTCTCTAAATCTCTTAAATTATTCCTTTCCGATTGATTTGATGTTGATAGAACTAGGTAGTTTTGATATAATTATTGGTATGGATTGGTAATCGTTGAATAATGCTACTAATTTATGTGGAGAAAAGAAGGTTAAGATTCCTCTTAGGAATAGGACGTTAGTAATTGATGGTAATCGAGGTGAATCCCGTTTGAAAATCGTTTCATGTATTAAAGTCCAAAAGTACATCAGGAATAGTTGCGAGCTATTCTTAGCTCAAGTGACCGAGAATGAGTATAAGGAGAAACGATTGGAAAATGTACCTATTATCTGTGAATTTCCTGAGGTATTTCGTAAAGATTTACTCGGACTTCCGCTGATAAGGCAAGTTGAGTTTCGAAACGATTTAATTCCTGGTGCGGCACCGGAGGCACGTGCGCCTTACCGATTAGCACCTTCTGAATTAAAGGAATTATCTGAACAACTCAAAGAGCTGTCTGATAAAGGTTTTATTCGACCGAGCTCGTCGCCTTGGGGAGCTCCAGTCTTGTTCGTTAAGAAGAAGGATGGATCTTTCTGTATGTACATTGATTATAGGGAACTGAATAAGTTGACGATTAAAAATCGATATCCTTTACCAAGGATTGATGATTTGTTTGATCAACTACAAGGATCTCGTGTTTATTATAAGATAGATTTGCGGTCCGGATATCACCAACTTCGCGTCCGTGAAGAAGATATTCCTATAACTGCATTTAGAACTCGTTATGGACACTATGAATTTCAAGTATGCCACTTGGGTTAACTAACGCACCTGCGGTCTTCATGGATCTAATGAACCGAGTGTGCAAGCCTACTTGGACAAATTTGTGATTGTGTTTATTGATGACATTCTAATCTATTCTAAGAATAAAGAGGAACATGGAGAACATTTAAGGATTATCTTGAGATTGTTAAAGGATGAAAAGTTGTATGCTAAGTTTTCGAAATGTGATTTTTGGTTAGATTCTGTGTAATTTCTTGGTCATGTGATTAACAAGGATGGAATTCATGTTGATCCTACAAAGGTTGAAGCCATTAAGAATTGGTCTACACCGACAACGCCAACGGAGGTGCGACAATTTTTAGGATTGGCTGGCTATTATAGGCGATTCATTAAAGAATTTTCTTTAGTAGCTAAACCCTTGACTAAGCTTACTCAGAAGAATAAACCTTTCGTTTGGGGAAGTGAAGAAGATGAAGCATTCCAGATATTGAAGCAAAAATTATGTAGTGCGCCAATTCTATCATTACCCGACGGAAGTGAAGATTTTGTAGTATATTGTGATGCATCTCTTAGAGGTTATGGAGCTGTTTTGATGCAGCGAGAAAAGGTAATAGCTTATGCTTCTAGGCAATTAAAGAATAATGAGGCGAATTATACAACTCATGATCTTGAGTTAGGAGTTGTAGTCTTTGCTCTTAGGTTGTGGAGACATTATCTGTATGGCACCAAGTGTATGGTATTCACCAATCATAAAAGCCTACAGTATATTCTCGATCAAAAGGAATTGAATATGAGGCAAATAAGATGGATAGAATTGTTAAGTGATTATGATTGTGATATAAAATATCACCCAGGAAAAGCAAATGTTGTTGTCGATGCATTAAGCAGAAAAGATAGAGAGCCTATCAGGGTACGTTCTCTAGTCTTGACTGTGCACAATAATTTGCGTGATCAAATTAGAAATGCGCAAATAGAAGCTTGTAAGAAAGAAAATTTTGTTAATGAAGGGTTTCGAGGAGAAGGAAATCCTTTAGAGGTTAGAGCTGATGGAGTGAAATGCTTAAGAGGTCGTATGTAGATACCTAAGTTTAGAGGCTTAAGAGACTTGATTATGTTGGAATCCCATAAATCTAAATATTTCATACATCCTGGATCTGATAAAATGTATCATGATTTGAAGAAGTTGTACTGGTGGCCGAATATGAAAGTTGATATTGCTATGTATGTTCTTCAATGCTTGACTTGTGCAAGAGTCAAAGCTGAACATCAAAAGCCATCAGGACTACTTCAACAACCAAAGATTCCTGAATGGAAGTGGGAGCGAATTACGATGGACTTTATTACCAAGCTTCCTAGAACATCATCTGGAAATAAATCGATTTGGGTCATTGTCGATAGATTGACCAAATCAGCACACTTCATTCCGGTTAAAGAGCAGTTCTCACTGGAGAAGCTGACTCGTATTTATCTTGAGAATGTTGTATGCAAGCATGGAGTGCCTGTATCGATCATTTCAGATCGAGATCCTAGATTCGCATCGAATTTTTGGAAATATCTCCAAATATCTTTGGGAACGAATCTCGACATGAGCACTGCTTATCACCCCCAGACTGATGGGCAGATTGAAAGAACGATACAAACACTGGAAGATATGTTGAGAGCTTGTGTGATAGATTTTGGTAAGAATTGGGATAAACATTTGCCTTTAGCAGAGTTTTCATATAACAATAGTTATCATGCTAGTATAAAGGCTGCACCGTTTGAAGCTTTGTATGATAGGAAGTATAGATCTCCTGTATGTTGGAGTAAAGTTGGGGATACCCAGCTCACGAGACCGGAATTGATCCGGGAGACTACGGAGATGATAGTTCAGATTAAGAATAGGTTGTTGACTGCCCGTAGTAGACAGAAAAGTTAGGCGGATGTGTGGCGGAATCCGATGGAGTTTGAAGTGGGTGACTGAGTAATGTTGAAAGTATCGCCATGGAAAGGCGTCATAAGATTTGGAAAGCAAGGGAAATTGAATCCCCGCTATATTGGACCCTTTAAGATTTTATCTAGAGTATGTCCGGTGGCTTACAAACTAGAGTTACCCCAAGAACTTCATGGTGTTAACAACACATTCCATGTATCTAATCTAAAGAAATGTTTAGCAGTGAGTGATCAGAAAATTTCATTGGATAAGGTTCGAATAGATGAGAAGTTGCATTTTATCGAAGAACCCGTAGAGGTTATGGGTCGTGAGGTAAAGCAAATGAAACAAAGTCGGATATCTATCGTCAAGATCCGATGGAATTCAAAGCATGGACCGGAATTTACTTGGGAACGAGAGGATGAAATATGAAAGAAATACCCACACCTCTTTGATTTCAATAAGAAACGGACATCAAAATGAAATGGATCACGAGGACGTTGATCCCTTTTAGGAGGAAAATCTACGACAATCTAACATTTTCAGGTAGTAAATTATTTTCTCGTATATTATTTTGAAACTTATTTTTGTGTTGGTTGATGAAGTCACAATTTACGTATTTAAATTTGGGCTTACGTGCATAATTTAACGTCCTTTACGACTAAACCGGAAACCCTAGGATTACGTATTTACGTTTTTAAACTCCGTTTTTGATGAGGCAATTTTTATTAGATTCGTTTTGTGCCGTTGATTCATAAATTATAAAAATGTTTTTCGTAAAACGACCCGAGGGCACGCAAATCGAGGAAACTAGAATCGAGGAGTACCCTTAAATAATTGGGGATGAGACAAAACAAGTTTTGCCCCACCCCTAACATGGGACGGCTAAACAAGATAACAACACCCTTAGGTGTCAAGCTTACAAAGTAAGTTAAGACACATCTCTTGCTTACTTTGCAAACTAACTAAACATCAAAACCACTCACACCTCAAACCTCTTAAATTATTCCTTTCCGATTGATTTGATGTTGATAGAACTAGGTAGTTTTGATATAATTATTGGTATGGATTGGTAATCGTTGAATAATGCTACTAATTTATGTGGAGAAAAGAAGGTTGAGATTCCTCTTAGGAACAGGACGTTAGTAATTGATGGTAATCGAGGTGAATCCCGTTTGAAAATCGTTTCATGTATTAAAGTCCAAAAGTACATCAGGAACGGTTGCGAGCTATTATTAGCTCAAGTGACCGGGAATGAGTATAAGGAGAAACGATTGGAAAATGTACCTATTATCTGTGAATTTCCTGAGGTATTTCCTAAAGATTTACCCGGACTTCCGCTGATAAGGCAAGTTGAGTTTCGAATCGATTTAATTCCTGGTGCGGCACCGGTGGCACGTGCGCCTTACCGATTAGCACCTTATGAATTAAAGGAATAATCTGAACAACTCAAAGAGCTGTCTGATAAAGGTTTTATTCGACCGAGATCGTTGCCTTGGGGAGCTCCAGTCTTGTTCGTTAAGAAGAAGGATGGATCTTTCCGTATGTGCATTGATTATAGGGAACTGAATAAGTTGACGATTAAAAATCGATATCCTTTACCAAGGATTGATGATTTGTTTGATCAACTACAAGGATCTAGTGTGTATTCTAAGATAGATTTGCGGTACGGATATCACCAACTTCGCGTCCGTGAAGAAGATATTCCTATAACTGCATTTAGAACTAGTTATGGACACTATGAATTTCAAGTATGCCACTTGGGTTAACTAACGCACATGCAGTCTTCATGGATCTAATGAACCGAGTGTGCAAGCCCTACTTGGACAAATTTGTGATTGTGTTTATTGATGACATTCTAATCTATTCTAAGAATAAAGAGGAACATGGAGAACATTTAAGGATTATCTTGAGATTGTTAAAGGATGAAAAGTTGTATGCTAAGTTTTCGAAATGTGATTTTTGGTTAGATTCTGTGTAATTTCTTGGTCATGTGATTAACAAGGATGGAATTCATGTTGATCCTACAAAGGTTGAAGCCATTAAGAATTGGTCTGCACCAACAACGCCAACGGAGGTGCGACAATTTTTAGGATTGGCTGGCTATTATAGGCGATTCATTAAAGAATTTTCTTTAGTAGCTAAACCCTTGACTAAGCTTACTTAGAAGAATAAACCTTTCGTTTGGGGAAGTGAAGAAGATGGAGCATTCCAGATATTGAAGCAAAAATTATGTAGTGCGCCAATTCTATCATTACCCGACGGAAGTGAAGATTTTGTAGTATATTGTGATGCATCTCTTAGAGGTTATGGAGTTGTTTTGATGCAGCGAGAAAAGGTAATAGCTTATGCTTCTAGGCAATTAAGGAAGAATGAGGCGAATTATACTACTCATGATCTTGAGTTGGGAGTTGTAGTCTTTGCTCTTAGGTTGTGGAGACATTATCTGTATGGCACCAAGTGTATGGTATTCACCGATCATAAAAGCCTACAGTATATTCTCGATCAAAAGGAATTGAATATGAGGCAAATAAGATGGATAGAATTGTTTAGTGATTATGATTGTGATATAAAATATCACCCAGGAAAAGCAAATGTTGTTTCCGATGCATTAAGCAGAAAAGATAGAGAGCCTATCAGGGTACGTTCTCTAGTCTTGACTGTGCACAATAATTTGCCAGATCAAATTAGAAATGCGCAAATAGAAGCTTGTAAGAAAGAAAATTTTGCTAATGAAGGGTTTCGAGGAGAAGGAAATCCTTTAGAGGTTAGAGCTGATGGAGTGAAATGCATAAGAGGTCGTATGTGGATACCTAAGTTTGGAGGCTTAAGAGACTTGATTATGTTGGAATCCCATAAATCTAAATATTTCATTCATCCTGGATCTGATAAAATGTATCATGATTTGAAGAAGTTGTACTGGTGGCCGAATATGAAAGTTAATATTGCTATGTATGTTCTTCAATGCTTGACTTGTGCAAGAGTCAAAGCTGAACATCAAAAGCCATCAGGACTACTTCAACAACCAAAGATTCCTGAATGGAAGTGGGAGCGAATTACGATGGACTTTATTACCAAGCTTCCTAGAACATCATCTGGAAATAACTCGATTTGGGTCATTGTCGATAGACTGACCAAATCAGCACACTTCATTCCGGTTAAAGAGCAGTTCTCACTGGAGAAGCTGACTCGTATTTATCTTGAGAATGTTGTATGCAAGCATGGAGTGCCTGTATCGATCATTTCAGATCGAGATCCTAGATTCGCATCGAATTTTTGGAAATCTCTCCAAATATCTTTGGGAACGAATCTCGACATGAGCACTGCTTATCACCCTCAGACTGAGGGGCAGAGTGAAAGAACGATACAAACACTGGAAGATATGTTGAGAGCTTGTGTGATAGATTTTGGTAAGAATTGGGATAAACATTTGCCTTTAGCAGAGTTTTCATATAACAATAGTTATCATGCTAGTATAAGGATTTCTAAAACAATTAAGAATATAGGATTCCTAATACAATTAGAAATATAGGATTCCTAAAACAATTCGGAATATAGGATTCCTAAAAAAATTAGGAATATAGGATTCCTAAAACAATTCGGAATATAGGATTCCTAAAACAATTAGGAATATGAAATCAACAAAATAATTCAGAATATGTATCCTTTGTATTATTCGGAATATGAACTTGTTAGTAATTCAGAAAAAAAAGGTTTCTAAACACTATTCGGAATAAAAGGGTTTATGATTAATTCGGGAAATAGAAAAATTAAGCTAAAACTAATTAAGCAAATAAGCAAAAAATAAGCTAAACTAATTTCTAAAATAAGCCAAACAAGACACAAATTAGAACTCTAAAAAGCAACAATTAAGCAAAACAAATAAAATCTATTTTAAAAACATTAAGCTACCAAAACCACTCAAATGAAAAATAAGCCAAATATAAAATAAGCAATAAGCACAATAAGCTATTAAAATAAACCACATAAAAATAATTAAAACAAGAAATAAGCAACTCAATCAAATAAGCAATAAGAAGAAATAAGTTAACATGATGATTAACCAAATCAACACAATTAAAACAAGAAAGGAAGAATGAGATTAATTGAAAAGTTTGAAATTAAAGATGAAGATTAAAGGTTTTACAGTTGAAAGATTAAGATGAAAAGCTTAAAGAAAAATGAGAGAGAGTTTTTTAAAAATTACACATACTCCTAATTACCTTATAATTAAAACTACTAGAAACTAACTAACTATTACAAATGATGAAAATTAGACTATTTATAGTGGAGGAGTGGTAGGTGTGGTGCTTTCTTCTTTCTTTTGTCTTCTCGTATTTTTAATTAATACGTCATTCATGACTTTGTCTTAGGATTTGTCGATAAATAAAATGAACCCGTCTTCTAATTTCTTCTTATATTAGATTTGGTTCTTCGACTTGTTAAACTTCCGTCTTTGGTCTTTTTCTTCAATAATTCTTCAAGATAGGCCTTTGACTTCCGTTCTTTTTGCACTTTTGATCTTTTGACTTGTCTTTTGTATTTTTCTTCGATAAAAGCCCGTGAAAGCCCGTGTTTCTTCCTTTTTCATCTTTTGGTCCTAAAACACAACAAAAACACAAACCACCCGTAATTCCGATTTTTACGACATTTAACACACGTTTTGGTCTCGTTTTTATTTGTATTAAGTGGTAAAAGGATAAGTGTTTTCACACTTATTAAATCCTCTACACTTGACCATTGCAATGACCTCATGCAATGCATTAGATTCAAAGCAACATTTACATTTTCCTCATAATTAATCCACCTTGGCCTTTATTACATACTACGACACTATGGAAACTAAAAAGGTAGAAATTTTTGAAATTGTTTGACGAAAGAAACTCGTAAAGAAATCTAAGACTTAAATTAGCGCTTTGGTGTCATGAATGTTTATCACCCTCAAGTTTCATGTTTCCTACACCAAGCTTAAAAACGAGATCATTATTATTATAAGTTAGTAAAGCTATCACTTACTCATGTGGCTTAATTATTCACTTAGACCCCCTTATTCCTACGATGTATCTCTTATATTTAATTATTGTCTTGAATGATCACGAGGATGCATTTTTGACTTATTTCGATAATTTATTTAGGCCGAAAATAAAGTAGGACGATTTAATCCATAGTTAGCTAAAGGAAAAAATCTTTTAAAACGGCTTCTCGAAACCTCATAAAGTTCATATCTTGGCATAATTCGTTTCATGATTTGGGACCTTTCTCGGACCGATATTTAGCATTTACTTCATACTTCGAATATTGAGAGACGTTCTTGAAATAATGGTCTTCTCTTCATATTTGGAATTTCTTCACTTGAAGTTTTTAAGAGATTCTTCAAACTTGGACCACGACTTCTTCATTTTTCTTCAATCTTTATTTGGGATTTTGATATACAACGATCCGCCTCCTTTTCGGACTTGGATCTATTTATCCTAATACCTTGTTAGGGTCCTTTTGGATAGACTTCTCCATGATATTTATGGGAGTAATTGCTTCTCGTCGTGTGTCTCGATCCTTCATATTGATTTTTGAATAATGATTCTTCACATCATCTTGGATATTTAGCAACAAAATAGCCCTCATGCCTTGTCAGGGCCTTTTGGACTCGCCAATCTTCGCATCCCGTATCAATAAGTTATGCCTCGACTATGAACTCTAATTAATCCCGAGCAACTTTTAAAAGATCTTGGGCTAGAAGCTAAGTAATTTTTCGAATCGTACGACCTTATTTATTGCATTTATTTATTGACAAGCGATGGGAGAAAAAGCTTATAATTCACTCACATAAATTCATGAAAGAATACAAAACTTATAATTGACTCTAACATCTCTCCTTCTCCACAATTTAAATCTCAAGGAATGAGACTCGTGAATGCTTAGCCTAATAAACCAATTAAGGTCCATATGGTTAAGGATACTAGCTAGAGTAAACTCAAATAAGTAAACTTGGGTTGAGTCAAGATATTCACGACGAGCCTAATATATCAAAGACATATAAACTTGTTAAAACCATTTTAATTAATAATTTACTTTGACTTTATTCTAGAAATGAAATAAATACATACGATGAAAGAAAATAACGATGACAAAGGAAAATACTACTAAGCCAAAATAGATCAAAAATTTTGAAAAATGTCGAAAAATAAAAATTTTCCGGTTAAAATGAAGCCAAATACATGGAAAAGTCCACTTAACTTCGATAGAAGTCTCCCCTACACTTAATATAAACATTTTCCTCACTGTTTAAGTATTTGGAAGTAAACTCCCCTACACTTAGGACATTGTGCACGTTGTTTAAATCTTGCTAAGGAAGAGACAACTAAAGTGATTCCTATTTCAACCTTTATGGATATAAAATAGTGAATAATAAGAGTTTAGGATAGAACCGGGAAGATAGGTACACGGGATCACGGGTCGTCAAATATCATCAAAAGTAGATCTTTGAAAGCTCCATCCCTACACATCATAAGAAACAAAAGAACAAACATCTACGTGGCTCCCCCTACACTTATTATGAAAAACGGATAAAGAAGGATAGATCATCGGGTTGCCTCCCGAGAAGCGCTTGTTTTTGTTAACCGAGTCACGAGCCTGACTCGACCCCGAATACTATGGTTGAAAGTTCATAGAAAACCTTGAAGAAAATCTGTCGGGGTCAAATACATGGTTCTCATCCAACAAGTATCATAAGCTTAAGGTGAAGAGCACAAGCCAAAGTAGAGTAGTCGAGGTTCCCTTAAGCAATTGTTGAGCACGGTGATAGAAAGTGTGGTAAGGTGAAAGCGTAGCTCCGAATATTCCAAAATTATTTCCTTTTATTTCATCAGATGGATATTGTGATGGCTCAAAAACTGTGATACCACGATCGAACACCTTTTCCTTTAGGGGAAAATAAGAAACACACTCAGTGGACCTTAAAGAAGATTCGCCCATATACCTCACAATATCCTCCGAAGAAGGTGGAAAGAGAGGTGTCAAAACATAAGTACTGCGAATGTTGGTGTCGTCTGTTTTCTTTTCCTTTGAAATGGGTTTCTTAAAGTCCGAAGGAGGGTAAAGGCCATAATCAAAATCCAAAGTAGGAAAATCATGCTCATTGGAAAAGTAAGTATTGAGAAACTTGTCGAAATCTTCCTCAAAAGAGTAATCCTCTAAAGTAGGATCAAGCGTTGTTGGTGGAGGATCCTCATCTAAGATAGGAGCAAAAACATCATCAGAAGACACAACAGTTGAAGAATCACTCGAACGAGTGTCAACATCATCAAAGTCATCATAAATCGGCATGTCTTCATAATCGGAAGTAGAATCATAATATTCATCAAAAATAGGTAGAGCGTCCAAATCGGAAAGAGAATCCTCATAATCGTCCACATGTTCTTGAAAAAGTGGATTATCATAGAAAGGCTCGAAAAGAGGATTGTTGTGTATCACATAATCATTGACATCAAGCTTTGTAGTTTCCAAAGGAGTTGTAATAAGTTCGTCTTGAAGCACATCAATCATTTTCGCCGATTCTTTTCCATTAGATTTGCTTATAATCTTCCACATTTTAAAAACTTGTTGATTATTCCCGACACTAAGAATTAGTTCACCTTCAGCAACATGGAGCAAAGCTTTTCTAGTTCGCAAGAATGGTCGTCCAAGTATTAACGGAATACGAGGATCCATCTCATAATCAACAACAACAAAATCAACTAGAAAAGTGAAGGTACCAACTTAATCAAAATACATCTTCAGCAATACCAACGGGGTAAGCGAGAGTTCGATTTGCTGGCTCAAGAGTCATACGGGTTGGTATAAGATCGGGTAATGATAACTTCTTCCAAACACTTAATGGCCTTAAATTGATACTAGCCCCGAGATCCGCTAAGGCAGTACATTCTTTGATTTGAGAAAATGAACAAGGTAACACAAAACGACCGGGATCTCCAAGTTTCTCCAGAAGTTCTTTGAGAAGGACTGCAGAACAATTTTCATTTAATCGAGTATTGACAAACTCAGCCATCTTCTCCTTCTTACTAAGCAACTCCTTGAACACTTTAACAAATTTCAGCATTTGGGCCAGTGCTTCAACAAGGCTAATGTTAAAGTTCATTTGTGTGATCATCTTCAAAAAGGAAGTAACTTGAGTATCCTCCTTAGTGAGAACTTTGCACTTGTCTAACCAAGAAGGATAAGGAATATTGGGCTTAGGAGGCGAAGGTGGAGAAGGTGAATGTGTAGAAGGTGAAGGATGAGAGGTTGAAGTTTGAGAGGTTGAAAGGTTTTTCTTGTGTACATTTTCAAGAAGAGGTGGGGACGGTAATAGAGAACTAGTACTAGGGGTGGTAGTAGGAGGGATAAATGGGGGTGGAGGAGCTGAAACAGAAGTGACTGGGGGAGGGATAGAAGGTCCTACTAAAGTTGCTCCACTGCGTGTAGTAATAGCACTCACATTAGCTCTAGGGTTGGTTTTGGTTGTTGAAGGAAGAGCACCTTGGGGACGAAGGGCTTGAAGCATTTGAACGAATTTCCTATCCGTGGACTCTTGCATTTCCTTTAATTTCTTATCTTGTTCCAAAATCTTTTGAAGAACTAACTCTATTTGTGGATTAGGTAAATTGAACCCTTGTTGTGGAAAACCTTGGTTTGGGTATTGGTTGTATAGTGGAAAACCTTGAGGATTAAAACCTTGGTTTGGATAGCCTTGATTTTGCACTTGATAAGTTCCTTGATTTGCATTGTAGCCCCGCACATTTGCATTTGGTTGAAAATTAGCTCGTGGTGGACCTTGGTTGTTTTGGGTGGGTGGGGTGGTCTTTGTTGAAAACCGGGTGGAGCCAAATAATTAGTGGAATTATTGGACAAATGATTAACATCGACATTCGTCTTGAAATGAACCCTCTCAGTGTTGTTATAAGCATACAATTCCCCTTGAGATTGGTTATAAGCCTTATCACAATTAACGTAAGAGTGTAGCCCACCACATGTTTCACAAGTCACATTTCGGGCATTCACATGTTGAATGGGAGTGTTTTGAACATGTAAGGCAAGTTTAGTCACAATTGAAGTAAGTGATTGAATTTGATTAGTAGTCTCACTATCACTAGTACTATCCATAGTAGCCCTTACACTTTTAGTTTGCACTTTGGCCTTGTTTTCAATTATATCCCAAGCGAATTGTGTTGTTTAACTAGAATGTTGCTCCCCGAATCACTATGTAGTGAATCTTGGTCATTCAAACTTAATCCATTGTAAAAAGTATTAATTTGATGCACTTTAGTAAAACCGTGTTGTGGACACTTTCTCAAAAGTTCCTTAAAACGATCCCAAGATTCACTAAACGTCTCACCGTACTTTTGTTCAAAATTGATGATATCATTCCGCAAAGCGGTAGTACGTGAGGGTGGAAAGAAGTAATTAATGAATTTAGTCTCTAAGTCCGCCCATGTGGCAATACTTTGGGGTTGTTACTTATCAAGCCAAGTCCGGGCTTGTCCCTCGAGAGAGAAAGGAAAGAGGAGCAAACAAATTGCCTCTTGTGAGACCCCATTGTATTTCACAGTATTAGTTAAGTGTACAAACCTCTTGATATGACCGTGAGGATCATCATGAGTGTGGCCCAAGAAAGGTGTTGCAGAGACCATCTGAATAAAACCAGTTTTGAGCTCAAAGTTGTTGGCTCCAATATCTGACACCACAATTGCATCGTCATTGCCTTTAACATGTGATTGCAAGAGCTCGATCATTGGTCGGTTATCCATGGTGTCAATAGCACGAGTCTCGATATCGGCTTGAGTAGTTTTCCTCTTCCGCGCACGAGTACACATACACCTACAAAAGAAAAAGATGGAAAAGAAATAGAAGAAGAATTAAGGTTAATGTAATAAGAAAATATTTTTGGTGCAAAACTTTAGAAAAAAAAGCTTTTTATGATTTTTTAAATGTTTTTGGATTTTTGAAATTTTTGAGTTTTTTTTGGATTTTTTAAAAAAATTTAAATTTTTGGAAGAAAAATAATGTTCACGAGTGAAAGGATCCCAATATCCAACGCGTCTCTCACAAAAACCATTAATCTTTACGAAAAAGCCGGCAGCAACGCCATTTTAATAACTGATTTTTAATAAGAAAAATGTTCGCGGTGTCTTATCGAATTGATCTCGGTTCAAAGTGGACTCAGTCATTTTTGGTGGATAAGAAAATATGGTTATTTATTTCTACTTAAAAATTAAAACTTGACAAATAAAAATAAAACGCGACAAATATATTAAGAATAGACGAACTAAAACTTAATAAAAAGTAATAAAGCAAAATGGTAAAAATAAAAAAATAAGCAAAGTAAATAAATGACTAAATAAAATAAAATAATAAAAATAAATTTTGAAATAAAATAAAATAAAAGTAAAAATAAAATTAATTCGGAATATGAAAACAATTCGGGAAAAGTAACAATTCAGAATATTAGATTCCTAAAACAATTAGGAATATAGGATTCCTAAAACAATTAGGAATATAGGATTCCTAAAATAATTAGGAATATAGGATTCCTAAAACAATTAGGAATATAGTATTTCTAAAACAATTCGTAATATAAGATTTCTAAAACAATTAGGAATATAGGATTCCTAAAACAATTCGAAATATAGGATTCCTAAAACAATTCGGAATATAGGATTCCTAAAACAATTAGGAATATGAAATCAACAAAATAATTCGGAATATGTATCCTTTGTATTTTTTTGAATATGAACTTGTTAGTAATTCGGAAAAAAAGGTTTCTAAACACTATTCAGAATAAAAGGGTTTATGTTAATTCGGGAAATAGAAAAATTAAGCTAAAACTAATTAAGCAAATAAGCAAAAATTAAGCTAAAATAATTTATAAAATAAGCCAAACAAGACAAGAATTAAAACTCTAAAAAGCAACAATTAAGCAAAATAAATAAAATCTATTTTTAAAACATTAAGCTACCAAAACCACTCAAATGAAAAATAAGCCAAACATAAAATAAGAAATAAGCACAATAAGCTATATAAATCAACCACATAAAAATAATAAAAACAAGAAATAAGCAACTCAATTAAATAAGCAATAAGATCAAATAAGCTAACATGATGATTAACCAAATCAACACAATTAAAACAAGAAAGGAAGAATGAGATTAATTGAAAAACTTGAAATTAAAGATGAAGATTAAAGGTTTTACAATTGAAAGATTAAGATGAAAAGCTTAAATAAAAGTGAGAGAGAGTTTTTTAAAATTACACCTACTTCTAATTACCTTATAATTAAAAATACTAAAAACTAACTAACAATTACAAATGATGAAAATTAGACTATTTATAGTGGAGGAGTGGTAGGTGGGTGCTTTCTTCTTTCTTTTGTCTTCTCGTCTTTTTATTTAATTCATCATTCTTGACTTTGTCTCGGGATTTGTCGATGAATAAAATGAACCCGTCTTCTAATTTCTTCTTATATTAGATTTGGTTCTTCGACTTGTTAAACTTCCGTCTTTGGTCTTTTTCTTCAATAATTTTTCAGAATAGGCCTTTGACTTCCGTTCTTTTTGCACTTTTAATCTTTTGACTTGTCTTTTGTCTTTTTCTTCGATAAAAGCCCGTGAAAGCCCGTGTTTTCTTCCTTTTTCATCTTTTGGTCCTAAAACACAACAAAAACACAAACCACGCGTAATTCCGACGTTTACGACATTACACACACGTTTTGGTCTCGTTTTTATTTGTATTAAGTGGTAAAAGGATAAGTAATAACTGGGCTTTTTACCTAGTAAGAAAATTATCGTTGAACCAATCTCTTTGAATTGAAAAAGGAGTTTAATGTGCGACTCAGTCGTTCTTTGGTGGAAACAAAAAGTTGTCGTTGTAGTATATTAAAATGTGCAAAACAATTAAAGTAAATTGACGTTAAAATAAAAGGTGTTATAATAAATCTAAGTCTAATTAAAAGTAAAAGGTCTAATATTTAAAAACTTTGAAAAGTAAATAACGAGAAATTAAGTGACTTAAAGTTAAAGCGTGACGAGAATTAAAATTTGACAAAGTATTAAAATGAGAACTTAAAATTTAAACAAGACAAAATATAAAAATAAACCCACCATCGGAATACATTCCAATCAGTACAATCGGAATGTACACAAACCCTGATCGGAATAAGGCGTGGTCTCCCAATCGGAATACTGTCACTAGACCTGATCGGAATGTCAACCCTTACCTTTCAATCGGAATGTGGGAATAAGGGGCTATCGGAATCCGCCCAATCGGAATGTTGTCGGAACTCCAATCGGAATACTGTCACTAGACTGATCGGAATAACCAACTTACCCTGATCGGAATCTCAACAATCCCCAAATCGGAATGTGCTTACCTCCTGATCGGAATGAAGAATAGACTCCTGATCGGAATAACTGTCACTTAACCTGATCGGAATGTGCTAGACTCCCCTGATCGGAATAACACAAACCCTTTTCCGACCAAGCAAGGAATGCTGGTCGGAATATGAAACCCTATTCCGACTGGTGGTCGGAATACAGTATAAAGAACACAAAATAAGCTAAACTAATAAGATATAACTCAAATAAGCACACACCTAAAATCCTAATCAAAACAAGTATAAGTAAAACTAATAAGCTGAAATTTAAAGACTTTTAAAACACAAAATGAAAAAGATTTACGAAAACAAACTTTATATAAAAATAACTTTTATAAAAACTTTAGAAGCTTAAAGATAAACACAAATAAGCTATAAGAATCACTAATCCAAACAATCAAAAGCATAAAAACATAACCTTTAATCAAATAAGCAAGATAATAAACACAAAAACATAAAGATCAAGCAAAGAAAGAAAGGTAGAATGAGTGATTAAAACAAGAAAAGTAAAGGTGCGATAAAAATAAAAGTAACTTACTTGGAAAATAAGGTGCAAGACAAGGTAATTAAAGTGCAATAAAGTAAATGTGCAAGTAAATAAAGATGAAAGAACTAGTGTCACTCTAGCCAACAAGAGTAAAAATGAAATGTTAATGATCTATATATATATAGGGGAGGATTAGGGAATGCTTAGGAAGCTTCCTCCCCTCCTTCAGTTCTTCTTAATTGCACCATTAAGTCCTTCCCTTATTAATCTTTTGTTAATCTTGGACTTTAATGACTTTTGGCTCGGGATTTCTTTAAACTCGTCTTTTAATTCTTCAATAAATAAGACTCGAGTTCTTCGGCTTTTAGTAAACTTCCGTCTTTTGAATTTTTCTTCGATAAATCTTCAAAATTGGTCTTGGACTTCCGTTCTTTTTGCACTCTTGACTTCTTGACTTCGTCTTTCATCTTTTTCTTCAATAAAAGCTCGTGAATGCCGTGTTTTCTCCACTTTTCACAATTTCGTCCTAAATCACAACAAAAACACAAACCACGCATAATTCCGACATAAAAGACATAAAATACACGTTTTGGCTCGGTTATTATTGTAATTAAGTGGTAAAAAGGATGGGTGTTTAAACATCTATCAAATCCCCTACACTTGACCATTGCAATGTCCTCATGTAATGCATTAGTTACAAAGCATGTTTACACTTTTCATCATAATCAATCCATAGTGGCCTTTATTAAAGAGATAAAAAATTACAAACATTCAAAGTAAAGAAATCAAAAGCATACCTTGGGTTTTGGAAATGTCATGAATAATCATCATTCTCAAGTTTTTACTTTCTCCAACCCAAGCTTAAAAATGAGATCATTGTTATTATAAGTTAGCAAACTAACACGAACTCATGTGGGCCAATTACTCATTTAGACTCCCTTATTCCTGTATCTCTTATATTTTATTGTTGTCTTGAATGATCACGAGGATGCGTTGTTTGACTTATTTCGATAGTTATTTAGTCCGAAAATAAAGTGAACGATTTAATCAATAGTTAGCTAAAGGATAAAATCTTTTAAAACTGCTTCTCGGAACCTCATAAAGTTCATATCTTGGCATAACTCGCTTCGCGATTTGAGACCTTTCTCGGACCGATATTTGGCAGCGACTTCATACTTCAAACCTTGAGAGATATTCATGAAATAATGGTCTTCTCTTCATGATAGGAATTTCTTCACTTGAAATTTAGAGAGATTCTTCATATATGGACCACGACTTCTTCATTTTTCTCCAATCAATATTTTGGACTTTGATATACAACGATCCGCCTCCTTTTATGACTTGGGTCTATTTATCCTCATACCTTGCTAGGGTCTTTTTGGATACACTTCTCCATGACTTTTAGGGAGTATTTGCTTTTCGTCGTGTGTCTCGATCCTTCATATTGATTTTTGATAAATGATTCTTCACATCACTTTGGATCTTTAGCAACAAAATGTAGCCCTCATGTCTTGTTAGGACCTTTTCGGACTCGCCAATCTTCGCATCCCGCTTCAATAAGTTATGCCTTGGCTATGAACTCTAATCCATACCGAGAAACTTTTAAACGATCTTGGGCTAGAAGCTAAGTAACTTTTCAAATCGTACAACCTTATTTATTGCAGATAAATTTATTAACAAGCGATGGGAGAATAGGCTTATTATTAACTCACATAAATTCACGAAAGAATACCAAACTTATAATTGACTCTATCATCTATCGTTCTCCACAGTTTAAAATCTCAAGTAATGAGCCTCGTGGATGCTTAGCCTATTAAATCAAAGTTTTGGGTTTTCGAGTCGTCTATAGGATCTTGCAAACTCTTAGACTTTTTCAAGTTATAGAAATCGCATTTTAAAGTTCCCTTGATAAACAACTCTCTAGGATCAATTATAGGAACTTGCGAAAAGTTCTTGTTCTTAACCCGTGAGAGTTAAGACTTTCGCGTTTTATAGCTCCCTATATAAAAGCCTAGCAAAACTTGATTTAAACATGTTAAGGATACTAGCTAGAGTAACTTAGATAAGTAAACTCGGGTTGAGTCAAAAGATTCACGACGTTTGAAAATTAAAACCACTTTATTAAAATTTATTCTAGCAAAGAAGGAAAGATAACTATACAAAGGTAAAAACTAATAGGCCAAAATAGATCAAAAAATTTGATAATTGTCGAAAAATTTGATTTTCCGGTTAAAATAAGGACAAATACAAGGAAAAGGCCACTTAACTTCGATAGAAGTCCCCCTACACTTAATATAAACATTGTCCTCAATGTCTAAGCATGTAGGAGTAAACTCCCCTACACTTAGGACATTGTGCACTTTGTTTAAATCTCGCTAAGGAAAAGACAACTAAAGAGATTCCTATTTTAATATTGAAAAATATAAAATAGTGAATCGAAAAGAGTTTAGGGTAGAACCGGGAAAATGGAACACGGAATCACGGGTCGTCAAGAATCATCAAGAGTGGATCATTGAGCTCGAATCCCGGATTAAGAGAGGAGAGGAAATAGCAAACACCAACGGGTCTCCCCTACACTTAGGATAAAGAAAGCTAAAAGATAGATGCATGGGTTGCCTCCCAAGAAGTGCTTGGTTTTTGTTAACCGAGTCGTGAGCCTGACTCGACCTTGATCATCATAGGAAGAAGCATGAAATATATCCACCAGGATCAAAGACATAGTTCTCGTCCATCAAATAGCACAAGCTTAAGGCGAACAAGGCAAGCCAAAGAAGGATAGGCAAGGTTCCCTTAAGCAAAGATGGAGCACGGTGGAAGCAAGGGTGAAGTGGTGCAAGCATATCTTCAATAATTCCAAAGATTTTTCCTTTTATTTCATCAGGTGGATACTTAGATGGCTGCAGAATATCAATACCGGGGTCGAACACCTTTTCCTTTAGGGGAAAATAGCACTCACGCTCAACAGAATGTGAAGAAGATCCGCGAAGAAGCACAACCTCGTCCTTAGAAGGTGGACAAAGAGGTGTTAAATCATATGTGCTGCGGATATTGGTGTCGACCGGTTTCTTCTCCTTTGAAAGAATTTTCTTCAAATCCAAAGTAGGATCAAGACGATACAAAGGAGGTGCATCACTCTCATGAGGGAAGTAAGTATTGAGAAACGTAGATAAGTCTTCCTCAAATGAGTAATCGTCCAAAGTAGGATCGAGTGATGGCGGAGGATCTTCATTATGAGAAGAATCGCTCGAAAGAGTATCGGCCTCATCAAAATCATCATATGTGGGCAGATCGGGATACTCAGAAGTAAGGTCATCATAATCATCCGAATCTGAGCTAGAATCATCATCATAAGCATCAAAGATCGGTGGAGAATCATAAATGGGAGAAGGTTCCAAATTGGAGAGAGAATCATCCACATCATCTTGAAAAAGTGGATTATCAATGCAATAATCGAATAGAGGATTGTTGTAGACAACAAAGTCATCAAGCACATTAATCATATTCACGGATTCTCGTCCAAAGGATTTGCTTGTAAGCTTCCCCATTTTGAAAACTTGTGAATCATTCCCGACTCTTAAGATTAACTCACCTTCGGCCACATCAACTAAAGCTCGTCTGGTTCTCAAGAATGGCCGACCAAGTATTAAAGGAATACGAGGGTCCATTTCATAATCAACAACGACAAAGTCGACCGGGAAAGTAAATGTGCCAACTTTAATAAACACATCTTCGGCAATACCAACGGGGTAAGCGAGAGTGCGATTTGCAAGTTCAAGAGTCATCTTTGTTGGTGTGAGGTCGGGTAATGATAGTGTTTTCCAAACACTCAAAGGCATAAGATTAATACTGGCCCCGAGATCAACTAGGGCAGTAAATTCTTCGGTTTTGTTGAAAATGCAAGGCAACACAAAACGACCGGGATCTCCAAGCTTTTCCGGAAGTTCTTTAAGAATAACTGCAGAGCTGTTTTCGTTTAAGCGTGTGTTGGCGAGCTCAATCAACTTCTCCTTCTTGTTAAGCAATTCCTTAAATGCTTTAACAAATTTCGGCATGTGGACAAGTGCTTCAACAAGGCTAATGTTGATGTTCACTTGAGAGAGCATCTTCATATAGCTTGACACTTGACAATCATTCTTGGTTAGCTCGTTGGTCTTGCCTAAGCGAGAAGGATATGGGATATTGGGTTTGGGTGGTGGGGGTGAAGGTGGTAAAGGTTGAGATGTTGAAGGGTCCTTCCTAGGAACATCGTCATGACGAGGCGGAGACGGTAATGGTGCACTAATACTAGGTGTAGGAGGAATAGGGATAAATGGTGGTGGAGGAGGTGTAGATGAAGGGGGCGGGATCGGTGGTCCTACTATGGTGACTCCACTACGGCTAGTAATAGCACTCACATTTGCTCGCGGATTGGTGACGGTGTTTGAAGGTAGAGAACTTGCAGTAGAAGGTTGAGCGGCGGGCAAGAAACTAGCAAGCATATTCTTCAAATCATTCGTTTGATTGCTGAAGGAAGATTGGATATTATCTCGAAGCTCGGATCGTATCTCAATTCCTTGCTTGGTAATATCTCCTTTAAGATTGATAATTTGACTCTGCAGATTCTTGATTTGCTCACCTTGGGTTCTCATGATGGCTTCAACATCGGGGTTAATGGGTGGGGCTTGTTGAGCGGGGGGTGATAAGGTGTAGAAGCTCTTGGTGGGATTTTGTTGCTTCTATTGTAGTTGTTGGCGGGGTTTTGGTTTTGAGGAGAAAAACTGGGTGAAAGGTAATTGTTGGACCGGTAACTCAGCAAATTTCTATACCCTTGAGGTCGAGCTTGGTAATTTTCCGGTGAATAATTACCATAAGCTGCATACATATTTTCCGGATTTCCTTGAGTAGAAGGACAATCAGTGTATGGGTGAGGACCTCCGCATGTTTCACAAGAAGGTGCAACCACTTTAACTTGTTGTTGTTGGTTTGAAGCGAGAAGCAAGATACTTTTGCTCATTTCAGTCATCATGCGGGTGAGTTCGGTCATATCAGGGTTTGCTGAAGTAGAGGAGACATTGACTCTCGGGTTGTTCCTTGAAGAAGCGGAGGAGTCCCAGTTTTTGTGGTGAGTAGTCATGTTCTCAATAAGCTCTCTACACTCCTCGGGTCTCTTTTTCATGAATGTGCCACCGGCGGCTGCATTAATCGTATCACGATCACGAAAAGTCAATCCGTTGTAGAAAGTATCTATTAAGGTCACAGGGAGCATGTTGTGGTTTGGACAACGATCAATCAAGACATTATTTCTTTCCCAAGCATCAAAAAGAGATTCATCAGGATCTTGCATGAAACCGCTGATTTGATTGCGAAGGCTCGTGACCATGGATGGTGGAAAGTAGCGCGACAAAAAGCGTTGAGTCATGTCATCCCAAGTGTGAATAGCATTCTTCGGGAGACGATCAAACCATTTCTCGGCGTGATGTGATAAAGTATGTGGAAAGAGTTGTAGGCGAAGAACATCCATTGTGGCACCGGGCAACTTCATGCTTTGGGTGATTGTAATGAACTTGTCGAGGTGTTTGTTGGCATCATCATCAGGCATTCCTCTAAAAGGATTTGTTTGCACTTGCTGAATCATGTGGTGCTTCAACGAAAACTCCGGAGCCGTGATTTGCATCGGCGCAATCGGTCCTCCTCGTCCAAACATGGTAGGTTGACAAAGCTCCTCCATTGTCCGAAGATCGGGCTGTGGAAGAACATTGTTGTTGTTATTATTGAGGTGCGGTGGATTATTGTTGTTGTTAACACCTGACATACTTAAATCTTCTCGAGTCTCGGACTCTTGATAATTAGAAGATCTAGTACGCATACACCTACAAAGACAAAAGAAAACAATACCAAACGCAAAGACAATATATATACACAATAAAAATAAAATCTTTTTGGATTTTTGAAATTTTTAATTTTTATGGATTTTTATCAATTTTTAATTTTTATGGTGTTTTTGGATTTTTTTTTAAGCAAGAAAATAACGCTCACAAGTGAACGGATCCCAAAAAGCAACGCGTCTTTCACAGAAAACCGTTAATCTTTACGAAAAGAGCCGGCAGCGGCGCCATTTGATACAAGGGCTTTTTACCTAGTAAGAAAATTATCGTTGAACCAATCTCTTCGAATTGAAAAAGGAGTTTAATGTGCGACTCAGTCGTTCTTTGGTGGAAACAAAAAGTTGTCGTTGTAGTATATTAAAATGTGCAAAACAATTAAAGTAAACTGACGTTAAAATAAAAGGTGTTATAATAAATCTAAGTCTAATTAAAAGTAAAAGGTGCAATATTTAAAAACTTTGAAAAGTAAATAACGAGAAATTAAGTGACTTAAAGTTAAAGCGTGACGAGAATTAAAATTTGACAAAGTACTAAAATGAGAACTTAAAATTTAAACAAGACAAAATATAAAAATAAACCCACCATCGGAATACATTCCGATCAGTACAATCGGAATGTACACAAACCCTGGTCGGAATAAGGCGTGGTCTCCCAATCGGAATACTATCACTAGACCTGATCGGAATGTCAACCCTTACCTTTCAATCGGAATGTGGGAATAAGGGGCTATCGGAATCCGCCCAATCGGAATGTTGTCGGAACTCCAATCGGAATACTGTCACTAGACTGATCGGAATAACCAACTTACCCTGATCGGAATCTCAACAATCCCCAAATCGGAATGTGCTTACCTCCTGATCGGAATGAAGAATAGACTCCTGATCGGAATAACTATCACTTAACCTGATCGGAATGTGCTAGACTCCCCTGATCGGAATAACACAAACCCTTTTCCGACCAAGCAAGGAATGCTGGTCGGAATATGAAACCCTATTCCGACTGGTGGTCGGAATACAGTAAAAAGAACACAAAATAAGCTAAACTAATAAGCTATAACTCAAATAAGCACACACCTAAAATCCTAATCAAAACAAGTATAAGTAAAACTAATAAGCTGAAATTTAAAGACTTTTAAAACACGAAATGAAAAAGATTTGCGAAAACAAACTTTATATAAAAATAACTTTTATAAAAACTTTAGAAGCTTAAAGATAAACACAAATAAGATATAAGAATCACTAATGCAAACAATCAAAAGTATAAAAACATAACCTTTAATCAAATAAGCAAGATAATAAACACATAAACATAAATATCAAGCAAAGAAAGAAAGGTAGAATGAGAGATTAAAACAAGAAAAGTAAAGGTGCGATAAAAATAAAAGTAACTTACTTGGAAAATAAGGTGCAAGACAAGGTAATTAAAGTGCAATAAAGTAAATGTGCAAGTAAATAAAGATGGAAGAACTAGTGTCACTCTAGCCAACAAGAGTAAAAATGAAATGCTAATGATCTATATATAGGGGAGGATTAGGGAATGCTTAGGAAGCTTCCTCCCCTCCTTCATTTCTTCTTAATTGCACCATTAAGTCCTTCCCTTCTTAATCTTTTGTCAATCTTGGAATTTAATGACTTTTGGCTCGGGATTTCTTTAAACTCGTCTTTTAATTCTTCAACAAATAAGACTCGAGTTCTTCGGCTTTTAGTAAACTTCCGTCTTTTGACTTTTTCTTCGATAAATCTTCAGAATTGGTCTTGGACTTCCGTTCTTTTTGCACTCTTGACTTCTTGACTTCGTCTTTCATCTTTTTCTTCAATTAAAGCTCGTGAATGCCGTGTTTTCTCCACTTTTCACAATTTCGTCCTAAATCACAACAAAAACACAAACCACGCATAATTCCGACATAAAAGACATAAAATACACGTTTTGGCTCGGTTATTATTGTAATTAAGTGGTAAAAAGGATGGGTGTTTACACACCTATCAATAAGTGTTTTCACACTTATTAGGTTACCTCGTACTCAAAGGGGTAATGATTCTATATTTGTTGTTTTCGATCATTTTTCAAAAAAGGTGCATTTTATCCCTTGCAAGAAGACAATAGACGCCGTTAATGTAGCTCAACTTTTCTTTAGGTATGTATACCGTTTACATGGTTTACCTTACTTTATTGTTTCTGACCGGGACACTCGATATCTAAGTCATTTTTGGCGAAGTTTGTGGAAGATGGTGAATACTCACCTTAATTTTAGTAGTGCTTATCATCATCAAACTCATGGGCAAACTGAAGTAGTTAATCGATCCCTTGGTAATTTTTTAAGATGTCTGGTGGGTGATCATGTGAAAGCATGGGATTAAAAATTGTGTCAAGCGGAGTTTTCTCATAATCATGATGTTAATCGAAGCACCGGGTTTAGTCTATTCCAGGTGGTTTATGCTGCTCAACCACGTGGTCCTCTTGATTTAATGACTCTTCAAGTTTCTGGTCTAGTTCCAAAGAAAGTGCTGGATTTTGTTGAAGGGTTGCATGCTGTTCATAAAGGATTAATGATAACTTGGTTCAAGCCAACTCCAAGTACAAGAAAGATGCGGATCAAAGGCGAAGACACGTTGATTTTGAAGAAGGTGAATTTGTATAGGTTATTTTAACTAAGGATCGTTTTCTTGTTGGAGAGTATAATAAGCTGTCAGCCAGGAAGATTGGTCCACTAGAGATTGTGGATAAAATTAATCCTAATGCATACCGTTTGAAGTTGTCAAGCCATATTCGTTGTTCTGATGTCTTCAATGTTAAGTACTTGTTTTCTCATCATGGAGAGTCTTTTGATGATAATCTTTTTGTGAATTTAAGGACGAATTTTGTCTACCCAAGGGGAATGTTGGAGGTCCAAATGTATAAGATAGAGCTCAGTTGTATCTGGATGCTCAAAATCGTGTGAAGAAAAGGGCTTTCTTCAAAATGGCATAACTTGGGCTACAAGAGTCTGTTTCAGGCCGGGAACCATGCGAATCAACGGCAGAAACCAGGGGAACGTAGTTGTAACCGAACTTTGTTGGGTTACAGGCCCGAAACACTATATTTTATTACTTATTAGTTTTTTTTATACCAATTTTACACATTTTGTTGGACAGTTTTTTTGGGCTCAGGTCCGGCCCATATGCATTTTAGGGCTTATGTCGATTCCACATTCTTATTTAAGGATTGTACTAAGGCATGAGATTATCAGTTCATGGAATATAAGAAATTCACCAAATTTATTTTTGGCAGTCTTTTGCTAAAAATTATCCTAATTGTTGTTATTCATTTAAAATCAACGATAGTTGCAAGATTATTTCTGCCATTCTTGAAAATCAACATATTCAATTAGTTCGTTATTTTATTAGACTACATCACTATGTCCATTTGTGTAAATGAGATAAAACTGAAGCATAAATCTATCTTTTATTGTTAAAGTGTGGCATCATGTATGGCATCATTCAAGTTTCAATTCAAGTTGCGTTGTAAGATAATCTACTGTTGTAACAATAGCCATTTCATAAGTCATGCATGGACATACTAGCACCTTTACTCGAATGCATCAGAAGCCGGGGGGAATGAGGGAATGAGTAACCACATCCAATGAAGCGTATAATAAACTTGGATGAGAAGTGAAGAACAACCCACATGACTTGTAGAAAATCCCCAAATGGGGCTTTCTATATGTATACTTAGATTGCAGTTATAGTAACGAATCTAGAAGGAAAAAATCCCGCGCGTGAACGACACAGGTTATCTATATCTATACTACCTACAAAGGAAAAACCACCAAATCTTGAATGTTGAAAAACATTATAATTTAGGAAATGTTGAAAAATTTAATAATCCTCCTGTGGAATATTTCAACTCCACATTACGTTTCACTCTATAACCAAAAAACACGAATATAGCATGTTGAAACATTTAATAATTTTCTAACAACTGATTGTAATATTGCATTCTATCTTAGGCAATGATATGGCATTACATGCTAGAATTGGTTGTCACGCTTGATATTCACAATAACTTTTGAAACATGGAATGATATGGGATGAAGTTGAAAATGTCGCCTCACACCATATATAAGCATAGAAAGTTAAAACAAACTCAAAACTTCATTTTCTTCCTTTCTCTTTTTCTTACATACACGCCTCTGCCTGCTCCATTGACACCACCCCACCAACACGTACTACTGGATATTCTCCTAATCTGGTCGGTTGTATTTGATTTTGGATAGTTTCGTTTGTGTTTGAGTGATAAACGATATAGAGAAGTCACATGATGTTGTTGATCTTAATCGAAACGACCAAGACAAGAGTTAAAAAAGAAGATCCAAATAAGGATTTCATTAAGCTGATAGATATCCAGAATGAAAAATTATAATTTTTCAATGTCAATTGTCTTTGCACGTTTCTTTCTTATTGTCTGATGAGATGGCATTTATACATGATCTCATCGTTCTTTTCGGGCTTTAAATGCACTAAAATATCATAAAATACCATATATATGCTTGTGTTTGTTTACTTGTGTATTTTAGGTATGGATATCGTGAAAAAGACAAAAGATCACAAGATACAAGGAAAAACGAACACGAGAAACGAAGCCGTACAATGAACCGGGCCCTAATCATGGAATTTTCATCAAATACCCTTGAAGACTTGAAGACAAATAAGATTGATCCTCATTCTATGAAGAAATGACACTTAAAACCCTTGTATATTAATAATTACAAGTTTGGTCCCTTAAGTTTGTCAAAATTACAAAAAGGTCCTTCAACTTTGAAGAAATGACAAGATTGGTCCCTCAACAAATCAAATTTGTCAACTATGGTCCCTCATGAAGTTAAAGATACAAAGAAGACCTTGGAAGATCAACAATGTTCAAAAACAGCCCTTGCAATACTCAAAAATGGCAAAATGAACCTTTGAAAACCCTTTTTAAAAGTTTGGTGCCAAAATTGCCAAGTGGTTAAAGTTGATATAAGCTTAATTGGGCGCTGATGGGTTTTAAAAGAGAAAAGACAAAAGGAAGGAAGGTTAAGGACTGAAGTTGTCACAACCCAAACATTCAAACCAAAACACGCGCTAAACACCCCCTTTTCCCCCAAAATCGGATCCAAGGTTTTACTGTACATCTTTCACCCCACCCAGTTTTCACCTCAACTTAAACAAGGTTAAAATCCAATTAACCTTGCACACGCATGATTCACACATGCAGAAAGCAAACCCACACCTAAAAACCCCAATCCCACCACTGTGGACCCTACCCCCAATTCCCCTCTCCACCAATCAGCATTCACCTTAGGCTCCAAGTCTTGTGACGTGTCCCAAATCAAAGGCTAAGGTTATTTGCTTACTCTCAAAGCAAAAATAAACGTCCAGGATCAAATATGGACAACTCATCACTCAAAACCGTCAAGGGCAAAGTTGGGATTTTCTAGTGATTAGGGTTTTAGTTTTAGTCTTCTAGGTTCTTCTATAGAGTAGTATAAAAGGAGGCATCAACCTGTGATGACCCCTTGTTCCAGTTTCAAGCTTTTCTCCTTGTAATTCCTTTTTAAAGAAATAAAAGTTTGGTTTTTGATTTATTCAAGTGTAATGCCTTTTTATTGTTTTTAAAAGTTGTGTGAAGTGTGAAAGCTTGATTCTGAGTTCCATTTTGTATTTGGTTAAGTAACTTTGATTTTCAAAGTTATTTAAAGGTTTCTGAAAATTTGAGAATTTTTGGAAGTTATGGTTCTAAGGTTTTGATGTTAAGAGAATAGTGTTAATTGGTTACTTAGTGTTTATAAAACGTGTTTGTTAAGGTTTAAGAGTTTTTTGGAAAGGTTTAAGAAAGAAGAAAAAAATCAGAAAAATATATTTGCTTGTATTGTTTTGTTTTCTCTTTGATTTGTCTTAAACAGGTTCATCATTGTTGATCTTTGATCTGCATGCACCCGGGTGCATAAGGAGGTGGTTATGCTACCACTAGGGCTTTGGATGTAAAGCCCTAAGGTAACACTCTTTTACCTTTGGAAATTTTCAGAAAATAGGATTTTCATGTGATTTGCTGCTATAAATGTGTTCTAGTTGTTGATTTGTGTTCATTATGTGTGTTAATACATGATAGATGCTATTTGGTCAGTTTTCATAGGTGTTAGAAGGTTTTTGATTTGATTATCTTTGTTTTAAAGTTTTAAAGGGGTGTTTGGATCTTTGGTTTAGCAGGGTAAGAATTTGATTTGAGCTGTTAAAAAGGTGTTAAAAGTTTTGGAAAATGATTAAGACAGGTTACAAATTAGTTGGTAAGCAAGTTTGTAGAGATTGGAAGCAATTTGTGTGGTTAAAAAAAGAAAGTCAAGCTCAAATCTGCATATTCAGTTTTCTGCCTGTTTTGTTCATATTTTTGTGCTTGATCTTGGAATTCTGCTTAAGTGTAGGGTAATTCTAAGATTGATTTGGCTTGTATGTTATGTTGTGAGTCTGTGTGCATGATTTGGTCACTTGGATCTCACTAGAGTGCATATAATCTGCTCAAAATTCCACCAGACCTAAGGAAAGACCTCAGAGACTTGCATTGGCTTGGGTGTGCATCTGTTTTGCTTGTATTGCTTGCTAAGTGCTTATTTCTTGTTCTTGTTGACTCCTTGTGCTTAAATAAGCACAAGGGTGCCCCATTGTTCCATAAATATCCACCAAATAAGCTCAAACCAAGCCCCTCTTGGTTCCAAGAGTGCTAAATTGTGCACTCACCATTGTTCATCAGAAAAACAACCAACCTGGCACGTTTTTGATCTTGAACTTGTTTAATCTTGGCTAAAAAAGGAAGATTGATTGTGTTTAGAAGCTTATTAAGGTCACTAGTTGGTTAGAAAAAGAAAAAAAAAATAAAAAAAGAAAAGTTTTGCAAAAACCACTAGCCTGGCTTCGAACCCCTGACCTCTCGTTGGAGGGTTCAAGGCCCTTACCAGTGTGCTAGCTTTAATCTTGTGTATAGAAGGGCAAGGCCTATTACTTAAGGAGGTTTTGCATTGGCTTATCTAAAATAAGCCGTGGCTTATTTATCATTTTTCTAGCTTATTTGTTAAGCAATCTTGCTTATTTTGATTTTTCCTAGAATCTTATTAGGATTTGTGATTTTTCTAGCCAAGTTTTATATTTTTCCGTTTATTTAATTATTTTCTAGGATTTATTTAATATACGTTTTTTATAAAGTCATTAAAAAATAGTAAAAATAGTTTTAAATTTTAGGAAAAATAATTTTTAGGTTTTATTTAATATTTTTGAGGTTTACATCAAGTTTTGGTTTTATAAACTTTAATTTTTAATTTTATATTATTTTAAGGTTTTTTATAAACTTTAAAGATTTTTATTAAATTATTAAAAAGGGTTTAGGAGCTATAATTTGTGTTTTTCTCTTAGTTAGAATATTTTAAGTTTTTAGAAATTTTTTAGAATTAATTTTATAAACTTTTTATTTTTAGCAATATTTTAATATTATTTTAATATTAATTAATCAAAATTTTATTTTTCTTTCTTTTTCATTTTTCTTAGGTTCTTTATCATTAATTAGGACTATTTCCATTTTTAGAATATTTTCTAGCTTTTAGATTTATTTTTATAATTATTTTAAGTTTAATTAGTTTTTAATCATTTTTAATCATTTTTAGAGTTTTAAAAATAGTTTTAATAGGTTTTAATTTTTAGAAAATTACTTTTTAGTCTCATAATAATATAAGTTAAGTAATTGTCCAATAAAATCATATTTTGGAATATTTTATTAGTTGTATTTAATTTTAGGGCTTTAATTAGCATTTAAAATTAATTATTTAATTAATAAAAGGTTTTAAAATATCTTTATTGGATTTTTAATTTTAGTTATATTATTTTAGACTTGTTTTAGCCTTTTTAATCTTTTCTTAATTTTGTTTTTGGTTTTAGTTTAATTTTTAATTTGGTTGATTTTTCTACGGCTTTACGTTTACGTTTTTTTTATGTCATAGTGTAATTTTCACGAAACCGTCTTCTCATCGTCTCAATATTAATCTCAAATACATACAAGTTAATTCACAACACATATACCTCCTTGGGAAACGAACTTTTTCTCTCATTTTATTTGATTGTGGGTCATTTGTGCACGGTTTTCCTAAACCGTCGTACTTAATACTTTCCGCTATTTACGCTCTTTTCCTAAAGAGTAGTAAAACACTACAATCATTTTTGGCGCCGCTGCCGGGGAGGTGTGTTGTGCTTTAATTTGAAAGCTTTTGTTTTTGATATTATCCATAAATAGTATTTGTGTTAAGTGGAACTCCCTTAACACGTATTATCGGTTTTCTTGGTTTTTCTTGTACAAATATTATTAATATATTGTATTAAGTATCACAACCAAAATACAATATCTCCAAAAGTGTGAAAACACAACCTTAATTGGGATTTGATCTCCTAATTATTGTATTCGAATCTCAAACAAAAAGAAAAGGCAAAAATAGATAAATACTTTCGAGAAGCTCGATTTTGAAAAATACGAACTATAAGGTGGGTATAAGGCGGGTATTATAAAATATACCCTAAGGAAAAAGGCTCTTAAGTGCTTCGCGCCGCCTCGTTTCCCCGCTTGCTTGTGAGTATTTTGACATTGAAGGCTAATCGAGGGTTTTGCCGCCCAAAGTATTATTACGTATACTATATTTGCTTGGTTTTCTTTGTGATTAAACCCTCGTGAACAATTTGGTTTTCGCCAAAGTTCTAAAGTCATTCGAAGGCGTTCACTCCACGTGATCGTTTTCATTCCTTTGAGGCTTCTTTAATCAAGAGTTTGATTCGAGGAGAGATTTTGTAGATTGTTGTCTACGAAGATACACCAAAATCCAAAAAAATTAAATATCATCAAAAACACAAAAAAATTGAAAATCCACAAAACAACCAAAAATAATCTTCTTTGCTCACCTCCCATTCTTCGTGAAAGTTTATGATCACTCGTAATCAAGCAAAACGAGCTCGTAAACGTCTTCAAAAGCAAGCAAATCAAGGATCGTTGATTGTTGAAGAACCTCCAATTGTTGAACCTATTGTAGAACAAGAAGTCGTCATGGCTAATCGTACTATGATGGAGTTGCTACAAGCACCCACCGAGGGTTTTGGAGAGGCTATTGTTATTCCCGCCATCCTTGCGGAGAATTTCGAGATTAAGACGGGTTTAATGTCGATGTTGCAAGCAAATAAGTTTAGAGGTCACGAGAAAGACAACCCGCATTACCATATTAGGAATTTCAACCGTCTCACCGCCACTAGCAAATTCAAAGATGTTCCGCATGACGCCATTAAGATGATGTTGTTTCCATATTCGTTGGATGGACCCGCAAAAATTTGGCTCGAGAAAGAACCGCCAAATTCGATTTTGACATGGGCCGATCTCGTTTCTAAGTTTGTGAACAAGTTTTTTCCACCATCTAAAACAACACACTTAAAAAATGAGATTTCACGATTTGTGCAACGTAATAATGAAAGTTTTTCAATGGCATGGGAACGATTTAAAGAGATGTTACATGAATGTCCTCACCATGATTTTTCGGAATTGCATCAAATTGATACTTTTTACAATGGGCTTAATGATCATGAACGAGATTATTTGAATGCCGCCGCGGGTGGTAATTTTTTGTGCAAGACGACAAATGAGGCTTTACAAATCATTGAAAATCGATCTAAGGTTTATAGCCCTCGTAACACACCGAGTGTTGCCAATATGGGTTCGTCATCGTCATCACAATCGTCTCGTAGCATTAACGCCTTACATGATGAAGCTAGTGAGGAAAATCGGTTTTTTGATAGATTTGCTAATCTAATGTCCCATTGGAAGGCTCAAGAAGCTTCCAATTCCGCTTCGGTTAAAGCGGTTGCTAAGAGTTGTTTATCTTATGGGGGAGCTCATGATCTTTCCGAGTGCATTACCGCGGATGGTAACACTTCGAGTGCTTATGTAGCAACGGGAACTTACAACCAAAACGGCCAAGGTTCCCGCCCAAATCAAGCTCCACCCAATCAAAATGCTAATAATTATCGAAACAACAACCAAGGTAATTACCAAGGCAACACACGCAATTACAACAAAGGGAATTATCAAAGTAGGAATGGACAAATCTCTAATCAAAACCAAAACCGTGATTTTCAAAACACTACACAAGGTTTTCAAAATGCTCACACGAAAAATTTGCAAGGAGAATTTTTGGATTATGCAAAAGCAAATGATGCTAAATTTGATAATATGCAACGTGAGATGATTAGCTTAAGGTCCGAGTTGAAAAACGAGCTTAAAAATGAACTTGCTAATGAACTTAAAACTCATGCAAATAAAATGGAAGGAAATGTCCAACGTCTTCAACAAAACCAACAAAAGATGGAATTAGGACAACATGAGATTAAGCAAGAGTTATTGAAAGCGGATGCTAGGCAATCAAAATTTGAGGACCGAATGGGTAAGATGTTCGAAGCTATCATGTGTAAGCCCTCTTCTTCGGGTGGTCTTCCTAGTGATACCATTAACAACCCGAGGGGAGAATTGAAGGTTGTTGCTACACGAAGTGGTAAAACTTTCAAGGAACCAATCTCTCGTCCAAGTACTTCTAAGGAGAAGGAAATCGAGAAAGAACCCGAGGTGATGGTCGAAAAGGAGCATATTACAATCCCACGAAGTACCGCTCAAATCACACCTACGGTTGAACCAATACCAATTATGGAACCCGAGTTTCCAAGGCCGTTGCCTAATGACCAACCCACACCACCTTTACCTTACCCTTCGAGACGAAACAAAGAGAAAGCACAAGAACGGAACAATTATCAATTTGAGCTATTTATGAAAATGTTTCGTGATCTACATTTTAACATAAGTTTTGCCGATGCTTTAATCATGATGCCTCGATTCGCCGCAAACTTCAAAAGTATGCTTAACAACAAAGAGAAGTTACAACAATCGTCTAGTTGTTCATCGGTTTTTCTAAGCCGCATACCACAAAAAGTCGGTGATCCCTGTAAATTTTTGATTCCGTGTGCTATTCAAGATATGGAGGAATGCTACGCCTTGGCCGATCTTGGCGCTAGTATTAATTTAATGCCTCTCGAGATTTTCAAATCGCTTTTGCTTCCAGCTCTTACTCCTTCGAACATGTCCATCGAGATGGCCGATCATTCTACGATTTTGGCATGTGGAGTAGCCGAGGACGTTTTCGTTAAAGTCGGAAAGTTTTACTATCCCGTTGACTTTATCGTTGTAGACATTCCCATCGATCGAAAAGTTCCTCTCATTTTGGGTCGTTCATTTTTGGATACATCAAGAGCACTTATCGATGTTCATGCTCGAAAAATCACCCTTCGTTTCAATGAAGAAGAACTTGTCATCAATGCAACACAAAACTCCAATCTTTCTCATGTCTATTCTATTGCAACTTTAAACCATGGTGACTCGACCAATGTCATTTGCAAAGAATTTTCACCAAGAGTTTTAGGGAATGTCTCCAAAAACAATTTACCATTTCCTCCGCCGGTGGAGGTTATGAGTGCTAAGCCTACAAAGAAGAAACCATCAATACTTGAATCGAAAAATCCTTCACATTCATTCTTGAAAAGTATTGATAAGTTGCCGGTTTCTACGGAAGATCTTTCGGATGATGAATATGTTGGCCCCGATGGGGAGGTTTTCTTCGTCGATAAACGTTTTGAGAACTTGCCACCACCAAAACCAAAACGGTTTCAAAATGTGAGAATTTTTAGTGTGACTAACATCGTCTTAGAAACACCGAATATTTTCGACATAATCAAAAAGGGTTTTCATAAGGAGAGTTTAAAAGATAAAAAAGGAAATGATCTTAAATGTGATTTAATTGATTTTTCTACAAATCTAACTCCGTCATCACCGCGTGATTTGAGTACTACAAACTCGTCTACTCCTTTTGACGATGTTTTGTGTGGTTCTAGTATGGGGGAAGCCCCTTATGTTCCCTCATCCTTGTCCACCGAGGACGAGATATTCGATCCCGGAATTTCATGTAAAGGGAAATCTCGGTCTTCCACCGATGCAATAAATGGAAACTATATCTATTTGCTTGGTGCGAGTTTACCTCGAGTAGCTCAAACGTTTGTCTTACCAATTGTCTCACCCTTCTATTTCTCATCTCTTTTCTTCAAACTCTTTGAGTTTATGGCACATGTTGGAGTGGTGTTAATTTGTTTTTCCAATGGAAACGAGAACGCCATTTTCGACCCCGGTATTTTGCATCATCTAAGGACTTAGTCCTTTATACCGGTTGCTTTTTGGGCCTTGTTTATCATGTAAGCCCCATCAAAAATTGACCACACCATGATTTTCCCTAAATGTTCACATTTTGAGGGGATCGAGTCGAGCTCATGACTCGGTAATCAAAAAACGAGGTGCCTCGTGGGGGAAATCCCATGCTTATCTTTTATATTCACTAATAAAGGGACTTGTACCCTTCCAACTCGTTGTCTCGTGGTTGTTTGTGATTGTGTTATCTAGATCATCATCATCTACGATTGAAGACTCTCGTGTTCGTTTACGTGAGCCTCCATCGTTCGTTTGAAGAAGTTTTTCACGAATCCATGACATATCCTTTATTGTTCTAACAATTATCTTTTAGCATAATTAATAAACGGCTTTAGATATATTGTTGATCACCCTTTCCATGCTAGATCCTAAGCATTCGATTCTTCGTCTCTAGTATGGGGTGCTCCACCTTTAGACTCGAAACATTGAGGACAATGTTTACTTTTAGTATGGGGGAGTGAATAGGTACTTGCTTTGCTACGCCCTCACGTTTTCCAACTTTCAATGTTTTGTTTTGCTAATAAGGCTAAAAATGGCCAAAATTTTAAAATTTTTCTTAGTTTTCATAAGTGTTTTTAAGACACGAATGTATATTTTCCGATGGGTAGAATAAGAGTTAATTTTTGACTTGATGGGCATTTGGAGCCATTTACATTCCTTAACCCGCTCAATTCAAGTTTTGCTAGACTTTTATATAGGGAGCTTTAAAAACGCGAAAGTCTTAATTCATTCGGGTTAAGAACAAGAACTTTTCGCAAGTTCCTATAATTGATTCTAGAAAGTCACTTATCAAGGGAACTTTAAAACGCATTCTCTAAACTTGAAAAAGTCCAAGAAAGTGCAAGATCCTATAGGTGGCTTGAAAACCCAAAACTTTGATTTGATATAGTCTTAATGAAAGCTAATCCAAATTTGGCTTAATTTTGACTTGCACGGCTAAGTATTCACGAGTCTCTTTAATTAGAGGTCTTTATATAGTGAAGAACGAGAAATGATAGAGTTAGACAAGTGATCATGCTAAACGTAGAACATGAAAGTGTTCTTTCAAAAACTCATATGTTTTTAATTGTGGCTTTTTCTTCCCATAAGATCAATGCATTAGGAATAAATCATAATTGCAATAAGTAAGGTCGTACGATTTGAAAGGTTACTTAGCCTCTAGCGTAAGATCGTTTAAAAGTTGCTCGGGGTTGAATAGAGTTCATAGCCAAGGCATAACTTATTGAAGCGGGACGCGAAGATTGGCGATCATCCAAAAAGGCCCTAACAAGGCATGAGGAGCTCTATTTTTGCTAAAGATCCAAAGATGATGTGAAGTATCATTATTCCAAAATCAATATGAAGGATCGAGACACACGACGAGAAGCTATTACTCCCCTAAAGAATGGAGAAAGTCTATCCAAAAAGACCCTAACAAGGTATGAGGATAAATATATCCAAGTCCGAAAAGGAGGCGGATCGTTGTATATCAAAATCCAAAGTAAAGATTGAAGAAAAATGATGAAGTCGTGGTCCTATATGAAGAATCTCTCAAAAACGCCAAGTGAAGAAATTCCAAAATATGAAGAGAAGACCATAATTTCAAGAACGTCTTCCCAAGATTTGAAGTATGAAGTAAATGCCAAATATCGGTCCGAGAAAGGTCTCAAATCGTGAAATGAGTTATGCCAAGATATGAACTTAAGGAGATACACGAGAAGCCGTTTTAAAAGATTTTGTCCTTCGGCTAACTATTGATCAAATCGTGCTACTTTGCTTTCGGACTAATAAGTACTCAAATAAGTCAATATGAATCACTTGTGATCCATGACAAATAGATAAAAAATGCTAGTAACCCATTTCCTTCTATAATAACTAGGATTGCGGGGAGAAAAAGTATTACACAATTTGAACGTATGAGTAGTGTTAGCATTGTGACTTGTACCAACAATGATCTTGTTTTTGCACTTAGCATGGAATGTATGACAATCAAGGATGACGAAGTTTACTCTAAGGGACATTAACTTGTCTCTATTCTTTGACCCTAAAAGTCACATTTTGGTGATGAAAATCATACGTTATGTCTTTATACATTCTCGTAGTATGTTGCAAATCTTTTACTCTTCAATAAAGGTTAATAAAATTGAACTTTGGTGATGCTTAGATACTTTATTCTAGCATTGCGTGAGGGCACGGCAATGGCTTAGTATGGGGGAGTGATGAGATGGCATTTATACATGATCTCATCGTTCTTTTCGGGCTTTAAATGCACTAAAATATCATAAAATACCATATATATGCTTGTGTTTGTTTACTTGTGTATTTTAGGTATGGATATCGTGAAAAAGACAAAAGATCACAAGATACAAGGAAAAACGAACACGAGAAACGAAGCCGTACAATGAACCGGGCCCTAATCATGGAATTTTCATCAAATACCCTTGAAGACTTGAAGACAAACAAGATTGATCCTCATTCTATGAAGAAATGACACTTAAAACCCTTGTATATTAATAATTACAAGTTTGGTCCCTTAAGTTTGTCAAAATTACAAAAAGGTCCTTCAACTTTGAAGAAATGACAAGATTGGTCCCTCAACAAATCAAATTTGTCAACTATGGTCCCTCATGAAGTTAAAGATACAAAGAAGACCTTGGAAGATCAACAATGTTCAAAAACAGCCCTTGCAATACTCAAAAATGGCAAAATGAACCTTTGAAAACCCTTTTTAAAAGTTTGGTGCCAAAATTGCCAAGTGGTTAAAGTTGATATAAGCTTAATTGGGCGCTGATGGGTTTTAAAAGAGAAAAGACAAAAGGAAGGAAGCTTAAGGACTGAAGTTGTCACAACCCAAACATTCAAACCAAAACACGCGCTAAACACCCCCTTTTCCCCCAAAATCGGATCCAAGGTTTTACTGTACATCTTTCACCCCACCCAGTTTTCACCTCAACTTAAACAAGGTTAAAATCCAATTAACCTTGCACACGCATGATTCACACATGCAGAAAGCAAACCCACACCTAAAAACCCCAATCCCACCACTGTGGACCCTACCCCCAATTCCCCTCTCCACCAATCAGCATTCACCTTAGGCTCCAAGTCTTGTGACGTGTCCCAAATCAAAGGCTAAGGTTATTTGCTTACTCTCAAAGCAAAAATAAACGTCCAGGATCAAATATGGACAACTCATCACTCAAAACCGTCAAGGGCAAAGTTGGGATTTTCTAGTGATTAGGGTTTTAGTTTTAGTCTTCTAGGTTCTTCTATAGAGTAGTATAAAAGGAGGCATCAACCTGTGATGACCCCTTGTTCCAGTTTCAAGCTTTTCTCCTTGTAATTCCTTTTTAAAGAAATAAAAGTTTGGTTTTTGATTTATTCAAGTGTAATGCCTTTTTATTGTTTTTAAAAGTTGTGTGAAGTGTGAAAGCTTGATTCTGAGTTCCATTTTGTATTTGGTTAAGTAACTTTGATTTTCAAAGTTATTTAAAGGTTTCTGAAAATTTGAGAATTTTTGGAAGTTATGGTTCTAAGGTTTTGATGTTAAGAGAATAGTGTTAATTGGTTACTTAGTGTTTATAAAACGTGTTTGTTAAGGTTTAAGAGTTTTTTGGAAAGGTTTAAGAAAGAAGAAAAAAATCAGAAAAATATATTTGCTTGTATTGTTTTGTTTTCTCTTTGATTTGTCTTAAACAGGTTCATCATTGTTGATCTTTGATCTGCATGCACCCGGGTGCATAAGGAGGTGGTTATGCTACCACTAGGGCTTTGGATGTAAAGCCCTAAGGTAACACTCTTTAACCTTTGGAAATTTTCAGAAAATAGGATTTTCATGTGATTTGTTTGATCTGCTGCTATAAATGTGTTCTAGTTGTTGATTTGTGTTCATTATGTGTGTTAATACATGATAGATGCTATTTGGTCAGTTTTCATAGGTGTTAGAAGGTTTTTGATTTGATTATCTTTGTTTTAAAGTTTTAAAGGGGTGTTTGGATCTTTGGTTTAGCAGGGTAAGAATTTGATTTGAGCTGTTAAAAAGGTGTTAAAAGTTTTGGAAAAGGATTAAGACAGGTTACAAATTAGTTGGTAAGCAAGTTTGTAGAGATTGGAAGCAATTTGTGTGGTTAAAAAAAGAAAGTCAAGCTCAAATCTGCATATTCAGTTTTCTGCCTGTTTTGTTCATATTTTTGTGCTTGATCTTGGAATTCTGCTTAAGTGTAGGGTAATTCTAAGATTGATTTGGCTTGTATGTTATGTTGTGAGTCTGTGTGCATGATTTGGTCACTTGGATCTCACTAGAGTGCATATAATCTGCTCAAAATTCCACCAGACCTAAGGAAAGACCTCAGAGACTTGCATTGGCTTGGGTGTGCATCTGTTTTGCTTGTATTGCTTGCTAAGTGCTTATTTCTTGTTCTTGTTGACTCCTTGTGCTTAAATAAGCACAAGGGTGCCCCATTGTTCCATAAACATCCACCAAATAAGCTCAAACCAAGCCCCTCTTGGTTCCAAGAGTGCTAAATTGTGCACTCACCATTGTTCATCAGAAAAACAACCAACCTGGCACGTTTTTGATCTTGAACTTGTTTAATCTTGGCTAAAAAAGGAAGATTGATTGTGTTTAGAAGCTTATTAAGGTCACTAGTTGGTTAGAAAAAGAAAAAAAAAATAAATAAAAAAAGAAACGTTTTGCAAAAACCACTAGCCTGGCTTCGAACCCCTGACCTCTCGTTGGAGGGTTCAAGGCCCTTACCAGTGTGCTAGCTTTAATCTTGTGTATAGAAGGGCAAGGCCTATTACTTAAGGAGGTTTTGCATTGGCTTATCTAAAATAAGCCGTGGCTTATTTATCATTTTTCTAGCTTATTTGTTAAGCAATCTTGCTTATTTTGATTTTTCCTAGAATCTTATTAGGATTTGTGATTTTTCTAGCCAAGTTTTATATTTTTCCGTTTATTTAACTATTTTCTAGGATTTATTTAATATACGTTTTTTATAAAGTCATTAAAAAATAGTAAAAATAGTTTTAAATTTTAGGAAAAATAATTTTTAGGTTTTATTTAATATTTTTGAGGTTTACATCAAGTTTTGGTTTTATAAACTTTAATTTTTTATTTTATATTATTTTAAGGTTTTTTATAAACTTTAAAGATTTTTATTAAATTATTAAAAAGGGTTTAGGAGCTATAATTTGTGTTTTTCTCTTAGTTAGAATATTTTAAGTTTTTAGAAATTTTTTAGAATTAATTTTATAAACTTTTTATTTTTAGCAATATTTTAATATTATTTTAATATTAATTAATCAAAATTTTATTTTTCTTTCTTTTTCATTTTTCTTAGGTTCTTTATCATTAATTAGGACTATTTCCATTTTTAGAATATTTTCTAGCTTTTAGATTTATTTTTATAATTATTTTAAGTTTAATTAGTTTTTAATCATTTTTAATCATTTTTAGAGTTTTAAAAATAGTTTTAATAAGTTTTAATTTTTAGAAAATTACTTTTTAGTCTCATAATAATATAAGTTAAGTAATTGTCCAATAAAATCATATTTTGGAATATTTTATTAGTTGTATTTAATTTTAGGGCTTTAATTAGCATTTAAAATTAATTATTTAATTAATAAAAGGTTTTAAAATATCTTTATTGGATTTTTAATTTTAGTTATATTATTTTAGACTTGTTTTAGCCTTTTTAATATTTTCTTAATTTTGTTTTTGGTTTTAGTTTAATTTTTAATTTGGTTGATTTTTCTACGGCTTTACGTTTACGTTTTTTTTACGTCATAGTGTAATTTTCACGAAACCGTCTTCTCATCGTCTCAATATTAATCTCAAATACATACAAGTTAATTCACAACATATATACCTCCTTGGGAAACGAACTTTTTCTCTCATTTTATTTGATTGTGGGTCATTTGTGCACGGTTTTCCTAAACCGTCGTACTTAATACTTTCCGCTATTTACGCTCTTTTCCTAAAGAGTAGTAAAACACTACAATCATTGTCATAGTGGGACGGGAAACACTGTATGCTTATAGATGAGTAATTCTTCTGAATCTGTACAATATGTCATAATGTATTTTATGCTTCTATTATGCTTGTGTTGATGTTTATCAAATAATAACAACACATCATTTAGTGTTTAAATGCCTTATGAATCTATCTGTTTATTACACACAAACATTGCAAGTAAGCTTATTGTATTTTTTGAGATTCAACCGATCTGATTAGTGCTAACCTATTATAGCTATTTCACTTGCAATTTAATGACAAGAAAACTGTTTTCGCAAGATATTGTTCGTCAACTTACGAGTCTAATAAAAACTTCAAAAATTACACGAAACGGGGTATCGGGTAAAGTCGAGACCATAAATTCCATAACAAAATTGAAATTGTAGCTTTGAGTTGTCATAGGAAGAGGTAAATTACGCACATAATTCCTGTTTAGTTATGATACTCGTGTTCTGATAATTTCTTCTTTATGTGTAGCTTGATGTCCAAGGCTACTAATGTAATATCTCAAATTTGGGAACCATGCACGTTAATTAGTTGTAATAGTAAAAAAGGAGGAAATATATGACATCATCTTTCTAGGGCAACTTTTAACTTGTGGTATTACTTTTGATTGAAAAATGATTTTGTTCCTTATATGAACATGTTGTATAACAAATAGTTTATTTATTTCGACAATGAGACTTTTACCAAATTACAAGTTTAGCTTAGCCTCTAGAATGGAATTAAGGAGTATTATCTACCGAGTAGCTCTTTGAATCACAATTGCATGTGTAAAGTCATTTGTTGTAAAGATTTTTTAGTCAATGGCTTTAATTATAGACAATATCTCTATATATTAATCTATATCTCTACTAAATATAAAGAGTTTAGCTTTAATTCTTAACATGTGAAGTGTTGAATTTATTTAAAGAATTTTTGAAAGTTAATTTATCTAAGAAACATTTTAAAGGCTTTTCTTAACTTATGGTATAAAGCTGTATCATGTTGAATTTTTTATTTCAAGAAATTATTACACTATATCGAATATACTAATAAAAAACAAATGAATTGATTTAACACACGTTTTAGGTGTGTAATAGCTGGACATAAAAGTTGAATTTTATTGTTGAATGTTATTTTTAGAAACTTCTAAAATTAAGTTTTGAAAAGGTAAATAAGGAATTACTTATTTCCTTTTCAAAATAAAAAAAAGTTAAAATGAGTTTATTTTAGTCATTTTACTTATCAACTAAACAAATAATTTGATTTGTCAAAAACTAAAAAATTTGATAATTTGATTATTACGATTTCATGCAATATAATCAAATTTAAAGAACTATTTCCCAACACTTAATTATCTAATTATTCATTTTCAGAAAAGATAATAAATTTTTAATAAGCAATCACAAACCCACTGTGATTCGTTTTCTATAAACCTTTAGTTATTGCAAATGGCATTTTTGTTAACTTTCGATGATGATCTTGAGGTTATGCTTTTCTTATTCAAGATTTAATATACATAGAGATAGGGCAGATGTCTCTACCCACTTTTTTCTCTTTTTGGCAGTGTTGTTAATACTCCATCCGTCTCAAATTAATAGTCCTCTGACAGAAATCATCTTTTTTTAGCAACAACCCGTGTTTCTGTTTTGAACATTTGAAAGTTTGAATTGCTCATTGATCAACACATTTTGTTTAATTGAACGAATCCCAAACGACGGTAGTACGGCGACGCTTTATAATCAAGAGTGTTACCTTACGTCTTATGATGTAGAACAAATATCGGGACCACCGGGGATGGAGACTTTTTCTATACCCAAACACGGCTTTACACTTCAGATGAGAATTTTGTAGGTGCATATAAAATGAATACTTAATGAATGTTATTATATGTTTTTCGATATATGTTACGAATTTTTTCTTGCGTTGAATTATCGCGTGTTACAACCGCGTTTGCAATTACGTTTTGATCTTTTTACATCTTACTTTGAGCGTTACACAAATCACTAGCCATAATAGTGCATGTCATTAATTATCTATCGCCACAAATTCCGCCGCTATGCGCGGTTACTCGCCTAGTGTTAAAAAAACACAGGTTTTCTAAAACTGTAATTAGTGATTTACGACATCCTTATCCCTTACACTAGTTCTTATCTTCTTTCATTTAATCTCGGGCTTTAAGGGCCTGTTTGATTCATTAAATTGGTGGTAATGTGATGTAATTGTAATTTGTATTTCAATACATAAGTTGTTTGGTTAAATAGTTGGTGCAATTGTAATTAGGTAAATTACATTGGGCCCATATTTTTGTTGTAATCCCAATTACATAGTTTTATTGATGGAATGTTATACATTACAAAGGAATTGCATGTTTTATGCAAATAAATGTATACCCACTTGCATTACACCATGTCAATCAAACAAATATCATATTTACACCATTCAAATTATAATTTATCCACATTACAATTCTTTTGATAATTTATAATTACAACAAAATATTCAATCAACCAAATGGCCCCTAAATGATTGAGTAATAATCATGAAACTGACAACCAAGTTGTAGCGCCTAATCACATTTTTTAATCATTACTTGGAGGCTAGGTTGTGGTGTGGTGCCATAGTCTCGCGTTCATAGTTCTAAATAGCTCGTTATAACCTGCCTTAAGGTACGCTAAAGCTTGATGCGTGACCTATACGCTACGCTATAAGTCAAGGCGCGCTACGACATAAAGTGCAGTGATTTTTTGAATTTAACTCTCATAACTATAAATATAATACTAAAATACGATAAAACAATACATATTTTTATATGTTGTGCCGCTATAAGTCACGCTTTATAAACGCTAAAGCTTCGCCTTAGCCGCTAAAGCATGTAGCTTGGACATGTCGCAACGCCACGCCTCACGCTATTTATAACCATGCTCGCGTTATTAAAAAAGTGAGTGTCACGTCAGCATTCCACTTCATAACATCAGAAATCTATAACATCAGAAATCAGGCTCCCTCGTTAACACCAGATTTCTGGTGTTATAAAAGTCCCACCATTTTTTTCATAAATATTTTTTAATTAGATTAAAATAAATATTAAAAGTTTAAAACTTAATATCACATTTTTTAACTAATATTTTTAACTAACACATTGCTTCTAATTTATCTAAATATCAAATTTACATATATTTATAAATATTTGGGTCATAAAAATCAGCCCATAAAAAATTAGTCCATCAAACCCATTTTTCTCCTCCCACATCATCTTCCTCCTCCCATACCTAAAACACAAACACATCGTCCCACCGCAACAAAAACTTCGATCTGCAAACGCGCGCACACAAAAAAAATTATAACGAAAACACGAGCTATAACGCGAGTCAGGGTGCAGTCTCGCGCCGTAGGCTAGCGTTATAGCTATCATTTTGGGCTGGTAGGTACGACGCCAAAATCTAAAACTACCCATGGCTTAAGCCATAAATACCGTACCCTGGCCTCTTAAAAACATTCTTGTTTACTATCCAAATATAAGTAAGATATTATGCTTTTTAGTTTATATATTAATCCAACATGTTTCAAACTTTGCTACATGCAAACATACGTTCACAGATATGTATTTTTGATAAAAGTTAACTGAGACGTACATATACCTGCATAAGATAAACTTCCACTGATCGAGACATATAGAAGGACTTGATTTGCATCTTGACAAACAGAAGTCCAAAAAGAAACATCGAGACAAAAGAGAAAAATTAACGAAAAAAATGGTTATATGTTAGGCGTGATTCCATAAATAGGGGATCCCAAGTGTAAAATATTATTAGTATGATAAGTAGGAATAAGTCTAAGGCTATCATACATTAATATGTGTATTGTAGACTTTAATAAGGAAGGGGTGTGGTTGGATTTGTTAGAAATTTGGTTTAAGCTTTAAAAGCAGTTGGCAAGTTTCTTAGGTTGTACATTTGTTATCAATTCATATTACCTACTACACACTATACAACAGCTCTATCAAGTATGAATAAGGCATTTGGTTTTATAACATGGTACTATAATGCTAGTAAAAGAGTAAATACATGCATTCAAAAACTCTAATTGAATGGCTAACGTTTAAACAAAGCAGAGGGATTCTACAACCACAAAATATTTACAAAGGATTTTCTCACAAAATGATTTGTCATACATTTATTGGAAGTTATGAATATAAAAGGTAGAGAGATAATTAATTAAAATAAATTTGATTAGTGACAAATCACTTTGTGGAAGTTTGTTTATAAAACCTTTGTGGATCTAGTATTTTCCCAGTATTAACTACAAATTTCCCTTTTCTGATCCCATCTTGGGATTTTTTCCAAACAATTAATGCCTTTCCTGCCCCTCAATTTACAACTCTCTCGTCTTCTACCACACCATCTTCAATTCTCTTACAAATTCAATCCCTCTTTAATTCTCTCTCTCTACCACCATTAAATTAAGCTTTATTGCAAACCCATCTTTGTGTGTTCTTGTGTATATATAAAATGCCCTTCAAAACCAACAAAAAACACATCTCACCATACTTGATCTTGTTCTTGATCATACCCTTAATCTCTCTCTCCCTCTCTTGTTCTTGACCAAGATTTGCCAATTACAAGGTGACTTTTGTCCTGTTTTTTTCTTAACAACAAATGATCACGCAGTTGTTTATGTTAAGACTTGAACGAATTTTCTTTTTTAATTCGAGGGCCACCTTGATACCGCTACCTAGCTATATATCTTCCGTCAACTTTATGTTATATGATCATGGAATTCCATAACATGTTTTGTGATTATATATAAAGATTCCTTCTTATAATTGTGTTATATGATCGATCAAACTTTATTTTTTTTCTTAGATCGATCAAAGGCTGACTTTCTAACTCAGGATATTATTATTTACTATTTTCAGCTGACTTTATCACACAAAGATGAGTCGGAGAAACGGTGGAAATGGGAAGCTGGACTTGAAGCTAAATTTGTCGCCTCCAGTAGCTGAAAGGAGGACACATGAATCACCAAATAGATCATCAACCACAAGCATGTCTCCAACAAGCTCATGTGTGTCCTCAGAGAACGAGCTACGGTACTCGAGTAGCCCGGAAGCAACGTCGATGATGCTAGTTGGATGTCCTAGGTGTCTGATGTACGTTATGCTTGCTGAAGACTACCCTAAGTGTCCTAAATGTAAGAGCACCGTTTTGCTTGATGTTCTTCATGACAACGCCACCAAGAAAACAAGAAAGGCTTGATCATGAAGTGAAAAGGGTGAAAAAAGCTTTTACTACGTACTCCGTATAATTTAGCACTTAGTATTTATTATTATTGTCATTACTAGGCTTTTTTACTTTCATGGATACTGTTATTTACACTCCATTTGAATTTACCAGGTGTATAAGCGGAGTTTAAATGACAATACCCTTTTTATCCTTCTTATTTCCGTATGTTTTCTACTTTAATATGGACCAAGACGCCAAGTACTGAATTCTAGGAGGTTAATTACATACTTAAATTTCCCTTTGGTTAAGCAGGCGGTAATGTGATTTTTTGGGTTAATTAATAAATAGCTCCCAGATTACCCTTGTGAAATTGAATTATGGGGTATAGTTTTACTATGTTCCACGTGGAGGGTGACACATCGGATGAGTTTATTGTTCGACAAATGTAGGGTCAGTAACATGAATGTCGGACAAAGATAACTGTGCGCAAAAGTACGGTTAACTTTGGTATCTATTACTGTACGTTTAGCATAAAATCCCAATTCGGTATGAAATGGTTATCACTTGCCAGTAAAAGTTGATTATCTACAGTAACTTTTAACTAATAGTAAAGTAAATCAGTAAAACTTCATCTTATTAAGTTTTAACATCGTGCGACACGAGGGTGATTCAGGGCCGGATTTGGGCTTGTGCAGGCTGGGCAACTGCACACGGCCCAAGTTCCATGAGAGGCCTCCAAAAATTTTGTATACGCGGGTTATATCTATAAAAGTAAGCTGTAAGCCCAATTCAGAAGTCCATTTTATTTTGGTTTTATAAGTATAGATTATAGAAAAACTCCCTACGAAGATTGTTTAAAATTTTTGTATTTTCACCGGATCTAACTTTCAAAAAGTGTTGCTGTATATTTTAAGAAGGGATATAGTCTCATTTGGGATTATATATTTTAAATTTATTATTTTGTTTTACATATTTGTAGTTGATTAAAGAACACTTTGTTTGCGTTTAAAAATTTCAAATTATGAACAAGCTTTTTTGTGTCGAAATATCTATTTTACAAGTAATAGTACATGCTTAAGGGCCTATTTTATGGTTGCGGCACAGGGCCCTTTAAATCCACGAGACGGCTCTGGGTGATTATAAAAAGGTGACTAAAGCCATTTCCGATTGCATTTCTTTGTGACCATAATTTACGTATATATGGTAAAATCTACGCACTGCAACAAAATCATATCTTAAGGACGCACTTTTTTTTAAGGTCGAAAAAGTCGTTCCTAAACTACGTGGGATTCATCACTTTTCTAAGAAAAATGGAGTCAAGTGAACGCTGTGGGGACAATGTGAGGACATAAATTTATGGACGATCAAGTCGTTCCTAAAATAAAAAATTAATTTTTCCCTTTTTTTTATCACATTTTGTTATTTAAAACTAATATAACTAATTTTCTGTAAAAATCACAATTTTATGGACGACCAAGTCGTCCCTAAAATTTAAAAAAATTATTTTCCCTTTTTTTATTATTTAAAATAAATATAATTAATTTTCTGTAAAAAGTATTAGATTAAAAGGAGAAAAAATATTGAAAAAATTTAAGGACGACTTTTTCGACCCTAAATTACATAAGAAAGTCGTCCTTAAAATTTTCCCCAATTTTCTAAAATTTTTTCCAAAAATATTAAATAACCCGCTAATAAATTATATGGAAATATTTAGGGACGACTTTTTCGACCCTAAATTACATAGGAAAGTCGTCCCTAAATCCCAAAAAAACTTTATATATATTTAAAAAAAACTTGTATATTTATTTAAAAAATCTTTATACATATTTAAAAAAAAATTTATACATATTTAAAAAAAACCTCAGATATATTTATAAAAACTTTTATGCATATTTAAAAAAAATTATACATATTTAAAAAAAAACGTTATATATATTTAAAATAAACTTTTATATTTATTTAAAAAAAACTTTGTACATATTTGAAAAAAACTTTATAAATATTTAAAAAAAACTCTAGATATATTTAAAAAAATATTTTAGATATATAAAAACAACTTTATATATATTTTAAAAAAACTTTCATATTTATTTAAAAAAAACTTTATACATATTTAAAAGAAAACTTTAGATATATTCAACACGGACACTTAAACACGCGCTTAATTAAACATAGATATTACAACGACAATAGATTAATAAATACGAAAAAAGCCCACATCACAAATTAGTTCAAACTAAACATACATATTAACACATATTAATAAAATACAAATTAACACATTAAAATAACAAACAGATTACTACTCAACGCTAAGATTTTCCATTTCATTTAAAAGCTCATGAAGTATTGCAGCTGATTGACATGCGTGGTATTCAGGATGCCTTTCCATTTCTAGTCTTGCCCCTAGGAACTTTATCTTTAGATCTTTGATCTTGCAATTTGAGCACTCAGTGGGTGCAGATTGAGAAGGACATGTATAAGAACTTGGATGTGAACCTTGAGGTGTTGAAGATCCAGGGGAAGATCTTATACAGAGTTGAAGATCAAAATCATCCTTCCATTTAAAATATTTACATCCATCCCTTATCTTCTTTCTCATATTTCTGTTATTAAACAAAAAAACAACACTAATCCGTCCCATCACCACCACATTGCACGAATCCGTCCAACCCATCACCACCACAACGTCCCATCACAACCACTCCGTACCACCACCACCACTCCATCCCACCACCACCACACTCGTACATGAGCACGACCCATCCACCACCAGCCAGTCCCACCCATAACCACCAATCCCATCACAACCACACGAGCATGAATGTGATTATTTTTTTAAATAAATATAAAGGTAACTGATTTTTTGTTTAATCTATTAATTTTGTTTAATTTTTTGCTAAATGTGATTGTTTATGTTTAATTATTGTTAATGTTTATTTTTTATTGCCTAGCAACCATCCACCACCACCTTCGCCACGGCAGAAGTAGCAACCACCACCGGCAGCAGCATCAGCAGCAGTAGCTACCACCACCACCACAGGTGATTTCAGCTTAATATTTCGGCTTATGATTTCGGATTACATCTAAGCTTAATTGATTTAGTCTTATTTAGGCTTAGTTGATTTCGAAATATTTTTAGGCTTAATTGATTTAGGCTTAGTTGATTTCGGCTTAATATATATATAGTTAATCTCGGCTTAACTGATTTAGGATTAGTTGATTTCGGCTTAAGTGATTTAGGATTAGTTGATTTCGACTATATATAGTACTTAATATATATATATATATATATATATATATATATATATATATATATATATATATATATATATATATATATATATATATATATATATATATATATATATATATATATATATATATATATATATATATTTATATATATATATATATATATATATATATATATATATATATATATATATATATATATATATATATATATATGTATATATATATATATGTATATATATATATATATATATATATATATATATATATATATATGTATATATATATATGTATATATGTATATATATATATATATATATATATATATATATATATATATATATATATATATATATATATATATATATATATATATATATATATATATATATATATATATATATATATATATATATATATATATATATATATATATATATATATATATATATATATATATATATATATATATATATATAGTAGGGTTATTCTAAAACAAAACTTATAATAAAATAAATGAGGTGAAATCTCAACCCTTGGATCAAAATCACCTAATTTGATAAAAAAATGGTGTCTTTTTTGTAAACTCTCTTTAAGGGTATTTGTTGAGAATAATAAAAATTAAAACGGGCCCCAATCAAAAAACACACACTTCACAGACTAAAAAACAGATCAAAACACACACAGTACACCAAATCCTCTCGAATCAACCAAATCAAACCTACTGAATCCTCTCGAATCAAACCTATTGAATCATCTCGCATCGAGATGGTTCGCACATTTATAGGAATATCGCCGCCTTCTCCTACTGGTATTTTTTTAATTTTTCGATTAATTTTTTTAATGATTTGTGTTAAAATTTGTACTATAATGCTCTGGAATATAAATGATTTTAGTAAGTTCAATTTTTTTTCTTTTGAATGTCTGATGCAATGTCTTTAAACAACTTGCATACAAAGTGTTTGACAAAAGGTCTCAACTAGAATTTAGAATTGTGACGTGGTTAAATCTAAAATGTATGTAGTAGGTTGTAATGATTTATAAATGTGTTTTGGTAAAATTATAAACGTAATGTAGTATGATTGTGTGTGATGCACTAGAAAGTGGTCAGAGATGTAGTAGGATTATGTGTGGTAGAGTAAAACATGTACTAAGATGCATTAAAGTTATTTCTACTGTATTACAGTTCAAATTTTAATGCATTGTAATGCAGTAGGTCACTTGCATTGTTCATTCTACTACATTACAGTTTAATTTTAATGCACTATAATATAGTACGTTACTTGCATTGTTCTTTCTACTGCATTACAGTTTAAATTTTAATGCACTGTAATGCAGTTAGGTTACTTGCATTATTCTTTCTACCGCACTATAGTTTAATTTTAATACATTGTAATGCAATAGGTTACTTCTATTATTCATATGCATGATTTCTGCATTAAAACTTTATTTCTACTACATTAAGGTTTAAATTCTAATGCATATAATGGGTAAGTGTGTGGTTATGATTTATGGATACAATGTGTTTGATATAATGTCTCAATATGACATCATAATTATGATGCACTACTTTAACATTCTAATGTACTAGGAATGAGACCGTAATGCAGTAAGTTACTTACGGGTTTGATGTGGTAGAAAATATAGTGTAATAAAGTTGGTTACTTTCGTTGTTCATAGGTAGAAAATGTGTTAAAAATGCACTATAATGCTCTAGAATGCGATAGGATATCAAACATATATAAGGTTTTGTGCAAGTGTGTGTTTATGATTGATGTATAAAATGTGTTTGATATAATATCTCAATGAGAATTATAAAGTTCTCTTTGATATAGAAGTAATTTGGTAAAATCATAACTGTGATGGAGTAGAATTAATATTATGATGAAGTAAACTAATACTATGCATGTGATTTGCTAAAATTTGAACTGTAATGGAGTAGGATTATTTTTAATGTGAATATGCTTGAGTAGGACAAAGTTGTATTTGAGGTTTTGTGGAAATTAAGTATTTGTATGTAATATAAAAGTGATTTGGTAAAATTATAACTGTGATGGAGTAGGATTAACATTATGATTGAGTAGAATTAATATTATGATGGAGTAAAACTAATACTATGCATGTGATTTGGTAAAATTAAAACTGTAATGGAGTAGGATTAATACTATGATGGAGTAGAATTAAAACTATGTTGGAGTACAACTAATACTATGCATGTGATTTGGTAAAAATAGAAATGTAATGGAGTAGGATTAATACTATGATGGAGTAGAATTAAAACTATGTCAGAGTACAACTAATACTATGAATGTGATTTGGTAAATATAGAAATGTAATGGAGTAGGATTATTTTTTAAGTGAATATGCTTGAGTAGGTTAAAGTTGTGTATTGAGGTTTTGTCAAAATTAAGTATTTGTATAGAATATAGAATTGATTTGGTAAAATTATAATTATGATGGAGTAGAATTAATACTATGATGGAGTATAATTAATACTATGATGGAGAATTAATACTTTCTAAAAGTTCACACACATCTAATTCACAATAAAAATTACCGAATCATCACTAATATCTAGGGTTTAAATAACAAAATCACGACCGATTCATCATAAATAAATCATGATCGAATGACCGAATCGTTACTAATCTCCGATCGAAACGTGATAAGCGAATCCAATCAAAATCGAAAGTATGAAAGTAAGTTATTGTTGCTATTTAGAGTTTTTATTGATTTAAATATGTTATATTCAGTGTTTTGTTCTTGGTCTGAAAAATGGTTGAGAAAAGTTTAGATACAAAATGTGTTAAATAAAGTTGCATACAAAGTGTTTGATAAAATGACTCAACGCGAATTTCTTACTGTAATTCACTAAATTTATATTCTGATGCAGTTGTTTTGAACTAAAATGTGTAACTTCAATGTCTCAACTATAATTTGTTAATGTAATGTCTCAACTATAATTAAAAACTATAATGCACTAAAATGTGTGTGTGGTAAAAATGAACTATGATGTAATTGGTTATTCTACTACATTGTAGTCTTTCATTCTATTGCATTATAGTTTTATTATACTACATTGCAGATTCTATGTAATGAAGTAGGTTTTGTACGGTAATACATTAGGTTTTATACTATAAAAATAGGTTCTCTACTACATTATTGTACGAAACCTAATGCATTACTGTACAAAACCTACTACAGACAGTACAAAAACTACATTGAGTAATGAACTAGAACTTAAAATGAAACGCAGCAGGATTGTGTGTGATGTACTAAAATGTGAACTGAATGTAGTAGGATTGTGTGTGATGTATTAGAACTGAAATGCAGTAGGTTTTATATTTATTGTTTTTAATGCATTACAACTTAATATTTACCATCTTATACTGCATGATAGTTTAGATTCTAATGTATCACATAATATATTTTGGTATTCTCATGAATAAATATTTGAACTGTTGTTACATAAGAAAAAACGCAGGTGACAAAGCAAGGTGCATTTAACAAGCCACAAATACTAGATTTCATCCTCTAATACCAAATGATACACTCCAATTCAAAGACGGTGCGGTATAAAGATGCATTGAACGCGTAACAAAGATTATTGGAGGATTCTTGTGGATCATTTGAAAACACTGTTTAAATTTTATTAGATGTAATACTTTGGAATACTTAATGTCTACACTATATTGTACATTTTGATGATGACAGTGTTTGTTCGTACTCATATTTTATATTCTACTACATTTTTGTCTTTAATTCTACTGCAATTATGTCTTTCATTCTACTGCATTATAGTTATATTATGTTGCACTACACTAACATTCTACTGCATTGCATTCATACATTAAGCATCACAATATATTTTGTTAATGCATTAAAGTTGTAAAGTTAGTACATCTCAGTTTTAAAAAGTTAATGTATTAAAATGTATCTTATAATGCATTACACTTAAAATTAGTACATCTCACTTAAATTTATATTACCCGAATGAATAAGAGTAAAAAATAAAAGAAAAAAAATAGAAAAGACATCATTTTCGGTGTTGTAGATTCTTTTAAACGAGCTCTCTTTGGTAAATCTTTTTTCTTTTCTTGGATTTCTTTGATGTTGGTAATAATTTGGTAAAGTCTTGGAATTGTGACATCCTTTCTCTCCACATACGAACAAGCCATTCTCTTCGATAGTCCTTCAGCTCTTGGTTTAAACCTTGAAAAGTATCTAGAGCGTTTAGTAGTAATAACGTTGTAATGAAGTAAAAATAACAGTGTAATGAAGTATAAAAATAATTCTAATGCGGTAGAAATAACACTATAATGTAGTAGAAATAACACTATAATTTATCTTCTACTGAATTATAGTTTAAAAGGAAACAAGATGAAAAGCGATTATATAAAACAATAACTCAGTAGAATATGAGATATAATTCAGTAGAAGATAAACTAGAATTCAGTAGCAGATAAGCTATAATTCAGTAGAAGATAAAATATAATTCGGTAGAACATAAACAATAATTTAGTAGAACATAAATTGTAATTCAGTAGAAGGTAAACTACAATTCGGTAGAACATAAACTATAATTCAGTAGAACATAAACTATAATTCTGTTGTGCTCCAACATAGTTTTAATTCTACACCATTACACTTCTAATTTTACCAAATCACATGCATAATATTAGTTGTGCTCCAACATAGTTTTAATTCTACTCCATCATAGTATTAATTCTACTCCATCACAGTTCTAATTTTACCAAATCACTTCTATATTACATACAAATACTTAATTTCGACAAAACCTCAAATACAACTTTATCCTACTCAGGCATATTCACACTAAAAATAATCCTACTCCATTATAGTTCTAACTTTACCAAATCACATGCATAGTATTAGTTTACTCCATCATAATATTAATTCTACTCAATCATAGTGTTAATCCTACTCCATTATAGTTATAATTTTACCAAATCACTTCTATATTACATACAAATACTTAATTTCGACAAAGCCTCAAATACAACTTTATCCTACTCAAGCATATTCACATTAAAAATAATCCTACTCTATTACAGTTCTAGTTTTACCAAATCACATGCATATTATTAGTTAACTCCATCATAATATTAATTCTACTCAATCATATTGTTAATCCTACTCCATGACAGTTATAATTTTACAAAATCATTTCTATATTACATACAAATACTTTATTTTGACAAAACCTCAATCACAACTTTATCCTACTCAAGCATATTCACATTAAAAATAATCATACTCCATTACAGTTCTAATTTTACCAAATCACATGTATAGTATTAGTTTTACTCCATCATAATATTAATTCTACTCAATCATAGTGTTAATCCTACTCAATCACAGTTATAATTTTACCAAAGCACTTCTATACTTAATTTCGACAAAACCTCATAAACAACTTTATCCTACTCAAGCATATGCACCGGAGTATAAATATAATGTAGTAGAAATAAAGTTGTGATTCAGTAAAAACTATAAAAACACTACAAATAGCTTTTACTGCATTACTGTTACGTTCTACTACATTACTTTATATCCTACTGCGTCACATGTATGTTTCTACCGCATTGCAGTTATGATCTAGTCCATTCCTGTATATCTTACTACATCACATTGTGAATTAAGTGTATCACAGTTATAAAGTCTAGTTTAGACATTTTATCAAACACTTCGTATACAACTTTCACATTTTCTATATTTTGTTACAGATCTAAGAACATGTATGTATTAAACAAAACAAGATATAATGTGAATCAAACATTTAATTATCACATACTTAGATAAAAAAACAACAAAAAATTGAAGAAAAATATTCAAATTCAATCTGTAAAAATTCATATACATGCAATCGAATATCAATATGCCAACATTAGTTATGGTAACAGTAAAAACAATTAAAATCACTTACATCCACCATGGATGATAAATTAAGGTTACGAAATCAAACTTTAAATCTGAGATTATAATTACGATTACACAATAAACAATGGCGATTTTATGACGGAGAATGTGATGGACAAGGTGGGGATGGTGGTGGATAAGGTGGAGATGGTGGTGGTTAAGGGTGGGAAGGCAGTGGTTACCAGTCGAGAGGTGAGAAAAATGGTGGTTACCGATTGTGGATTGGTGGTTATAGAGAAAAAAATAGTATATATACACTCATATTAAAAATTATAAAACCGCCCCTGAAGTTTTATTAATTATAAAAAGACACCATTTTTTTTTGAAAAAAAGGGGGGGACACATGGCAGCTTGTGGTTCCACCTCATCTATTTTATTATAAAATCTTTTTTATTTTACCCTAACTCTCTCTCTCTCTCTCTCTCTCTCTCTCTCTATATATATATATATATATATATATATATATATATATATATATATATATATATATATATATATATATATATATATAGTTGATTTCGGCTTAATTGATTTAGGCTTAATGGAATTCGGCTTATATATGGCTTAATATTTTTATAGGGATTTCGGCTTAATATTTTGGCTTAATATGAAATAGGCACGAGTTTAATTTTTTTATATGTTTGTCGTAGCTAAGACCCGAGTCATAGTCGCAGGGAACCGAGTCACAACCGATAACCAAGATCCGAGTCACAGTCGTATAAAAGGTAATGTTTTTTTTGAAATTGTTTTGGTGTTTGTTTCAAATTAGATAAAATTTCGGAAACCAACTAATTTATGTTTTTTTTATTTTATGTTTGTGTTTGGTTAGCACCGGGACAGTCGGGACAACTTCCTCATCAGGACCTCTTTTTCTATCTTTCTATCTTTGATTATTTCAGCCGTGACCGAGGTATGTAATTAATATTTTGCATATGTTTAGTATATTATATATATGATATATGATTGTTAGTCTTTTGTAATAAATAATTTTAGGAATGTTTTAGGATTTTATCAATTAATCTCGGAAATTCTCGTCCGAAGTTAATCAACCTATAGAAAACCCATTCGAAATTAATTTATTAGGAATTAATTTCGGAAAGTCCCCTGTTTGAGACTGCTTTTTGATGTTTTGCCTCATTTAGGATATGAATGCGTATAACTGGTTTACTATTTGAGATGATTTCGAAAGTGTTTCTCCTTTAATCCTACGACTATGTCTTTAAACACATATTTGGGGAGTAGAGGGGAAATGCTGCCGAAATTTTCTCAAATAGTAAACCGGTTATACGCATTCATATATGGGACGAAACATTCAAAAGGTGGGTTAGGATTGCCTTCCATAGTTGCACTAGGAAGAAACAAAAGAGTTCATATTGATTTGGTTAGTATGACATTTTACGTATAAAAAAATAATTTATCTGAGTATGTTTATTTGCAACGCAGTTATGACAATTGATAAGAGTTGGACCAATGTATCCAATCGTAATTCCAATGAATTTATAGATGGTCCTTTTGCATTCATCCAAGATTGTGAGAAAATTTTGCTACCTATCTCACAAAAGCTCCGTTGCCCATGTAGTCGTTGTTATAACCGTGAAATTTTGGTTACCCTCAGCCAACTTGAGGCACACATATCTGAATACGGGTTTGACAAACATTACACCACTTTGATATATCACGGTGAACCAATTCTTCCGTTACCTTCACTATTACCACATTCACCTGATCGCATTCACATGGATGCGTTCTTCGAAGATATTTCTACAAATAATATTCCAAATCCACCATCTAAAACTCCACCCTCTCAAACTCCACCAACTCAAACAACCGGTCCTCAACCAACCCAAACATCAGGTCCTAGTAACGAGTTTGAAGAGTTACTTGCTAGGTCTACCCAAAAGTTGTACCCGGGTTGTGATATGAGCACATTGGAATTTACATCAGAGATTTCGCACATCAAGATTTTACATAAAATAAATGATGTCGGGTTTAACAAAATTCTATCTCTTTTCCAAAATGCATGTTCCCCTAGTAAAGGATACAATTTCCCGTCTTCATACTATGAAATAAAAAAGACATACAAAAAGATCGGGTTAGGATACGAATCGATCTATGCTTGTATAAATGATTGTTTTTTATATTGGGGATCACCGGAAAACAAGGCGAGGGATAATTGTCCAATCTTTAATGCGAGTAGATGGCAAAACCCAAAGAAGAAAAAGGGGACGCAATTAGTTGCAAACAAGGTGGTGCGTTACTTTCTGATAACACCTAGACTACAACGTATGTTCAACACAAAATACATAGCAAAGTGGATGACTTGGCATGCGACCGAACAGTCTAAAGAAGACGGTAAAATGAATCACCCGTGTGACGGTAAAGCATGGAAACATTTTGACACGATGAAACTGAGTTCTCTTGTGACCCTAGAAACGTTCGATTAGGGTTGGCTGCTGATGGTTTTAATCCTTTTGGCATGATGAGCCAAACTTACAGCATGTGGCCGGTTATATTGACAACATACAACACACCACCATGGATGTGTATGAAAGAAACTTCTTTAATGTTGACGATGTTAATTCCTGGCCCTAAATCACCAGCAAAGGACATTGATGTTTTCTTGCAGCCTCTGATTAAAGAACTCAAAGATTTATGGGAGGGAGACTGGACGAAAGACGCTGCTACGGGTACTCATTTCAAAATGAAAACGGCGGTTTTATGGACCATCAATGATTTTCCAGCTCGAAGTAGTTTGTCTGGGTGGACTGGGAAAGGCTACCAAGCATGCCCCTGGACACTCCATCGATGCATATCAAGAACAAAATCATAGATGGTTAAGAACAAACCATCCAGAAAGGAAAAAATCTAAGGGATTATATGGTTCTCCCAAACATAAGTCTAAACCTAAAAAGTTTTCAGAACTTGATATCCAATTGCAGATTAGTAAAGTCTTTAAACGTAAACCGGGGAAACATCCAACAATTGCTAAAGAGAACCACCCCCGTAATCGAGCTATTGAATTGAACTGGAGTAAGCGTTCTATCTTTTGGGATCTTGAGTATTGGCCCTTTCTTCTACTAAAACATTGTTACGATGTCATGCACATCGAAAAGAATTTCCTTGAGGCTTTACTGAATACCCTGTTACAGAACGACAAATCCAAAGACACAAAGGCAAGGCTAGACTTGCAAAAAATGGGAGTTCGAAAGGAGTTGTGGTTAGTTAAAAAAGATAACAGGAAGTTGGATAAGCCTCATCCAAAGTTCTCTTTCACTCTAGAAAAAAGAAAACTTTTTTGTAAATTCATCAAAGGAGTCAGACTACCTGATGGCTTTTGATCCAACTTCAAGAAAAAAGTGACCACTGATGATGACAATATAACGAACCTGAAATCTCATGACTGTCTTATAATGATGCATTGGTTACTTCCTTATGGAGTGCAACAATACTTGCCCAAAGACGTTGCAAAACCTATAATCGAGATTTTCTTCTTCTTTAAGCAGCTTTGTGCTCGAAGTTTGACTGTGTAGGATATGAAAGAAGCTAAAAACAAATTGATCATTATGATGGTTAATTTAGAGCAAATATTTTCTCCTGATTTTTCGACATAATGACTCATTTGGTTATACATCTACCCGATGAGGCTATTCTAGGTTTCATTACTCGCGGCAGGTGGATGTATCGATTTGAATGATACATGAAAAGCTAAAGAATTATGTACGAATTAAAGCAAAGCCTAAAGGTTATGTTGCATAAGAGGCATTAACTTTTTGTTCACGTTACCTTAAGGATATCGAGACGAGATTTAACCCTCTTGGTAGAAATGAAGATGATTTGCCTGGACAACCAGATAAATTCAAGGTGTTCCGGACCGTATGCACACCAACTGGTAGAATCAAACCAACTCGTATGACTAATGACGACATGCAGGCAGATACGTGGTTTATACTTAACAACAGTCCTGAAGTCGAAGCAGACATCTCGGCTTACAACGAGTATGTTTCTTCCTTTTTTTATTTTATAATTTTGAAAAAATATTCTTTCTCGATGACTTCTTCTAATATCATGAACCTTTGTAGAGAAGTACCTGATAATGTGGAAACGAGTTTTCCTACGTGGTTTAATAACAAGGTAAATACATTAGATATATTACCTTGGATTTATTCCTCATCTAAACCTTTTTGTATCTCTTTTTTGTAGACTCGTGAAAAAAGAGTAAGTGGGGGCTGTGGTGACGAGTTATTCTCTTTGGCATGTGGACCTATTGGTTCATGTACATACCCCGCTTGCATAGTGAACGGTGTGAAGTTTGTGGTACGTGAACGCGATATACTTCGTACCACTCAATGCAGTGGAGTTTCAACACCCGGGGTTGATGGCAAGATGTATTATGGTCAGCTCGAAGAAATTCTGGAGCTCACTTATATCGGCAACCACAAGGTTTTGTTGTTTCGATGTAAATGGTTTGACACAATTAACCCTACCAATTGTACCAAACGCAACAGACGTTCTTACATTGAGCAAGGCATACATCATATTTTAATCGATAAGCTATTTCACACAAATAAGCCATACATTTTCCTGACACAAGCAACACAATATTCTACCTTGAAGACCTTGCTAGACGACCGCTTCATTGGAAGGTCGTCGAACAGGTTTATCATCGAGATGTGACAGAGTCCGATGAAGATGTTATACATAGTAGCAGTTCATCAGATGTTACACTGTCTGTTGGTTTGCCTAATTTGGATCTTACGGATTTGAGTGTAAATACTCAATCTACAGAAGTGGATGCCCCGCCGGTTGATGATGATATTATTAATAATGAAGATGAGGTCGCTACACACGTCATTGATGATGATGATGATTTAGTGTCGGATGATGATGAAGTGAACCCTAGTAATGATGTTGAAGAAGTTTTATCTAGCGATGATTCTGAAGATGACAATTGATCTTAAGTTGTGTTTTGAATGAAACAATTGTTATATGCTTTAATATGCAATTTTTTATTTGTAAACGATTGTTATATGCTTAAGTTGTAGTTTGAATGAAACAATTTTTATACGCTTAAATGATGATAAGTTGTTTTTATTTGTTTAAATGTGTGATTTTGTATTTTAATAAAAAAAATTTTATATGTTAAAATGTGTATATTGATATGAATTTGTGTATTAGTATTAATTGGTTAACTAAATTGTGTGTAATTTTGTAATTTAATGAAAATGTTTTTATATGATAAAATGTATATATTGATAAAATGTGTATACTGATATGAACTTGTTATTTTACAGATGGCGTGTGTAGCTCCTAGATCACACGGCGGGGATTTTGGTGGTGATCCACCCAGACGGACCACACGTCCTGTACTGGCCAAGTGTCAACGTAAGAAATCGTATATTTTTTTTATAACACTGATATTTATAATTTATGTCATTTGAATTTTTACGAGTAAATAACATATATTTTGTAGGTTCAAATCAACGTTTTGAGACCTCAAGTACAAGATTAAGGAATGCGTATAGAGCAAATAATGAAAAACCTTTGACAATTGTCTTTGATTTTAGGGATCTAAAAACCTTCCATCCTCTGGGCGATTATGCATCCCGTTGACTCATCTTATGGGGGAATTAGTCCGGACACTTCCCCTTAATTGCGAATGGGACGAAATTTCAGACTCTGATAAAGCGCATATTTTACCTACACTTGAGGCCATAATTGTTTATTTTACTTATATTGTTATTGGTATCGATATTTAGATATGTGTGTTATGTTTAATTTGTTTGTTTATTTAAATTCATATGTTTTTATGTAGACATATTTCGACCTCCAGCCATGGTACAATGATCATAGTGAGGTGGTGTATGACAACCGTTTGTATCGGTTGTCGGAACGGGTTATGCTTGGGTTGGAACTCCAACTGAGGTTGCAATATAGAAAACACAAGAACAAGATCAAGTCGCAATATTATTTAGTTTATGAGACGCCCGCACAAGCACAAACACATGTACCGTCGCAGAAAATGTGGGACCATAGAACCCAAGATGACTGGGCTGACTTGGTTGAGTGGTGGTCAGATCCAAAGAGGGTGGAAAGAAGTGAGATTAATACTGTTAATCATTCCAAAAACACGGTACCGACCACTCAAGGCAAAAAATCATTCGCCCGAGGAAGGAATGAATACGTAAGACTCTTTATAATTTTTGTGATTTTATTAAAAGCGTTTATATTTTTTATTTATTATAGCTCGTTATTAATATATTTGATATTCTACAGAAAGTCAAGGAAGGGCGCTATGAGGACCTGGGTGAAACGTGGAGGAAGGGGCACTCAAATAATGGCACATTTAAAAAAAGAATACGAGGAAAGATATGTAAGTAATATATAATTCTTTACATGCTTTAGTAACTAATTTTATTTGTTTTAAACCGTTTTTTTCTTTCCCAGCTAAAGATGAAAGCCCTGCAAGACTATGTTCAATCCAAGATCATTCTGCACATGTTTGATGAAGAAATAGTGGCTACAATCATGCCTAGTCAAAATAAGCAAAATGTGTCGGGACAAGGCAGGAAGTTACCGGCTGGTGGCTCATCTTCTAGCAGGTTATATATCCTCAATAAAACAAAATATAAATCAATTGTTCATATTTATGTCTTGTTGTATATAATGAAAAATTGTTGTTGTAACTTATCGCAGGCGCGGTCCTCCAGCTCGACCGGATTTTTTGACTCGTGATGAATCCATCAACTCATGGAACAACATGCGCAAGAGATGGAGATGATGAGGAAACAGAATCAAGAGGCGCAACAATGGGCTTACTTGGTAGCGTTAAAGGCAGACGGCGCAACAATGGGGTCAGACGTCGTACCATCATATGACACAATATCAAAGTGCATTGGGTGAGTTTTTCCAGAACTACAACTCATCAAATACTGATCACCCAATTAAACCTCCTAGTTTTAACCTAGTACCCCCGCCCGACCCTGTTTTATGCTCCCTAGCTCCTGATTGGGCTCACTTAGTCCAACCCGTATCCTTTTAATCAACCATTACAACCTCCTTCCACCGACCCATTCCCACCACCTTTTCCCGGCAATCTCTAACCACTCCAACCTCCCTATACCGGCTCTTTTCCTATGACTCCCGTCACCAACAATACCTTTAGCCATTGTTATCGTCCGTCTCAAACTTAACTCATGAGATTGGCTATACTTCACATTCCCAACCCGGAGGTTCTCGCGTAATCATTAATCCTCATCAGGACAATTACCAGTCCGTTGACGAGTTGGGTTGAGATAGGGATCTCCAAAACAGTGGTGACGACTTATCAGGGGATGACGAGGGGGATGACGAGCAGCAAAATGACTTTTCGGCTGATGAGGGTGAGGACGACTAGTAGAGGTTGTAGTAGTATTTTTTCTTATTGCGCATGTGTAACAAAGTTTGAGACTTCTAGCGTGTGAAACATTTGATTTTGGATGTATAAGTGTATTTGATGAATATTGTATCGTAACGTTGGATAATTTATCTTAATGTGATATTCTAACGTTTATTGATTTGTTATTATTCTATATTATGGATTTGCCGAATTTTGCCATTTTGAATTGTAGATTTTTTCCGGAAAAAGTTCCGGAAAAAATCTGGAAACTGCAAAAATGCCCAGTTTTTTACCCCCATGTACATTTAGGGACAACTTAGTCGTCCCTAAAATAACCAAATCTACCCAGCTTTTCATCCTAGGGATGACCAAGTCGTCCCTAAACATTGATACCGCCACCCGTCTGTTCCTCTTGGGACGACTTCCGTTTTATATTTTGGGACGAAATAGTTGTCCCTAACTTTTTATTTAATTATTTTCTTTTTTCAATAAAAGAGTTTTATTAATTATAAAAAAAGTACTTTTATTAATTTAAAAAAGTCTGCTAATATTAAAATGTAGGGATGACTTAGTCGTCCCTAGATTCTATTGCATGGTCGTCCCTAAGTTAGTCAATTTTTTCAACCAAAAAACAGTGGGCCTCAATTAGTCGTCCCTACATTTCAAAGAATGGGTCGACCCTAGAAATATAGGGTCGAATTTTTTGGCACGATATTCTTGGGTCGAAATAGTCGTCCCTAAGTGTTTAGGGTCGAAAAAGTGTTACCCTAGGAACGACTAAGTCGTCCCTAACAGATAGTTTTGTTGTAGTGATGTGATCAAAATGGAACTATGCTTTGCGTAACAATGTCAATCATAATATAATGTGGATACACATATAGCTTTAACAATGAAGGATGTTGATTTAGTAAGTACGCATATCTATTCATCAGGTTCATCATATAGCTCAACAATATAAAATACGGAGTAGTAACTTTGCTACTTAAATTTCTAACTTAGAAAACTTGATGTATAAACATATATCTTTACATATATATATAAGAGCATGGATATGAGTTGTTTAACGATGACATGACACCCCTTAATGCGACATGACACTCCATAATATTTCAGATGTTTAAAAATAATGTCAATGGCAGGTTTCAAACACAAGACCTTTTAGTTATTAGCAAACCACACAACAACGTGTTTAGTCCGGTACCATCAGACTAAACAAGTTGTTGTACAAATTTGGAAAACACAAATGCTATCATTTAAAAAATCATAGGAGTAACTAAATCCCTATATTTTTGTTACAATTAATCAATTTCCATGTATGTTCACTTAAAAGCATTCCTAATTGTTTGACAAGAAACGACTATTGGTTTTAAAACACGAAATTCAGTCTCCATCAAAATTTTGTAATTTTCAGTCTTTGTATGCATATATTGGTTGTTTTTGCAGGCTGGTCATGTTTATTGTTTTGTTTAAAGGCATGTGTGCCTCTTTTCTTAAAACCTTAATGATGAACTGTGTTGATTTTTTTTAGATTTTGTCTTTTGTTTTTTTGAAGGTTGTTCATATTTTTTGTTTAAAAGTACTTCTCCTTTTCAAACCATAATGAAACAGTGTTGTATTTTTAAAGATATTGTGTTATTTTTTTTCTCTTCAATACACAAACTTGATCTACAAGCTGAACAAGTTTAAATCGGACAATTAAAACCATTCATGATTTTTTGGCAAGAAACAACTATTGGTTTTAAAACACGAAATTCACTCATGATCAAATATGTTGTATTTTTTAGTTTTTGTATGAATATATTGGTTGTTTTTGCAGGTTGCTTATCTTCATTGTTTCGTTTAAAGGTATGTGTGTCTCTTTCCTTAAAACCTTAATGATTAACTATGTTGATTTTTTTAGATGTGTCTCTATATATTGGTTTGTTTTATTGCAAGTCGGACATCTTTTTTGTTTAAAGGTATGTCTCTTTCTCAAACCTTAATGCAAAAGTGTGGTATTTTTAAAGAAATTGTGTTGATTTTTGTCTCTTCAATGCACAAACTCAGTCAGCAAGCTGAACAAGTTTAAATCGGTCAATTATCTGTTTTCGAACACAACGCATTAGCAAAAGGAACAACACCTCTAATTAAACCTCAGTGCTAAAAAGAAACAGGCTACAATTAATGTTGAATACTTCATTTAATGGATACGTGTTATCTTCATTTAGTTATCAATATATCTTATCAATGGGCTTAAATGCCACAATGGCATGCTAACTTTTTGTGACCCTATATATATATATATATATATATATATATATATATATATATATATATATATATATATATATATATATATATATATATATATATATATATATATATATATATATATATATATATATATATATATATATATATATATATATATATATATATATATATATATATATATATATATATATATATATATATATATATATATATATATATATATATATGTTACACAGAGGCTGAGCGATTGAGCAAGATTGTGAAGGCTCAAGGGCAGGTTAGTTTCTTACGAGGTTATGTTATTTTCAATAATTTTTATTTTTTGTTTATTTTGAATATTTTCTATCATAGAACCATTGACTTTTTTAGGTTTTTCCCATAGTTTTATTCACCTTGCTAACTGTCCTCGATTGCTATTTATGTTCGCAAGTATAGGATTGCTTTCTTAATGCACCCAAAGTGCCCTGCATTTGTTCCTTTTTTACATTTTTCTTTTGCGTTTCATCTTAAAATAATGACAAGGTTTAATTTTGTGTAGAATTACGCTGACTCACTTTTTGGCCTTTTTTCTTAAGGTTCTGAGGGTTTATCGCGAATTATAAGAGCCCGATTGGGAGAAGGAGACACTCAATAGAATATGCTTTTGGCATATGATCTAAATGCGATAAGCTATGTATGTACATACGCCTTGTACAAACCATCTATGGTTGAGTTTCTGCAACATCACTACGGCTGTTGTTGCTCATATATCTGCAAGTTGAGTGAGTCCACAAAGAAAATCAACTTCCATAAGCATTAATCCGGTTGATGCTGCTCATAAATATGCAAGTAAGTCTCAGATAATGTGACTACCGGGTATCTATCTAACCAAATTTCAATAAGAAGTATGAATATATAATGAGCAAGACACTAAAAAAAGACCCTCCTTCAATTTGTTCAGGAGTCGATGGCCAAGCCCCATGTAAATGTTACAAAATGTTTGCAATTTCTGAAGCTTGGTTTATAGATCGCATCTCTGTTTACTTTAATCATACATTATCACATATGAATATGTTGATATAATGCACCTTTATTTTCTTTAATCATTTGAAAGTATTAAATTAATTCATTTTTAGAACCAATAGGTGTTAATCAACCCAGCCAAAAAATTGACCCGTTAATCAGGCCATCCAATCCGCCCATTTGCCTCACTTCTACACCTATATATCCTTGCAACATTGGCAGTATATGATTATATGGGTGTTTGGGATCATTGGTCATAACAACTTACTATCGTCTTCATTATTTTCCTTTTCATTGTACAATCTTGCTTTACTTATTTACGTATCTGGCAGCTGTTTGTAGGATGTTACTTTACTGATTAAAAAAAGAAGTTGAGATTATAAAGAAGGTTCCAATTGAACAAAACAATAGACGTATTGTTGTATGCGGATCAACTTGATTCATATAGGGTGGACAACTTGGATAAGCCGATTCTTAAGGTCATAACAAGAGTGTCTTTTTATCTGTGTTGTCTACTTCTAGCTCTTAGTAATACGGAGTCTGGTGAACCATGTATCACTCAACAAACACCCTTTAAGGCTGTTTATTTGTAATAAACTGAATATGTATGAACATAATAAATTCACAGCTTTTAAAATTTTATGCTTTAACAACATTCGTGTATTTGGTTTAATTAAACCATGTAAAATAATATTACTAACGCTTCATTCCCTACTTTATATCTTTATAAGCGTATTGAAAGCTTATTGCAATACTAATATTTATTCTAATACAAAAAATGAATTCAAGAGATAAAATAAGCCTTTTGGATGCTAATATTCAAGATACGACTCAAAACAAGTAAGTTTTGAAGTATTGTTTTGGATTGCTTATTTTACTCATAAATGTGTTTGGATTAACTAAATAATATGACAAAATCGTTTTAGGAAGCAACGTGAGGAACCTAAAGCAAAGGACTTGTTGGTAACCAGCAGTCCAACAAAGAAGTCAGCCGATAAGGCCAAGCTAGAAGACGATATTCTAGACGAATGGTATTACCCGTTGGAAGCTGAAGACTAGAAAAGGTGGAAAATTAAAATTGAACAAGAGAATAGGTTAGAAGGAAGTAAAAACATATGGAAGAGCACTCGAAAGAAGTTGATGTTGTACCAAATATTAAAGAAGAGTATCCATCTGAACCAAAGACGGAGTATGATGATGAAGAGGATGAAGTAAAATGTTGGGATTATGACGAGTTGCATTTAGCCTTTGATCCAAAGAAGTCGCCAAAATTGTAATCCATATAATTTAAGTGTCAAATTTTTACTATGAAACATCCTTACTTTTTTTTCCTATGAAAAAGTAGCATCAATATTATGTATTCAATGAAGAAAACACTACTTAAGCTTCAATATCAATGAATTTTTGTGTTTATTTTACATTTTTAACTCTTATATATTTAACTTATGAATTTATGAATTGTACCCAAAGTTACCAGATTTAAATTGTATTCATGAAAAAGGATTTTATTATATTTTTTTTGATTTTATCCCAAGATTATTTGTTGGGCCATACTGTTGTTTAAACATTATAAAACCAATAATTCCCCATATATATTGTACATACCAACAAATTGGGCAAGAATAAAAGAAAGTGTATTGGGCTTTTATATTCGTTTAATTTTATAAACTTAAATTATATTAAAAATTTAAATATTAAACATACTTAAACACATACTGATAAAGATGTTTTAAAAATAAACCATTAAAAAGGATATCTGATGAGACCGCAATTATACATAGTCTCATCGTCCAAAACGGGCTTAAAATGCTTAAATATGTCATAAAATACCGTGAAATATGCTTGTGTTTGTTCATTGTGTATGTAGGTACAGATATCGTGAAAAAGACAAAAAGATCACAAGAATCAAGCAAAAACGAACACGAGAAACGAAGCCGCACAAAGAACCAGACCCGAACAATGAATGTCCAAAGAAGTCCTTGAAGAATTGAAGTTTGGCAAGTTTGGTCCCTCATCTTTAAAGACTTGTCACAAATGACCCTCTAAGAATCATTTGTACAAGAAAGACCCCTCAAGTTTCAATACATGTCAAGAAATACCCTTGAAGTTTGGTCAAAATTACAAAAGAAGCCCTTACGATAAGTTGCAAATTAATTGTGCCACATTTGACAACTTCATCAAAGTTATATCAAAGGAAAAGGAGACAAATGATACTGAAACTTATTATACACATTTTTTAGAAGCTCAGGGGGTGATTCTGCGAATATTAAAACCCATATCCACTTTACCTACCCAGCAACCCAACCAAATCTGACCCCTTAACCCGACCTAGCCTAAAAACCTACCCAAGCCACGTCATTTACCACTAACCGTTATTTTATTATTAAAGAAATTTTAAACCTTTTGCTTATAAATTAACTACGCGGTAAACAAAAAAAAAACCCAAATTCGGATCAAAATTTATCCTGTTCATGCATAGACCCTAATCACAATTAAATTTCAAATCAAAGGGATAACTTGCGATTAGGTGCAGATTTACAACTGACAACTTTTTAAGCTAATCCCCATTCACAAAATCACCTCCACGTCACCCATGTTCCTAACCTAATGGTCCCATGCACTAAAACCCCACCCTTTTCACTTTAAAACGAAAGAGGCACAGTGATTTGATGGCTAGGATCCTTAGACGTGCTGTTCACACTCATTTCAACAGCTAAGATTGCCTCATAACAGCTAATGAGAACATGGTAACAAATTGACCAAGGCAGAAACTTCAAAATTTGCATCAAAACATGAATACCTAAATTTCTACAAGGGCATTCCTGGAAGTTCATTTGGTATTAGGGTTTACTCACAATTTATTCTAGATCCTTCTGCTTGTATTATATAAACCAAACTCGGCATGTGAGTTGGGTTGTTCTTAGATTTTCTTAAAAATTTGTAATTCCTTTTTTTCTGTTAATGAAAGAAAGTTGGTATAATTATATTAAGTCTAAGTTCCAGTTTTATTTAGTTATTGAGAATTGAGTTTGGGAGATCACCAAGAATCTTTGTAATTCTTTTTCTTAAAAAAAATGAAGAAAGTTGGTCTAGATAGGTTGATTTCCAAACTGGTTTTTGTTTAAGTTTTGTATCCAAAATATTTCTTATTCATGTGTTTGAAAGTGGTTTTTACTTATCTTAAATCCTTTTGATAACTTTTGCAAAGTGTTTAAAGTGTTCATTAAAAAAAAGAGTTTTCCTATGAGTTCTTAAGTCCAAATTTTTGGATCTTTTGGGACTGAAATTGATCATAGCACCGTGATATAAGTATATCAAGGTGTGGTGAAATTAAGGGTTTGGGAGATCTAACTTGTGGGGACTAGGGTCTCAAAATCTTGGTCCTATTTTCTTCATTTTTTGGATATTTCTTTGTTTAACTATACTAACCCATCCTTTTTTTAAGTTAAGAAAAAGCTGACATTAAATTAGCTTGTGCCTAGCTTCAAGGGATTTGGAGTTGGATTTGTCGTGTCTGATATCAAAACAGCAACCACAAAGACCCCTTAGCTTTTCCATTTGAGCTATCAACAAGGGAACAATCTTCATCATTTTATCCAAGACACCCCCGGTTTGTGTCCAGTTGTTGGACAAGCTCAGGAGAGCTTAGCTGACCTCCCATAGGAGGCCATTGGGAGGAGGTTCTACATTTCTTTCTTTTCTCCTTTATTTTTTTCTGCCAAATTGCATGATGATGTGAATTGAAATTGCATGTTGCTTAATAGAGTTTTTGTTGTGTGAATTTGTTGTGTAGTTGTTTATGATCTTTCTCAGCAAAAATATTACATATTTGTGATAGTTTTAGCAAAAGTCCTTTGTTAAAATTTTTGAAAAAGCTATGAAGTGTGTTTGTTTGAGCTGTCATAAGTATTTTTAGGAGAGGCTGGTGTTTAAGTTTTACTCACATGCTTTGGTTTTCAAGAGACTGAGTCAAAAATTTGGGTTGTATGCTTTGTTGGTTGAACAAAAATAAATTGGTGAAAATTGTCAATAAGAACTAAAAACAGCAAATCTATTTTTCTTACTTGATTTTAAGTTTTGTCAGCTAAAAACTTGCATACAGTTAGTTCTTAGGTTTACATAAGTCTGCAAAATCTGGTATCTAAGTTTAGAGCTTATTTGTGGCTTATTGAGCTTGTTGAAATTCAATATTTTACTTGTAAACTGCATGCACCCGAGATATTTGTCACTCGATATCTGATAGTTCTAGGTTGTTTATCTGGTGCGTTCTCGGACAGCTCAGAAAAACTCTCTCAGGTGATGTTTGCTTATTGACTTATTATTGGCTTATTTATGGTTTGTGCTTGTGTGTTTTTTTGCTTGTTATTGACTCCTCACAACTCACCGGCTGTGGGGGTGCCTCTTTTTCCATAAAACTCCAAAAAACAAAAAAGTTACAAGCCCAAAAGGGCTTTTTGGTCTGTTTGCACTAAACAGTGGGAGCCAAATTCCCACTGATCCTTCCCACTGTCAGTTCATTTCCATCATCTTTTCCTTTTTAGCTTTTCTGGCTTATTAGGTCAGCTTATTTGGTGTTTCATATTTTTCCTTGGCAATTTGTAGCTCAATAGATTTTTCAAAAGTGGTTTTGTATTTTTCTCACCTTTATTTTTATTTTATGATTATTTTAAGTTAAAAATAGTTTTTAGGCATTAAAACATATATTTAATTAGTAAAAAAATTTGGAAAATACTTTTTAGTGTTAGTAAAGTATATTTGAGGTTTACAAACTTTAAAATCTTGTTTGGGCTTTTTATTGATTTATTTGATTTTTAGGGTTTTAATTAGCATTTAAAAATTAAATATGAATTAATTTAAAAAGTTTCAATAATTTTTTTTTATTTGTAAACTCTAGATATATTTTTAGGAAGTTAATTTAAATTTTTGAAAATTTTTAGTTAACTTTTAGTTTTCGTCGAATTTTACGATTTTACGATTTTACGTTTTTAATGTCGTAGTTTAATTTAATCGTAATCCGTCATTTTCTTTTTACCCATTTTTTTCATCCTTCTAGTATTAATCAATAACTTTAAAAATTTGACACAAACTTTACCCCTCCTTGGTAAACGATCCCATTGGGTCATTAGTGTTCGATTTTCCTAAATCGAATACTTAATACTTACCGCTTATACGTGTTTTTCCTAAAACGTGTATTTTTACCACAATCAATATCCCACATCCATAATAATAAGTTTCTAATCAAAAAACACTTGACATGGTCTTGGAATCTATAAGTATTCCTAATCAAGTTCATACTATTGATGGACGAAGGCTTTAAGAAAAGTATCCAATCGAACCAGAGCCAAAGTATAATGATGAACACGACGAAAAAGAATGTTGGGATTATGACGAGTTGCATTTGGCGTTTGATAATAAAAAGTCACCAAAAATGTAATTTATATATTTAATGTCAAATTTATATTGTGAAACATCCTTATTTTTTGAGCTCAGATCATTTTCAATTCGTTCAAGAGTATGAATATTTCACATTCTGCTCACTTGAAGTTTTATGTCATAATTGAATTTTCATTTGATATATGTAATTTTATTCATTCTATATTGTTATAAAATATATAATTTTTGTATTCTAGTTATTTTCTTTAATATGCTTTTACAAATTTTTAACTATAATTTTTGTCCAATCATTCTTATTCATATAATAACATGAAGCATACTCGTCCGTTGGGCCGATTATGAAGCTAGTATACATATAAAGCATGAATGAATCCTATATTAACATGTTAAAAATCAAACATATTAAAATTATTAATCACTTAGATTATTTTTAAAGAATTAAGTTCGGTTTTTTTCTTTGTAGTTTCCTCATGTTTTCACTTTTGGTCTAAAAAATTAAATTGTTTTGATTTAGGCCAAAAACACACTAAACTATTTTCCACTTTTATTTCATATCTATTGTGGTGTATATGGAGGAGTTCTATGGGCAATAATCTCATGCTCCTTAAGATGATCCAAAAACTCAAAACTCATAAATTTGCCTCCACGATCATAACATAGTGCTTTTATGGTTTTACCGAGTTGATTTTCTACTTCGTTTTGAAACACTTTAAATGTTTCAAACACTTCGTGTTTATACTTTAGCAAGTAAACATAACCATAACGACTAAAGTAGTCAGTGAGGTGACGAAGTAGCTTGCACCTTGTCTTGACAGGGTTCTGAAAGGGCCGCATACATTGGTGTGTATAAGTCCAAGTAGATCTCTAGCTCTCTCCACTTACTGTGAATAGGGTTTACGGAGGTGAGTTCTACATAAAACATGAACCAATAAAAGAATAAAGGAATCAATCTCAACCATTCATTTTTTCCATCAAAAAATAAAAACTCATCCTACATCTTTTTCTTAAAAACACCATATCTTTCAAACGATAAATTGTCAGATTACGAAAAATACACCATTGCGACGAAAAAATTTCTTATCTTTCAGTAGATAGGCACTTTGATATATTTTTGACGATTTTTTATTATTGCGATTTTTGACTATAATAATCACATGTGATTCGGAAAAATTACTTGTGATTTTTTTATTAAAAAAATTAAATTTTTTACAGAATAAATAAATAACTTTTATTATTATTTATTAGTGTAATTATTTACATAGTCAAATGTAAACACGTAACAAGTTACGCCACTAGCTATTTCATATAGTTTCGATGATTTTTTGTTGAAATTTTCGTCAAAAAAATTACACATAATTTGCAAACTCACTAGTAATTTGTAAAATCAATTGTGATTTGTATTTTTAAAATGCATGTGTGATTTCGTATATCGCATGTGATTTCATAAATTCACATGTGATATTAAAGTAACAAATCACGTGTGATTTCAGGAATCCTTAAATTGTAAATGATTTTTCAAATTCACGTGTGCTTTATAAAGTAATAAATCACATGTGTTCCGTGAGTGTAGAAATTAAAAAAAATCGTCGAAAATATATAGAAGTACGTATCATTAAAAAGAAAATTTATCACAAATCACATGTGATTTGGTAAAATTCATGTCATTTGACACAAATCACAAGTGTTTAAAAAAATTACTTACGGTTTGGCGAAAATTATGATTTTGGATTTAGTATAAGTAACTTGTTACTCAGATCAATCACATGTAATTATCATTAAATCACATGTAATTTAAGTAGAATTACGTGTGATTAAAATAAACTCATAACTAATTCAAAAGCAAATTTGCTTTATATATTTTACATGAATCACATGTAAAAACACATAGAGAATCACATGTAATTCAAGTAAAATTATATGTGATCAAAACAAAATCACATGTAATTCAGAAGCCAGTTTACTTTCTATATTTTATATGAATGACAACAAAACATTTTTATATATTGACAGAATTACATATGATTCAAACAAAATCACATGTGATTCATCTAAAGTGGGTTTGTTAGAAGAAGTTAAGGTTTCGAAATGTTTGAATCACATGTAATGCAAGCAAAATCACATGTAATTATCATCGAATTACATGTGATTCAATGCAAGCAAAATCACATGTAATTATCACTGAATTACATGTAATTCAAGCAGAGAATTTAATATATTATCAAGATTACATGTGATTAAAAAATCACATGTGATTCATCTAAAGTGAGTTTGTTAGAAGAAGTTAAAGTTTTAGAATGATTGAATCACATATAATGCAAGCAAAATCATATGTAATTATCATAGAATCACATGCAATTCAAGCAGAATTATATGTGATTCAAACAAATCACATGTAATTTAGAAGTCAATTTGTTTTATATATTTTACATAAATGAAAACAGATAATACATAATTAAAAAATCACATGTGATTCATATAAAGTGGGTTGTTAGAAAAAGTTAAGGTTTCGGAATGCTTGAATTACATGTAATGCAAGCAAAATCATATGTAATTATCACCGAATCACATGCAATTCAAGCAGAATTACATGTGATTCAAACAAAATCACATGTAATTTAGAAGCCAATTTGTTGTATATATTTTACATAAATGAAAACAGATAATACATGATAAAAAAATCACATGTGATTCATCTAATATGGGTTTGTTAGAAAAAGTTACGGTTTCGGAATGCTTGAATCACATGTAATGCAAGCAAAATCACATGTAGTTATCACATAAATCACATGTGATTTTAAAGTAATAACGAAAATATTTTTGTCATTTAATAGATGGTTATTTTCATATACTTTTAACGATTTTACGATCTTGAAATTCTCGTAAAAAAAAATACACGTGATTTTCACAAATCGCATGTGACATTACAAATACAAATGTGATTTTTAAAATAATAAATCAAACATGAGTTTTCGAGAATCGCATGTAATTTTTCGAGAATCACATGTGATTTTTTTACGAAAGTTTTTAAAAAAAGTTTGCCGAAAGTATATAGAAGTGCATATATATAGAAAAATAATTTAATTCCCGTCGTGACGGTATAATTATTTTTTCATAACGATTAACGGTTTGAGATATATTTAATTTTTAAGAAATAGGATGAAAGTGTGTTTTTTTAATTAAATTAAAAAAAATTAATATATACCATTAGATGTGATTTAAATGGATGGTTGAGATTGCTTCCTTTTTTCTTTTTTGGATGCATGTTCCTTAAGGAACTTTTGTCCCTTGCCATTTTTCCAGATAAACAAGAAACACACTTGTCAAACGAATCATCATCGTTTGAATTAAGCAATCCACCAATTTGTAATTGCTTAATGTGTTTTTTGCTTATGTAAAGGCGACAATGCCATAAGAGTGTAAAGTCTAAGTTAGACTTGGCCCTTTCGTTACTTACAGCATAAATACAACTATCATTTGCATTAGAATCACACATATCAATTTCATATATACATTCACGAGGAATAGCACGAAAATAGAACATGTTATCTTTAGAAACTGAAATCATTGCATTATTCTCAAAACGGTTAACAAAACCATCGTCATACAAACGGAAAACTGAAACAATCCCTCTAGAAATAGAAAGTGCATAATGACAATTATTTAAAATAAAAACTAGCCCACTATGGAGAAATACTTGAAAAATTCTAATGGCTTCAACAGTTGCATGATGACCATTGCCGACGTAAAGATTCAAAGCTCATGGCTTCAGCTTCCTACTTATCCTTAGTCCCTAGGTAGTAATACAGATGTGAATACCACAACCGGTGTCATAAACCCAAGATTTATTAGGAAAATTAAAGAGTTATATAGTGAATATACCAGAAGTTCTAGCTTCCTGAGATAGCTACTTGATAGGTGTGTAAACACCCATCTTTTCTACCACTTAATTACAATAATAACCGAGCCAAAACGTGTATTTTATGTCATTTATGTCGGAATTATGTGTGGTTTTTGTTGTGTTTTAGGACAAAAAGGTGAAAAGTGGAGAAAACACGGACATTCACGGGCATTTACGGACTTTTATTGAAGAAAAGGATGAAAGACGAAGTCAAGAAGTCAAGAGTGCAAAAAGAACGGAAGTCCACGACCAATTCCGAAGATTTATCGAAGAAAAAGTCAAAAGACGGAAGTTTATCAAAAGCCGAAGAATTCAAGTCTATTTTATTGAAGAAATTAAAGACGAGTTCAAAGAAATCCCGAAGCCAAAAGTCCCTTAAGTCCAAGTTTAAAGAAGATTAGAAGAAAAGGACTAATGGTGTAATTAATGAAGAGTTAAGAAGAAAGGGGCTTAATCTTGCAATTAACAAGAAATGAAAGAGGGGAGGAAGCTTCCTAATCCTCCCCTATATATAGTCATTAGTGTGTTCATTTATTTGTTGTTGGCTAAGTGTGACAATTAGTCTTCCACCATTTACTTTCCTTGCACCTTTAATTCATGTCAATTTAAATACTTGTCAATTTAATTACCTTGTCTTGCACCTTAAATTCCTTTAATTTCAAGTAAGTTTTCATTTAATTCTTGTCAATCTTTACTTTATCTTGTCAATCTCTTATCTACCTTTCTTAATCTTTGATTTGTTGTGTTTATGTTTATGTTCATGCTTTTATTTTGATCCAAAGTGGTTTTTGATTATTGTGGTTAAAGTTGTTTGATTTCTTGTTTTTAACTGTTTGTTGATGTTTATTTGTTGATTCGTAACTGTTTAGATTAATCGTTTGTGTTTATTTTGATTAATCTTTGTTATTATTCTGCTGTTACTGTATCCCTTGTTCTTCGGGATTGTTTGTTGTGTTACTGATCTTTCCAGGTGAAAACTTCCGAACCAAGAAGGAGGGAAAGTGTTCATTCGGAACTTCTAAAGTTCCGAATCAAGGGTTCATCCGGAAGATTTTTAACTCAACAAAACTTCCGAGCCAAACTTGTTCATCCGGAACTTTCAAAGTTCCGGACGAAGGTTAACTTCCGAACCAATAGTCATTCATTCGGAACTTCAAAAGTTACGAACCAGTAAAGCTTCATTCGGAACTCAAAAGTTCCGGATCAAGCACTGTTCATTCGGAACTTCAAAAGTTCCGGATCAGTGATCATTCATTCGGAAGTTCCCAAAGTTCCGAACCAAGAGTTGTTCATTCGGAACTTAAAAGTTCCGAATAAACTTCCGGATCAAGGGGCAACTTCCGACTCAAGAGGTGTTCATTCGGAAGTTTTAAACTTCCGAATCAAGGAGCTTCATTCGGAAACTTCCGAATCAAGGGTTGATAAGAAGTTCCGGATCAAGGCAAATTTTACAAGTTCCGAATCAGTAAAGTTCCGAACGAAGGATTGTTTTGGATAAGTGACATATTCAGATCAATTTGTTCCGGATCAAGGATTTTGGTAATATTCCAAGCGAAGAAGAATCATTTCAACCGAAGGTGACATTCCGGACGAGTGATTGTTCCAAACGAAGGTTTGTTCCGAATGAGCGGTATTCAGGTTCTTATTAGTTTTTGTCTTTGATTTTTACTTTCAAGCTTTATTTTTCCTGCCTTTTATTTAATTGCACTTTAAGATTATTTGCCTTAGTTTTATTTTAGACTTGCCTTAGTTTTAGTCGCGTTTTAAGTTTGCCTTAGTTAGATTTAAGTTTGCGTCATTTTACTTTAGTGCCCTTTAATTTCAGTCTAACTTTAAATACTTGCACCTTTATTTTAATTAGACTTAGATTTACTTTAAGAGCACTTTTACTTTAATTGTTTTGCACATTTTATTTTAAACACTACAACGACACATCTTTGTTTCACCAAAAACAATAGAGTCACACATAGAGAGCCTAGATCAATTCGATTAGACCAACACAACGAACTTAATCTTTTTAATTAGGTAAAACCTAGTTATCAAATGGCGCCGCTGTCGGCTCTTTTCGTTAAGATTGACGGTTTTCTGTGATAGACACGTTGCTTTTTGGGATCCGCTCACTTGTGAACGTTATTTTTCTTGCCTAAAAATTCAAAAAATCATAAAAAATTAAAAATTGATAAAAAACCATAAAAATTAAAAAAATCCAAAAAGATTTTATCTTTATTGTGTATATATATTGTCTTTGTGTTTGGTTCTGTTTTCTTTTGCATTTTCAGGTGTATGCGTACTAGATCTTCGAATTATCAAGAGCCCGAGCCTCAAGAAGATTTAGATATGGCAGGTGTTAACAACAACAACATTCCACCGAACCTCAATAATAATAATAACAACAATGCTCTTCCACAGCCCGATCTTCGGACCATGGAGGAACTTTGTCAACCAACCATGTTTGGACGAGGAGGACCGATTGCGCCGATGCAAATCAACGCTCCTGAGTTTCGTTGAAGCACCACATGATTCAGCAAGTGCAAACAAACCCATTTAGAGGATTGCCTGATGATGATGCCAACAAACACCTCGACAAGTTCATTACAATCACCCAAAGCATGAAGTTGCCTGGGGCCACAATGGATGTTCTTCGCCTACAACTCTTTCCACATACTTTATCGCATCATGCCGAGAAATGGTTTGATCGTCTCCGAAGAATTCTATTCACACTTGGGATGACATGACTCAACGCTTTTTATCGCGCTACTTTCCACCATCCATAGTCACTAGCCTTCGCAATCAGATCAGCGGTTTCATGCAAGATCCCGATGAATCTCTTTTTGACGCTTGGGAGAGATATAATGTCTTGATCGATAGATGTCCAAACCACAACATGCTCCCTGTGACCTTAATAGATACTTTCTACAACGGATTGACTTTTCGAGATCGTGATACGATAAATGCAGCCGCCGGTGGCACATTCATGAAAAGGAGACCCGAGGAGTGTAGAGAGTTAATTGAGAACATGACTACTCATCATAAGAACTGGGATTCCTCTGCTTCTTCTAGGAACAGCCCGAGAGTCAATGTTTCTTCTACCTCAGCAAACCCTGAGATGACCGAACTCACCCGCATGATGGCCGGAATGAGCAAAAGTATTACGCTTCTCGCTTCAAACCAACAACAACAACAAGTTAAAGCGGTTGCTAATCTTTGTGAAACATGTGGCGGTCCTCACTCATACACCGATTGTCCTTCGACACAAAGAAATCCGGAAAATGTGTATGCAGCTTATGGTAATTATTCACCGGAAAATTACCAAGCTAGACAACAAGGGGATAGAAATTTGCTGAGCTACCGTTCCAACAACTACCTTTCACCCGGTTTTTCTCCTGAAAACCAAAACCCCGCCAACAACTACAATAGAAGCAACCAAATCCCACCTCGTGCTTCTAACCCTTATCAACCACCCACCCAACAACACCCACCCATTAATCCTGATGTTGACACCATCATGAGAACTCAAGGTGAGCAAATCAAGAATCTACAGAGCCAAATAATCAATTTGAAAGGAGATATCTTGAAGCAAGGTAATGACATCAGAACCGAGGTTCGTGATACTCTTCAATCCTCCTTCATCACTCAAACAACTGAATTAAAGAATCTGTTGGCTAGTTTCTTGCCCGAAGCTCAACCTTCTTCTTCTTCGGGTTCTCTACCTTCAAACACCGTCACTAATCCGCGAGCTAATGTGAGTGCTATAACTACGCGTAGTGGAATTACCATTGTCGATCCACCTATCCCACCACCATCATCTACACCTCCTCCACCACCATGTATCCCTACTCCTCCTACACCTAGTAGTAGTGCACCATTACCGTCTCCGCCTCGTCATGACGATGTATCTCGGAAGGACCCTTCAACATCACAACCTTCACCAACTACACCTTCACCGTCTCCCTATCAACCTAGAATCCCATACCCTTCTCGCATAGGAAAGACCAACGAGCTAACCAAGAATGACTGTCAAGTATCGAAATATGTGGATATGCTATCTAAAATGACCATCAACATTAGCCTTGTTGAAGCACTTTGCCACATGCCGAAATTTGTCAAAGCATTCAAGGAATTGTTTAGCAAGAAGGAGAAGCTGATTGAACTCGCCAACACACGCTTAAATGAAAACTGCTCTGCAGTTCTTCTTAGAGAACTTCCGGAAAAGCTTGGAGATCCCGGTCGTTTTGTGTTGCCTTGCGTGTTCAACAAAACTGAAGAATTTACTGCCCTTGCTGATCTCGGGGCTAGTATTAATTTGATGCCACTGAGTGTTTGGAAAACACTATCATTACCCGATCTCATTCCAACAAAGATGACTCTTGAACTTGCAAACCGCACTCTCGCTTACCCCGTTGGTATAGCCGAAGACGTATTTATCAAAGATGGCACATTTACTTTCCCGGTCGATTTTGTCGTCGTTGATTATGAAATGGACCCTCGTATTCCTTTAATACTTGGTCGGCCATTTTTGAGAACCGGACGAGCTTTAGTGGATGTGGCCGAAGGTGAGTTAATCTTACGAGTCGGGGATGATTCAAAAGTTTTTAAAATGGGGAAGCTTACAGGCAAATCTTTTGGAGGCCGAGAATCAGTGAATATGATAAATGTGTTCGATGACTTTACCGTCTACGACAATCCTCTATTTGACTCTTGCATCGATAATCCACTTTTTCAAGATGATGTGGATGATTCTCTCCCTACTTTGGAACCTTCTACCATTTATGATTCACCACCGGTCTTTGATGCTTATGATGATGATGATTCTAGCTCAGATTCGGATGATTTTGATTGTACTTCTGAGTATCCCTAGCTGCCCACTTTCGATGATTTTGATGAGGCTGATACTCTCTCGAGCGATTCTTCACATGATGAAGATCCTCCGCCATCACTCGACCCTACTTTGGACGATTATTCATTTGAGGAAGATTTCTCTGAATTTCTCAACACATACTTCCCTCACGAGAGTGATGCTCCTCCTTTGGACTTTGAAGATTATCGTCTTGATCCTACTTTGGATTTGAAGAGCATTTTGTCCAAGGAGAAGAAACCGGTCGACACCGAAATCCGTTGCACTTATGATTTGACACCTCTTTGTCTTCCTTCTGAGGACGAGGTTGTGCTTCTTTGCGGATCTTCTTCACACTCGGCTGAGCCTGAGTGCTATTTTCCCCTGAAGGAAAAGGTGTTCGACCCCGGTATTGAAGTTTTTAAGCCATCTCAGTATCCACCTGATGAAATAAAAGGAAAAATCTTTGGAAATTTTGAAGACATGCTTGCTCCACTTCAAATTTGCTTCCACCGTGCTCCATCGCTGCTTAAGGGAACCTTGCCATTTCTCTTTTGGCTTGCCTTGTTCGCCTTAAGCTCGTGCTTATTGATGGATGAAAACTATGTCTTTGATCCTGGTGGATATGTTTCACGCTTCTTCCGTTGATGATCAAGGTCGAGTCAGGCTCACGACTCGGTTAACAAAAACCAAGCGCTTCTTGGGAGGCAACCCATGCATCTATCTTTTCGTTTTCTTTATCATAAGTGTAGGGGGGACCCTTTGGTTTGCTATTTCCTCTCCTCACTTCTTAATCAGGGATTCGAGCTTCAATGATCCACTCTTGATAATTCTTGACGACCCGTGATTCCGTGTTCTACTTCTTCCCGGTTCTATCCTAAACTCTTTTCGATTCACTATTTTATATTTTCTCAATATTAAAAAAGAAATCTCTTTAGTTGTCTTTTCCTTAGCAAGATTTAAACAACGTGCACAATGTCCTAAGTGTAGGGAAGTTTACTCCCATATGCTTAAACATTGAGGACAATGTTTATCTTAAGTGTAGGGGGACTTCTATCGAAGTTAAGTGGTCTTTTCCTTGTATTTGTCCTCATTTTAACCGGAAAATCAATTTTTCGACATTTTTCAAAATTTTTGATCTATTTTGGCCTATTAGTTTTTATTTTTGTATAGTTATTTTCTTGCCTTATTAGAATAAATGTTTAATAAGTGGTTTTAATTTTCAAACGTTGTGAATCTTTTGACTCAATCCGAGTTTACTCTAGCTAGTATCCTTAACGTGTTTAAGTCAAGTTTTGCTAGGCTTTTATATAGGGAGCTATAAAACGCGAAAGTCTTAACTCTCACGGGTTAAGAACAAGAACTTTTCGCAAGTTCCTATAATTGATCCTAGAGAGTCGTTTATCAAGGGAACTTTAAGATGCGATTTCTAAACTTGAAAAAGTCCAAGAATTTGCAAGATCCTATAGGCGACTCGAAAACCCAAAACTTTGATTTAATAGGCTAAGTATCCACGAGTCTCATTACTTGAGATTTTAAACTGTGGAGAACGAGAGATGATAGAGCCAATTATAAGTTCGGTATTCTTTCGTGAATTTATGTGAGTTAATTATAAGCCTATTCTCCCATCGCTTGCTAATAAATTTATCTGCTAATAAATAAGGTTATACGATTTGAAAAGTTACTTAGCTTCTAGCCCCAGATCGTTTAAAAGTTGCTCGGTATGGATTAGAGTTCATAGCCAAGGCATAACTTATTGAAGCGGGACGCGAAGATTGGCGAGTCTGAAAAGGCCCTAACAAGGCATGAGGGCTATATTTTGTTGCTAAAGATCCAAAGTGATGTGAAGAATCATTTATCGAAAATCAATATGAAGGATCGAGACACACGACGTAAAGCAAAACTCTCCAAAAGTCATGGAGAAGTGTATCCGAAAAGACCCTAACAAGGTATGAGGATAAATAGATCCAAGTCATAAAAGGAGGCAGATCGTTGTATATCAAAGTCCAAAATAAAGATTGGAGAAAAATGAAGAAGTCGTGGTCCAAGTTTGAATCTCTCAAAACTTCAAAGTGAAGAATTCCTATTATGAAGAGAAGACCATTATTTCATGAACGTCGCTCAAGATTTGAAGTATGAAGTCGCTGCCAAGTATCGGTCCGAGAAAGGTCTCAAATCGCGAAGCGAGTTATGCCAAGATATGAACTTTATGAGGTCCCGAGAAGCAGTTTTAAAAGATTTGGTCCTTTAGCTAACTATTGATTAAATCGTTCACTTTATTTTCAGACTAAATAACTATCGAAATAAGTCAAACAATGCATCCTCGTGATCATTCAAGACAAATAATAAAATATAAGAGATACCCCTAGGAATAAGGGAGTCTAAGTGAATAATTGGCCCACATGAGTTCGTGTTAGTTTGCTAACTTATAATAACAATGATCTCGTTTTTAAGCTTGGTTTGGAGAAAGTGAAAACTTGAGAATGATGATTATTCATGACATTTCCAAAACCCAAGGTATGCTTTTGATTTCTTTATTTTGTATGTTTTTAATTTTCTATCTCTTTAATAAAGGCCAACGTGGATTGATTATGATGAAAAGTGTAATCTTGCTTTGTAACTAATGCATTGCATGAGGACATTGCAATGGTCAAGTGTAGGGGATTTGATAGGTGTGTAAACACCCATCTTTTCTACCACTTAATTACAATAATAACCGAGCCAAAACGTGTATTTTATGTCTTTTATGTCGGAATTATGCGTGGTTTGTGTTTTTGTTGTGTTTTAGGACAAAAAGGTGAAAAGTGGAGAAAACACGGACATTCACGGGCATTTACGGACTTTTATTGAAGAAAAGGATGAAAGACGAAGTCAAGAAGTCAAGAGTGCAAAAAGAACGGAAGTCCACGACCAATTCCGAAGATTTATCGAAGAAAAAGTCAAAAGACGGAAGTTTATCAAAAGCCGAAGACTTCAAGTCTATTTTATTGAAGAAATTAAAGACGAGTTCAAAGAAATCCCGAAGCCAAAAGTCCCTTAAGTCCAAGTTTAAAGAAGATTAGAAGAAAAGGACTAATGGTGTAATTAATGAAGAATTAAGAAGAAAGGGGCTTAATCTTGCAATTAACAAGAAATGAAAGAGGGGAGGAAGCTTCCTAATCATCCCCTATATATAGTCATTAGTGTGTTCATTTATTTGTTGTTGGCTAAGTGTGACAATCAGTCTTCCACCATTTACTTTCCTTGCACCTTTAATTCATGTCAATTTAAATACTTGTCAATTTAATTACCTTGTCTTGCACCTTAAATTCCTTTAATTTCAAGTAAGTTTTCATTTAATTCTTGTCAATCTTTACTTTATCTTGTCAATCTCTTATCTACCTTTCTTAATCTTTGATTTGTTGTGTTTATGTTTATGTTCATGCTTTTATTTTGATCCAAAGTGGTTTTTGATTATTGTGGTTAAAGTTGTTTGATTTCTTGTTTTTAACTGTTTGTTGATGTTTATTTGTTGATTCGTAACTGTTTAGATTAATCGTTTATGTTTATTTTGATTAATCTTTGTTATTATTCTGCTGTTACTGTATCCCTTGTTCTTCGGGATTGTTTGTTGTGTTACTGATCTATCCAGGTGAAAACTTCCGAACCAAGAAGGAGGGAAAGTGTTCATTCGGAACTTCTAAAGTTCTGAATCAAGGGTTCATCCGGAAGATTTTTAACTTAACAAAACTTCCGAGCCAAACTTGTTCATCCGGAACTTTCAAAGTTCCGGACGAAGGTTAACTTCCGAACCAATAGTCATTCATTCGGAACTTCAAAAGTTCCGAACCAGTAAAGCTTCATTCGGAACTCAAAAGTTCCGGATCAAGCACTGTTCATTCGGAACTTCAAAAGTATCGGATCAGTGATCATTCATTCGGAAGTTCCCAAAGTTCCGAACCAAGAGTTGTTCATTCGGAACTTAAAAGTTCCGAATAAACTTCCGGATCAAGGGGCAACTTCCGACTCAAGAGGTGTTCATTCGGAAGTTTTAAACTTCCGAATCAAGGAGCTTCATTCGGAAACTTCCGAATCAAGGGTTGATAAGAAGTTCTGGATCAAGGCAAATTTTACAAGTTCCGAATCAGTAAAGTTCTGAACGAAGGATTGTTTTGGATAAGTGACATATTCAGATCAATTTGTTCCGGATCAAGGATTTTGGTAATATTCCAAGCGAAGAAGAATCATTTCAACCGAAGGTGACATTCCGGACGAGTGATTGTTCCAAACGAAGGTTTGTTCCGAATGAGCGGTATTCAGGTTCTTATTAGTTTTTGTCTTTGATTTTTACTTTCAAGCTTTATTTTTCCTGCCTTTTATTTAATTGCACTTTAAGATTATTTGCCTTAGTTTTATTTTAGACTTGCCTTAGTTTTAGTCGCGTTTTAAGTTTGCCTTAGTTAGATTTAAGTTTGCGTCATTTTACTTTAGTGCCCTTTAATTTCAGTCTAACTTTAAATACTTGCACCTTTATTTTAATTAGACTTAGATTTACTTTAAGAGCACTTTTACTTTAATTGTTTTGCACATTTTATTTTAAACACTACAACGACACATCTTTGTTTCACCAAAAACAATAGAATCACACATAGAGAGCCTAGATCAATTCGATTAGACCAACACAACGAACTTAACTTTTTAATTAGGTAAAAGCTTAGTTATCACTACTTCTTCTTCCACAACTCAGCAAGACACTCGGGACAATTCCTTCTCTTGTTACCAACATCACCGCATTAGTGACAAGTGGCGTCCTTAGAAGGATTCTCTCTCTTTGGTGGAGGGGGAATCTTGGTTCTAGGAGTAAAGTTTTCTACTTTCTTCCCTTTTCCTTGTTTTTTTACCATTCGTACCATTAGACGGTTTAGCCTTATTAGGATTTTGGATCCTTCCTGCTTTAATTGCATGTAGAGAAAATGCATCGTTCTTTGGTAATGTCTTCTCATGTAACTTGAGCATGGCATGCAACTCAGGTATTATCTTCCTCGGGCCATGCATATTGTAATCATGCACGAATCTATCATAATCCTTGTTTAGTGAGACCAAAATTAGGCTGACTGCAAGTTTAAGTGATATGGGATGACCGAGACGTTCCAAATTTTCTATGTAGCCCTTCATCTTTAAGACATAGAAGCTAATAGTTTGTCCTTCCTCATGTTTACACGCGTGAAAATCACGTGCAACATCAAGGAGTTCCTGATCTGCTTGTTGGTAAAACATAGTCTTCAATTCCTCCATCATAGAATATACGCCATGTCCCTCCAGGTTTCTTTGAAGTTCGGGGGCATAGGCATAAGCATAAGTTCAACAATTTACTTTGACAGTTTCAACCAAATGTTGTGATCCTCATATTCCGGCAAAGGACCTTCTTGGTCCGGAGGGAGATAAGTTTGATCCAGAATAGGCTTGTAAAACCTGCATAAAATACATATGAATATTAAATGCACAAAAACACGGATAAATTAAAACTTTATAAATAATTAAAACAAGACACGTATCATGAATATTTAATACAAGTATTAGTATATTAATTATTTATTAAATATAAGTTTTATGTATGTAAATTCTTACACGATAAGTATTTACGTATAATACTTAAAAACGACAAGAAATTAAAACGAGTTAAAACACGAACACAGGACACGAATAATAAAACACAGGAATAAATTTAAGACACAAAAAACTATATTAAAGGGGTGTTTGGGCGGCACATTAAGGAAAAGAACAAGAGGGCCCATGGCCCGTCCCGTTATGACTTTATTAGTAACAAATTACCTCCAGGGAAATTCGTTTACCACTTTTATAAAAAATTAAAAACCCAAGTCCCTTTTGACTCCTTTGGCTGCCGATTACACACAAAGAAAAGAGAAAGGAAAAGCAAGTTTTGGTTGTTGATTCGGGTTTGGTTTGTGTTTGTCTTCAAGATCATTATTCGTTCGGTATCCTAAAACCATTAATCTTTTATTTAATTATTTTCTTTATTTAATCTTAAATATATTAAATTAAGTAAGAACACATGATAACTGATTTCATAAAACATGTATTAATCAAGGTTAAGTTTGGTTTTGAGTTGGTTGTCACGCGAACCGAGACCATAAGGGGTCTTGGTGTGGGTATGAGTCGGCCAGCCGCACCCTTTAATAGGGCGGTGGCTGTTTTGTTTTGGCAACTGCAACACCAAAAGCCCCAACACGGGTGCGTTTTGGCTTGGCAGTAGGCACCGGCCACTGCCGGTGGGAAGTTTGCACCACCAGCGGCACCGGCTAATCCGGTGGCTGCTTTGGGCTGGCAGCGGCAAGGCCACATCATTGCGGTTGTGGTGTTGTTTGTGATTCGAGCCCAGCCGAGACAATGGGTGTCTTGGTGAGGACTCAGTTTGGGGCTCGGATACACACGAAAACACAAAGGTGTGTTTGGATGTAAATTTTGCTAAATTAATTATATTAATTTAATTAGGTTATATTAATATACTTAATTAAATTAAATCAAGACTTAGGTTATGTTAATTTATTTATGTAATCATGAAATAAACATAACCATTTATTTAAATAAACTATACACTATAATAATTATTGTATATACATGTCACATTTAATTAAATTAATAAAGAACTTAACTTAATTAATTAATTACATTTTTAATCATGGTTTAATTAAATTAATATTATACTTTATTTTAATTATACAATTAACAAGTTATGGTAAAGTATTATTAATATAAAGCAAGTTATATTATTAATTAATAATCATTTAAAAAACCATATATTATATTATTAATTAATAATTATTATGTTAAGACTAAAGTATTTATTATTAATTAACTTTACTATATATATGACATTTAAATAATCATGGCTAATAAAATGTGATTAATAAACCTTAGCTTATATCATATGCTTATTAAATAAGCTTATTACTATTCATGGAAACTTTCTATTTTTGTAAACTTACTAGATATGGAAATTTTCTATTTTTAGAAACTTACTATTTATAGAAACTTACTATTTTTGGAAAGTTGCTATATATAGAAACCTACTATTTTTGGAAAGTTACTATATATAGAAACCTTCTATTTTTAGAAAGTTACTTATTAGGAAACATCAAGTATTTAACAAATAAAACATAAAATACGTTAATTAAGAAAACAAGAAACACTAAGAAACACATGATAAAACATGAAACAGTAAAACAAGTCCAAAACAAGTAAACAAGTCAAGAACACGTAAACTAAATTAAACTAGAATCAGTAAGTTATACATTACGTGGAATGTAACAAACGTCGTTTAGCCGTTCCCACCAGTCTATGTTAAATCTCGGTTGTTTATACTTTTACGTTCTTTATGACAACTCTGTTTCCTTACTCTCATGTTGATTTCGTTTTCATGCTGACTATATTTCACGCCTCCTTATGTTCCTTATGATTTCATCATGTTGATTATGCTTTCATGCTAGACATTGATAGATTTCATTCAATCCTGAATTCATGATAGTCATGGTTGATTTTCATTAATGATGCTTTCATGCTGATCATCGTTGAATTTCGTTTAATCATACTTTTGTGTTTCTCTATGAAACCAGAATTATGCCTTTTCCCTAGTAGTTTACATGTCATAAAACTTTTCAGTAATTACTATGTTATTATTTTAAACTGCCTGAGCAATATACATGCATGATCATGTCCACCAAGTTATGGAGGTACCATAACCATAACACTTAAGGAACCGGTGCTATGACTCTTCCGCGACGAGAGTGATTTTTCGCGACGTCCCTGTGAGTTATTGGCCATTATTATTATCATGTGGGGCGAATGGGTGCATCCTAGTACATGTTTTGTAGATTTCACGGTGACTGTTGTGTGTGCTCTACATCCGTCACATGGAGCTGATCCCTCCACCTAGACTAATATAATTAGAGGTAACCCCTCTAATTGCATGACGAGGTCTCCCCTCTATGTATTCATGCACGTTGATACCTTCATGACCTATATGGGCTCTTTGGAATTTAAATTACAGTTTCAGTATAAACATGAACATAAGACTTTTCAGTATAAACATAAACATAAAACTTTTCAGTATAAATATGCTTTTAAACAACTTCTAAGTTTTCCACGACTTACACATTTTCCGCTGCATTTTAGTTTTTTAATTATTTTTCATTTATTCTTATCATGTCATTATATCCGTTCACTGAGCGTATTGCCCAGCCGTATATTTTCTTTTCATGACCCAAACGGCAGGTATCCAAGGACATACTCGAGCATGGAGAGGACGTGCATAGGATGAGAGCTACCTTATACTTCTTTTCCTTTTGCACTTCATTTACTTTATGATTTGTTTTGGGCTTATTTTTGGGGGCAGATGTTTGATTTCGGTTTTTCCCTTGTGGTCATTTATGTTTTAGACATATTACCTTGCATGCTTTGATGACACGCCAGAATTATCATGTAACGATCCACTTATCAAAGTGGGGTGTTACAATTATGGTATCAGAGCCCAAGGTTTTGACCTATAAGCTCTAAAACTCGATCTGTGACTAGTGGGTAGTCACCAGGCTTTTCCTACGCTGGAATTGCTAGGCTATCATGTTGCTCGCTTCAGTTCGGTTTTCTAAACCGTTTAATCAATTATTTCCTTTAAAATCATGTCAGATGGTTGACACTCATACCGATCATCTCATGTTTATTCCACATGTACTCCATGTACCGTAGCCCACGTGCACTCCATGTACCGTACCCTATGTGTATTACGCGTACCGTAATCCGTGTGAATTTCACTTAGGGATGGCAACGGGGCGGGTTTGGGGTGGGGCGACTGTCCCCATCCATAAACCCGATTAGTAAAGTTCTCCCCAAACCCGCCCCGATCCTCGTCGGGGATTAAATCGGGGTGCCCCGTTGGGGCGTAATGCTCCCTCAAACCCGCCCCGTACTAATCGGGGATCTTATCGGGTACCCTCTTTGGGTGAAATATTCTATCAAAACCGTATCATTTCATATTTATTATTATTTTTAGACTGTTAGAAATAAGCTTGAAATATTACAAACTTACTAATTATATAATAATGAATTACAAACAAGACTTATAAGATTTAAAACGATACTATTATACATAAATAACGATATGATACACCACAAAAAACTTACAATACATTAAACAAGTTTCTGTAATAACAATTTGCAATAGTGAAAAGATAAAATACTAAATAAATATTCATTATGACGTAAAATAGTAAGAAAATACTATATAAAAAAACTTATATTTGTATATGTGTATATTAATCAGGTGGGGCGGGTCGGGGACCTTATACCCCGTATTTGCCCCAAACCCGATTAAAAATGCCCGTTTAAGCCCTAAACCCGCCCCATAACCCAATAAAGTTAACCCGCCCCTCCCCAATTATTCCGGGTTTCAGGTTTCCCCATCGGGTTCGGGTTTTTTTGCTATCCCTAATTTCACTTACAATACTCCATGAGTATTCGCTAGTTGATTCTCAATCATCTCAGGCGTATTCCACTTGCCGATATTCTACCAGATGCTGATGTTGCTCATAATTAGGAGATTTTACAAAATGCTGATGCTGCTTATAATTTGGAGACTCTCCAAGATGCTGATGCTGCTCACATATTTGGAGATCTTACAAGACAAAGACAAAGGCGTTAGATCGAAACGACCGGACGAGAAATATGCTTCACCACCACATGTCCTGACCTCTCAGATAAATGACTCACGTCACTCAATTGTCTTTTCAGAAATAAGAGTGGGAACCGGTACCAGCCGGCCACTTAGCTGAATAGTTACATGAAACACAGTCATGATAATGACCCTCATGGAACTACAGACAAGGAGGTAGTGACAACTACCGCGACAACAAATATGTTGCAATAACGACAGATTCTATGGTAACGGACGTGAGAAGAAATACAAAGGGTCAGCAATCCAACCGATCCGTCAATTCTGTCATTTTAACCTAAAATCTTTTCAATTCTATTCGTTACACATCTCGAGACTCACGTCAAGACACCCGTCAAGACACACATCTCACGTATATTTTCTGAGGACACATGTCAAGACACATGTCTCACGTATATTTTCTCAAGACACATGTCAAGACACCACTCAAGACACATGTTACGTGTATATTTTACAAAACATGAGTCAAGACACATGACTCACGCATAACTTCTGAACTAGGCCTTAGTATTTCAGGGTACCCTCCAAGGGGTATGTCCATCCTATTGTGCATGTACGAATCAGGCCACTACAAATTTCAGTATCATTTCTGGCGTATTGTTCATGTTTGGACACGCAGTGTTCATTCTGTGTGAGTCAGACGAAACACATTAAGTGAGATCCTTTCTCGATCCCATATTTCATAAATTCATGTCCATTAAAGACGCCGTTGTATCACCCATGTATATAAAGGCTATCATTTCAGTTTGACGACAAGATCCTTTCTACTAATGCACTTTCCTTAAACAGATGCGGGTTTGATATGATTCTGATTATGGACTGATTAGCAGCACGTCATGCTACGATTTATTTCCATTTCACATCGAGTCATATTCGGCGATATTCAGGTCCCTGGATACAGTCATCATGTTTTGATACCGGGAAAATCTGAACGAAATACTTCTACTTTACGAGCACGTGCTTTATTATCCCATGGCTACGAAGACTTTCTAGCTACCATTCATGACGAGATTTTCTGAAGTTTTTAAATCCATAACTAGCTGATTGTGTTAGAATTCCCAGATGCATTTCTAAAAGAACTACCAGGTGTACCACCCATTCATGAAGAGAAGTTCTAGAATGAGCTCAAAGAGTTGGAGGAACAACCGTAAGAGTTGCTGGAACGAGGTTTTATTCGCCGAGTGCATCACCCTGGGGGTGCGCCAGTTCTGTTGATCAAAGAAAAAGGACGGTAGCATGAGGTCATGCATCGATTATCGTAAATTCAACAGGATCACCATTCATAATTGTTACCCTATTCCAAGTATTAATAATCTATCCGACCAACTACTGGACTCTAAACACCTTCCAAGATCGATTTACGATCAGGCTACCATCAGTTGCGAGTGAAAGAGCATGACATTTCCGTGACTGCTCTTTGCACACGTTATGGTCATTATGGATTTATGATCGTGCTTTTTGGTCTCACGAATGCCCAGTAGTAATTACGGAATTGACGTCGAGTTTTCATAAAATCTGGACAAGTTCTTCATTTTGTTCATTGCTAACATTCTGACCTTCGCTAAGTCTAGAGAAGAGCACGAAGACCATCTTCCCATTAGGTTACAAATTCTAGGACAAAATAAGTTTCACACTGAAATTTTTCCAGTACGAATTTTGGTTGATTTCAGTGAGACTCTGAATCGCATTGTTTCTCACGGTTAGTTTTATCATGACTAAGCTTACGCGTAAATGAGAGAATCCTACATTAAATTATGTTTTCCAGAGGATCCTACGCTATGAGAGGTCTAAATTAACGAGACTCGTATTCATCCAAAACTTCTATGTATCCAGTTTTGAAAAAAAATGTACCATGATCTCAAAACCACATTTTTGTGGAACGGCGTGAAACAAAATGCAGTTACGTTCATATCTAAACGCCTGACATACCAGCAGGTTAAGATAGAACGCCAACACGCTAGTAGTTATTTCAACCTTTAGAAATTTCCGAATGGAAGTGTACAAGATCTCCCTAAATTTGTGTTGTCGGACTACCGCAGGCTCAGAAGAAGCATAATGCTATCTGGGTCGTCGTTCGACCATTTAACCTAGCCTACACGTTTTCTTTCATCCGAAAGGATTACGCAGTTAGTAGATCTACATGAAGTTCAGCAAGAGATCATACGATTTCACGGTATTCCGTCAACAATCATATCAGCTAGAAATTATGTTCACGTTCACGTTTACGTTCACTTTCACGTTTATGTTGACGCTCACAATTACGTCTCACATTCGCGTTCACGACCTTGTACGCGTTCACGTCCTTGTCCCATTTCGTGATTTACTTTTTGCATACACTTTCACGATATTGTTCATGTTCATGATCGTATTCTATCTTACGATTTACGTTTCACATTTTGTTCTGGAAAGATTTGTAGAAAGCTTGGGAGACCATACTCAAGTTTAACACAATTTTCGATCCTCAGACAGACGTTTAACGTCACATTGCACGTCTCATCTCATATCGTTGGCGTTACCTCCTTAGTTATCGCACGTTCACGATATGTTCCACTAGGTATTCAAGAGGACATCCCTTGGTGTATGGTATTTGCAGACGATATTGTGCTTGTCGCAGAATCGGCTGAAGAGTTAAGCAACAGACTTGAGAGTTGGAGAAAGACATTAGAAGACAATGGCCTCAGGGTAAGCAGGGAGAAGACTGAATACCTAACATGTGATTTTGGTAGGTACGAGGTCCACCACCAAGAAGTGGATGTCCGTATCGACGACCAAATCCTTCAGCCAATGGAGTCTTTTAGATATTTGGGGTCGGTCACCCATAGATCAGGAAGGATAGATGATGACGTGATCCACCGTATAAGAGCAGGTTGGGTAAAATGGCGAGAAACATAAGGAGTTCTTTGTGATAAGAGAGTACCTTTAATGCTAAAAGGTAAATTCTATCAGACCGCGATTAGACCAACTATGTTGTATGGGTCAGAGTGTTGGCTAATTACAAAAGCACTAGCGAACAGGGTGGAAGTGGCGGAATTGAGAATGCTGAGGTGGACTTGTGGTAAAACCATGTGCGACATGATACCGAACGGAGTTTTTAGAGCAGAACTCAGCGTTAGTACGATTATCGACAAGATGAGGGAAGGAAGGTTGCGATGGTTTGGCCATGTCAGGAGCAGACCATAAACATCTCTGGTTAGGAGGGTCGAATCCTTTCTAGTTGACGGAGTGAGGAGAAGGGGTAGACCTAAACTTAGATGGGAAGATAGACTTAGGCAGGGCATGAAGGAGCTTCTCTTGTCCGAGGACATGTCCTCCGATAGGTGTTTGTTGAGAGATAGAATTAGGATTAGCGGGTAGTGTTTTGAGGCGGTTGTGGGGTCCTTTTTTGCTTCCCTTTTTCCTTTTTCCCTTTTCTTCTTTTCTAGGCGTTTATCACGTTCACCTTTTGTTGCACATATTACATTCACCATATCTCCACGTATCACGTTCACAATTGTTCACGTACTATGTTCTAATATGTCTCGCGCATCACTGCTCAGAGGCTACAATTATCATCATCTGCACGTCGTCACACATCCACTCGATTAGATTCACAAGCATTCATCGTAAGTTGAAGAACCAGAATGTTTTCCGTATCGTCAAGACAGGGTCATGAAGACCAAGATTGGTACTTTCGTCAAGATCTTTTGGAGGAACTGTTCTGAGCGGGAAGCCACTTGGAAACGGAGAAGTCCATCCGGACTTCTACCCTCATTTCCTTCCGTAATCCGGATATGTTCTTTTCAGCCACGTCATGTCCCATGTTCTCTTCAGTCACATCACGTCCATGTCCTTTCAGCCATATTGTATCTCTGATTCGAGGACGAATTATTATTTTAGAGGGGAAGAGTTGTAAAACCCGCATAAAATACATATGAACATTAAATGCACGAAAACACGGATGAGTTAAAACTTTATAAATAATTAAAACACGACACGTATCATGAATATTTAATACAAGTATTACGTATATTAGATATTTATTAACTACAAGTATTACTTATATAAATTATTAAACGATAAGTATTTACGTATAATACATAAAACACAACAAGAAATTAAAATGAGTTAAAACAAGATCACACGACACGAATAATAAAACACGGGAATAAATTTAAGACACGAAAAACAATATTAAAGGGGTGTTTGGGCGGCACATTAAGGAAAAGAACATGAGGGCCCATAGCCTAGCCCGTTATGATTTTATTAGTAACAAATTACCTCAAGGGAAATTTATTTACCACTTTTACAAAAAAATTAAAAACCCTAGTCCCTTTTGTCTCCTTTGGCCGCCAGTTACACACAAAGAAAAGGGAAAGGAAAAGCAAGTTTTAGTTGTTGATTCGGGTTTGGTTCGTGTTTGTCTTCAAGATCATTATTCGTTCGGTATCCTAAAACCTTAAATCTTTTATTTAATTATTTTCTTTCTTTGATCTTGAATATATTAAATTAAATAAGAACACGTGATAACTGATTTCATAAAACATGTATTAATCAAGGTTAAGTTTTGTTTTGGGTTGGTTGTCACGCGAACCGACACCACAAGGGGTCTCGATGTGGGTATGATTCGGCCAGCCGCACCCTTCAATGGGGCAGTGGCTATTTTGTTTTGCCAGCCACAACACCAAAAGCCCCAATAGGGGTGCGGTTTGGCTTAGAAGTGGGTACCGGCCACTGTCGGTGGGAAGTTTGCACCACCAGCGGCACTGGCTAAGCTGGTGGCTGCTTTGGGCTGGCAGCGGCAAGGCCACAGCCTTGCGGCTGTGGTGTTGTTTGTGATTTGAGCCGACCCGAGACAATGGGTGTCTCGGTGAGGACTCGGTTTGGGGCTCGGGTACACACGAAAACACAAGGGTGTGTTTCGATGTGAAATTTGCTAAATTAATTAGATTAATTTAATTAAACTATATTAAATTAATCATGTTATAGTTAATTAAATTAAATCAAGACTTAGGTTATGTTAATTTATTTATGTAATCATCAAATTAACATAGCCATTTATTTAAAGAAACTATACACTATAATATTTACTGTATATAATTATTTATGGTAAATATACATGTCACATTTAATTAAATTAATTAAGAACTTAGCTTAATTAATTAATTACATTTTTAATCATGGTTTAATTAAATTAAAACTATACTTTAATTTAATTATACAATTAAGAAATTATGGTAAAATATTTTTAATTTAATGAAAGTTATTATTAATTAATAATCATTTAAAAACTATGTATTATATTATTAATTAATCATTATTATGTTATGACTAAAGTATTTATTGTTAATAAAATTTACTATATATATGACATTTAAATAATCATGGCTCATAAAATGTGATTAATAAAACTTAGCTTATATCATACGCTTATTAAATAATATTATTACTATTTATGAAAACTTCTATTTTTTTAAACTTACTAGTTAAGGAAATTTTCTATTTTTGGAAACTTACTATTTATGGAAACTTACTATTTTTGGAAAGTTGCTATATACGGAAACCTCCTATTTTTGAAAAGTTACTATATGTAGAAAATTCTATTTTTAGAATGTTACTTATTATGAAACATCAAGTATAATAACACATAAAACATGAAATAGGTTAATCAAGAACACAAGAAACACTAAGAAATACATGATAAAACATGAAACAGTAAAACAAGTCCAAAACAAGTAAAACAAGTCAAGAACACGTAAAGCAAATTAAACTAGAATCAGTAAGTTATACATTAAACAGACAACTCATTCACGTCATTTATTATGTATCACTCGTGAAGTCAAAGTAGTTTCTTTTCGCTTTCATCTTCATTTCATTACTAGACATAAGGTACGGAGATTCCGTCCTTCAGTATGGACATTCTCTTTCTATGATTAGGATTCCCATTTGCTGCCATCTATTTTCCCTAGTAGTTTACATGTCATAAAACTTTCAGTAATTACTATGTTATTATTTTTAACTGCCTGAGCAATATACATTCATGACCATGTCCACCTAGTTATGGAGGTACCATATCTCTAACACTTGAGGCACCGGTGTTATGACTCTTCCGCGATGAGAGTGATTTATCGCCGCATCCCTTTCAATTATTAGCCATTATTATTATTATCATGTGGGGTGAATGGGTGCATCCTAGTACATGTTATGCAGATTTCACGGTGACTATGGTGTGTGATCTGCATCCGTCACATGGAGCTGATCCCTCCACCCAGACTAATATAATTAGAGGCAACCCCTCTAATTGCATGACGAGGTCACCCCTTTATGTATTCATGCACGTTTATACCTTCATGACCTATATGGGCTCTTTGGCATTTAAATTACAGTTTCAGTATAAACATGAACATAAGACTTTTCAGTATAAACATAAACATAAGGCTTTTCAGTATAAATATTCTTTTAAACAACTTCCAGCTTTTCTAGGACTTACACATTTTCCGCTGCATTTCAGATCTTTAATTATGTTTCATTTATTCTTATCATGTCATTATATCCGTTCACTGATCGTATTGCTCAGCAATATATTTTCTTTCCATGACCCAAACGGCAAGTATCCAAGGACAGAATCGATCATGTAGAGGACGTGCATAGGATGGGAGCTACCTTATACTTCTTTTCCTTTTGCACTTCATTTACTTATGCTTTGTTTTGGGCATATGTTTGGGGGCCGATGTTTGATTCCGGTTTTTCCTTTATGGTCATTTATGTTTTAGACATATTACCTTGCATGCTTTAATGACATGCCATAATTATCATGTAACGTCCACTTATCAAAGTGGGGTGTTACAAGGCTGCTCAAGATAAGGCAACAAATTGTCGGTCTCAAGCGCGATCCGAAGAGCACGGTACCAATCGATGAAGTTGCTTTCGGTCAACTTCATTTTCTCAAGGAAAGACATAACAACCAAACTGTTTAGACAAGAGGTAGAATGATTCATCTACAAAATAAAATTTCAAACGATTAGTATTTTCGATAATTTCATTCTTAGAATTAACAACCTAATTAATCATTATGAGACTAAGATCCTTACTTGCACTACCACTTAATATTGGTATAAACGTGCATGTATACATAGAGGGGTGACCTCGTCCTGCAATTAGAGGGGGTTGCCTCTAATTATATCATATGCTTATTAAATAAGATTATTACTATTTATGGAAACTTTCTATTTTTGTAAACTTACTAGTTATGGAAATTTTCTATTTTTGGAAAATTACTATTTATGAAAACTTACTATTTTTGGAAAGCTGCTATGTATGGAAACCTACTATTTTTGGAAAGTTACTATATGTAGAAAACTTCTATTTTTAGAAAGTTACTTATTATGAAACATCAAGTATAATAACACATAAAACATGAAATAGGTTAATCAAGAACACAAGAAACACTAAGAAACACATGATAAAACATGAAACAGTAAAACAAGTCCAAAACAAGTAAAACAAGTCAAGAACACGTAAAGTAAAGTAAACTAGAATCAGTAAGTTATTCATTAAACAGACAACTCATTCACGTCCTTTATTATGTAGCACTTGTGAAGTCAAAGTAGTTTCTTTCCGCTTTCATCTTTATTTCATTACTGGACATAAGGTACGGATATTCCGTCCTTCAGTACGGACATTCTCTTTCTATGATTAGGATTCCCCGTTTGCTGCCATCTATTTTCCCCAGTAGTTTACATGTCATAAAACTTTCAGTAATTACTATGTTATTATTTTAAACTGCCTGAGCAATATACATTCATGACCATGTCCACCTAGTTATGGAGGTACCATAACTCTAACACTTGAGGCACCGGTGTTATGACTCTTCCGCGATGAGAGTGATTTCTCGCGGCGTCCCTTTCAGTTATTAGCCATTATTATTATTATCATGTGGGGTGAATGGGTGCATCCAAGTACATGTTATGCATATTTCACGGTGACTGTGGTGTGTGCTCTACATCCCTCACATGGAGCTGATCCCTCCACCCAGACTAATATAATTAGAGGCAACCCCTCTAATTGCATGACGAGGTCACCCCTCTATGTATTCATGCACGTTTATACCTTCATGACCTATATGGGCTCTTTGGCATTTAAATTACAGTTTCAGTATAAACATGAACATAAGACTTTTCAGTATAAACATAAACATAAGACTTTTCAGTATAAATATTCTTTTAAACAACTTCCAGCTTTTCTAGGACTTACACATTTTCTGCTGCATTTCAGATCTTTAATTATGTTTCATTTATTCTTATCATGTCATTATATCCGTTCACTGATCGTATTGCTCAGCAATATATTTTCTTTCCATGACCCAAACGGCAAGTATCCAAGGACAGAATCGATCATGGAGAGGACGTGCATAGGATGGGAGCTACCTTATACTTCTTTTCCTTTTGCACTTCATTTACTTATGCTTTGTTTTGGGCATATGTTTGGGGCCGATGTTTGATTCCAGTTTTTCCCTTATGGTCATTTATGTTTTAGACATATTACCTTGCATGCTTTAATGACATGCCATATTTATCATGTAACGGTCCACTTATCAAAGTGGGGTGTTACAAGGCTTCTCAAGGTAAGGCAACAAATCGTCGGTCTCAAGCGCGATCAGAAGAGCACGGTACCAATCGATGAAGTTGCTTGCGGTCAACTTCATTTTCTCAAGGAACGACATAACAACCAAACTATTTAGACAAGAGGTAGAATGATTCATCTACAAAATAAAAGTTCAAACGATTAGTATTTTTGATAATTGCATTCTTAGAATTAACAACCTAATTAATCATTAAGACTAAGATCCTTACTTGCACTCCCACTTAATATTGGTATAAACGTGCATGTATACATAGAGGGGTGACCTCGTCATGCAATTAGAGGGGTTGCCTCTAATTATATCATATGCTTATTAAATAAGATTATTACTATTTATGGAAACTTTCTATTTTTGTAAACTTCTAGTTTTGGAAATTTTCTATTTTGGAAACTTACTATTTATGGAAACTTACTATTTTTGGAAAGCTGCTATATATGGAAACCTGCTGTTTTTGGAAAGTTACTATATGTAGAAAACTTCTATTTTTAGAAAGTTACTTATTATGAAACATCAAGTATAATAACACATTAAACATGAAATAGGTTAATCAAGAACACAAGAAACACTAAGAAACACACGATAAAACATGAAACAGTAAAACAAGTCCAGAACAAGTAAAACAAGTCAAGAACACGTAAAGTAAATTAAACTAGAATCAGTAAGTTATACATTAAACAGACAACTCATTCACGTCCTTTATTATGTAGCACTTGTGAAGTCAAAGTAGTTTCTTTCCGCTTTCATCTTCATTTCATTACTGGACATAAGGTACGGATATTCCGTCCTTCAGTATGGACATTCTCTTTCTATGATTAGGATTCCCCGTTTGATGACATCTATTTTCCCCAGTAGTTTACATGTCATAAAACTTTCAGTAATTACTATGTTATTATTTTAAACTGCCTGAACAATATACATTCATGACCATGTCCACCTAGTTATGGAGGTACCATAACTCTAACACTTGAGGCACCAGTGTTATGACTCTTCCGCGATGAGAGTGATTTCTCGCGGCGTCCCTTTCAGTTATTGGCCATTATTATTATTATCATGTGGGGTGAATGGGTGCATCCAAGTACATGTTATGCAGATTTCACGGTGACTGTGGTGTGTGCTCTACATCCATCACATGGAGCTGATCCCTCCACCCAGACTAATATAATTAGAGGTAACCCCTCTAATTGCATGACGAGATCACCCCTCTATGTATTCATGCACGTTTATACCTTCATGACCTATATGGGCTCTTTGGCATTTAAATTACAGTTTCAGTATAAACATGAACATAATACTTTTCAGTATAAACATAAACATAAGCCTTTTAAGTATAAATATTCTTTTAAACAACTTCCAGCTTTTCCAGGACTTACACATTTTTCGCTGCATTTCAAATCTTTAATTATGTTTCATTTATTCTTATCATGTCATTTTATCCGTTCACTGATCGTATTGCTGAGCCATATATTTTCTTTCCATGCCCAAACGGCAAGTATCCAAGGACAGACTCGATCATGGAGAGGACGTGCATAGGATGGGAGCTACCTTATACTTCTTTTCCTTTTGCACTTCATTTACTTATGCTTTGTTTTGGGCTTATGTTTGGGGGCCGATGTTTGATTCCGGTTTTTCCCTTATGGTCATTTATGTTTTAGACATATTACCTTGCATGCTTTAATGACACGCCATAATTATCATGTAACGGTCCACTTATCAAAGTGGGGTGTTACAAGGCTGCTCAAGGTAAGGCAACAAATCGTCGGTCTCAAGCGTGATCCGAAGAGCACGGTACCAATCGACGAATTTGATTTCGGTCAACTTCATTTTCTCAAGGAAAGACATAACAACCAAACTGTTTAGACAAGAGGTAGAATGATTCATCTACAAAATAAAAGTTCAAACGATTAGTATTTTTGATAATTGCATTCTTAGAATTAACAACCCAATTAATCATTTTGAGACTAAGATCCTTACTTGCACTCCCACTTAATATTGGTATAAACGTGCATGAATACATAGAGGGGTGACCTCGTCATGCAATTAGAGGGGTTGCCTCTAATTATATCATATGCTTATTAAATAAGATTATTACTATTTATGGAAACTTTTTATTTTTGTAAACTAACTAGTTATGGAAATTTTCTATTTTTGGAAACTTACTATTTATGGAAATTTACTATTTTTGGAAAGCTGCTATATATGTAAACCTGCTATTTTTGGAAAGTTACTATATGTACAAAACTTCTATTTTTAGAAAGTTACTTATTATGAAACATCAAGTATAATAACACATAAAACATGAAATAGGTTTATCAAGAACACAAGAAACACTAAGAAACACATGATAAAACATGAAACAGTAAAACAAGTCCAGAACAAGTAAAACAAGTCAAGAACATGTAAAGTAAATTAAACTAGAATCAGTAAGTTATACATTAAACAGACAACTCATTCACGTCCTTTATTATTTAGCACTCGTGAAGTCAAAGTAGTTTCTTTTCTCTTTCATCTTCATTTCATTAATGGACATAAGGTACGGATATTATGTCCTTCAGTATGGACATTCTCTTTCTGTGATTAAGATTCCCCGTTTGCTGCCATCTATTTTCCCCAGTAGTTTACATGTCATAAAACTTTCAGTAATTATTATGTTATTATTTTAAATTGCCTGAGCAATATACATCCATGACCATGTCCACTGATGTAGAGTTTTTACTACCCTTTAGGAAAAGAGCGTAGAATAGGGAAAGTATTAAGTGTCGGTTTAGGAAAACCAAGCACTAATGACCAATGTGGTTCAAGTTCGTTTCCCAAGGAGGCTTGGTGTGTGTGTTAAGAGATTATTAATTATGTGATTATATGATTATGAGAAAAGAAAAACAGAAATGAGATAAGAAAGAGAATGACGGTTACGATGACGAATTAAACTAAGACGAAAAGGTCATACACGTAAAACCGTATAAAGTACCAAAATTAAAAATTTACCCTAAATATTCCTAGAAAATTGTAATAAATCCTAAATAATGTAATTAGAGTTTACAAAAAATCAAAAATCACCCAAACCTTTTATTTAATTAAATAATGATTTTTTAATGCTAATTAAAGCCCTAAAAATCAATTTAATTAACAAAAAGCCCAAAATGAGATTTTTTTAATTGTAAACCTCTAAAATGACCTAACTTAATTTAAAACTATTTTTGAAAATTCTAAAATTAATGAAAACTATTCAAAAACAATTAAAAACTATTAAAACTTAAAATAATTAAAAAAAGTTAATCTAAGAACAATAAAAATATTCTAAAAGTTGTAAAATTCCCGACTTTATGTATTTAACCTAAGAAAAATATAAAAGCTTGAAAAATCTAAAATTTGGAATTTAATAATAAAATAATATTAAAATAATATTAAATATTCAAAAATTATAAAAAATTCAAAAATTATAAAAAATTCTAAAAAGTTGCAAACTAGTTTATTTTAACCTAATTAAACAGAAAATGAACTTGAAATACCAAAAATGCCCCTATTGGGCCTTCAAATGGGCCAAATACCCAAACAGATCCGTAATGGGCTTAATATTGGACCCAATAAGAAAAAGTCCTCAAAAATGGCCCAAAAGCTCCAGTTAAGCTTAAAATTTGAGTTTAAACACAATTTTTTAAAGGCCCAAAAGCTGAAAATGAGCTTAAGCTAGCTTATTTCAAAACAGCTTATTCTTAATGGGCTTTTTGGCCCATTAAGCTATAAGCTGATGCCATAAACTAAGATTTTACCCACGTCCTTCTCTTGACCTAATTAAGCTATTTGCTAAAAGATACTTGAAATAAGCTCAAGGAATAAGCCTGAAATAAGCCATAGCCCTCTTCACAAAACGACAAAATAGTTGTTTTTGAGTTCTAGACTATTTCAAGAGCTGATTCAAGTTGCAATAAGTCGCAAATGGCTTAACTAAGCTTAATCAACAAAAAGATTTTCAATAAGCACACTTAATAAGCTGAAATAAGCAATAAGCTAATTTTGAAAAAGACAAAATAGTCGTTTTCTAGTAAAAACTTAAAACCAAAAGCTGTAAACTTCCAGATTCACTTATAAGCTAAAAATATTAAGACATATTACAAAAAATAAGTTGTTGCACATTGGAATAAGCCAGAATGACTTATTAATAAGCTGAACACAAAATATAACTAGCAGTGGCTAGAAGCAGGGGAAAGGAGTTCCCACTGCCTTGACTTTTTAACTTGGCTTTTTAGAGAGTTTTACTTGGTATTTTTGGACAAACAAGGCACCCTTGTGATTAGTGAATCACAAGGAGTCAATAACAAGTAAATAAACACAAAATCACCCAGCCAATCAGTGCAGTTAATTCAATCTTTGCCCAGATGTGTTCCAGACAAGTAATAAGCAGGTCTGATGACTATAAGCTACTTTAAAGCTACTAAAAGCTAACCACAAGCCGCCAAATGCATACACAAGCTCAAAACAATTTATAGTAACACAGATTAACACATTTCATGCAATAAATCCAACAAATGAACAAGATCTAAGCACATGCAGTTACCGATGAACAATGAAGAACACAAGAACCAAGTTTGCTGATCTACTTGACACAAAATCCAAATTCAAGGCCTCAGATCTATCACATATGTTGCATTAACAATGATTAAACACTTGTTAGCCCTAGGTTAACATAAGATCTAGGTGTGCACAAGATTTCAGAGCAAAACAACAAATATTCAAGATTTTATAGCAACTTGTTTGATTTAGTGTTTCAAGACACAAAACATGCATATATCAGACCACAATACCCTCAATATCAGATGCACACTCAAATAATACCACAATTCTAGCTCAAAATCACTCAAACTAGAACCAACAGTCAATCCCAAACACCATTTTAACTTTTTAAACTCAACTTTAAACAAGTAAAAGTCTTCTCAAGATTGATTTAAGCCCAGTTTAACATCATAAAATACCACAAGTGAATCAAGAACCAATTTGCAGGCATAAAAACACACTTATACCAACAAAATCACAAAATCACATAAATACCAAAGATTAATCAGAAAAATGAGTTTTGAGAATTCAAACCTCCAAGATGTACATCCACACCTTGGAATCAAAGAGCTGAGGTGCTAGCAAGAACAAGCACCAGCTTCCCCCTGCTAAGAACAACAAACAGGCCTAGCCAAAGGCTTGAGCCTAGGTTAGCACAACATAAGGTAAAATAGGTGACAAAAGGTCAAGTCTTTACAAGACTTAGGTTCCCACAAGGCATGAATCTTCCCTTAAGGCCTCACCACCCCTTAATCACCCAATATTAGGACGCTATGATCACCCTTAAGCTCAAATAAGCAGGCTATTGAACCACAAGCACTTAGCAAACCACTTGACTAAATTTTGAATCAAAAACGTATAACCAAACTCCAATATTGTTCAAGCTAGTTGATTTGTGACTTATGTCACTTAAAGAAACACCTCAATGAACAATCCTCACCAAAGCACATGCCAAATTCTTGAACTCAGTCAAGAACAAAGGGACTCAAAGGCTTATAGGCTATCTTGGACTTGTTCAAGGTTTTGTTTAAGTAAAAAAAAAACATGACAATACAACAACTTAACATAATAAATATCAATGGAACTCAGTTTCAATCACAACACAATACCAAATTCTATTAAATTCAGAAAAATGGCTTTACAAGGCTTGACAAAGTAAAACTGAGAACAAGGCTAAAAGTTGTAAACTAATGCCTTTATATAGGCTACATGTGAACTAGAAATGCAGGAAAAAACTTAAAAACCCTAGTGGTAAACTTATAGAATTGCCCTTGAGGTGTTTGAATATTTTGTGAATCATGTGACTGCATTTGGCATTTTGTATGAGTTGGCAAGGTGAAAAGTTGATCTAAGGCTCAAGATGAAGATTAGATATGAAGCTAAATTGTGGTGTGTTGATTTCCTGGCACTTTTTGGCATTATCCTCAAAAACGTATGCAGGGAATATTTCATGTGACCATTTGAGTGATGAGGTGGAAGGTTTGTGAGTTGGGTTATGTTAACTAAACCCTTAATCATAAATCTGGACAAGATTAGGGTTTAATTCAAAGTGTTTAAGGAATACCCAATTTATGTATGAACATGAAGAACAAGGGGTTTTGATCTATTTAGTTATTTAAACATGTGTTAAGGCGCGAGTTTTAACTTAATTAATTATTAAGTTTAAACCGGCGGTGAGTGGGAAGTGAGGTGTTAAAAGGGTGGGTTCTGATTGGTTGAGGGGATTTGGTGGGTGAGCTGGCAGCACATGGTTGGTTAAGCTAAGTTTGGCTGTCTGCCAAGAATAACCCCTCACTTCTCTTTTCTTTGTCACTCCAGTCAAAACATGTTATCAACGCCCACTCCTTTGTTAACAACTTTCCTTTTTCATACTTTTGCCCCAAAAAGTTTTGCAAAGTATTTTCAGGGGTATTTCTTTCCAATTTGTGATTCTTGAAGGGTTGTTTTGGCATTTTCTTCATAGTTAATGGTCTTGAATTGTTTTGTTGACTTCTTGGAGGACTGAATTGCCAAGTCATAATTGTTGAGGGACCATTTTTGCCATTTCTTCAAAGTCAAGGGTCCTTTTTGTAAATTTGACATTTTCAAAGGACCAAACTTGTAATTTCTTGTAACTTGAAGTCCTTTATAGTTTGTTTGACTTTGAGGAGGATTAATATTGACATTTTAGTTTTGTTGAGGGACTAAAATTGCCAATTCTTCAAAGTGGAGGGCCCTTTTTGCAATATTGACAAACTTTAGGGACCAATCTTGTAATTATGAAGATACAAGGGTATAAAGTGTCAATTATTCAATATTGGAGGACCCTTCTTGTGTAATCTTCAAATCTTCAAGGTTTATTCTTGGAAAATCATCACTTGGGTCCGGTTCATTGTGCGGCTTCTTTTCCCGTGTTCGTTTTTGCATGTTCTTTGTGATCTTTTGTCATTTCCTCAATATCCGTACCTAAAATACACAAGTAACAAACACAAGCATATATTTTGGGTATTTTGATGATATTTAATGCATTTAAAGCCCTTTTTGGACGATGATACTATGTATAAAATCAGTCTCATCACTCCCCGTGCCCTCACGCAATGCTAGAATAAAGTATCATAGCATCTCCAAAATTCATTTTTATTCACTTTATTGAATGATAAACTAGCTACACTACTACTATTACTACTACTTGCGTTTTGGACATAATGTATGATTTTCATCGCAAAATGGGACGTTTAGGTTCATAGAATAAGAACATGTGAATGCTTCGTTAGAAATAATTTCGTCGTCCTCGATTTTCACCCCAATTCCATGCCAAGCGTGCAACGATATCATTGTCATTATAAGTTAGTAATGCTAACACTACTCATATGCCCTAATCACGTACTTATCCTCCCAATATCCTAAGTTGTATCTCTTATATTTTATTATGTCTTGAATGTTTCACGAGGATACACTGTTTGACTTAAGCGATAATAGAGATTTAGGTCTAAAAATAGAGTCCTAACGGTGTAACCAAGACCATCAAATCAATAACCCCTCCTAATAGACAACGGTGTCAAAAAATTAAGTCAACAAGAAGGATCGATAAACACGGTTTTATAACGGTTTTGAACATGAGACTTATTACCAAGACTTTTATATGCCCCCTAACGGAAGGGACTTATTATCATTGGTTTACCTCCATCTTTTATTCAACTTCGCCATGAAGCTTTTATTATGATTTCGGTCTTGCCTTGCCTTTTATTATCAACCTCATCGGTGTTTTTATTAGCCAAAGACGTATATCCTCACGCTAAGGCGAATTTTGGATCTTTAAAGCTTCAAAGATTAAGGCTGGATTCACTTTCAGTTTTGCATAAATTTTTCGTACTTGTGAGCTTCAAATTGTTTGCTTGATTTAGGTGAGCACTTGAAATCTTATTATTGGGTGAAGCTTTTGATTATTCGGGTGCCAATACTTCAAAACCGTGACGCTGGCGATACCTTAATGTCTTCCCAATTTAATTACACGGAAGCTACTAGAAAAGACTAGAAACCCAACAATCAAGACTAAACCGCTAAGTCAATATTTATTAAGCAAAAAATATTTACAAGCGAAGGGAGAATAAGCAAACAACGAGAACACATGCGTTTTTGAAAGAATACGAGTACTCTACGTTTAGCATAGTAACTTATAATTAACTCTATCATTTCTCGTCCTCATTTAAGAGACTTAGCCTAGTGTGAAGTTAAGGAATCAAAGCTAAGTGCTCAGCGCACACGGTCAAGTCAAAATATACTCTTAATCTCGCCATCGGAAAATCTACATTCTTGTCTTCAAACACTTATAAAACATGAGAAAAATTTTAAAATTTGGCCATTTTTTTAGCCTTATTTTGCAACAAAAAGATAAACTTCGGAAAGCATGAAGGTTTGGCAAGGTAAGTATCTATTCACCCCCCCATACTAAAGTTAAACATTGTCCTCAATGTTTCGAGTCTAGGGGTGCAAACACCCCCATACTAGAGACGTAGTCGAATGCCTAATCTAGCATGGAAAGGGTGTAACCGTTAAATTTAAAGCCGTTTATGAAGTGTGCTATAAACCTAAGGTTAGAACATCAAAGGATATATCATATGGATATTGAGAAAGTATTCAAAGCAAACGATCGAGTGCTCTCATAAAACAAACACGAGAGGCTCCAATCGTGAAGATCATGATCTAAAAACCACAATTCACAAACAACCATAGAACAAAGGTTGGAAGGGCACAAATCCCCTCACATTAGACTATGCAAAACGCAAACCCTAATTTACACTGCATATATAAGGAGTGTACATTGGAAGAGAAAGGGTTAACCAATACAAGAGCTTAAACTCTGGAAAACCTTTCTCTCTCGATACCAACTAAACCATATAGCCAAGATGCATATGAACGTTTATATTGGAGCTTATACTTTAACTTTGGTTAGACGTTTAAGTATAGGAGATCAAAACCCATTGTCATTCAACAACTTTGTTATTCCGCAAACAAAGTGGGTTATAGATTCTTTATTTGATTCTAATTAAAGTCTATACGTTGAAAAGTATATTGGTATTGTTGTTTTAATCTTTCATAGTTCTTATGTATTGTTAAAACAACACACTTGAGTCGAAGTAAGAGTTATTACTTAAGATAATAAGTAATAACGAATTACTAGGGACCAACAAGTGGTATCGGAGCAGTTTGATTAGTTAAACTCTTATTTTATTAAACTGCTCATTTAAAAGTTTTCAAATCAAGATCCAAAATGGCTCAAGTTATACCACAAACCCTAGAATATAGGGGTGGCCAACTCAATGCTGCTCCTGTACTAGAGGTAGCCAACTTTACGAATTGGAAGAAGAGGTTTCTTGTCTACATGGTTGGAATTGAACCTCAATTCCTTAGAATCATTGAAAATGGTCCTTTTGTTCCCATGGTTGGGGACAATAAAGGACCTGAAGCACAATGGACTGCTGATGAGAGAAAAGCTACTAACCTAGATCAGCGTCTCAAAAGTCTCATCATGTCTGTGCTCCCAAATGACCAAATGAATTTTGTTGTAAATTGTAAAACAGCCAAAGCAACATGGAGGACCTTATTCTTTACCATGAGGGACCCTCTGATGTAAAAGAAACCAGAATCATGGATTTAAAGCTTTAATACAACACCTTCAAGCACAAAGAAGGGGAAACCCTCACACAGACATTCACCAGATACAAAGCACCGATGAATGAACTTGTGAATGATGGTGTTGAGCTTTCAAAACTTGAAATCAACATAGTTATTGTTAATGCATTGCCAAAAAAGTGGCTCAGTTTCTACCAAAGCTTGAGAAATGCTAATCACATTAAAGATTGTGATCTAGCCTCTCTTTTTGGGAAACTTAAATATGAAGAAAACCTAGTTGATAGGTATTATGAAGGCTCAAGCAAGAGTAAAGCATTAACCATTTCTACACACTTTTCCACAACCTTCTTTAGTGAGGCTGTCATTCAAGACTACCAAGATAGTCCTGATGATGAGGAAGATACTAGATCAAGTGAGGAATATCTGAATGACCTCAAAGAGGAATTTCATGAAAGATCACTTCTGGCCAAGTCTAGAAGGTTCTTTAAGAAAGGAGGCAAGTTCTCCAGCTCCACAAAAGCTTCAGTTCACACTGAATGCTACAAATGTGGGAAGACTGGCCACTATGCTAGGGATTGTTATTCAAAAACATCTCACCCTTCATATTCCTCACCAGCTCAATCAAGACCATTTGGTCAATCATCATTTCAACCAAACAAATTGCTTCTACTCTATTTCAACAAAACATGGTTGAACTCAGACCAACAAAAGACTTTGAGGCCAAATACAGAGAAATCAAGGTAAGATTGGCCTTAATGAGTACTAAAAGCTCCTCATCCAAGACTCCCAAGCAAGACAAGAACAAAGGGCTTGTTATTGAATCCTGTGAATGGGATGAAGAAGATTTTTCTTTAGATGATGATGAAATGGTGAATGTGAAAGTGCTGATGGCACTTGTTGATGATGAAGGGGCTAATTCAAATGTTGTGACCAGAGAAAGTGCCAGAAATGGTGAGTGGGTCAATGTCACAATAAAAAAGGTACAAACTCTTCTCAAATTAGAAGATAAAGATGACATTAAATTTGTCTTTGATTACTTGTGCATTGATCTAAAATTTGTTGAAGAGCAAAGAAACAATTTGCTTGAAAATTTTCATAAACTTGTTCTAAAACTTGAAGATTTTGAAAGTAAGCAAATAGAGCTAAAAGAAGCTAAACTTGATATTCTTACTTTTCAACAATTGAACAAAGAAATTTTGGAGGAAAATAACTCCCTTAGAGTGGAACTAAAAGAAGCAAAAGATATTGTTAAATATTGGCTTAGAAACTCTGATAGGGTAAATCAATGCATAAGTGAACAAATACCTGCTCAAAAGAGGAAAATGCTTGGTGCTGACAGATCCTCCAACTCCAAATCTATTGTCTTTGTCAAAGCCTCAAATGAGGATGGTAGCTCGATCCCTGACATTGAAAGGTCAGGTGAAGTGAATTTATCCAATCATGACACTGGACGAATCCTTCTTCCTGAGTTTCAAGCAAGTGTTGACACTTCAGCACTAGTTGAGTCCTCAGTTACTAAGGATGACCCAGATGATGATATAGAGAATGAAGTAAGTACCACTTCCTCCTTTGGAGAAGCTGGCTGGTGCTGAACCCTCTACTGGACCTAATACTATCCAGTCTATCATCAAGTCACACACCACACACAAAGGTAGTTCTTCCAAACATGTCAAATTGACACTTGAAAGAACTCTTCAGCTCCTGTTGAAGGTTCATATATGGGAACTACCTCTTCAGTTTCAACAAATAAACTAAAGAATGATAAATCGGAGGAAGATAAGAGAATGTCTCTTGTCATGCAAGAGATCAATGATCTTAAATTGCAACTCAGGCAGTAGAAAACACCAACACGATTCAGAGATAAACCTTCAGATTCTCCTCATTTCAAGTACAAGACACAATTTAAAAAGTCTTGTGATTTATGTGGTCTAAACAACCATCTCACTGAAACTTGCCTAAGAGTGATTTATTGTACTAAATGTGAAAGAACTAATCATCGCACTTGTGAACACACTCAGTATATGCTAGCTAAAACAAGTGTTGATGCTCACAAAACTGAAGCATATCTTTCAAGGCGAAATATGCCTTTCCCACCATGCATTCATTGTGGTATGGGCAATCATCACTCAGATGACTGCCACTATTACCCTGTTTGTAATATTTGTGGAAGTTATGACCATGACACTCATGGACATAATCGAATCATCTCACTCATAAGAGGTATTAAACCAAGAAACCCAAACTCTATTACCAAATGTTGTGAGACTTGTGGAAGCGATGTCCACACTACATCTGATCATAACCATATATATTGGTTCAAAAGAGGTGAAGCCCTCCAGGCTAAGAAAGCAAAAGCTGTTCAGACCTCTTCTTCTTCTGAGCAATCACACATACCCTCTACAAGAGGACCCTTTAGATCTAGAACACCTTCTAGATCTAAAACCCCCACCCAACAAAGGTGGGTTTCAAAACAAAACTGACCATTTCCTTAACTTGTGTAGTGTGATCTCAGGAAGCCTATTTGGTACCTAGATAGTGGCTGCTCAAGGCATATGATTGACACCAAAAGTTATCTGCACAAGTATAAGGAGGAACAAGGTCCTAAAGTTTTTTTGTTGATAACTCATCATCTACTACTGAAGGATTTGGTTCTATAAAATGCAATGGTATAGTTTTCTCAAGGGTAGCATATGTAAATGGATTAAAGCACAACCTCATAAGCATAAGTCAACTATGTGATGCAAAGTATCTTGTGCTGTTCGATGACAAAAAAGGTATAATCTTCAAATCCAATCATGAAATTGTAATGATTGCTCCCAGAGTCAAAGATGTTTATGTCATGAACATGAACTCTACTCAGGAAACGTGCTTCTTTGCTAAAGCTTCCAATATTACCAATTGGCTTTGGCATAAGCGGCTCTCACATCTTAATTTCAAATAAATAACTCTGCTGATAAAACAAAATCTTGTTATTGGTCTTCCTTCACTTGTCTACTCCAAGGACAAACCATGCTCATCATGTGAAAAAGGGAAGCACCATAAGGCCAATTTCAAAACAAAGCAAACTTTCTCAATAAAAGAAAGTCTTCATTTGCTTCACACGGACTTATTTGGCCCAGTATCACCTAGGGTCATTTGTCATGAAAAATATACACTTGTCATTGTTGATGAGTACTCTAGGTAAACCTGGGTATATTTTATGACAAAGAAAAGCCATGCACCAGATGCCATCATGTCATTCATCAAAAGAGTTGAAAATCAAAATGACACTCATGTCAAACAACTCAGAACTGACAATGGCACTGAATTAAGAAATCACACACTGATCAAATTCTGTGATGACAAAGGAATTTCCCAAAATTTCTCATCTCCTTACACGCCTGAACAAAATGGCGTGGTTGAAAAAAGGAACAGAACTTTGATTGAAGCAGCAAGGACAATGCTTGTTGGATCTGCTCTCTCTAAGCATTTTTGGACTGATGCTGTAGCCACTGCTTGCTACACTCAAAATAGACCCATCATTGTGAAGAGACACATGAAGACTCCCTATGAAGTCTTCAGGGGGAGAATTCCAAATATCTCATTCTTACATGTACTTGGGTGTCCATTATTCATTCACAATCATAAGGATCACCTTGGAAAGTTTGATGAAATTTTTTATGATGGTTACTTTCTTGGATACTCCCTAGTATCTAAAGCATATAGAGTCTTCAACACAAGAAGATAATGTATTGAAGAAACCTATCACATCACATTCAATAATGAAAGTTCTGAAGCTCTTACTTTTACAAATCCATCAGATGATGAACTTCATATACATGAATCTCACAATTATCCATCTGATGAATTTCATCACTATGAGTCTTCTCAAAATTATCAAACAAGCAACTCAGTCCCTCATATTGATCCATTTGAAGATATGCCAAGTCCTACAAAAGGAAATCCTTTAGTATCACATACTGATGGTTGTCAACCAAATAATGATCAATCTTAAAATGATCAAAATGATCAGCAAGGAAACACAAATGACCAAAATGGTCAGTCTCAAAACAATCAGCATGCTGACCCACATGATCAAAATGATCAATCATATGCAGCTGCTGAGGAACAATCTGAGCCCCTTGCCCAAAGCTCTCCTATCATCTCTAGGGAATTAGGTCTTAGATATGTTGCTTTTGACCAAGAAGGAAGCCCTCCAATGATTGAACCTTTGTCCACTGAATATCCTTCAGTAGACACTAGAGACATTCCAAGTCCAAGTCCATGTCATGGACTTCGAAGCTCTAGCTATAATCATGATACCGGTACCTATTCTCCAGCTCCACAAAAATCTTGGACTCAAAATAGTCACAAACAGTTGGTGAACATAATAGGTAATCCTGGTGAAGGTAGAGTCACTAGATCTATGGCAAAGAAACTGAGTGCTGCTTCATCTAGAGAATGTCTCTATGCAATTTTTCTCTCAGAAATTGAACCTACAAAGGTTTCTGAAGCACTCACACGCCCTGGATGGGTGGATGCCATGCAAGAGGAACTCAATCAATTTAAAAGAAACAAAGTCTGGAAATTGGTTCCTCTTCCATATGGTAAATCGACCACTGGCACCAAATGGGTTTACAAGCTCAAAAGAGATGAAACCAATGCAGTGACAAAAAATAAAGCTAGGCTGGTGGCCCAAGGATTCAATCAAGAGCCTAGTGTTGATTTTGATCAAACCTTTGCTCCAGTTGCACGTATGGAAGCCATACGAATCTTACTTGCATATGCCACTTACATGAACTTCACCATCTACCAAATGGATGTCAAAAGTGCTTTCCTAAATGGTGACCTAATAGAAGAAGTTTATGTTACTCAGCCTCCTGGCTTTGAGAGTAGTAAATACCCAAATCATGTCTACAAGCTTTACAAAGCTTTGTATGGACTGAAGCAAGCTCCAAGAGCATGGTATGAAACTCTCTCAACATTTCTCATTGAACATAAATTAGTCAGAGGAAAAATAAATAGCACATTGTTTATCTATAAATCTAAAACTCACACCATTCTGGTACAAATTTATGTGGATGACATAATCTTTGGTTCTACAAGCTTGAATCTTTGCAAACAATTTGCCAAGCTTATGACCAGCAAGTTTGAGATGAGTATGATGGGAGAACTCACATAATTTCTTGGTCTTCAGATTAAACAATATGACCAAGGCATCTCCATCAATCAAGAAAAATATGTCAAGGATCTGCTGAAGAAGTATGATATCAATTGTGCTTCAGTAAAGACTCCAATGGTACCCCCTAACAACTTAGGACCTGGTCTCAATGGATAATTAGTCAACGAAACTCAGTATAGAGGTATGATTGGGTCACTCATGTACTTAACTGCAAGCAGGACTGACATTCAATTCTCTACATGCCTTTGTACATGATACCAAGCAGATCCAAAGGAATCATACCTTACTGCTGTAAAGAGAATGTTCAGTTACCTAAAAGGTACACCAAGTCTAGGTCTTTAGTACCCTAAATCCTTAAGTTGTTACCTGAAGGGGTATTCAGATTCTGACTATGCTGGATGTAATTTGGACAGAAAAAGCACTTCTGGTGCCTGCCAATTGCTTGGTGGCAAACTTATGTGTTGGAGTGCTAAAAAGCAACAAACAGTTGCCATGTCCTCAGCAGAAGCTGAATATGTGGCAGCTGCTAGATGTTGTGCTAATGTTCTTTTGATGAAAAGCCAACTCGCTGATTATGACATAGAATATGAAAAGGTACCAATCTTTTGTGATAACACTAGTGCTATTGCAATATCCAACAATCCAGTCCTTCACTCAAGTACAAAATACATTGATATCAGATATCACTTTATCAGAGATCACATTGTGAAAAGGGAAATTGAATTACATTTCATCCCCACTCAATACCAATTGGCTGATATCTTCACCAAACCACTGGATGAACAAACTTTCAAAAGATAGATAATGGAGCTTGGTATGCTGACATTGATGAACAAAACCTGAACCTTCACCATTTACTGAAGAAGCTTGAAGGTTAAGCATTTCATAAAAGATTTTGATTAATGGTAAGTAGCATTGTCTGAGTAAAGGAGTGTGCAATGTCATGTGTCTATTTCACTTTATGTGATTGTATATATGATGTTTTGTCGCCTTATCTGATTCACTGAAGCTGAACAAATAATCACCAGTCATCAAAAGGTTTCTTCAGCAATGCTGAACAAATTTTTAATACATCTGAGTAGCTAGGCCTGATTAGAGGAGCGTGCAATGTCATATGTCTTGTTCACATATGTGAACATGTATATGGGGTCTTGTCGCCTCATCTGACGCACTAAAGCTCACAAGTATTACCATCAGGTTCAACATATCTGAGCAACAGCATTTAAAACCTATCAATCATGTGATTCAAAAGAGTTAATGGCATTAATTTTCTTGAGAATAAATACAAAACATTCTTTCAAAAGGTGTCAATTGTTTATCTAAGAAATATCAAGCGTCCATATCACAGTCAACAACTTTCTAACACAATGAGGCGTTTCACTGTTCAAAGCAACAGAAAATCATCAACTTTTTCAAAATATTAATGAGAGAGTTTGTGCCATTTGTTCAAAAGAAACCCTAAAAGTTTCATTCTTTTTTTCAAATGTTTTACAAACTTTGACAAATCTGTTCAAAAAGTGTTTACATATGTCTTTTGAAGATTCAAGATCATATCATTTTCAAAAGTTTTCAAAAAAAAACACACACAACTCTCTCTCTTTCAAAAGAAAACACACACAACAAACATTAATGGCTGCTAAATCTTCTTCACGACCACAAGAGATTTAGATCACCCTCAATCCTTCCATCCATGTTAACTATCCCATTGAGGACATATTCTTTAAACCCAACAACCTCACCTTGATCAAATCGGAAACCCTAACATCTGAACCTGGAAAGCAAGTACTAAACTTTTTATCCAAATGTGTTATTCGTGATGCCTTGTTCAAGGATCCAGGGGTTATGTTTAAAATTGTGTTAAAAGAATTTTGGTTCACAACACAAGCGTCAAAGAACAAGAAATCTATTGAGTTTGTGTCTACAACTTTAGGTATTCATGGGAAAATAAGTTTAAAGCTATTTAGGAGGGTTTTAGGGTTAAACTATTTGGAGAACTCTAGTGAATATGAGGCTGTACCAAATGATTTCTCTATTGTCAAATCATTTTTTAAAGAAATTAGGTACACTGAAGAGATTGGTGATAAAGGGGGGGTTGAAGAGAAGTTGTTTGCCACCTAAGTGGAAACTTTTGATGTCCATCTTAATTGAGTGTCTGGGTGGGAAAACTGGTGGGCTTGATCAAATCAACCAAAAGGATGCCCTGATTTTGTATTGTCTGGCAAAGGGCATAAAAGCCAATTTTGGAAAATTAATCTTTGAAGATATCAATGGAAAAATGGAGAAGAAAAATAGGGAAAAGAATGTGGTCTAGATTTTTATCCCTCATTTTTGCTGACCAATTTGGTGAAGAGTATTCAAAGAACCAAGGAGTTAAACTAGTTTTTCAAATCTTTGATATCAATTGCTGGAACATTCCAGTCAGCAAAACTGAACCTCCTTTCACACTGTCCATGCTGGACATTTGCTCAGCAAATGCTCCAGTAGTGTTTAAAGCTCCACAAGACACTCCTCCAACTAGAGAAGGGGATCTAACAGGCACAAAGTCTGGAGCTTCTTCTGGACCACGTAAAAAGAGCACATATGTGAATACTCTTAAGTGTAGACGTGAGTCTAAAAAAAGGAGGCACCCTACAGAATCTTCATCAAAGAAGCATTCTGATGATCCTAAAGGCCAAGCTTTGAAGAAAAAAAAACTCCTCGGCCAATGACCAGAACCCAAGCCAGCCGCCACCATCAGTCTCTGCTGAAGGTGGCATGCATCAAGAGGCCCTGAAGGCAACCCATCTCTCAACTTCTTTAGGAGAGAAGGGTGAAGATAGAGCGCACCCTCAACTCATTAAAGTGGAGTCAGCATTGGTAAGCAAATTAAATCTGAATACATCTGAAATTTCATTACTAATCTCTATCATTTGTCACTCTGAGTCTGCATCAGGGCATGAGGCGTCAACAAATACAACAATTGACGCTGACCCTGGCCCTTCTGTTTCTCATGATGTAGTTCCATCACAACAGGGTCCTACTGAAGAAACCAAAAACATTATCATTGATCTTAACTCATCAGGGACTATTTCTTAGGATCCATCAGGTAAAACCAATCCTAGTGGTGAAGGACTTGAAACTGACCAGCACATTGAAGGTGGCGATCAGCAAACAATGAAGGAAGTGCCTCTCTCCACTGGCGCCAGGGGGACACTTGCCTACATTTATACTCAGCATGTCTGCTGATGACTTGGAGAAGGAGTTGGGACTAAGTGAAGGAGCTCCAGTAAACCTGGATGATAGTGAATTTGAAGATGACATTGCTAATCAGACTTCCAAGCCTCCATCCCCCAGAACCATTAAGGTAAATGAACTGACAAATCAGGTGTTGGTTCTACAATCACAGGTGACCAGCTCGAGGAGGAAAAGGCTATTACTGATGATGAACTAGTTACTCTTAAAGCAAAGCCATTTCCTCCCACTGCTGAACAGATCAAAGATGCAATTCTTACTGCACTGAAGCCATTAGTAAAGGATGTGGCCACTACCACCTCTGTCAAGCAAGAGATCATCTCCCTCATAGACTCCATTAATACCACATCTTTTGAGCTCCCTGTTGAATTCAAGCTGATTCCAAATCATCTTAATAAGCTATGTGATTTAATACTTGGCTTTTTACACCTCGTATCAAAATTCGTTAGTCCCAAGTCTTTTCGAATTGAAAACCGGTCTTAAGTGCGACTCAATCGTCTTTTGGTGAATCAAGAGAATGGTTTGGTTTGTTTGTTTTAAACTATTAGTAAGTAATTAAAGTGTCGTTGAGTAAATTTGAAACTTGGACAAAATTAAAGTTAAAATTAAATAAGAAAGTACTTGAAACTTAAAGTTTTGAAAAACTTAAAAACTTAAAAACTTAAAAACTTAATCAATCGGAATAAAACAATTCATGTCCATCGGAATCACCAAAATAGCATCTATCGGAATAATTATCAAAATCCCTATCGGAATAATTAAGATCAATACCCATCGGAATACAACTATGCAAGGTCTATCGCAATGAGTATCTATCGGAAAGCTTACTATCGCAATGTGCATCAATCGCAATAACTCTATCGAGAAATGGGCAGCACTTCGTCTTAACCAAGACCTTGATCCCGTCGGAATATGCGATCGCAATAAGCAATCGCAACCCAGATCGGAATAAGGGGTAATTACCAACCGATCGCAAAGTAGAACCCTATTGGGTTATTGCGATCAAATACCAAAACCTATCGGAAAGTGTATAAGCCGTCGGAATGTGTACCAAAACCCTAAGATTGCGATGGAAGGTAACTGTTTCCGAAATTGGTGGCAAGAGTGAATCTCAATAAGCAAATGCAATAAGCTACTCTAAACGAATTCAAACAATTCAAAAAGCGTAAATTTGATGACTTTTCAAAACTTAAAATCAAGAACTTTATGAAATGCACTTAAAACTACTAAAAACCTTGAAGAAATCCGAAAATCAATAAGCTAGAACTCGAATAAGCCAATAAGCATTATGAGCTTATGGCCTAAAGGTGTAAGAACTTATGTGTAAACCAAGAAGAACAATCCTTTAATCACGAAATCATAAAATCACACGCATGAAGTATGCAATTCGGATCAAGGGTAGGATAAATCAAGAAGTGTAGAATGAGAATAAGGATTTAAAAGCTTAAAAATGGAACTTGATTAATGAAAATAAGCAATGCAAGATGTTTAATCTTCAAAGATTAAAAGAGAGAATGAAATCTAGTGAGAGAAAGTTTAAGACTTTCTCTCTCTCAAAACTAGAAAGAAAACTTGAAAATAAAAACTAGCTAACTCCCCTCCTAATGTGATTAGGAGGGTATTTATAGGGAGGTGGGAGGCATGTGTGGTGCTTTCTTCTTTCTTTTCTTCTTGACTCGATTAAATTCATTTTGGTCTTTCTCGATGTCGTCTCGGGATTAATTAAACTCGTCTTAACATTTCTTCATTTATTTAGACTCGAGTTCTTCGACTTCATTAAACTTCCGTCTTTAGACTTGTTCTTCGATAAATTTTTAGAATAGGTCTTGGACATCCGTTCTTTAAGCACTCTTGATCTTTTGACTTCGTCTTTTCCCGTTTTCTTCGATAAAAGCCCGTGAAAGCCCGTGTTTTCTTCCTTTTTCATCTTTTGGTCCTAAAACACAATAAAAACACAAACCACGCATAATTCCGACTTTTATGACATAAATCACACGTTTTGGTCTTGTTATTATTGGAAATAAGTGGTAAAAGGATAAGTGTTTTCACACTTATTAAATCCCCTACACTTGACCATTGCAATGCCGTCATGCAATGCATTAATTTTAAGCACGGTTTACATTTCCCATCATAAATAACCTACCTTGGCCTTTATTAAATACTAAAGATGAAAAGATAGAAACAAGTAAAGAAATTAAAAACTTACATTGGTTTTGGCAGGCATGAACGTTTATCATCCTCAAGTTTCACGTTCCCCATACCAAGCTTAAAAACGAGATCATTGTTATTATAAGTTAGCAAACTATCACGAACTCATGTGGGCCAATTATTCACTTAGACTCCCTTATTCCTATGGGTATCTCTTATATTTTATTATTTGTCTTGAATGATCATGAGGATGCATTGTTTGACTTATTTCGACAGGTATTTAGTCTGAAAATAAAGTGCACGATTTAATCAATAGTTAGCTAGAGGACCAAATCTTTTAAAACTGCTTCTCGGGACCTCATAAAGTTCATATCTTGGCATAACTCGCTTCACGATTTGAGATCTTTCTCGGACCGATATTTGGCAGCGACTTCATACTTCGAATCTTCGAGAGACGTTCTTGAAATTATGTTCTTCTCTTCATAATAGGAATTTCTTCACTTGAAGTTTTTGAGAGATTCTTCATCTTTGGACCACGACTTCTTCATTTTTCTCCAATCTTTATTTTGGACTTTGATATACAACGATCCGCCTCCTTTTAGGACTTGGATCTATTTATCCTCATACCTTGTTAGGGTCTTTTCGGATAGACTTGTCCATGACTTTTATGGAGTTTTTGCTTTTCGTCGTGTGTCTCGATCCTTCATATTCATTTTCGATAAATGATTCTTCACATCACTTTTGGATCTTTAGCAACAAAATGTAGCCCTCATGCCTTGTTAGGGCCTTTTCGGACTCGCCAATCTTCGCATCCCGCTTCAATAAGTTATGCCTTGGCTATGAACTATAATCCGTACCGAGCAACTTTTAAACGATTTGGGGCTAGAAGCTAAGTAACCTTTCAAATCGTACAACCTTACTTATTAGCAGATAAATTATTTAGCAAGCGGAGGGAGAATAGGCTCATAATTAACTCACATAAATTCACGAAAGAATACCGAACTTATAATTGACTCTATCATCTCTCGTTCTCCACAGTTTAAAATCTCAAGGAATGAGACTCGTGGATGCTTAGCCTATTAAATCAAAGTTTTGGGTTTTCGAGTCATCTATAGGATCTTGCAAATTCTTGGACTTTTTCAAGTTTAGAAATCGCATTTTAAAGTTCCCTTGATAAACGACTCTCTAGGATCAATTATAGGAACTTGCGAAAAGTTCTTGTTCTTAACTCGTGAGAGTTAAGACTTTCGCGTTTTATAGCTCCCTATATAAAAGCCTAGCAAAACTTGACTTAAACATGTTAAGGATACTAGCTAGAGTAAACTCGGGTTGAGTCAAAATGTTCATGACTAAGAAAAATCTAAAACCACTTTATTGAAAATTTATTCTAGCAATGGGAAGAAAATAAACATATCAACGGAAAATACAACTATAGAATAGGCCAAAATAGATTAAAAATTTTGAAAAATGTCGAAAAATCAAATTTTCCGGTTAAAATGAGGGCAAATTCATGGAAAAGACCACTTACTTCGATAGAAGTCCCCCCCTACACTTGAGATAAACATTGTCCTCAATGTTTGAGCATGTAGGAGTAAACTCCCCTACACTTAGGACATTGTGCACTTTGTTTAAATCTTGCTAAGGAAAGGACAACTAAAATGAATTCAATGTGAACATATAAAATATGAAATATTGAATCACAAGAGTTTAGGATAGAACCGGGAAGATGGGAACACGGTATCACGGTTCGTCAAAAGTCATCAAGGTGGATCTTTGAAGCTTTAATCCCTGCACAGCACAAGAAACAAGACAACAAACACATACGGGGCTCCCCCTACACTTATTATGAAAGCAGTAAAGGATAGAACACGGGTTGCCTCCCGAGAAGTGCTTGTTTTTGTTCACCGAGTCACGAGCCTGACTCGACCCAAATTTTAGTTCATGGGGAACGTGGTGAGGGATGGAATCATCTCTTGGGAGATGTCCTCACCAAAGTACAGCTTCAGACGCTGGCCATTCACCTTGAAATTGGGCCCATTTGGCTGAGAAAGCTCAATGGTCCCATATGGAAAGACTTTGGCGACGGTGAATGGACCAGACCAGCGGCTCTTCAACTTGCCAGAGAAGATCTTCAACCGAGAGTTAAAGAGTAAGACTTGATCACCAACGTGGAACTCTCGGTTCTTGATTTTAGCATCGTGGATAATCTTCGTCTTCTCCTTGTAGATCAGCGAGTTCTCATAAGCTTCATTCCTCAGTTCAGTTAGCTCGTTGAGTTGTATCTTGCGATGATCACCGGCTTTGTTGATGTCGAAGTTCGCCCACTTCAAGGCCCAGTGCGCCTTATGTTCCAGCTCGATTGGGAGGTGGCAGGCTTTCCCGTACACAAGACGATAAGGTGTATAACCGATCGGGGTCTTGTAAGCAGTACGGAAAGCCCACAGAGCATCATCTAACTTATCGGCCCACGCGGCGCGATGCTCTCCCACAGTACGCTCCAAAATTCTCTTCAAGCCACGGTTGGATATCTCGGCTTGCCCATTGGTTTAGGGATGATAGGCGGTGGAAAGACGGTGATTGACACCATACTTAGCCATGACTCTTGCAAATTGATCGTTGCAAAAATGAGTCCCGCGGTCACTGATGATAGCACGAAGAACGCCAAATCTAGCGAAAAGCTGCTTTAAAAAGTTCACAACAACCCTCGCGTCATTCGTAGGAAGAGCCTTAGCTTCAACCCATTTAGAAACGTAGTCGACGGCGACGAGGATATACTTGTTCCCTTTGGAGGATGGAAATGGCCCCATAAAGTCGATGCCCCATACATCAAAGATTTCACATTCCTGTATGAAATTTTGAGGCATCTCATCCTTATGTGTGATCTTGCCTTGACGTTGGCAAGCATCACAATGCTTAACCATTTCGTGAGCGTCACGATAAATGGTGGGCCAGTAGAATCCAGAATCAAACACTTTCTTAGCGGTGTAGTTGGGACCAAAGTGACCACCGGTGGGTCCTTTGTGGCAAGCTTGGAGAATGTCAAAAGCTGCCGGTCCGTCAACACATCGACGAATGATCAGATCAGCACATTGTTTGAATAGATAAGGGTCATCCAAAAAGTAAGTCTTAACATCATTCAAGAACTTCTTCTTTTGTTGGGATGTTAACCCTTTGATGAGAATACCACCCGCTAAGTAGTTTGCGATGTCCGCAAACCACGGGGTGTCATCCAGATTGAGATTTATAGACATTAAGGTCTCAAGGGGGAAAGAGTCGTTGATCTCTTTGTTCGGATGATCCCCTTGATATGGATCCTCAAGTCTGCTCAAATGATCCGCGGCCAGGTTTTCGGCTCCCTTCTTGTCACGAATTTCAATGTTGAATTCTTGAAGGAGTAAAACCCAGCGAAGAAGTCTTGGCTTAGAATCATTCTTAGTCATCAAGTACTTCAATGCGGAGTGGTCCGTGTATACGATGGTGGTGGATAAAACAAGATAGGGGCGAAATTTCTCAAAAGCATAGACAACAGATAAAAGCTCTTTTTCGGTTGTCGTATAATGCAATTGAGCCCCGGTCATTGTTTTGCTAGTGTAGTGGATTGGTTGGAAGTGTTTATTCACTCGTTGGCCCAAAACCGCACCAATAGCAAAGTCGCTAGCATCGCACATCAATTCAAAAGGCAGCTCCCAATTAGGGGTAACCAAGACCGGTGCCTTAGTTAGCTTATCCTTGAGAAGATTGAAGGCTTCGAGACACTCTTTAGAAAAGATAAAAGGAGTATCCTTTTCCAAGAGGTGGGTCATCGGGCGAGCGATTTTAGAGAAATCCTGAATGAATCGACGATAGAAGCCCGCATGACCCAGAAAACTTCTCACACCCTTCACGGTTGAAGGTGGAGGTAATTTGGCTATGACATCTACTTTATCACGGTCGACTTCAAGACCGGCTTTAGAGATTTTGTGTCCTAGCACAATGCCTTTTTTTACCATAAAATGGCATTTTTCCCAATTCAGAACAAGGCGAGTGTCTTCGCACCGCTTAAGCATACGTTCCAAATTGGGAAGGCAAGAAGAGAAGGAATCCTCGAAGACCGAGAAATCATCCATGAAGACTTCCATGGTTTGCTCAACCATATCATGAAAGATAGCCAACATGCACCTTTGGAAAGTCCCGGGGGCATTGCATAAGCCAAAAGGCATTCTTTTATAAGCAAATGTGCCATAGGGACAAGTGAATGTTGTCTTCTCTTAATCTTGGGGATCGATGGGTATTTGAAAATAACCCGAGAAACCATCAAGAAAGCAGTAATATTCATTACCCGCTAAACGTTCAAGCATTTGGTCCATAAAAGGTAGAGGGAAATGATCCTTTTTCGTGGCATCATTGAGTTTGCGGTAGTCTATACAAACTCTCCACCCAGTAACCAGACGGGTGGGAATTAACTCGTTGTTTGCATTGGGCACAACGGTGATTCCGCCTTTCTTAGGCACACAATGGACTGGACTAACCCATGGTGAATCCGAAATAGGGTAAATCATACCCGCATCAAGAAGTTTGATAGCCTCTTTTTTGATGACTTCATGGATTTTAGGATTCACCCTTCGTTGACTTTGAATTGAGGGCTTAAAGTCGTCCTTCATGAGAATTTTATGTGTGCAGAAGTGAGGATCAATTCCACGGATGTCGTAGATTTTCCAAGCGATAGCTCTTTTATGCTTCTTCAACACAGCGACAAGTCGGGCTTTTTCGTCTTCTTTCAGATCCTTTACGATGATGACCGGTAACTTCTCGTTGTCTTCTTGGAAAACGTACTCAAGATGAGGCGGTAGGTCCTTAAGCTCGAGAGTAGGAGGATCCTCAGTAGATGGTGAGACTAACGATGGATCATCATTGGTCACCTCTTTAGGAGCAATAGGGGAAAGTGGGTCCTCATTGAGAAGTCTCTCAATAGTACGAATGTCCTCATCCCAATTGGTGGACAAATTATCATACTTAATATTGAGAGGACCCAAGCTAGCTTCGAAATCATCCAAGTCACTTTCTCCAAAAGGAGTCAATGCTGGAGCAATTGAGGCAACGGTCTCAACATTGGGTAGAGAAGAAAGAGTATTTTTGCAAGCATCATGAAAATGTTCTTCACAAGCCTTATCCAGAACATCAATAGCATTAACACTCTCATATGAATAAGGTTGCTTAGAAATCTTACCCATGTTGAAGACAATTTGATCGTCACCAACTCTCATGATTATTTCGCCCGCGGCTACATCGATGAGAGTGCGACCGGTCCTCAGGAATGGAAGTCCAACGATTAATGGAACACGGGGATCCATCTCGTAGTCAACGACGACAAAATCCGCCGGGAAGGTGAATTTGTCAACGCCAACAAAGACATCTTCGGCTATCCCCACTGGATAAGCAACCGTACGGTTGGCTAATTCCAAAGTCATTTTGGTGGGGACTAGCTCGGGAAGAGATAATTGCTTCCAAACACTTAAAGGCATTAAGTTTATACTGGCACCTAGATCGGCTAGGGCCATGCAATTCTCTACTCCCGGGAAGTTGCAAGGAATCAAGAAGCGACCCGGATCACCAAGTTTGGTGGGCAATTTCCTTAAGAGCACTACGGAGCAGTTCTCATTAAGTTGGGTCTGAGCGATGTCAAGAAGCTTTTCCTTATCACTTAGAAGATCTTTAAACATCTTAGCGTATTTGGGCATGTGAGAGAGCCTCGGCAAAGGAGATGTTAAAATTCAATTGTTTAAACATTTTTAGGAAGTTTGAAACCTGAATATCATCCTTGCTCTTTTGCTTCTCTTTCCTCAACCTTGAAGGATAAGGTATATTGGATGAAGAAGAAGGCTTTAATGGAATAGGATCACTCACAACCACGGGTGGTGGGGAAATGGGGATAGAAGGTGAAGGAGGTGGGGAAAATTGCTCGGTTTCCTTGTTCACAATCACGGGTGGAGGTGTAGGAAGCTCGGGTTCCATATAACCTTTTCCACTACGAGTGGTGATTGCTTTCATCTCCCCCTTGGATTCGCAACGGTATTACTCGGAAGAGTGCCCGAAGAAGAGGGTTGATTACTTTGGATGAGCGAACCAATCATATCACGAAGGTGAACAGCTTGATTATTAAAAGAGTTTTGCATGTTTGCATTAATTGCATCGCTGTGTTTAGCCATGTCATTCCTTAGCTCGGCACGAATATCGTTCCCTTGTTTTGCCATTTCTCCCTTCAAGTTGCGGACTTGACTCTGAAGATTCGTCACCAACTCCCGATTAGTCTTCATAAATGTCTCGACATCTGGGTTCACTGCCATCGGTTGATTGAGAGGTGGAGCCTGGTAAGCTTGAGAATTTCCTTGAGTTGGGTATGGGTTTCTTTGGGATTGATATTGATTATTTGCACGAGGTTGGGATTGGTTTGCAGGAGGGAAACCGGGAGGAGCAAGATAATTGTTGGAGCGATAACTTAGCAAGTTACGGTCTCCTTGAGGGCGAGCTTGATAGCCTCCCATGGGATAAGTACCATATGCTGCGTTAACGTCTTCAGAATAATTGCCGTGAGTAGAAGGACACTCATTGTAGGAATGAGGACCACCACATGTGTCACAAGAAATAGCAACGGCTTTAGCTTGTTGAGTTTGGTTAGAAGTCAAAATTTGGAGACTTTTGTTAATATCAAGAATAACACGTTCCAAAACAGACGAGTTGGTGGTGGAAGAAGTAGATGAAACATTGACTCTCTGATTAGATCTTGAGGATGCGGAAGAATCCCAATTCTTGTGGTGAGTAGTCATGTTTTCAATCAACTCTCGACACTCTTCCGGTCTCCTTTTCATAAAAGTACCACCGGCAGCGGCATTGATCGTGTCACGATCACGAAAAGTGAGACCATTGTAGAAGGTGTCAATGAGAGTGACGGGGAGCATATTGTGATTAGGACAGCGGTCGATCAAATCATTGTAGCGTTCCCAAGCATCGAAGAGTGATTCATCATTCTCTTGCATGAATCCACTAATTTGGTTACGAAGGCTAGTGACCATGGATGGGGGAAAGTAGCGCGATAAAAAGCGTTGAGTCATGTCATTCCACGTATGAATAGAATTCTTAGGAAGACGATCAAACCATTTTTCGGCATGGTGAGAAAGCGAGTGTGGAAAAAGTTGAAGGCGAAGGTCATCCATAGAAACACCGGAGCACTTCATGCTTTGGGTCATGGTTATGAATTTGTCGAGGTGTTTGTTGGCATCATCATCCGGAATTCCACGAAACGGGTTCGTTTGCACTTGCTGGATCATGTGATGCTTCAACGAAAACTCCTGAGCCGTGACGTGCATTGGCGCAATCGGGCCTCCGCGTCCGTTCATGGTGGGTTGGCACAATTCCTCCATGGTTCGTAAATCAGGTAGGAGGACATTGTTGTTGTTGTTGTTGTTATTCAAATTGTGTTGAGGTGGGTGATTATTGTTGTTATTAACACCAGCCATATCTAAATCTTCACGAGTCTCGGGCTCAGAATAGTTCGAAGATCTAGTACGCATACACCTGCGGAAGAAAAATATACACAAAGAGAATATCTATAATATTTTTGGTGCAAAACCTTTTGAAAAGAATTGCTTTTTAATGATTTTTCAATGTTTTTGTATTTTTAAAGAGTTTTATATTTTTTTATGGATTTTTGAAAATTTTTAAAGCAAGGAAAATAACGTTCAAAGAGCGGATCCCAAAATTCAATGCGTCTCTCACTAGAAACCGTTTATCGTAACGAAAAGAGCCGGCAGCGGCGCCATTTAATACTTGGCTTTTTACACCTCGTATCAAAATTCGTTAGTCCCAAGTCTTTTCGAATTGAAAACCGGTCTTAAGTGCGACTCAATCGTCTTTTGGTGAATCAAGAGAATGGTTTGGTTTGTTTGTTTTAAACTATTAGTAAGTAATTAAAGTGTCGTTGAGTAAATTTGAAACTTGGACAAAATTAAAGTTAAAATTAAATAAGAAAGTACTTGAAACTTAAAGTTTTGAAAAACTTAAAAACTTAATCAATCGGAATAAAACAATTCATGTCCATCGGAATCACCAAAATAGCATCTATCGGAATAATTATCAAAATCCCTATCGGAATAGTTAAGATCAATACCCATCGGAATACAACTATGCAAGGTCTATCGCAATGAGTATCTATCGGAAAGCTTACTATCGCAATGTGCATCAATCGCAATAACTCTATCGAGAAATGGGCAGCACTTCGTCTTAACCAAGACCTTGATCCCGTCGGAATATGCGATCGCAATAAGCAATCGCAACCCAGATCGGAATAAGGGGTAATTACCAACCGATCGCAAAGTAGAACCCTATTGGGTTATTGCGATCAAATACCAAAACCTATCGGAAAGTGTATAAGCCGTCGGAATGTGTACCAAAACCCTAAGATTGCGATGGAAGGTAACTGTTTCCGAAATTGGTGGCAAGAGTGAATCTCAATAAGCAAATGCAATAAGCTACTCTAAACGAATTCAAACAATTCAAAAAGCGTAAATTGGATGACTTTTCAAAACTTAAAATCAAGAACTTTATGAAATGCACTTAAAACTACTAAAAACCTTGAAGAAATCTTAAAATCAATAAGCTAGAACTCGAATAAGCCAATAAGCATTATGAGCTTATGGCCTAAACGTGTAAGAACTTATGTGTAAACCAAGAAGAACAATCCTTTAATCACGAAATCATAAAATCACACGCATGAAGTATGCAATTCGGATCAAGGGTAGGATAAATCAAGAAGTGTAGAATGAGAATAAGGATTTAAAAGCTTAAAAATGGAACTTGATTAATGAAAATAAGCAATGCAAGATGTTTAATCTTCAAAGATTAAAAGAGAGAATGAAATCTAGTGAGAGAAAGTTTAAGACTTTCTCTCTCTCAAAACTAGAAAGAAAACTTGAAAATAAAAACTAGCTAACTCCCCTCCTAATGTGATTAGGAGGGTATTTATAGGGAGGTGGGAGGCATGTGTGGTGCTTTCTTCTTTCTTTTCTTCTTGAGTCGATTAAATTCATTTTGGTCTTTCTCGATGTCGTCTCGGGATTAATTAAACTCGTCTTAACATTTCTTCATTTATTTAGACTCGAGTTCTTCGACTTCATTAAACTTCCGTCTTTAGACTTGTTCTTCGATAAATTTTCAGAATAGGTCTTGGACATCCGTTCTTTAAGCACTCTTGATCTTTTGACTTCGTCTTTTCCCGTTTTCTTCGATAAAAGCCCGTGAAAGCCCGTGTTTTCTTCCTTTTTCATCTTTTGGTCCTAAAACACAATAAAAACACAAACCACGCATAATTCCGACTTTTATGACATAAATCACACGTTTTGGTCTTGTTATTATTGGAAATAAGTGGTAAAAGGATAAGTGTTTTCACACTTATTATGATTCAGTATCCAAGATCAAGGATAGGGTGGGTCTGCTGGAACAACAAAAGCTGAACTTATCAGATGAAGTTCAGCAGCAACTGAATGCTCTTGCAAATGTTCCATCAATGTTGGCCAAGGTATCATCCACCTTAGACTCCCTATGTGCATGTTTACCTGTTGGGGGTTCATCAGAAGTTGCAGGGCACTCTTCTGCTGAGGGGGAGAAAGTCACTATTCAGCAGCTCTTTAAGAAATATGCACAGAAGAAGGCCCAAAAACAACATTTTGTGTATGTACCTCCCTTTAGTGAAGATAGTCTAGCTAAGCCTAAGGGGGAGTCTTTAGCTAAGGACACTCATGTTGATGGCCTTACCACCAGCACTGAGTCATCTGAAAATGGGTCACCTCCCATCAAACCTAAAAGCAAAGGTGAATTCACATTAGATGAAAGAATTATCAAGTCTAGGCTGGCCACTCAAGAAGAACTTGATAAATTACACAAGCTTCAAGATGAAGAAAAGCTCAAGAATCTGAAGATGAGCTTATATGAAAGAATTGGAAAATATGTGGTTGACGGCCTCTTCAAGAAAAAGATGTTATACGAAAAGTTTGTATAGCAAGGTTGAACAGAAGGTGTCTCTCAGAAATCACAAACGTTGATATGATAACTTACAAAGGAGATATCAATATGAAGTTCTATAGGGCGGACGAATCTGATGAAATCATAGATGACTTCCATTGGAAGGAGCTCTCCTATACTGAATGGCTAGAGATGAGCAGAAACATTGAAACGAGAAAATCCAAGAGATGGGATGAGGTTCGCACAAGAATTGAACACTTTGTGAGAAATCATGAAAGGCTTGGTCAGCATCTGAACATCAACAACCAAATCTCACTGGAGGATCAAGATCGAATTCTGGAACTGAACAAAAGAGCCAATCTGGTTCAACCTGGTGTGGGTGATATCTTTGTCACTACCATGAAATACCAAGATCTTGTTCAGTTTGAAAATCATCTTCCTAGACATGTGTTAGAAGAACCATAATTGGGAATGATTATTTTAACCATCGTGAACGACAAGATTTTGTGGGTATTATTGATCTTGATGATCTAAACAATGAATTTCTTGGAAACATTCAAAAAATCTTCTTTGCTCACCATGGTGGTCCAGGACTCACTAAAGCTGCAAAAACCTTCAGCATGTGCTTACTATCAATATTGGACATCAGAAACTCTGATCCATCAGTACAGACCCCTGTCATTGAAGAACTTAGGCCAAAGGAAAACTGAATAATCATTTGTAATATTTTTGTTGTAATTTGTAATGTTATTGAATAAATGATTATCTGATGTTTATAAGTTATTAAATGTTCAGTGCAAGTAAGAAGAAGTTGTTATGATCACTTACTATTGACATTAGACTTAGGCTATTTGTATATCCAAATAGGGGGAGATTGTTGGGTCAGTATTTACTGATCCTGAAGCAACTCTTGGATTTGAATATAAAATCCCCCTAAGTGTTTCATGCTCAGCAGTAAGGCCAGTCTGCTGAAGGATGACCAGAGGAACAAAGTTAGTACTGAAGACTTTATAGCTGAAGAAATTTCAGCACTCCCCTTCCAGTTAACTTAGAAGACAAAGGAGTCTTCGCTTCAAAGACTAGGCGGTTTAGTTGCTGAAGAACAAGGACTAAAGAAAGGCTTTCAATTCAGTTTGATTTGGCAATACCAAACTGAATGATGTCGATCTCCTCTAGGATACTGAAGACTCTTCAGTATTCTAATGGTTTACATTAGGCGGGAAAAGATAACTTTAAGTCAAAGTAGGTTGCTTGTATACTTAGATATAAGTACAACCTTTATCTTTTCTAAAATAGTTTAATATGTACTTTGTACTATTTATCCAGCATGGGCATCAACCACCCACTGGATAAACCCATGCATTAGAACATGCAAAATGCAAACCCTAATTTACATTGCCTATATAAGGAGTGTACATTGGGAGAGAAAGGGTTAACCAATACAAGAGATTAAACTCTAGAAAACCTTTCTCTCTCGATACCAACTAAACCATAATGCCAAGATGCATATGAACGTTTAGATTGGAGCTTAGACTTTAACTTTGGTTAGACGTTTAAGTAGAGGAGATCAAAACCCATTGTCAGTCAACCACTTTGTTATTCCGCAAACAAAGTGGGTTATAGATTCTTTATTCGATTTTAATAAAAGTCTATACGTTGAAAAGTATATTGGTATTGTTGTTTTAATCTTTCATAGTTCTTATCTATTGTTAAAACAACACACTTGAGTCAAAGTAAGAGTTATTACATAAGATAATAAGTAATAACGAATTACTAGAAACCAACGGAAGTGTGTGAAACTTAGGGAGGATTAGATTGAGAAAATGAGAATTGCTAACCCTTCCCAACATGCTAGGAAGGGCTTATATTGCCGGGCTCATACATGTAGTCTTAATGGACTATATTGTTTAATGGTTCGGGCTTTAATAAAATGCTTAGTACCTTGAAAGAGGCCTTTTAAGCTAGCCATCAAGCCCGTAATGTCACGACTATTTTAACTAACTATTACAACGTTCTAGTAAATGTTACAATAGAAACCTATGACCGAACATTCTTGTTTGACTCAATATTTTGAGGCTAACAATCTCCCCCAATGTGAGGTCATTCTTCTTCGTCATTTGGAGATCGATGGAGATTAGGAATCTCGTCATAAATAAGTCTTAAACGTGTAATAGTAGTCTTTTTCCTTCATGTTGTGATCTTTGAGCCTTTGTCATTGTCTTTCGACTTTGTCTTTTATCTTGAGATCTTAAAATCATTCTTGATTTGTCTTTGCCATCTTGCGATCTTGTGTCTTCATCCACATGCTCATACTTTTCACCATCTTGAAAGCTTGTTAACACTCTCCTTTGAAGAGAGGTCATTCCTCTACATTAATTGATAAGGAAGATTTTGATCATCCTAATTGCGGAAGTCTTTAGATTTCTTGATTGGTGAATGTATTTGGGCATGAGTATGTGGTTTTGAATCTTTGACTTTACTGAGTACACCGTAATTCTCGAGATAAAACATAGACGCGGACTGGATGGCTTTGAAATTCGTCCTAAATCAGTATCGTTTTACCTCCGGTCGGTGAAGACCGTTACACGATATTAAATATCGTACCTGTGATTAGGTAGATTTAATTAAGAACCTTCTTGACAGGGTTTCGTGGCAGTACTAGCCGTTCGCTTTACTCGACTGTCTTAAAGCAAGACTGCACACATAAATAGTGAATCAATTGGATAAATATCCACTTGATTAAAGTCGTCAATTTAAATTCCTGGAACAAGTTTGATTCTTAAAGAATCTTACCATTGTTGCTTTCCAGTTGACACAAGCTTGATCCATAAAGAATCTTGCAAGTCACCTACCATAGCGCTGTTTGAGGTTGACGCTAGAAGGATTTCCTTTCGTCACTGTGAATATTAATGAATATAACTCTGAATGTTCTGGCAAGACCATGAAGATATTGCGTAGAATCCTCAAACGAGTTTGAATCAATTCAGAATCAAACCACTGTTGCTTTTAAATTTTACATATGTTCAATTCATAAAGAATCTTACACATGACCTACCGCAGTGCTGTTTGATGTTAACACTGGAAGGATTTCCACTCATCATTGTGAATACTAAGTAGTATCACTCTGAGTGTTCTAGCAATATCGCAAGGATATAGCGTAGGACTCTATTTATCGTCATTCCGTGTGTCCTAACGAGATTTGATTGATCTCTTGGCTCTAGACTCGGTTTTTGCACTTTAGTGGTCAGAGGCTAGAGCAGATGCCACCTATTCAATATCAACAATCTCGGAGTGAGAAAGTCAATAAAAGTCGTGTTGATCTTCGTGACAATAAAACAAACTTCTTTTAAGAGAAGGCTGAGTCAGCTGAGGAAGGGTTGTGAATTACATCACTGGGTCCATGATGTGTTGTCTTCATGATGTGTTGACCCGGTTTCTGCCTAAGTTATATGGAGGGCTAATTTCTTTACACCCTTTATCCATACATTTCTTTTTCATTCTTCAACCCCTTCAATGCTTACCAAGACGTCATTACTAGCACCTTGTTGTGATTTTTCCAGTGCTAGCGTTAGTACTTAGTCGGCATTCAACTACATTCACATTCTACTCCATCTTTCTTAAGGACTTCTAATAATTTATTGGATTATCCCTGGGAAGATCCCTCCGGTTCTAGTTGGATCATAGGACTTAAAACTATCCACACTTTTGACACCAATAACGTCCTGAATTAAAGATGTTGTGGGTATTAGATCGTAACCATAAGTTCTTGAGTCTTTAGATCACATTTTAATCACATTTTCTCCCCTATCTCTAATATATAAAATCGTTTGATATTAGAGATACCAAATTTGATTAAAATATATTGCAAAAATAGTCTTGAAAATCTTCGGGAGGAAAATGTGTCTTACTTAGCATGAATTTGGAAAGCTCCCCCTCAAAAATTGATCCAATTGAATTGTCATTACGAGGATATGATCAACATTAAACTTTTGAGGATAGGAGTTGTTGAACACACAATTTTTGAAAGATTTTGAATTTTCATTGAAAACTCTTGAAAAAATTGTGTTCAACGCTTTCTTGAAAAATCCATTCTTTTTGGCGAAGTGGTTTTTCTAAAGCATAAACTTGAGTTCATATACTTTGAATGTCTTGACGAATCCACTCAAGTGTAAGAAGATTTCTCTTCTTTTGTTGAGGGTAAGGCACTAAATCGTACACTCCCCCGTGTATATAGAACTGGGTTGCAATCTGAAAGTGATTACAAGCCATTGTGTTGAGCTCAAAACGTTGAATGGTTGTGACAAGCTCAGCCCTAGATAGATTGCTCTACCCGTTGTTTGAAAAATTGTCCAAAATAGACATTTTCGTTTATTAAAAGTAGAAATGACATGTTTTGAAAAATATTTACAACTTTCATTCCAGCTATATGTACACACCCGTGTCGTTATTAAGCGACATTTCTAGGCACGTCCATATATCGATACTGAAAGACATGTCAAGAAGAATATTTTTGGATTTTTCAAAGATTTTTAATTTTGTATTTTGCTTTTTCATTAATATTTACATCTAGATGTTTGATAGATGAACCACGCTGGCTTCTTTGCCAGAATCTCCAATTCTGCTGGAGTCAAACATCTCATACCAATTTTCCTAACTAGATACGCAAACCTCTCTTTAGAAAGAGCTTTTATAAACAAGTCAACTAATTGGTAATCAGTTCCAACAAAGTATAGTTCAACGATACCCCTTTCAACTTGTTCCTTAATGAAGTGATATCGGACATCAATGTGCTTCGTGCGGGAATGCTTTACCGGATTGCAGGAGATGGCTATGGCGGACTTTGAGTCACAATACATAGGTACTTTATCAAAGTGGAAGCCATATTCCGTGAGTTCTGTTCTCATCCAAAGAACTTAAACACAACACGTAGATAGAGACACATACTCTGCTTCGGCTAATGACAGGGACGTGCAATCCTGCTTCTTGGAAGACCATCCCACGATCTTATCTTGACCTAGAAATTGTGCACCACCATAAGTACTTTTTCGTGTATCAAGACACCCTGCATGATCAGAATCTGAATAGGCCGTTAGAAAGAAACCGACCAGAGTCCCATGTGAATGGTATTCTAAAGGTACCTAAGATCCATTTAACCTCCTTGAGATGTTTTTAGTGGGTCGTGCTTGATATCTTGCACAATAACACGTAGCATGTGATATATCTGATCGGCTTGCTGTTAAGTACATGAGGGAGCCGATCATGGAACGATATCTCGTTTGATCTATGACATGTCCCTCTAAATCAGCATCTATGGATGTGGTTAATAATGGTGTCCCAACTGGGTCACATGAGCTCATACCATTCTTTTTTTATTATCTCTTGACAATACCTAGCTTGGTTAATAAAGATACCACTTGGGGATTGGTGAACTTGAATTCCTAGAAAGAATTTTAGTTCGCCCATCATTGACATTTCAAATTTGTTGTGCATTACTTTTTCAAACCATTTTGAAAGTTTTGGGTTTGTAGTCCCGAAAATAATGTCATCAACATAAATCTGCACAAGCAAAATGTCATCCCCATATTTATAAGTGAACAAAGTTAGATCAATGGAACCTTTTGAGAAACCTTTGGATACTAGAAATTTCGAGAGCTCGTCGTACCACGCCCTTGGAGCTTGCTTCAGTCCATAAAGTGCTTTGTGGAAACGATACACATTGTCAGTATAATAAGGATTGACGAATCCTTCTGGGTGTGTGACATAGACTTCTTCCTTTAAAGGACTATTAAGAAACGTTGTCTTTACGTCTATTTGATTAACGATGAATCCCTTATTTTTAGCATAAGCAAGGAAAATCCTGACCGCTTCCATACGAGCTACTGGTGCAAATTATTCTTCAAAATCAATACCCTCTTTCTGGCCATACCCTTTAGCCACAAGCCTAGATTTATTCTTGATGATCGTGTTTTCTTCATCCATCTTGTTTTTCCAGATCCATCGAAGATTTAATGGTGTTACATCGTATGGTCGGTCAACAAATTCCCAGACTTTAAGTCTTTCAAATTGTTGAAGTTCATCCATCGTCGATTCAATCCAAGCGTGATCTGCCAAGGCTTCGTTGATATTTGTTGGTTCAGCTGTACTAACGGCGAGTGCGAACATACAAACATCACCATCGGTTTCAAGTTGTCGTCTTGTACGAACGGGCTATGAAGGGTTTCCAATTACTTAAACCAAAGGATTATCTCGGGTCCAATGATGTGTTGAAGGATGTCGTTGGTAAAATGTATGCATATTTGACGATTCAACATGGCGAGTAAAGGACTCTCTAGTTTCATGTACCGGTGTACCGAATGGGTTGATAAACTCGTCTTCGTCATTTAATGCATGGTCTGCTTGATTTGTGTTTTCTGGAGCAATGACAGTAGTTGTGGATGTTGTAGGAGCGGTTATTTATGGGATATTCCGAGGAGGTAAATCTGCAGCAACCCGTGTTGAAGTAGATGAAGTTGTATCCTTTTGTTGACGATGATCGGTATCATCATTCTTATCATGAGTGACAACGTAAGACTTTGATACAACATGTTTCTCCCCCGTGAAATATTCATCATACATTGGTCCATATAACATTTCCAACTCTTCAATATTCGTGTACACTGTCATATCAGCTCTTGGAACACTTTGTGGAACCAGCTTTGAACTTGACGCTTCATTGTTGTGGTCTTGATTTCCGAGTTTCGTGCGGTTGTGAACAGAAGTCTTTTGTCGTTGTGGATCGGGACTTAAATTGTTTTGTTCAAGTGCCATTTCTTGTAATTCATCAAATTGGATATGAATAGTCTCGACTATCAATTTTGTTCTCTTGTTGTAAACTCTATATCCCTTAGACTGAGTTGCATATCCCACTAGAATGCATGCATCACCTTTGTCTTTCATCTTATACAAATTTTCACCATCTCATATAATGTAACAAGTACATCAAAAACGTGAAGGTGTTTGAGTGAAGTTTTTCGATTATAAATTATGTGATATGGCGTCTTTTCGTGTCTTGGAATAATTAAGGATCGATTGTGTGTATAGCATGCGGTTGACACGGCTTCGGCCCAAAAGAATAGTGGAAATTTTGAAGCGGATAATAATGTTCGAGCAGCCTCAACTAAAGTACGGTTTCGTCTTTCAACAACGTCATTTTGTTTGGGTGTTCGAGCAATAGATGTTTCATGTTTAATCCCTTCGGCTTCAAAATAGTTCTTCAGAGTTGAATTCAAAAAATTTGTGCCTTTTTCAGTACGTACCACTTTTAATTGAGCTTGAAGACCACGTTGTATTATCTTAAGGAAGTTGATGAGAACTTCGGGTGTTTCATCCTTGGACCTCAAGAAGTGAGTCCATGTGTACCTTAAGTAATCATCGACAATTACCATAATGTATTTATTCCCATTGATACTTTGAACACGCATGGAACCACACAAATCTATATGAAGAAGATCTAACCGTGCTTTAGAGCTTAGTGTAGTCTTTGTCTTGAAACTACTTCATTTATCTTTACAAAGCTCACAAGAAGAACAAAGATGATCTTTGATGAATTTCAAGCTTGGAAGGCCTCTCAGAATATCTTTCTTGGAAAACAAGTTGATGGTATTAAAGTTGAGATAAGATAGACGTTGATGCCATAACAATGCCTGAGTCGTTGAAGCTTTAGCCATGAAGAAAATTGGAGTTGTAGAAGTTGTGTCTTGAAGTGAGATTGTGTAAAGATCTGGACCCCGTGAACCAGTGAGTAAATCATTTCCATCATAATCACGAACAAAACATGTCTTCTTTATGAAAGCAACCTCCAAATCTGCATCACAGAATTGATCAACCGGGAAAAGATTGTGATTGAGCCCTTCGACGTAGTATACCCTTTTGATCGTTATATTCCCCTGAACCAAAGCTCCATAACCTAGGATCGGTGCAAATTGATCATTTCTAAATCGGAGCGTACCCAGGAACTTCTCTACGAAGTTAATTAGAAGCTTCAGATTCCCGTCATGTGCTTCGCGCATCCGGAGTCTAGTATGAAGAGAATTATTTCGATCACCTGCAGAAGAATTAGAACACGATGGAGCATTTTCTATATTGGATTCCATGCTAGTTGTGATTTCTGATTCATTAGTTTCCCTAGTTTCAGCACTTAAAGGCACACTAACGCTGGTTGTCACGTTTTCTTTCCTAACCTTAGGCATCCATTTATATCCTGGAGGACATTGATTAGCAAACCACCATTTCCAAGACTTGCTAGCAAACTCATATAATTCCCTAATTCGGCTTCTAATGTTCTGAGTAGTGAAGTCTGATGCAATACTTTTCTTAAGCGGGGTTGCACCAGAATGGTTCATTTTGCGTTTGGGTTTACTAGCACTAAAAGGCATCGCAATTTGCTTCTTAGTTCTAGTATCTATGCCTTTGACATTATTCATAGCACACATAGAATGATTAGCATTAACAACACATTTTCCATATTTCACACAAACAAACTTAACATTCAAAGCATTCAAATCATTCAAATCGTCATTACATGCGATTACAGACGTTTTATTCTTAGAAACATTCAAATTTCTAGGGTGGTCTTCCACTCTCTTCATCTTCCCTTGATTCTTGTGTTTCCAGACCTTATCATTTAGTTGAGTGCTCCTATGCTGAGTCCGGCTAACACTAGCAGTGGGGATTACTCTTCTAGTAAAAGACACACGTCTATTAGTGTTTCTAGAAGTCTGAGGCGACTGACTATCTTTGTTTTGTGTGGTTTTAGTGACCAATCCATACATCCCTGGTTTGATCACATTTGTGCTTTGTGCTTGAATAACATTTTGGAACGAATATGTGGTAACCTATCCTTCCCATCTGTCTTGGGGGAAAACCCAGAGGTTGCAAATGAAGAATTTGAGAAAACTGGGGGTTTTCCCAAGACAGAGGATTTATTTTCCTTGTACGCTTTGGGTTGTCTAGCAACAGGTTTCACAACTTTAGGTTCCGCAATTTTACCACCCATCTTAGCAACGATTTTCTTCAACTCTTCTATTACTATGCCTTTTTCTTGTAACTGAGCTTTCAAATCCGTAATATCAAGATTTTTTTTGTTTAGTAATCGACATGACTCAGATAATTTTTCCTCCAAAGGTATATCATTTGAAAAGCTGCCAACTTTGTTTTTCAAAGCAAGTTCAAGTGAATGACAATGTTTTTTAAGATAATCATATCTATGTTGAATTGACGAAAACTCTTTTTGGTTAACTTTATTCGAAAGCTCAGTTTCAAGACGTTCACACTCTTTGACTTGATCAAGATATTTGCATGAAACATCAGAATATTCATCAATATCAGCACAAGATGTAACATAAACACACATAATATCTTTTGAGAGGCATTCTTGCAAGAGTAGATCATATGCTATAGAAAATTCGTCTCTTTCAGGTCGATGGTCGTTCACTTCTTGTTCAAGAGATTCCACATATTTCAAATCATCAAACATTTCTTGCTTAATTAATGTTCCAAATTCCAAAATATGTTTTTGAGTTCTTTCCGCAAGCGTTATAAAAATACTTTTCACAAGCACAGTTATATCGTGAGGAATTTCTTTGTTGCCTTTCAAACATTCACGTTCTTTCCAGTCGTCGTCAACAACCTTTTTAAATTTTCAATGTTGTGTTTAAGAAAACTAAGTGCTTGTTTATTCTTGCTTACAGAAGCTTTATATGGCAAGTACTCAATAAATTTTGAAACATTAGTTTTCTTAGTGGCAAAAACTTGTCTCCATTTAATTCTTATTTGTTCACATTCGAAAAATATTTTCTCACGAGAATTCTGTTTTTGTGGTTTGAAAATTTCATAAAGACTATTTTCATAAGCATAATTATATGGTTTCCTAAAGTCTTTATTTACCGGTGATCTACTCTCCTCTTTATAAATTAATGACTCATCACTATCAGGCCTAGCAATTAGACAATCAACGTCGGTCCATTGGGACTCCTCAAGATATATGCGCGGGTTCTCAGATTGAGCTTGCTCGAGGTACTTAGGACTAGCAAAACTAGCTTTACCCTTGAAAAACTAACGAGGTGCCAACATGCGCATGCTTTGAATAGATTGATTTGTTTTATAAACAATTTTCTAATAAAAATCAATTTGAACTTCAAGTTCCACGACTTTGTCAATGTCTTTAGCTTGTTTAATTTTGAAATCTTTTTGCAAGTTAGCAACCTCTTCCGTTTTTGCAGTGACTAGTTTAGTTTTATCCTCTTGAAGAAAATTAATCTTTTGAGTTAACTCATTCACTTTGGTGGTAGCAAGATACGTCTTGTGTCGTTCCGTACTTAAAGAGGGGTTATAATTATGTTTCTCTTGTTCTAAAGGCTTAAGAGTTTCGTTGTATGTAGTTTCAAAAACATCCTTTACAGTAGTAATGACACCCCATTTGTACCTTGCAAGCTCTTTGTCTTTTTGAATAAGCTCAGCTCTACAGCTTGCAAGAAGCTCACTAGATTTTATAATTGCAGCTTTGCTTTCTTCAAAATTTTGAGTGAGCGTAGGGTTTGCCTTCTTTAATTGCTTTTGACACTTTCTAGTTTCTTTGACATCTTTTTGTAAAGAAGAAATTAAGTTAGCAAGCGCAATACACTCCTCATCATCATCATCATACTCATTTGCATGTTGATCATCCTCAGACTCATTATTGCACATGTTTGGTGAATCGGGTGTGGTATTGCTATCAACCGTTTCCATCATACATGTGTCAGTAATGGCTTTGGGTAGCTCACAATGCTCATGAATATTACCAAACACATTATATTCCTCTTTAGTGTGTACCTTATCGATTGGCTCGGTTTCAAAGATAGGACCGTTGTCATCTTCAGTGACATTGAGAACTTCTTCAACATTTGCCATGTACGAGTAATGTGCTTCAAGTTCTTGGTCGGATGCTTTATCGTCAGTATCATCAAGCATTGCTCCTTCCTCAGCCGACAATTTATCCCCAGCTTCCATCTTCTTGCATAGCAGCATCTTTTCCTTATGATAACCAGAGTCCCTAACCCGTTTAGGCTTCCTACATTCCTTTGCCATATGCCCATAACCTTGACAATTAAAGCACTGAATCCTACTTTGCTGAACAACTTGAGTTCCAACAGTTTCCCTATTCCCAGCAACAGTAGCAATCCTCTGAGTATCATACTTAGCATTTTGTCGATCATATCGTGCAGAATCCTCAACATGTGTTGGATGACGTAGATCATACCTAGGAGGACTTTCATCAAGTCGACGTGTGTCATACCTTGGAGGACTCTCTACATATCAGTTCCGTGTGTTAGCTGATGTTCGAAGATTGTTGTTGGTGGGTTTGAAGATTTTCATGTAAGTCTTCATAATGAAAGCAATTTGTTGGTTCATCTCCCTATCCTTCTGAGCTTGTTCTTCATCACTGTCCTCTTTAGATGATGGCTCTGATGATGGTGATGGTGCTCTTGGTTCTTTGCCTTGTGATTTTGTGGGAGCTAAAGACTTGGATGAAGTGGAGTATCTTGATGAGGATGATTGAATGGAGTATGACTTAGGAGCACGAGAGTGATGATCTTGAACGTGTTGACTAGTAGACACCAAAGCAAGTGGATTAGCAGTCTTTGCTACCCGTTTAGCTCGAAGTTCATTTGCCTCATTCTGAAATTGTTTACAAATGTCAAAGAGCGTGTGATAGTTGACCTCGTCCAACTTATTTTGTTGTTTCACCAAAGTTACAAATCGTGTCCACTCTGGTTGAAGTTGTTGTAGAAATTGCACATTGACTTGCATGGTGGAGACTTCCAAATTGTTTCTTGTCATGTCATTCATCATCTTATAGAATATCGAATAATATGAATCAATTGATTCCCCATCCAATGAAGTAAATTTACCAAAGTTCCAAAACAATTTGGTTTTGACATCTTGTTTGTTTAGTTATTCTCCTTGTTGTAGACGTTCAATGGCAAACCACATCTCTTTAGCAGTAGAGCATGCATCAACCGTTAAGTACAAGTCATACATTGGTCCATATAACATTTCCAACTCTTCAATTTTCGTGTACACTGTCATATCAGCTCTTGGAACACTTTGTAGAACCAGCTTTGAACTTGACGGTTCATTGTTGTGGTCTTGATTTCCGAGTTCCATGCGGTTGTGAACAGAAGTCTTTTGTCGTTGTGGATCGGGACTTAAACTGTTTTGTTCAAGTTCCATTTCTTGTACTTCATCAAATTGGATATGAATAGTCTCGACTATCAATTTTTTTTGTCTTGTTGTAAACTCTATATCCCTTAGACTGAGTTGCATATCCCACTAGAATGCATGCATCACCTTTGTCTTTTATCTTATAAAAATTTTCACCATCTCATATTATGTAACAAGTATATAAAAAACGTGAAGGTGTTTGAGTGAAGTTTTTCGATTGTGAATTATGTGATATGGTGTCTTTTTGTGTCTTGGAATAATTAAGGATCGGTTGTGTGTATAGCATGCGGTTGACACGGCTTCGGCCCAAAAGAATAGTGGAAGTTTTGAAGCGGATAATAATGTTCGAGCAGCCTCAACTAAAGTACGGTTTCGTCTTTCAACAACGTCGTATTGTTCGGGTGTTCGAGCAATAGATGTTTCATGTTCAATCCCTTCGGCTTCAAAATAGTTCTTCAGAGTTGAATTCAAAAAATTTGTGCCTTTGTCAGTACGTACCACTTTTAATTGAGCTTGAAGACCATGTTGTATTAGCTTAAGGAAGTTGATGAGAACTTCGGGTGTTTCATCCTTGGACCTCAAGAAGTGAGTCCATGTGTACCTTAAGTAATCATCGACAATTACCATAATGTATTTCTTCCCATTGATACTTTGAACACGTATGGGACCACACAAATCTATATGAAGAAGATCTAACAGTGCTTTAGAGCTTGGTGTAGTCTTTGTCTTGAAACTACTTCATTTATCATTACAAAGCTCACAAGAAGAACAAAGATGATCTTTGATGAATTTCAAGCTTGGAAGGACTCTCACAATATCTTTCTTGGAAAGCAAGTTGATGGTATCAAAGTTGAGATAAGATAGACGTTGATGCCATAACCATGCCTGAGTCGTTGAAGCTTTAGCCATGAAGAAAATTGGAGTTGTAGAAGTTGTGTCTTGAAGTGAGATTGTGTAAAGATCTGGACCCCGTAAACCAGTGAGTAAATCATTTCCATCATAATCACGAACAAAACATGTCTTCTTTCTGAAAGCAATCTCGAAATCTGCATCACATAATTGATCAACCGGGAAAAGATTATGATTGAGCCCTTCCACGTAGTATACCCTTTTGATCGTGATATTCCCCTGAACCAAATCTCCATAACCTAGGATCGGTGAAAATTGATCATTTCTGAATCAGAGTGTACCCAGGAACTTCTCTACGAAGTTAATTAGAAGCTTCAGATTCCCGTCATGTGCTTCATGCATCCGGAGTCTAGTATGAAGAGAATTATTTCGATCACCTGCAGAAGAATTAGAACACGATGGAGCATTTTCTATATTGGATTCCATGCTAGTTGTGATTTCCGATTCATTAGTTTCCCTAGTTACAGCACTTAAAGGCACACTAACGCTGGTTGTCACGTTTTCTTTCCTAACCTTAGGCATCCATTTATATCCTGGAGGACATTGATTAGCAAACCACCATTTCCAAGACTTGCTAGCAGACTCATATAATTCCCTAATTCGGCTTCTAATGTTCTGAGTAGTGAAGTCTGATGCAGTACTTTTCTTAAGAGGGGTTGCACCAGAATGGTTCATTTTGCGTTTGGGTTTACTAGCACTAATAGGAATCGCAATTTTCTTCTTAGTTCTAGTATCTATGCCTTTGACATTATTCATAGCACACATAGAATGATTAGCATTAACAGCACATTTTCCACATTTCACACAAACAAACTTAGCATTCAAAGCATTCAAATCATTCAAATCGTCATTACATGCGATTACAGATGTTTTATTCTTAGAAACATTCAAATTCCTAGGTTGGTCTTCCACGCTCTTCATCTTCCCTTGATTCTTGTGTTTCCCGAACTTATCATTCAGTTGAGTGCTCTTAAGCTGAGTCCGGCTAACACTAGCGGTGGGGATTACTCTTCTAGTAAAAGACACACGTCTATTAGTGTTTCTAGAATTCTGAGGCGACTGACTATCTTTCTTTTGTGTGATTTTAGTAACCAATCTATACATCCTTGGTTTGATCACATTTGTGCTTTGTGCTTAAATAACCATTTTGGAACGAATTGTGGTAACCTATCATTCCCATCTGTCTTGGGGGAAAACCTAGATGTTGCAAATGCAGAATTTGAGAAAACTGAGGGTTTTCCCAAGACAGAGGATTTATTTTCCTTGTACGTTTTGGGTTGTCTAGCAACAGGTTTCACAACTCTAGGTTCCGCAATTTTGCCACCCATCTTAGCAACGATTTTCTTCAACTCTTCTATTGCTATGCATTTTTCTTGTAACTGAGCTTTCAAATCCGTAATATCAAGATTTTTTTCGTTTTGTTATCGACATGACTCAGATAATTTTTCTTCTAAAGGTGTATCATTTGAAAAGCTGCCAACTTTGTTTTGCAAAGCAAGTTCAAGTGAATGACAATGTTTTTTTAAGATAATCATATCTATGTTGAATTAACGAAAACTCTTTTTGGTCAACTTTATTGAAAGCTTAGTTTCAAGACGTTCACACCCTTTGACTTGATCAAGATATTTGCATGCAACATCATAATATTCATCAATATCAGCACAAGATGTAACATAAACACACATAATATCTTTTGAGAGGCATTCTTGCAAGAGTGGATCATATGCTATAGAAAATTTGTCTCTTTCAGGTTGATGGTCGTTCACTTCTTGTTCAAGAGATTCCACATATTTCAAATCATCAAACATTTCTTGCTTAATTAATGTTTCAAATTCCAAAATATGTTTTTGAGTTCTTTCTACAAGCGTTATCAAAATACTTTTCACAAGCACAGTTACATCATGAGGGATTTCTTTGTTGCCTTTTAAACGTTCATGTTCTTTCCAGTTGTCGTCAACAACCTTTTTAAAATTTTCAATGTTTTGTTTAAGAAAACTAAGTGCTTGCTTACTCTTGCTTACAGAAGCTTTATATGGAAAGTACTCAATAAATTTTGAAACATTTGTTTTCTTGGTGGCAAAAACTTGTCTCCATTTAATTCTTATTTGTTCACATTCGAAAAATATTTCCTCACGAGACTTCTGTTTTTGTGGTTTGAAAATTTCATAAAGACTATTTTCATAAGCATAATTATATGGTTTCCCAAAGTCTTTATTTACCGGTGATCTACTCTCCTCTTCAAAAATTAATGAATCATCACTATCAGGCCTAGCAATTAGACAATCAACGTCGGTCCATTGGGACTCCTCAAGATATATGCGTGGGTTCTCAGATTGAGCTTGCTCGAGGTACTTAGGACTAGCAAAACTAGCTTTACCCTTGAAAAATGAACGAGGTGCCAACATGCGCATGGTTTGAATAGATTGATTTGTTTTATAAACAATTTTCTAATAAAAAGCAATTTGAACTTCAAGTTCCACGACTTTGTCAATGTCTTTAGCTTGTTTAATTTTGAAATCTTTTTGCAAGTTAGCAACCTCTTCCGTTTTCGCAGTGACTAGTTTAGTTTTATCCTCTTGAAGAAAATCAATCTTTTGAGTTAACTCATTCACTTTGGTGGTAGCAAGATACGTCTTGTGTCGTTCCATACTTAAAGAGGTGTTATAATTACGTTTCTCTTGTTCTAAAGGCTTAAGAGTTTCGTTGTATTTAGTTTCAAAAACATACTTTACAGTAGTAATGACACCCCATTTGTACCTTGCAAGCTCTTTGTCTTTTTGAATAAGCTCAGCTCTACAGCTTGCAACAAGCTCACTAGATTTTATAATTGCAGCTTTGCTTTCTTCAAAGTTTTGAGTGAGCGTAGGATTTGCCTTCTTTAATTGCTTTTGACACTTTCTAGTTTCTTTGACATCTTTATGTAAAGAATTAATTAAGTTAGCAAGCGCAATACGCTCCTCATCATCATCATCATACTCATTTACATGTTGATTGATGAGATGGCATTTATACATGATCTCATCATTCTTTTCGGGCTTTTAATGCATAAAAATGTCATAAAATACCATATCTATGCTTGTGTTTGTTTACTTGTGTATTTTAGGTATGGATATCGTAAAAAAGACAAAAGATCACAAGATACAAGGAAAAACGGACACGAGAAACGAAGCCGTACAAAGAACCGGGCCCTAGATCATGATTTATCCAACATTTATCCTTGAAGACTTGAAGATGTGCAAGTTTGATCCTCAATAAATGAATAAATGACACTTAAAACCCTTGTATATTGATAATTACAAGTTTGGTCCTTTAAGTTTGTCAAAATTACACAAATGGTCCTTCAACTTTGAAGAAATGGCAAGTTTAGTCCCTCAACAATTCTAAATTGCCAATTATGGTCCCTCATGGAGTTAAAGTTGAATTGAAGACCTTTGAAGATCACCAATGTCCACATTCAGCCCTTGCAATATGCAAAAGTTCCATAAATAACCCTTGATTCCTTTTTTCCAAAGTTTAGTGCCAAAACTGCCAAGTTGTGAAAGTTAAAAACAAAGGAATACGTTTGTTTGGACAAATAAACTTGTTATTCACTCTTTTCCAAAACTCAAGGACCAAAACTGCCAAATCCCAAAGTTCAAATCCCTGAAAAAGCGGGTAACACTTACTGTAGCAATTTTTACCAGCCAAGAACACTTTTTTTTACCCAGGATTAAAAGAAAGGAAAACAAAGGGGAAAACAAAATTGGCTATACCCACGTGTGATTCACATCACCTCAATCACATCTCACACCAAAAACCTTAAATCCCACTACCAGAATGATACCCCCATCCCCACTCACAATACGACACCTGGCATTTGATCATGACCTGGCAAAATCAATGGCCTAAATTCATTCCTTGGTCACTAAGCACCCAACAAACGTCCAGGATTCTCCCAAACCAGCTGGCAACACACCTAGAAGATTCTGCAAGGATAGAATAGGAAATTCAGTTGCTAGGGTTTGTGAATAGTGCTAGCATGGGCATTTGCCTATAAAAGGAGACCTCAACATGTGAGAGTCCCTTTGTTCCAGTTTTAGGCTATCAATCTTTGTAATTCCTTTTTAAGTTAATAAAATTTGAATTTCTTAAAATTTTGAATTCTCTTTTGTGATTGATTAAAAGTTGGTGCTAGAATAGCCTAAATCTGAGTTCCATTTGATTGTTAAGACCTTCCTTAATCTTGTGGTTAAGGCACGTCTTAGTTTTGCAGGTTTTCAAGGTTCAAAAACCTTGAAATCCTAGTTTCTGATTTTTGGTTATCATTGTGTACTAACCCTTAGCCATAAGCCTTGAGCTCCTTCAAGCTTGTTGACACCAAGCCTGGGAAGAGTTCTAAGCCTTTGGTTGAGTTGTTTGCTGTTTTGTGTTGAAGACATATCATAATCAAAGCCTTGTTCTACTTTGAACATCAGCAGGCTTTGATCTTCTTCTTTGAAGTACCTTGGTCTTGTTCTAGTTGTTGAACAAGGTCCAAGGAGCATAGCTGGCCCTCCTAGGATGTTATGGAGGGCAGGTATAATCTCTTGATTAAGTTTCCTCTAAAAATTTCATGTTACTGCCTGTTTTGGATTTGGTGCTTTAATTTTGAGTTCTTGTGTTTAAGTTGGTGATTTTTTAGTTTGATTCTGTTAGTTGCTACCTAGGAAGTGTTTTTTATCATTAAAATCAGTAGGTTATTAGTAAAAATCACAAGTTTCTTTGTTAAGTAGTTGATTAAGGGGTGTTTGGATCAACTGCATGATTTGGATTTGTGGTTTGCTAAGAGGTGGTTTTGTGTTTGCAAGTGTTAGTATCTGTTATTTGGTTGCTATTGTTCATCTGTTTGCAGGTTTTGAGGTTTGAAACTCATTGATTCATAAAAAGGGGTATAAAATCTTGGTTACTTAGTAAAATTGGCTAGGATTTTGAGGACACCTAGATCTAAGCTTAGGCTAGGGCTAACAAGTGCTAAACCTTAGTTAATTACACCAGGAGAAGAGATTTGACTGCTTGAAATTGGATCTAGTGTCAAATAGATCAGCAAACTTGTCTGCATATTGTTCATGTTCTTATCAGTAACTGTTTATGCTTTGATCTTGTTGTTTACTTTGATTCAGTGTTTGTTATAAGTTGATTTGTGCTTATTCATAGTTAATATAGCTTGTGTATGCATCCTGTTAAGTTTGGTTGGCTTATTCTTGCTAAATCTGCTTATTAAGTGCATAACTGCTTATTTCCATGTCTGTGCATGATCTGGTGACTGTTTGATCATTTGTGGCTTATTGTGTGAACCAAATTTGGATTTTCTTGTTGCTATTGACTCCTTGTGATTCACTGATCACAAGGGTACCCTTGTTTCCAATTGAATCCAACTATAACTCTCTAAAAAGCTTAGTCAAATAGTCAAAGCAGTGGGAACTCCTTTCCCCTGCTGGTTACCACTGCTAGTGTTAAATTGGTGTCAGCTTATCAATAAGCTATAATAGCTTATTTTAACCAGCAACAACTTGGATTTTGTAATAGGTGCTCATTATTTGACCCATTTGTTCATACTGGAGCATTTGGTGGGTTGAATTTAGGGTTTGACTAGAAAACCAACTTAACTGACTTTTTCATAAGTGCTTATTGGCTTATTCTGGCTTATTGGTTTTGCTTATTGGAATTTTGTTGATTGTTTTGGCTTATTGAGTCCATTTGTGATCTTTTGCAAGTTGAATCAAGTCCTGAGGTGCCTTATTTCTCAAAAACGACTATTTTGTCTTTTAGTGAAATAATACTTTGCTTATTTCTGGCTTATTGAGTGTGCTTTTTCAAAATTTCTTTTTACAGATCTCATAAGCATCCCAAAAGAAGGTTGTGTGTCAAATTAGAGCTTATGGCATTAGCTTATTGCTTAATGGGCTAAAAAGCCCAATAAGAATAAGCTGTTTGCTTATTAAGTTGTGATAAGCTCACATTCAGCTTTTGGGCCTTTAGAGTTTTGTGTTTAGAATCAAATTAGTCAGATAGGGCTTTTCCAAGTCAATTGGGCCAAGTTTGACTTTTTGGGCTAATAAGCCCATTAAGGTTGACTGTTTTTGGTTTTGGCCCATTTTGGGCCCAATAGGGGTATTCTGGTCATTTCACTTTGATTTTCTGTTTATTTAGGTTAAAATAAACTAGTTTGCAAGTTTTTAGCCTTAACATCTTAGTCACACACATATACCTCCTTGGGAAACGAACTTGGAACTTCATAAGGGTCATTAGTGCTTGATTTTCCTAAATCATCACTCGATACTTACCGCTTTTACGCTCCTTTTCCTAAAGGACGTATTTTTACCACAACCATTTTGGCGCCGCTGCCGGGGAGGTGTGTCGTGATTAATTTGCATTGTTGTTTTTAATATTAACCAAAATAGTATTTGTATTAGTAGAAATCTACTAATACGTATTATCGATTTTCTTGGTTTTTCTTGTGAAAATATTATTACTATATTGTATTAAGTATCACAATCAATAAACAATATCTCCAAAAGTGTGAAAACACAACCTTAATTGGGATTTGATCTCCTAATTATTGTATTCGAATCTCAAACAAAAAGAAAAAGGCAAAAATAGATAATTACTTTCGTGAAGCTCGATTTTGAAAAATACAAACTATAAGGTGGGTATAAGGCGGGTATTATAAAATATACCCTAAGGAAAAAGGCTCTTAAGTGCTTCGCGCCGCCTCGTTTCCCCGCTTGCTTGTGAGTATTTTGAGATTGAAGGCTAATCGAGGGTTTTGCCGCCCAAAGTATTATTACGTATAATATTTTTGCTTGGTTTCTTTGTGATTAAAACCTCTTGAACAATTTGGTTTTCACCAAAGTTCTAAAGTCATTCGAAGGCGTTCACTCCACGTGATCGTTTTCATTCCTTTGAGGCTTCTTTAATCAAGAGTTTGATTCGAGGAGAGATTTTGTAGATTGTTGTCTACGAAGATACACCAAAATCCAAAAAATTAAATACAATAAAAAACACAAAAAAATTGAAAATTCACAAAACACCCAAAAAGAATCTTCTTTGCTCACCTCCCATTCTTCGTGAAGTTTATGATCACTCGTAATCAAGCAAAACGAGCTCGTAAACGTCTTCAAAAGCAAGCCAATCAAGAGACGTTGATTGAAGAACAACCTCCAATTGTTGAACCTATTGTAGAACAAGAAGTCGTCATGGCTAATCGTACTCTGATGGAGTTGCTACAAGCACCCATCGAGGGTTTTGGAGAGGCCATTGTGATTCCCGCCATCCTTGCGGAGAATTTCGAGATTAAGACGCGTTTAATGTCGATGTTGCAAGCAAATAAGTTTAGAGGTCATGAGAAAGACAACCCGCACTATCACATTAGGAATTTTAACCGTCTCACCGCTACTAGCAAGTTTAAGGATGTTCCACATGACGCCATTAAGATGATGTTGTTTCCATACTCGTTAGATGGATCCGCAAAAATTTGGCTTGAGAAAGAACCGCCAAATTCGATTTTGACATGGGGTGATCTCGTTTCTAAGTTTGTGAACAAGTTTTTTCCACCATCTAAAACAACACATTTGAAAAATGAGATTTCACGATTTGTGCAAAGAAATAATGAAAGTTTTTCAATGGCATGGGAACGCTTTAAAGAAATGCTACATGAATGTCCACACCAAGATTTTTCGAAATTACATCAAATTGATACTTTTTATAATGGGCTTAATGATCATGAACGAGATTATTTGAATGCCGCCGCGGGTGGTAATTTTTTGTGCAAGACGACCAATGAGGCTTTACAAATCATCGAGAATAGATCTAAGGTTTATAGCCCTCGTAACACACCGAGTGTTGCCAATATTGGGTTCGTCTTCGTCGTCATCGTCTCGTAGCATTAATGCCTTACATGATGAAGCTAATGAGAAAAATCGGTTTTTTGATAGATTTGCTAATCTTATGTCCCATTGGAAAGCTCAAGAAGCTTCAAATTCCGCTTCGGTTAAAGCGGTTGCTAAGAGTTGTTTGTCTTGTGGTGGAGCTCATGATCTTTCCGAGTGCATTACCGCGGATGGTAACACTTCGAGTGCTTATGTAGCAACGGGAACTTACAACCAAAACGGTCAAGGTTTCCTTCCAAATCAAGCTCCACCAAATCAAAATGCTAATAACTATCGAAACAACAACCAAGGTGGTAATTACCAAGGCAATTCACGTAACTACGACAAGGGGAATTATCAAAATAGGAATGGACAAGTCACTAATCAAAACCAAAACCGTGATTTTCAAAACACTACACAAGGTTTTCAAAATGCTCACACTAAAAATATTCAAGGAGAATTTTTGGATTATGCTAAAGCAAATGATGCTAAATCTGATAACATGCAACGTGAGATGATTAGCTTAAGGTCCGAGTTGAAAAACGAGCTTAAAAATGAACTTGCTAATGAACTTAAAACTCATGCAAATAAAATGGAAGGAAATGTCCAACGTCTTCAACAAAATCAACAAAAGATGGAATTAGGACAACATGAGATTAAGCAAGAGTTGTTAAAAGCGGATGCTAGGCAATCAAAATTTGAGGACCGAATGGCTAAGATGTTTGAAGCAATCATGTGTAAACCCTCTTCCTCGGGTGGTCTTCCTAGTGATACCATTGCAAACCCGAAGGGAGAAATGAAGGTTATTACTACCCGAAGTGGTAAAACTTTCAAGGAACCAATCTCTCGTCCAAATACTTCTATGGAGAAGGAAATCGAGAAAGAACCCGAGGTGATGGTCGAAAAGGAGCACATTACAATCCCACGAAGTACCGCTCAAACCACACCTACGGTTGAACCAATACCAATTGTGGAACCTGAGTTTCCAAGGCCATTGCCTAATGACCAACCCACACCACCTTTACCCTACCCTTCGAGACGAAACAAAGAGAAATTGCAAGAACGTAACAAACAACAAATCGAGCTTTTTATAAAAATATTTCAACAAGTACATTTTGATGTGAGTTTAGCCGACGCGTTGTTGTATATGCCTCGTTTCGCTTCCACTTTTAAAAGTATGATGAGTGATAAGGAAAAGCTTTCAAAGCTTGCTAATTGTTCTTCGGTTTATCTTAACCGCATACCGGAAAACGTTGGTGATCCCGGAAAGTTTCTCATTCCTTGTGACATACAAGATATGAAAGAATGCCTCTCCTTGGCCGATCTTGGTGCGAGCATTAATTTGATGCCATTTTCATTTGGAAATCGCTTTCGCTTCCGACTCTTATTCCTTCGAACATGTCTATCGAGATGGCCGATCATTCTACGATTTTAGCATGTGGAGTAGCCGAAGATGTTTTCGTGAAAGTGGGGAAGTTCTACTATCCCGTTGATTTTATAGTAGTTGACATCCCCGCGGATCCTCAAGTTCCTCTAATTTTAGGTCGTTCATTTTTAGACACCTAGAGATCGCTTATCGATGTTCATGCGAGAACTATCACTTTGAGATTCAACGAAGAGGAACTTGTTACAAACGCTACTCAAAACTTGAAACCTTCTCATGTTTATGCAATCGCTACCATCAATCACATTGACATCTTTGATGTGGTTTGCGATGAGTTTTCACAAGAAGTGTTAGGTTTTTCCGATAGCTCGTCAAGTGGCAATCCCACTATTTTGGATCCGATTCTTGCTAATTCTACACCAAATCTCACTCCATTCCAAGGAGGCGATCTCACTTCAAATGAAATCGACAATAAAGATGACGTGTCGATTAGTGATGATACTTCTATTCCACCATTTCTTCCACCGATGGAAGTTATGAGTGTTGAACCAAAATCTTCAATCGAGGAACCACCTATCCTTGAATTGAAAGATCTTCCTTCTCACCTTGAATACGCATTCTTGGAAGGTGATGAAAAGTTGCCGGTTATTATTGCAAGAGGTCTTGCTAATGATGAAAAAACCGAGCTCTTGAAAGTTCTTAAGGCTCATAAAGGGGCAATTGCGTGGAAAATATCCGACATCAAGGGTATTGACCCAAAATTTTGTACTCACAAGATTTTAATGGAGGAGGACTACAAACCCGCAATTCAAAGTCAAATAAGGGTGAATCCCAAAATTCACGATGTCATTAAAAAGGATGTCCTTAAACTCCTTGACGCGGGAATGATTTATCCTATATCCGATAGCCCATGGGTGAGCCCAATCCATTGTGTCCCTAAAAAGGGAGGAATGACCGTTGTGCCTAATGAAAACAACGAGTTAATTCCCACTCGTGTTGTGACCGGTTGGAGGGTGTGTATTGACTACAAAAAATTAAATGACGCCACTCGTAAAGACTACTTTCCTTTGCCCTTCATGGATCAAATGTTGGAGCGACTCGCGGGAAATGAATTCTATTGCTTTTTAGATGGTTTTTCCGGTTACTTTCAAATCCCTATCGACCCTCGTGATCAAGAGAAGACTACGTTTACGTGTCCTTATGGAACGTTCGCTTATTGTAGGATGCCTTTCGGACTTTGTAATGCACCGGGTACGTTTCAACGGTGTATGATGGCGATTTTTCACGATATGATCGAGAAGTCGATGGAAGTGTTTATGGATGACTTCTCGGTGTTTGGCAATTCGTTCACGTCGTGTTTATCTAATCTCGAGCAAATGTTAAAACGTTGTGAAGAACCCAATCTTGTGCTTAGTTGGGAAAAATGTCATTTTATGTGTAAACAAGGAATCGTCTTAGGACATAAGGTGTCGAAAGCGGGGATTGAGGTCGATAAAGCTACGGTAGACGTCATCGCCAAGTTACCTCATCCCAAAACCGTTAAGGGAGTTAGGAGTTTCCTAGGCCATGCGGGTTTTTATCGTCGTTTCATCAAGGACTTTTCGAAAATCTCTCGACCTATGACACACCTTCTCGAGAAGGATGCTCCTTTTAACTTCAATGAGGATTGTGTTAGAGCTTTCGAAACTCTCAAAAGGAAACTTACCGAAGCTCCCATTCTTGTTGCTCCTAATTGGGAATTACCCTTTGAAATCATGTGCGATGCAAGTGATTATGCTATAGGGGCCGTCTTAGGGCAACGTTATCACAAACATTTCCGTCCTATCCACTATGCTAGTAAGACGATGACTGAGGCTCAATTAAAGTACACCACAACAGAAAAGGAATTCCTTGCCGTGGTCTATGCTTTTGAGAATATCCGACCTTATCTCGTCTTGACTAAAAGCATCATGTATACCGACCATTCGGCTATCAAGTATCTCTTATCTAAGAAAGATGCTAAGCCGAGATTGCTTCGTTTGATGCTCCTCCTCCAAGAATTTGATGTCACCGTGCTTGACAAAAAAGGAGCCGAGAATCTAGCGGCCGATCATCTCTCTCGTCTAGAAGATCCTCACAAGGATGTATTCGAGAACAAGGAAATCACCGAAACATTTCCTCTTGATACTCTCGGTGTAGTGAACTCTAAAGACACAACCCCATGGTTTGCCGACATTGCAAATTACCATGCGGGCAATTTCATAATCAAGGGTATGACGACACAACAAAAACGAAAATTCTTTCGTGACGTCAAGTTCTATTTTTGGGACGAGCCTTATCTCTTTCGGGTTTGTGCGGATCAACTCGTTCGACGTTGTGTTTTTGGTGCCGAAGCTTCTAATATCCTTAGAGCTTGTCACGAGGGACCCACGGGTGGTCACCACGGTGCTAATCTCACGGCTAAGAAAGTGTTCGATGCCGGCTTCTTTTGGCCTTCTATCTATCATGATGCACACGCACTTGTGAAGTCGTGTGATTCGTGCCAACGTCAAGGAAAATCGTCTCAACGTGATGAAATGCCGCAAAACATAATTCAAGTGTGTGAGATTTTCGACATATGGGGAATAGAATTTATGGGGTCGTTCCCATCGTCTCATGGCAACAAATATATCCTCGTCGCGGTGGACTACCTTTCTAAGCGGGTGGAAGCTAAGGCTTTGCCTACTAATGATGCTCGTGTGGTAGTGAAGTTTTTGAAGAAACTATTCTCTCGGTTCGGAACCCCTCGTGCTATTATAAGTGATCTTGGAACCCATTTTTGTAATGACCAATTCGAAAAGGTTATAAGAAATATGGAGTTACTCATCGTCTTTCTACGGCTTATCACCCGCAAACGAGTGGGCAAGTCGAGGTTTCGAACCGAGCTTTGAAGAGGATTTTAGAGAGGTCAATTGAAGAAAACCGTGCTTCATGGTCCGACAAACTCGATGACGCTTTATGGGCCTTTAGGACCGCTTATAAGACACCTATCGGTTGCACTCCTTATAAGTTAGTCTATGGGAAGAATTGTCATTTGCCCATTGAGTTGGAGCACAGGGCATATTGGGCCCTTAAGCATGCAAACTTTGACTTAAAGACCGCGGGAGATCACCAGAAAATACAATTGAATGCATTGGATGAATTAAGAGATAATGCTTATGAAAATTCATTAATTTTTAAAGAAAAGACTAAAAAGTTTCATGATTCAAAGATTAAAAACCGGGTTTTTAACGTTGGTGATCAAGTGTTACTTTTTAACTCTCGACTTAAGATATTTTCCGGGAAATTGAAATCTCGTTGGTCGGGTCCGTTCACCATTACACAAGTGTTTCCGTATGGGACCATCGAGCTAGCTCAAGATGATGGTCCTAATTTCAAGGTGAATGGACATAGGCTTAAGCACTACTTTGGTGGGGAAATTCCTTCAATGGTTGCCCTCGACTAAGTCACCTTCCCCAATGATAATTAGCATTGAGGGGATCGAGTCGAGCTCATGACTCGGTAATCAAAACCGAGGTGCCTCGTGGGGGAGATCCCATGCTTATCCTTTATGCTTACTATTCACTAATAAGGGGACTTGTACCCTTTCAACTCGTTGTCTCGTGGTTGTTTGTGATTGTGTTATCTAGATCATCATCATCATCTACGATTAAAGACTCTCGTGTTCGTTTATGTGAGCCTCCATCGTTTGCTTGAAGAAGTTTTTCACGAATCCATGACATATCCATTATTGTTCTAACAATTATCTTTTAGCATACTTAATAAACGGCTTTAGATATATTGTTGATCACCCTTTCCATGCTAGATCCTAAGCATTCAATTCTTCGTCTCTAGTATGGGGGTGCTCCACCTTTAGACTCGAATCATTGAGGACAATGTTTACTTTTAGTATGGGGGGTGAATAGGTACATGCTTTGCTATGCCCTCACGCTCTCCAACTTTCAATGTTTTGTTTTGTTGCTAATGAGGCTAAAAATGGCCAAATTTTAAAAAATTTCTTAGTTTTCATAAGTGTTTTTAAGACACGAATGTATATTTTCCGATGGGTAGAATAAGAGCTAATTTTTGACTTGATGGGCATTTGGAGCCATTTACATTCCTTAACCCGCTCAATTCAAGTTTTGCTAGACTTTTATATAGGGAGCTTTAAAACGCGAAAGTCTTAACTCATTCGGGTTAAGAACAAGAACTTTTCGCAAGTTCCTATAATTGATCCTAGAAAGTCACTTATCAAGGGAACTATAAAACGCATTCTCTAAACTTGAAAAAGTCCAAGAAAGTGCAAGATCCTATAGGTGGCTTAAAAACCCAAAACTTTGATTTGATATAGTCTTAATGAAAGCTAATCCAAATTTGGCATAATTTTGACTTGCATGGCTAAGTATTCACGAGTCTCTTTAATTAGAGGTCTTTATATAGTGAAGAACGAGAGATGATAGAGTTAGACAAGTGATCATGCTAAACGTAGAACATGAAAATTTTCTTTCAAAAACTCATATGTTTTTAATTGTGGATTTTTCTTCCCATAAGATCAATGCATTAGGAATAAATCATAATTGCAATAAGTAAGGTCGTACGATTTGAAAGGTTACTTAGCCTCTAGCGCAAGATCGTTTAAAAGTTGCTCGGGGTTGAATAGAGTTCATAGCCAAGGCATAACTTATTGAAGCGGGACGCGAAGATTGGCGATCATCCAAAAAGGCCCTAACAAGGCATGAGGAGCTCTATTCTTGCTAAAGATCCAAGATGATGTGAAGTATCATTATTCCTAAATCAATATGAAGGATCGAGACACACGACGAAAAGCAATTACTCCCCTAAAGATCATGGAGAAAGTCTATCCAAAAAGATCCTTACAAGGTATGAGGATAAATATATCCAAGTCCGAAAAGGAGGCGGATCGTTGTATATCAAAATCCAAAGTAAAGATTGAAGAAAAATGATGAAGTCGTGGTCCAAATATGAAGAATCTCTCAAAAAAGTCAAGTGAAGAAATTCCAAATATGAGAAGAGAAGACCATAATTTCAAGAACGTCTTTCCAAGATTTGAAGTATGAAGTACATGCCAAATATCGGTCCGAGAAAGGTCTCAAATTGTGAAACGAGTTATGCCAAGATATGAACTTAAGGAGATACACGAGAAGCCGTTTTAAAAGATTTTGTCCTTCGGCTAACTATGGATTAAATCATGCTACTATGCTTTCGGACTAATAACTACTCAAATAAGTTAATATGAATCACTTGTGATCCATGACAAATAGTTAAAAAATGCTAGAAACCCATTTCCTTTTATAATAACTAGGATTGCGGGGAGAAAAAGTAATACACAATTTGGACATATGAGTAGTGTTAGCATTGTGACTTGTACCAACAATGATCTCGTTTTTGCACTTAGCATGGAATGTATGACAATCAAGGATGACGAAGTTTATTCTAAGAGACATTTACTTGTTTCTATTCTTTGACCCTAAAAGTCACTTTTCGTGATGAAAATCATACATTATGTCTTTACACATCTTCGTAGTATGTTGCAAGTCTTTTACTTTTTAATAAAGGTTAATAAAATTAAACTTTGGTGATGCTTAGATACTTTATTCTAGCATTGCGTGAGGGCACGGCAATGGCTTAGTATGGGGGAGTGATGAGATGGCATTTATACATGATCTCATCGTTCTTTTCGTGCTTTTAATGCATAAAAATGTCATAAAATACCATATCTATGCTTGTGTTTGTTTACTTGTGTATTTTAGGTATGGATATCGTGAAAACGACAAAAGATCACAAAATACAAGGAAAAACGGACACGAGAAACGAAGCCGTACAAAGAACCGGGCCCTAGATCATGATTTATCCAACATTTATCCTTGAAGACTTGAAGATGTGCAAGTTTGATCCTCAATAAATGAAGAAATGACACTTAAAACCCTTGTATATTGATAATTACAAGTTTGGTCCTTTAAGTTTGTCAAAATTACACAAATGGTCCTTCAACTTTGAAGAAATGGCAAGTTTAGTCCCTCAACAATTCTAAATTGCCAATTATGGTCCCTCATGGAGTTAAAGTTGTATTGAAGACCTTTGAATATCAACAATGTTCACATTCAGCCCTTGAAATATGTAAAAGTTCCATAAATAACCCTTGATTCCTTTTTTCCAAAGTTTAGTGCCAAAACTGCCAAGTTGTGAAAGTTAAAAACAAAGGAATACGTTTGTTTGGACAAATAAACTTGTTATTCACTCTTTTCCAAAACTCAAGGACCAAAACTGCCAAATCCCAAAGTTCAAATCCTTGAAAAAGCGGGTAACACTTACTGTAGCAATTTTTACCAGCCAAGAACACTTTTTTTTTACCCAGGATTAAAAGGAAGGAAAACAAAGGGGAAAACAAAATTGGCTATACCCACGTGTGATTCACATCACCTCAATCACATCCCACACCAAAAACCTTAAATCCCACTACCAGAATGATACCCCCATCCCCACTCACAATACGACACCTGGCATTTGATCATGACCTGGCAAAATCAATGGCCTAAATTCATTCCTTGGTCACTAAGCACCCAACAAACGTCCAGGATTCTCCCAAACCAGCTGGCAACACACCTAGAAGATTCTGCAAGGATAGAATAGGAAATTTAGTTGCTAGGGTTTGTGAATAGTGCTAGCATGGGCATTTGCCTCTAAAAGGAGACCTCAACATGTGAGAGTCCCTTTGTTCCAGTTTTAGGCTATCAATCTTTGTAATTACTTTTTAAATTAATAAAATTTGAATTTCTTAAAATTTTGAATTCTCTTTTGTGATTGATTAAAAGTTGGTGTTAGAATAGCCTAAATCTGAGTTCCATTTGATTGTTAAGACCTTCCTTAATCTTGTGGTTAAGACACGTCTTGGTTTTGCAGGTTTTCAAGGTTCAAAAACCTTGAAATCCTAGTTTCTGATTTTTGGTTATCATTGTGTACTAACCCTTAGTCATAAGCCTTGAGCTCCTTCAAGCTTGTTGACACCAAGCCTGGTAAGAGTTCTAAGCCTTTGGTTGAGTTGTTTGCTGTTTTGTGTTGAAGACATATCATAATCAAAGCCTTGTTCTACTTTGAACATCAGCAGGCTTTGATCTTCTTCTTTGAAGTACCGTGGTCTTGTTCTAGTTGTTGAACAAGGTCCAAGGAGCATAGCTGGCCCTCCTAGGATGTTGTGGAGGGCAGGTATAATCTCTTGATTAAGTTTCCTCTAAAAATTTCATGTTACTGCCTGTTTTGGATTTGGTGCTTTGATTTTGAGTTCTTGTGTTTAAGTTGGTGATTTTTGAGTTTGATTCTGTTAGTTGCTACCTAGGAAGTGTTTTTGATCATTAAAATTAGTAGGTTATTAGTAAAAATCACAAGTTTCTTTGTTAAGTAGTTGATTAAGGGGTGTTTGGATTAACTGCATGATTTGGATTTGTGGTTTGCTAAGAGGTGGTTTTGTGTTTGCAAGTGTTATTATCTGTTATTTGGTTGCTATTGTTCATCTGTTTGCAGGTTTTGCGGTTTGAAACTCATTGATTCATAAAAAGGGGTATAAAATCTTGGTTACTTGGTAAAATTGGCTAGGATTTTGAGGACACCTAGATCTAAGCTTAGGCTAGGGCTAACAAGTGCTAAACCTTAGTTAATTACACTAGGAGAAGAGATTTGACTGCTTGAAATTGGATCTAGTGTCAAATAGATCAGCAAACTTGTCTGCATATTGTTCATGTTCTTATCAGTAACTGTTTATGCTTTGATCTTGTTGTTTACTTTGATTCAGTGTTTGTTATAAGTTGATTTGTGCTTATTCATAGTTAATATAGCTTGTGTATGCATCCTGTTAAGTTTGGTTGGCTTATTCTTGCTAAATCTGCTTATTAAGTGCATAACTGCTTATTTCCATGTCTGTGCATGATCTGGTGACTGTTTGATCATTTGTGGCTTATTGTGTGAACCAAATTTGGATTTTCTTGTTGCTATTGACTCCTTGTGATTCACTGATCTCAAGGGTGCCCTTGTTTCCAATTGAATCCAACTATAACTCTCTAAAAAGCTTAGTCAAATAGTCAAAGCAGTGGGAACTCCTTTCCCCTGCTGGTTACCACTGCTAGTGTTAAATTGGTGTCAGCTTATCAATAAGCTATAATAGCTTATTTTAACTAGCAACAACATGTATTTTGAAATAGATGCTCATTATTTGACCCATTTGTTCATACTGGAGCATTTGGTGGGTTGACTTTAGGGTTTGACTAGAAAACCAACTTAATTGACTTTTTCATAAGTGCTTATTGGCTTATTCTGGCTTATTGGTTTTGCTTATTGGAATTTTGTTGATTGTTTTGGCTTATTGAGTCCATTTGTGATCTTTTTCAAGTTGAATCAAGTCCTGAGGTGCCTTATTTCTCAAAAACGACTATTTTGTCTTTTAGTGAAATAATATTTTGCTTATTTCTAGCTTATTGAGTGTGCTTTTTCAAAATTTCTTTTTACAGATCTCATAAGCATCCCAAAAGAAGGTTGTGTGTCAAATTAGAGCTTATGGCATTAGCTTATTGCTTAATGGGCTAAAAAGCCCAATAAGAATAAGCTGTTTGCTTATTAAGCTGTGATAAGCTCACATTCAGCTTTTGGGCCTTTAGAGTTTTGTGTTTAGAATCAAATTTTGAGTCAGATAGGGCTTTTCCAAGTCAATTGGGCCAAGTTTGACTTTTTGGGCTAAAAAGCCCATTAAGGTTGACTGTTTTTGGTTTTGGCCCATTTGAGGGCCCAATAGGGGTATTCTGGTCATTTCACTTTGATTTTCTGTTTATTTAGGTTAAAATAAACTAGTTTGCAAGTTTTTAGAATTTTTTATAATTTTTAGATTTTTAATAATATTTTAATATTATTTTATTATTATTTTTCAAATTTCACATTTTCCAACTTTTTACATTTTTCTTAGCTTAAATACATTAAAATAGGAATTTAGCAATTTTTAGAATAATTTTATAACTTTTAGATTAATATTTATAATTATTTTAAGTTTTAATAGTTTTTAAATCATTTTAAATAGTTTTTATTAGTTTAAACATTTCTAAAAATATTTTTTAATCTTTTTAGGTCATTTTAGAGGTTTACCAATTGAAAAATATTTATTTGGGCTTTTTGATAATTTATTTGATTTTTAGGGCTTTAATTAGCATTTAAAAATTGAATATTTAATTATTTAAAAGGTTTGAAAGAGTTTTGATCATTTGTAAACTCTTAGTTTATTTATTTTGATTTTTGGTGAATTTTTGGTAATTTTTAGAATTAATTTTTATTTTTGTAGTTTTTACGGTTTTACGTTTTGTCGTCGTAGTAATTATTTTCACGTCTTGGTCATCTTCTTTTCTCATCCATTCTTAAACCAATCATTAATCACAAACATTTAACATCTTAGTCACACACATATACCTCCTTGGAAAACGAATTTGGAACATCATAAGGGTCATTAGTGCTTGATTTTCCTAAATCATCACTCGATACTTACCGCTTTTACGCTCCTTTTCCTAAAGGACGTATTTTTACCACAACCATCATCCTCAGACTCATTGTTGCACATGTCTGATGAATCGGGTGTGGTATTGCTATCAACCGTTTCCATCATACATGTATCAGTAGTGGCTTCGGGTAGCTCACAATGCTCATGAATATTACCAAACACATTACATTCCTCTTTTGTGTACCTTATCGATTGGCTCGGTATCAAAGATAGGACCGTTGTCATCTTCAGTGACATTGAGAACTTCTTCAACATTTGCCATGTACGAGTAATGTGCTTCAAGTTCTTGGTCGGAGGCTTTATCATCAGTATCATCAAGCATTACTCCTTCCTCAGCCGACAATTTAACCCCAGCTTCCATCTTCTTGCATAGCAACATCTTTTCCTTATGATAACCAGAATCCCTAACCCGTTTCGGCTTCCTACATTCCTTTGCCATATGCCCATAACCTTGACAATTAAAGCACTGAATCCTACTTTGCTGAACCACTTGAGTTCCAACAGTTTCCCTATTCCCAGCAACAGTAGCAATCCTCTAAGTATCATACTTAGCATTTTGTCGATCATACCGTGCAGAATCCTCAACATGTGTTGGATGACGTAGATCATACCTAGGAGGACTTTCATCATGTCGACGTGTGTCATACCTTGGAGGACTCTCTACATATCAGTTCCGTGTGTTAGTTGATGTTCGAAGATTGTTTTTGGTGGGTTTGAAGATTTTCATGTAAGTCTTCATAATGAAAACAATTTATTGGTTCATCTCCCTATCCTTCTGAGCTTGTTCTTCAGCACTGTCCTCTTCAGATGATGGCTGTGATGATGGTGATGGTGCTCTTGGTTCTTTGCCTCGTGATCTTGTGGGAGCTGAAGACTAGGTTGAAGTGGAGTATCTTGGGGAGGATGATTGAATGGAGTATGACTTTGGAGCACGAGAGCGATGATCTTGAACGTGTAGACTAGTAGACACCAAATCAAGTGGATTAGTAATCTTTGGTACCCGTTCAGCTCGAATTTCATTTGCCTCATTCTGTAATTGTTTCAAGATGTCAAAGAGCGTGTGATAGTTGACCTCGTCCAACTTATTTTGTTGTTTCACCAAAGTTACAAATCGTGTCCACTCTGGTTGAAGTTGTTGTAGAAATTGCACATTGACTTGCAAGGTGGAGACTTCCAAGTTATTTCTTGTCAGGTCATTCATCATCTTATAGAATATTGAATAATATGAATCAATTGATTCCCCATCCAATGAAGTAAATTTACCAAAGTTCCAAAACAAGTTGGTTTTGACATCTTGTTTGTTTAGTGATTCTTCTTGTTGTAGACGTTCAATTGTAAACCACATCTCTTTAGCAGTAGAGCATGCATCAACCGTTGAGTAAATATCATCCCTAATCCCCTTTAAAATCAGATAGATTCCTCTCTCTTCGTCAATCCAAGCACGGTTCTCTTTCGAATTATTCTCATAGGTTTCCTTAATAGTTTGCTCAACAGCACCTGGCGTCGTGTTGATTGTTGAAGTTGCAGGAATGGTGATTGTAGTGTGAGTATAGGGTCCGTCTATGATGCAATGGCGAAGAACATCACCTTTGGGTCTTTTGTCAAGATATCAAAGAAAACATGATTGTCATTGTGCATATCGACCGGACACAAGCATTGGTGGTCTCTCTTTGTTACCCGCCACCATGATGTTGTTATTATTAACACGATACTCAATAGTAGAATCCATCTCGAAAATGAAATGTTGAATTGAATAGGATCTTAAGTATATGTTTTTGTGAGTAGGTTGTGGTTGATATTCCGAGAAACTTTGTGAAAAACCCTAAACAATGTCTTCGTAAGAAACCAAAAATTCTTAGACCAAAAAACTCGCGAAATTTTCAAAATCATGTTTTTGAAAATTTTATAACACAAAAATTCGGAATATGTTACTGTGTTAGATGTCAGAATAAGTGATGCTTGAAACAAATTCGGAATATGGTCTTCAATCTTAAAAGTCGGATTAATGTCCTTGTTAGAAGTCGGAATGGAGAACCTATTCAGATGTCGGAATAATTTCCTTTTCAGAAGTCGAAATGAAGTTCCTGTTCAGATGTCGGAATAATTTCCTTATCAGAAGTCGGAATGAAGTTCTTGTTCAGATGTCGGAATAATATTTTTTTCAGAAGTCGGAATATCTGGATCTTCCTGATTGAAAGTCGGAATCTAAATGTGTAGCAAAAGTCAGAATCCAAAAAGTAGCAAAAGTCGGAATTAATTTTCTAAAAGGATATCGGAATCGGTATTCTGAAAGGATGTCGGAATACTTAAACACTCCAAAAGTCGGAATTCAGTCCAAATGAAGGTTAAAAGTCAAAATCAGGAATTTGGAGGGAAATAATGTCGGAATAAGGGAATAAGGATGAAATGTCGGAATAATAAACCCTATGATTCCAAAATCATTCACTTCACAAGAACTTGATATTTCAGACTTTTTACCCAATAATCAAGCCAAAACTACCAATTTCGTCGTGAAAATTACCAAAATCAATATCACAAATTCCTACCACAACTATGTAAGCAATTTGTATGAAGATTTAGAGCTCGAAAAACACAAAACTTTTTGAGGCGAGATGATTTGATGATAAAATCACACGAATCAAAAATAATAACCACAAACCAAACACGAATCTACCCCATGGCGGTTGATACCAATTGTTGTCCCTAATTATATAATGATAGATTAAGAAATAAAGATGAAATGAGAAGATATCTAAAGAGAGAAAGAAGAGAGAGAAAGTAGAGAGAAGTGTGTGAAACTTAGGGAGGATTAGATTGAGAAAATGAGAATAGCTAACCCTTCCTAACATGCTAGGAATGGCTTATATATTATTGTTAGTTTGATTGATTTGGATTGTTTGTTTATGATTAGTAGATGTTTATTGATTAGTTTGATTTAATCTTGTGGTTGATTTTGATTAGTTTTGTCTAGATTCGTAGCTTCTTGTTCCCCGTATTCTTCGTGATTTCTGTTTCCAGGATTATTCCGAACCAAGCTGTTTATTTCGGATAAAAGTGGTGTTGTGATTGTTCCGAACCAAAGAAACATTCCGGATCAACAACTTCTTCCGAATCAAAGGGTGTTCATTCGGAACATCCATTATTCCGGATAAAGGAGTTCATTCGGAACATCCATTATTCCGGATAAAGGAGTTCATTCGGAAAATCCAAGTTATTCCAAATAAAGGTATTCATTCGGAACATTCCGAACGAAGGTCTTGAGGATTTGTTCCGATTAAGCAACATTTCGAATCAAGCTATTTGTTCCGAATCAAAGGTGTTCATTCGGAATAGTGAATATTCCGGATAAGTGACATATTTCCGGATGAACCATTATTCCGAGTGAAGCAAACATTCCGGATCAAGGGTTTTGGTAAATATTCCGAGTGAAGAACAATTATTCCGAACGAAGGTGACATTCCGAACGAATGATTATTCCGAACGAAGGTTTATTCCGGATGAGCTGTCTTCATGTTATTTTAAGTTTTTGTTTTTAATTTTTAATTTTTAAGCTTTACTTTTCCCGCCTTTTTCCTTAGTTGCGTTTTAAGTTTGCCTTAGGATAGTTTTAAGTTTGCATCATTTACTTTAAGCGCCTTTTAATTTCTCGTCACGCTTTTAAATTCTTGTCATTTATTTTAAATTAGATTTAGATTTACTTTAAAGTTTTTGCACCTTTAATTTTACTACAACGACACAACTATTTGTTTCACCAAAGACAACTGAGTCGCATAGTTAACCAGTTATCAATTCGATTAGACCAGAACAACGAACAATTTTCCAAACTAAAATCCAGTTATCAGCGACTCAGTCGTTCTTGGTGGAAAATAAAAAGGTTTGATTATCTGTTTTAAGCTAAAAATGAAAGTGTCGTTGAGTAAAAATGAAAGCTTGAAAATATTAAAAACTAAAAATGAAGACTTTAAATTAAAAAGTAAATGATTAAAAATTATAATAATGTAAACTTAAAATACAAAAATAAAACAAGACAAGTTAGAATAATGCTAAATAAAAAGGCGGGAAAAATAAAGTTTGAATTAAAAACAGGGAATTACAAAACCTTATCCGGAATAATTCTTTTGATGACTATCCGGAATGTTAAAATTCTGAGGCTTATCCGGAATAATTACAACTCCCCTTATCCGGAATAAAAGTCAAGTTACTTATCCGGAATGCCAAACGAAACCTTATCCGGAATATCCAACGAACCCTTATCCGGAATTCGACTAAAACACCTGGGCTTATCCGGAATCTGAAGATGCGAACACTGTCCGGAATGTTTTCCGGGTGCTTATCCGGAATAACTCGAAAATACCTTTATCCAGAATAACTCGATACCCTTATCCGGAATAATTGGAAAACCCACTATCCGGAATATGTTCCGGATACTTATCCCGGAAAAGGAAATAAAGGGCTTATCCGGAATGTTGTCTCCGACTGCTTATCCGGGAAAAACTATTATGAAGCTTATCAGGAATCTTTGGGTGGTGACTGTTATTCGGAAAATTGGGGTTTTAAGGGAACCCGGAATACACCAACATTAAGAAATTAGGCAAATCTAAAATAAGCACTTAACAAAACTTAAACCAAAAAGATTTTTAAGAAAAACTAATAAGCCACAATTTAAAAACTATTAAAACACTAAATAAGCTAAATATCAAAAAGCACTTTTTATAAAAACTTAAACTTATTAAAAACAACTTATTTTTAAGAACTATTAAAAATTAAGATTAAGAAAATAAGAACTTTTAATCTAAAAACTTATAAAATCACCAATACAATAAGCTCAATCAAATAAGCTAAACAACCATATCATCAACAAAACTAAAATAAACTACATGATTATCAAGATTAAAAAGATTAAGAAAGGTAGAATGAGAATTAAGGAAATAAGCTTGATTTGATTAAAGATTAATATTAAAATATTACAAGATTAAAGTAAAGATTTAATAAGCTTGAAAGAAAAACTAGAGAGAAAATGAAAACACACTTAATAAAACTAAAAATTAACTATAACTAACTAACACCTAACACCCTCCTAATGACATATTAGGAGGGTATATATAGGAGGTGGGGAGGTTAAGTGCTTAAGCTTTCTTCTTTTTTTCTTCTCGTCTCGACTCGACGTCGTCTCGGGATTTGTCGACATAAATTGAACTTGTCTTATAATCTTTTTCTATAACTAGACTTAAGTTCTTCGACTTCATTAAACTTCCGTATCTAGACTTTTTCTTCGATAAATCTTCAGAATAGGCCTTGGACTTCCGTTCTTTTTGCATTCTCGATCTTTTGACTTCGTCTTTTGTCTTTTTCTTCAATAAAAGGCCGTGATAGCCCATGTTTTCTTCCTTTTGCATATTTTTATTCTGAAACACAATAAAAACACAAACCACGCATAATTCCGAATTTTACGACATAAAATACACGTTTTGGTCTTGTTATTAATGGAAATAAGTGGTAAAAGGATAAGTGTTTTCACACTTATTACAGCTCTTGACTCATCTAACTTTATACATATATCATTAATAGGGGGCATGAAAATTCCTGATAAAGGTGGAGGAACTGCCTTCATTCCTTCAGCATACCTATCATTTTCAGGAGTATCAATTGACTCATTAGAACTATCAAAAATCCCCTTTGATAAGTCCTTGTCAGTTAGGGTTAATCCAGGTTGGTCCTCAATATAACCTAGGCCTGTTTTATCATAATATCCTATTTGTGAATTAACCAGCTTACAAAATCCTTTAGAGGATTTTTGCCATTGATTAATCACTTCCCTTTCATTAAAAAGACTGGCTTTTAAAACTTCATTTTCTGCTATTACTTTCACAAGTTGTTTTTCAAAAGCTTTAATTTCCACATATTTTCCCCTCATTTGAAGAGTTAAAATTCTAATTTTCTCTTCATAGTTTTCTTGACCCTTTCTATAAAAAACTATATTTTCCTCTAACCTAGAAACACCTTGTTTAAAAGCAGTTGCTTCTATGGTACATGTGTTTACTTTTTGATACTGTTCATCAAGTTCTATTTTTAGACTATTAAGTTTAAGAACACAGTCTTTGGAACAAGGGTGTACCTCAGTATCTTCATGAGAGAGAGCCATCAGACCAAGCTCTTCTTCTTCTTCCTCTTCAGCCCAGTTAACCACTCCATCTACAGTCATCAATGCTTTGGTTCCTTTGGGACTTCTGCTATCTCCTTTTAGAAAGCTTTTAAAGATTCTTGGACTGGTTCTATAGTTGTCTTGGACTTCTGACTGCTCCTTTCAGCCTTATCTCTATTGCATTCTCTGGCAAAGTGTCCATTTCTTCCACAGTTATAGCATTCAACTTTGGATTTTTCATATCCTAATGGTTCATTAGGATCAACAGTCATATTCCTTCCAGTCTTTTTAAAGAACCTATTGGATCTTCCTGAGATCATAGCAGCTTGCCATTTGAGATCCATCTTTTCAACATCAGCATCATCCATTTGGAACAAGTCATTGAGGGTTAACCTTGGTTTGTTGTCTTGTCCAGCAAAGAATGAGAAGGCATCATTGTCACTAAACAATGGTGAGAATCTTCCGTGTGAATTTTGAGATGTATTCGGACTGTCTTCAATAACTTGAGAGTAAGTACTGCTTGTTAGTCCTCCAGCGGTATTTTGGAAGTAAGTACCGCTACTTAATCCACTAGCGGTATTTTGGAAGTAAGTACCGCTGCTTGATCCACCAATGGTATTTTGAGAGTAAAGACTGTTGTTTCCTTCTGACATAAAAGCCAAGTTAAACTTTGTTGTTGCTGGTGCTGCTTTGGTCACTTCAATGCCTTTAACATCCATCTCATACACTCTAAGATTGTTATAGAGATGATCAAAAGGAGTTGTATCAAGATCATACCTAGTGATGAAGTGCATGGCCATTGCTTTCCATTGTTGTGGAACACTTATTAAGAATTTTAGATTGGCTTCTTCATTAGGAATTATTAGTCCATAAATTGCTAATTGAATGAGCAATTTACTGAACATTCAATAACCACTATTGATTCCTTCAGTACTGTAAATTGAGAAGTTATCAAATTCTTGTTTCTAAACAATCTTCTTCATCTTCTTAGACTTGTCATTGCCTCCAAATATAAGTTTGATGGCATCCCACGTAGCCTTTGCATCCTTGTAGTGATGAAAGCTAGGTAGAATATCTTCTTAAAGTGTCATAGCTAAAGCAGTTCTGGCCTTTCTTTCTCTGATCTCTGCTTGTACCTGTTCAGTAGTGACAGCAGGTAAAGCATAACATGTACCATCAGGTAACCAATGCAACTTCTTAGGAGTATTCTCATTCTTGATAACCTGCCACAAAGTATGATATGTATGGTTCAAGTAATGTTCCATCTGCATTGCCCATGTCTCATAGTTATCACTTTTGAGAACAGGGAGTTGGATAGCAGAGAGAGTATGGGAAGGAGGTTTAGTTGTAGAAGTAACTCATTATCTACGGCTTGTACACCTTGTGGAGGTGCAGGATGCACAACCTGAGGTTGTCCCTGTGGTATGGGATCAGGATCTGGAATATCTTCCAAGTGAGGGTCATCACCGGGTTGAGACATTGATTTTGTTGTGAGTGGGGATTTAGGTTTGCGTTCTTCTTATTCAGAGTTTCTCAACAAGCTCTGATACCACTTGTTGATCCCTTTGAATGGATCTATATTCTGTTAAGAATTAGTATAATAATTTGTAATCAGACTAGAACACTTTGAGAACTCTTACTCAACCAAATAAGTTATGCGGAATCTAACTTATAAAGCAAAGAAGAACAGAATTACTTTTAACTATTCCATTCTCTATTAATCGAATTTGAATGAGGTACTTACAATGTCATCGTACCTATGTTCTTTTTATAGAGTAAGGAACCCTAGAAACTTTAGAATATTCTATAAAGATAAGTATATCACACATGATATCTTATCAATATTCTAAACTATTAAGTATATCACATAAGATATACTCTAACTATAACTATGACATGTCTTTTACAAAGATATATTCGTCCTAATCAATATAGCAATACTTGTACTTACACTAACAGTATTTACTATGTACCGCGTTAACACTAACGGTACTTGCCAACACTAACAATACTTATACTTATACTAACGGTACTTGATACTTTACAAATAATTCCCAACATATAACGATCTTGACCGAAGAGTGTTACAAATTAGCTTCCTCCTTGAAGCCATGAAAGGGTTACAAGATGAGACTAAAGTAGTCGAAATAAAGTTATACCACTTTCTCTAGCTTTGTCTTGCATTTGATGCAATTCTCCCTCTTGAGATGTCGAATTCAAAGGTTCCATTGAAGTTCGATGAAACTAAAGGTAAGGATTACTTATCGATCAAGCAATTAAAGAAAGTAATTGTGTTTGTTGTTATCGAAAGAACAATACGGGGTTTTACAATTCGTGGAGAAACCGAAAAATAAATTCGCGGGATTTTACAAACCACCTAATAAACCGTAAATGTTCTTGATTCCTTGAAAATGAAGAAAAGTTGATTAAATCACCTAAATATTTGTTCTTGAGAAACCAAAAATTCCTAGAGATGGGCTAGGACTTGATTGTAGCTTTGACCAAAAAACAAACGAAACCCTTAGGGTGTTTGTTTGTTTCGATCGGCCAAAGAGAAATAGAGGAAAAGAATGTGGTGTAAAAATTATGAGGTAAAGGGTTTGTTTATATAGGCTTTAAAACTTGAAGCCCAAGTAAACAAAGTTACCCTTTGCAAATTTGGTAACAGATAATCTCGGAATAATTGATGAAGATTTTGGGAAAATCAAACACAGATTTCGGAATATAGCTTCTTGAAGGATTTTGGAATCAGTAACTTCGGAATATGGACTGATGATTTCGGAATCCAATGTGATAATGTCAGAATCAAAGAATTCGAAATACAAACAATTCAGAATCCACACTACCTCAAGCTTTCTGATTACTCGAATTCGGAATCCAAAGACCCTTAGGATTTCGGAATACAAAATCCGTAATCCAAAAAATTCAAAGATTTCGGAATGTGCCTTATAGAAGACTTCGGAATATCTTCTTGAATGATTTCGAAATGTATGTAATGTTATGATTCCGAATTTAATACACACGAAGGTTTCACAATATTGATTCTGAAATCTTGTACTTAAAAGATTTCAGAATATCGAAATCCTGAATAAGTGACTTCAGATTTCGGAATATAGAAATCCTGAATAAGTGACTTCAGATTTCGGATTTAAGAAGATTCCGGATTCTTACTTAAGGATTTCGGATTTAATGGAATCCGGATTCTATACTCAAAAGAATTCGGAATATGCATGTTTTAAATATCTCGGAAAGACTGAACCTAATGATTTCGGATTCCGTTTGTACATTATCCCGGAATTTTGTAGCCTAAGATTTCGGATTATGACATTATTAAGATTCCGGAATGCTCTACAAATGGATTCCGGATTCTATTTCAAAAAAAAATCGGATTATGATTCCGGAATACCTATCACTTAAGAATCCGGAATCCTATCACTTAAGATTCCGGAATAATTTATAATAGAATCCGGAATGATACTTAAACAATCCGAAATGCGGCCAAGATTCCGAAATTAAATGTAGATCGACCCAAAAACGTGTTTTTCGCGTGTTTACTCTAAAATCAAGCCAAAAATCCAAACTTTTTGTGTTTTTTACCAAAACAAATACCCTAAATCACAACCACATCTATGTAGATGATTTCTAGGAAGGTCAAACGACAAAAAGCACACAAAAAAAGTCGATCGAGTGATTTTGGACAAAACCTACAAAAATCAAGAAAAAAACACAAAAGCAAAGCAATCATCCCATGGCTCTTGATACCAATTGTAGGTCTACGTAATCTTTGGAATATACTATTGATTGAATGATTAAGAAATAGAGAGAGAGATGAAGAACTGGAGAGATAAAGTAGAGAGAGGTTGGAGAGAATAATGAAAGGTTAGATTAGAAGTGTGTGAAATGTGAGAACTAACCCCTCCTAACATGCTAGGAGGGGGTATATATAGCCCACCCTACATGTGGGCTTTGTGGGTTATACTATTACATACTAAATCACGAGCCCATACTAGATGTATCTCGTTGGAGCGATCGATCCTTCCTAAATACGTAAGAACGTATTTCCAACAAACCGATTCAATTTTAAACCTACCCAATTTTATTAGATCTACATCAAGATTAAAAGTTTTTGGCAAGAATGCATGTTATTGCCATAGAAACATAAATTAAAGAGATTTTAAGCGGATCTAGCGTGTTCATTCTGTGTGTTACCCATGAATGTCATACGATGGCTCATGATGCCACTGTTAGGATTTTGAATACTAGTTATACGTATACACAATGGAATGGATCTAGTATGACAAAAATAATTAAGCACATAATAAAAACAATTTAAAACCAACCTTTATTATTAATTAAATCAATAATGTGCCTTGATCTTGATCTTGAACTTAACGATTAAATAATCGTCTCTATCGTTTCCTCACACCACACTTCAAACGAACAATCACTACGATGCTAGTAGTAACTTCACTTCTCAAACAAACTTGTGTATTATATTGTAACCAGAAACCCTAGATCCAGAACCCTAAGTGGGATTACGTAAGGATCCGTTTAAGAACGTTACAAGATACTTGTAAAAAATCACCAATAACACTAATTAGGGTTTGGTTTGTGTCGAACCAAGCAAGGGACAAAAACAAGACTAAAACCTTGATACGAGTATCAAGGGTTTAGTATTAGGCTTTGAAACTTTACAAGGGAGTACCATAAGGTAATCGATCTTGCAAAGATTTACAACTGAGGTGATTTTTGGATTGTGAGGGTTTTGGCTGATCGAAATCGCTACGGAGAGAGGGACGCAAATAATGAGGGGGTTGGGGGTTATATATTTACCTCCCAGCAACCTCCTTAGTTTTCTTGCTACCCACTTCAAGAAAAGCCCAATAGGGTATTTACTTACCAAATTAGCTTAATCAAAAAATCTTCTAGAACCCTTAAGCGTATATTCGGCTGACTAGGGTATAGGTGTGAGACCCCCAGAATCTGACATGGAACAACTAGGCAACGAGGGGATCACACGTCAAGGTACGAGTAACAATGAGTTATAAATGACACAAAAATAACGCAATATAAGACACATATATTACATCACAATTTATCAGAGTTTAGAAACTTCGGTCCCATAAGTTTTGAAACATAACAAAGTATCATAACATCATAGTTTAAAGTTTTAAGATAACAAAAGATCAGCGGAAGACTTTAACCACGTCATTTATAACATATCACAACACAGATCTTCCCAAGCTGCCAACATCCTGCGGTACCTCGTCCAAGCCCATTAAGCAGTATTACCTGAGATTAAAACATGTAAAACCCGTCAACAAAAAGTTGAGTGATATTCATAGGTTTAGAAAGATAAGTAATGGAACACAATAGAATTTGTAAATCACGTAATGGGGGGGATAACTATGTACATCGTCCATAGTCACAATGAATATTATTGCTATTTACTCTCATGAACCGAAGCTTAACTCGAAGTAAGTTCCTCTAGGGAGTATTCAGCCTAAATACTCAAATATAAACAAATGTAAGTGCGTCAAAGTAAACGGGACGGGGATTGTCAATCCCGATGGATCCACCCACAACATTCGCGCGTAGCGCAAAGCATACGGGACAATTAACGATTCATGATTAATAGAGGAAACTCAAGGCTAACGTCTAAATGCAATAATATCATTAAATTTATCTGGCAGAATAAAATTTTGGATAGCATATAATTTAAAAGATTGTGTTCCAACATGTTAATCTCACCCCGTGTTTTAAAACAATAAACAAGTAGCTAGAGGGGCTATGAACTCACCTTAGCTATAAGGTGGAATCAACACGAAACTGGAGGGCTCAGTAGTAACAACGGAAAGTCAAGCAACGTTAAGTCATCCGAGACCTACGATAATGGGACGCGAAAGTTTAGAAGACACGAAGTAAATGTTTATAAAAACACTTGAAATAAATGAGTACATAACTAAATTATGACACATAAGAAAAACCATGCAAGAGGTACTTCTAGACTCCATCTAAAAGTATACTTTTATTAGATAATGTTTTTGATAAAAACTATCGGCACATACCAAATGTACGGGCTGATTTACCTCGCTTAGACACGTCAAATGTTTATGGTACTAACTGGGAAGCTCACTTAACATCTATAGAAAGACATATAAAAAGCTCGTCAATAGTTTTTACTTCTAAGACTCACTGCCCGACACATCTTCGGGTTACAAAATCCGGACAGATTTACGTTAATTTTTCATACAACCGTTTTAACTTATTTAAACGACTCCGTTTACAAAACCGACACTCGGGTTGTTGGAAATACGTTTTTACGTATTTAGAAAGATTCGGTCACTCCGACAATATATTAAGTAGTAGCTCGTAGTCTAGATATCTTCATTAAACAAACAAAGTCAAGCCTAGCCTACAACATGTGTAGGCTGGCCCAACATTGTAAGCCCAAGCCCATCACAAGGCTTGGGTATATAAACCCTCTCCTTTGATGGAGAGGGTGTGTGTTCCTCATTTTTACACATAGTGAAAAAGTGTTTTTCCTTCACTTTCTCTCTCTAAGTGTGTGTGTTCTCACCATCTCTATCTCTTTCTCTCTCTAAAACATAAGCAAGATTTACATATCCTACAAATGGTATCAAGAGCCATGGGATGATTGTATTGTTCATGTGTTTGTGTTCTTGATTATCTCGCCATTTTTTATCCATTTTCACACGTCCAAATTTTTTTTTTGTGTTTTTTATGGTTTTTTCTTGATACAAATCTTCTACATAGTTGTGGTAGGGATTTGGTATAGTTACTTTGGCTAAAAACACAAAATTTTTGGGTGTTTTGATCATTTTTGGCTTAAAATCACAAATTGGTTGAGTTTTGTCAAAGAAAAGTGGGAATTATTCCGATCAGGTCATCGGAAAAGGGTTTATAGGACATTCCGATCAGTGTAATCGGAATAGGGTTTAGGGATTCCGATTTTGGGTACATTCCGATCAGGTATTCCGATCAGGTATTCCGATTAGCTATTTCGATTAGGTATTCCGATTAGGTATTCCGATTAGGTATTCCGATCAAGGTATTCCGATTTGGTTTATTCCGATTAGGTATTCCGATCAGCATTCAGATAGTCACATTCCGATCAGCATTCCTATAAAGTATTCCGATTGGACATTCCAATCAGCATTCAGATCACTATTCCGATCAGCATTCCGATAACAAATTTTTTCCATAAAAAATTTCGAACCGTGTGTAATTTTGAATTGGAATTTTTGGTTTATCGAGGACATATTTTAGGGGATTTTAACATTGTTTCTCGACTTCAACTCACAACAACAAACACATTTACTTTCTTTCATTGATCGATCAACGTTTGTAAATCTTAACTTATTGAAATGGAGTACACATCTCTTACGGATAAGTCCATCCTCTCGGGTACGGATAATCGTCCACCAATGTTGGTGAAGACTATGTATGAGGAATTGGCTTCCCGAATGGAACTTTATATGTTGAACAAGGAGAATGGACATCTCATTTGGGCATCGGTGCTCAATGGACCATTAGATTATGGTACAGTGACGGAAGGTACAACTACTCGTCCTCGCACAACGGGTGAATTGACTGGAGATATGAAGATTCAAGACAAATGTGATAAGTATGCTACAAACATCATTCTCCAAGCCCTTCCTCCAGATGTCTACAAACTCGTCAGCAAACATAAAGTTGCCAAAGCGTTATGGGATAGAATTCGTGTTCTCATGCAAGGCACCTCGTTAACTAAACAAGAACGAGAGTGTAAGATTTATGATACTTTTGATAAGTTTGCCTATGTGCCAGGGGAGACTCTCAATGATTACTATCTGAGATTTACCCTATTGTTGAATGAGCTCAATATCTATGGCATGACAATTCCGACCTTTCAATTGAACACCAAGTATTTGAACACTCTTCCTTCAGAATGGAAAAAATACGTGACGGATGTTAAATTGGCTAAGGACTTGCATAACACCAATGTGGATCAACTTCAAGCTTTTCTTCAACAACACGAATGCCATGTGATCGAGGCTCGGTTGTCTACACCTCAAGTTCATGATCCACTTGCAGTGTATGCTTCTCAACAAAACATGGCTTATACTTATCAACAACCATCATACTTGCAGCAGCCACCACCACACACCTATCAGCAACCATCTTATCAACCACCAATGATGCCACAGCAAGCATTTCAACAAGGTGTTCATCAACAATCTTTTCCGCAGCAACCACCATATCAGACATCACCATCACAAGCCAACAGTTCTCCAATGGGCTATACTCCTCAGCAAGGATATTTTCCAATAGAAGCACAACCAGCACAAGCTTTCTACTCTAATGAACTTCCACCAATCCAAGCACCGGTCTTTACTCCAAATGATACGCCAGCTGATGTTCTAAACCATCTCACAGCCTACTTGTCAAAACTTGTTGCAACTAGAGGATTTCCACCAACAAACAATCAGCTCCGCACCTCATCAAATCCTCGACAACAAGCCACTGTTCAAGATGGTCAAGTGACGGTGCAACTAATTCAGGGAAGGAAAAATTCATATGGACCTCCTACAAGGACTGGGAACAATCAAGCTGTGAATTCTCAAGGTAGTGGAAATGGGAGTCCTATTGGTCCTAAGAAGGTTGTGACTTGCTACAATTGCCGAGGACAAGGTCATACAGCCGAAAAGGAGGAGGGATGATGCATGGTTTCGTGAGAAGATGTATTTGGTTGATGCTCAGTCTAAGGGGAAGATTTTGGATTCAGAGGAGTTAGCATTTCTTGCAGACCCAGGGGCAGCAGATACTGAAGGCATTGCAGTCGTTTCTACTTCTAATGCAGCTTATCAAGCAGATGATCTTGACGCATATGATTCGGATTGTGATGACATTCACTCTGCCCAAGCTGCTCTCGTTGCTAATCTCTCTCACATCAGTGAGGTACCAACCACATCTAATAATAATGATGATAACCAACATCAAGTTAGGCATGAAAATGACAACCTCGAATAGCATTCGGGAACTAGTAACTCAAATGATGTGGTACCCAATCCTACACATTTGAGTGAACCTCAACCAAATGCTACGACGGGTATAGAATCTTATGCTCAACAGGATTTGGTCATGGTACCTAAACATATTATTGATCAAATGCACATGGCCCTCAGACAATCTGTAGATACGAATTCCACCCTAACTGCTGAGCTTGCGTTGCATAAATAAAAGGTCAAAACTTTTGAAATGGTTCCTCAAACAGAGAAAATAACATGTTCTGAATTTGACCAATTTCGTTTTGAAAAGATTGAACACTTGAAAGAAATAGAATCATTAAAAGCTAATCTTTCCAATGAATTAAAAGCAAAAGAGTCGGTTGTCAATGATTTTCAGAAACTTAAAATGGATTTCGAAACTCTCGAGTCTAAAAAGTTTGAATCGGAAATTAATGCTACCAAACTTCTTAAATTCAAAGAACAACAGCTTTTAAAACAATACGCTTCCACAGCAAAGGTTCATCTTTTAACTAAATCATTTAAAGAACTCGAACTTAAGCGTCTTCAAGATTTACCACCTAATCCCGGTTATGCAAAACAAGCTCAGGAATATATTCCCGGTCTTTATGATATGACTATAATTGGCAAATCGAAAGAAGCACCTTTTGTTCGTAGTACTGAGGAGACACAGTCACTTGCGGATGAAACTCATTCTAAAATGCTTTCAAAATTCCATACAATTGATTATGATCAACATAACAAAGATCAATTTTTGAAAAAGACACGCATTCACTTACAAAAGGAATTAGCAGAATTAACAGTTCTTGTGCCCCAAAGTTTGTCAAATGAAAACCTTCCTAGTACGTCTCCTACACTTGTCAAAACGGATTTAACTAAGTTAATTCCACCGGTAAGCAAGGCGTCCGTTAACTTAAATGCGGTTCACCAACACTTAGCCGATTTTGACAAGGTCATTTTGGAACTTACGACGGCTTCGGCCATAACGGAAGGTGAATGGAACTTTGAGCACACTAGAGCTGCGTTTCGAGATGAAATTGTTCCGTTTGTAAAGAATGTTAAGGCTTGTCTTAGAAATCTTGATCAAGATTTGCTTTTGGAAATAGAAGAAGCTAGACGTGTTTTCAATGAAATGGATGATGCTTATGAAAACAGTTTACTTGAAATAGAACGGGTTTCACGCCAAAATGATCAGCTTCTGAAGCAAGTGATGTCTCATGATATAGTTTCCGTCTGTGTGAATAAAAGTGTTGATAATGATTCTATTGTGCATAATGTTAAATATGTGGATAATGTGGTAGATAGTACTTGTCACGAATCTGAAGCTGAATTTTTAAAGCTTCAAGATTCATATTCTTCGCTTTCAAAACGTTTTGATGAGATTCAGACACATTGTATTTCGCTTGAATGCAAGCAACAATTTATTCAAGAAATCTTTGAAACGTCATTCAAAGGTGTTAATATCGATGATGCAAACTTTGAAAAGAATTTTCGACTGAATTTACAATCAAAACAGCGTCAGCCAAGTGACAAAGTTGCTAACTCTTTGCCGATAGAAATAGAGAAATCTAAGGAGCTTAACTCTGTGAACGTACTTGAGGCCGCTGAGAATTTTAAACTTGATCTAGATAATCGAGTTTCCAAGATTTTGTCCAAAGTTGATAACTTAAAACAGAAAGATACACGACTCTTTGATTCAGTAAAGCCCGTATGTGCTAATACCACTGCACAGAATCAATCCTTGATTGAACAATTGAATCGAAAGTCGGTGGAAATATCTGATTTGAGGGAACAAATTTGTGATAAAAATCTGGTCTTGGCTGAGTTAAAGGAAACACTTCGTACTCTAAAAGGTAAGAATGTAGTGGATAACGCAGCCACTGTCTCAGCATCGTCTTCTAGTGCAATCAAAAGGAACCTTATAGCCGTCACACCACTTAACAAGGGCCCTAGGACTAAACCATCTCAAACTTTGGTCACTAAAGATAAGGCGGAATCAAAACCAGCTTCTAATATTCCCGTGTTGCCTTCTACAGGAGTAAGCACCACTACTAAGGCTCAAATATCTAAGCTTAAAAGAAACAAGAAGAATGATAGGATCTTGCCCCCATCTAGTAGTCAAGTGAAGAAGAAAGTAGAAGCCCATCCTAGGAATGTTATTTCTGTTTTGAATAAAAAGAATCATGTAGCTAAACCTAAAGGCTCTGCGGTTGTGCAGCGTTCTAAGCCTACTGTGAATTCTAATTTGAAATGTTAGAATTGCAATGAATGTATGTTTTCTAGTCATCATGATTCTTGCCTTATTGACCATGTGAATGAGATGCATGCCCGGAAAAATGGATTAGAATGGAAACCGACTGTGAAAGTGTTAACCCAAGTTGGTTGGATGTGGCGCCCCACTGGTAGAACTTTCACTATAGTAGGAAATACGTGCCCTTTGACTAGGATCACTCCCACTGAAGTGAAGAAAGCGTGCCCTTTAACTAGGAGTACCAAGGCTACCAAAACACAAGTGTGTCCTTTAACTAGGAACACTGACACTACTGTAGGAACAAAGTGCCCTTTAACTAGGTCTACTCCCACTGTAGTGCCCGCGGATAATCCAAAACCTAAGAAAGTTGGAACTGTAAAACCTGTAAGTGCTAAAACTCAGATTAGAAAACGCAAGAAATCTAAGGGTCATAAACATGTTAGCAATTCTGATAATCTTATATATGTATCTGCTAACACTCAGGAACCAATAGTTTCCAATGCATTGTCTACTGTTGTTATTGAAAACAGGTGGTCCAAATTGTTCTCTGGTATTTGGACTTTGGTTGCTCCAAGCATATGACCCGAGATCGCTCTCAGCTCAGAAATTTCGTCAGCGAGTTTCTTGGTACGGTTCGATTTGGAAATGATCATATTGCAAAGATAATGGGTTACGGTGAATATCATATTGGGAATGTTATAATTTCAAGAGTGTATTACGTAGAAGGTCTTGGTCACAACTTATTTTCTGTGGGACAATTTTGTGATGCAAACCTAGAAGTTGCTTTTCGAGAGCATACCTGCTTCATTCGTAATTTGGAAGGGGTTGATTTATTGAAAGGTACCCGAGGGAATAATTTGTATACTTTGTCTCTACAAGACATGATGGCCGCTTCTCCCGTATGTCTTCTCTCCAAAGCATCAAAGACTAAGTCATGGTTATGGCATCGACGATTATCTCATCTTAACTTTGACGCTATTAATCACTTGGCGAAAAACGAACTTGTTCGTGGTCTTCCTAAACTATCATTTCACAAGGATCATTTGTGTTCTGCGTGTACAATGGGGAAAAGCACTAAGAAGTCTTACAAACCCAAGACCGAAGACACCAACCAAGAGAAACTTTATCTTTTGCATATGGATCTTTGTGGGCCAATGCGTGTTGAAAGTCTTAGTGGCAAAAAGTACATCCTCGTCATTGTCGATGATTACTCTCGGTTTACATGGGTGAAATTTCTTAAAGAAAAAAATGAGGCACCTAAATTCATCATCGGATTTCTCAAGATGATTCAAGTGCGTCTCAACACTACTGTCCGACACATTCGTACAGATAATGGAACCGAATTTGTGAATCAAATCTTGCGTGATTATTATGAAGAAGTTGGCATATCTCATGAAACATCCGTTGCACGCACTCCACAAAAAAACGGTGTCGTTGAAAGGCGAAAACGCACACTTATGGAAGCTGCTCGAACGATGTTAGTTTACGCAAAGGCTCCATTGTTTTTATGGGCAGAAGTAGTATCTACAGCGGTGTACACCCAAAACCGATCACTAATTCGTAAACGCCATGGTAAAACACCTTATGAGCTTCTCCATGGAAAAGTACCAGATTTATCATATCTTTATGTATTTGGTTCTCTTTGCTATCCAAATAATGATGGTGACAATTTGCGAAAACTTCAACCAAAGGCTGATATTGGTATTTTCATTGGTTACACACCTGCAAAGAAGGCATACCGAATCTACAACCGTAACTCTCGCAAGATCCTCGAAACTATGAATGTTGATTTTGATGAGCTGACAGCGATGGCTTCTGAGCAAAGCATCTCTGAACCCGCACTTCATGAAATGGGACCCAGTAATATTAGTTATGGTCTTGTCCCAAATAACCCTACTTCATCATCATTTACACCACCTTCTAGGACTGAATGGGATACGTTGTTTCAACCGTTCTTTTATGAATTCTTTACTCCTCCCAGTATTGTCGCTCCAGAACCTGAGGTAATAGCTCCGGTAACCGAAGTTGTCGCTCCAGCAACCGAAGCACAATCAGACACATCTGCACCTATTGGTCAAGATATACCTTCAACAAGTAATTCTCAACTAACACATGTTTCAACTACCCATGTCATGCCTATTGATGATCAAGAGGATGATGATGATCACGATTTGGAATTCGCTCAAATGCGTGAACTTCCATTCTTTGGTGTACCAATTCCCGACCCTAATCAAGCCGGGTCGTCCACCTCAGAGGAAGCTCCTTCTACAGTTTACTCCAATCCACGGATTCGTGAACATGACAGCAAGTGGACAAAGGATCATCCTATAGATTCTATTATTGGTGACCCTAATCGTCCGGTATCCACACGAAGTCAGTTACAAGAAAGTGCATTGTTTTGTCACTTTGATGCTTTTCTCACTGAAGTTGAACCTAAGACATGGCAACAAGCTTTTACTCAATCATGTTGGATAGAAGCTATGCAAGAAGAACTTAATGAATTTATACGTCTTGAAGTATGGGAACTTGTCCCATGCCCGGATCAAGTGCAGTTACTCCCTTTGAAATGGGTTTACAAGGTGAAACTCGATGAGTTAGGCGGAATATTGAAGAACAAAGCTCGACTAGTAGCTCGTGGATACAAGCAATTATTGGGCATCGACTTTATGGAATCCTTTGCGCCTGTTGCCCGTTTGGAAGCTATTCGACTATTCCTCGCTTATGCAGCCCATATAAATATGATTGTCTATCAGATGGATGTGAAGACGGCATTTCTTAATGGTGAACTCAAGGAAGAGGTCTATGTTCAACAACCGGATGGTTTTATGAATCCTAATTATCCTAATCATGTGTACAAGCTTAAAAAGGATCTCTATGGGTTGAAGCAAGCTCCTCGCGCATGGTATGATCTATTGTCACAATTCCTTATTACGCAAGGCTTCGCTAAAGGCAAGGTGGATCCCACGCTGTTCATTCAGAAACGAGGTAAAGATATGATTATGGTACAAATATATGTTGATGATATTATATTTGCAGCCTCGACCTAAACCTTATCCGATGAGTTTGGGACACTCATGTCTTCCAAGTTTAAGATGTCAATGATGGGCAAGGTATCATTCTTCTTAGGTCTTCAGATATCTCAGAGTCTCAGAGGCATCTTTATCAATCAATCCAAGTATGCCCTTGAATCAATTAAGAAGTATAAGATGGAATCTTGCGACCCCGTGGATACTCCAATGGTGGAACGAACTAAGCTTGATGCAGATCCACATGGAGTTGCCGTTGATCCGACACTTTATCGTGGAATGATCGGTACTCTTCTGTATATCATAGCTAGTCGACCTGATCTTCAGTTTGCTATATGTATGTGTGCTCGGTATCAAACTAGGCCTACTGAGTTACACTTAGCTACTGTTAAAAGGATCTTTCGATATCTTAAAGGAACCATTAATCGGGGACTTTGGTATTCAAAGGACTCTTTTATTGCACTAATGGCATATGCAGATGCGGATCACGCGGGTTGTCAAGATACAAGGCGTAGCACGAGTGGAACATTGCAACTACTAGGAGATCAATTAATCAGTTAGGCATCGAAAAGGCAGAAAAGCGCTGCAATTTCAAGTACTGAAGCAGAATACATAGCTATGTCCGGTTGCTGTGCTCAAATTCTTTGGATGAGATCGCAATTAACCGACTATGGTCTAGGTTTCAACAAGATTCCGATGTACTGCGACAACAAAAGTGCAATTGCCTTATGCTGCAACAATGTTCAATTCTCAAGGTCGAAGCATATTGACATTCGCTACCATTTCATCAAGGAGCAAGTGGAAAATGGAGTAATAGAGCTTTACTTTGTCCGATCTGAGTATCAATTGGCGGATATTTTCACGAAGGCTTTAGATCGCGCTCGAATTGAATTTTTGGCCGACAAGCTAGGAATGAGAACCTTCTCGCCTGAGACTCTTAAGGAGCTAGCAGATGAAGCGAAAGAATAGTGGTGGTAAAACTATTCTCCGTATCCTTGGTGATCATTTGTATATATTGTTTATATTTTTATCCACAAAAGCAAAATACAAAAATATAAAACCATATAAAAACCATAAAAATTAAAAAATCTAGAAAAATACAAAAATATTTTTACTTTATTTTTCAAAGGCATGTCTTTTGGTACGATAATATTTACGGCCTTAGAAATGTTGATTAATATCGACACGGCGCCATAAATAGAGTTCGTACAAAAGTTGTAAATATTTCATAAAACATGCCTAAATGGCTTGTAGTTATTTCAGACTGCAACCCGGTTTTCACATTAAAGTCAAGTATTTCTTATGAAAGCTTTGGCTCACAACGGGAATTAATTTTCTCGGGCAAGGTTTACTTTAAAACCTTGTAAGGGATCAAGTTTACTTTATAACTTGGTCTAACACAAATATATGTACGTTTTAGTGCATTTATTTGTTAAAACAAGAGAAGTCTTGTTTTTATGAAGCTATCATCTCTACAACCATCGCAATCTACAATTGGTATCTACATACCCGACGATGTGACTACTCAACCGACGACTACAGCTCTTTCAATAGAACACGGGTTAACAATTGAGGGGGAGCAATTGTCAAGCATTCAGAATCTTTGATGCCGAAAGTGCCAAGTTCACAAGTTGGTGTCAAGACAACAATACCAATCGTACATGTGGTGTCAAGAGATGACTTCAGACATGACGAGGCGACCAACATATGCTGACAAGAACCATTTGATCTTATCATATGATGTTCTCATCTATCAGGTCCAACCTTGTCAATTTCTTTTTAATATGGTGAATATGTGATCATGCTACAAATCGATATCATATCTCATACGCTTGATATCATGAAGATAAAACGGACTTGCATTTTTCTTCCCAAAACCTTTGTTAAAACTTCATTAAATCAATTGATATTAAAAACATCTATTGGGTTAATATTTTTAATATGGGGGAGAAAATGTGATTTAATATGGGATATTATCACAAATGGTTTGACTTAATGTGCTGGCTCATCCCGACATGTGTGAAATGTTTTCGAATATCGTGGCATATGTTAAGGGGGAGCAAAACGGATTTGCATATCAAAATGGATTTTCATGGTGACATATACTTACCCGAAACCCATTTATTTCACGACGATGAAGATTGTGGTGACATAAGGATGGTAGGATAGGTTAAGTCCTATGATTCTTCCAGAACCGGAGGAATCTTCCCAATGACATTCCATAGCTAGAAATAGTAGTCCTTAGGAAAGTTGGAGAAAGATTGTGAACGTAGCTGAATGCAGACCAAGTACTTAAGTTAGTACTGGAACAATCACAACAAGGTGCTAGTTATGACGTATTGGTAAGCATTGAAGGGGTTGAAGAATGAAAAAGAATTGTAAAGATAAAGGGTGTAAAGGAAGAAGCCCTCCTTACAACTTTAGGCAGAAACCGGGTCAACACATATGCTATTGAGATCATTTTAATGATTCTCGATATTGAAGACGGACATCATGGACCCAGTGATGCAATGCACAACCCATCCCAGCTAACTCAGATATCTCTCAAAAGGTATTTGTTTTAATCACACGGAGACAACACATTATCTATTGATTTATTCACTCTGAATAAATTGGTATTGAAAAGGTGGCACTCCTCTCCAGCCTCCGATCACTAAAATCCAAAATGCACGATCGAGTCTAGAGCCATTTGAGATCATCAAATATCTCATTAGGACACACTTTCATATTTCCTTGCTTCTTCACACAATGTGAAAAGTAAGAAAGATTTTAAGAGTCCTATGCAAAATCTTCATGATCTTGCCTGAACATCCGAGTAATACGAAAGTATTTACAATGAAGATGGAAATCCTTCTTGAGCGAATATCAAAAAGCTCATGGTAGGTGACTCGTGCGATTCTTTATGAATCAAACTTGTGATAACTGGAAAGCAACAGCTGTTTAATTCTTAACCGAATTTAAACACGTTCCAGGCCTCTACGCAATATCTTAGTGATCTTGCCAGAACACTCAGAGTGATACCTTAGTGTTCACAGTGATGAATGGAAATCCTTCTAGTGTTAACCTCAAACAGCACTTGGTAGGTAACTTGCAAGATTCTATACGAATCAAGCTCGTGACAACTGGAAAGCAACGATGGTGCGGTTCTTAATTGAATTTCACTTGTTCCAGGAACATGAATTGACGGCTTCAAATCATGCGGATATTATTATCCAAATGATTCACTCTTTATGTTCGTAGTCAGCTTTGGACGGTCGAATAAAGAGAACGGGTTTACCCGCGAAATCCTGTCAGGAAGTTACTTAATTGAAACTATCCGTCACGGGTACGATATCTAATATCGTCTAACGGTCTTCACCGACCGGAGGTAAAATGCTACCGATTTAGAATGAAATGTTCAAAGCCATTTCGTTCGTGTCTACTTATGTTGCGGTATTTGAAGACGGTGGCGTTGCGGAATCCAAGAAGAAGTCGTCCCCGCATGCTTATACTTTATGCACTTAATATCTCATCTAATTCAAGAAAGCCTAAAAGTTAAGTCTTCCGCTGTATCGAACTCTGAAGCTTTCAAGAATTACTAAGGTATAAGTATGTGGGACGTGAGGTCAATCACAAGTGATGGATGCACGAGATCAAGGCAAGAGATTAATGCTCAAGATTGATATCAAAGATCACATCAGCATGTTCACCAGAAAAGAAAAAGAAAATAAAGACGAAGACTACGAACTCAAGACAAGCATAGTATGCTAGGTTTATTTTCTTATTGTAACTTGGGTAACGCCCTTGTTTGGAGTGACCTCCCTTAGGGGGAGATTGTTGGAAATACGTTTTTACGTATTTAGAAAGATTCGGTCACTCCGACAATATATTAAGTAGTAGCTCGTAGTCTAGATATCTTCATTAAACAAACAAAGTCAAGCCTAGCCTACAACATGTGTAGGTCGGCCCAACATTGTAAGCCCAAGCCCATCACAAGGCTTGGGTATATAAACTCTCTCCTTTGATGGAGAGGGTGTGTGTTCCTCATTTTTACACATAGTGAAAAAGTGTTTTTCCTTCACTTTCTCTCTCTAAGTGTGTGTGTTCTCACCATATCTCTATCTCTTTCTCTCTCTAAAACATAAGCAAGATTTACATATCCTACACGGGTTTTAAAGTAAACTCGACCTCTAAGGAAAAAACCTCATTATCAGTAGGTTCCACATTTCAAAACTTCAATTTAGAGTCCCCGAGATTCGATCCAAATATCGACAACAATTTTAGATTGTGTCGATACTCGTCTCCCGGTACACGAAAAATCAAACTAACGCCATTTCCAACTCGTTTGGAGTTGGAAGCTCTAATTTATATCAAATCGAAGCTAAGAAAAATATCTACAGCCCTATTTTATTTGTTTAATAATAAAACAAGATTAAGTTACCCAAAACCTTTGATAGGTGTGTAAACACCCATCCTTTTTACCACTTAATTACAATAATAACCGAGCCAAAACATGTATTTTATGTCATTTATGTCGGAATTATGCGTGGTTTTTGTTTTTGTTGTGATTTAGGACGAAAAGGTGAAAAGTGGAGAAAACACGGGCATTCACGGGCTTTTATCGAAGAAAAAGACGAAAGACAAAGTCAAGAAGTCAAGAGTGCAAAAAAAGAACGGAAGTCCAAGACCAATTCTGAAGATTTATCGAAGAAAAAGTCAAAAGACGGGAGTTTACTAAAAGCCGAAGAACTCAAGTCTAATTTATTGAAGAATTACAAGACGAGTTCAAAGGAATCCCGAGACAAAGTCATTAAAGTCCAAGATTTAAGAAGATTAAGAAGACTAAGGACTTAAGCTTGCAATTAAGGAAAAGAGGAAAGAGGGGAGGAAGCTTCCTAAGCACTTCCTAATCCTCCCCTATAAATAGATTAGATTAGATTCATTTGATTTTGGGTTGGCTAGATTGACACTAGTTCTTCCACCATTTTATTTACTTGCACATTTACCTTATTGCACTTTAGTTACCTTGTCTTGCACTTTAATTTCCAAGTAAATTTACTTTTATGTGATTGAATCTTTACTTTTTATTGTCAACCTCTCATCTACCTTTCTTGTTTTGCTTGATCTTTATGTTTATGTGTTTATTATTATGCTTATTTGATTAAAGGTAATGTTTTTATGCTTTTGATTGTTTTGGATTATTGATTTTTATAGCTTATTTGTGTTTATCTTAAAGTTTCTAAAGTTTTTATAAAAGTTATTTTTATATAAAGTTTGTGTTCGTACATCTTTCTCATTTCGTGTTTTCAAAAGTCTTTAAATTGTAGCTTATTAGATTTTTCTTATACGTGTTTGCTTAGGTTTTTAGTCTAGTGCTTATTTGAGTAATAGCTTATTTGTTGTGCTTATTTTGCCTTCTTTCCACGGTATTCCGACCACCCTGGTCGGAAAAGGGTTTCATATTCCGATCATCCTGATCGGAAAGGGGTTTTGATATTCCGACTGAGATTCCGAAGTCACATTCCAATCAAAGGGTGTTGATTGGTATTCCGATTAGGGGTTAGTGACCAGGATTCCAATCCTGATTCCGATCGGTGATTCCGATCTTCATTCCGATTAGGGGTGTTTGTGTTGATATTCTGACAACTTGGGGGTTCAAGTATTCCGATCATCATTCCGATTGTGCCTCATTCCGACAAGGGTGTTTGTTGGATATTCCGACAGGTAGGTTTATTATTCCGATACACATTCCGATAGGGGTGTCTTTGACTTCATTCTGATTGGTGAGTTGTATTCCGATAAGATTCCGACGTCGTCATTCCGATTGGAAGGTAAGTGTGTATTCCGACGAGAATACATTCCGACCACATTCCGATTAGGGGTATTTGGTTGGTTAATCCGACGGTAAGCTTTTATTCCGATAAGGGATTCCGATTAGGGATTCCGACAGGTTTGTTTTTAATATTTTGTTTTGTTTAAATTTTAAGTTTACATTTTAATACTTTGTCAAATTTTAATTTTCGTCACGCTTTAATTTCAAGTCATTTAATCAATTTACTTTTCAAAGTTTTTATATTGCACATTTAAATTTTAATTAGTTTAGATTTAATTAACCGTCATTTACTTTTAAAGTCTTGCACCTTTAGTTTTACTACAACGACACAACTATTTGTTTCACCAAAGAACGACTGAGTCGCATAGTTAACCATTTCTCAATTCGAAGAGACTGGAACAACGATACTTTTTAACTGAATAAAATCTTAGGTATTAAATGGCGCCGCTGCCGGCTCTTTTCGTAAAGATTAATGGTTTTCTGTGAGAGACGCGTTGCTTTTTGGGATCCGTTCACTTGTGAGCGTTATTTTTCTTGCTTAAAAATTTCCAAAAATCCATAAAAATTAAAAATTGTTAAAAATCCATAAAAATAAAAAATTTCAAAAATCCAAAAAGATTTTATTTTTATTGTGTGTATATATTCTCTTTGTGTTTGGTATTGTTTTCTTTTGCCTTTGTAGGTGTATGTGTACTAGATCTTCTAATTATCAAGAGCCCGAGACTCAAGAAGATTTAAGTATGGCAGGTGTGAACAACAACAATAATCCACCGCACCTTAACAATAACAACAATGTTCTTCCACAGCTCCATCTTCGGACAATGGAGGAGCTTTGTCAACCTACCATGTTTGGACGAGGAGGACCGATTGCGCCGATGAAAATCACGGGTCTGGAGTTTTCGTTGAAGCACCACATGATTCAGCAAGTGCAAACAAATCCTTTTCGAAGAATGCCTGATGATGATGCCAACAAACACCTCGACAAATTCATTACAATCACTCAAAGCATAAAGTTGCCCGGTGCCACAATGGATGTTCTACGCCTTCAACTCTTTCCACATACTTTATCACATCACGCTGAGAAATGGTTTGATCGTCTCCCGAAGAATTCCATTCATACTTGGGATGACATGACTCAACGCTTTTTGTCGCGCTACTTTCCATCATCCATGGTCACGAGCCTTCGCAATCAAATCAGCGGTTTCATGCAAGAACCCGATGAATCTCTCTTTGATGCTTGGGAAAGATATAATGTTTTGATTGATCGTTGTCCAAACCACAACTTGCTCCCTGTGACATTAATTGATACTTTCTACAACGGTTTGACTTTTCGAGATCGTGATACGATTAATGCAGCCGCCGGTGGCACATTTATGAAAAGGAGACCCGAGGAGTGTAGAGAGCTTATTGAAAACATGACTACTCACCACAAAAACTGGGATTCCTCCGCTTCTTCTAGGAACAACCTGAGAGTCAATGTTTCTTCTACTTCAGCAAACCCCGACATGACCGAATTCACCCGCATGATGACCGAAATGAATAAAAATATCTTGCTTCTCGCTACAAACCAACAACATCAAGTTAAAGCAGTTGCCAATCCTTGTGAAACATGCGGTGGTCCACACTCATACACTGATTGTCCTTCTACTCAAGGAAATCCGGAAAACGTGTATGCAGCTTATGGTTATTATTCACTGGAAAATTACCAAGCTCGACCTCAAGGGGATAGAAATTTGTTGAGTTACCGGTCAAACAACTACCTTTCACCCGGTTTTTCTCCTCAAAACCAAAACCCCAACAACAACTACACTAGAAGCAACCAAATCCCACCTAGAGCTTCTAATCCTTATCACCCACCCGCTCAACAAAGCCCACCCATCAATCAAGATGTTGAAGCCATAATGAGAACCCAAGGTGAGCAAATCAAGAATCTACAGAGCCAAATTATCAATTTAAAAGGGGATATCACCAAGCAAGGGAATGACATAAGATCCGAGCTTCGAGATAATATCCAATTCTCCTTCAGCAATCAAACGAATGATATAAAGAATATGCTTGCTAGTTTCTTGCCCACAACTCAACCTTCTACTTCGACTTCTCTACCTTCAAACACCGTCACCAATCCGCGAGCGAATGTGAGTGCTATTACTACCCGTAGTGGAGTTACCATAGTAGGACCACCTATTCCACCCCCATCATCTACACCTCCTCCACCACCATTTATGCCTACTCCTCCCACACCTAGTATTAGTACACCATTACCGCCTCCGCCTCGTCATGACAATGTACCCAAGAAGAACCCTTCAACATCTCAACCTTTACCAGCTACACCTACACCTTCCACCTATAAACCCAACATCCCATATCCTTCTCGCTTGGACAAGCCTAACTTGCTCACTAAGAATGACACTCAAGTGTCGAATTATTTGAAGATGATCTCTCAAATGAATTTCAACATTAGCCTTGTTGAAGCCCTTGTCCACATGCCGAAATTTGTCAAAGCATTCAAGGAATTGCTTAACAAGAAGGAGAAGCTGATTGAGCTCGCCAACACACGCTTAAGTGAAAACTGTTCTGCAGTTATTCTTAAAGAACTTCCGGAAAAACTTGGAGATCCCGGTCGTTTTGTGTTGTCTTGCATTTTTAACAAAATCGAAGAATTTACTGCCCTAGCTGATCTTGGGGCCAGTATTAATCTGATGCGTTTAAGTGTTTGGACAGCACTATCATTACCCGACCTTACTCCAACAAAGATGACTCTTGAGCTTGCAAATCGCACTCTCGCTTACCCCGTTGGTATTGCCGAAGATGTGTTCATTAAAGTTTGCACCTTCACTTTTCCGGTCGACTTTGTCGTTGTTGATTATGAAATGGACCCTCGTATTCCTTTAATTCTTGGTCGGCCATTCTTGAGAACCGGACGAGCTTTAGTTGATGTTGCCGAAGGTGAATTAATTTGAAGGGTCGGGAATGAACAACAAGTGTTCAAAATGGGGAAGCTTACAAGCAAATCCTTTAGAAGAGAATCAACGAATATGATTAATGTGCTCGATGATTTTGTCATCTACAACAATCCTCTATTCGAGTCTTGCAATGATAATCTACTGTTTCAAGATGATGTGGATGATTCTCTCTCCAATTTGGAACCTTCACCCATTTATGATTCTCCACCGATCTTTGATGCTTATGATAATGATTCTAGCTCAGATACGGATGATTTTGATGATTTTACTTCCGATTATCCCGACATGCCCACCTATGATGATTTTGATGAGGCCGATACTCTTTCGAGTGATTCTTCACATGATGAAGATCCTCCGCCATCCATTCTTAATCCTACTTTGGATGACTACTCATTTGAGGAAGACTTCTCTACATTTCTCAATACTTACTTCCCTCATGAGAGTGACGCTCCTCCTTTAGATTTTGATGATTATGGTCTTGATCCTACTTTAGATTTGAAGAAAATTCTTTCAAAGGAGAAGCAACCGGACGACACCAACATCCGCAGCACGTATGATTTGACACCTCTTTGTCCACCTTCTGAGGACGAGGTTGTGCATTTTCTTCGCGGATCATCTTCAAATTCTGCTGAGCCTGAGTGCTATTTTCCCCTAAAGGAAAAGGTGTTCGACCCCGGTATCGATATTCTTCAGCCATCTCAGTATCCGTCTGATGAAATAAAAGGAAAGATTTTTGGAACTACTGAAGATATGCTTGCACCACTTCACCCTTGCTTCCACCGTGCTCCGTCTTTGCTTAAGGGAACCTTGCCTACTCTTATTTGGCTTTCCTTGTTCGCCTTAAGCTTGTGCTATTTGATGGACGAAAACTATGTCTTTGATCCCGATGGATATGTTTCATGCTGCTTCCTATGATAATCAAGGTCGAGTCAGGCTCACGACTCGGTGAACAAAAATCAAGCGCTTCTTGGGAGGCAACCCATGTATCTATCTTTTAGCTTTCTTTATCCTAAGTGTAGGGGAGACCCGTTGGTGTTTGCTATTTCCTCTCTTCTTCTATTCAGGGATTCGAGCGCTCAAAGATCCACTCTTGATGATTTTTGACGACCCGTGATTCCGTGTTCCCATCTTCCCGGTTCTATCCTAAACTCTTTTCGATTCACTATTTTATATTTTCTCAATATTAAAATAGGAATCTCTTTAGTTGTCTCTTTCTTAGCAAGATTTAAACAACGTGCACAATGTCCTAAGTGTAGGGGAGTTTACTCCCACATACTTAAACATTGAGGACAATGTTTATATTAAGTGTAGGGGGACTTCTATCGAAGTTAAGTGGCCTTTTCCTTGTATTTGTCCTCATTTTAACCGGAAAATCAATTTTTCGACATTTTTCAAAATTTTTGATCTATTTTGGCCTATTAGTTTTTCCCTTTGTATAGTTATTTTCTTTCTTTGCTAGAATAAATGTTTAATAAAGTGGTTTTAATTTTCAAACGTTGTGAATTTTTTGACTCAACCCGATTTTACTTATCGAAGTTTACTCTAGCTAGTATCCTTAACGTGTTTAAGTCAAGTTTTGCTAGGCTTTTATATAGGGAGCTATAAAACGCGAAAGTCTTAACTCTCACGAGTTAAGAACAAGAACTTTTCGCAAGTTCCTATAATTGATCCTAGAGAGTTGTTTATCAAGGGAACTTTAAAATGCGATTTCTAAACTTGAAAAAGTCTAAGAGTTTGCAAGATCCTATAGATGACTCGAAACCCCAAAACTTTGATTTAATAGGCTAAGCATCCACGAGTCTCATTCCTTGAGATTTGAAACTGTGGAGAACAAGAGATGATAGAGTCAATTATAAGTTTGGTATTCTTTCGTGAATTTATGTGAGTTAATTATAAGCCTATTCTCCCATCGCTTGCTAATAAATTTATCTGCAATAAATAAGGTTGTACGATTTGAAAAGTTACTTAGCTTCTAGCCCAAGATCGTTTAAAAGTTGCTCGGTCTGGATTAGAGTTCATAGCCAAGGCATAACTTATTGAAGCGGGATGCGAAGATTGGCAAGTCTAAAAAGGTCCTAACAAGGCATGAGGGCTACATTTTGTTGCTAAAGATCCAAAGTGATGTGAAGAATTATTTATCGAAAATCAATATGAAGGATCGAGACACACGACGAAAAGCAAAAACTCCCCAAAAGATCATGGAGAAGTCTATCCGAAAAGGCCCTAACAAGGTATGAGGATAAATAGGTTCCAAGTCCAAAAAGGAGGCGGATCGTTGTATATCAAAGTCCCAAATAAAGATTGGAGAAAAATGAAGAAGTCGTGGTCTAAATATGAAGAATCTCTCAAAACTGCAAGTGAAGAAATTCCTATTATGAAGAGAAGACCATTATTTCATGAACGTCTCTCAAGGTTTGAAGTATGAAGTCGCTGCCAAATATCGGACCGAGAAAGGTCTCAAATCGCGAAGCGAGTTATGCCAAGATATGAACTTTATGAGGTCCCGAGAAGCAGTTTTAAAAGATTTTGTCCTTTAGCTAACTATTGATTAAATCGTCCCACTTTATTTTCGGACTTAATAACTATCGAAATAAGTCAAACAATGCATCTTCGTGATCATTCAAGACAAAAATAAAATATAAGAGATACACCTAGGAATAAGGGAGTCTAAGTGAATAATTGGCCCACATGAGTTCGTGTTAGTTTACTAAATTATAATAACAATGATCTCGTTTTTAAGCTTGGTTTGGAGAAAGTGAAAACTTGAGGATGATGATTATTCATGACATTTCCAAAACCCGAAGGTATGTTTTTTATTTCTTTTGTGTATAATTTTCTATCTCTTTAATAAAGGCCAAGGTGGATTGATTGTGATGAAAAATGTAAACATGCTTTGTAACTAATGCATTGCATGAGGACATTGCAATGGTCAAGTGTAGGGGATTTGATAGGTGTGTAAACACCCATCCTTTTTACCACTTAATTACAATAATAACCGAGCCAAAAACGTGTATTTTATGTCATTTATGTCGGAATTATGCGTGGTTTGTGTTTTTGTTGTGATTTAGGACGAAAAGGTGAAAAGTGGAGAAAACACGGGCATTCACGGGCTTTTATCGAAGAAAAAGACGAAAGACGAAGTCAAGAAGTCAAGAGTGCAAAAAAAGAACGGAAGTCCAAGACCAATTCTGAAGATTTGTCGAAGAAAAAGTCAAAAGACGGAAGTTGCCGAAGAACTCAAGTCTAATTTATTGAAGAATTACAAGACGAGTTCAAAGAAATCCCGAGACAAAGTCATTAAAGTCCAAGATTTAAGAAGATTAAGAAGACTAAGGACTTAAGCTTGAAATTAAGGAAAAGAGGATAGAGGGGAGGAAGCTTCCTAAGCACTTCCTAATCCTCCCCTATAAATAGATTAGATTAGATTCATTTCATTTTGGGTTGGCTAGAGTGACACTAGTTCTTCCACCATTTTATTTACTTGCACATTTACTTTATTGCACTTTAATTACCTTGTCTTGCACTTTAATTTCCAAGTAAGTTTACTTTTATGTGATTGAATCTTTACTTTTTATTGTCAATCTCTCATCTACCTTTCTTGTTTTGCTTGATCTTTATGTTTATGTGTTTATTATTATGCTTATTTGATTAAAGGTAATGTTTTTATGCTTTTGATTGTTTTGGATTATTGATTTTTATAGCTTATTTGTGTTTATCTTAAAGTTTCTAAAGTTTTTATAAAAGTTATTTTTATATAAAGTTTGTGTTCGTACATCTTTCTCATTTCGTGTTTTCAAAAGTCTTTAAATTGTAGCTTATTAGCTTTTTCTTATACGTGTTTGCTTAGGTTTTTAGTCTAGTGCTTATTTGAGTAATAGCTTATTTGTTGTGCTTATTTTTTCTTCTTTCCACGGTATTCCGACCACCCTGGTCGGAAAAGGGTTTCATATTCCGATCATCCTGATCGGAAAGGGGTTTTGATATTCCGACTGAGATTCCGAAGTCACATTCTGATCAAAGGGTGTTGATTGGTATTCCGATTAGGGGTTAGTGACCAGGATTCCAATCCTGATTCCGATCGGTGATTCCGATCTTCATTCCGATTAGGGGTGTTTGTGTTGATATTCCGACAGCTTGGGGGTTCAAGTATTCCGATCATCATTCCGATTGTGCCTCATTCCGACAAGGGTGCTTGTTGGATATTCCGACAGGTAGGTTTATTATTCCGATACACATTCCGATAGGGGTGTCTTTGACTTCATTCTGATTGGTGAGTTTTATTCCGATAAGATTCCGACGTCGTCATTCCAATTGGAAGGTAAGGATGTATTCCGACGAGAATACATTCCGACCACATTCCGATTAGGGGTATTTGGTTGGTTATTCCGATGGTAAGCTTTTATTCCGATAAGGAATTCCGATTAGGGATTCCGACAGGTTTGTTTTTAATATTTTGTTTTGTTTAAATTTTAAGTTTACATTTTAATACTTTGTCAAATCTTAATTTTCGTCACGCTTTAATTTCAAGTCATTTAATCAATTCACTTTTCAAAGTTTTTATATTGCACATTTAAATTTTAATTAGTTTAGATTTAATTAACCGTCATTTACTTTTAAAGTCTTGCACCTTTAATTTTACTACAACGACACAACTATTTGTTTCACCAAAGAACGATTGAGTCGCATAGTTAACCATTTCTCAATTCGAAGAGACTGGAACAACGATACTTTTTAACTGAATAAAATCTTAGGTATTAACCTTCCTCAACTTTTTGCCTAAAATTGGCACTTTAAAAATCATGTCAAATGATGTTTTCAACAAAATCTAATCAATTTCCCACTCATAAAATCATCCTAATATCATCTTTAAACATCCTAAACCCTTGCATGCATCAAAATCAAAACTTTAGACTTTTAAACATCAAAACCATGAAATTTAACCATGATCATGCTAAAAACAATGATCAAACATCATCCCCACCAAGAAATCACCAAAACTTGAAAACTTGTTGCATGTACAAAATTCTTGTACCATTAGAATCACCTTACAAAAATAGGAAGTGGTCTAATTTTAGTTTAGCTTAATTCATCTTGGATGATGAAGAAATTTGAAGGTTTTTGGGGGTTGATCTCACGGCAAGGAGGGAGGGGGGTGATGTTTGTGTTTTTTTTATTTGTTTAATATGTGTTAGTGGAAGTGAAATGTTTATTTTATGTATGGTTAGTTAAGTGGAGGACTAAAAATGTCACTTTGGAAACTTTAGGACCACAAAACAAATACTGTTAAAAAGTGGGAAATGACTATTAGTCAAATTTACAAATATTTACGGGGTTCGGGTTTCGTAAAAATACTTTCTCAAAAGTTAAAACGCACCCAAATAAGATAATATGGACTCCCGACTCGACTTAACGCGACATTTAAAGAAAACATCGAAAACATCGAACATTGAAACAATCGACAGTAAAAATATGAAATACAAGAATTTATTACTGTGCCCGTTATCAGTCTAGACTTAATAAAATGTAAAGATAAATATCTTTAAGTCGAAAGATTTTGTTAGAAATACGTTTTAACGTATATTAGAAGTATCGGTCGCTCCACAATATGATTTATGTTGTAATAGCTCGTAGTTAGTAATTAGTTGTTATTTGCTTATTAACTTAAGTAAGAACCGGTCCATGGGCTTGTCATGGACCGGCCCAAGCCCAATGTTTAGCTTGGACTATAAATACCCCTTTCCACTAAGGAAAGGGGTTGGTTGTTGTTTCATTCACATTTCATAGTAATAAAATCTTCCACATATTTCTCTCACTTTCTCTCTCTAGTTTCTCTCACTAGAAAAACATCAACCCACTTCATAGATTCATAGGTTATCAATTTCTACATTTGGTATCAAGAGCTATGGGGTGATTTAAGGTAAGGATTGTGTTGCTTTTTTAGTTTTTGAATCTATTAGTGATCTTTAGGAAAAATCAATCTTGAATCTTGTTGTTTTTGGTGTTTTTGTTATTGGGATTGATTGATAAGGATTGGGCAAAAAGACGCTCTTGAAGCTACTATTGAGTAGAAAGTGAAAGACTCCGTTGAATCCCTAATGCCTAAACTGCGTGATGATTTGAAGACGCTTGCTGCTGACAACTTGATGATCAAGTCATCCAATCCTTCAGAAGCCGCCTACAAGATCGCATATGACTTGACGGATTTTGAACTGAAGAAGATCCTTAAGGCTCGAATGAAGGAACTTGGTTCGTTTGATAAATCGAGGAAACAACGGGCTCTCTTCAAATCCCTGAATGACGCTATCATGGAGGATGATAGGTTGTTCAAGACGTTTGGAAGTGTGGTACCCTACCACATTCTCCCTGAAGAAGAACGGGAAGAGAGTGAGGAAGACGAGGGTACTGGTGGAGAGGACGAAGAAGAAGAAGAAGAAGATAAGAATGAGGAGGAGGATGAGGATGAGAATGATGAGGATGATGAGGACGATAGTGATAATGATGATGAAGATGAGGATGAGGATGAGGATGATGATGATGAGGATGGAGATGATGATAATGATGGTAATGATGGTGGTGATGGTCACCAGGAGAGTGTCAAGGGGAGCAATGCGGATAAAGGTGAACAGAGTGAGAAAGGGGATAAGGGCGCCAGCTCAAAGAAAGTGGTTAAGTCTGGCACCAAGTCAAAGAAGGATGCAGCACCAAAGGAGAAGTCTACATCCACGGAATCCAGACGATCGAAGTGGCGCCATGACGTGAATGCCACTACAGGGTCATCTATTCCTGGTACATTTATCCATAAATCAATACCTGTTACCACTAACCCCGTTAGTTCTTGTGTTGTTACTCCTGTGATTGCAGAATCGGTTACCGAACCAGAAGCTGCACAACACTCACCCGTCCATGACACTGCTGAAATGCCTGAATCTGAACAAGCAGATATTCATGTCTCTACTCCTCTGCAACAAAACCCACAATCTACTATTCCTGAACCAAGCACAAGGAACTGGGAGGACACGTTGGAAATCGACGAGACTGCTCCACCACAGGCTTGGATCATGGCAGCGGCGCAGTATGATCCGATCACCGACGCCGACAAAGAAGTCTTGTACCTTCGTATCCGAAGTCCGATTGACTTATGTGCATTTCTTGCTCATGAGTATAAGACTTCGGTTACTCCATCATTGGTGAAGAAAGTACTGAAGGATAAAAGACTTCGCGCCAAAACCCGGTTGCCCCAAATGGAGTTCGAATATTATGCCGAGGAGATCCTGAAGGCTCTGAATACCGTTCAACGGCCAGGTCTTCATGAATCAGAAAGAGCTCCACCTCCAATGGATCAAGATAATCAGATTGCTCTTGACTTCTTTGTCACCAATGATCTGGTGTATCTACTGAAGGGGTCATCAAAGTACGCAACATCCCTGACATTGCTGAAAGCTGCCAACTGGGGGACAATACCCTTCATCGAGGAAAAGGTAAACCGACTCTGGGTCCCTAAGATAAATCGTAATTATGATATGTATGCTGTCATAGGTGCATCTCATTGGGACGAACGAGTCAGAAGGGCGTACAGGTGTTGCTGCTTAGTCAATTCTGGAAGCTCAGTTAGATCCGATATCCGCATCTCCAGCATTTTAGGGATGAAAACAGAAGCCAAGAATGGCTACTATCATGTGACGGAGATTCGTTTGAAAAGGGAGGATGACAGGGAATACAAAATCCAGCAGGGAGATTTTTCCATCATTCGCCTTGAGGATATTGAAGATATGCTGCTTCTGATGACCAGAGATCAACTCACCCATATTCCTCGTGAAGATCTCATTGCTTTGAATACAGCACTTCGTATGTTCACACGAAGCGTTGTCATCAAGACACGAGTTGAAGATCTTCAGTTGGGAGTCGAAAGCTATCAGAGGAAGCTCAATTTAACCCGTCCTGTGAATCAAGTGTTACCTCAACATGTAGCAAGATGTCCTTATACCGGCATTTCTGTTCCGAATTCCGGCATCTTCTACTTAAACAGTCGAGGTTTGATGAAGTTTATGAGGGTGGGGGAGCTCCACAAGTATAGTGATGGCACTCTTATACAAGTCAGAGACAAGTTGGAGCATCTGAACTCGGGTGGAACTTTGCCAGAAATGACGGAGGATTGGCATCCAGGTTACCGGCAGATGGCAAAGTATGTCATCAAGAAGATCGATCAGAAGCTCCGTGAACGTAGATTGATGAGGAGCTTGGAAAGATTTGTGGGTGGTAGACCATATGGAGTGCACTACAGGACACTGCAACGATCCATCTGAAGGGTCGTACATTTCAGGTCACTCTATATTGGTATTATTTGTGAATATGTATATTTGTGAATAATGTGCTTTAATGGCTTAAGGGGGAGCAATCATTTGTTCTATGGCCAAACATCAATTTCATTTTTACCCAAAGACCGGTTAATCCATTCAATATCCCAAATATTAATGGTTAACATTTTGGATAAGGGGAGAAAATGGGATTAAGGAGATTTAAATGATACTTGGCTAAAATGAAAAAGACTTAAAGATTATCCAACTTAATATGTGTAAAGCACGTGTTAAGGGGGAGCGTTTTTGATGAACAAAACACCTAAGGTACAAAACTTTTGATTTCAATATCACAAGTACTTTAGGTGATTTTCAATGATTTTTCATGGTGGCAATTCCTTCCCAAAACACGCTTAATTCACGACGGATGTGGTGACAAAAGGGTGGTAGGAATAGGTTTAGTCCAATGATTCATCAGAGCCGATGGAATCTTCCCAAGGACAATTCCCTAGTTAGAATTAGAAGTCCTAGGAAAGATGGAGAAAGAATGTGAACGTAGCTGAATGCCGACCAAGTACTTAAGCTAGCACTGGAACAATCACAACAAGGTGCTAGTGATGACGTATTGGTAAGCATTGAAGGGGTTGAAGAATGAAAAAGAAATGTAAAGATAAAGGGTGTAAAGAAAGAAGCCCTCCTTACAACTTTAGGCAGAAACCGGGTCAATACATATGCTATTGAGGTCATTTTTGCTAATGATTCTCGGTATTGAAGAAAGACATCATGGACCCAGTGATGCAATGCACAACCCTTCCCCAGCTAACTCAAATATCTCTCAAAAGGTATTTGTTTTAATCACACGGAGATCAACACGTAATCTACTGGTTTATTCACTCCGAATAGACTGGTATTGAAAAGGTGGCACTCCTCTCCAGCCATCGCTCACTAAATCAAAACGCACAATCGAGTCTAGAGCCAAGAGATCATCAAAAGTCTCATTAGGACACTTTCCATTTATTCCTTGCTTTCTCACACACTGTGAAAAGTAAGAGATTTTCATGAGTCCTACGCAGTATTCCTGTAATATTGCCAGAACATCCGAGTAATACGCAAGTATTACAATGAAGATGGAAATCCTGCTTGAGCCAACATCAAACAAGCTCATGGTAGGTTACACGTGCGGTTCTTTTAGAACCAATCTTGTGAAAAACTGGAAGGTAACAGTGGTTTAATTCTTAATTGAACTTAAACTCGTTCCAGGCCTCTTCGCATTATCATATGATCTTGCCAGAACACTCAGAGTGACTCTTTATTGACCACAATGACGAGTGGAAATCTTTCTAGTGTCAACATCAAACAGCACTTGGTAGGTAACGCGCAAGATTCTTTATGAATTGAGCTCGTGACAACTGGAAAGCAACGATGGTGAAAATCTTAATTGAAATTCACTTGTTCCAGGTTTCATGAATTGACGGCTTTTAATCACAAGGATAATTTATCCAAGTGATTCACTCTTTATGTTCGCAGTCAGCTTTGGACGGTCGAATAAAGAGAACGGGTTCACCCGCGAAATCCTGTCAGGAAGTTACTTAATTGAAACTATCCGTCACGGGTACGATATCTAATATCGTCCAACGGTCTTCACCGACCGGAGGTAAAATGCTACCGAATTAGAATAAAATGTTCAAAGCCATTTTATTCGTGTCATTGCTGTGTACCTGTTAAAGACGGTGGCGTTGCTGTGTACCTGATGAAGACGGTGGCGTTGCTGTGTACCAGTGAAGACGGTGGTGTTGCGGTGTACCTGTAAAAGTCGTTCCCACATGCTTATGTCTTTTGCAACAAAGTTCAGCAAAAATTCAAGAAAGTACAAGATAAAGTCTTCCGCTGTACCAAACTCTGAAGCTTTCGAGAATTCAACAAAAAGACGTAAGTGTGTGGAACATGAAGTCACGAGGAGGCAAAGTTCACAAGAAAGGCAAAGATCGCACGTGAAAGGCCAAAGAACAATGCTCTCAAGTCAAAGCCAAAAAGATCAAATCAACATATTCACAACAAAAGAAAGAAAAGAAGAAAAGACTACGAGCTAAAGAACGAAGACTTAGTATAGTATGCTAGGTTTAGAACTTTGTAACGTGGAGTGACCTCCCTTAGGGGGAGATTGTTAGAAATACGTTTTAACGTATATTAGAAGTATCGGTCGCTCCACAATATGATTTATGTTGTAATAGCTCGTAGTTAGTAATTAGTTGTTATTTGCTTATTAACTTAAGTAAGAACCGGTCCATGGGCTTGTCATGGACCGGCCCAAGCCCAATGTTTAGCTTGGACTATAAATACCCCTTTCCACTAAGGAAAGGGGTTGGTTGTTGTTTCATTCACATTTCATAGTAATAAAATCTTCCACATATTTCTCTCACTTTCTCTCTCTAGTTTCTCTCACTAGAAAAACATCAACCCACTTCATAGATTCATAGGTTATCAATTTCTACAGATTTAGCCCTCGGTTCTCGTTCCGTTGATTCAAGTAAACGTTTGTAAAAATGCACGTGGGTGATTTTAAATCAAAATATTTGATTTAAATAAATATGGAATTATAAAATAAAAGAAATTTATTATTTCGAATAAGTACCAACAATGATTAAAATAATGAATACGAGTAAAATAATTACCAGGAAAAATACGAGATCTCACAGTCTTCCCCTTTAAAGGAACTCTGGTCCCTCAGAGTTTAACTGGAGATGGAAGAAGAAGACGAGAACAGATGGGGATACTTAGCCTTGAACTGGTCTTCACTTTCCCAAGTGAACTCAGCACCCCGATGTGAATCCCAACGAACTTTAACGATAGGAATCCAACTATGTTTCAGCTTCTTGACTTGGCGATCCACGATCTCTATTGGTTCTTCAATGAAGTACATTTTCTCGTCCACCCTTATTTCTTATAACGGTATCTGAACATCTGATTCGGCTAAACATTTCTTAAGATTGGAAACATGGAATACATCGTGAACACAACTTAACTCCTGGGGTAACTTCAGTCGATAGGCTACCAAACCAATACGCTCGACGATCTCGAATGGTCCTACAAAACGTGGCGCAAGTTTTCCTCTTTTACCAAACCTCACAATACCCTTCCATGGAGATACTCGTAACAGCACACGGTCTCCGACTTGAAACTCAAGAGGTCTGCGTCTTTTGTCTGCGTAACTCTTCTGACGACTTCTACCAGTTTTCAGTCTTTCCCTAATCTGTACAATCTTGTCGGCAGCTTCTAAAACTAGTTCAGGCCCTATCAGTTGACTTTCACCTACTTCGTTCCATATCACTAGCGATCTGCACTTGCGTCCGTACAAAGCCTCGAATGGTGAACACTTGACACTTTTATGATAACTATTGTTATAGGAAAATTCGACCAAAGGTATATGAGTGTCCCAGCTACCACCAAAATCCATAACACATGCTCGCATCATGTCTTCCAGAGTCTGAATAGTGCGTTCACTTTGTCCATCTGTTTCTGGGTGATATGTTGTACTCATTAATACTTGCGTACCCAACGCCTTTTGAAGTGCTTTCCAGAATTGAGATGCAAGATGACCATCCCTATCAGAAATAATCGATATTGGCACTCCGTGCTTTGCAACAATCTCATTGATGTAGATTCGATCCAATCTATCAGTTTTATAATCCTCACGGATAGGAAGGAAGTGAGCAGATTTGGTTAATCTATCAACAATTACCCAAATTGCATCAAAACCACCACTGCTTCTAAGCAGCTTTGTGACTAACTCCATTGTAATCTTTTCCCATTTCCATTCTGGGACTTCAGGTTGTTGTAAAAGACCTGAGGGTTTCTAATGTACTGCTTTAATCTTTAAACAAGTCAGACACTTGTTAACGTATTCTGCTATGTCCTTTTTCATACCTGGCCACCAGTAAATATCCCTTAAATCGTAGTACATCTTATCTGCACCAGGGTGAATCGAATATCTTGAAGCGTGAGCTTCGTCCATTATTACCTTTCTTCATCCTCCAACTAATGGAATCCATAATCGTCCAACAAAGTAAATTGTTCCATCTTCTTTCCTTTCAAACTGAGCATCTAATCCTCGCAGCAATTCTGCTGGAGCCTTAAAGTCCTTTGCAGCTTCTTGCTGTGCTTCTAAAATCTTAGCCTTGAGGCTAGATTGAATGGTTATGCTCATAGCACGCACTCTCCTAGGTTTAAGTCTTTCCTTTCGACTTAGAGCATCAGCTACAACATTAGCCTTTCCTGGGTGATACTTAATTTCACATTCATAGTCGCTAAGAAGTTCTAACCAACGTCTTTGTCGCATGTTCAAGTCCTTTTGGTTAAAGATATACTGGAGACTCTTATGATCAGTGTATATCACACTTTTCGTCCCATAAAGATAATGTCTCCATATTTTCAAGGCAAATACTACTGCACCTAACTCCAAATCGTGAGTAGTATAGTTCTATTCATGGATTTTAAGTTGTCTGGAGGCATAAGCAATCACTTTTCCTCGCTGCATTAAGACACAACCGTAACCTTGATGGGATGCATCACAATAAACAACAGAATCGTCCGGTTCATCAGGAAGTGTTAACACTGGGGCATTACATAATTTGTCCTTTAATAAGCAAAAGGCTTGCTCTTGCTCTTCATTCCAAATGTATTCCTTGTTCTTTTGGGTAAGCATGGTTAAAGGCTTAGCAATTTTGGAGAAGTTTTCAATGAATCTGTGATAATATTCGGCTAATCCGAGAAATGAACGGACCTCGGTAGGCGATCTAGGAGATTTCCAATTCTTAACTGCTTCAACTTTACTAGGATCCACGTGTATACCATCCTGATTTACCACGTGTCCTAAAAACTGAACCTCTTTCAACCAAAATTCACACTTAGAAAATTTGGCATACAACTTTTCTTTCTCTAGAAGACTTAAGATTGTTCTAAGATGATTTTCATGATCTTTTTCTGATTTCGAGTAAATGAGGACGTCGTCAATAAAGACTATGACAAACTTATCAAGGTAGGGTTTGCAGACACGGTTCATTAGATCCATAAAAAATGCAGGAGCATTGGTCAGACCGAATGGCATAACGGTAAATTCAAAGTGACCATAACGGGTTCTAAATGCGGTTTTGGAGATGTCACTTTCATGCACTCTTAACTGATGATAACCTGAACGAAGATCTATCTTGGAAAAGCAGCACGCACCTTGCAATTGGTCAAATAAGTCGTCTATACGAGGGAGAGGGTAACGATTTTTGATTGTCAGCTTATTCAATTCCCTGTAGTCTATACACATTCTCATTGCACCATCCTTTTTCTTAACAAAGAGCACAGGCGCTCCCCACGGCGAATGACTCGGTCTGATGAAACCTTTATCTTGTAATTCCTTAAGCTGATTCGATAATTCATTCATCTCGGACGGGGCTAGACGATAAGGCGATTTGGCAACACGCAGTGCACCCGGAATAAGATCGATACGAAATTCAACTTCACGCACAGGAGGTAATCCCGACAAGTCGTCTGGGAAAACTCTAGGAAATTCACAAACGATACGAATGTCATCAAGCTTTTTATGATCAGCCTTGATAGAAAGAAGAGAATTCGGATTGTCATCCGGATTCTCACCGCGAAGTTCTAAGATTTTACCCGAAGAAAGAGGAATACGCAAGATTTGCTCATAACAAACAATGACAGCACGATGAGACGCTAACCAATCCATACCAACAATAACATCAAAACTGCCGAGACGCGTCGGTAGAAGATCAATTAAAAACAAATGACCAAGCAAATCAAGGGTACAGCCACGCAAGACTGTATTGGTACTAACAACATTACCGTCTGCTAATTCTACTTCATACTAGTGTCTAAAGCAGAAGGAGTAATATCAATGAAAGGAGTGAAAGCAGAAGACACGAAACTCTTCTCAGCACCGGAATCGAATAAAACACTAACATAATGATCGTTAAGAACATACGTACCCGCGACCACCTGAGGATTCTGCTGAGCGTTATTTCCCACATGATACACTCTGCCTCGAGCTCTATTGTTCTGCGAATCCTTAGCCTTTGGACACCTATTCTGGAAATGACCTTTTTCACCACAGTTGTAGCACGAATTGCAGTATCCATCCCTATGACCAACCTTTTTACAAATTGCACACTTAGGAGGACACACACCAACATGATTCCAGCTACACTGATCATACTTAGGCAGATTCCCAGTATAATCTCGTTTTCCAGCAGGATTAGCAGGAGTAATAGGAGCAGCAAGAATAACAGGAGTATCAGGAACAGCAGGAACAGCAGGAGCGGTTGCGTACATGGTTGTTGTCTCTTGTCTCTTGTTGTCTTGTTGGTTATTGTTCCTGTTGGAGTTTCTATTGTTACCTTGGTTGTTGTTTCGGTTATTGCCCTGATTATTCGCTTGATTGTTTCCTTTATTATCCTCCCATTTTCGTTTGTTATCAGCATCTAACTTAGCAGCTTTACCTTACACATACTGCTCGACCAATTCACGAGCCATGTTTACGGCTTCATGTAGGGAAGAGGGTTTTGATGAAGTAATGTGTCCTTTAATCCTTTCAGGAAAGCCCTTGACATACCTTTTTATTTTCTTCTTCTCATCTGGAACCAGTTCAGGTCACATTAAGGCCAACTCATGAAACCTATTAGTGTAGGATTCAATATCATCATTCTTCATTTGTAAGTTCCATAGCTCGTGTTCCATCTGAGCTATCTAAGTCTCAGGGCAGTACTCAATAGTCATCATTGTTTTGAACTCGCTCCAAGGGATTTGGTTTGCATTATCAAGACCTAAAGTTTTAATATTTCCATTCCACCAGGTGAGTATTATACCTTCCAAAGTACTAGTAGCATAAATTACCTTATCCTCTTCAGCACACTTGCAAGTTCCAAATACTTGCTCCATCTTTTCAAACCATCGTGTCAAACCAACGACACCTTCGGTCCCTTTGAAGTAGTGGGGTTTTCCAGACATGAAGGTCTTGTGTGAACATCCTTTTGTGCTTGAAGAACCTTCAGTTTTAGTTTGAGTCTCTCGGCTCTTTTCGTATTCAGCAACAACTTTCTTTACCCTTTTTGCAATAACTCTCCCCATAGTAGCCCAGCGGGATCTCCTGGGTCCATCAGCTCTATGAATTCTGGTAGGCGGCATGTTTCTGTCAACAACACAATACAAAATTCAGTGTGAACTTGTATAAGTATGCTATTTCAAGATTCAAGAAATTGGAGAAAATAGAATAAGAAGAGATTTTAGGTATGCATAACTGATTGTCAACAAGGAATACAACACTAAGGAGTGGAATATATATAATATTAAGCAAGAGGGGTTTGGAAGGAGGTAATACGTATCGCAATGAAACCAATGTAATATTTCAAATGAAATCAAGGTATGAAATATTATATAAATAATTAAGGTAAACGATAAGGATTAGAGAGTTACCCGCGCGGATATTGAACAACATTGGCAGATTCTGTGTTTTACACTTGTAAAGCATGAAATATCTTGATATTTAGTTATAGACCAAGTTTTGAAAATGACGCAGTTCTCTATAACCATCGCTCTGATACCAATCTGTGAGACCCCTAGAATCTGACATGGAACAACTAGGCAACGTGGGGATCACACGTCAAGGTACGAGTAACAATGAGTTATAAATGACACAAAAATGACGCAATACAAGACACATATATTATATCACAATTTATCAGAGTTTAGAAACTTCGGTCCCATAAGTTTTGAAACATAACAAAGTATCATAACATCATAGTTTAAAGTTTTAAGATAACAAAAGATCAGCGGAAGACTTTAACCACGTCATTTATAACAAAAGCATAACATATCACAACACATATCTTTCCAAGCTGCCAACATCCTGCGGTACCTCGTCCAAGCCCATTAAGCAGTATTACCTGAGATTAAAACATGTAAAACCCGTCAACAAAAAGTTGAGTGATATTCATAGGTTTAGAAAGATAAGTAATGGAACACAATAGAATTTGTAAATCACGTAATGGGGGGGATAACTATGTACATCGTCCATAGTCACGATGAATATTATTGCTATTTAGTCTCATGAACCGAAGCTTAACTCGAAGTAAGTTCCTCTAGGGAGTATTCAGCCTAAATACTCAAATATAAATAAATGTAAGTGCGTCAAAGTAAACGGGATGGGGATTGTCAATCCCGATGGATCCACCCACAACATTCGCACTTAGCGCAAAGCATACGGGACAATTAACGATTCATGATAAATAGAGGAAACTCAAGGCTAACGTCTATATGCAATAATATCATTAAATTTATCTGGCAGAATAAAATTCTGGATAGCATACAATTTAAAAGATTGTGTTCCAACATGTTAATCTCACCCCGTGTTTTAAAACAATAAACAAGTAGCTAGAGGGGCTATGAACTCACCTTAGCTATAAGGTGGAATCAACACGAAACTAGAGGGCTCAGTAGTAACAACGGAAAGTCAAGCAACGTTAAGTCATCCGAGACCTACGATAACGGGACGTGAAAGTTTAGAAGACACGAAGTAAATGTTTATAAAAACACTTGAAATAAATGAGTACATAACTAAATTATGACACATAAGAAAAACCATGCAAGAGGTACTTCTAGACTCCATCTAAAAGTATACTTTTATTAGATAATGTTTTCGATAAAAACTGTCGGCACATACCAAATGTACGGGCTGATTTACCTCGCTTAGACACGTCAAATGTTTATGGTACTAACTGAGAAGCTCACTTAACATCTATAGAAAGACATATAAAAAGCTCGTCAAAAGTTTTTACTTCTAAGACTCACTGCCCGACACATCTTCGGGTTACAAAATCCGGACAGATTTACGTTAATTTTTCATACAACCGTTTTAACTTATTTAAACGACTCCGTTTACAAAACCGACACTCGGGTTTTAAAGTAAACTCAACCTCTAAGGCAAACACCTCATTATCAGTAGGTTACACATTTCAAAACTTCAATTTAGAGTCCCCGAGATTCGATCCAAATATCGACAACAATTTTAGATTGTGTCGATACTCGTCTCCCGGTACACGAAAAATCAAACTAACGCCATTTCCAACTCGTTTGGAGTTGGAAGCTCTAATTTATATCAAATCGAAGCTAAGAAAAATATCTACAGCCCTATCTTTTTGTTTAATAATAAAACAAGATTTAGTTACCCAAAACCTTCCTCAACTTTTGTCTAAAATTGGCACTTTAAAAATCATGTCAAATGATGTTTTCAACAAAATCTAATCAATTTCCCACTCATAAAATCATCCTAATATCATCTTTAAACATCCTAAACCCTTGCATGCATCAAAATCAAAAGATCAAAATCAAAACTTTATACTTTTAAACATCAAAACCATGGAATTTAACCATGATCATGCTAAAAACAATGATCAAACATCATCCCCACCAAGAAATCACCAAAACTTGAAAACTTGTTGCATGTACAAAATTCTTGTATCATTAGAATCACCTTACAAAAATAGGAAGTTGTCTAATTTTAGTTTAGCTTAATTAATCTTGGATGATGAAGAAATTTGAGGGTTTTTGGGGGTTGATCTCACGGAAAGGAGGGAGGGGGTGATGATGTTTGTGTTTTTTTTTATTTGTCTAATATGTGTTAGTGGAAGTGAAATGTTTATTTTATGTATGGTTAGTTAAGTGGAGGACTAAACATGTCACTTTGGAAACTTTAGGACCACAAAATAAATACTTTGTTAAAAAGTGGGAAATGACTATTAGTCAAATTTACAAATAATTACGGGGTTCGGGTTTCGTAAAAATACTTTCTCAAAAGTTAAAACGCACCCAAATAAGATAATATGGACTCCCGACTCGACTTAACGCGACATTTAAAGAAAACATCGAAAACATCGAACATTGAAACAATCGACAGTAAAAATATGAAATACAAGAATTTATTACTGTGCCCGTTATCAGTCTAGACTTAATAAAATGTAAAGATAAATATCTTTAAGTCGAAAGATTTAGCCCTCGGTTATCGTTCCGTTGATTCAGGTAAACGTTTGTAAAAATGCACGTGGGTGATTTTAAATCAAAATATTTGATTTAAATAAATAGGGAATTATAAAATAAAAGAAATTTTATAATTTCGAATAAGTACCAACAATGATTAAAATAATGAATACGAGTAAAATAATTACCAGAAAAAATACGAGATCTCCCAATAGGGGGTTTCTAGAATTGAGTTTTAATCCCATAATAATTACGCGCGTATCTTAAATTAATTAAACATGTAACCAATTTAAATGTCGTTAATTAAATAATTAAAGTGAAGTTTATTAAACGTTTAATATAAATAATAAACGTATAATAAAGTGTGTTCTTCGTATTGAGTGTGTGCCCCCGATAGACTCAGTCATTTTTTATGGCTAAACGATCGCATATCCAATAACACACAGAAAAGCCTCCAAATACTTTCGGAAAGGGGCATGATGAGAAACAAGGAAATTTAACTGCAGTTCACTAAATTCATCCGCAGTAGGAGGCGGATGTCTCTTTAATCTCCCAGAAAACCACGAAATTGGAGGATTAAAAACAGACGAATCAACGAAAAAGATTACGGATCTCTCTCTAATCGTAGAGTCTGTTTACATGGTAAGGCTAATGGTTTACTTTTATTTGTGTAGGAAATTATCATTCAAATTTCTTTTTAATACAAGATCAAGCCCAATCTAAAACATTTAAGTCCATCCGCTGAAAACTCACATCCATATTTTTTCCGAACCCGATCAATGTACTAACAATCTGGGTCTACTAATATATACCAAGGCAAGTAATTTAGGTCGTTAATGTCTATTCTAAACTAATATGTTTCAAGTAAGATTTAAGTTTATTTGGATACCAAGGGAATAATCTCCACCTTTCATATCAATTTTAATCCAATGGATAAGATTAAACACAAAATATATTTTCACCCTTTTTTTCAAACATTAATATCTCTTAAACCGTTAATCGTTATGCGAAAAAAAACATACCGTTACGAAGAGCACTTAATTATCTTTCTATAGATATGCTATATGATATACTTTCGACAATTTGTTTTCTATTTTTTTCACGTTTTTGGAAATTATCATATATGATACTAATATCATATATGATGTAACACCAGTATCATATATGACATAACCTATCATATATGATAGAAACCAGTATCATATATGAATGAACACTGTTATCATATATGATGAAACAGTATTATCATATATGATGTTTCACGTAAATTTTAACAAGAAGAAAAAAAACTAAAACTTTTTTCCTTCGAAAGTATATCATAATGCATATTGGTAGAAAGATAATTAAATGCTCGTCGCGTTGATATAAATATTTTCGTAACACTTAACGGTTTAAAATATATTTAAATTTTAAAAAATAGGTAAAAAATAAAATATATTTAATCTCATCCATTATATAAAAATGAGATAGATGGGGATAAGTCCCCTCATATCTATGAAAAAAATGGTATCTAAAATAACTATTCTCTTCAAGTAACGTAAATCTTTCAATCAACCAATCAATAGCGTTATATCTTTGCACATAAGTCGCATAATGCTTAGATTCTGACCATTATATAATAAACTTACAAAAACTTTGAGTTGGTTTATTATACAAACTAGTATTTTCATGGAAACCAAGGGACTAATCCTAGCCAACCATTAGTTGAGACCAGATCTTAGAAAAAATAAAAACGGAGGGACTAAGTTGCAAATAACCAAACCTATTCAGGGAAAAAACGGAGGGACTAAATTGCAAATATTATATTTCTTATATATATATATATATATATATATATATATATATATATATATATATATATATATATATATATATATATATATATATATATATATATATATATATATATATATATATATATATATATATATATATATATATATATATATATATATATATATATGTATATATATAAAGTATATCTGGATATATATAAAGTATATCTAAATATACCTTTTTACCTTTTTTAATGTCATTTTATATCCAGATATAAGGGTCAATTTAATAATTATGATCAAATATATATAAAGTATATCTAGATATATACAAAGTATATCTGGATATATAAAAAGTATCTCTAGATATATATATATATAGTATATATGGATTTATATAAAGTATATATAGATATACCTTTTTAACTTTTTTAATATCACTTTATATCCAGATATAAGGTCAATTAATAATTATGATCAGATATATATAAAGTATATCTAAATATATACAAAATATATCGGGATATATAATACTTCGCTTTTGGCTAGGTATCAAAGTTCAAGTTCGTTATAGTTCCGAATCTTTTCGAATTGAAAACCGGTCTTAAGTGCGACTCAATCGTCTTTTGGTGAATCAAAGGTTTGGTTGATTTGTTTTAATCTAATAACAAGTAATTAAAGTGTCGTTGAGTAAATGGAAGTTAAAAGATTAATATTGAAATGACAAGTAAAATAATGCATAAAACTTAAAGGCGACAATGGAAAAATACTAACTCACTAAATAAAACTAACACTTGGAAAATTTTCAGAAAAATAAAAGGTACTATAAGAAAGTTATATCGAAGGAAACCAAAGCAAGTCAAAAAGGGCACCCGATCGGAATGTGTTCCGATCGGTAGATCGGAATATTGCAAATGTGTGGTAATCGGAATATTTAGACAAAAAGGAGTCAATCGGAAAACAGCCAACAATCTCAATCGGAATACTAGTTGAAGGACAATCGGAATGTGTAAAAATTGTGCCGTCGGAATGCTTTCTAAGTAACCCAATCGGAATACGGACAAAGCGGGTACCAATCGGAATACGGGGAGAACCCTGTCGGAATAAGCACCAATCGGAAAGGTTAAACCCTAATCCGATTGGGCCAATCGGAATAAGGGGTGGTACCGTCGGAATATAAGGACAAATCGGAAAGGGGAGTTTGTTGTTCCTCCTAAAATTGAGGAATTCGGTTAGCAAGCAAATAAGCTATATTTTGGAGCTCATCACAACACTAACCCGAATCAATGCTTAAACCGGATCAAATAAGCACTAGAATCAACTTATCAACCCAAAATCAAGCAACTTTTTAGATCAAATAATAAAAACATAAACTTTTTAATAAAGCTTTTTAATGATAAAAATAAGCTAATCATAAAAGTAAGCCAATAAGCACAAAAGTCTTATAGCTTAATCAAATGAAAACCTATAAAATGATCAAAAGATTAACTTTTTAGCATGAAATCAATTAGAACAACACGGATCACATGATAATCACACCAAAATCAATCTTAAATCAAAGAAAAGTAGAATGAGATTAAGAAATAAAAGCTTAAAATAGAACTTTAATTAATGAAATAAGCATACAAAAGTGTTAATCTTGAAAAATTAAAAGTAAAAGATGAACTAGTGAGAGAAAGTTTAAGACTTTCTCTCTCTAAAAACTAAAAAGTGAAAATTAACTAAAAACTCTAAAAACCCCCCCTCCTAATGACTATTAGGAGGGTATTTATAGGGAAGGAGTGCATGTGTTGCATCTTCTCTCTTGCTTTCTTCACGTTTTCTCGACTCGACTTTAATTCTTCGTCTTTGTCGTCTCGGGATTTGAACTTGTCTTTTTAATTTTCTTCTTCTATTAGACTTAAGTTCTTCGACTTCGTTAAACTTCCGTCTCTTGACTTTTTCTTCGATAAATCTTCAGAATAGGCCTTGGACTTCCGTTCTTTTTGCACTCTTGATCTTTTGACTTCGTCTTTTTCCCGTTTTCTTCAGTAAAAGCCCGTGAAAGCCCGTGTTTTCTTCCTTTTTCATATTTTGGTCCTAAAACACAATAAAAACACAAACCACGCATAATTCCGACTTTCACGACATAAATCACACGTTTTGGTCTTGTTATTATTGGAAATAAGTGGTAAAAGGATAAGTGTTTTCACACTTATTAAATCCCCTACACTTGACCATTGCAATGCCCTCATGCAATGCATTAATTTTAAAGCACGGTTTACATTCTCCATCATAAATAACCCACCTTGGCCTTTATTAAATACTAAACATAAAAGATAGAAATAAGTAAAGAAATTTAAAACTTACATTGGGTTTTGGCGACCATGAACATTTATCATCCTCAAGTTTCACGTTCCCCATACCAAGCTTAAAAACGAGATCATTGTTATTATAAGTTAGCAAACTATCACGAACTCATGTGGGCCAATTATTCACTTAGACTCCCTTATTCCTAGGTGTATCTCTTATATTTTATTTTTGTCTTTAATGATCACGAGGATGCATTGTTTGACTTATTTCGATAGTTATTTAGTCCGAAAATAAGGTGAACGATTTAATCAATAGTTAGCTAAAGGACCAAATCTTTTAAAACTGCTTCTCGGGATATCAGAAAGTTCATATCTTGGCATAACTTGGTTCGCGATTTGAGACCTTTCTCGGGCCGATATTTGGCAGCGACTTCATACTTCGAATCTTCGAGAGACGTTCTTGAAATTATGGTCTTCTCTTCATAATAGGAATTTCTTCACTTGAAGTTTTTGAGAGATTCTTCATATTTGGACCACGACTTCTTCATTTTTCTCCAATCTTTATTTTGGACTTTGATATACAACGATCCGCCTCCTTTTAGGACTTGGATCTATTTATCCTCATACCTTGTTAGGGTCTTTTCGGATAGACTTCTCCATGACTTTTGGGGAGTTCTTGCTTTTCGTCGTGTGTCTCGATCCTTCATATTGATTTTCGATAAATGATTCTTCACATCACTTTTGGATCTTTAGCAACAAAATGTAGCCCTCATGCCTTGTTAGGGCCTTTTCGGACTCGCCAATCTTCGCGCCCCGCTTCATAAGTTATGCCTTGGCTATGAACTCTCGTCATTACCGAGCAACTTTTAAACGATCTGGGGCTAGAAGCTAAGTAACCTTTTAAATCGTACAACCTTATTTATTAGCAGATTAATTTTATTAGCAAGTGGAGGGAGAATAGGCTCATAATTAACTCACATAAATTCACGAAAGAATACCGAACTTATAATTGACTCTATCATCTCTCGTTCTCCACAATTTAAAATCTCAAGGAATGAGACTCGTGGATGCTTAGCCTATTAAATCAAAGTTTTGGGTTTTCGAGTCGCCTATAGGATCTTGCAAATTCTTGGACTTTTTCAAGTTTAGAAATCGCATTTTAAAGTTCCCTTGATAAACGACTCTCTAGGATCAATTATAGGAACTTGCGAAAAGTTCTTGTTCTTAACCCGTGAGAGTTAAGACTTTCGCGTTTTATAGCTCCCTATATAAAAGCCTAGCAAAACTTGACTTAAACACGTTAAGGATACTAGCTAGAGTAAACTTAGGCAAGTAAACTCGGGTTGAGTCAAAATGTTCACGACTAAGAAAAATCTAAAACCACTTTAAAAATTTATTCTAGCAAAGGAAGAAAATAAACATAATAAAGGAAAATGCAACTATACACCAGGCCAAAATAGATTAAAAATTTTGAAAAATGTCGAAAAATCAAATTTTCTGGTTAAAATGAGGGCAAATTCATGGAAAAGACCACTTACTTCGATAGAAGTCCCCCCTACACTTGAGATAAACATTGTCCTCAATGTTTAAGCATGTGGGAGTAAATTCCCCTACACTTAGGACATTGTGCACTTTGTTTAAATCTTGCTAAGGAAAGGACAACTAAAGTGAATTCAATGTGAACATATAGAATATGAAATATTGAATCACAAGAGTTTAGGATAGAACCGGGAAGATGGAAAACACGGTATCACGGTTCGTCAAAAATCACCAAGATGCTCTCTGAAGCTTGAATCCCTGCACAGCACAAGAAACAAGACAACAAACATATGCGGGGCTCCCCCTACACTTATTATGAAAGCAGTAATGGATAGAACACGGGTTGCCTCCCGAGAAGCGCTTGTTTTTGTTCACCGAGTCATGAGCCTGACTCGACCCAATTTTAGTTCATGGGGAACGTGGTGAGGGATGGAATCATCTCCTGAGAGATTTCCTCACCAAAGTACAGCTTCAGACGCTGGCCATTCACCTTGAAATTGGGCCCATTCGGCGGAGAAAGCTCAATGGTCCCATACGGAAAAACTTTGGCGACGGTGAATGGACCAGTCCAGCGACTCTTCAACTTGCCAGAGAAGATCTTCAACCGAGAGTTAAAGAGTAGAACTTGGTCACCAACGTGGAACTCTCGGTTCTTGATTTTAGCATCGTGGATCATCTTCGTCTTCTCCTTGTAGATCAGCGAGTTCTCATAAGCTTCATTCCTCAGTTCATTTAGCTCGTTGAGTTGAACCTTGCGATGATCACCGGCTTTGATGATGTCGAAATTAGCCCACTTCAAGGCCCAGTGCGCCTTGTGTTCCAGCTCGATGGGTAGGTGGCAGGCTTTCCCGTACACAAGACGATAAGGTGTACAACCGATCGGGGTCTTGTAAGCAGTACGGAAAGCCCACAGAGCATCATCTAACTTATCGGCCCACGCGGCACGATGCTCTCCCACAGTACGCTCCAAAATTCTCTTCAAGCCACGATTGGAAATTTCGGCTTGCCCATTGGTTTGGGGATGATAGGCGGTGGAAAGACGGTGATTGACACCATACTTTGCCATGACTCGTGCAAATTGATCGTTGCAAAAATGAGTCCCGCGGTCACTGATGATAGCACGAGGAACGCCAAATCGAGCGAAAAGCTGCTTCAAAAAGTTCACAACCACCCTCGCATCATTCGTAGGGAGAGCCTTAGCTTCAACCCATTTAGAGACGTAGTCGACGGCGACGAGGATGTACTTGTTCCCTTTGGATGATGGAAATGGCCCCATAAAGTCGATGCCCCATACATCAAAGATTTCACATTCTTGTATGAAATTTTGAGGCATTTCATCCTTATGTGTGATCTTGCCTTGACGTTGGCAAGCATCACAATGCTTAACCATTTCGTGAGCGTCACGATAAATGGTGGGCCAGTAGAATCCAGAATCAAACACTTTCTTAGCGGTGTAGTTGGGACCAAAGTGACCACCGGTGGGTCCTTTGTGGCAAGCTTGGAGGATATCGAAAGCTGCCGGTCCGTCAACACAACGACGAATAATCAGATCAGCACACTGTTTGAATAGATAAGGGTCATCCCAAAAGTAAGTCTTAACATCGTTCAAGAACTTCTTCCTTTGTTGGGATGTTAACCCTTGGATGAGAATACCACCCGCTAAGTAGTTTGCAATGTCCGCAAACCACGGGGTGCCATCGAGATTGAGATTTATAGACATTAGAGTCTCCAGGGGGAAAGAGTCATTGATCTCTTTGTTCGGATGATCCCCCTGATATGGATCCTCAAGTCGACTCAGATGATCCGCGGCCAGGTTTTCGGCTCCCTTCTTGTCACGAATTTCAATGTTGAATTCTTGAAGGAGCAAAACCCAGCGAAGAAGTCGTGGCTTAGAATCGTTCTTGGTCATCAAGTACTTCAACGCGGAATGGTCCGTGTATACGATGGTGGTGGATAAAACAAGATAGGGGCGAAATTTCTCAAAAGCATAGACAACAGCTAAAAGCTCTTTTTCGGTCGTCGTATAATGCAATTGAGCCCCCGTCATTGTTTTGCTAGCGTAGTGGATTGGTTGGAAGTGTTTATTCACTCTTTGACCCAAAACCGCACCAATAGCAAAGTCGCTAGCATCGCACATCAATTCAAAAGGCAGCTCCCAATTTGGGGTAACCAAGACCGGTGCCTTAGTTAGCTTATCCTTGAGAAGATTGAAGGCTTCGAGACACTCTTTAGAAAAGATAAAAGGAGTATCTTTTTCCAAGAGGTGGGTCATCGGGCGAGCGATTTTAGAGAAATCCTGAATGAATCGACGATAGAAGCCCGCATGACCCAGAAAGCTTCTCACACCCTTCACGGTTGAAGGTGGAGGTAACTTGGCTATGACATCTACTTTAGCACGGTCAACTTCAAGACCGGCTTTAGAGATTTTGTGTCCTAGCACAATGCCTTCTTTTACTATAAAATGGCATTTTTCCCAATTCAGAACAAGGCGAGTGTCTTCGCACCGCTTAAGCATACGTTCCAAATTGGCAAGGCAAGCAGAGAAGGAATCCCCAAAGACCGAGAAATCATCCATGAAGACTTCCATGGTTTGCTCAACCATATCATGGAAGATAGCCAACATGCACCTTTGGAAAGTCCCGGGGGCATTGCATAAGCCAAAAGGCATTCGTTTATAAGCAAAGGTGCCATAGGGACAAGTGAATGTTGTCTTCTCTTGATCTTGGGGATCGATGGGTATTTGAAAATAACCCGAGAAACCATCCAGAAAGCAGTAATATTCATTACCAGCTAGACGTTCAAGCATTTGGTCCATAAAAGGTAGAGGGAAATGATCCTTTCTCGTGGCATCATTGAGTTTGCGGTAGTCTATACAAACTCTCCACCCAGTAACGAGACGGGTAGGAATTAACTCGTTGTTTGCATTGGGCACAACGGTGATTCCACCTTTCTTAGGCACACAATGGACTGGACTAACCCATGGTGAATCCGAAATAGGGTAAATCATACCCGCATCAAGAAGTTTGATAACCTCTTTTTTGATGACTTCATGGATTTTAGGATTCACCCTTCGTTGACTTTGAATTGTGGGCTTAAAGTCGTCCTCCATGAGAATTTTATGTGTGCAGAAATGAGGATCAATTCCACGGATGTCCGAGATTTTCCAAGCGATAGCGCGTTTATGCTTCTTCAACACAGCGACAAGGCGTTCTTTTTCGTCTTCTTTCAGATCCTTTGCGATGATGACTGGTAGCTTCTCGTCGTCTTCCAGAAAAACGTACTCAAGATGAGGTGGTAGGTCCTTAAGCTCAAGAGTAGGAGGATCCTCAATAGATTGTGAAACTAACGATGGATCATCATTAGTCACCTCTTTAGGAGCAGGAGGAGAGAATGGGTCCTCATTGAGAAGTCTCTCAATAGTACTAATGTCTTCATCCCAATTTGTGGACAAATTATCATACTTAATATCGAGAGGACCCAAACTAGCTTCGAAGTCATCCAAGTCACTTTCTCCAAAAGGAGTCAATGCTGGAGCAATAGAGGCAACGGTCTCAACATTGGGTAGAGAAGGAGTACTTTTGCAAGCATTATGAAAATGTTCTTCACAAGCCTCATCGAGAACATCAATAGCATTAACGCTCTCATACGAATAAGGTTGCTTAGAAATCTTACCCATGTTGAAGACAATTTGATCATCACCAACTCTCATGATTATTTCGCCTGCGGCTACATCAATAAGAGTGCGACCGGTCCTCAGGAATGGACGTCCGACGATTAATGGAACACGGGGATCCATCTCGTAGTCAACGACAACAAAATCCGCCGGGAAGGTGAATTTGTCGACGCCAACAAAGACATCTTCGGCTATCCCCACTGGATAAGCAACCGTACGGTTGGCTAATTCCAAAGTCATTCGTGTGGGGACTAGCTCGGGGAGAGATAATTGCTTCCAAACACTTAAAGGCATTAAGTTTATACTGGCACCTAGATCGGCTAGGGCCATGCAATTCTCTACTCCCGGGAAGTTGCAAGGAATCAAGAAGCGACCCGGATCACCAAGTTTGGTGGGCAATTTCCTTAAAAGCACTGCGGAGCAGTTCTCATTAAGTTGGGTCTGAGCAATGTCAAGAAGCTTTTCTTTATCACTTAGAAGATCTTTAAACATCTTAGCATATTTGGGCATGTGAGCGAGAGCCTCGGCAAAGGAGATGTTAAAATTCAATTGTTTGAACATTTTAAGGAAGTTCGAAACCTGAATATCATCCTTGCTCTTTTGCTTCTCTTTCCTCAACCTTGAAGGATAAGGTATATTGGATGAAGAAGAAGGCTTTAAGGGGATAGGATCACTCACAACCACGGGTGGTGGGGAAATGGGGATAGAAGGTGAAGGAGGTGGGGAAAGTTGCTCTTTTTCCTTGTTCACAATCACCGGTGTAGGTGTAGGAAGCTCGGGTTCCATATAACCTTTTCCACTTCGAGTGGTGATTGCTTTCATCTCCCCTCTCGGATTTGCAACGGTATTACTCGGAAGAGTACCCGAAGCAGAGGGTTGATTACTTTGGATGAGCGAACCAATCATATCACGAAGATGAAGAGCTTGATTGTTGAAAGAGTTTTGCATGTTTACATTCATTGTATCATTGTGTTTGGCCATATCATTCCTTAGCTCGGCTCGAATATCGTTCCCTTGCTTTGTCATTTCTCCCTTCAAGTTGCGGACTTGACTCTGAAGATTCATCACCAACTCCCGATTAGTCTTCATGAATGTCTCGACTTCTGGATTCACAGCCATCGGTTGATTGAGAGGTGGAGCCTGGTAAGCTTGAGAATTTCCTTGAGTTGGGTATGGGTTTCTTTGGGATTGAGATTGTAGATCTAGTACGCATGCACCTGCAGAAGAAAAATATACACAAGGAATATCTATATAATCTTTTTGGTTTTTATAGGTTTTTTAATGTTTTTGTATTTTTGAAGAGTTTTATATTTTTTATGGATTTTTGAAAATTTTATAGCAATGAAAATAACGTTCAAAGAACGGATCCCAAAATTCAATGCGTCTCTCACTAGAAACCGTTTATCTTAACGAAAAGAGCCGGCAGCGGCGCCATTTAATACTTCGCTTTTGGCTAGGTATCAAAGTTCAAGTTCGTTATAGTTCCGAATCTTTTCGAATTGAAAACCGGTCTTAAGTGCGACTCAATCGTCTTTTGGTGAATCAAAGGTTTGGTTGATTTGTTTTAATCTAATAACAAGTAATTAAAGTGTCGTTGAGTAAATGGAAGTTAAAAGATTAATATTGAAATGACAAGTAAAATAATGCATAAAACTTAAAGGCGACAATGGAAAAATACTAACTCACTAAATAAAACTAACACTTGGAAAATTTTCAGAAAAATAAAAGGTACTATAAGAAAGTTATATCGAAGGAAACCAAAGCAAGTCAAAAAGGGCACCCGATCGGAATGTGTTCCGATCGGTAGATCGGAATATTGCAAATGTGTGGTAATCGGAATATTTAGACAAAAAGGAGTCAATCGGAAAACAGCCAACAATCTCAATCGGAATACTAGTTGAAGGACAATCGGAATGTGTAAAAATTGTGCCGTCGGAATGCTTTCTAAGTAACCCAATCGGAATACGGACAAAGCGGGTACCAATCGGAATACGGGGAGAACCCTGTCGGAATAAGCACCAATCGGAAAGGTTAAACCCTAATCCGATTGGGCCAATCGGAATAAGGGGTGGTACCGTCGGAATATAAGGACAAATCGGAAAGGGGAGTTTGTTGTTCCTCCTAAAATTGAGGAATTCGGTTAGCAAGCAAATAAGCTATATTTTGGAGCTCATCACAACACTAACCCGAATCAATGCTTAAACCGGATCAAATAAGCACTAGAATCAACTTATCAACCCAAAATCAAGCAACTTTTTAGATCAAATAATAAAAACATAAACTTTTTAATAAAGCTTTTTAATGATAAAAATAAGCTAATCATAAAAGTAAGCCAATAAGCACAAAAGTCTTATAGCTTAATCAAATGAAAACCTATAAAATGATCAAAAGATTAACTTTTTAGCATGAAATCAATTAGAACAACACGGATCACATGATAATCACACCAAAATCAATCTTAAATCAAAGAAAAGTAGAATGAGATTAAGAAATAAAAGCTTAAAATAGAACTTTAATTAATGAAATAAGCATACAAAAGTGTTAATCTTGAAAAATTAAAAGTAAAAGATGAACTAGTGAGAGAAAGTTTAAGACTTTCTCTCTCTAAAAACTAAAAAGTGAAAATTAACTAAAAACTCTAAAAACCCCCCCTCCTAATGACTATTAGGAGGGTATTTATAGGGAAGGAGTGCATGTGTTGCATCTTCTCTCTTGCTTTCTTCACGTTTTCTCGACTCGACTTTAATTCTTCGTCTTTGTCGTCTCGGGATTTGAACTTGTCTTTTTAATTTTCTTCTTCTATTAGACTTAAGTTCTTCGACTTCGTTAAACTTCCGTCTCTTGACTTTTTCTTCGATAAATCTTCAGAATAGGCCTTGGACTTCCGTTCTTTTTGCACTCTTGATCTTTTGACTTCGTCTTTTTCCCGTTTTCTTCAGTAAAAGCCCGTGAAAGCCCGTGTTTTCTTCCTTTTTCATATTTTGGTCCTAAAACACAATAAAAACACAAACCACGCATAATTCCGACTTTCACGACATAAATCACACGTTTTGGTCTTGTTATTATTGGAAATAAGTGGTAAAAGGATAAGTGTTTTCACACTTATTAATATATAAAAAGTATATCTAGATATATATAAAGTATATCTGAATATATATAAAGTATATATTGATATACTTTTTTAAATTTTTTAATGTCACTTTATATCAATATATAAGGGTCAATTTAATAATTATGATCAGATATATATATATATATATATATATATATATATATATATATATATATATATATATATATATATATATATATATATATATATATATATATATATATATATATATATATATATATATATATATATATATATATATATATATATATATATATATATATATATATATATATATATATATATATATATATATATATATATATATATATATATATATATATATATATATATATATATATATATATATATGTATATATATATATATATATATGTATGTTATATATATATATATATATATATATATATATATATATATATATATATATATATATATATATATATATATATATATATATATATATATATATATATATATATATATATATATATATATATATACATATATATATATATATATATATATATATATATATATATATATATATATATATATATATATATATATATATATATATAAGGATGAGATCAAGAGAAAACTTCATCTCATTAGAAAACCTAGAAAACCTCTTTCCAACCATTGGATCAAGGCTCCTTCCCTTCTTTTTTTTCCTCCTAAGTGCAGGGGCCTTTTTGTCACTTTCTATATTTTATAAGGGTTGTTTTGTGTTTTATTCATTTTTTTCTTATTTTGTTCGACGAGTTAATTAAACTAGAAATTTTCACGCCAATGGATCTGCTAGTTTTTGCTTTTTTTTCTCTACTAATTTATCACGTATAAAGTTACATAATTGATGAATATATCTGAACTAAGAATACCAAATGACCATGATACTAACGGTGAAACCTTGACTTCAAGTAAGCTACTATTTATCCATATGGAACTGAATCAGCAAGTAGAAAAATAAAGAATTGTCCATTTGTTGCTTCTAAAATAGTAGTAGTATATGATATTTTATAAAAAGACAATTAGTTAACTACCACTATAATAACGATTCTTCAGTTCTCCCATAGTTGGGATGTAAGAAATCTATCAGCAATTACAACAAAGCAGAGATTGACACATAAATCAAGGAGTTATGCATCGGGTGTGACCATTAAATGTCAACAACTTTACAATATAAACTACCGTAAATCCATAATTACACTTGACCTCACAAATCCATAGTAACAAATCCATGCTTTCCTCACGCGATCTATGCTTCCATTATGACTTTGGATGGATGGAACAATACATCTGGGCAACGGAAACACTCAGCACGGATAGTGATGACCTGCCCATCAAGAAGCTCAAAGATCTTTTCGGCCTATGAGCTAGTTTTGGAAGTATCAAGATCCTGCTCATAAACGAAAGCAATGTAATCCAACTTCTCCGTCATGTCTTACAATTTCCCGCTATGTTGTTGTCATAAAAAATACTCACGCTTGGTAAAGATTTTCATTGAACAATCGGTGAGGTTACGTCCAACAAATTCCAATTGAAGAATGGCATCATAAGTCTTTCGCGTGTTACCAATTTTTTTAATAGAAGTGGTTGCAGAGGTCGCAGACTTTTCAGCCTCCCTATGTTCACCAGGTGGATAAAAAGAAAAAAAATTTCATCAAAACTTCTTTACCATCTTCTGAAAATGTAAAAGAGGTGAGCTCAGACTTCACCTTGGCCTTTTTTGACCTCCATTGGACCTTACGAACTGTAACACGCCTGTCGTTCCCTGTTTTAGACCTAGGATAAATCAGGTTCGTTAGAGATTCCACAAACTTATACACAATCACAAATCTACTACAAGTAGACTACAAACTAAACTAGATGAAAAGCTTATTCGATAATTAAAGATTGAAAACAAGTTACAAAACTGTTTCTATGTGCATTACAAACAATACTCACCCAATATGGGCACATGCATAACTACATAAAAAGCACATATGAGATACTGAAACCCATTTTCATAGGTGGAAATTAAGGATGCTACCTGAGAATTTACATTACCTGGAATGTCGAGCCTATGGTGCTTATAACCTACTGCTGCTACCTGAGAATTTACATTACCTGGAATGTCGAGCCTGTGGTGCTTATAACCTACTGCTGCTACAGCCTACAAGAATACACATACAGAGTTTATACTTCATGGAAAGTAAAGGTCCAATAAGCAATGAAATTTAAAACATTAGGCCACTGCCACTTTAATTTACATCTATTCAAGACTAAGCTGACTTCATATGAGATGATACTAAAAAAATAGTTTTCATGACAAAACATCATTTTTATATGTATCAAGTATGTGACAATTTTATCGAGCAAAAAAATAATCGAGCTAAATTTGCAGATGTAGTAGACATCATGTAAGCTTATCAAGATCATATAAAGAATGGAAGCTAACCTGAGCAATGACATCATTCAAGAAATCACTAGCATCGGCAATCCATGTCCCAAGATTCATAAAATACGCAACAAACTTATTTGGAGAAAAAGGCCTGCAATGATATCAATGTCTTATTCGAGCATTAATCATACTAACAATCATACTAATTAGTTGAAAAATCATTACGCAATATACAGATGCCTCATTTTTTTTTAAATACAGATGCCTCATTTTTTTAAAGACAGATGCCTCATTTTTAATACAGATGCCTCATTTTTTAAAAACAGATGCCTCATTTTTTATATACAGATGTCCTAAATAATATAATACATGACCAATCGTTCCTCTCTTTGGGCCAACTTCTGTTCGCTACTTGCCTTGTTCTTTGCAAGTATGGCCTCAAAATGGTTAGACAAGGTTTTCTCACAGGCCTTTTTAGCCTCCGAATTATGAATACTCTTCATCAACATGGATTGACTATTTTAGCGATTCATAATCAGACCTCACCATACCATTATGTACTGCCACATTAGTGCGAACAACAGGTGACGATGCTCCAAAATAGCTGATAAGAACTATAGATAATTAATAAGATGAAGCTATATACTGCAAATTCTCTCTTTATTACTTATATATAATAAAAGAGGACCAAATAATTAATTATAAGAGACTTGTTATTAGCATCAACATATCGATAAGAATTGCCGTATTAAAAAATATATACTGGTTACCATGGCTAATTGCAGGAAAAAGAATTTTCTTCATCGACAAGCCATTAATCGTTAATCAAGGTTTTATAATCTCTATGTTATATTAGGGACAAAGTTTGTTTGATTGCTAGGTAAACTATCATATACTCTGAGCCGGTCTAGTATTAAAAACGTGCATAAAAGTGCAATGGTTAAGAACGGTTTGCAACATATAAAGAAGAAACATACCTGAGTTAAATGAAGAGAAAGAAGGCAAGATATTAAATTCAAACACAGAAACATGCTTAAATGTGAAATGGTTAAGCAACTTGGTGAGTGTTGATTTCGAAAATAACAACAAACAGATGCCCTACTATGGTACGAACCGATGCACCAAATATACACACATTCCTAAACATGCTCCGTGGTACCCTAATCCATTCCCTCCTTTCCCTCTTCCTGGAATTTTATTATGAAAGTCAATTTGTTTGTGTTTTTTGGATATGCGAGGAGTGGGTGCTTTTATAGTAGGAGAGTAAGTTTTTGTGTTTGTTTAAGTATTTTTGGCTCGTGAGATTAGAGGATCGGGAAGTGAATGTTACTTTACATAAAGACTATCACATTAAAACTTAGCCACTAATATATGTCCCAACACGAGAAAGAACAGTATAATCTATAGAGTACTTGAAAGGCAACAAGCTGGAACCCTATCCTAATTTTAACAAATATATTCTTATACCTACTAGTATTAATTTTAACAAACCAATTCCCTAACTATGGTATAAACCGATTCCCTGACTGTGATGCAAAACGATGACCTAACAGTTACGCAAACCGATGACTTAACTGTTATGCAACCCGATGACCTAACTTGGTTATGTAAACCAATTACCTAACTGTGATACAAACCGATGATATAATTGTCATAAAAACCAATTCCCTAACTATGATACAAACCGATTCCCTAACTGTGATGCAAACCGATTCCCTAACTGTGATGGAAACCGATGACCTAACTGTTATGCAAACCGATGACCTAACTGTTATGTAAACCGATGACCTAACTGTTCTGCAAACTGATGACCTAACTAATATGCAAACCGATGACCTAACTAATAGTCTTCATAAAACAAATGATGCTTGATTTTAACAAATATATTCTTATATCTACTAGTCTTCGTACAACAAACTGATGCCTTAGTCAAACATATGCTTTAAACAAACACACGATTTTATCAAAATTTGCCTTGGTTTTATCAAACTAATGTCTTTAATCTAATAGTAATCGTACAACAAATCGATAATTGAATCTGATGCCTTAATTTATTTATGTATATACATACACATTCCAAAAATATAGAGTTGTAACTTATAGCTACAGATTTTCAATTTTTTACATACATATTTCACAAATAAAAAAACACAATATTCATTTAACTAACACAAAAACTAATTAAAAAATATCAAAAAATATATAACACAATCATCAATTTATTTTTAACGCCTCTAATTTAAGTGTTTGTGAACTTATTCGAGTTACTAAAAACAAAAATAGTTAATTTGATCATTTCAAACTAAATAAATAAACAGTTAGTACGAAAAAAATTTAGGCACTTACGATTTTAGTCCTTCTTCACCATATATGATATGAATAAGGTCGTTTTATGATCCGTGTGATCTCGTAAGTGACGTATTGATGGTTGTAGTGGCGGCGATGATAGTGGTGGCGAAGGTGGTCGTGGTTTATTACTGAAAGTGATGGTTTATGCTGATGGAGATGACGGGTCGATTCAGATGGTGGCGCCGGTAGAGATGGTAGCGTCAACGAAGATGGCGAAGATGGCGGTGACGACGGTTGTAGTAGAAATGGAGACGGTGGAGATAGATATGATCTCTGTGTGTTTTTGTTAGATTAGGTAGTGTATGTTTGTGTGGTTGACATGCTTTCCCCTTCTTTTGTTTGTTATTTACATTTTCTACCCTCTATTTAGATACTTTTTAAAACCTACCTCGTAGTTTTATTTTCTAGGTTTTCTACGAACCTAAGGTTTTCTCTAGAACCCATCCCTATATATATATATATATATATATATATATATATATATATAGGGAGGTTAATGTGAGAGCTTTTTTAAAGTTGTAATAATGAGAACTAATATAAAACACTACTAAAACATTGATACATAACCATTTTACTAACACTACACCAAAATATACATTAATTTATACAGCTAAACACTCTACCAACTAATATACAATGGATAAGTGTGTAATAAACTACTGATACACAATTAAGAATGTGATACATATAAATCAAAATCTCAAAAATTTAATATCTTATACATAAATTGGTACACTTGATACACAACAACCACTAAATACTTGATACGTAATACCAAAACATGATACGTATCTCACCTCGAATCAAATTGTGTCACTTAGATTTTGCCAATTTTCAAAAGAAAACCCATCGAATCTTTAAAAATTATATTTTTACTTAATCATGTTTTAAAATTGATTCAAATAAAGTGTCATTTATGAGATTTTGGTTGGTTCTCATTTTTATAACTTTAAAAAATTCTCATATGATCCAAATTCTATATATATACATATATATATATATATATATATATATATATATATATATATATATATATATATATATATATATATAAAAGTATATCTAGATATATATAAAGTATATCTGGATATATAAAAAGTATATCTAGATATATATAAAATATATATGGATATATATATATATATAAAGTATATCTATATATATGTGTCAATATAATAATTATGATCAGATAATATTTCGGTGGTAACTGTGTATTTATTTTAATTTTTTTTGCCGCTCGAAATTTTTTTTATTTTTTTTCCGCTCGAAAAAAAAAAGAATAAAATTGCAAATTTTTTTTTTCTTTTTTCCGCTCGAAAAAAAATTTCCGCTCGAAAAAAAATAAAACTTTTTTGCCGTTCATATAAAAAAATAAATAAATAAATAAATAAAAAATTAAGGTTTTCTTGATTAATTCTTAGATTAATCCTAACCATTGGATAAAAAGTGAATGAAGAATAAAGATGAGTCTATTGGTTTCGAAAAAACAAGTTTGCAAAATAATTTTGCTATCATTATATATAATCCATGATATTTTAGCAAGTGCCTCAAAAATGACTTTTCTAATTATAAATACGAAGTAGAAGGATATAACACATCTGGTGGCCAAAAATAGAAAGAAATGAGAAGACTTGCCTTTTAAGCGTGATATAATCTTAAAACTAGCTTTTTTTGGTTTGATTTAAATCTAATTTTCATGTAGGTTATGCACTTGATCACTTGTGGCAACTATGACTAAAATTTTAAAGAGATGCTTATGGGCCAATATGTAATTCATAAATATTCAATGAAGCCTTGAATTAATGGAATCACAAGAAAAGTTAAATATTAATTGGATGATCTTCTACGCAATTGATCAAAGATGGTATCACAAGTTTTCTTTTTTCCTTAGTTGCCACCATATGTTAAATTTTGTACATAGTTTTCAATATATAATAGCCTGATAGGTGTTAATATCTAATTTTACGGTGATATTTATTTGAGTTTGAGGGTGACCTAATAATATTTATGAGATTCCTGAATACATGCTTGAATAAAATAAAGTTTCACATAAAGAAAATTTAGATATTATTTAAATCACAGATCTCATTTGTGAGTTTTTGGTACTTGTCAAAAAAAAAAATCTTTTTCGTTTTGGTACTTATCAAAATGAAAAAATCAAAGATAAATGTTTGATAGTAAATGTGAAGTTAAGGAGGAATGAGATGGGGTAGTTCAGGCATTGAAAAATGAAAAGATGTATTTTAGATTGGAAAAACTATTAAAAACAATTAAATGCAATTATTTATTGAGACAGTTGAGAATAAGGCCATTACGTCAATATGATAAATACAAATCTAATTTCCTGTATGTTTTTTATGTTTTCCCTCTTATCTTACATGTCTATCCTTTTTATTATTTAATTTATCAACATAAAAAAACCTTAATAAGATCGTATATTAGAAGTAAAAAAAGGGAATTTTAACTTGATTTGTAAGTAAAAGATATAGATAACACGTATTGGATTTGAAGGTTTTACAAGAAGCAGCGGCATCTGATTTTTTTTTTAAGACGCTTACTTAATGCGGTGGCGGGTACTCTGTGACTAAATTTTCTTGAGAGTGAATGTTATTCGATTATTTATCTTTCATAGTAATAATTTATGGATAACGATAGTTTTCACCTAAAAACATGTCTAAAAAACGTAATTTTGATATAGGATATTATTACTTGTGGCGTATATGTAATATGTAATATGTGTAACTTTATTTTTGGAACTTAATTAAGCGCGAAAATTGACATAACCTCTTTTAAACATTTGAATGAGAAGATTAACCTAAAAGTGGTTTGTACATATGATTGCAAGGAAAAAAATGAGAAAATATGATAGAGGAGATTTGTACAATGTGTTGTTTTGCTTGTAAATTGTGGTGATGAGGTGTTTTAATTGTATTATTAATTATGTTTTAATTAAGTATGATTAAATGTTTTGTATATATTAGAGATATAAAGTTGTACATATGTATTAAAATCTTGTATTACCTAAATTTTATTTTGATGGCTGCACTAATATGTTGTACATTATGTTGTATTTGTTGTACTACTTAATTTTTTGATATTAAATTAAGAGAGAGGGTCTAATCTCTTTTATAAGATAGTATGATATTCTCAATAATTCATTAAATTATGAAGTTCAAACCTACTAAATGATTAAATGTTTAATGTGATCATAAAAGTCTCTCTAATAACTTGAACACACAAAGTTAAATCTTACTTAAGTTAATCTTTCAATTATCTAGATTACTCTAAAAACTCTGTTTTTCTTAATTACCCTTTTAGCAAGTGTTTACCATTTTATTTGTATTTAGATTTTGGGGTTGTCTCTGCCTTTATGTATACACTAAATGCCATCTTTCATTGCAATTAATCCTATTTATTTCCATGTTCTCCAATTAATTCTGTTTTTAATTCTCTTTCACTTCTTTTCCACCCTCCGGTCTTAACTCTTACTTTTCTCTTTCCATCTCTATAATAGGCAGATATATAAATGCATGCATATTTATAAATGTACGTAAGTACGTACGTATACATACATATAATGTATCGGTCTAGATATAGCTATCATGTATATGTGTATACGATTATATATAGTACCATTGCTTCTAGACAACGAGCTTAGATCATTGTAGATACATATTGTAACTTACTCATCATTTTAATAAACTCTTTTTTTAATATCTTTGTTAAGTTGCAGATGCTTTGGCCATGAACTTAGTGAAGAATATAAATGCCATTTAATCCAACTTGATGGTCAAACACTGCATGAATACATACATCCTCCAAAATTGATTGTCAATGCGTACTTTAAGATCGAGTGATTAAATTATCATATCATGATTTTTTTCAGAAGTACATGTATAGTATCCTCACTTATCGAGGGGTACAGAAAATGGTTAAAAATGTTAATTGTGCATATGAGTACATGTACTGTACATGTACTAACCCGAGTTCAACTCAGGTCGGATTCGGGTAAATTATTTTTACCCTCAACTCGAATTCGACCCGACCCGAATAACCCGAACCCGACCAACCCGACCCGATTCCCACCCCTACATGTACATGCATTCCCTAAAACTGATTCTAAAATCCAGCGATTTAGCATATTTATCATGATTTATTTTTTTCATACGTAAATACAGTATATTATATGCTTATTGAAAGTAGGAAAATTGGTTGAAAATGTTAATTGTTCATCTGAAGTTCGGTTGAACTCATTTTCAATGTGACTGATCATATATATATGTATTCACTATGGATGATATAGATGTGTATATTTATGACTATCTTAGCTTTTGGAAAATGTCAATTTGAACTATATATATAAGATTTAATAATATACTAGACGATTATCCGCGTATAGCGGCGAAATTTGGTTAGTGGCAAATAATTTACAGTATGCGATATTGTGGTAAACGTTTCGTGTACGTTCAAAATAAAGCATGAAAAGATCAAATTGAAATTATAGAATGTTTTAACATATGACAATTCAATGCTAGATAAAATATTAAATAAAGTGTAACAAAAAGCCTATAAAAACTTTTAGTAAAGCTGAAAGTAAAACATTACATCAGAGTTTATTAGCTAACTAATAATACACGTTACTCGTTACGTAAACCCTACATATTATATTAGTTGGTAAACAATTTGAAAAAAACCGGGTTAATCCAAGTTTACCCGATTTCTCGACCAGGTCGAATTTAAAAACCGGGTTTCAAAACATTGAAAAATGGCATCGTTCATAACTTCATATGTTTATTTATTCTCGTTGCACGTCAATAATTCATCTCCAAATGACTTTAGTGTGTTCACATAATATAGTTTATATATGCATTAAGATGTTTGAATTATAAATGTAGTATAAATTAGTGGGACCCACATTTTTCAACCATTCAACAATTTCAACTTTCAACCAAAGAGATACACCTTTTATAATGTAGTATAGATCATTTGCAATTACGGAGTTAACTTGTTAAATTTTGGTGTAGTTGATGTAACTTAGAGCATCTATTATGATAAACTTTTTTATAGGTTTATAAGTGTGTTATAAAATTAATTTTTAAACTTTTTTGTTTTATAAACCTATCTTTTATATAATATAGATTTTTTGAGAATTTTAGTGAAAAGTGAAGGTTGTAGAACAATCAATTGGACCAATCAAATAGCTTGATTTTGACACATAGGCAAAATCGAGTGATATGATTGGTGGAAAAAGGTTGAAATTAAATTCAATTTATTCAAAATTAAAAATTTTGGTGGAGAATTTGATGAAAACACATAAAAATATATGTGTCAAATTTGTGAAAATAAAAACTTAAAAAAGAGGAGGGGATTGATAAAACTTTATTGGTTTAATTTTAAATAATTTAGATAAACTTAAGAGTAAACTTATAAATTTCCATTTTTTTAGTAAATTTAAAAATAAACAAAATACCTCTTTAAACTTTATACCTTCTAGACTTTTTATTTTAAAAATACAACATCTATGTTATATTAAAATTCAATAAATCACATAATTATAAATATTCAAATAAAAACACAAATTATTGTCTATTTCTAATTTGACACTTAACAAAGTCAAGCAAAGAATCTACGTAAATTATTATTAACATTAATATAAATATCAAAATGAGTGTCAGACCTTGGACATCGGTGTGAGATAAAAATAAATAGACGGGATTCCACATATTACAACATATATTTTTTTAAGGTCGTTATATGTTACTAAACACACAATGTCTAGAAAAAGATAACAAACATTTCAGTTAAACAAATTCAAATTCTTTGTGAAACAAATATTTATATAAAATATCAATTAATATTATCACATACTACAAAATCAGGTAAAACTTATGGGTTCATGATCATCGTAACTATTTAAGTATTAACATTTTAATATTGTTTTATAGAATAATATTAAGCATTACAAAATCATGAATTTGTAAATCGTGTAGATGTAAGGTTGTGTAAGTATATGTAAATGGTTTGTTGATTAATAATTAAGATATAACTATTTAGAATAAAAATATCGAAAGTAAAAAAAAGTATGAAATTCCAAAAATAAAAATTGAGACGAGTTTATATTAATTTATATGATACAGAGTAAAAGAAAAACATAATTAACAATATAAATATAATCAAACATATAAACATTAGATGTTTTAAATAATACTAGCATTGACTCGCGCAATGCGGCGGCGAATACTCATGATCGTTTTTTAGGCTAACAAATATTAATCTCTTATCCATTAAGTTTGTATTGTTAAAGTTGTAAAAAATCGAAAAAAAACCTCTAAATTTAAAAAATAATTAATAGTTAATAAAAATATAGTAAAATGGATATTGAATTAAAGAGTATAAAATTTTAGAAAATATGGTGAAATTAGATTATAAAAATAATAAATAAATAAAAAGATGTTTTAATATAAAAGAAAAATTGTTATTTAAATAAGTTGTTATAAAAGTTTGTTACAAAAAGTTATTATAAATGGTTATAGTATATAATGTTGATGAATATATCAACAAATTGCTTTATTTAGTAGGAAAAAAGTCTGAATTTTCAGTCTTCCTATTTTAAAAAGGTCCGAAATATTTTATAGAGTAGTATAGATATATAATATACATAAAATCGCAATAACAAAATTATTACTTAATTTTTTTCTTTATATTCAAGTCCCGTGCGTGTACGGGTATTAAAACTAGTTTTTATTATAGATAAATCTTATCAAAATTTATAAACCTCTAACATAATCAAATGCATTAAATTATGAAGAGGTTCAACATTTTATACCTTTTCATGCATGCTACATCATGTTGAAATAGATGTTCTGTAAAACCCGCATGCTTTTACCATGAATAGTACCCTTAAGATCGTACGTACTAGATTAAAACTTTCCTTTTATAGTATGATTACGTTCACGTGTTAGAATTTTTACGTATTACGTACGTGTTAGAACACGATAAGTATTTATTACGTATGAACACACAATAATTATTCAAACAATAATTAATCACGAACATGCGATCATGAAATCATGAACGTAAATTAATCACGAGCTAATATTAAGTACGTATATATATCTATTACGAACACGAATAAATATATTAAGTCACGGTTAATAATTAACGAGAACACATAAAACACGAACACGATAAAACACGAACGAACACTAAAATAATTAGACTCGGGAAAAAGGTACGGGTACCCCATGTGGGGCCCCCTACCCGCTGCTACACCAAAGGGATGGGCCAAGCCCATCAAACTTTTACTAACAAGGGGTTATGGTAAAAACCTTTAGCCATTTTTTCACTTTACAGTAAATTGACAGAAACCCTAAAAAGATTTTTCTCCTTCTCCTTGCTCTCTCTTTGGCCGCCGGATATAAAGACACAAAAGGGGGTGTTCGTTTGATTTTTGATCTTGAATTTTGTGCAAGCATTCGTGTGTGTTCATCCTCGTTTGATCCACGCATTCGGTATACCTTTTTAATCCTTTCTTTTATGTTTTGATTTAATAAATTAAATAAGATCATGATATTTTTAAAAAGCTAATTAAAAACATTAATTAAACATGTAAATGGTTATGGGGTAAATCAAAACAAGGGATTTAGGGGTGTTTGATGTGGCCGGCGCCTAAACCGAACCCCCAAGGGGTCTCGGTTTGGCTTGTGAACCACCACCGAGACCTCATGGTCTCGGTTTGGTGGTGTGGGTCCCACGGCAACAGCAAACAGGGAGAAACCCCGAAGTGGTTCGGGGTATGGTGTCGATTACGGGTCCGGTTCATGGTTTCTAGTCACGATCTGGTTCATTGATTATGTTAAGATTATGATGTTAATAGTTATATGTTAAAAATTAAATTAATAAAATATGACATGATTAATTTAATTAACATGACTTAGGTTAAATTTAATTATTAGATCATGGGTTTTTAACCTAAGTATTTATATTTTCTAGACTTTATAATTAATTAATTATTAAAAATGGCTATAATTAATTAATTAACATGACTTAGGTTATATTATTAATAATTAATAATACATGTTTTAACCTAAGTATTTAACTTTATTTAATTAAAAGCATGATATATTTAATTAAATACTTTTAACCTATAGTTTATTTAAATTACATGTAATAATTAATAAACTATACCTTATATCAATATGATTTAGAAAAATAATCAGAAAACACTTAAGCTTATATAATTAGCTTATTTAACCAGCTTATATCTAGTTATGGAAACTTTCTATTTCTAGAAACTTATTTAAGTAAGGCAGCTAATCTATTTATGGAAACTTTCTATTTTTAGAAACTTATCTATTTTAAGCAGTAATTCTATTTTTGGAAACTTTCTATTTTTGGAAACTTTCTATTTTTGGTAACTTTCTATTTTTGGAAACTTTCTATTTTAGGAAACCTGCTATTTTTAGAAAGTTACTTATTATTACACAGTAAGTATAATAATACATGAAATACAAGTAATACTTAATCAGTATAGACAGAATATAAGATAAACACAGTTTAAAGCTTAAAACAGTAAAACATGACATGAAAGTATAAAATAAGCTAAGACATGACATAAAACCAATTACGTACTTAGTAATCAGATACTTATACACGTATGTATTTATGTAGCATTAGTGATACTGAAGTAGGACTCTCTTCAGTTCGTCTTCTTCGTTCACTGGACATAAGGTACGGATTTCCGTCCTTTCAGTATGGACATTCTTTTCTTATTAGGATTCCCCGTATGCAGCCAACTGTTTTCCCGTAGTATAAGTTTATATGTTTGATTTGCTTATGTTTAATTTAGAATACCTATAGCCATATACATGCATGACCAGTTTCACCTAGTTATGGAGGTACCATAACCATAACATTAGAGGCACTCGTGTTATGACTTCCCCACGACGGAGTGATTGCTCGTGGCGTCCCTTCAGCTTTTGGCCATATTATTATAGTTATCATGTGGGGCTTATGGGTGTATCCTAGTTACATGTTCAGCAGATTACTCAGTGTGAATGTAGTGTGTGCCTTGCATCCTTCACAAGGAGCTGATCCCTCCTACCCAAACCAGTATATTAAATTAGAGGCAGCCCCTCTAATTTGCATGATGACGTCACCCCTCCAAGTATTCATGCACGGTGGATTTTCATGACCTATATTGGCTAATGGTAGAATATGTTAAACAGTTTTATAAGATAAACATAAGGCTTTTCAAAATATTAAACCAGTTTTACCAAGACTTAACCGGGTTATTCGGGACTTAGTTTCTTCCGCTGTTATATGCTTATATGCTTATATTATTCATGCTTTATTGTACATCCGTGAACCGAGCGTATTGCTCAGCCGTTTTCCGTTTCTATGTTCCCAAACGGTAGGTACTCAGGGACGCTCGTAGACTTTAAACGTACGTGCATATGGACTGGAAGCTTTCTAGCCTTTCTTTACTTTATGCATTATCTTTACGTTGATACTCTTTCCATGGGCATTGTTTAGTCCTTTCATTTACAGTACTTATGTTTGTGTGTGAAGAGTTTTACTTTTGGACTACCGATGTTTGATTCCGGTATTTTCCTTTTATGGTCATGTAATGTTTAGACATTTATCCTTGTATGCTTTGATGACACGCCATAATTACGCATGACATTTCATTATCAAAATGGGGTGTTACAATTATGGTATCAGAGCCAAGGCTTCGACCTGTAGGCTCTCAAAATATGACCTGTGATTAGTAGGTAGTCACTATGGTCTTCCTAGAACTGACAGTCGTTTTCATGCATTCATCATTTTTATGCATACATATATATGTCATTGTCGCAGGTTTATGACTAAGTAATGGTTGGTACAGGACTGGTCCTATTTCGTCGCATGTGTTTTATCGAAACTTTTAAATTTGGGACCGACCCATAGGCGTCCCCTCGCCATGTCTTTTATTTTGGGTGAACTGACCATAGGCGTTCACTCTCGAGCATACAAAAGTTTTCATAAAACTGCATCATGCATTCATACACAAATTTTCTTGCATAAATTTTTTTTCTGGATTTATTTGGTATAATTTTTTTCATGTATATATATATTTTATGTTTTGATCTGTTTAATCATATGTTTTATGTCATACTGTCAAATGGTTCTCACACGCGAACATGAACAACTCAATGCAGCAATCCAAGCTGCAATGCAAGCTTTGCTTCCTCAACTGAGGAATGACAGCAGGGCTGAGGTTCAAGCTGCCAACAATCAGCAGCATAACCAAGCACCTCCTCCTCCTCCTCCAGTGACATTGGCAGTATGGCTGGAGAGATTCAACAAGCTCCGCCCTCGAGCTTTCAAGAAAACAGATAGCCCCAGTGACGCTGAAAGCTGGTTGGCTCACATCGAGAAGATTTTCAATGCTATGGGTTGTGACCCCGTGTTCAAGGCGAGGTTGGCATGCTACCGGTTCGAAGGCGATGTGTTAAATTGGTGGTTAGCATTGATGCAGTCTGAGGGAGGTGACGATTAGGTGGCTGGTTTGACAGGGGCTCAGTTCAAAGATAGGGTGATGGAGCAGTTCTTTCCCAAGGCTGAGCAAGACAAGCTCAAGAGGGAGTACTATGGGATCCGACAGAGAGCTGGGGAGAATAGCAGTGAGTTTATGCAGCGTTTTCTTCGCTTAGCTGGGTTCCTTGGTGCAGCAGCAGGTACTCCTGAAGAGTAGGCACACCACTTTAGGTGGGCTCTTCGCACATCGGTCGCAAACAATCTGGTGTGTGCTACGTTCAACACTGTAGCACAAGTGGCCGATGCGGCACGTAAGCTGGAGATGCTGCATGAGAGAGATGAGTTCGGGGAAGCTGAGAAACCCGACAAGAGGTAAACATTCGTATTCAAGCGGTGACCAATCCGTATTACTTCCATATATGTCAATTATACATCTCTTTAAATTGTATCTTCCAGGCAGAAAACTGGGGACCAATCTCAGCCGGCTACTCAGCAGCAGCCTCATCAGCCCAAGGGAAACGGTCAGACTAACGACCGTTCTGCTATGGATAGGCGTGGCGGTAATGATAATTACCGTAACAACGCTGGACACTCCAACGGCAGCAGGTCCTAATACTTACGCATTTTCTTACGATGTCATGTTATAACTCATATTCTGACACTCTAGCTAATCTTCTACCAGGAACCATGGAAACGGTAGGGACCAGAACTAGAGAGGTTCACAGCCTAGCCGTCCAGCTATCAATGGTATTCAATCTTACGATTATCCGCATTGTCCTTTATACCCTATTATCATGTCTTATGTAAAATGTTTTATCAGGTCCTCAGCCAGCCAGAGCACCTGCTGGAGGATATACTCATCCTCTTTGCTCTACTTGCCATCGTAGGCACCCAGGGCCATGCCGTCGTAACACTGACGCATGCTTCAAGTGTGGTATTCCTGGCCATATCATGAAGGATTACCGTAAGGGCGAGATGGAGGGCACATCAGGACATGTTGATACCAAGCCGCCTCCTACCACTAGGCGTGTCTACACGACATCTCGAGACCATGCCAACAAGTCTACAAGTACCATCACTGGAATCTTGTATATGTATTGTTGGAAATACGTTTTACGTATTAGAAAGGATCGGCCACTCCAACAATAGTCCATGTCATAGCTCGTAGTTTAGTTATTTACATTTATTAAACAAAGCCCAAAACCGAGCCCATGGATTGTATGGGTCGGCGGCCTAATGTAAACCCAAGCCCATCTCATGGGCTTGGGTATATAAACCCTCTCCTTAGACGGAGAGGGTGTGTGGTTATTCATTTTTTCACATAGTTCATTCTTGTTTCTCTCTCTAGAATTGTGTGCAATCCACCATCTCTCTATCTCTTTCTCTCTCTAAAACATAAGCAAGATTTACATTTCCACAAATGGTATCAAGAGCCATGGGATGATTGCTTGGTTTTTGTGTTTGTGTTCTTGAATCATTTCATCTATTTTGATCCGATTTCAAAAGTACCAATTTTTTTTTGTGTTTTTATGCTTTAATCTTGATATACGTTATCTAGTTACTTGTTATAGTGATTTGGTATTGGTATTATGGGTTAAAAACACAAATTTTTGGATGTTTGATTCGTTTTTAGGATTAAAATTGCGAATTTGTTTTGTACTTTCCGAGAATTGTGGTAAAGTTGTCTCCATCGCAAAGTTGTCTCCATCACAAAGTGAGTAAGGTTATGCATTCCGATCGCAAAGACCTAGGGTCTCTACATTGCGATCAAAGGATATTTCGACACTTATTTCGATCAAACATTGCGATAGCTCCTTGCTTCGTATATTTCGATCGGGTATAAGGCCACTTTGAAACGTTACTCTGCCAAAATTTCTTTAGCCACATTCCGACAGGTATTGCGATCTGACATTCCGACAGGTATTGCGATCTGATATTCCGACAGGTATTGCGATCAACACATTCCGACAAGTATTGCGATCAACACATTCCGACAGGTATTGTGATCAACACATTCCGACAGGTATTGCGATCAACACATTCCGACAGGTATTGCGATCAACACATTTCGATAGGTATTGCGATCAGGCATTCCGACAGGCATTGCGATAGGCATTCCGATAGACTTTGCGACAGAACTTGTTTGTGTATTCCGATAGCTATTGCGATCAAGTATTGCGACAGAACTTCTTTTGTGCATTCCGATAGAGTGACAAGATTTCCAAGATTTTTCAAAAACGTGTTTTTGAAAATGTAATTGAGTCTTGGAATTTTTGGTTTATCGAGAACATAATTTAGGGGATTTCAACATTATTTCTCGGTTTTAACACACAATAACAAACACATTAACTTTCTCTCATTGTTCGATCAATGTTTGTAAATCTTAACTTATTGAAATGGAGTACACATCTCTTACGGATAAGTCCATCCTCTCGGGTACGGATAATCGTCCACCAATGTTGGAGAAGTCTATGTACGAGGATTGGACTTCCCGAATGGAACTTTACATGTTGAACAAAGAGAATGGACATCTCATTTGGGCATCGGTGCTCAATGGACCATTAGATTATGGTACAGTGACGGAAGGTACGACTACTCGTCCTCGCACAACGGGTGAGTTGAAGGGAGATATGAAGATTCAAGACAAATGTGATAAGTATGCACAAACATCATTCTCCAAGCCCTTCCTCCAGATGTCTACAAACTCGTCAGCAAACATAAAGTTGCCAAAGAGTTATGGGATAGAATTCGGGATCTAATGCAAGGCACCTCGTTAACTAAACAAGAACGAGAGTGTAAGCTTTATGATACTTTTGATAAGTTTGCCTATGTGCCAGGGGAGACTCTTAATGATTACTATATGAGATTTACCCTATTGTTGAATGAGCTTAATATCTATGGCATGGCAATTCCTACCTTTCAATTAAACACAAAGTATTTGAACACTCTTCCTCCAGAATGGAAAAAATACATGATGGATGTTAAATTGGCTAAGGACTTGCATAACACCAATGTGGATCAACTTCAAGCTTTTCTTCAACAACACGAATGCCATGTGATCGAGGCTCGGTTGTCTACACCTCAAGTTCATGATCTTCTTGCAATGTATGCTTCTCAACAACACATGGCTTATACTTATCAGCAACCATCATACTTGCAGCAGACACCACCATACAACTATCAGCAGCCACATCAACCATCTTATCCACCACTAATGATGCCACAACAAGCATTTCAACAAAGTGTTCATCAACAATCTTTTCTACAGCAACCACCATATCAGACATCACCATCACAAGCCAACACTTCTCCAATAGGCTATACTCCTTAGCAAGGATATTTTCCAATATAAGCACAACCAGCAAAAGCTTTCTACTCTAATGAACTTCCGCCAATCCAAGCATCGGTCTTTACTCCAAATGATACGCCAGCTGATGTACTAAACCATCTCACTGCCTACTTGTCAAAACTTGCTGCAACTAGAGGATTTCCACCAACAAACAATCAACTCCGCACCTCTTCAAATCCTCGACAACAAGCTACTGTTCAAGATGGTCAAGTAACAGTGCAACCTGTTCAGGGAAGGCAAAATTCATATGGACCTCCTACAAGGACTGTCAATGCTCAAGCTGTGAATTCTCAAGCTAATGGAAATGGAAGCCCCATTGGTCCTAAAAAGGTTGTGACTTGCTACAATTGCCGAGGACAAGGTCATATGGATAGGGAATGCACTCAGCCGAAAAGGAGAAGGGATGATGCATGGTTTTGTGAGAAGATGTATTTGGTTGATGCTCAGTCTAAGGGGAAGATTTTGGATTCAGAGGAGTTAGCATTTCTTGCAGACCCAGGGGCAGCAGATACTGAAGGCATTGCAGTTGTTTCCACTTCTAATGCAGCTTATCAAGCGGATGATCTTGATGCATACGATTCGGATTGTGATGATATTCACTCTGCCCAAGCTGCTCTCGTTGCTAATCTCTCTCACTACGGTTCTGATGTCATTAGTGAGGTACCAACCACATCTAATAATATTGATGATAACCTACATCAAGTTGGGCATGAAAATGACAACCTCGAACAGCATTCGGGAAATAGTAACTCAAATGAAGTGGTACCCAATCCAACACATTTGAGTGAAACTCAACCAAATGTTACGACGGGTATGGAATCTTATGCTCAACATGATTTGGTCATGGTACCTAAACATATTATTGATCAAATGCATATGGCCATCAGACAATCCGTAGATACGAATTCCACCCTAACTGCTGAGCTTGCGTTGCATAAAGAAAAGGTCAAAACTTTTGAAATGGTCCCTCAAGTAGAGAAAATAACATGTTCTGAATTTGACCAATTTCGTTTTGAAAAGATTGAACACTTGAAAGAAATAGAATCATTAAAAGCTAATCTTTCCAATGAATTAAAAGCAAAAGAGTCGATTGTCAATGATTTTTAGAAACTTAAAATGGATTTCGAAACTCTCGAGACTAAAAAGGTTGAATCAGAAATTAATGCTACCAAACTTCTTAAATTCAAGGAACAACAGCTTTTAAAACAATACGCTTCCACAGAAAAGGTTCATCTTTTAACTAAATCATTTAAAGAACTCGAACTTAAGCGTCTTCAAGATTTACCACCTAATCCCGGTTATGCAAAACAAGCTCAGGAATATATTCCGTGTCTTTATGATATGACCCTAATTGGCAAATCGAAAGAAGCACCTTTTGTTCGTAGTACTGAGGAGACACAATCACTTGCGGATGAAACTCATTCTAAAATGCTTTCAAAATTCCATACGATTGATTATGATAAGTATAACAAAGATCAATTGTCTAAAAAGACCCGCATTCGCTTACAAAAGGAATTAGCTGAATTGACAGTTCTTGTGCCCCAAAGTTTGTCAAATGAAAACCTTCCTAGTACGTCTCCTACACTTGTCAAAACGGATTTAACGAAGTTAATTCCACTGGTAAGTAAGGCGTCCGTTAACTTAAATGCGGTACACCAACACTTAGCCGATTTTGACAAGGTCATTTTGGAACGTACGACGGCTTCGGCCATAACGGAAGGTGAATGGAACTTTGAGCATACTAGAGCTACGTTTCGAGACGAAATTGTTCTGGTTGTAAAGAATGTTAAAGCTTGTCTTAGAACTCTTGATCAAGATTTGCTTTTGGAAATAGAAGAAGTTAGACGTGTTTTCAACGAAATGGATGATGCTTATGAAAACAATTTACTTGAAATAGAACGGGTTTCACGCCAAAATGATCAGCTTCTGAAGCAAGTGATGTCTCATGATATAGTTTCTGTCTGTGTTGATAATGATTCTATTGTGCATAATGTTGAATCTGTGGATAATGTGGTAGATAGTACTTGTCACGAATCTGACGCTGAATTTTTAAAGCTTCAAGATTCATATTCTTCGCTTTCAAAACGTTTTGATGAGATTCAAACACATTGTATTTCGCTTGAATGCAAGCAACAATTTATTCAAGAAATCTTTGAAACGTCATTCGAAGGTGTTAATATCGATGATGCAAACTTTGAAAAGAATTTTCAATTGAATTTACAATCAAAACAGCGTCAGCCAAGTGACAAAGTTGCTAAATTTTTGCCGATAGACATAGAGAAATCTAAGGAGCTTAACTGTGTGAACGTACTTGAGGCCGATGAGAATTTTAAACTTGATCTAGATAATCGAGTTTCCAAGATTTTGTCCAAAGTTGATAACTTAAAACAAAAAAATACACGACTCTTCGATTCAGTAAAGCCCGCATGTGCTAATACCACTGCACAGAATCAATCGTTGATTGAACAATTGAATCGAAAGTCGGTGGAAATATCTGATTTGAGGGAACAAATTTGTGATAAAAATCTGGTCTTGGCTGAGTTAAAGGAAACACTTCGTACTCTAAAAGGTAAGAACGTTGTGGATAACCCGGCCAGTGTCTCAGCATCGTCCTCTAGTGCAATCAAAAGGAACCTTATAGCCGTCACACCATTTAATAAGGGCCCTAGGACTAAACCATCTCAAACTTTGGTCACTAAAGATAAGGTGGAATCTAAATCAGCTTCTAATATTCCCATGTTGCCTTCTACAGGAGTAATCACCACTACTAAGGCTCAAAGATCTAAGCTTAAAAGAAACAAGAAGAATGATAGGATCTTGCCCCCATCTAGTAGTCAAGTGAAGAAGAAAGTAGAAGCCCATCCTAGGAATGTTATTTCTGTTTTGAATAAAAAGAATCATGTAGCTAAACCTAATGTCTCTGCGGTTGTGCAGCGTACTAAGCCTACTGTGAATTGTAATTTAAAATGTTGGAATTGCAATGAATGTATGTTTTCTAGTCGTCGTGATTCTTGCCTTATTGACCATGTGAATGAGATGCATGTCCGGAAAAATGGATTAGAATGGAAACCGACTGGGAAAGTGTTAACCCAAGTTGGTTGGATGTGGCGCTCCACTGGTAGAACTTTCACTATAGTAGGAAATAAGTGCCCTTTGACTAGGATCACTCCCACTAAAGCGAAGAAAGCGTGCCCTTTAACTCGGAGTACCAAGGCTACCAAAACACAAGCGTGTCCTTTAACTAGGAACACCGACACTACCGTAGGAACCGAGTGCCCTTTAAATAGGTCATGGTTATGGCATCGACGGTTATCTCATCTTAACTTTGACGCTATTAATCATTTGGCGAAAAACGAACTTGTTCATGGTCTTCCTAAACTATCATTTCACAAGGATCATTTGTGTTCCGCGTGTACAATGGGGAGAAGCACTAAGAAGTCATACAAACCCAAGACTGAAGACACCAACCAAGAGAAACTTTATCTTTTGCATATGGATCTTTGTGGGCTAATGCGTGTTGAAAGTCTTAGTGGCAAAAAGTACATCCTCGTAATTGTCGATGATTACTCTCGGTTTACATGGGTGAAATTTCTTAAAACAAAAAATGAGGCACCTAAATTCATCATCAGATTTCTCAAGATGATTCAAGTACGTCTCAACACTACTGTCCGACGCATTCGTACAAATAATGGAACCGAATTTATGAATCAAATTTTGCGTGATTATTATGAAGAAGTTGGCATATCTCATGAAACATCCGTTGCACGCACTCCGAAACAAACGGTGTCGTTGAAAGGCGAAATCGCACACTTATGGAAGCTGCTCGGACGATGTTAATTTACGCAAAGGCTCCATTGTATTTATGGGCAGAAGCAGTATCTACCGCAGTGTACACCCAAAACTGGTCACTAATTCGTAAACGCCATGGTAAAACACCTTATGAGCTTCTCCATGGAAAAGTACTAGATTTATCATATCTTCATGTGTTTGGTTCTCTTTGCTATCCAAATAATGATGGTGACAATTTGGGAAAACTTCAACCAAAGGCTGATATTGGTATTTTCATTGGTTACGCACCCGCAAAGAAGGCATACCGAATCTACAACCGCAACTCTCGCAAGATCCTTGAAACTATGAATGTTGATTTTGATGAGCTGACAGCAATGGCTTCTGAGCAAAGCAGCTCTGAACCCGCACTTCATGAAATGGGACCCAGTAACATTAGTTCTGGTCTTGTCACAAACAACCCTACTTCATCATCATTTACACCACCTTCTAGAAATGAATGGGATACGTTGTTTCAACCGTTCTTTGATGAATTCTTTACTCCTCCAAGTATTGTTGCTCCAGAACCTGAGGTAATAGCTCCGGTAACCGAAGTTGTCGCTCCAGCAACCGTTGCACAATCAGATACATCTGCACCTACAATTGGTCAAGATATACCTTCAACAAGTAATTCTCAACCAACACCTGTTTCAACTACCCATGTCATGCCTATTGATGATGAAGAGGATGATGATGATCACGATTTAGAATTCGCTTAAATGCGTGAACTTCCATTCTTTGGTGTACCTATTCCCGACCCTAATCAAGCCGGGTCGTCCACCTCAGAGGAAGCTCCTTCTACAGTTTACTCCAATCCACGGATTCGTGAACATGACAGCAAGTGGACAAAGGATCATCCTATAGATTCTATTATTGGTGACCCTAATCGTCCGGTATCCACACGAAGTCAGCTACAAGAAAATGCAATGTTTTGTCATTTTGATGCGTTTCTCACTGAAGTTGAACCTAGGACATGGCAACAAGCTTTTACTCAATCCTGTTAGATAGAAGCTATTCAAGAAGAACTTAACGAATTCATACGTCTTGAAGTTTGGGAACTTGTCCCATGCCCGGATCAAGTGCAGTTACTCACTTTGAAATGGGTTTACAAGGTGAAACTCGATGAGTTAGGCGGAATACTGAAGAACAAAGCTCGACTAGTAGCTCGTGGATACAAGCAATTATTGGGCATCGACTTTATGGAATCATTGGCACCTGTTGCCCGTTTGGAAGCTATTCGACTATTCCTCGCTTATGCAGCCCATTTGAATATGATCGTCTATCAGATGGATGTGAAGACGGCATTTCTTAATGGTGAACTCAAGGAAGAGGTCTATGTTCAACAGCCGGATGGTTTTGTGAATCCTAAATATCCTAATCATGTGTACAAGCTTAAGAAGGCTCTCTATGGGTTGAAGCAAGCTCCTCGCACATGGTATGATCTTTTGTCACAATTCCTCATTACACAAGGCTTCGCTAAAGGCAAGGTGGATCCCACGCTGTTCATTCAGAAACGAGGTAAAGATATGATTATGGTACAAATATATGTTGATGATATTATATTTGCAGCCTCGACCCAAACTTTATCCGACGAATTTGGGAAACTCATGTCTTCCAAGTTTAAGATGTCAATGATGGGCAAGGTATCATTCTTCTTAGGTCTTCAGATATCTCAGAGTCCTAGAGGCATCTTTATCAATCAATCCAGGTATGCCCTTGAATCGCTTAAGAAATACAAGATGGAATCTTGCGACCCCGTGGATACTCCAATGGTGGAACGAACTAAGCTTGATGCAGATCCTCATGGAGTTGCCGTTGATCCGACACTTTATCGTGGAATGATCGGTACTCTTCTCTATATCACAGCTAATCGACCTGATCTTCAGTTTGCTATATGTATGTGTGCTCGGTATCAAACTCGACCTACTGAGTTACACTTGGCCACTGTGAAACGGATCTTTCGGTATCTTAAAGGAACCATTAATCGGGGACTTTGGTATTCGAAGGACTCGTCGATTGCACTAATGGCATATGCAGATGCGGATCATGCGGGTTGTCAAGATACAAGGCGTAGCACGAGTGGAACGTTGCAACTACTAGGAGATCGACTAATCAGTTGGGCATCGAAAAGGCAGAAAAGCGCTGCAATTTCAAGTACGGAAGCAGAATACATAGCTATGTCCGGTTGTTGTGCTCAAATTCTTTGGATGAGATCGCAATTAACGACTATGGTCTAGGTTTCAACAAAATTCTGATGTACTATGACAACAAGAGTGCAATTGCCTTATGCTGCAACAATGTTCAATTCTCTCGGTCGAAGCGTATTGACATTCGCTACCATTTCATCAAGGAGCAAGTGGAAAATGGAGTGATCGAGCTTTACTTTGTCCGATCTGAGTATCAATTGGCGGATATTTTCACGAAGGCTTTAGATCGCGCTCGAATTGAATTTTTGGCCGACAAGCTAGGAATGAGAACCTTCTCGCGTGAGACTCTAAAGGAATTGGCAGATGAAGCGAAAGAATAGTGGTGGTAAAACTATTCTCTGTATCCTTGGTGATCATCTGTATATATTGTTTATATTTTTATCCACAAAAGCAAAATACAAAAATAGAAAACCATATAAAAACCATAAAATCTATGTACGTCTCAGTGCATTTATTTGTTTAAACAAGAGAAGTCTTGTTTTTATGAAGCTATCATCTCTACAACCATAGCAATCTACAATTGGTATCTACATACTCGACGATGCGACTACTCAACCGACGACTACAACTCTTTCAATAGAACACGGGTCAACAATTGAGGGGGAGCAATTGTCAAGCATTCAGAATCTTCGATGCCGAACGTGCCAAGCTCACTAACTGGTGTCAAGACAACAATACCAATCGTACACGTGGTGTCAAGAGATGACTTCAGACGTGACGAGGCGACCAACATATGCTGACAAGAACCATTTGATCTTATCATATGATGTTCTCATCAATCAGGTCCAACCTTGTCAATTCTTTTCTAATATGGTGAATATGTGATCATGTTACAAATCGGTATCATATCTCATACGTTTGATATCATGAAGATAAAACGGACTTGCATTTTTCTTCCCAACACATTTGTTAAAACCTCATTAAATCAATTGATATTAAAAACATCGTTGGGTTAATATTTTTAATATGGGGGAGAAAATGTGATTTAATATGGGAAATTATCAAAAATGGTTTGACTTAAAGTGCTGGCTCATCCCGACATATGCGAAATGTTTTCGAATATCGTGGCATACGTTAAGGGGGAGCAAAACGGATTTTCATATCAAAATGGATTTTCATATCAAAATGGATTTTCATGGTGACATATACTTACCCAAAACCCATTTATTTCACGACGATGAAAATTGTGGTGACATAAGGATGGTAGGATAGGTTAAGTCCAATGATTCTTCTAGAACCGGAGGAATCTTCCCAAGGACATTCCATAGCTAGAAATAGTAGTCCTTAGGAAAGATGGAGAAAGATTGTGAACGTAGCTGAATGCCGACCAAGTACTTATGTTAGCACTGGAACAATCACAACAAGGTGCTAGTTATGACGTATTGGTAAGCATTGAAGGGGTTGAAGAATGAAAAAGAATTGTAAAGATAAAGGGTGTAAAGAAAGAAGCCCTCCTTACAACCTTAGGCAGAAACCGGGTCAACACATATGCTATTGAGATCATTTTAATGATGCTCGATATTGAAGATAGACATCATGGACCCAGTGATGCATTGCACAACCCATTCCAGCTAACTCAGATATCTCTCAAAAGGTATTTGTTTTAATCACACGGAGACAACACATTATCTATTGATTTATTCACTCCGAATAAATTGGTATTAAAAAGGTGGCACTCCTCTCCAGCCTCCGATCACTAAAATTCAAAATGCACGATCGAGTCTAGAGCCATTTGAGATCATCAAATATCTCATTAGGACATACTTTCATAATTCCTTGCTTCTTCACACACTGTGAAAAGTAAGAAAGATCTTAAGAGTCCTACGCAAAATCGTCAAGATCTTGCCTGAACATCCGAGTAATACGAAAGTATTTACAATGAAGATGGAAATCCTTCTTGAGCGAATATCAAAAAGCTCATGGTAGGTGACTTGTGCGATTCTTTATGAATCAAACTTGTGATAACTGGAAAGCAACAGTGGTTTAATTCTTAAATGAATTTAAACACGTTCCAGGCCTCTACGCATTATCTTAGTGATCTTGCCAGAAACTCAGAGTGATACCTTAGTGTTCACAATGATGAGTGGAAATCCTTCTAGTGTTAACCTCAAACAGCACTTGGTAGGTAACTTGCAAGATTCAATATGAATCAAGCTCGTGACAATTGGAAAGCAACGATGGTGCGATTCTTTAATGAATCAAACTTGTTCTAGGAATCAAAATTGACAGCTTCAATCATGCGGATAATTTTATCCAAATGATTCACTCTTTACGTTCGCAGTCAGCTTTGGACGGTCGAGTAAAGAGAACGGGTTTACCCGCGAAATCTTGTCAAGGAGATTTTTAATTAAATCTACCTGCCACAAGTATGATATTTTATATCGTCCAACGGTCTTCACCGACCGGAGGTAAAATGCTACCGAATTAGAATGAAATGTTCAAAGCCATTTCATTCGTGTCTACTTATGTTGCGGCATTTGAAGACGGTGGCGTTGCGGAATCCGATAAAAAGTCGTCCCCGCATGCTTATACTTTATGTACCTAATATCTCATTTAATTCAAGAAAACTTAAAAGTTAAGTCTTCCGCTGTATCGAACTCTGAAGCTTTCAAGAATTACGAAGGTATTAGTATGTGGGACATGGAAGTCACGAAGAGGCGAAGATCACAAGTGATGGATGCACAAGATCAAGGCAAGAGATTAATTCTCATGATTGATATCAAAGATCACATCAGCATGTTCACCAGAAAAGAAAAAGAAAAAGAAAGACGAAGACTACGAGCTCAAGACAAGCATAGTATGCTAGGTTTATCTTATTATTGTAACTTGGGTAATGCCCTTGATTGGAGTGACCTCCCTTAGGGGGAGATTGTTGGAAATACGTTTTACGTATTAGAAAGGATCGGTCACTCCAACAATAGTCCATGTCATAGCTCGTAGTTTAGTTATTTACATTTATTAAACAAAGCCCAAAACCGAGCCCATAGATTGTATGGGCCGGCGGCCTAATGTAAACCCAAGCCCATCTCATGGGCTTGGGTATATAAACCCTCTCCTTAGATGGAGAGGGTGTGTGGTTATTCATTTTTTCACATAGTTCATTCTTGTTTCTCTCTCTAGAATTATGTGCAATCCACCATCTCTCTATCTCTTTCTCTCTCTAAAACATAAGCAAGATTTACATTTCCACATGTATGGTCAAGCTGCGTGTGTTCTTTTCGATGCGGGTGCTACTCACTCGGTCATTTCTACTGCTTATGCTAAGAACATTAGGATGCTCCCCATGTCACTAGAGAATAGACTTACTATTCTACGCCTTTGAGGGACTCTGTATTAATCACACATGTATACAAGAGTCTTCCCCTAGAATTTGACGATAAGGTTAGTCCTGTTGACGCACTTCCGCTGGACATGAATGACTTTGACATGATTTTGGGCATGGATTGGCTATCCAAGCATCATGCTACCATAGACTGCCATTCATATCGAGTTATCTTCGGTGATGTTAATGCACCAGAGTACATTCATAACGGGTTCGTACCCGGACGGTCTGTACAAATCATATCTACCCTGCAAGCGCGTGCACTACTGTCACATGGCTGCGAGGGTTATCTAGCTACGGTTCACGACATGGATGCTGAATCTCCATCAATTCAGGATCAACCAATAGTGTCAGAATTCCAAGATGTATTTCCAGCAGAACTACCGGGCATACCACCTGCACGAGAAGTGGAATTCAATATCGAGCTTATTCCAGGAGCTGAACCGATCTCTAAAGCTCCTTATCGCATGGCTCCCATAGAGTTAAAGGAGCTGAAGGATCAAATGCAAGAACTTCTAGAACGAGGTTTCATTCGACCGAGCGCATCTTCATGGGGCGCATCGGTCTTATTTGTTAAGGAGAAGGACGGCAGTATGCATCTTTGCATAGACTATCGCGAGCTCAACAAGATTACTATCCGTAATAGGTATCCACTGCCGCTTATAGACGATCTGTTTGACCAACTCTAAGGGGCCAAACACTTCTCCAAGATTGATCTTAGGTCAGGCTATCATCAGCTACGGGTTAGGGAGAAGGACATCACCAAGACTGCTTTTCGTACCCGCTATGGCCATTTCGAATTTGTAGTTATGCCATTCGGCCTGACCAATGCTCCAGCAGTATTCATGGACTTGATGAACAGAATCTTCCATGAATTTCTAGACAAGTTCGTCATTGTCTTCATCGATGACATCCTGATTTTCTCCAAGTCCAAGGAGGAACACGAAGACCATCTTCGTACAGTACTACAGATTCTTCGTCAGAAGCAGCTGTATGCTAAATTCTCCAAGTGTGAGTTCTGGTTAGACAAGGTGGCATTCTTAGGTCACATTGTATCAGCAGAAGGAATCACTATGGATCCAGCGAAGGTTGAGGCCATTACTAAGTGGCCGAGGCCGACATCAGCAACGGAAGTCCGTAGTTTCTTAGGCTTAGCTGGTGATACAATGATATTGCTTGGGTTCAGATTATGTCTCTCAGTCCTCTCGAATTGATCTCGGCCTTAAGTGGAATGATTGTTCTTAGTTACTAAAAAAAGGGGTTTGGATTTTTAAACTACTAAATGACAAATGCTCTAAAATGTAAACTTAAATTTAAAAGTAATTAAATTAATAACAATTAATAAAACTTGAATTAAAATTAAAATTAAAATTAAAATTAAAATTAATGACAATTAATTGGACTAGAATTAAATTTGAAATAAATAAATACAAAGTGAAGAAACATTAAACAGTAAGTTCAAATTAAAATGCTCAAAAGAAACTTGATTCGGAAGTATAACCTTGATTCGGAACTTTGTTCATCCGGAACTTTTCACTCGGAACCCCTTGATTCGGAACTTTGTTCGGAAGTTTATCCGAAAGATTGATCCGGAACTTTACTCGGAAGTTTATTCGGAAGTTTGGTTCATCCGGAACTTTATACTCATTCGGAACTTTTAAACAAGAAAACTCATTCGGAACTTTTAAAGGAAACTCATTCGGAACTTTTAAAGAACATATTCATTCGGAAGTTTTGGAAAAGAAATTTATTCGGAACTTAAAAACTCATTCGGAACTTTAGAACTTAAACTCATTCGGAACTTTAGAACTTAAACTCGTTCGGAACTTTTCAAATAGAAGTTGATTCGGAACTTAAGTGTTCATCCGGAAGTTTTGTGTTCATCCGGAACTTTTTGGTTCACTCGGAACCTGGGAAATGCACAAGAACAGTAACAGTCACGAAGAACACGGAAAACGATTCTAATCCAAAAATCACCAAGTTTTTCACCAAAAACTTAAATACAACTTAACACAAATGATTTACTAACCAATAACTACAAATCCCATCAACAAAAACACAAATCCCAACAACTTTTAAAGATCAAATCAATCAAATAAGAACTTAAGAACTTGAAAAGAAAGATGATGATGAACAAGATGAAATGGAAAGATTAAACAAGAACTTGTATTGAAGATTTAATGTTTTAACAATAACAAAACAAGGATTAAAATTACAAGATTGAAAATAAACAAAGATCAAGATCACCAAACACCCTATTGGTGTTGGTGATGATACGAACTAAAAAGGGAGAAAAAGAAGGGGAAAGAAAAACTAAAAACTAACTGGCACTAAGTGTGTGAGGGGAGGGCTTTATATAGCATTGTCTTTTGGTTGGTGAGTGGGCTTTCTCCCGTTCTTCTTGTCTTCTCGTCTTTTCAGAAAAGTTGACGTTTTCGATTCTGATTCGGGATTTGTTGTCGATTAAATTCAACTCGTCTTTTAATTTCTTTGTTTAATAGACTTGAGTTTCTTCGACTTATATAAATCTTCCATCTTTGGTCCTTTTCTTCGATAAATCTTCGAATAGGCCCAGTGACTTCAAATCTTTTGAATCTCTTGGACAATAGACTTCATCTTGAGTATTTTTTTCTTCGATAAATCCCGTGCAATCCCATGTTTTCTCCATTATCCATCCGGTTGGCTCTGAAAACACAATAAACACAAAAACCACGCATAATTCCAAACAAATGATATTAAATACGTATTTTGGTCTCGTTTTAGCCAGAATTAAGTGGTAAAAGGATGGGTGTTTACACACCTATCAAATCCCCTACACTTAACCATTGCCATGCCCTCATGCAATGCTTAGTGATAAAGCAATTTTACACTTTTCTCATAATTAATCAACCTTGGCCTTATTTAAATACTACTAAACAAAAATTAAAATACTAATAGAAATTAAAACTTGAAAGTAAACAAAAGGATGGAAATAACTTGCAAAGAGATCAATGACTTACATTAGGGCTTTGGTGCTGCGAAGATTTATCACCCTCAAGTTTCACGTTCCCCAAACTAAGCTTAAAAACGAGATCATTGTTATTATAAGTTAGCAATTCAAACACTTACACACATGGCTTAATTAAATGCTTAAACTCCCTTATTCCTAGGTGTATCTCTTATATTTTATTTTTGTCTTAGAATGATCATGAAGATGCATTTTTGGGACTTATTTCGATAGTTTAATTAGGATGAAAGCAAAGTAGGACGATTTGATCAATAGTTAGCTAAAGGACAAAATCTCTTAAAACTGCTTCTCGGGATATCAAAAAGTTCATATCTTGGCATAACTCGGTTCACGATTTGAGACCTTTCTCGGGCCGATATTTGGCATGTACTTCATACTTCATATCTTGAGAGACGTGCTTGAGATAATGGTCTTCTCATCGTAATAGAGTTTCTTCACTTGGAGACTTTTGAGAGGTACTCCAACTTTGTTGACCACGACTTCATGATTATTTCTTCAATCTCTATTTGGGATTTTGAGATACAACGATCCGCCTCCTTTTCGGACTTGGATCTATTTATCCTCATACCTTGTTAGGGTCTTTTCGGATAGACTTCTTCATGATCTTTATGGGAGTTGATTGCTTTTCGTCGTGAGTCTTGATCCTTCATATTGACTTTGGGAATAATGCTTTTCACATCACCTTGGATCTTTAGCAATAAAATGGAATCCTCATGCCTTGTTAGGGCCTTTTCGGACTCGCCAATCTTCGCGCCCCGCTTCATAAGTTATGCCTTGGCTATGAACTCTTATCATTACCGAGCAACTTTTAAACGATCTTGGGCTAGAAGCTAAGTAACCTTTCAAATCGTACGACCTTACTTATTGCAGATAAATTATTAGCAAGTGATGGGAGAATAGGCAAATAATTACACCAAGTGAGCTTGTGCAAGAATACCGACTTATAATTGACTCTATCATTTCTCGTCCTCCACAATTTAAAATCTCAAGTAATGAGACTCGTAGATACTTAGCCTAATAAACCAATTAAGGTCTACATGGTTAAGGATACTAGCTAGAATAAACTTGGATAAGTCTATTCGGGTTGAGTCAAAATAAACGCAACGGGCCTAATATGTCAAAGATTTCTAAACTAGCTACACCACTTTATTAATATTTTTGACTTTATTGCGGGATATATACATACGAAAGCAACGATAAAAATTTAAAAATTACGACTAAATGGCCAAAGTTAATAAAAGATTTGAAAAATGTTGAAAAATAGGATTTTCTGGTTAAATGAAGGCATTTTCATGGAAAAGTCCACTTAAAACTTCGATAAAAGTCCCCCCTACACTTAAGATAAACATTGTCCTCAATGTTTAAGCATGTGGAAAAAGTCTCCCCTACACTTATGACATTGTGCACGTTGGTTAACTCAAGTTAAGGAAGAGACGACTAAAGTGATCCATTTCAAATGTGAGTATGAAGAAAATTGAATCACGATAGTTGAGAGATAGAACCGGATTTCGGATAACACGGGAGCACGGTTCTTCAAGGTTTCCAAGAGTGCATTCATCCCTGTAATCACATCACCACACAAAGACAAACACCCTATAGAGGCTCCCCTACACTTAGGGGGTTAAAAGGTAAAAGATAGATACTCGGGCTGCCTCCCGAGGAGCGCTTGTTTTTGATAACCGAGTCACGAGCTTGACTCGACCCAAAATTAGTTCATGGGGAACGTGGTGAGGGATGGAACCATCTCGTGAGAGATGTCCTCACCAAAGTACAACTTCACTCGTTGGCCATTTACCTTAAAATTAGGTCCATTAGGTTGAGCGAGCTCGAGAGTACCATATGGAAAAATTTGGGCAATGGTGAATGGGCCGGACCAACGAGATTTGAGCTTTCCCGAAAAGATTTTCAACCGAGAGTTAAAAAGTAAGACTTTGTCTCCAACATGGAACTCTCGGTTTTTGATCTTGGAGTCATGAGTGAGCTTAGTTCTTTCCTTATATATCAAAGAATTTTCATAAGCCTCATTCTGAAGTTCATTGAGCTCATTGAGTTGGATCTTGCGTAGGTCACCGGCTTTGTTGATATCAAAATTAGCCCACTTCAAGGCCCAGTAAGCCTTGTGCTCCAACTCAATGGGGAGGTGGCACGCTTTCCCGTACACAAGACGATAAGGCGTACAACCGATCGGAGTCTTGTAAGCAGTACAGAAAGCCCACAAAGCATCATCAAGTTTATCAGCCCATGAGGCACGATGCTCTCCCACGGTTCTTTCAAGAATTTGCTTAAGTCCTCGGTTGGATATTTCAGCCTGGCCATTAGTTTATGGGTGGTAGGCTGTGGAAAGACGATGATTTATACCGTACTTAGCCATGACTCTTGCGAATTGATCATTGCAAAAATGAGTCCCACGATCACTAATAATGGCACGAGGCACACCGAATCTAGCGAAAAGAGCTTTCAAAAAGTTACAAACTACCCTTGCGTCATTAGTGGGTAAAGCTTTGGCTTCAACCCACTTTGAAACGTAGTCAACGGCTACAAGGATGTATTTATTTCCTTTAGAAGAAGGGAATGGCCCCATAAAGTCGATACCCCAAACATCAAAGATTTCACACTCTTGAATGAAATTCTGAGGCATCTCGTCTTTATGTGTGATCGTGCCTTGTTTTTGGCAAACATCACATCGTTTAACCATATTGTGAGCGTGACGATATATGGAGGGCCAATAAAATCCCAAATCAAACACTTTTTTGGCGGTGTAGTTGGGACCAAAGTGACCACCGGTGGGTCCTTTGTGGCAAGCATCAAGGATTTCTGAAGCTGCCGGTCCGTCAACACATCGGCGGATAATCAGGTCGGCACATTATTTGAATAGGTAAGGGTCATCCCAAAAGTAAGTCTTAATGTCGGTGAAGAACTTTTTCTTTTGTTGAGACGTCAACCCTTCCTTGAGAATTCTACCCGCTAAGTAGTTTGCAAAGTCCACAAACCACGGGGTTTCATCAGATTTCGAATTTATAGACATTAAGGTCTCCAAGGGAAAAGAATCATTGATTTCTTTGTTAGGATGATCCCCTTGGTAAGGATCCTCAAGTCTGCTGAGATGATCCGCGGCTAGGTTTTCTGCTCCTTTTTTATCGCGAATGTCGATTTTAAATTCTTGGAGCAGCAAAACCAGCGAAGAAGTCTTGGTTTGGAATCTTGCTTTGTCAACAAGTACTTCAGCGCGGAGTGATCGGTATACACAATTGTTGTAGAAAGGACAAGATAGGGGCGGAATTTTTCAAAAGCATAGACAACAGCTAAAAGCTCTTTTTCGGTTGTCGTATAATGCAATTGTGCCCCCGTCATTATCTTGCTAGCGTAATGGATTGGTTGGAAGTGTTTGTTCACTCTTTGTCCCAGAACCGCTCCAATAGCAAAATCACTAGCATCGCACATCAACTCAAAGGGAAGCTCCCAATTAGGGGTAACCAAGACGGGTGCCTTAGTTAGCTTATCCTTAAGCGAGTTGAAGGCTTCAAGACACTCTTTGGAAAAGATAAAAGGAGTATCTTTTTCCAAGAGGTGGGTCATCGGGCGAGCGATTTGAGAAAAATCTTTGATGAATCGACGGTAGAAGCCCGCATGACTCAGAAAACTTCTCACACCCTTCACGGTTGAAGGTGGAGGCAACTTGGCGATAACATCAACTTTAGCACGGTCTACTTCAAGACCGGCTTTGGAAATCTTGTGTCCCAGCACGATGCCTTCTTTTACCATAAAATGGCATTTTTCCCAATTCAGAACAAGGCGAGTGTCTTCGCACCGCTTAAGCATACGTTCCAAATTGGCAAGGCAAGAAGAGAAGGAATCCCCAAAGACCGAGAAATCATCCATGAAGACTTCCATGGTTTGTTCAACCATGTCATGGAAGATAGCTAACATGCACCTTTGGAAAGTCCCGAGGGCATTGCATAAGCCAAAAGGCATTCTTTTGTACGCAAATGTGCCATAGGGACAAGTGAATGTTGTCTTCTCTTGATCTTGGGGATCGATGGGTATTTGGAAATAACCCGAGAAACCATCAAGAAAGCAGTAATATTCATTACCCGCTAAGCGTTCAAGCATTTGGTCCATAAAAGGTAGAGGGAAATGATCCCTTCTCGTGGCATCATTGAGTTTGCGGTAGTCTATACAAACTCTCCACCCAGTAACGAGACGAGTGGAAATCAACTCGTTGTGTTCATTGGGAACAACGGTTATTCCGCCCTTCTTGGGCACACAATGGATTGGACTAACCCATGGTGAATCCGAAATAGGGTAAATCATACCCGCATCAAGAAGTTTGATAACCTCTGTTTTGATGACTTCATGGATTTTTGGATTCACCCTTCGTTGGCTTTGAATTGTGGGCTTAAAGTCGTCCTCCATGAGAATTTTGTGTGTGCAGAAGTGAGGATCAATTCCACGAATATCAGAAATCTTCCAAGCAATAGCCTTCTTATGATCTTTCAACACGGTGATAAGTCGGGCTTTTTCGTCTTCCTTTAGGTCCTTAGCAATGATGACTGGCGACTTCTTCTCTTCTTCAAGAAATACGTACTCAAGATGAGGCGGCAACTCCTTAAGTTCTAAATCCGGAGGATTTTCGACGGGAGGCGTCTTCAAAGTCGGAGTATCGATAGCAATGACCGTGGGAGATGGAGGAGGAGGATTGTCTTCGTTGAGAAGGCTTTCAAAGAAATGCATGTCTTCGTCCCCATCGGTAGGAGAATCATCAGTAGATAAGTTCACATCTCCCATGGTGTCTTCAAGATCTTTCCAAAAAAAATCACTATCTCCAAATAGAGACAATGATGAATCAATAGAGGCGACGGTCTCAACATTGGGAAGAGAGGTAGGAATACTTTTGCAAGCATCATTAAAGTGTTCTTCACAAGCCTCATCAAGAACGTCAACACAATTAACACTCTCATATGAATAAGGCTGTTTAGACAACTTTCCCATGTTGAAGACTACTTTATCGTCACCCACTCTCATGATAAGCTCACCGGCTTCAACATCAATGAGAGTGCGACCGGTCCTCAAGAATGGACGACCAACAGTTAGTGGCACACGAGGGTCCATCTCGTAGTCGACGACAACGAAATCAGCAGGAAAGGTGAATTTGTTGACTCCTACAATGACGTCTTCGGCTATCCCCACTGGATAAGCAACCGTACGGTTAGCCAATTCCAAAGTCATTTTGGTGGGGACAAGCTCAGGGAGAGATAATTGCTTCCAAACGCTTAGAGGCATAAGATTAATACTGGCACCTAGATCGGCTAGGGCCATGCAATTCTCTACTCCCGGGAAATTGCAAAGAATTAAGAAACGACCCGGATCACCAAGCTTGGTTGGCAATTTCCTTAAGAGCACTGCAGAGCAATTCTCATTAAGTTGGGTGTTGGCGATATCGAGAAGCTTTTCCTTGTCGCTCAGAAGATCTTTAAACATTTTCGCATATTTAGGCATGTGAGCGAGAGCCTCAGCGAAGGAGATGTTGAAATTCAATTGTTTGAACATCTTAAGAAAGTTCGAAACCTGAATATCGTCCTTGCTTTTGAGCTTCTCTTTCCTCAACCTAGATGGGTAAGGTATATTGGAAGAAGAGGAAGGCTTTGGGAGAATAGGATCACTCACATCCTTGGGTGGAGGAGGGGTAGAAGGAAGAGGTGGAGAAATTGGGGAAGGAGAAGGATGAGGAATAGGAGCAGGTGACTCGTTCTCCTTAGTCACAACCACCGGTGGAGGTATAGGAAGCTCGGGTTCCTTGGTACCTTTGCCACTTCGAGTGGTGATTGCTTTCATCTCCCCTCTTGGATTCGCAACAGTGTTACTCGGAAGAGTACCCGAAGAAGAGGGTTGATTACCTTGGAAGAAACTAGCCATCATGTTCTTCAAATCATTAGTTTGGCTATCCAACGTGTTTCTCATGTCGGCTCTCAAATCGTTCTCTTGTTTGACCAAGTCTGCTTTCAAGTTGCGCACTTCCTGTTGGAGATTTTCCACGATCACATCATTGGTCCTCATGTAGGTTGCAACCGCTTGGTGTAATGCAGTGGTTTGGTTGGAAGGAGCATTGTATGCGGGTGGTTGATAAGCAGGTTGCTGGTATACTTGGTTGTTTCTTGAGGTGGTTTTTGCTGCTTGTGAGGTGGGATGTATGGTGTACGAGGTTGTTGTTGTTGTTGAAGAGGGCGGTTGAGGTTTTGTTGTTGGTTTGGGTTGTTTGGAGGAAAACCGGGTGGTGAGAGGTAGTTATTGGAGCGGTAGCTAAGCAAATTACGGTCACCTTGAGGTCTAGCTTGATAAGCAGGTTGAGGATAGGTGCCATATGCTGCATTCACATTCTCAGCAGGGTAGTCTTGGGTGGCGGTACAAGTGGTGTAAAAGTGAGGACCACCGCATATCTCACAAGGTTGGCTGACAGCATTGACTTGAGCGTTTTTAGCGTTGCTACTGTTGGGATTGTTAACGGTGTGGGTGACAAGCGATTCAAGAAGCGTAGTGATTTTGTCCAGTCGCTTGTCGCTGTCACTAGTGCTAGCACTAGCGACATTGGTCCTAACACTCTTGGTTTGCACACGAGACTTATTCTCAATGATATCCCAAGCAGCATTGGAAGTCTTAGCCAAAAGATTACCCCCCGAGGCACTGTTTAGTGAATCTTGGTCACTCATGCTTAAACCATTGTAAAAAGTATTAATTTGATGTACTTTGGTAAAACCATGTTGTGGGCATTTTCTTAAAAGATCTTTGAAACGATCCCAAGATTCACTGAACGACTCATCGTACTTTTGTTCGAAGTTTATGATTTCATTCCGCAAAGCGGTAGTACGAGAGGGTGGGAAAAAGTAATTGATAAACTTGGTTTCCAAATCCGTCCACGAGAGAATACTCTGTGGCGGTTCCTTAGCAAGCCAATGCCGGGCTTGTCCCTCTAAAGAAAAGGGAAAAAGTTGTAACCTGATAACCTCTTGTGGAACACCATTGAATTTGACCGTGTTGGTGAATTGCAAGAATCTCTTGATGTGGTCGTGTGGATCATCAATGGTACGCCCCAAGAATGGTTGAGCAGAGACCATCTGGATAAAGCCTGATTTTAGCTCAAAGTTGTTGGCGGCAATTGGAGGTATGACAATTGGATCTGTGTTGCCATGGACATGAGCTTGCAGCAATTCAATCATCGGGCGATTATCCGGAAGAGGCTCATTGTTGTTGTTATTATTCATGTTGTTGAAAGGTGGGTTGTTGTTGTTATTATTGTTGTTTGGAGGTGGTATGTTGTTGTTGTTTTGTACACCGGCCATGTCTAAGTGATCGAGAGGCTCGGGCTCTTGATAAGACGTGGATCGAGTGCGCATACACCTGCAAAAGAACGAACAAAGAAAAACAAAGCAAAAATATTTTTGGTTTTTATGTTTTTTTAATTTTTTGTATTTTTGAAAATTTTATATTTTTTTAGGATTTTTTTTTGAAAATTTTTATGAAAAAGTAACGTTCACGGGGAACGGATCCCAAAATCCAAGTTCTCACAAAAAACTTTTGATCTTAACGAGAAGAGCCGGCATCGGAGCCATTTGATACAATGATAATGCTTGGGTACAGATTATGTCTCTCAGTCCTCTCGAATTGGTCTCGGCCTTAAGTGGAATGATTGTTCTTGGTTACTAAAAAAGGGGTTTGGATTTTTAAACTACTAAATGACAAATGCTCTAAAATGTAAACTTAAATTTAAAAGTAATTAAATTAATAACAATTAATAAAACTTGAATTAAAATTAAAATTAAAATTAAAATTAATGACAATTAATTGGACTAGAATTAAATTTGAAATAAATAAATACAAAGTGAAGAAACATTAAACAGTAAGTTCAATTTAAAATGCTCAAAAGAAACTTGATTCGGAAGTATAACCTTGATTCGGAACTTTGTTCATCCGGAACTTTTCACTCGGAACCCCTTGATTCGGAACTTTGTTCGGAAGTTTATCCGGAAGATTGATCCGAAACTTTACTCGGAAGTTTATTCGGAAGTTTGGTTCATCCGGAACTTTATACTCATTCGGAACTTTTAAACAAGAAAACTCATTCGGAACTTTTAAAGGAAACTCATTCGGAACCTTTAAAGAACATATTCATTCGGAAGTTTTGGAAAAGAAATTTATTCGGAACTTAAAAACTCATTCGGAACTTTAGAACTTAAACTCATTCGGAACTTTAGAACTTAAACTCGTTCGGAACTTTTCAAATAGAAGTTGATTCGGAACTTAAGTGTTCATCCGGAAGTTTTGTGTTCATCCGGAACTTTTTGGTTCACTCGGAACCTGGGAAATGCACAAGAACAGTAACAGTCACGAAGAACACGGAAAACGATTCTAATCCAAAAATACCAGGTTTTTACCAAAAACTTAAATACAACTTAACACAAATGATTTACTAACCAATAACTACAAATCCCATCAACAAAAACACAAATCCCAACAACTTTTAAAGATCAAATCAATCAAATAAGAACTTAAGAACTTGAAAAGAAAGATGATGATGAACAAGATGAAATGGAAAGATTAAACAAGAACTTGTATTGAAGATTTAATGTTTTAACAATAACAAAACAAGGATTAAAATTACAAGATTGAAAATAAACAAAGATCAAGATCACCAAACACCCTATTGGTGTTGGTGATGATACGAACTAAAAAGGGAGAAAAAGAAGGGGAAAGAAAAACTAAAAACTAACTGGCACTAAGTGTGTGAGGGGAGGGCTTTATATAGCCTTGTCTTTTGGTTGGTGAGTGGGCTTTCTCCCGTTCTTCTTGTCTTCTCGTCTTTTCAGAAAAGTTGACGTTTTCGATTCTGATTCGGGATTTGTTGTCGATTAAATTCAACTCGTCTTTTAATTTCTTCGTTTAATAGACTTGAGTTTCTTCGACTTATATAAATCTTCCATCTTTGGTCCTTTTCTTCGATAAATCTTCGAATAGGCCCAGTGACTTCAAATCTTTTGCATCTCTTGGACAATAGACTTCATCTTGAGTATTTTTTCTTCGATAAATCCCGTGCAATCCCATGTTTTCTCCATTATCCATCCGGTTGGCTCTGAAAACACAATAAACACAAAAACCACGCATAATTCCAAACAAATGATATTAAATACGTGTTTTGGTCTCGTTTTAGCCAGAATTAAGTGGTAAAAGGATGGGTGTTTACACACCTATCAGCTGGCTATTACCGTAGGTTCGTGGAGAACTGTTCCCGCTTAGCACTACCATTGACCAAACTGATGCGGAAAGGGGAGAAATTCGTCTGGACTAAAGAACGAGAGAAGAGCTTTGAAGACCTGAAGCAGAAGCTAGTATCTGCACCTATTCTTACTCTCCCATCTGGTACGGGTGGATTTCAAATCTACAGTGATGCATCGGGGAAGGGACTTGGCTGTGTTCTCATGCAACATGGGAAAGTGATCGCGTACGCTTCACGGCAGCTTAAGCCTTATGAAGAGAATTACCCTACGCATGACTTGGAACTTGTTGTAGTCGTGTTTGCATTGAAGATATGGAGGCACTACTTATATGGAGAATCATGTGACATTTTCACGGACCACAAGAGTTTGAAGTATATCTTCACTCAACGTGAATTGAACACGAGACAGAGGAGATGGTTAGAGCTGTTGAAGGATTATGACATTAATCTACAGTATCATCCCGGAAAGGCGAATGTAGTAGCAGATGCACTTAGGAGGAAGTCCGGAATGATCAACGACATTAAAATTGAGGAGGAAATCATAAGAGACTTGGAGCGACTAGACATAGAGATCATGGTACGTGGACAGCACGGTTACTGGGCAAATCTTAGAGTAGAACCCGAGTTTCTCTCTAAGATCAAGGAAGCTCAGAAGGATGATGGAGAAATCTGGGCGATAATTCAGAATTTGGAGAAACAAACGGAATTCAGAGTAGATGCAGATGGTATCGTATGGCAAGGCACGAGACTTTGTGTTCCTGATGACCAAGAACTCTAGGAAGCCTTGTTAGCTAAAGCTCATAGCTCCCATTCTCTATACATCATGGTTCGACTAAGATGTACCATGACATCAAGCAGTACTTTTGGTGGAGTGGTATGAAACAGGATGTGGCCACTTACGTATCCAAATGCCTTACCTGCCAGTAGGTTAAGATCGAGCATCAGCGGTCTGACGGTCTCCTTCAACCGTTAGATATTCCAGAGTGGAAGTGGGACAAAATCACCATGGATTTTGTTACTGGTCTTCCGCCTACCAAGAGGAAGCACGATGCAATTTGGGTTATCGTAGATCGACTTACCAAATCAACTCATTTCTTACTGATCCGCAAGGAAGATCCGGTAAGTAAACTCGCTGATACATATAGAAGAGAGATCATGAGACTCCACGGTGCTCCATCCAGCATCGTCTCAGACAGAAATCCTCGTTTCACTTCGCGATTTTAGAAGAGTCTGCAGAAAGCTTGGGGTACACAACTTAAGCTTAGCACGGCTTTTCATCCTCAAACGGACGGACAGTCGGAGCGAACGATTCAGACATTGGAAGACATGTTGAGGTCATGTGCGTTGGAATGGACGGGTGATTGGGACGATTACATCTGTTTGGTGGAGTTTGCATACAACAATAGTTGGCACGCAAGTATCAAGTGTGCTCCTTTCGAGATGCTGTATGGCAGAAAGTGTCGCGCCCCAATCTGCTGGGATCAGGTTGGCGAGCGAACACTTGAAGGACCAGAAATCATAGAGATGACCAATGAAAGGATAGCAGTAGCTAAGCAGAAACTTCAGGAAGCACGGTCACGTCAGAAGAGTTACGTCGATAAGCATCGTAGGGACATACATTTTAACGTAGGAGATCACGTCTTCCTTAAGGTTTCGCCGGCACGTGGTGTTAGACGCTTCGGGATTAAAGGGAAGCTCAGTCCTCGTTTCATCGGACCGTTTGATATCATTGAACGAGTCGGTGAAGTATCTTACCGGTTAGCGTTACCTCCGCAGCTTTCGCATGTACACAATGTGTTTCATGTGTCCTTACTCAGAGGGTACCAGTATCATCCCCTTCACATGGTTCAGTATCCACTGGAACAGATACGTGAAGATCTCACCTTCATAGAAGAACCCGAACGAGTTCTTGACAGACAAGAACGAGTCATGAGAAGGAAGACGATTCCATTCGTCAAAATCCTTTGGAGGGATCATACCGAGCGGGAAGCCACTTGGGAAACAGAGGAGTCTATCCGGGCTTCTTACCCTCATTTTATATTTTGAATTCGGGTATGTTCTTCTTTTCCAGTTTACTTTATCTATAATTTGGGGACGAATTATTCTTTTTAGAGGGGAAGAGTTGTAAAACCCGCATGCTTTTACCATGAATAGTACCCTTAAGATCGTACGTACTAGACTAAAACTTTCCTTTTATAGTATGATTACGTTCACGTGCTAGAATTTTTAAGTATTACGTACGTGTTAGAACACGATAAGTATTTATTACGTATGAACACACAATAATTATTCAAACAATAATTAATCACGAACATGCGATCATGAAATCATGAACGTAAATTAATCACGAGCTAATATTAAGTACGTATATATATTTATTACGAACACGAATAAATATATTAAGTCACGGTTAATAATTAACGAGAACACATAAAACACGAACACGATATAACACGAACGAACACTAAAATAATTAGACTCGAGAAAAAGGTACGGGTACCCCATGTGGGGCCCCCTACCCGCGGCTACACCAAAGGGATGGGCTAAGCCCATCAAACTTTTACTAACAAGGGGTTATGGTAAAAACCTTTAGCCATTTTTTCACTTTACAGTAAACTGACAAAAACCCTAAAAAGATTTTTCTCCTTCTCCTTGCTCTCTCTTTGGCCGCCGGATATAAAGACACAAAAGGGGGTGTTCGTTTGATTTTTGATCTTGAATTTTGTGCAAGCATTCGTGTGTGTTCATCCTCGTTTGATCCACGCATTCAGTATACCTTTTTAATCCTTTCTTTTATGTTTTGATTTAATAAATTAAATAAGATCATGATGTTTTTAAAAAGCTAATTAAAAACATTAATTAAACATGTAAATGGTTATGGGGTAAATCAAAACAAGGGATTTAGGGGTGTTTGATGTGGCCGGCGCCTAAACCGAACCCCCAAGGGGTCTCGGTTTGGCTTGTGAACCACCACCGAGACCTCATGGTCTCGGTTTGGTGGTGTGGGGTCCCACGGCAGCAGCAAACAGGGGGAAACCCCGAAGTGGTTCGGGGTATGGTGTCGATTACGGGTCTGGTTCATGGTTTCTAGTCACGATCCGGTTCATTGATTATGTTAAGATTATGATTTTAATAGTTATATGTTAAAAATTAAATTAATAAAGTATGACATGATTAATTTAATTAACATGACTTAGGTTATAATTTAATTATTAGATCATGGATTTTTAACCTAAGTATTTATATTTTCTAGACTTTATAATTAATAAATTATTAAAAACCATGGCTATAATTAATTAATTAATATGACTTAGATTATATTATTAATAATTAATAATACATGTTTTAACCTAAGTATTTAACTTTATTTAATTAAAAGCATGATATATTTAATTAAATACTTTTAACCTATAGTTTATTTAAATTACATGTAATAATTAATAAACTATACCTTATATCAATATGATTTAGAAAAATAATTAGAAAACACTTAATCTTATATAATTAGCTTATTTAACCAGCTTATATCTAGTTATGGAAACTTTCTATTTTTAGAAACTTATTTAAGTAAGGCAGCTAATCGATTTATGGAAACTTTCTATTTTTAGAAACTTATCTATTTTAAGCAGTAATTCTATTTTTGGAAACTTTCTATTTTTGGAAACTTTCTATTTTTGGAAACTTTCTATTTTTGGAAACTTTCTATTTTAGGAAACCTGCTATTTTTAGAAAGTTACTTATTATTACACAGTAAGTATAATAATACATGAAATACAAGTAATACTTAAGCAGAATAGACAGAATATAAGATAAGCACAGTTTAAAGCTTAAAACAATAAAACTTGACATGAACGTATAAAATAAGCTAAGACATGACATAAAACCAGTTACGCATTTAGTAATCAGATACTTGTACACATATGTATTTATGTAGCATTAGTGATACCGAAGTAGGACTCTCTTCATTTCGTCTTCTTCGTTCACTGGACATAAGGTACGGATTTCCGTCCTTTCAGTATGGACATTCTTTCCTTATTAGGATTCTCCGTATGCAGCCAACTTTTTTCCCGTAGTATAAGTTTATATGTTTGATTTGCTTATGTTTAATTTAGAATACCTATAGCCATATACATGCATGACCAGTTTCACCTAGTTATGGAGGTACCATAACCATAACATTAGAGGCACTAGTGTTATGACTTCCCCACGGCGGAGTGATTGCTCGTGACGTCCCTTCAGCTTTTGGCCATATTATTATATTTATCATGTGGGGCGTATGGGTGCATCCTAGTTACATGTTTTCAGCAGATTACTCAGTGTGAATGTGGTGTATGCCTTGCATCCTTCACAAGGAGCTGATCCCTCCTACCCAAACTAGTATATTAAATTAGAGGCAGCCCCTCTAATTTGCATGATAAGGTCACCCCTCCAAGTATTCATGCACGATGGATTTTCATGACCTATATTGGCTAATGGTAGAATATGTTAAACAGTTTTATAAGATAAACATAAGGCTTTTCAAACTATAAAACCAGTTCTACCAAGACTTAACCGGGTTATTCGGGACTTAGTTTCTTCCACTGTTATATGCTTATATGCTTATATTATTCATGCTTTATTGTACATCCTTGCACTGAGCGTATTGCTCAGTCGTTTTCCTTTTCTATGTTCCCAAACGGCAGGTACTCAGGGACGCTCGTAGACTTTAAACGTACGTGCATATGGACTGGAAGCTTTCTAGCCTTTCTATACTCTATGCATTATCTTTACGTTGATACTCTTGCCATGGACATTGTTTAGTCCTTTCATTTACAGTACTTATGTTTGTGTGTGAAGAGCTTTACTTTTGGACTACCGATGTTTGATTCCGGTATTTTCCTTTTATGGTCATGTAATGTTTAGACATTTATCCTTGTATGCTTTGATGACACGCCATAATTACGCGTGACATTCCATTATCAAAATGGGGTGTTACATGTTCACTATAATTTAAAACATTTTAGACCTTTTTAAAACATTATAAATATATGTATAAACCATTATAGTGGATGCCCTTAGCCTGATTCGTGATCGGCCCCAAACTGAATAAAAAATTTCATTTGCCCAAAATAATACAAGCAAAGTGATTTTATAACAGAAATCAATGCAAACAATAAAAATATTTATTTTTTATTTTAAAAGAAAAAATTAACTTAAACTTGAACATGGTTAAAACCATGCATAGTCCCTGTCGCCAAACATACAGCAAATGTTTGTCCTTCAGATGGCCGTAACTCTGTAAGTATAATAGATAGTATGGTGAAACCCGAAGGAAATCGATTTAATGTAATCACGCAAGCTATCGCCAGTTATTCGTTTGTCAAGTAAATACTTAGCTACAAAAGTTTCATTTTTTTGGGCTCATCATCTTTTGAGCCTTTTAAGGTGTTTGAAGAAAATATATCAAAGATTCAAACAAAACCTAGAATATAAATTCAACCAAACATCCCTTTTATTTTATACATCACTTTAGACTACTAATTCAAATGTGATACCTGAATTTGTGATTGTACTTACAAACAGAAAACAAACTCAAGATCCAAAGATTAGATCAAAATCAACAACTACACACATATTACAACGAGAGAGTTAAAGTGGCTAACTACCTAACAAAAGAAAAAGATTTTATATATATAACTGAAAACCCTAAGCTACTTAAGCTGCTTGCCACCTTCGCTCCTTCATATCTCATTATTTCCACTTCACACCATGCACTTCATAACTAATAAATATATAAAAATATAATTACAAAACTATACCTGAACTTACCTTATTTGTAGAACAAGTCCCCATAGTTGAGTTTACAACTTACTCACTCTATTTAACACTTTCCCTTAAACCAACTTTGTAAAGATCATGTAAACCAAGACCTTCACAAAACTTTTCATGCTCAGAAACACCTAAGCCTTTGCAAAATTATATGTTGTATTATTAGGAGACTTAACCTCGATAGTACTCACAACACAAGAAGCTACTTTTTCCTTTAAAAAAATAGCTATATTTTAAAATGCTTAGTCCTTTCATGAAATACTGGATTAGCAGCAATTTAAATTGCAGAACTATTATCACACCTTAAAGGTACAAGCAAATCAGATTTTAACTAAGCTCATCCAAGATTTTTATAATCCAAATCACTTTACAAGTAACACTATTCTTTGCTCTAAACTCTGCTTCAGCAAAAGATTTAAACAACATTGTCTGCTTTTTACTTTTTCATGAAACAAGACTATTTCTCAAAACACACAATCCAATCATAAATCTTCTAGTAAGTTTGCACTTAGCCCAACCAGAATCAACATAAACACCAAGATTCAAACAATCACTTTTGTTAAATAAAATCCTTTGTCTGGAAAAATTTTCAAGTATCTTAATACTCTGAAAGCCAAATTTTAATGTGACTACATAGGTGCATGCATATACTGACTTAACACATAAACAACATAACTAATATCTGGTCTAGTATGAGTTAAGTTGATCAATTTACCAACATGGTTTGATAGTTGTTAATACCAACTAAAGGCTTGTTAGAAATATTATCTTCATTAACTTTTTTATTGATACCTTCTTTAGTATCAATAGGTGTACGATAAGGCTTACAAGCAAGCATGCCAAAATCAGCAAGCATGCCAAATTCAGCAAGAAATTCTAAACAATACTTTCTTTGGGTAAGATACAAACATCCATTAGACTCTAATACTTCAATCCCTAAGAAGTACTTGAGTCTACCAAGATCTTTGATAATAAATTTAGTACTCAAAAACTCTTTAAACTTGTTAATCTCATCTACCAGTGATAACAATATCATCTACATATACCAAAAGTACAATAAAAACTCCATCTTTGTCTTTAATAAACAAGGAAAAGTCATTTTTACTTTGTACAAAATCATTTTCCAATAAAACAGATGTAAGTTTTTCATTCTACTTTCTTGGTGTCTATATTAGTCCATACAATGACTTAACCAATTTACAAACTCTTTTATCAGTATTATCAAAATATCCATCAAGGAAAGTCATATAAACATCCTCTAATAAATCACCATACAAAAAACATTGTTTATATCAAGTTAATATATAGGCCAATTATTAAAAACAGTTAAAGTCAAGATACATCTAACAGTAAGAGTTTTGACCACAGGAGAAAAGATTTCATCAAAATCAATCCTTTTTCTTTGATTTTACCCTTTAGCCACTAACCTGCCTTTAAACCTTTCAATTTCACCATTAGACTTATACTTAACCCTATATACCCACTTACAACCAATTGATTTTCTACCAACAGGTAGATCAACAAGAACCCAAGTATCATTCCTATTTAAGGCTTTCATCTCAAGGTTCATGGCCATAAGCCATCTAACATCTTTGTTCTTTAGTAAAAGTTTTAGGTTCAACAGTCTTGTTTAAACTAGTTGAGAAATTATAATTCTCTTCACTTAATTAATAGTAATTAACTTGTTTTTCTATTCCATATTTTACACTCGTATTTAACTTGTAATCATTAAACTTACTACGCATATTAGTCTTTCTAGTAGAACTCCTAGGGTTAAACACATCCTGTCTTTTTTAAGAGACCTTAGGACTTTGAAAATTATTATTAAAATCTTGATATTGACTGTCAGCACCCTTAGACACATTATCAACTTCTTCAAGTGTTGCATTCTCATCTACGCCACTGGTGACTTTTGCTAGTTTACCATCACTAATATTACCACCACTCTTTCTAGTATCACTCTTATCAGGCCCACTATGTCTCTTATCATCATAGGGATCACTTGACATTGACTCATGTTCATCTAGATAAAAAAAAGTTAAGATTGTCTTTATTTTCAAAAATCATCACATACTCATTACTTTCAGTACCATTCCTAAAAGAAAATACAGTCTCATAAAACTTTACATCCCTAGAAAAGAACTTTTTTACTTTCAAGGTTATACAACTTATATAACCTTTCTTCTCATTGGAATACCCAATGAAAACAGACTTTTCTGATCTAGATGAAAACTTGTCAGTGTAATTTAAACCATTTGCAAAACATAGGAAACCAAAGGTTTTTAATAAAGAGAGATTATGTTCCACATTATAAATTAATTTAAAAGGTGACTTTCTAGACAAGATAGAACTTGGAATCCTGTTAATCAAATAAATAGTAGTTAAAATACAATCAGTCCACATGTTCAAAGGTAATCTCCCCCTAAAACATGCAGGCTCTAGCAACATTTAACAAATGTCTATGCTTTCTCTCAGTAATTGCATTTTACTGAGGAGTGTATAGACATGAGGTTTGATGAAGTATTCCATTTCTTTACAAAATTTGTCCATAGTATTATTTACAAACTCAGTTCTATTATTACTTATAAACATTTTAACAAACTTTTTAAACTGAGTTTTAATCTCATTAACAAAAACATTAATATTATAGAATACTCCATATTTCCCTTTTAACAACAATAACCAGACAGCTCTAGTAAAGTCATCAACCACATGAAGAGAATACTTACAACCTTCTCTACTTTGAACCTTATAAGGACCCATACATCTAAATGAATCAACTGTCCAAATCTCATTGGTTTGATGATCACTTAGAGGAAAGGGTTCCCTAGTTTGTGTAGCCCTATGACAAACATCACAAATGTGTTCACTAGCATCATTATCTAATTTTAGTTTAGATTTTAATAAGTTCATAACTTGATCAGATGGATGACCAAGTTTGTTATGCTAAACACACTTACACAAACAACATTTAGATATATTATTATTAATAAATCTTTTACATGTATTAAAAAAATATAGTCCATTTATTTCATTACTAGTCCCCACTTGGGTCTTTAGAACAGATCCTGAATATCACAAGAATTTTCATAAAATATGACCCTAATCTTACTATCTTTGTTTAGCTTGTGCATTGACAGAAGACTAACTTCATAATCTGGCACCGCTAAAAAACATCATGAATTAGCAACAACGAGGTAAGCCACCCGCTTTTCCAAAAAGAAACCATAATCCGTATTAACAAACGTTCGTTCATAGCTCGAGTACACTCCAACGGGATAACCACGTCAACCTCCTTTCCCACCGATGTAATTAAATTGTAGAAATTCATAATTTTCCTACTTGGTTCACGAGAAATGAATTTAGCATATGAAATAGGCCCCAAATACTGAAAGGTACGATACGCTAGATTCAGTATGATAAGCCTATTCCCCCTCCCCCTCGGTAAAGTAACTATTTCATATTTGGTTGGTCGCTCACAGAATCCTTTAAAGAACGTGTCTTACCTTAGTCCCAACATGGAACTGATTTATAAATCTCATTTGTAAACGCCTTTCTAAGGTTTTCTAGTGCATATCCTTATGTCTGTAGGGAGTTGAGCCAATTTTAATTTGACTAAAATACTTTCATTACCTCTTTAGGTATTATAAGATAGACCATGAATCTAACCAGATTAAAACATTCAGTTGTCGATGTACACTTTTTTTTGGAACGTCGAATGCAAATGAAGGATAGCCAAGCCCTAGTTCCCTAGGTTATGGTATCCTTATTATGCTATGAGCCTACCCATACCCGAACTAGTTTATTCTCTTTGGCCTATCGAGCGAATTTCAACAACCTTCGATACTTATTGGACATGCTAACTTTTCACCATGGTAATGATAATGCTTATTTTGTGTATGTTTTAGTTGTGTTATCTATGTATTTTAGTATATTATTTGGTTGTATTCATGAAAACTTTGCATTTAAAGGTATCAAAAGATATATTCAGGTTCAAGTACATGAGGTTCGATCTTCACACTTTAATCGCGGCTACACACTTTAACCGTTTAGGCTTCCATTAGGCTGACCATGTTGAACGCTGGATAAGAAAGGTACTAGGAATAGGTTGGAAACTGTTTCTAGTATAGGAGTTGATCATATCACTCCCTTCAGTAAGATACATGTTTAGTTAGTGATAGGTGTGAAAACACCCATCCTTTTACCACTTATTTCTTACTAAAACAAGACCAAAACGCGTGTTTAATATCATTTGTTTGGAATTATGCGTGGTTTTTGTGTTTATTGTGTTTTCAGAGTCAACCGGATGAATATTGAAGAAAACATGGGATTGCCCGGGTTTTATCAAGGAAAAAGACTCAAGACGAAGTCTATTGTCCAAGAGATGCAAAAGATTGGAAGTCAATGGGCCTATTTGAAGATTTATCGAAGAAAAGGACCAAAGATGGAAGATTTACATATGTCGAAGAAACTTAACTCTATTAAACGAAGAAATTAAAAGACGAGTTGAATCTAATCGTCGACAAATCCCGAATCAGAATCGAAAACGTCAACTTTTCTGAAAAGAGGAGAAGACAAGAAGAGAAGAAGAAAGCCCACATCACCAACCAACCACTAGCCTATATAAGGAAAACCCCTCACACATTTGGCACTAGTTTTTTATTCAGTTACATTTTCTCCTAGTTCGTAGGAAGAACCATCTCCCTTAAGGAGTGGTTTTCATTTTCTTTGATTTCTTCTTGAATCTTGTAAGTTTAATCCTTCCATTTTGTTTGTTGAATCTTAATCATCAATACAAGTTTACATTTAATTTTTCTATCATCTTGTTCATCCTCTCTTTTTATTCAAAGTTTTAAAGTTCTAGTTTAGTTGATTTTGATCTTCAAAAGTTAATGGGTTTTGTGTTTTTATGATTAGGATTTGATGTTCATGGTTAGTAAATGGTTTATGTTTAGTTTGGTTCAAAATCCTTTGGTTAAATTTGATTTGTTTGGGTTAAATTCGTGTTCCCCTGTTTCTGGCTTCCGCTCACTGTTCTTCAATCCCAGCAATATTCCGAATAGCCCTTTGTTTTAGTTTATTCCGCATAGAGATTTTCTATCCGGAATATCTATTATTCCGGATAGCCCAATATTCCGAATAGGATCATTTTATATTCCGAGTAGTTGTTTATTCCGCATAGCATTTTTTATTCCGAGTAACCATATATTACGAATATGGCCTTTATTCCGCATAGAATATCTTATTCCGCATAGAGCTTTATTCCGAGTAAGATCATTATTCCGCATAGGGCTTGTTATTCCGCATAGAGTACTTTATTCCGCATAGCGTTTTTAGTCCGGGTAGCAATATATTCCGAATAGCCTGATTATTCCGAATAGGACTTTATTCCGAATAGCTTAAATATTCCGAATAGCACATTTCTTCAGTAAGGTCATTTTTTCTGCTTTATCATTTAATCGTTTAATTTAACTTCAAGTTTTATTTCATTATTTCATTCATTTATCTTTTCAATAGAATAGAAAACCAAACCCCCTATTTTTCACCAAGAACAATCATTCCACTTTTAGCTGTGATCAATTCGAGGAGATACCGAGAACGAACTTTTTCAACCCATACAAAAACCATTGTATCAAATGGCGCCGCTGCCGGCTCTTCTCGTTAAGATCAACAGTTTTTTGTGAGAACTTGGATTTTGGGATCCGTTCACCGTGAACGTTACTTTTTTATAAAAAAATTTCAAAAACCCTAAAAAATATAAAATTTTCAAAAATACAAAAAAATTAAAAAATCATAAAAACCAAAAATATTTCTTGCTTGCTTTGTTAGTTCTTTTGCAGGTGCATGCGTACACGATCAACGTCTTATCAAGAGCCCGAGCCTCTCGAAGACTTAGACATGGCCGGTGTACAAAACAACAACAATAACCCACCTCAAAACAATAACAATAATAACAATCCACCTCTCAACAACAATAATAACAACAACAATGAGCCTCTACCGGACAATCGCCCGATGGTTGAACTTCTACAAGCACATGTGGAGGGCAACAATGATCCAATTGTTATACCCGCGATTGCAGCTAACAACTTTGAGCTCAAATCCAGTTTTATTCAGATGGTCTCTGCTCAACCATTCTTGGGGCGTACCATTGATGATCCACATGACCACATCAAGAGATTCCTGCAACTCACGAATACGGTCAAATTCAATGGTGTTCCACAAGAGGTAATCCGTTTACAACTTTTTCCTTTATCCTTAGAGGGACAAGCCCGGCATTGGCTTGTAAAGGAACCGCCACAAAGTATTCTGACGTGGACGGATTTGGAGACCAAGTTTATCAACTACTTTTTCCCACCCTCTCGTACTACCGCTTTGCGGAATGAAATCATTAATTTTGAACAAAAGTACGATGAGTCTTTTAGTGAATCTTGGGATCGTTTCAAAGATCTTTTAAGAAAATGCCCACAACAAGGTTTTACCAAAGTGCACCAAATTAACACTTTTTATAATGGTTTAAGCATGAATGACCAAGATTCACTAAACAGTGCCTCGGGGGGTAATATTTTGGTTAAGACTTCCAATGCCGCTTGGGATATCATTGAGAATAAGTCTCGTGTGCAAACCAAGAGTGTGCGGACCAATGTCGCTAGTGCTAGTACTAGTGACAACGACAAGCGACTTGACAAAATCACTGCGCTTCTTGAATCGCTTGCTACCCAAACCGCCAGCAACACCAACAACATCAATGCTAAAAACGATCAAGTCAATGCTGTCAGCCAACCATGTGAAATCTGCGGGGGTCCTCACTCTTACACCACTTGTACCGCCACCCAAGACTACCCTTCTGAGAATGTGAATGCAGCATACGGTACCTATCCTCCGTCCGCTTATCAAGCTCGTCCTCAAGGTGACCGCAACTTGCTTAGCTACCGCTCAAACAACTATCTCTCACCACCCGGTTTTCCTCCTAACAACCTAAACCAACAACAAAACCTCAATCGCCCTCCTCAACAACAGCAACAACCTCGTGCACCATACATACCACCTCACAAACAACCATATCCACCTCAAAGAAACAACCAAGTTTACCAACAACCTGCTTATCAACCACCCGCTTACCATGCTCCCCCTCCCAACCAACCCACCGCATTACACCAAGATGTTGAAACCTACATGCGGACCAATGATGTGATTGTGGAAAATCTCCAGCGGGAAGTGCTCAACTTGAAAGCAGACATGGTGAAACAAGGGAACGATCTGCAAGCTGATATGAGAAACACTTTGGCTAGCCAAACGACTGACTTACGAAACATGATGGCTGGTTTCTTCCAAGGTAATCAATCCTTTTCTTCGGGTACTCTTTCGAGTAACACCGTTGCGAATCCAAGAGGGGAGATGAAAGCAATCACCACTCGCAATGGCAAAGGTACCAAGGAACCCGAGCTTCCTATACCTCCACCGGTGATTGTGACTAAGGAAAACGAGTCACCTGCTCCCATTCCTCATCCTTCTCCTTCCCCAATTTCTCCACCTCTTACTTCTACCCCTCCTCCACCCAAGGATGTGAGTGATCCTTCGATCCCAAAGCCTTCTTCTTCTTCCGATATACCTTATCCATCTAGGTTGAGGAAAGAGAAGCTCAAAAGCAAGGATGATATTCAGGTTTCGAACTTTCTCAAAATGTTTAAACAATTGAATTTCAACATCTCCTTCGCTGAGGCTCTCGCTCACATGCCCAAATATGCGAAAATGTTCAAAGATCTTCTTAGCGACAAGGAGAAGCTTCTTGATATTGCTAACACCCAACTTAATGAGAATTGCTCTGCAGTGCTCTTAAGGAAATTGCCAACTAAGCTTGGTGATCCAGGTCGCTTCTTAATCCCTTGTAACTTCCCGGGAGTAGAGAATTTCATGGCCCTAGCCGATCTAGGTGCCAGTATTAACTTAATGCCTCTAAGCGTTTGGAAGCAATTATCTCTCCCTGAGCTAGTCCCTACCAAAATGACTTTGGAATTAGCTAACCGTACGGTTGCTTATCCAGTGCGGATAGCCGAAGACGTCTTTGTAGGAGTCGACAAATTCACTTTTCCTTCCGATTTCGTCGTCGTCGACTACGACATGGACCCTCGTGTGCCATTGATCGTTGGTCGTCCATTCTTGAGGACCGGTCGCACTCTCATCGATGTTGAAGCCAGTGAGCTTATCATGAGAGTGGGTGACGATAAAATCGTTTTCAACATGGGAAACCTTTCTAAACAGCCTTAATCATACGAGAGTGTTAATTGTATTGACATTCTTAATGAGGCTTGTGAAGAACACTTTAAAGATGCTTGTAAAAGTATTCCTACCTCTCCTCCCAATGTTGAGACCGTTTCCTCTATTGACTTATCACTATCTCTATTTGGAGAAAGTGATTTCCTTTGGAAAGATTTGGAAGCCACCATAGGAGATGTGAACTTAGAACATGACGATTCTCCCACTGATTGGGATGAAGATCTACGCCTCATTGAGAACCTTCTTAAAGAAGACAATACTTCTCCACCATCTCCCACGGTTATTGCTATCGATGCTCCGACTTTGAAAACACCTCCCATCAAAAATCCTCCGGATTTAGAACTTAAGGAGTTGCCGCCCCATCTCGAGTACGTGTTCCTTGAAGAAAACAAGAAGTCGCCCGTCATCATTGCCAAGGACTTGAAAGAAGAGAAATCTCGCCTCATCGCCGTGCTTAAAGATCATAAGAAGGCAATTGCTTGGAAAATTTCTGATATCCGCGGAATTGATCCGAACTTTTGTACTCACAAGATTCTCATGGAAGATGACTTTAAACCCACAATCCAAAGCCAAAGAAGGGTTAATCCTCGCATTCATGACGTCATCAAACAAGAGGTTATCAAACTTCTTGATGCCGGCTTGATTTACCCTATTTCGAATTCGCCTTGGGTAAGTCCCGTCCATTGTGTGCCCAAGAAGGGCAGAATAACCGTTGTTCCCAATGAACACAACGAGTTGATTTCCACTCGTCTCGTTACTGGGTGGAGAGTTTGTATCGACTATCGCAAGCTCAATGATGCCACGAGAAAAGATCACTTTCCTCTTCCCTTCATGGATCAAATGCTCGAGCGTCTAGCAGGTAATGACTATTACTGCTTCTTAGACGGTTTCTCCGGGTATTTTCAAATTCCCATCGATCCCAAAGACCAAGGAAAGACCACATTCACTTGTCCCTATGGAACATTTGCTTACAAACGTATGCCTTTCGGTTTATGAAATGCTCCTGGGACGTTCCAAAGGTGTATGATGGCTATCTTCCATGACATGGTGGAAGACACTATGGAAGTATTCATGGATGATTTCTCGGTTTATGGCGATTCATTCTCTGCTTGCCTTGCCAATTTAGAACGTATGCTTAAGCGGTGTGAAGACACTCGCCTTGTTCTTAATTGGGAAAAATGCCATTTCATGGTAAAAGAGGTCATCGTGCTAGGACACAAGATCTCCAAAGCCGGTCTTGAAGTAGATCGTGCTGAAGTCGATGTTATCGCTAAGTTGCCTCCACCTTCAACCGTGAAGGGTGTGAGAAGTTTCCTTGGTCATGCGGGCTTCTACCGTCGTTTCATCAAAGATTTTTCTAAAATCGCTCGCCCGATGACCCACCTCTTGGAAAAAGATACTCTTTTTATCTTTTCCAACGAGTGTATTGAAGCCTTCAACTCGCTTAAGGATAAGCTAACTAAGGCACCCGTCTTGGTTATCCCTAATTGGGAGCTTCCCTTTGAGTTTATGTGCGATGCTAGTGACTTTGCTATTGGAGCGGTTTTGGGCCAAAGAGTGAATACACACTTCCAACCAATCCACTATGCTAGCAAGACAATGACGGGGGCTCAATTGCATTACACGACAACCGAAAAAGAGCTTTTAGCTGTTGTCTATGCCTTTGAAAAGTTCCGCCCCTATCTTGTCCTTTATACCACCATCGTGTACACCGATCATTCCGCGTTGAAGTACTTGTTAACTAAACAAGATTCCAAACCAAGACTTCTTCGCTGGGTTTTGCTACTTCAAGAATTTAAAATCGAAATTCGTGATAAGAAGGGAGCTGAAAACCTAGCCGCGGATCATCTTAGTAGACTTGAGGATCCTTACCAAGGGGATCATCCGAACAAAGAAATCAATGATTCTTTTCCCCTGGAGACCTTAATGTCTATCAACTCGACTTCTGATGAAACCTCGTGGTTTGCGGACATTGCAAACTACTTGGCGGGTGGAATTCTCGTTGACGGGTTAACATCCCAGCAAAAGAAAAAGTTCTTCAAAGACATTAAGACTTACTTTTGGGATGACCCGTATCTATTTAAACAATGTGCCGATTTGATTATTCGCCGATGTGTTGATGGACCGGCAGCTTTAGAAATCCTTGACGCTTGCCACAAAGGACCCACCGGTGGTCACTTTGGTCCCAACTACACCGCCAAAAAAGTGCTTGACTCGGGATTTTATTGGCCCACCATTTATCGTGACGCTCACGAGATGGTTAAACGTTGTGATGCTTGCCAAAAACAAGGCAAGATCACACATAAAGACGAGATGCCTCAAAATTTCATTCAAGAATGTGAAATCTTTGATGTTTGGGGTATCGACTTTATGGGGCCACTCCCTTCCTCTAAAGGAAACAAATACATCCTTGTAGCCGTTGACTACGTCTCCAAATGGGTTGAAGCCAAAGCTTTACCTACTAATGACGCAAGGGTGGTTTGTAACTTTTTGAAATCACTATTCGCTAGATTCGGTGTGCCTCGTGCCATTATTAGTGATCGCGGGACTTATTTTTGCAATGACCAATTTGCAAGTCATGGCTAAGTATGGTGTAAATCATCGTCTTTCCACCGCATACCACCCACAAACTAATGGCCAGGCTGAAATATCCAACCGAGGATTAAAGCGAATTCTTGAAAGAACCGTGGGAGAGCATCGTGCCTCATGGGCTGATAAACTTGATGATGCTTTGTGGGCTTTTCGTACCGCATACAAGACTCTGATTGGTTGTACACCATATCGTTTCGTGTACGGGAAAGCGTACCACCTCCCCATTGAGTTGGAGCACAAGGCTTACTGGGCCTTGAAGTGGGCTAATTTTGATATCAACAAAGCCGGTGACCTACGCAAGATCTAACTCAATGAGCTGAATGAACTCCGGAATGAGGCTTATGAAAATTCTTTGATCTTTGAAGAGAAGACTAAGCTCATTCACGACTCTAAGATTAAAAACCGAGAGTTCCAAGTTGGAGACAAATTTTTACTCTTTAACTCTCGGTTGAAGATCTTTTCGGGCAAGCTGAAATCTCGTTGGTCCGGCCCATTCACCATTGCCCAAATTTTTCGATATGGTACTCTCGAGCTCGCTCAACCTAATGGTCCCAATTTTAAGGTGAATGGCCAACGAGTGAAGTTGTACTTTGGTGAGGACATCTCTCACGAGATGATTCCATCCCTCACCACGTTTCCCATGAACTAATTTTGGGTCGAGTCAGGCTCGTGACTCGGTTATCAAAAACAAGCGCCCCTCGGGAGGTAGCCCGAGTCTCTATCCTTTTCAGTTTTAACCTCCTAAGTGTAGGAGGACCTCTATAGGTTCTTTGTGTTTGTGTGGTGATGTGATTACAGGGATGAATGCACTTTTGGAACCTTTGAAGAACCGTGCTCCCGTGTTATCCGAAATTCGGTTCTACCTCTCAACTATCGTGATTCAGTTTTCTTCATACTCACATTTGAAATTGATCACTTTAGTCATTTCTTCCTTAGCTTGATTTAACCAACGTGCACAATGTCATAAGTGTAGGGGAGACTTTTTCTCACATGCTTAAACATTGAGGACAATGTTTATCTTAAGTGTAGGGGGGACTTCTATCGAAGTTTTAAGTGGACTTTTCCATGAAAATGCCTTCATTTAACCGGAAAATCATCTTTTTCAACATTTTTCACATTTTTAATTAACTTTGGCCATTTAGTCGTAATTTTTAAATTTTTATCGTTGCTTTCATATGTATATATCCCGCAATAAAGTCAAAAATATTAATAAGTGGTGTAGCTAGTTTTGAAATCTTTGACATATTAGGCCCGTTGCGATTATTTTGACTCAACCCGAATAGACTTATCCAAGTTTATTCTAGCTAGCATCCTTAACCAGGTAGACCTTAAGTGGTTTATTAGGCTAACCATCCACGAGTCTCATTACTTGAGATTTTAAATTGTAGAGGACGAGAAATGATAGAGTCAATTATAAGTCGGTATTCTTGCACAAGCTCACTTGGTGTAATTATTTGCCTATTCTCCCATCACTTGCTAATAATTTATCTGCAATAAGTAAGGTCGTACGATTTGAAAAGTTACTTAGCTTCTAGCCCAAGATCGTTTAAAAGTTGCTCGGTAATGATAAGAGTACACAGCCAAGGCATAACTTATGAAGCGGGGCGCGAAGATTGGCGAGTCCGAAAAGGCCCTAACTAGGCATGAGGATTCAATCTTATTGCTAAAGATCCAAAGTGATGTGAAAAGCATTATTCCCAAAATCAATATGAAGGATCAAGACTCACGACGAAAAGCAATCAACTCCCATAAAGATCATGGAGAAGTCTATCCGAAAAGACCCTAACAAGGTATGAGGATAAATAGATCCAAGTCCGAAAAGGAGGCGGATCGTTGTATCTCAAAATCCCAATTAGAGATTGAAGAAATAATCATGAAGTCGTGGTCAACAAAGTTGGAGTACCCCTCAAAAGTCTCCAAGTGAAGAAACTCTATTAACGAAGAGAAGACCATTATCTCAAGAACGTCTCTCGAAGATATGAAGTATGAAGTACATGCCAAATATCGGCCCGAGAAAGGTCTCAAATCGTGAACCGAGTTATGCCAAGATATGAACTTTTTGATATCCCGAGAAGCAGTTTTAAGAGATTTTGTCCTTTAGCTAACTATTGATCAAATCGTCCTACTTTGCTTTCAGCCTAAATAAACTATTGAAATAAGTCCAAAAATGCATCTTCATGATCATTCTAAGACAAAAATAAAATATAAGAGATACACCTAGGAATAAGGGAGTTTAAGCATTTAATTAAGCCATGTGTGTAAGTGTTTGATTCGCTGACTTATAATAACAATGATCTCGTTTTTAAGCTTAGTTTGGGGAACGTGAAACTTGAGGGTGATAAATCTTCGTAGCACCAAAGCCCTAATGTAAGTCCTTGATCTCTTTGCAAGTTATTTTCATGTAGCTATTTTCAAGTGAAAATGGTTTTCTATCCTTTTGTTTACTTTAAAGTTTTAATTTCTCTTAGTACTTTAATTTTTGTTTAGTAGTATGTTAATAAGGCCAAGGTTGATTGATTATGAGAAAAATGTAAATTTGCTTTATCACTAAGCATTGCATGAGGGCATGGGAATGGTTATGTGTAGGGGATTTGATAGGTGTGAAAACACCCATCCTTTTACCACTTATTTCTTACTAAAACAAGACCAAAACGCGTGTTTAATATCATTTGTTTGGAATTATGCGTGGTTTTTTGTGTTTATTGTGTTTTCAGAGTCAACCGGATGAATATTGAAGAAAACATGGGATTGCACGGGTTTTATCAAGGAAAAAGACTCAAGACGAAGTCTATTGTCCAAGAGATGCAAAAGATTGGAAGTCAATGGGCCTATTTGAAGATTTATCGAAGAAAATGACCAAAGATGGAAGATTTATATATGTCGAAGAAACTCAAGTCTATTAAACGAAGAAATTAAAAGACGAGTTGAATTTAATCGTCGACAAATCCCGAATCAGAATCGAAAACGTCAACTTTTCTGAAAAGACGAGAAGACAAGAAGAGAAGAAGAAAGCCCACATCACCAACAAACCACTAGCCTATATAAGGAAAACCCCTCACACATTTGGCACTAGTTTTTTATTCAGTTACATTTTCTCCTAGTTCGTAGGAAGAACCATCTCCCTTAAGGAGTGGTTTTCATTTTCTTTGATTTCTTCTTGAATCTTGTAAGTTTAATCCTTCCATTTTGTTTGTTGAATCTTAATCATCAATACAAGTTTACATTTAATTTTTCTATCATCTTGTTCATCCTCTCTTTTTATTCAAAGTTTTAAAGTTCTAGTTTAGTTGATTTTGATCTTCAAAAGTTAATGGGTTTTGTGTTTTTATGATTGGGATTTGATGTTCATGGTTAGTAAATGATTTATGTTTAGTTTGGTTCAAAATCCTTTGGTTAAATTTGATTTGTTTGGGTTAAATTCGTGTTCCCCTGTTTCTGGCTTCCGCTTACTGTTCTTCAATCCCAGCAATATTCCGAATAGCCCTTTGTTTTAGTTTATTCCGCATAGAGATTTTCTATCCGGAATATCTATTATTCCGGATAGCCCAATATTCCGAATAGGATCATTTTATATTCCGAGTAGTTATTTATTCCGCATGGCATTTTTTATTCCGAGTAACCATATATTCCGAATAGGGCCTTTATTCCGCATAGAATATCTTATTCCGCATAGAGCTTTATTCCGAGTAAGATCATTATTCCACATAGGGCTTGTTATTCCGCATAGAGTACTTTATTCCGCATAGCATTTTTAGTCCGGGTAGCAATATATTCCGAATAGCCTGATTATTCCGAATAGGACTTTATTCCGAATAGCTTCAATATTTCGAATAGCACATTTCTTCAGTAAGGTCATTTTTTGCTGCTTTATCATTTAATCGTTTAATTTAACTTCAAGTTTTATTTCATTACTTCATTCATTTATCTTTTCAATAGAATAGAAAACCAAACCCCCTATTTTTCACCAAGAACAATCATTCCACTTTTAGCTGTGATCAATTCGAGGAGATACCGAGAACGAACTTTTTCAACCCATACAAAAACCATTGTATCAGTTATTAAAGTGGAATTACTGGCACCAAACGGGTCATAAGAGTATATGGGATTCAATCATTATTTACTAGATACTTGGCTATTTGTGATCCACTAAAGTTGAGATTTAGGAGATAGGGCTTTGGTTATGATGACCTCTCGGGGATGTTGATATTAGAACCATTTAAACAATCAATAACTAGGCTACACATAGAAACGTAACCATAACTAGAATAACAATGAGGTAACTTGGATAGAACATTTTCCCCCTTAATAGGAACCTCACACATCTGAATTGCTTATTTATTTTTAGACTATCTCGGATTTACCGAATATACTTCACACAACAGGCTTCTGTGCTCGTTAGTACATCATAGGTACATCAAGATTTATAAATTTAAAACCTAATTTATATTAAAAATAATATACACATCAGACTTCAATATAGTGCCATGTTCAAACGACTTGAGCAAAAACCCACTTTTTGAGGATAACTGAATTATTTCTAATAAACCAAGGACCATTTTCTAGCATTGCATCCATATCATCCTTAGAGCTAATCTCTTTTGACCATAAAGATGAATGCCTCTATCACTTGTTGGTCACTAAGACTCGTGATCTTCATTGTTTCATTATTGAACATTTTTGTCTTTGAATGACTAGCATGGTGTTTCCTTAATAGTTGCAGGCTGATGATGTTTCGACTGTATTGATTATTGCCTCAAATGACCATACGTTGGGATCGTAATCACTGACCCATCAATATTTTTTTATTTTTGTAATGTGTATGTTTTCGCTAGTGGGTACACTACAACGGTTAGATGCACTACCCGCGGGGGTTTCTTTAGTGTTTCAACCCATCGCATCACACTAACATATAAATTCTTTATTGTAATCTTATGTTTAAATTATATCTTTGGTTGCTATTATAGGTGTTCACGGGATGGTTCGGTTCAGTTAGTTGGATGATTTAAAACATAAAATATCATTATAGTAAAATTAGATAGATCAATTCATATTAAAGTTGTTACGTTAATAAACATATGTATCATATTAACATACGCATTATTCTTCGAAGTTACACTTTAACATCACGTTAATCAATATTCACATATATATGTTTAGTAATTATTTTTATTGTGAGCAAAAGAGTCTTTATACAATAAAAGTTGTGCAATAATAAAATCAATATTTATACAATTATTAGAATATGTTGCTAAACCTTTCATACATATTATAAACGGGCCGGTTCGGTGAATCATGAAATCGGCAAAAAAATAGAATTCAAAACCATGATAAGCGGGTTTCTTCGGTTTCAATTTTAGAATTTTTTGAGTTTTGGATTACGCAATTCAGTTTGGAAATAGATTTTCGCAATGGAATTTCAACACGAAATAGGTAATAGTTTATCTTAGACTTATTTTTTTTCTTCCATTATGATTTCGTTGCCAAATTTGAATTTTTGCAAGCGAGTTGCAACGGAAAAAAAATTGATAATTCTTCTTCATATTTAAATTTGGTTTTCGGTTGCAATTCCGTTGCAAATTATGAAAATTTGCAACGGTTTGCTTTTTTGTTGCAAATTTTTATAATTTTGCAACGGGTTTGCAACGAAAAAATAAAAATAAATGAAAAATGAAATAGTGTAGATTTTGCAACCGATTTGCAACCATTTCTTTGACGTTGCTTTTCGGTTGGTAATTTGTTGCAATACGGTTGTAAATTTGCATCCGAATTCTATCGTTGCAAACTTTTCGTTGCATTAGTCTGTTTTTTTAGTAGTATAAAGTGGCGAATTAACTACCTAACAAAACTTCACACCCTACAATTCATAACTAATAAATATATAAAAAGTAATTACAAAACTATACCTGAACTTACCTTATTTGCAGAACAAGTCCGAAGAATTGAGTTTACAACTTACTCTTTTTAACAATGTTGTATATAATTTTTTTTTTCCTTGGCGACGTATAATATCTTTGCTTTAAAAAAAACTAGTTTGCTACAAAGAATAATGAGATTAACTACACCGATTTCTATTAAAACCAAAGGATACCCGGAAAAGAAACGTTCTTAGTTATAACTTCTTAGGGCATAGTACCGTAATATGATATTCAAATTTCATACTACGTGTTATGAACAATAATGTTTTGACACTTAAATCCACAAACGTTATATCTGATAGATTTGGTTTTAATATTAAAAAAAAAAAAGACAAGCGGCGCACTTTGTTGCGTGTTTGTGTTCTCTTGCTATGTAAATTATAATTATAAATATAAGGTAAAACAAAAATCTCATTACATAACTTTTTAGTTTAGTCAATCTGTTACTAGCATAGTCACACGAAACGCGGTACGCTTCGGTACGAAAACGAGAAACGGGTACGCGGTACGCGGGTCCTTAAAATTGGGTACGTAGGGGGATGGGCTTATTCTGGTACGCTCCGGTTCGCTTCGGTTCGATGTACCATATAATTTGATACGATGTACCCAATTTGATACGACGTACCATATTAATAATATATTTCTAAATTAGCGTACATATAAACCAAATATCTAGATAATATATCAATACCCAAAAGATTGTGCTTGAACATTCTTTCCAAAAGATTTTGTCTCAGCATACATGTTCATGTGAGATGGTTTTAGTTCTGAAAAACATACCAAAAGATCAGAATGTTATACATATCAGACAATACATACTACATCAGATACTAACGATAAAGAACAATGCCAAGCAGTTTAGTTTAAGTTTTGTTAAAAGCAACTTTAATTAAATAATTGTACTTTGGGAGTGTAATAAATATGTGTATTATTTTAAGTTTTGTTTAAGTTTGCAGATAAATATATATGCTGAATTTAATACGTCGTACCCTCTCACTTCGGTACGCTGTACCGATCCGTTCCGGTACGTCGTACCGGTCCATTCCGGTACGCTGATCCTATACACTTCGTACGCTGATTGACAATGTTTGGGGACGCCGAATATAGCGACTCAGATCGCGTTTCCGAGCGATCTGAGTCGCGATCGTACCGCGTTTAGGTACGAACGATCCGAAACGCGAAACGCGGCCGAGTCAGCGTTTCCTGTGACTATGGTTACTAGAGTATGCATCAGGCCGGATGAGTCTGGATTAAAAGGTATAACTTTTTTTTTTTTTTTTTTGAACAAAAGATTAAAAGGTATAACTTGAGATGTAAGCGCATGCATGATTTTGATATCATCATGTATATAGTTAGTTTCAAATCCCACTTGGCTTTAATTACACCCATGATTGTGAATTTGTGATGTAGTGTGGACCAAATCTCTTATATAACCCCATCGATCGGACGATTAAAGGAGTCGACCTCTCTATGTCAATAGAGTGATTATAACAACCATAACTAAGTTAAATCAATCTTTGTATTTCTTTCAGTAAAATACATCGTTTGAAAATAATTGTTAGGTCATGTAAAAAGAGATAAAAAATGAGTGTTTCTTTTTAAATGTAAACATGTTACATGTATAATAAGTTTTAAAACATTAAGTAATATAGAATAATATTGTTACTGAGAACAATATTCAAAACAAATACACGATGTTTAGAACGCTCTGCCGCTATGCGTGGCAAACCAATTACCCGTTTTTAAAAGAATTAGAATACGTGCTTTTATAACTACATGTTCTCTTTGATTATTTTACCATTTGAAATAGCGTAAGTGATTTGTTTCCAATAATTGTGTGATACTTTTTGCTTCTTTTTACGGTACTCGTAAATTTTACACTATTATATTTATACGACAGAATTAATATGCGAAAGCTCCAATGATGAAAAAGTAGCCACTTGTTGATCTTGTAAGGAAAATATTACCTTAAAAATGAATAGAAATGTTTTAGCAAGGCTTTAAGCTTGAACGACGATATTGAGAAGCTAAAGATATGTCCTTCGAAATTAAGAGACATGACATGCCAAAATAGCCAATGGTTTGAATGTCTGTTTTAAGTTGGGCCGAATGCATTTAGATATGCGTCAATTTGGGCCAAATACCACATTCACAATTTTATATATCTATATACTTTAGCTTCTTAAAATTTAGATTTAAGTTGTTTTGGATCCAAAGTTTTTAAGGATACAAAGGGACTCATCCTCACCATCCATCTCTATCTCATCTAAGGGCTGAGATTAAATCCCCGATTTACACTGCATAAGTATTTCCGTCAATTCACTCGCCGACTATATAAGCAACTTTCTCCTTTCTTTCTCATAAAAACACACACCCCGTTCTTTTACTTCTCTCTCTACCCCGATCTACTTTCTCTCTCTAAAATTTGAAGCGAATAATCACAAGATCATCATGAATCCATCCCAATCGATTAATTAGATCGATTACTTAACACGAATTCATATCATGTTTGTATTCTCATAATCTATGCTTATTTTTTTTAGCTTATTTGATTTTGAATAAGCTTATTAATTTATTTTCATTAGCTTGTTTGAACGAAATATACCGATTGATAGTTCTTATTTTGATCGAATTATTCCGATTGATTGTTCTTATTTTGATCAATTTATTATAATTAGCTTTTAATTAGGTGATTTATGTGAATAAGCTTATTTGTTTGAATAAGATTTTGAATTAGATGAGAGTTATAAATAATCTTAGGAATTAGATAGGAGTTATGTGAATAAGCTTATAAATTACACGAGAGTTATGAATAAGCTAGCTTATTAGCTTATTTTGACAAATCGTAAGGTATTTTATGTAAGTTTACTAATGTATGCTGCAATAAGCTTGATATATCATATATGATATAATATATATATATATATATATATATATATATATATATATATATATATATATATATATATATATATATATATATATATATATATATCATATATGATATATATATATATATATATATATATATATATATATATATATATATATATATATATATATATATATATATATATATATATATATATATATATATATATATATATATATATATATATATATATATATATATATATATATATATATATATATATATATATATATATATATATATATATATATATATATATATATATATATATATCATCACTTTTCATATATGATAGATATATCATATATGATAATTGATGATATATCATATATGATATAACTATCATATATGATATATCAAATAAATCATAGGAAAAAACAGATTCTGTATAAGTATTTTTTAGAAAATCAATATAAAGTCTTGAAACTAGTCTTCTATCATATATATGAGTAATTTATTTTGGTGTTAAAATGTCGCATAATATGTTCTTTTTATCTTTTATAAATGCAGTCAGACAGAGATGGTGTGATTGGCCGCTTTGGAGCAAAGCAGAGAGGGATGTTGATTATAACAAGATGATGTGCATGGATATGTTTTAAGGATCAAGACGGAGTAGGCATTGTTCATGAATTCATCATTTGATAATCTGTTTTTTTGCATATTTTTGATTTTGTATAAATTGTTATCATATATGATATCAGAGGTATATCATATATAATTTTACATTAGGTTACGTTCTGTTTGAATTATCATATATGATTCTGTTCAAAAGTACATTTTTTATGTTATAAAAGTACATTTTTTATGTTATCATAAAAGTATGTTTGATTATTAATTGTGCATACTCTTTGTTGTAATCATGAATTCATCAGATTCTTTGTTTAATAAATCTAAGTTTTTCTTGAGTGTCATATATGATAGTGCATGACCATATACTCCGTATGACCTAATTTATAAAAACCATCATGACATAATACCAAGAAAGTTAAATTATATTAACAAGATGTTGTACGAGATACCAATTGATTACAAAATCGTCCATATACTTCAAAACTCCATTAGGAGATTACAAGAAAAAACAAACAATAAACGTAAAAGAAAAATTCACGAGCTTCTTCATTAAGCTTCTTGGCCTTTTGGATGCTTGTAATGTTCAACACGCCTTGTAAACAGCCTTCTCTACACAAAAAAGAAGATTTAATTCAATTTTCAAGCACATAATGATATATGATATATTTGATCATATATGATATTTAGCTTATATCATATATGATATAGCATATCATATATAATACTTCATTAGCAAGTCATACTAAATATGTTCAGCCAGATTAATTCATAAAAAAAGAGTTAATTCAATTTTCAACCACATTATCATATATGATATATCTCATCATATATGATATTTTAGCTTATATCATATATGATATAGTATATCATATATGATACTTCACAAATAGGTTACACTAAATATGTTCAGCGAGATTAAGCCAAAAAACCTTATAATTCATGAAAATAAGCTAATAAGTTAGCTTATAATTCATCATAATAAAGCTGATGATTATCAATAAGCTTATTCACATTAAGCATCAAGTTACCTTATCGTTCGACATGTTAAATTCACGTAACTTATCAAATAAGCTATAAAAATAAGATGAATTATAATCTTATTCACATCGAATAAGCTAAAAAGATGAATAAAAACAGATCTAATGAACTTTACCTTATTTATGAAGAGGATGATCAATTTACGAGGGTGATGATCGATTTACGAAGGTGATGATCGATGGATTTGATGTTTGTGTTGATAAATTAAGATGTAAATATGTGTGTGTGTGTGTGTGTGTGTGTGTGTGTGTGTGTGTGTTTATGTGCGTTTAAGAGAGAAGAAGAAGAAATCGATCCCAGATCTATGAGAGTGATAGGTGGTATTAGGTGGGAGGGGTAAAATGACGAAACTACCCCTCCGCTTTTTTTTTGTTTTTAATCAAGGCTGTTGGATGAGATGAGATGGACGGTCCAGATTTGTCCCCTTATATCAAAAAGATACAAGGTATCTTAAATAACTGGACTCTAAAATTTAACTAAAACATAATTTAAGCGGATTCAATGTTGTTTAATTGTCTAGAATTTGTATTAAGTCTTTATTTAATTTGTTTTTCAGTTACATTAGTGCTCATTTAGTATTTGTAATAGTGATTTGTTTTTTTATGATAGGTTTATGTTATTTTCATGGATTTGTATTGTTTTTGCTGGTAGCTTAATCTTGCACATATATGTATAATGGATTAATGGCCTATGACTATTTTTTATGTTGAATAGGTCACTTCGCGTAAGCTAATTATTCTTGAATGCAGTAGACAATGCTCCATTTTATTGAGTGTTTTACTAATTTAGAGACTTCATTAAACTTTTTGGTTGGGATACAACTATACAAGCCGAGTCCTTAGTTTGTTCTGGTTATCTGATATGAATCTTGTGGCTGCTGACTGAAATATCCCGTCAAAACAGTGAATAAACACACACACCAAAATGGATCATTGTGATAAGTTGCTATTTTACAACAAACCCATAGTTATTACTTATTCGGGTGGTTGAATTTCTTTGTGAAGCTTGTCTGAGAAACAAAACTTGGCTGATTATCACCAAGGGTGGCAATTTCAGACCTGACATGAAACTCGACCTGAAACCGACACGAAAATTAACAGGTTCGGGTTGAATATATTGAATCTTAGGTCAGGTTTGGGTCGGCCTATCTGACCCATTTATTAAACAGGTTAGGTTTGGGTTGGAAAAAAATTAAGCAGGTTGACCCGAAAACCCGTTTAAGATTTTTTTCTTTATATTAAAAATGTTTAATATTTTACCATACGTGTTTACTAGGTTAAACATACCGAACATAAACACATTTAACATGTTTAACACGTCTAATGTGCCTACTTTTATATATAAAACTTATTAAATGGATCAATATATAAACTTGTTTAACCTATTTAACATAGTTAACGTCAACCCAAATATATATATGGGTTAAATAGGTTAGGTTCGGGTTATGTGTAAACGGGTTAGAGTTGACATAACTGACCCGATTATTTAAATGGGTTAGGTTTGGGAGGGGATTTTCTGACCCGCCAACCTAACAACCCGAACTCACTAACCCAAACCCGACACGAATTGCCATCCCTAATTATCACTTTGTATAATATAGAGCCTTTATAAGTTATGATCTGAATATTATGTGGTCCATTTTGTGAAGGTAATATCGAAAGTGCAATATTGTGGTTAATTGCTAGTCCCTTTCAATGAATATAACTGTTGACACTATCAGGAGTGTCGTTTTACGATATGGTTGAGTAGTTGACAGATAGTACTTCGCTCTTATGTGATGTTTAATATAGTATGTATTTTATTTGAACTTAAATCGTTGCATGTGTGGATATGAAGTTCTGATTGTTTTAATTCTTTAATCGTTGCATGTATGTATTTTCTTGCACCTGAAGCGGTGGAGCTTCTGAAGAGAGTTCAGCGTGTTATGAATAGCAACGTTAGTGACACCTGAATCCACAAATGTGATTTTTATTAGAATTAGCTTTGTAATTCAAAAAGGGCTTGCGGCGCTGCTTGTTTCTCGCTTGCCTTCTACACCTATGTAATTAAACTTTTAATGATTATAAAAATATGTTATTACTTTTCACTATAAAAAATATGTTAAAACTTTTAAATATGCAGGTTGCAGTAGAAATAATAGCCACATTTGTTTAGTTACACTACTATTTTTTAGTATATATAGGGTATGTTTGGTGATACGTAGCAGTAAGCAGTAGAAGAAGCAGAAGCAGTAAGCAGTAAGCAGAAGCAGTTAGCAGAAGCAGTAAGCAGTAGCTGTTTGCTAAAATAGATGTTTGGTAAACGTAGCAGTAGCAGTAAAAATAAATTATAAATTTACGAAAAAGTCCTTAAACACATTGAATTAAAAACTAATTAAAATAATTTAGTTTTTATAATGCATGCATTATTTTTACATGCTTGACTTCGATAAACACAATGGTATGCTAATTAAATATTATCGGCGACGCGCATTCCATATTGATGTAGCAATATCATTACGAATTTGTTTCATCTCATTAGATGTTCCACTCGAAATATTATCATTATGGGTAACCGATCCACGAACATCACGAAGTTCTTCACATCCCATGTAATTTGGATGTTCTTCAAACGTAGTAAACACCTTGTCTTCCCTGTCATTATTACGAATGAAGTTGTGCAAAGCAAACGTAGCGATAATTATATCGTGTTGAGTCTTCACACTATACTTAGGCATTCCACCAAGTATTTTCCATCTTTTCTTCAAAATTCCAAATGATCTCTCGATAGAACTTCGTAAAGATGAATGAGAACGGTTGAAAGCCTCTTTCATGTTCTTAGGTGCCTCATTTTCAAATTGTGATTTATGATACCTTGTCTTTGGATATGGAACCAAATATCCGTTTCTATCCGGATATCCTTTATCAACTAAATAATATTTACCTGGTAAAACACGTTAAAATAAGTTGCTCTTAATTTATCATGTAGTTAGGGTATAATAACACATACATGTAAACTTACCTTCTGGCGGTTTTGGAAAGTTCATAGATGGATTGTTAATAGCATGGAGGAAAACACGCGTGTCATGTGCTGAACCCTCCCATCCAACCGATATAAAGGTAAAGCATAAATCAAAGTCACATACTGCCATCACATTGAAAGTAGGTATCCCTTTTCTACCAATATAAGGTATTTGTTCAGCCTCTGGGATGCATGCCCCAATATGCGTACCATCAATACAACCGATGCAATCCTAAAAAATTGTTTTTATTATAACAAGATGATTAAGATACATTAATATAAATTTAGATAATAAGATAAATGAATACCTTGAAGTACGGCATATATCTTTTATCAGTAGTAATTTGAGATGGTGTTGATTGAAATGTTGGATCCTTCGGCTTTATCATCTCACGTGCCATCCCATGAAAGCCTTTAGATCTACCAGTTATTGCCTCTAAAACTTCATGAAAAGCTCTACTGATTGTCTCTCCTGAACGTTGAAATCGCTCACCAACATCCCTATTAGACACCCCCAACGCGAGTGTATACACAAATATTCCCAACTTCTCGACCGTTGTCATTTTATCACTCGCCTTTAACCCGTAATTTGATTGCAGTTCCCCGCATAGTTTTAAAAAAACGTTTGGATGCATTCTAAAAGCATTAACACATCGGATAGGGTTACCATTCAATACTTCTTTCATCCAAGCTTCTCCTGTTTGAGATGATGTCATACACGGTTCTTTATGCACATATTTGTAATAATACGCGGAAACTAGATCGCATGAGTACAAAGACTCCATAAGAAAATGTACATAACCACGTTTCCTTTTTCCATTTCTTCTTTTAGTATCCATGCTCAATATGTTCACCTATACAAGACCATATACACATGAGTAAAAATAAACAGTTAATTACTAACATCACATTATTAATTCAGATAAATCATACACAAACATTATAAAACATTATATATATATATGTATACGAAGATCTTAAATATAATTCAAATCCAATCATAACTCAAATTATAACATCCAAAAAACATAAACCATCCAAATGAGTAAAAAAAAATCCAACAAAGTTCAAATATTATTAATTAAGTAGACACTTGAAAAATAAAACTTTAGTTGCCTTGATCTTTCTTATGTTGCAACCATTTCAGCCTGGCACTATCATTACGCATAGTCATAAACACTTCTCGTTTCACTGCATCTTCAAACAAATCTATAGCAAGGTAGAGAAGAGGACTGTCATCCGTCAACAATGCACCATCTACCATGCCATTAATGACACTCATACATCTAGCAACACTATAATGATCGTCTTTAGTAGCGCCGTAAGCATCTAACTCCAAAAGTTTAATAACACGCTCTTGTTTTTCCTCTTGTTTAGCCATGTAATTCTGAAAAAGTTTTGTTCCTCCCGAATTCCTCCCTTTTCGTTTCATCTCTACAACTTTTGGTTTCATACTCACATTTTTAGACTTGTTAGGTTGTCTAGAAATATCATCTTGGCATGACGCTGGGACATCTTGTCCAACGTCTCTCATTAAACTCGTATAGAAATCATTCTCTTTAGCATCTAAATGGTTAGAGTATTGATTCCATACTTCAATCGGTTCAGTATCATCATCGATCTCTATGTTAACATTCTCAAGGTTAGCAGCCCCATTCTCATTATTAGCATTAGGAATCTCACTTGATGTATCTTGATCCATACCAGGTCCTACAACAACCGACCCACTAGCAAGTAATCCCCCAAATAGTTGTTCCCATGCTTCTTGGATTTCTAGAGATGGTTGCTTCTTTCTAAAAGCACTAACATCAGGGTTTTCCTACATAAATAAATAATAAAGTATTATAATTTATAATCTTAAAGATGTAGTGTATTAAATCTTAATGACGACAAATGTTTACCTGAATTTTTCTTTCCCACCATTCGTTTGAACAAGATAGTGCCCCGTTATTTGCACTCCAACCCACCCCAGTCTCTCCATTTTTTAATTGCTTCCAAAGTGTATATTGTTTTCTCATACTATCATACTTACTTTTTAATGCTTGTTTGCTATTGAATTTGTGATTATGAATCTTTTCATACTCTGGCTGAAGCTGGATCCACGGATATGCCTTATTTCGTCCATTGTCGTTTTGATGTTGTATTAAGAAATTACACAAAGCCAACACCGATCGATCTGTCCAATTTTCTTTCTTTGCAGTTACACTACTTGTGGCCATCTAATAACAAAGAACCAGAAGAATACAGGAAGTGTTATCTAACTAAGTGTGTTCAACTGTTCATAAAGAAAACATGCCAACTTATTTTCTTATCTCTAAAGATTTAACTTCATAATAAACGTGAAACATGCAAATTGAAACACCAAATCCTTAAAAAGTAGCATAAGCAAACAATACATTCCAATGCGTAAACCACTCTACTTTAGCGTCTTTCGAATTTTGAGTCCTTAACTGAACTTGTTTACATATAATACATGGAGAGTAAGGACAAGCTAACTGAGTTACACTACCTATATTTGCATCACAACATTCACTCTATATTCCTGTTCACGACACTCGGCATAAAAATACTTCGATGATAAACAAGATCGATTCCCTAATCAAACAGCACTTGATGATTTATTACCATGTTACATGTAAACATAACAAAGATGATCCAAATTAGAGCACTTGATTACACATGAGGTGTTTATACGAGGACACAGTTGGAGAAAATGACATATTGTGCCTTTATTGGTGCTTGCGTTCTTAGTTTTAATTCCCTTCTTGGCTTCTCGTCTTTAGTCAGCCATATTTAGATCAATAAACACATTATGCAATTTTATTATCTACAGATCCACCCTGTCTATCAATCCGTTGTATGATAGAAAAGTAACCACAACGTAAACCTACTTTGTAGCTAGTTTTGGTTAACAACAATGTACACATTCATTACAAGTGAGTAACCGAATGTGTTTTATACTGTATATTACTGTATATTACTAACCATGCATACACAACGTTGAGCTATATGTATAATTTTTTTTATTAAAAAGAAGAAATCATTAAGACTAGTTTAAAGAATACCTTACCTTGATTATGATTCGTGATTCAGATCAACCGAAAAACTTCTCTTGAGTAGCCTTTGTTCTCTCCTGCAGTACTCGATCAGTTCTTTTATCAGATTGATTAGGGTTTTGTAGGTGGGATAGATATGCAGCCCACTAAACATTTTTTAGGGGTATATGTGTAATTTTAAAACAAATTGCTTGAAGCAGTATGTGGAACGCTTCTCTATCAAGCGTTTTCTTTAGGAGCAGTTCTAAAATATCAAAACTCTAGTTGCTCTTTGCCAAACAAGCTTTTAAATCGAGATGCTAACCGCTTGTCGCTTACCGCTCCAAAACGCTTCAAAAAGCTCGCTTCCAAACACAACCTATGTCACTAAAAGTCCCATTAGCATGAATTGTGAACTACCGGGAGTTGGTAGACGCTTATGCATTTAATAGTACTATTTGGGGACGATCACCCCAGTTCGCGCCTTGACGGTTGATCCCCGTCGTGCCACATTGATTGGTAAGCGAATTTATGTATGAGAAGATTTCAATAGCGTGACCTTTGTGACGACACGCTACTTTAGATGGGCAAAATTGGTATCGGGTTAGCTACCCGTTGTTGGTTTAGTAAGGTAACAATGTCATGCGGCTTATAATAATCCAAATCACTAAAATATTACTGGACGCTCCGGATTACGATGTATTGCCTGACTAGCAATACTGGGTCATACTATTGATATTATGTTTGTATTTTGGTTTTTATAACCATATTCATATAACGGTTTTTATTTGATCTATACAACGTTGCAAAACGTATTGTATGGTGTTTTTAACGACAATGATTCGTATAATGATTTTTAAGGCAAATGCCTATATTATGATTTTGATAAAGACTTGTATAAAACGATTTTGGCTATTTTATGGCCTATTACAATGGTTTGTACGAAATGATTTTTGGTAATAATTTTATACCAAAGTTATATTGACGGAATTTATTAAACTCTATGAATTCACTCGGCGTTATCGCTGACCTTTTCTTTTAACATGTTTTATCTCAGGTACTTGAAGGTAATTCTCGGGAAGACAACAAGAATTCACGGCCCGCACCTAAATAATATTTTTCCATTCAAATACTTTGTAAAACTTTGTACGAAATATAATGACTTGGGACCGATGTAAATTTGATATTTATGAATGGAAATGATTTATTATTAAACGACGCGATTTTTATGCGTTGTCTATGATGTGAGTAATGTGCTATCCCGTAACACCAACTAGTCTTCCGCTGTACTGAGTTGTATAAATTTGGGGGTGTTACAGTTTGGTATCAGAGCTCTCGTTATAGAGAACGAAAGATTTTTAAAACCAAGGTTTTGAATAAAACATTTCAAAATCTTTTAACTATAAACATTTTTCTAAAAATGTCTAAAATCTTTTGACTATAACGGTGCCGAAGAATTCCCGAGTTACCGACAAGGCCAGACTGAGAAGTGTTATTTTAATATATATAACTTGGATTATATATATATGATGTAATTTTATTACATGATTGTTTGATGATTATTTTGATTTTTATACGAGGTATTTATACGACGTCGATTGTCACAAGTAACCCTAAATTCCCTAGTAAATTAATCGAAGCTATTCTCGTAGGAGTTCTAGCTATCCAAGATCTAAACCAAGTTGTGGACATTTATGATCCCAACAAATGGTTGATATTCGTAGAAATGTAGATAGTAGTTGATTGTGAAATTGAAAAAGAATTGGCGAGATTAAAACTGATATCGATGTCATGACGATCTTTTCTTATAGAGTGGAGTTTGACAAAACGTTACCACCTAGAAAGATGTCATCTGATTCGTTGTCATCCAATTCTTAAATTTGAAATCGAAAGGGTGAATGTTGCACTTGAGGCTGTCATTGGAGCCATTACCCAAAAGCCTCATGCCACTAATACCTTTCCGAGAAGTCTAAGTTAAATGATCAAGTCATTTCATATTAATGACTCATTTGATAATTGTTGTTGTAAGAGATATAGGATTGGAAATTGAGTGTTGATTCATATTGAAATTGTATTGCCTTTACAAGGCCGAAGAATAAGGTTGTAAGTATTGGGTAATGAGGTAGGATATCGAATTGAGTATAAAATTGATTGAAACTTGAATAAAGAAAAATTTAACTTGTATGGGATATAAGATTGTTAAGAGGAAGTCGTTAAGTTCTGTGATTGAATTATAAGGATTTATTTGATTATAGGATTGTGTTAAGTGCTGTTCCTAGGCCATTGTCCACTAACGAGGATGCCCAGTGTCCAATATATAAATTGAAGAAATCTTCTTCTAAATTGAGACCGATGGATCTTCTGGGACATGTGGAACACCTAATGACTCTTGTAGATTAGTATTTATTGTGGTATCTTTTAAAAATCCCTAACTTAACTGAGATATCAGTTGGTAGGATGAGTTCTGAGAATTGTATGACATAGTGACACGTAATGTGTTACGGTACAATTTTGACTTGTTTATGATTAATGAGAAAGACTACCTTTGATTGCTAAATCCTACATGTATCGATGTTATCTATCTTTTATTGCTTCATTCTAATGTTCGCATTAGCGATGCAACCATTGAACAAGTACTCATCTCGATTTGAGTTACGTTGTGGATTATTCTCTTTGTATTCTTGAGTGCCATCGAAGTCATGAACCTCATGATTGATTGGCAAAAGCTCATTTCCTATCATATTGAAGTTAGTTCTTGGTGAACAACTTTTCATCACATTTTTGCAGATCACACATTATTTTTATAAAGTTAAAACGGTATCCTTTGAGAAAAATTGAATTTCCTTTACTATAAGGATTATTTAAAGTGAGATTTATAAGTGATTGTTATTGAAATGAAGTTGTTTATAAAACGCTTTGAAAAACCTAATTATTTCCATGACAAAGAAAACCTTTGTAAATATATTTTTCATTCTTATTTAAGAATTAAGCATGAAAATGTTTTTATTATAGACATGGTGATAAAATTTTGACGAACTGAGTATTGCATCGTTAATCTTGAAATTGTATATAGTTGCGCGCCTACATACAATTTGGAATGGACCATGCAAGGCTGATTAGTAGTCACCATAAAACTAATGAATAAACACTACATTTTCTTTGAAGATTGTGAAGGATTAAATTATATGAGATCTGCAAGAAGTGAAAAATAGGGACATAATGTTAGGGACACCTACATATGTGCCTGTAGCATCTATTCTTCTGAGTTGAATTTACTCAACTGTGGAAATTGTCTTATTTGACAATTGACAATTCTTCCTTGTCCAATTCTCCCGTAGTGAGATTCTTAGGAAAAGTATTTGATTACCGAGTGTTGATAACCGACTGGATGTATCGACGTTCTTTTCATTTCTTTTGATTTGATTTCATTTGAATGACCTGGGTAACAATCCGAGGAGCTTTCGAATGCGTACTCAAATTCTGAAAACATGGGATATATTAATATTCGTTAAATGTTTTCGTCTGTATCTGATTTGAAATTCTCTCGCGTAAATTATGAGTTGACCTTACTCTTTTGATAGTAGTTGTGTCTCCAGATATCCTTGAATTTGTGAAGGATTATGAATTATTATTAGTCTTTTGAGAAGCTCACATCTTATCGACAACAATGAAACTGGAAAGTTGATAATTCCAGTAGAATGGATTGATTGATTATGACATGACGACATTGTCTTAATTGATGGGAACTCGAGTAGAATTCCCCTAAAAAGATAAGATGTTGATTATCAAAAGTAAACTAAATAATTTTTGACGGATGATCATATCCTGTATTTAGACTTGAGATTATATTGTGATTGGTTGTGAACTAGTTATAGATATTGTAATCTAGAAAGAACCTAGTATGTATTTATTAAAAGATGTTTATCTTATCTGAAACTTTAGGAGGTATTTGTTGGTGAACTACCTAGACTTTCGCCACTAAGGCAAGTTGAATTTGGTATTGGTTATATTTCCGGTGCTGCACTTGTGACTTGTGCACTGTACGTCAGCACCATCTGAATTTAAGGAATTACCGTACAACTGAGAAAGTTGTCAGAGAAAGATTTTATTATACCAAGCCTGTCATCCTGAAGAGCTATGGTGTTATCTTTCCTTACATGTATAGATTACTGTGACTGAGTAAATTGACAATCGAAAACGATATCCATAACTCGAAATGGAAGATTTGTTCGATCATTTACAATGTTCTAGCGTATGTTTTAAAGATTTGATCCACGGCATGGTTATTATCAATTTCGCATCTGCGAAGAAGATTATCTGTTCCAGTTATTACATCCAGAACTTGTGATGAACATTATGAGTTTCACTTGATGTCGTTTGGATTGACCAATGCACATGTAGCATTCATAAATTGGTGAATCACATGTGTAGGCTGTAATTTGATAAATTCATGCTCGTGGTCATTAAGGACTATATGTTTGTTTATCAGAATAAGAATGAGTTAATAATTATTTATAGATTGCCCTGAATTTGGCCGAACGATAAAAACCTGTATCTTGAATATTTAACATGAGACTTAAGACTCAATAATTTACATGATTGAACCATGTGATTAATAGATAATGGAAGCTATATTGACTTTTCAAAGATTAGAACCATTAACGCTTAGGGATTAAAAACTTAATCCTTTACATAAAATGACCATTGGATTAATAATGGTAAGATGTATGCATATAGACTCTTCAAAAATTAAGAGCCCTTTTAAGACTTTGAGTTATACTAAAAAGAAAGTGCAAATATATTTTGACAAATATTTTAACAAAGGATTTTAAGGGATTATTCCCTTATACACAAACCATTTAACTAAACTTCTGTTTAGGGGTAAATGTTTGTGTATACTTTTAGACAACCTAAGAGGAATTGAGGAAACTATATAAAACATGACTTAAAATTTGAAACGACAATTTTTGCTTTTCAACTAAGAAAATTTTGACCAAAGTATAACCAAAGATTTTTTTCGAACATTTACGGAATCTTATTAAATATTTTCGATAAATCAACAAAAATCGTGTTAATTAAATTCAAATTTATTTTGAACATTTTATATAATTGGTCGAACTAAGAAATTTAAAACTTTTACGTTTACACTTCCTAAAAAGTAACTAATAATTATTTAATTAATTATAATAATTATCGACGCTTAGACGACGGATTGAGTAAAACGGATAAAAATGATAGATGAGACGAAACTGAAACTTAGAAATTATGAAGAAAGAATTTTGAATAAATACGGTTGTGACATTTATTTCATCAGGAAGGTGAACATAATTACTGACGCATAATATAGAAAGAATACATGAGTGAATTATGGACATGATAATTATATCATCATGAGAGGTGAATATAGATACCGACGCATTATGTAGAAAAGATAAAGAACCAGTTAGGACATGTTCCTTAATAATGAAGGTGCAAAAATAAATTACAAAACGATATAAAAATAAACGATGTTTGTAAGAAGGATAATATAGATAATAAAAAGGTGTTCGCGGCTAATGTGAACCATTATAGTTGAGAAGCCTATAGCGTTAAATGTTTTAAAGACCACATGGGATTGTCTAAATATGGAAGATTGTGAGATATAGTTATGTTGGAATTTGTAAGTATAAGTATTCTATTTAAGTCATTTTACGACTAAATGTATCTTTGTCTGAAGAAGTTGTACTAATGGTAGATTATGAAGGCAGACATCGCCTCATACATTAGTAAACGTTTAGCTATTGCAAAGGTCATCATCTAAATTTATTCAATTTGGGTCATCGTCGACAGACTGACCAAATCTGCTAATATCATTCCCGTTAATGATAAATGCAAAAGAATTATGTAAACATAGTGTGCCTGTATCGAACATCTTTATCAAGATCTTCGCTTCGCATCGAATTTCTAGAGATTTGCTCAGAAATCATTGAGAACGAACCTTGATGAGAGTACTATATACCACCCCAAATCGAAAGGACGAGGTAAAGTAATGATACAAGGTAATATAAGCGTTGTTTTATGTTTGAATGATTGACCTTTGGTAATAGACCGTATAATCGTTTTCCTTTGGAGATATTATCATTGATAATCATCATAATAGGATTGAAATCGAATCTTGTTAGGATCTAAATATTAGAGCATCTGTAAGCAGAAGTTGAGATAAAGACATCCGACATACACCCACTGTGAGTTGGACATGTCTTTTAGGTTTAAGGTTCCTATGATGGCGAACCTAACCTTGCAAAATACCCGACCCGCGAGATCTGAAATGATTATTGAAATTAGGATTTGATTATTAACTGCCGATAGTGGGCAAGAGGTTATGTGAATGTGAAATGTAGATCTTGAAGTGCCAAATGGGTAGCGAAGTTATGCCACAATTTTTTACCTTGGAAAAATTAATTCATGATTTGACAAATCATGGGATATAAGTCCCCGTTGTATGGGACCATTGAGATGATATAAAAGATTGGTTTGAAAGGCATATAAGCTGGATCTACCCTAGGACTTCAAAGGCTGCGTGAATTATGTTTCGTATATCGAACTTGATGGAATATCTATCAAGTGAAAATCTGACTGTTCTTAGTAAAGCTTAGATCGGCGAAAAGTTGCATTCATCAGAAACCCGTGAACATCATGGATAGAGAAAGTAAGTCAACATTAAGCCTGATCTTATTCCCGTAGTTATGTTTGATGAAACTCGCGTATTATAATGGATTACACTTATGAGAAAAGACCGAATGTGGAGGAAATACCCACATGGCTTTAACTCTATAAGAAGCGAGTAGTAAGGTAAGATGATCTTTGAGGACAAAGATCCTGTTTAGGGGTAAATGCTGTGACAATCCGTCAATTTATGGTTGATATTTTATTCTCAAAAATTATTTGAAAATATTATTTTAATGTTACAATATGAACTCACTTATTTTTGGGAAGAAATTTGGATTTACGTCTTGGAGTAGCATCGACTACGTCTAAACCGGAGGATTCAACGTTACGTGCCTACGTTTACATACACCGTCCTTGGTGACAGTCCGACATTTCAGAAAATAAATTTATCCGTGAATATTATTTTGGAGTTTTAAATTTGTGTTGGTTCATAAACTCACAAATTTACGAAAAGAGATTAGGACTTACGATTTTATTTTAACGTCCTTTGCGACTAAACCGGAAACCTTAGAATTACGTATTTACGTTTTCGAACTCCGTTTTTGATGAGACAATTTTTATTGGATTCGTTTTGTGACGTCGATTCATAATTTATAAAAACGTTTTTTGTAAAACGACCTGAGGGCACGCAAATCGAGGAAACTAGAATCGAGGAGTACCCGTAAATAAATGGGATGAGACAAGTGGGACACTTGTCCCACCCCATTCAAACCGGCCTAAAGAAGCCACCAAGCCAACTTATGTGGCAAGTTTACAACATGTAGCATAACACTTGTCTTAGCTTACAAAGTAAGCTACCAACTTACAAAACTAGCTAACTAAAACCACTCATCTCATTTACACACATGCAAAACAACTCTCCTCTCTCTCACACTCATTTTTGGCCGTCCCTCATCTCCATCAAACACCACCTTTCATACAAACTTTAACCATAAACATATGTTATAATTAACATATGTTAATCTCCATTCAAAAAGATGAAGATTGGTGCAAGTTATAACATCCATGGAGGAGCTTTTATGATGTCTTAGGGCTGATTTTCCACAAGGAGGTCATGGAGCATGGTGGTCTTGAAGATGGTCATGGTTGTCTACAAGTTTCTCCATCAAAAACCATGTCAAAATCATAACCTACATCAAGTTGGTGGTATAAAGATTGTCCTCATCATCTTCTTGTTCCTATTGTATATTTATATGATGATTATATGATGATAAAAATGTTATGTGGGGATTTGTTGTTGATAATCATGGATAAAAAGGTGAAAAATTATAAGAAACAAGGCTAAAATCTTGTCTAAATTTGATGGCTGTATAAAACAGTAAAGAAGCAAGTCATGAACTGATAAAATGATGAAGTAGGATGGATTTACAGTAAACTATGGGTCTTTTACACATGTGAGAGTTGGCCATGCAATGGAATAAAAATAATGAGTGAGATATGATCAAAACAAGTTTAAGATATAAATCTGAAGTTACTGTTTTGGACGATTTTTAGAAAATATTTAAAGGATGATTCAACAGTAGCTATAGAAGAGTTAAATGTAGCACATATCATTTAGTTTATGTGATAAAAATTTGAGCTTCTATCTCCATATAGAACTCAAGATATGATAGTTTTGGTGAAGATGAAGTTAAAAATCAGATTTTTAGAAATTAAAGAATAATACTATTATATAAGCACTCACACTTTAATATATAAAATGTAAAATAAAAACCCACTAACTTATAAAACTTATTTATATAAATATATATAAAAGGGTAATCAAATGGATAAATTATATAAATGGTGGTGAAATAATGTTTATAAGTAATAAAAACTATAAACATGATTTTTACGACTTTTTCGGCTATTGCCGTAAAATTAACGTTTTTGTTAAATAAAACTTAGATGGTTGGACCCGTCTAATGAAAACTTTATAAAACTTATATACTGATATATAGACATGTATGACAAGTAAAAACCGATAAAACCCGAACTTTAGGGCATACGGACATTAACGAGCTAAGTAAACATATTGGACTATTACTTGGGCTAATAATTGGACTAAATAAGATAAACACCCATAAAAAGAACTTATTGGGATTAACCCATTTGGGCCCAACTTGAAAGTGTATGTACTGATAATAAAAGTACAAAATGGATTAAAATAAGTTAAATAACTTATAATAAGTTTATTGGACTTAAAACGTGTAAATAGGTAAAATTAGTAAACTAGTATAAAAGTTATCGACATATAACTCTAAAATGAGTAAATGAGGATATGTAAACCCAATTGATCATCATATATATATAATCATCATATGTATACATAATTGTTATTTTTATAAAGTCATTGGACAAGAGTCTAAGACGAGTATTATTTGTCTAGGTTTCCGTGATTGAAGCACGTACCGTACGTCCGAATTGCCGATAACCCGCCTTCCCACATCAACGTGAGTTCATAGCCTCGCACTCTTTTAAATGTTTTATAAATGCTTTATAAACCCGCGAGGGAGATAACATGTTAGTTTTTATAAACTTAGGACACCATTTGTCCCGATTGTTTGTTTATTGATTTTGGACCCGAATGATTGAATGACCCGATTGTATGACCCGATAAATGATTAAAGGACCCGATAGATGAAATAAAATGGATTATTAAAGTTAGGTTATGTCACTAAAAGTCCCATTAGCATGAATTGTGAACTACCGGGAGTTGGTAGACGCTTATGCATTTAATAGTACTATTTGGGGACGATCACCCAAGTTCGCGCCTTGACGGTTGATCCCCGTCGTGCCACATTGATTGGTAAGCGAATTTATGTATGAGAAGATTTCAATAGCGTGACCTTTGTGACGACACGCTACTTTAGATGGGCAAAATTGGTATCGGGTTAGCTACCCGTTGTTGGTTTAGTAAGGTAACAATGTCATGCGGCTTATAATAATCCAAATCACCAAAATATTACTGGACGCTCCGGATTACGATGTATTGCCTGACTAGCAATACTGGGTCATACTATTGATATTATGTTTGTATTTTGGTTTTTATAACCATATTCATATAACGGTTTTTATTTGATCTATACAACGTTGCAAAACGTATTGTATGGTGTTTTTAACGACAATGATTCGTATAATGATTTTTAAGGCAAATGCCTATATTATGATTTTGATAAAGACTTGTATAAAACGATTTTGGCTATTTTATGGCCTATTACAATGGTTTGTACGAAATGATTTTTGGTAATAATTTTATACCAAAGTTATATTGACGGAATTTATTAAACTCTATGAATTCACTCGGCGTTATCGCTGACCTTTTCTTTTAACATGTTTTATCTCAGGTACTTGAAGGTAATTCTCGGGAAGACAACAAGAATTCACGGCCCGCACCTAAATAATATTTTTCCATTCAAATACTTTGTAAAACTTTGTACGAAATATAATGACTTGGGACCGATGTAAATTTGATATTTATGAATGGAAATGATTTATTATTAAACGACGCGATTTTTATGCGTTGTCTATGATGTGAGTAATGTGCTATCCCGTAACACCAACTAGTCTTCCGCTGTACTGAGTTGTATAAATTTGGGGGTGTTACAGTTTGGGTATTGGTTTTATGGTGGAAAACCTTGAGGATTAAAACCTTGGTTTGGATAGCAACACTATCATCTGGATCAGCAGCATCATCATTATGTTCAGCAGCATCATCATTATGTTCAGCAGCATCATCATTATTCTTAGTTGCATCAACTACAGCACCATTATCTCCAGCACAACTAACTCCAACATCTTGATTCCTTGCAGCACGATCAGCTTCACGTGCTCTAGCAATAACTTGTTCGATCATGGTGTTAACAGTAGCAGTCGTTAGTTTTGGAGACATATTTCAAGAAACTTAGTCACGTAGCGATCTACTAATGACAGAAATATGCTTCCCTTACTCCTTCTTCCATCATCACAGAAGAAAGAAACTTGATAGGTATACATATCAAGATAAAAGAAGGAATTCTTTATCAGGACATCTCATGGATACTACATGTACGAACAACACAAGCTACAATGGTTCATCAACCAAAACTCAAAAGAGTTAATAAAGGCACATCATAGTTCATGAGGGTAATTTAGATTGCGTTGAGGATTCAACATGATAGTGGCAGTGTCTGTCACTACAATCATCTACCGAACAAACTTAAAGGATAATAAGTTCCATCACAATGCTACGACACAAGGTTTAAATAAGTTCGATCACAAAAAGAAAATAAGATATAAAGAAATCTATTACGCTATTAGTTCCTTAGACACCAGATCCTCATCCTCCTTAACATTGTTGTCAGCTTCATCACACTCATCTATTTCTCTTTTCGTACTTCAAATTCGAATTCCTAACATTATGGCAACTTACTCTCAAAATCCAAATACTCACTCCTACACGACAGATTAATCACAAGGAAATTCTCAGTACGACTTTCAACATTCCTAAACTTCCAAGCTGGACTCAGAATTGATCTCACATGAGACTCCTGCTCGCTTATCCTTTCAAAGCTTACCTACTTCTCTTTAAACCTCTCAATTCAAGCATACAAATTCATCACAATCTACCTAAGACTAGCAATCTCATCCATCTTCCAAGTCCTAACAAACTCAATTCTCCACATACCAAATACAACCTTTAAACAACTTTTCTTTCACATCAACCTTCTAATCACACCCGCTTCAACCACATATCTATCATACATCAACTAATCAAACTTCCTCATACCCGATACAAGTCGCAAGAAATCAGTTGTAAAATCGTTCAACATCTGGTCTACTGTCCTAGACCCTCGTCCGTATATAAGATCATTATTTAAAACTATATACATATGCATTACGTAAAGAAAATTACGATAAGAAGTACTCAACGTACTTTCAACAACATCAATACATCATCATAGTATTTACTTAATAAATACTCTAAAAATCATTTCAGTTTTAAGGGATACATCTAACTATAAAACAATACAAAACAAATAATCTTACCAGAGCCTTGCGGAGAAGTTGCGTGATTTTGTAAAATATTTTCGACACCAAATTTATAGTTTAGGACATTTTTGAAAAATCGACCTAATTCGCTATAACTAAAAAGCTCTGATTACCAATCTTTAACACCCCCTAATTACATTACGCAACGGAAATACACATTTGAGTGCTAAACTCAAACATCATTACACAAAACACTTTAAACGATCTCAAAATCATACATTTGAAATATAAAAGGATATAATTTAACCATTGTCTAAAACCTTCAATCCCAAGTAAAACAATTTTAGAAATATTAGAGTAACATTTAGGTCCCCCAAAGATTTTATCAATTCAACAAACAATTTACCAAAGTACATGACCGTACATTATTATTTTTATGACAAAAGGGAAAGGAATATGTTTTAGACCAATCACCACAAAAGCAATCCGCAATCCTTCTCCAGCAAGCTCCATCAGCAATCCACTTCAATCACCTGAAATACATGCTTAGAATCATCAACACAATGGTTGAGCGAGTCTATAGGTTTTCCAAATCATCATTTGAACACAAGAGAAAAATCAATCAAGATCATTTAATAGAATTGTCGTGCACACAATCTATTAGTCAGGCATTCAGGCATATAGCAATAGCTATAGAATTGTATTAAGCTCATGACACCGACCCCTTATGTGACAATACGTCAATTTATGGTTGATATTTTATTCTCAAGTGTTATTTAAAAACATTATTTTAATGTTATATTATGAACTCACTTATTTTTGGGAAGAAATTTGGGTTTACATCTTGAAGTAGCATCGACTACGTCTAAACCGGAGGATTCTACGTTACGTGCTTACGTTTACATACACTGTTTTTGGTGCAGTCCGACATTTCAGGAAAATAAATTTATCCGTGAATATTATTTTGGGATTTTAAATTTGAGTTGGTTCATAAACTCACAAATTTACGAGAAGAGATTAGGACCTACGTGAATAATTTAACGTCCTTTACGACTAAACCGGAAACCTTAGGATTACGTATTTACGTTTTCGAACTCCGTTTTTGATGAGACAATTTTTATTAGATTCGTTTTGTGCCGTTGATTCATAATTTATAAAAACGTTTTTCGAAAAATGACCCGAGGGCACGCAAATCAAGGAAACTTTCCCCCACCCTACTAATATGGGACGGCCAAACCAAGGATACCACACCTTGATGTGTCAACTTTTTCCTTAAGACTAAGGACACTTGTCCTAGAAGTCTTCCAAAACCACTAACTCTTAAAACTAGCAAAACACATTCCACTAGCTTCATTTCTTCCATGCAATTTCTCATAATCTCTCTCAAACCCTCTCTATGTTACCGTCCCATATCATACACAAAACCCCCATTTGATCTTGATTTAACCATGAAATCATATGTTATTCATACATATGATGAAGAACCTTTGAAGCCTTGAAGATTGGAGGTGATTCTAACATCCAAGATGGTGATTTAGTGATGTTCAAGGGATGATTTCTACAAGAAGGTTACAAGTATTGGTGGTCTTGAAGATTGGTGTTGATCTATCACAAGTTTTGCCATAAAAAATCCAAGCCTTGATCATAAACTACTTAATCTTGGTGGTATAAAGATTGTTCTTCCTATCCTCTTGTTATTTTGATTATGTAATATTGTATTTTCTTTATTTATGTATATGTATATGATGATAAATGATGATAAAAATATTATGTGGGGATTTGGTGTTGATAAACATGGGTAAAAGATGGAAAACCACATGTAAAATGGTTAAAATCTTGCTTAATATGATGGCTGTATAAAAACAGTAAGTAACCAAATGATAAACTGATAAAATGACATAGTGGAATCAATTTACAGTATGTATTAGGTGTTATACACATGTGAGAGTTGGCCATACAATGGAATCATAAAAATGAGTGAGATATGATCAAAACAAGTTTAGAGTGCAAATCTGCCTACACTGCTTTGGACGAATTTATTAAACTATTTAGAAGTTGATTCATCAGTAGCTATAAAGGAATAAAATGAAGCACATGTCATGTAGTTTCTGTCATAAAAATTTGAGGTCCTATCTCATTATAGAACTCTAGATATGGACATTTTAGTGAACTTAAAATTTAGGACTAATTTTGAAAATAAATAGTATATAATATAAGCACTCAAAAATTTATATAAAATATACATATATTAAACCCAATAGTTGATAATAATCATAAATAAAGAGTTATATATATTGATATTAAAATGGGACATTTTATATAAACTACAAGTATAAATGTTTTTCCAAGTTATAAAACTATATACCTAAGTTTTACTTCTTTTCGGCTAAAACCGAAAGATTAACGTTTTTGTCAAATAAAACTTAGACGGTCGGATCCGTCTAATGTAAACTTTTATAAACTCACATACTGATATATGAACTTATATAACAAGTAAAAACCGATAAAGCCCGAGCTTTACAACATATAGACATTAACGGGCCAAAGTAACCTTATTGGATTATTAACCAGACTAGTTTGATAAAACACTTATAAACTTACTTATTGGGCTTAACCCACTTGGGCCCAACATGTAAAGTATAATACTGATAATAAAAGTGTAAAATGGACTAATATAAGGTATTGGGCTTATAATAGGCTTATTGGGCCTAAAACATGTAAATAAGTAAAACTAGTAAACTAGTATAAAAGTTACCAATACATAACATTAAAATGAGTGAATGAGAATATATAAACCCACTTGATCATCATCATATATATAAAATCATCATATGTATACATAATTGTTATTTTTATAAAGTCATTGGACAAGAGTCTAAGACAAGTATTAATTTTTCTAGGTTTCCGTGATTGAAGCACGTACCGTACATCCGAATTACCGATAACCCGCTCTCCCACATCAACGTGAGTTCATAGTCTCGCACTCTTTTAAATGTTTTTATAAAATGTTTTATAAACCCCCGAGGGAGATAACATGTTAGTTTTTATGAAATAGGACACTAGTTGTCCCGATTGTTTGTTTATGGATTTGGACCCGAATGATTGTATAACCCGATGAATGAATATACGACCCGACAAATGAAATGAAATGGATTATTAAAGTTAGGTTATGTCACTGAAATTCCCATTAGCATGAATTATGAACTACCTGGATTTGGTAGACGCTTATGCATATAATAGTACTATTTGGGGACGATCACCCCAGTTCGCGCCTTGACGGTTGATCCCCGTCGTGCCACATTGATTGGTAAGCGAATTTATGTATGAGAAGATTTCCATAGCGTGATTTTTGTGACGACACGCTAATTTAGATGGGCAAATTGAGTTTCGGGTTAGCTACCCGTTGTTTGGTGTAGTAAGGTAACAATGTCATGCGGCTTATAATAATCCAAATAACGAAATACTGCTATACGCACTGAATTACGATATATTGCCTGACTAGCAATACGGGGTCTTATTATTGATGTTATGTTCGTGTTTTGGTTTTACATAACGATATTCATATAACGGTTTTTATTTAACCCTATACAACGTTATAAAACGTATTGTATGATGTTTTTACGACAATGGTTCGTATAATGATTTTGAAGGCAAAATCCTATATTATGATTTTTGATAAGGATTTGTATAAAATGACTTTGGCTATTTTATGGCCTATTACAAAGATTTGTACAAAAATGATTTTCGGTAATAATTATATACCGATGATATATTAATGGTTTTATTAAACTCTATGAATTCACTCGTTGTTATCGCTGACCTTTTCTTTTAACATGTTTTATCTCAGGTACTTGAAGGTAATTCTCGGGAAGACAACAAGAATTCATGGCCCGCACTTAAATAATAATTTCCATTCAAATGCTTTGTAAAACTTGTATGAAATACTAAGACTTGGGACCTATGTAAATCTGATATTTATGAATGGAAATGCTTTATTATTAAACGGCGCGATTTTTAAGCGTTGACTATGATGTGAGTAATGTGCTATCCCGTAACACCAACGAGTCTTCCGCTGTAATGAATTGTGTAAATTTGGGGGTGTTACAGTTTGGTATCAGAGCTCTCGTTATAGAGAACAAAAGATTTTTAAAACCAAGGTTTTGAATAAGACATTTCAAAATCTTTTAACTATAAACATTTTTCTCAAAATGTCTAAAAATCTTTTGACTATAACGGTGCCGAAGAATTCCCGAGTTACTGACAAGGCCAGACTGAGAAGTGTTATTTTAATATATATATAACTTGGATTATATATATATATATATATATATATATATATATATATATATATATATATATATATATATATATATATATATATATATATATATATATATATATATATATATATATATATATATATATATATATATATATATATATATATATATGATGTAATTTGATTACATGATTGTTTGATGATTATTTTAATATTTATACTAGGTATTTATACGACGTAGATTGTCACAAGGAACCCTTAATCCCCTAGCAAATTAACCTAAGCTATTTCTGTAGGAATTCTAGCTATTACAGATCTAAACCAAGTTGTGGATGTTTATGATCCCAACAAAATGGTTGATATTCGTAGGAATGTAAATATTAGTTGATTGTGATATTGAAGAAGAATTGGCGAGATTAAATCTGATGTCGATGTCATGACGATCTTTCCTTATAGAGTGGAGTTTGACAAACATTTCCACCTGGAAAGGTGTCATCTGATTCGTTGTCACCCAATTCTTAAATTTGAAATCGAAAGGGGTGAATGTTGCACTTGAGGCTGCTATTGGAACCATTACCCAAAAGCCTCATGCCACTAGTACCTTTCCGAGAAGTCTAATTGAATGTGTGAGTCATTTCGTACTAGTGACTCCTTTGATAACTATTGTTGTAAGAGCTATAGGATTGGAAATTAAGTGTTGTTCATATCGAGCTTTTATTGCCCTATTAAGGTCTAAGAATAAGATTGAAGTATTGGACAATGAAGTAGGACATCGCATTGAGTATAAGATTGATTGAAACTTGAATGAAGTAAAATTTAACTCGTATGGAATAAGAGATTGTTAAGAGGAATTCGTTAAAGTTTTAAATGATTGTTGATTCGTGTTAAGGCTTGTTCCTAGGCCATTGTCCAATGACGAGGATGCCCAGTGTCCAAGAAATAAATTGAATAAATCTTCTTCTGAATTGGGAACGATGGATCTCTCGGGACAGGTGGAATACCTAATGACTCTTATAGATTAGTATTCATTGTGGTATCTTTTAAAAATAATCCCTAACTTAACTGAGACATCAGTTGGTAGGATGAGTTCTTGGAATTGTATGACATAGTGACACATAATGTGTTACGGTACAATTTTGACTTGTTTGTGATTACTTAAAAGACTACCATTGATTGCTAAATCCTACATGTATCGATGTTATCTATCTTTTATTGCTTCATCCTAATGCTCGCATTAGTGATGCAACCATTAAACAAGTACTCATCTCGAATTGAGTTACGTTGTGGATTATTCTTTTTGAGTGCCATCGAGGTCATGAACCTCATGATTATTTGGCTAAGCTCATTTCCTATTATATTGTAGTTAGTTCTTGGTGAACAACTCTTTATCACTCTTTTGCAGATCACTCATTGTTTTTATAAGTTAAAACAGTATCCCTTGATAAAGATTGAATTTTCATCACCGTAAGGATTATTTAAAGTGAGATTTATAAATAATCGTTATCGAAATGAAGTTGTTTATGAAACGCCTTGGAAAACATAATTGTTTTCATAACAAATAACATCTCGGTAAACTCATTTGATTTTTACTTCATGATTAAGCATGAATATATATATATATATTATAAACATGATGATAAAGTTTTGACGAACTGAGTATTGCATCGTCAATCTTGAAATTGTATATAGTTGCGCGCCTACATACAATTTGGAATGGACCATGCAAGGCTGATTAGTAGTCACCAAAAAATTGTTAATAAACACTACATTTTCTTTGAAGTTATGAAAGATTAAAAATTTATGAGATATGCAAGAATTGTAAAATAGGGACATAATGTTAGAGACACCTACATATGTGCCCGTACCATTTATTTTTCTGAGTCGAATTTACTCATCTGTGGAATTTGTCTTATTTGTCAATTGATATTCCCTTCTTGTCCAATTCTCTCGTGGTGAGATTATTTGGAAAAAGTATCTGATTACCGAGTGTTGATACCCGACTGGATGTATCGACGTTCCTATCATTTCTTTTGATTTGATTTCATTTGAATGACCTGGGTAACGATCCAAGGAGCTTTCGAATGCGTACTCAAATTATAAAATCATGGGATACACTCATATTCGTTAAATGTTTTCGTCTGTATCTGATTTGAAATTCTCTCGCGAAGATTATGCGTTAACCTTACTCTTTCTAAGGTTAGTTACGTCTCCAGATATCCTTGAATTCGTGAAGGATTATGAGTTATTATTAGTCTTTTGAGAAGTTCTCATCTTATCGACGACAATAAAACTGAAAAGTTGATAATGCCAGTAGAATGGATTGATTAATTATGACATGACGACATTGTCTTATTGATGGGAACTCGAGTAGAATTCCCCTAAAAGATAAGATGTTGATTATCAAAAGTGATCTAAATAATTCTTGATGGATGACCATATCCTGCATTTAGACTTGAAATTATATCGTGAATGGTTATGAACTAGTCATACACCTTGTAATCTAGGAAGAACTTAAAAGTAAATTTATTAAAAGATATTCCTATTATCTGAAACTTTCAGAAGTATTTGTTGGTGAATTACCTAGACTTTCGCCATTAAGGCAAGTTGAATTTGGTATTGATTATATTCCTAGTGCTGCACTGTGGCATGTGCACTGTACTTCAGCACCATCTGAATCGAAAGTGTTACCGCGTAACACCCCCATAAAGCGGGTATCACAGTGGTGGATCGATGAACAAATAGCTTACAAAGCACATATCATAATTATATGATTTTTGAAATACAATTGATGTATGCATTGAATTGGTACAATCCTTTAAATCGTTGAATAACATTTGTTATGAATATCCCAGTAAAAGATAATCCCCCGTCATTTTTATGCTCCTAAATGATGCTCAATCCATGCTCAACTAATCTTGCTAAATAACATGGGAAAAAGCATGCTTAAAACAGTCAACATAAAGTTGGTGAATTTACAGATTTTAACAATTAATTAGTTTGGACATACAATAATCATAGAAGTAATAATGCACAGAGCATTATTACTAAAATGTAAATAATATTTGTTTATTATTAGAAACTGAAGCTTAACCCCATAGTCCTCAACAGATGAGGACGTAGTGTCTTATAGAAAGACACCCATTCCAGTTCTAACATGGTATACGTCTGTTGTCCCGGCCAAGGCACAGTGAGCATGACTCACCCAGACGGGGATGGTCAATCCCTGACAGATCTATTTATAACATTCGGGCGATTTACAACAATTAAACAGTTTCAACAATAAGCAGTCATAATCTAATTTATACAATTCAATTATGTCCAATATATGTTTGCATGTTTTCTTTCCCAAAAGGGAAAGTTTTATCAAAGTTCATATGGGGATGTAAACTCACCTGATACAATCGTCACAATAGTTAATAGAGAACGAACGCCAATCAAGAATAAATGTCAACAATCGATACATGATCATACGAGACCTAAAGATAACGAGGCGCGTCTTAGGCTTGAGACAAGAAATAAATCGTACATATATGTAATAAGTATGTTTTAATAAGTTCTTGGACATTGCATAAGTTGTATGATTCTTTATAAAATTTTTAGGTGAACACTAAGTCATTTTAAGTGAAAAATCCAAGTTGACACTTTTAGCCCATCTTAAGCCCAATAGTGGTCCACTACCCAAGTATATGACTTAAGTCCATTTTAAATTCAGTATACTACTCTAAATTGGTTATTAATCTTAGGTTCAATAATGGCCCAATAGCCATTGCAAGTGTAAGTTGGGCTTTTATGGCCCATGTCCACTTTGTATAGTTTGTGGGTTCTAAAACACATCACAACCACATACACTTAATATTTCACGTTGGTCGGGTCTCGGGTCATCTAGTCATCAGTATATAAATAAGTCCAAGATCCCTGACAAGTGGATACTACCACGTTGGTTTATATAAAAATCATCACATTTTACGTTAATGAGTTATAATCCATTTATTATAATTTTCCCGACATGTCCCGCTAATTTGTTCATATCTCTTGAACCGTAAATCATCTATATGTGTTCTTTTTACCAAAACCATCATTAACTCATGTACTACACTTATTATAAGTCTAATTACCCCAAATTTATACTTTTCATAGCTAATTAACCCATTTCCTAACTTAGAAGAGTTGGCTGTTTTTGGGCAGCCAAACTCGTTTTCACCATTTTGGTCGCCATTTCCAAACCGTAAGGAACTGGTAAATCATCCAATTGATTCTACTTGTTCATGATTTTATCTACAGCCTACAGTATTACCTTTTTCAATGATTCTTAGTTTTATATGAGAAAACAGTCCGTGAAGACAGTATGTTCAGATCTGACTAGTTTTCACTATTTTGGTCACCATTTCCAAACCGTAAGGAACTGGTAAATCATCCAATTGATTCTAGTTCTTCATGATTTTATCCACAACTTTTAGTATTACATATTCGTAGGTCAGTACACTAATTTTACGGGAAAATAGTCCATCAAAACAGTATGTTCAGATCTGACTAGTTTTCACTATTTTGGTCATATCTTACTATCTAAAATTCGTCACGAGACGAGCCACCCGAGGAAATAACCACAAAACAATTATCTATCTTAATATGTAAGTTTTTAGTATCCCAAACCTACTGAGTTTGCCATGCAATCTGTTTTTGTTACGATTCAAAAATTGTTATGAATCAAATCGTCACTAGAGCTTGTTTAGCTTGATTTTTAGTGTTCAAAATCTCATATACAATGTCCCAATACTCATTAATCCATTTCGTACATATATATATATATATATAAATATATATATATATATATATATATATATATATATATATATATATATATATATATATATATATATATATATATATATATATATATATATATATATATATATATATATATATATATATATATATATATATATATATATATATATATATATATATATATATATATATATATATATATATATATATATATATATATATATATATATATATATATATATATATATATATATATATATATATATATATATTCGGAATATATATAAGATCAAGAAAATAAAAGGAATGATAAATAAGAACGAGATGTAGATCTTACGAGGCTTATAAAAGCCGTTGTACTAGTGAGTGAGCAAGTAACCATCCAAGATCTTGTCAACCCTTGATGTGACCAACATGCATGGATAGATCCGGAATAGATCTAAAAGTTTCACTTGATGCATGTATAGATCCGGGGTAGATCTACACGTTTTACTTGATGCATGTATAGATCCGGGGTAGATCTACACGTTTTACTTGATGCATGTATAGATCCGGGCTAGATCTACATGTTTTACTTGATGCTACCATCATGCATGTATAGATCCACCATGGAAATAAAAGAAAAATTTGAAAGTTGATGCATGTTGGAGATTTACATACCAATGTGTAGATTTCGAGATTTCCAAGATGGGTCTTTGATTAGATTTTGAAGATTCAAGCTTGATCATCAAATTTCTGATGATCAAGGGTGTTGGAGGGTCACGACATAAGGAAAAGAAAGAAAGAGGGAGAGAGAATTTTTGGTGTGTGTGCTTTGTGTGAGAGAAAGTGAAGGAGACAAGTAGACAAGGCCCTTATATAGGGTGGGAGGAAGTGTGACAAGTGTCGCATACTTAGGCATTGTCCAATGAGAAGAAGGAAGGTAGGTGGACATGATGGACATGTGTCACCAACCTAGAATTGGCCCAATGGGGAAGTGAGGTGTGTTGGTGGCTTGTCTAGTGGGCCAAAAGGGTTGTTGGGCTCCTCAAATCTTTTGTTGGGCTTATTAAGCCCATTACTATCCAAGGTTTAAATAGTTGGGCTTATAAGGCCACAAATGGGCCTAAAGTGTATCTTGTATTATAACTTTCGTTATTACACGGTTCGGGTCACGTTCGAGGTTTATGAATTATTGATTCATCTTACAAGGATTTCGTAATTGATCCAAAAATCATTTTTCCAATAAGATGGAGTATTTATATGACGTATAAATACGAAAAACGTGCTCGTTTATTTAAACGACGAGTATTTGTTATTTATCTTTTGTATAACGTAAGTATCGTTTTAGTAGAAATACTTCTCATTTAATCATTCTCTCGATAAATGTAATATTAAACAATTTAATCAAATTGTTTATCAAGTATTTCTCGACAATAATTTATGACATTAAATTATTGAATTGTAGGTATGCGGGTTGTATGACTTTTGTCAAAATTTTCAAATCCGATGATTTTTGTATGGTTCAAAAAGGGTTTTTGAAACATACTCCATTATTATTTAATGAACGAAAAATCTCGGGTTTTACACCATCCACATGCCACCTTGAGTTTCGTCCTTGAAATTTGATTACTACTACTAGGTTGAGAAATGATCTAGGATCATTGAGTAGATTTTTATTACATTATTCTCATGGTAAAATCATGGATTTTACAGCATCACCCCATTATTTTAGCTTCGTCCTCGAAGCTATTAAAAACTTGTCATCCGTTAGGGTATAGATGTCATAGATTTAAAGGTTCGTCTTAGACATACTCAGAAACAAATGGTGCCAACAATGTAAGGAGATAGTTATTCGGATTTCTCTATAAGTCCGATTGGGCAGTATCTGAATGATGCTACCATTACGGATGAATAGGAGGCAGTGCTAAGAGATCTTTATCCAGGTCGCTATATATATCCGATTGAGAAGTATTTGGATGCTGCTACTACTATGGATGGATAGTATTATCTGAAGGTTTGACCTTTAATCTGATATAGTGATAGAAGCTCGCGGATCAATTAATGACAATTTTGAGAGGGCAAACTTTGGAAGTTGTCAACTAGGAAAAGTCGATGTAGCGTCAACTATACTTAGTTGGTTAAGCTCTTGACGATGGCTTGTTCATTTGGAAAACCTATAAGCCAGGATTTGAGGTTGGAGAGGGTTCCGCAGTTAGACATGCTGGTCCTGTTTAAGTTCGGATTGCTGCTCTGGCCATAAGCCAGGAGCAAAACATGACGGACGTCCACAGACTGTTGATAGCAGGCCAGGTGGAGTACACTGTCATGCATGAGCGCATAGACTCTCTCTCTTGGACCATATGGGTAAATACTCAGATAGCACGAGGTTATTGGGCCACGAGGCCTTGCAGTGGTTGTTAGAGGAGAACTACTTCCTCTATCGGCATAATCACACCTTGGAGGGGGGGGGGGGGGGGTCTTCAGCGTATGACCCACATCTCTCTTACTGCACAAGGGCAGTCCTTGTACACCTTCTTTGATCTTCCAGCTGTTTGTCGCGATTGAGTGAAAGCAGAGACCGCCTACCTTCGAGGAGTCGTTGGCAGACTGCGGTCCCAGTTGCTGATTGTACTCAGTTTGCTTAAGGAGTCCTGATTGGCTTATAGAGGTATTGCAGAGTACCCTATCGACACCTTCAGCCTTACCAGCCCTACCAGTACCAGCCCTATCTAGCAGACCTGCTGGGCAGGATTTGAGTAGATGTACTAGATCTTTTGTTTACCATGATAAGCTTTCGGGTTGTATTCAAGCTATCATGCACAATTCACAAGTCACTTAGAAGTATAAGAAATCATTCGCCAAATCACAGTAAGTCTTGTGATGATACATTGTAAAGGTAGTTTATTACAATATAACACGATGAATGATAACGTTAATGAAGTTTGTGGGGTGTGTAGAAACCCAAATTGCTAGGGGTTTTACACCACCCCGTTATTTTAGTTTCGCTCCCGAAGCTAAAGATGAAGTTACTTGTTCAGGGGACAAGTGGGGGCACTTATTCCTTAAACGTGTAATCTTGTGAACTCGAGTTCTAAGTTTACAAGGTTAGATTGACTAGGAAAAATTCGTCTTAAGTCTTGGTTTTCATTGGATGTGCCTCCGGGGCCCTAATGTGTCTTAATGAGCGTAGATAACAGTTCATTAATGTTACTACTAGTTCTTCAAGAGATTTTTAGTCTATTAAGCTTTAATAGGCTGATGCGATGTCAAGTTGGAAATATAGTTTTGGCTGGTACCGCTCTTGCGTCAACAATTTTCAGGCGAAGGGCTTCCCGATATACCTCTAGCCTGTGGAAGGCAACATTAGCTTGACACCAAGCTTCTCTTAGTGATAAGGCTAAGATTATTATTGGTGTTACTTGGGTAGGAAGTTTCAAAGAATCTGCTTCATTTGTGACTGAGCTGGGGCATAAGTTGCATGGAGAAGAAGTACTTCAAATGATGGAAATCAAAGAAGATACCAAGAATAAAGAAGTGTGCATCCCTGGTGAGATGCTGAAAGGGTCATGCATCTACTGTTGGTGTTTCCAAAAATTGCACAAATTTCGACTTCTAAAAGGAGGAAGTCATTCATATCAAGGCTATTTGGACAATGGTATTGTCGAACTAATTGGATCCGAAGAGGAAAAATATTGTCCAAAAGACTTTTGGACATCTAATAACGCTTTTTGGGTGATGACGAACATAACCCCACAAAATATACCCATTGAGATTTAGGCATGTCTTTTATGCTTGGGTTTGTCTTCCTTGTCGACTTAAGAAATGTGGGGTAAGAATATAGGGCATCCTCTACCAAGTATTTCTGGTCTTCGGTACGAGAGATGACACTAAGTCTAGTGTCAAACAGTATGTGTTACCATCACCTTGAATGATCGAAGTTTCATTTCTCAATTGCAGATGAACCAGCTTTCTTTTCTGTGACACCCCAAAGGGGTTAAATGAAACGGAAGTGGGCACTCCCGAAAAGGGTTTAAAAGGCAGCGGAAAAAGAACTCTCCTTGAAAAGGGGTCAGATGCAGCGGAAAGTAGGCACCCTCAAAAGATCTAAATGCAGCGTAAAATGGACATTCTTAAAGGAATCAAATGCAACGGAAATGGACATCCCCTAAGGGGCCGAATGCAGCGGAAAGTGGACACTCCCAACAGAGTCAACTGCAGCGGAAGTGATAATTGGGCTAAGGATAAACCAAAAATCAAGAGTACAATGCTATGATCCAAAAGAGATGAATACTAATCTTCCTTAGGTTTCTAGATGATGATGATGTAATAACGATAAGATATTACTGGAGGAATTCGTGTGTCAATGAGGGATACGTTTCATAGTCGGATACCTAAAATAATATCAATAATGTGTTATGTCGAATACATTTAAGCCCATGTGATTATAAATTTCTATTTACATCGATAAGCGTCCTTATCCATGTAAGGTGAAATTTATAACTCCATTCGATGACCTATGATTTCGTTATTCAAACGAACAAGCGTCCTTACTTGTTTCAATAACGATTTCATAGCCCACCTTACCTAAATATTCACGGAAAGTCTTATTATTTACGATAAATATAACATCTAAGATAATGGATATTATTAAGATACTTTACAGCCCGTTTAGTTATAACTTTCGTCTTCGGGCGTCCCATTCCACCGTGATACGAATTTTATAAGTAAACTTCTGGTCCGGTGGCTCATGATATCACCTTTAGACGTCCCATTCCGTCTAAAGACGTAATCATAATTAACTTAGGATCAAGAGTCTCAGGTCCCATATGTAAAATATAGGATCATAAGTACCTTGATTTTGGGTCCCACCGCATCATTTAAAGATGAAAATTTATCCAAATAATACCACATGATATTATAAAAAGCACGCGTATATGAGTCGTTAATAAGTCGTGTTCCGTAGATATACGTACAAAATCATAAGCGAGAGAAAATACATGCTGACACGCGATATCCTGCGCGAGAGTACGCATCAAACAAGGAGTTCATATGTATAATATAATATATAATAATATATTACAATCATAAGCATAGGCATTAGATAGTATAGCTCCTTCTAATAAGATATATATATATATATATATATATATATGTATATATACACATAAAAACAAATTCAAACATTTAATGAAATGTAGTTCGCTAAGTAATGCTTCCTAATCTATTTTTAAATATTCCAATTTGTATGTTTGTTGTAAATTTGTTTTCATTAAGTGGCCTGTCTGTTATCCTAGTGGTTAGAATAGACTAACCAGTTCCTATTCATCGAATAACTATGTAAAGATGGTATGCCCAAGTTTTAATACCTTAAATGAAATAAAGGTTCTAGGGTATGCCTATGTTTCGGCTATTGGCAAAACAAGGCCCTCTATATTTTACCAAATGTACACTTTCCAGTTCTTAACAGCTTTAGTCCTTAGGGTTTCTAGTATTTTCGGGAGATGGCGAAAATAGTCCCTCTGTTCAAAATAAGGTTTTATAACTTCCAATAAGTGGCGAACTAAAGCTTAGGGCTTCTAATTGCTTCGATTTATTACAACATTAGTCCTTAGAGTCATAAAATGACAATCTAACTTCCAAGAATTTACAAAAGTGGTCCTTAAGGTCTAATAAGTCACGAATGGCATTTATTAATCCCTACACTTCCAAATATTTACAATATTAGTCCTTGTAGTTTCTGTTTTATCAAGACAAGTTTCAATTGTCATGGTTTTAATCCATAAGTTTTATAAACTAATGTTCTTAGTCTAGAAGTTTTTATAGTTATATTTTCAGTATAAAAACTTTACTTAAGTGTAAAATCACTAAGTGAGTTTATTAAGTGCACCAAAAGAGCTAATGGGCTTCCCAAACCCTTATTGAGCTTACAAGGTCCATTAACAATTCTTATGAGCTAAGGATTTCTTAATGGGCCTAATTATAGTTTTAGATACATCAATGTTAGAGTTTTACTACATAGGTCCATAAGACAATAAATGGGCCTAATGGTCTTCCTAATGGGCCTAAATATATTTTAGTCCATTAATAATTCAAGGTTTGCTAAGTGGGCTTACTAGGCATTAAATGGGCCTAATATACTTAGTTAATGGTTCGGCTATATGGTATTGGCACTATAGGGCCTATTCAAGTTTTGGGTTACTGTTACCTGTGCTTAACTAGTCCATTAATAATAGTTAACCATTTATCTATGTGTGAAGTTTATGAAACCTTACAAGCTTATTGGTTCTTAAGGGTTAATTCAAGATCTCCAAAGAAAATTTTATAAAATCAAATTTTAGATTTCCCTGAACATTTTATTAGATTTTTCAATATTTATAAAATCTAATTAAGTTTACTAAAGATTTCCTGGGATTGAGTAAAATAGATAGGTCTATTTAGATTTTTAGAGACTTAAAAATCTTCTTAGATTTTCTAACGGGTTCTAGAGATTCTGTTAGATTTCCAATATTCCCAAAGTTCTTATTTAAATTTTCATTTAAATGTTTTCATGTGTTTGTTATGTATTCGATTGTTCGTGGTTATAATGAATTGTTCAGGCTGTCATACTTCAGAAGCCATTCTATAAACGTTTGAGGAGCGAGGGCACTTTAAATCGTAAATCCAACCACTCAGTCAAAACGTAATATCGAGATGGAACATCTTTAGTATAAAGCTCCCTACTAGCATGGCATGTTTATTTGTTTTATTAAGTATCTTGAGTATTTAATATTTCTATAATAAATATTAAATAGTTATATTACGTAAATACGTACAAGTTAGCATCTAATACAATCAACAATTACGAACGCATAGAATAATGAATGCGCACTTAAATCATATAGTTATGCATGCTCTCTATGCTATATGCTTTCTAAGTATGTCCCAAAAAAATCCCCAAAAGATTTTTAAATAAAAGAAAAATATTTTTATTCTTATTTTATTTAAAAATTAATCTGGTTTGCTATAACTAAAGCTCTGATACCATTCTCTGTAACACCCCCATAAAGCCGGTATCACAGTGGTGGATCGATGAGCAAATAGCTTACAAAGCACAGTTCATAATTATATGATTTTTGAAATACAATTGATGTATGCATTGAATTGGTACAATCATTTAAATCGTTGAATAACATTTGTTATGAATATCCCAATAAAAGATAATCCCCCGTCATTTTTATGCTCCTAAATGATGCTCAATCCATGCTCAAATAATCTTGCTAAATAACCTGGGAAAAAGCATGCTTAAAACAATCAACATAAAGTTGGTGAATTTACAGATTTTAACAATTAATTAGTTTGGACATACAATAATCATAGAAGTAATAATGCACAGAGCATTATTACTAAAATGTAAATAACATTTGTTTATTATTAGAAACTGAAGCTTAACCCCATAGTCCTCAATAGATGAGGACGTAGTGTCTTACAAAAAGACACCCATTCCAGTTTCAACATGGAATACGTCTGTTGTCCCGGCCAAGGCACAGTGAGCATGACTCACCCAGAAGGGGATGGCCAATCCCTAATAGATCTATTTATAACATTCGGGCGATTTATAACAATTTAACAGTTTCAACAATAAGCAATCATAATCCAGTTTATACAATTCAATTATGTCCAATATATGTTTGCATGTTTTCTTTCCTAAAAGGGAAAGTTTTATCAAAGTTCATATGGGGCTGTAAACTCACCTGATACAATCGTCACAATAGTTAATAGAGAATGAACACCAATCAAGAATAAATGTCAACAATCGATACATGATCATACGAGACCTAAAGATAACGAGGCGCGTCTTAGGCTTGAGACAAGAAATAAATCGTACATATATGTAATAAGTATGTTTTAATAAGTTCTTGGACATTGCATAAGTTGTATGATTCCTTATAAAACTTTTAGGTGAACACTTAGTCATTTTAAGTGAAAAATCTAAGTTGACACTTTTAGCCTATCTTAAGCCCAATAGTGGTCCACTACCCAAGTATATGACTTAAGTCCATTTTAAATTCAGTATACTACTCTAAATTGGTTATTAATCTTAGGTCCAATAATGGCCCAATAGCCATTACAAGTGTAAGTTGGGTTTTTATGGGCCAAGTCCACTTTGTATAGCTTTTGGGTTCTAAAACACATCACAACCACATACACTTAATATTTCACGTTGGTCGGGTCTTGGGTCATCTAGTCATCAGTATATAAATAAGTCCAAGATCCCCGACAAGTGGATCCTACCACGTTGGTTTATATAAAAATCATCACATTTTACGTTAATGAGTTATAATCCGTTTATTATAATTTTCCCGACATGTCCCGCTAATTTGTTCATAGCTCTTGAACCGTAAATCATCTAAGTGTGTTCTTTTTACCAAAAACATCATTAACTCATGTACTACACTTACTATAAGTCTAATTACCCCAAATTTATACTTTTCATAGCTAATTAACCCATTTCCTAACTTAGAAGAGTTGGCTGTTTTTGGGCAGCCAAACTCGTTTTCACCATCTTGGTTGCCATTTCCAAACCGTAAGGAACTGGTAAATTATCCAATTGATTCTACTTGTTCATGATTTTATCTAAAGCCTACAGTCTTACTTTTTTCAATGATTCTGGGATTTTATATGAGAAAATAGTCCGTGAAGACAGTTTGTTAAGATCTGACTAGTTTTCACTATTTTAGTCACCATTTCCAAACCGTAAGGAATTGGTAAATCGTCCAATTGATTCTAGTTCTTTATGATTTTATCTACAACTTTTAGTTTTATATATTCGTAGGTCAGTATACAAATTTTACGAGAAAACAGTCCATCAAAACAGTATGTTCAGATCTGACTAGTTTTCACTATTTTGGTCATATCTTACTATCTAAAATTCGTCACGAGACGAGCCACCCGGGGAATTAACCACAAAACAATTATCTATCTTAATATGTAAGTTTTTAGTATCCCAAACCTACTGAGTTTTCCATGTAATCTGTTTTTGTTACGGTTCAAAAATTGTTATGAAACAAATCGTTACTAGAGCTTGTTTAACTTGATTTTTAGTGTTCAAAATCTCATATACAATGTCCCAATACTCATTAATCCATTTCGTATATATATATATATATATATATATATATATATATATATATATATATATATATATATATATATATATATATATATATATATATATATATATATATTCGGAATATATATAAGATCAAGAAAATAAAAGGAATGATAAATAAGAACGAGATGTAGATCTTACGAGGCTTATCAAAGTCGTTGTACTAGTGAGTGAGCAAGTAACCATCCAAGATCTTGTCAACCCTTGATGTGACCACCATGCATGGATAGATCCAGAATAGATCTACAAGTTTCACTTGATGCATGTATAGATCCGGGGTAGATCTACACGTTTTACTTGATGCATGTATAGATCCGGGGTAGATCTACACGATTTACTTGATTCATGTATAGATCCGGGCTAGATCTACATGTTTTACTTGATGTTACCATCATGCATGTATAGATCCATCATGGAAATAAAAGAAAATCTTGAAAGTTGATGCATGTAGGAGATTTACATACCAATGTGTAGATCTCAAGATTTCCAAGATGGGTCTTTGATTAGATTTTGAAGATTCAAGCTTGATTATCAAATTTTTGATGATCGAGGGTGTTGGAGGGTCACGGCATAAGGAAAAGAAAGAAAGAGGGAGAGAGAATTTTTGGTGTGTGTGTGTTTTGTGTGAGAGAAAGTGAAGGAGACAAGTAGACAAGGCCCTTATATAGGGTGGGAGGAAGTGTGACAAGTGTCACATACTTAGGCATTGTCCAATGAGAAGCAAGAAGGTGGGTGAACATGATGGACATGTGTCACCAACCTAGAATTGGCCCAATGGGGAAGTGAGGTGTATTGGTGGCTTGTCTAGTGGGCCAAAAGGGTTGTTGGGCTCCTCAAATCTCTTGTTGGACTTATTAAGCCCATTACTATCCAAGGTTTAAATAGTTGGGCTTATAAGGCCACAAATGGGTCTAAAGTGTATCTTGTATTATAACTTTCGTTGTTACACGGTTCGGGTCACGTTCGAGGTTTATGAATTTTTGATTCATCTTACGAGGATTTCCTAATTGATCCAAAAATCATTTTTCCAATAAGATGGAGTATTTATATGACGTATAAATACGAAAAACGTGCTCGTTTATTTAAACGACGAGTATTTGTTATTTATCTTTTTTATAACGTAAGTATCGTTTTAGTAGAAATACTTCTCATTTAATCATTCCGTAGATAAATATAATATTAAACAATTTAATCAAATTGTTTATCAAGTATTTCTCAACAATAATTTATGAAATTAAATTATTGAATTGTCGGTATGCGGGTTGTATGACTTTTGTCAAATTTTTCAAATCCGATGATTTTTGTATGGTTCAAAAAGGGTTTTTGAAACATACTCCATTATTATTTAATGAACGAAAAATCTCGGGTTTTACACCATCCACATGCCACCTTGAGTTTCGTCCTCAAAATTTTCTTACTACTACTAGGTTGAGAAATGATCTAGGATCATTGAGTAGATTTTTATTACATTATTCTCATGGTAAAATCATGGATTTTACATGCCGTACAACTGAGAGAGTTGTCGGAGAAAGCTTTTATTCTACCAAGCTCGTCATCATGAAGAGCTATGGTGTTATTATTTCTTATATTTTTTGATTACCATGAACTGAATACATTGATGATCAAAATCTATATCCACTACCCAAGATGATAGATTTGTTCAATAAATTACGAGGTTCTAGTGTATGTTTTAAAAATTTGATCCTCGGCATGGTTATCATCAATTTCGCGTCCGCGAAAAAGATTATCTATTCCAATCACTACATCCAGAACTTGTAATGAACATTATGAGTTTCACGTGATGTCGTTTGAATTGACTAATACACATGTAGCATCCATAAATTTGGTGAATTACGTGTGTAGGCTGTAATTTGATAAATTCATGCTTGTGATCATTAAGGACCATTTGTTTGTTTATCAGAATAAGGAGTTAATAACCATTTATAGATTGCCCTGAATTGGTCGAACAATAAAAACATGTACCTTGAATTTTTAACATGTGATTTAAGGCTTGATCCTTTACATAAATTGACCGTTTGATTAATGATGGTAAGATATATGTATATTGACTCTTCAAAGATTAGAGCCATTAAGACTTTGGGTTTTACCAAAACGAAAGAGCAAAATTTTTTTGACAAATGTTTTATCAAAAGAACTTTTGAGGGATTATTCCCTTATAACCAGAACATTTAACTAAACTCCTTTTTAGGGATAAATGTTTGTGCATACCTCAAGAAAATCTAAGAGGGATTGAGGAAACCATTTAAACCATGACATGAAATTTGAAACGACAATTTTTTCTTTTCAACTAAGAAAATTTTGACCAAATTATAAACAAAGATTTTCGAACAATTACGGACCTTATTAATTATTTTCGATAAATCAACAAAAATCTTGTTAATTAAATTCAAATTCATTTTGAACATTTCTCTATAATTGGTTGAACTAATAAATTTAATTTTTTTTTACGCTTGCATTTCATAAAATTAAATATTTATTATTTAATTACTTGTAATATTTATCGACGCTATAAACGTCGAATTGAGCAAAACGGATAAAAATAATAGTTGAGACGAAACAAAAACTTAGAAAATATGAAGAAAGAATTTTTGAGTGAATTTGTGATCATGATATTTATTTCATCCGGAAAGGTGAATGTAGATACTGACACATTATATAGAAAGGATAAAGAACCAATTAGGATGTGTTTCTTAATAATGACGGTGCAAAATAAATTGCCGAGTAATTTAAAATATAGCCGATGCTTGTAAAAAGGATAATATAGATAGTAAAAGGGGTTCGCGGCTAAGGTGAACCATTAGAATTGATAAGCCGATGGCGATATATGTATAAAAGGCCACTTGTGGTTTCCTAAATATAGAGGATTTGAGATTTAGTGTGTTGGATTAAGTATTCTATTCATGACATTTCAGATTTAATGTATCTTTATCTGAAGAAGTTGTACTAATGGCAAATTATGAAGGCAGACATCGCCTCATACATTAGTAAACGTCTAACTATTACAAAGGTCATCATCTGAATTTGATTCGATTTGGGTCATCGTCGACAGACTAACCAAATCTCCTAATATCATTCCTGTTAATGATAGATTCTTGATGAAGAAATTGACTCTTTTGTATTTAAAGGAGTTGTGTAAACATAGTGTGCCTGTATCGACCATCTCTATCAAGATCCTCGCTTCGCATCGAATTTCTAGAGATTTGCTCAGAAGTCAATAGGAACGAACCTTGATGAGAGTACTGTTTACCACCACAATCGAAGGGACGAGGTAAAGTAACTATACAAAGCACTAGAAGTGTTGTTTTATGCTTGAATAATTGACCTTTGGTAATAAACAGTATAATTGTTTTCCTTAGGAGAGATTATCATTGATAATTATCGTATTAGGATCGAGATTGAATCTTGTGAGGATCTATATGAGTGCATCTGTAGGCAGGAGTTGGGATGAAGACACCCGAAATACACCCATTGTGAGTTGGACATGTCTTTTAGGTTTAAGGTTGCCTGCGATGACAAACCTAACCTTACAAAATACCCGACCCGCGAGACCTGAAATGATTGTTGAAATTAGGATTTGATTATTGACTTCCAGTAGTTGGCAGGAGGTTATGTGAATATGAAGTGTAGATCTTGAAGTGCCGGATTGGTAGCGAAGTTATGCCAAACATTTTCACCTTGGAAAGATGAATTGATGATCTGAAGGATCACGGGAAATAAGTCCCCGTTGAATGGGACCATTGAGATGATGTAAAAAGTTGGTTTGAAAGGCATATAAGATGGATCTACACTAGGACTTCAAGGGCTGCGTGAATTATGATTCGTATATCTAACTTGATAAAATGTCTATCAAGTGAAAATCTGTTTGTTTCTTAGTAAAGTTTAGATCGGCGAAAAGTTGCATTAATCAAAAACCCGTGAACATCATGGATAGAGAAAGTAAGTCAACTGTGACAATCCGTCAATTTCAGGTCGTTATTTTAATCTCGACTATTACGTATTACGTGTTTGCTTTAATGAGAATTTTAAATTATCGAATAACCGAGAAGGTTATGACTTGAAACTAGCGTAAGAATGTCGATTAGATGAAAACCGACAAAGAATATGTTAGGTATCGATATTATATTCTCAAATAATCATAAAAATGATTTTTATTATATTTAATCTTTATCTCTCGTATTTTACGTTTTAACGAATGACGATAACTATAAGTGATCGCGATACCGACGGATGCCCAAAAATTTACGTTTTATTATCGATTGTCTCGATATTGTATATTTTCGACGTTTTCGATTTAATTGCGTTTTAAGTCGTGTCGAAGCTTCGTTATTATATTTTGAAGCGTTTTAACTTTCGAAAAGTATTTTTACGAAACCCGAGCCCCGTAAATATTTTTAAAATCTACAATTTACATTTTCTACCTTGTAAACTATTTACTTGCATTTTTGGACCAAAACTATGCCTAAATAACAAAATCTACCCTACCCTTGGACTATAAATACATTTTCCACTAACTCATTTTATTTAAAAATTCATTTTTATCAAAAACTCAAATCTCTCTCTCTCTCTCTTGTTCATCCCAAACCGTCCACCCCCTTTACCCAAAACCCTTTGATATTTGATTTTCTACCTTGAATCTAAAGAAACTAATAAAAGACCCACCTTGGAAATTTGATAAGCTTCATACTGGTATAATTTTTTTTCACATGCATCCACATAATTTTATTTTCAATTTTTGATGATGAACATCAAGTTTGATCCATTTTTATGGTGATAAATGGTGTTAATATTATAATATTCATAGTGGGTTGTTGTTGCATGTAAGATTTTTAATTATTTAATTTTTGTGAGATTAAATTTGAGGGTGTTATGAGTTAGTTAGATGTGTTAGTATGATATTAGGACTATAGGAATTGTTGAAATGGATTGAAAATGTGTTTTGGTAAGATTTTTACATGGTCATTTTTTGGCAGTAAATTTAAGGCCATTTTTGAAATAGTTACTGTAATAATATTGGTAAACTAATTAGATATGGTCGTAGAGAATTTCGTTAGCTTCGATTTGAGCTAAGGTAGAGCTTCTAACTCATTACGAGCGAAAAGTTATGCTACTTTTAGTATTTGTGTACCGGGAGACGGGTATCGGCACAATCCGAAAATTGTAGTCGATATTTGGATCAAATCTCGGGGACTATAAAATGAGTTTTAAAAATTTTCAAGGGCTGTTGTAAGTTTATAAACTCAGGTCATGAGTCTATTTTCAAACCCGAGTGTCGGTTTTGCAAACGGAATTGTTTAAATAAGTCAAAATGGTTTTACAAGTCAAAGGCGTAAAACTGTCCGGTTTTTGTGACACGAAGGTGTGTCGGGCAGAAGGTCTTAGAAGTAATATTTTTGAATGAAATTTAAACTGAGTCTTATTCATATTATGTGTGAGTTTGTCACCAAGTTTCGTCGAAATCGGACAAGTCTAGATAGGTTAGATTGGTGTGTACATTTGGAGTGTACATGCTGATTGGTATTTTGGACACGTAGTTCAATACTTGTATGGCGTGAGTTGAGTATTTACTATTGGACTTGGTGACTTACTCAAGTGTTAAGTCATTATATAAATGACTTAGCTACTGGTCCGAGGGAAGTAAAATGTTGGTTTGACTTGCGTTGACTTGGCGTCTTATGACGGGTCAATGTCGAGAGTGCAAGTTTTTAAATGAATAAGCGTTGAATAAAAGGGTATAGAAGTACACTTATATTTTAAATATTTTTGGGATTGTCATGGTTTTGTATTTTTGACTTTCGTATTATTTAAGTATTAAATATACTTGAGTCGTTTATTAACGAACGCTCCTTATTTGGTAGGTTGCGGTCTTCGTGTTTAACGGGCATCACAAATCGTCGGCGATCGTCACATTACTACTATCGTACCAAGGTGAGTCTATAGCCTCGCTTTAACATGTTTACTTGTTTTATAAACCCCGCGAGGGGGATAACATGCTTGTTTTATTAAGATAAAAGGGGTACGACGAGAAGTTGTGGAAACCCTTATTATTGGAAAAACATTTATTGATAAATGAAGGGTACAACGAGAAGTTGTGGTAAACCCTCTTTCTTTTAAAATTGAACACAAAGGACCCGATTGTATGCTTAGATGAAAGTTGTTATAAAAGTTTGTTTAGCCTGAAAAGACCCATGAATCGTGAATTGTTAATCGAAAGGAACGCTAATACTATGGATAGATCTATCGGGGTGACACCCAGTCCGGTCGCGACTAGCTATCGCGTGGTGTTGTGATGCACTAGTAATGAAACATCGGATGCAATTGTATAAGAGAAATATACGCACTTGGCTAGGTGTGTTGGGCTAAAATAATATATGTTAACGTTCAATTTCACGAGACTTATGAAATAACAACGATAATTATGTCTGATCCACATGATTGTCAACCACGGAAGGTTTATTCAGAATACTTGTGTTCGTTTATTTAAATTTAAACTCTATAGATTCACTCAACATTTTTGTTGACTTTATAGCATGTTTTATCTCAGGTCCATGAAGAAGGCACTCAGGGAAGGCGGTTTCATGCAGCTTGCTAAATTAAAATGTTTTGGCCCGCTTTTATAAACTATGTCCATTCAGAGAAACTTTTATCGTATGGTTGGTTGTGTAAACCTTAAAACTATTTGGGACCGTGTGTGAACTATTTTATCTTTAAACAAATGAATAGATGTATGTTTTGTTAAAACGACTCATTTTGAGGCGTTTTCTATTATATTGAGATTGAACCATGATAGTAACACCCAATGACCCTTCCACTGCTATGACCCGAAATTGGGGGTGTTACAGATTGGCATCAGAGCTCAAGTTATAGAGAACGAAAAGATTTTCCAAAAATAAAATTTTGAAATCTTTTGACTATAACATCTACAAGCGAAACCTCCGAGTTGCCAATGGACGAGAACAAGAAAAGTATATATGTTATACATATTTAATTATTTTTTTATGCTTAAAGCATAATGGATTACATTTATTTATTTATAAATGTTTATCATTTGATTATTATAATACTAATACGTGATTTACAAACGACGCTGATTGTCACAATAGAAATCCCTGTCTTTTGACTCATTCCTCGTGAATCTTCGTTCCTTGTCTAAATTCTACTCTTTGTTCTATCATCCATCCTTGTTTCTTTTCATCTATCTATTCTTATTCTGTGTTATTCATGTTTTGTTATCACAAGCGTTGAATGAATACTCATTTTGATGTGAATTGTGTAACAGGGTCATGCCGCCAAAACAGTTGACTGAGACTCAGTTACGTGCTATAGTAGCTGATCAATTTCAGATATCTATGAATGCATTTATGGAAAATTTGAATAGGGGAGCCGGTGGATCTGGTGGAGCTGGTGGATCTGGCAGATCTGGTGGAGCTGGTGGATCCGGTGGAGCTGGTGGATCTGGTGGAGCCGGCGATACTGCAGCTGGCAACACTGGAGCTGGCAACACTGGAGCTGGCGCTACTGGAGCTGGCAACACTGGAGCTGGTAATACTGGAGCTGGCGCTACTGGAGCTGGTAACACTGGAACTAGAACTACGGGAGCTGGCAATGCTGGTGCTGGAACTGGTGATGCTGATAGACCAGTGATTCCTGAAAACAAGAAGTGCAATTATACCTCGTTCATGAAATGCAAGCCTCCAACTTTTAAGGGTACTGAAGGTGCTGTTGGGTTAATGCAATGGTTTGAGAAATTGGAATCCGTGTTTCGATTTAGTGGAAGTGAGGAAGGAGATAAGGTGATGTTTGCCTCTGCTACTCTTCAAGGGCAAGCATTAACCTGGTGGAATGGAAGAATGGCGTCAATGGGTATGGATGCTGCTTATGCTACACCTTGGGTTGAAGTAAGAAGGTGGATGACTGAGGAATTCTGTCCAATGAGTGTTATTCAGAGGTTAGAACAGGAGCTATATCAGCTGAGACTGAAGGGTACTGACATCGATGGATACACAAACAGATTCCATGAACTTGCTCTACTTTGTCCAAACAAAGTTAACCCAGAATACTTGAAGGTGGAGCAGTATATTCGAGGCTTACCTACCAACATCCGTGGTGATGTGACCTCATCTAAACCTGCTAATATTGATGAAGCTGTTCGTATGGCCTACCAACTAATGGGTCAAATCATCCAAGACAAGGCTGATGGTGTTTCTGAAGGCAACAAAAGAAGAGCTGAAAATGATAGTGATGATGTAACACCCCACCATGGCGGAATATGGGGTGCGACGTATGGATATCATCACAACAATAGCGTGTCTATAGAGATAACTAAATGATATAAGAAATGTCATAAAATGGTGACACAAATGTCATGACAATATCTCAACAATGCAGGAGTCTAGGTAAGTAGGTAACAGTCCTACCTCTTACCCAAGACAAACAAATAACACAAACAAACAAACATATAGGTGCCAACAATATCACTAGACAAATGAACAAACAAAGCTAAGAAGGAACAGGGATCTCCTTCTATATGCAATCCTAAGGCATCCAAGTCTAGCCACTTCTATCCTCAAGCTTAACCACATTCTCACCTGAAAGAGACACTAAAACACGTCAACATAAAGTTGGTGAGAGTCATAGGTTTAGACTCCAACGCTAAATCAGTTACAAGCTGTGAATAACAATCATCAACAAAAAAAACATATGGACAATGTGTTACAATTATGTATTAACAACTATCAATCAAGACCAATCATACCAAACCAATCCAAGGCTCCTACCTTGCCAAACAACACCATGGTACCATAGATGATCACACTATGTACCTATCCCAAGGCCCCTACCTTGGCAAACCACAAGGCCACTACCTTGTCAAACCACAAGGCCACTACCTTGTCAAACCACAAGGCCACTACCTTGTCAAACCATAATAACTGAGACGACACGTGTCCCCCGATCCAAATCATACACAATCAAAAATCACATAGCAGTTAATCACATAATGTACACACAAGTCCATCTCAAATCACAAACACATTCACAACATCAATTTAGAAAATCACTTAACACAGTGTCTCTTCCATTCCATCTGGAAGTCAAATTCAATATTAAACATGGGACTATGAAACTCACCTGATAGCTTCTTCACAAGTCCTCGCACTAGCAACAAGCTAACAAACCAAAAATACGAAATCAATACACGAACCAATCACTAAGATGGCTCATCAACCTATGATGGACATCTAGTCTATTACCGTATAATTACCTCATTGTTAAGCTCTAATCACCCCATTACCCTTCCTTAACAAGTCCCTAACTTGGTTAAGTTTAATAGCTATCCCGTTCATAATTTTACACAAAACAGTCCCAGTTTTAGGTCTCAAAACTTTAAGTCAAACGTCCACTTAAACATACCCATGGTTTCTGTAAAAGGAATATTCATACCCTTAAATATGTTGGCTAACACCTCCCACTTGCCCTAACTTTAAAGCTACTGTTAAGGCCCCGATATACATATATCTACTTTTGTCATTCCAGATTTCATGATTTTAAACGTACTAAAAGTTTGTTACCATTAAGGGGTCTTACCCTAAACCACAACCTTAGCCCAAGTGCAGATACTTACTAAAATATATAAACCATCTCTCACGTTCGTGAGAAGATCCCAATGCAACCCTAAGTACCCCAAACAACCTAAAACTTAAAAAGAAAACAGGCTGAATTCAAAACTGTTTTGACCTCCGACTGTTGTAACCTGCTTTTGACCCACTTCCCGACCTCCAATTTAGTTCTAGTTTCTTGCATTAGAAAGCCACTTCATTTACCTTTTCAGGGATACTTGGATCGCATCTTGAATGTTCCTAGAACTCGAGATATGATCAAAACAATAGACTCAAAATTCTGCCCAGTTTTTAAAAACGGGTTTAATCAAATTAAACTAATTAATTAACCCTAACCCCACTAATTACAAATCCTAACTTATGTAATCATTATAACCTCATTATTATAACATTAATTTACTGTTTTTAAATTAAACTCTAACTAATTCCATCATAAGATGATTAAACAAAACATAAAAACAATTAAATTAAAAAGGGATTTGAATATTTACCTTTGATTTATGAAAACCCCAAAATTTTATGAAGAACCCTAATATTCTCCATTAAATTCGACCTAAGCTTGATCTCCAGGGGATTATGATGTGTTTTTAGTTAATAAAAGTCTTCATATAATTACCATACTAATCCTAGCCCAATACAATGTTTCCTTTTTCTCCTTTTTTCCTTTTTTCCTTTTTTTTTCTTTTCCAACCGTCTATACCCTTTCCATATCCATTAAATTTCGTTTTTTTTTCTTTTTATTGTTTAATATTATGTTATTAACAATACCTTAATTTACCTTAATTTATTTCAGCTCCTAAAACCTCCAAAACCTCAAAACCGTAAAACTAGTCAATTTTTACGCGTTTTACCGTAAAAGTCGTAAAATATACACTTTTAAAAAAAATCTCAAATTTTGAAATAAACTTTATAACTAAGTCCTAAATGACTTAAAACCATCCCGAAAAATATTCTCGTGACTAAATACCTCTTCCGAGACCTCAAAATGCTAAACCGTAAATCGTAAAAATACGATTTTCTATAATACATATACGTATACGTAAAACCACTAAATAACACCATCTCACTTCATAGTCACTACCATGTGAACTCATGAACATGAAATCATCACACATCGTTTCACTCACAAGGTACCCCGTACCGAAAACGATATCCAAACCACAATCTATACACACCAATAAGCACATAAACACGTAAAGACACGTAACTAGCACAAAATAAAACTAAGTGACGAACCTCAAAACCAGGGTTGTCACATCACTCCCTCCTAATAGAAATCTCGTCCCGAGATTTACTCCTTAGGATCAAACACACAAACAACAAATCACATGAGGATACTTGTTCTAAACGAACTCCCCTCATTTCCACGTGAACTTTAGTTCAAGTTTCAAAATACCACATATACAAACCAAAAATAATTAAACTCATTGCCAAACTCTTGACCTCACAGTCAATAAATCTCACCGATGATTCTTTGATATAAACGAAGACTCTTATTAATACAAGTCCCGAATAACCGTACATGCAAAATGCATTCTCAAACAACCTTTACCAATCTTAATACATGAAATGTATCATGTATACAACTCATTTCCCCCCGGGTAATTCCATGCTCATAAGCTAATGGTCCGATCTTTCCAAAGATCATAAATAGACCTACAAAACTCTACATCAACTCTTCCATTTTACCAAAACGTACCACCCGTTACTGTGGGTGAAACTTCCCTACATAACTTTGTCACTAAATCTAGTGGTTTCCTCCTTTTCTACATACCATACATCACGATGTGATGCTTCCCATCGTTTCTTCCCTTGCCATAATCCCTCATAAGGCATTCCATACATATCGGGCTAACTTTTACGCAAAACCATCTATTCCATCACATCCGTACGCAATCCTTTCAACTTCTCAACTACGTGACTTCTCATTCCTCATGAAATGTGAGATGAATTAGTCTGCCTATCGACTATTACCCAACTCTGGTCGTACTTATTCCTCCACCGCATTATGTATCCCTTCCACCAACTTCATCCTTACATCGCCCCTTTCTAAGCTACTCCTATCTATGCAGGAAGTATAGTCTACGTCCCTTTTCTCCACATGATTGTCCAAGCCACGCAACATACATGTTGACGCGTTTACTACTTTAGACAAACCAACTCGCGCAACCTACATCCTTCATCCAAACCACCCTAATACGTCATCCCTATAGTTCAAGTTCGTCTCATCTTCACTTCATTCTTCTTATTCCATGTCTTATCAATCATGCTTGCCTTTCCGAGATGGTACTTGGCCTTGCAATTTTCTTTCATCACTTAACTCTACCCCTCACCTTTGCCAAATGTTCAATCAAGATGATTGAATATGTGTTAGAGACGTTCATGATCCGTATAGATCATACTCCACGTCTCGTACACCAAATGCCTCTAGCATTCTAGGCAGATATAACAGTCCAGCTCCACTAACTAAGTCTATCCAGTTCTTCCAAATCTTCAGTTCTTGCAACGTATAAGCGATCGCCTTTCTTTGTCGTCCTCGTACGCGTCCAAGTCCTTGCTCCACGTATCGTCATGCTTCGCGAATTCATCCAGCCCTTCCGATAATGCCAAGATCGGCTCACTATCGAATCCACCTCTTCAGCCTCCAAAATGCTTCCTCATCCTTCTTCACTTCGCCCCTTGCTGGTTCCATGATATGCCATCATCTCTAACTACTCATCATGGTAGACTTAATACTAAAACTCACACTTGAAAATCTCACGTATAATTCCTCTCCAAAACCAACACATACTTCGCCTCACTCTCCTTCTTAGATTTGAGTAGATCAAGATGTCGATGCTCCCAATGACAACTCGTTTATACACGTTCATGCACACTTGGTTCATTGACACCATAAAAACCGCTAGTGCTTTGGCGAAGCCAAATGCATAACCGTAAACCCAAAGCGTTCATACAACATCCTTAGCAATCTCAACTATGTCCTCCTTGCACCCTTTCTTAGAAGCAATACGAATAAATTTCTACCTCGTTCTACTCGCGAAAAATCTACACGTATTCTATAAGACCAATACTCCCTCTTATTAGACCACTCAACCGCTTCCACATCACATTTACTACCAGGCAACTCAACCTTTATCCTGAATCCCTTGCAATTTCCAACCACTCTATATGGCGCGTTACTTGTGCCAATATCCATATGTTATACAAATCTCTATTCCTCTCCCTGGTACTCCAAAGAGACCATATATTCTCATTTGTTCGTCTACGAACTTCTTCCTTTCCCATTAAGGGCATTCCGACCGTTCTCTCATGGCCACCTACTTAATCGTGTAGGCGCGACCAAGTCTTTCGTATGACTACCTCAACGCTCCCAAACAATACAAAACCAAAACTACATCCTGAGTCCACTAGATACGATCGACGAATCAAACCCACGGACAACTAACGACATTTCACGTGCACCAATTAAAACAAATCAAAAACCACGAGAATCCAAAGAAAACTCAAACCCAAAACATGTATCAATTCAAAACGACCCATGACAACGAAGAAAAATAATCCAAGAAAACACCCAATGGCAACCAAAACATATTACGCCCCGCGGCATATTATTTAAACTGTGCAAAAGATCGACTTTTCCAAAAGAATATATATCTTTTTTTTCTTTTTATTATTACCTCTCACATCTTTGTGACTCAAACCATCTACAAACAACCCTCTTGACGAACTCCAAACTCAATTCAAAGACTAGGCATCCCGTGCATCCCAAATCATAAAAATAAACTACTATTCAAAACTCAACCTTGGACCCGACACTTGTACAACAATTCCGACCAGTCCACTGACCTCCCATGACTATACATTCTGAATATTTGAAAAGTACGTTCCGAGTACATAATTTTTTTGCCTTTTGAATCACTCAAAAAGCTCTAGAAACGAACAAGTTATGACCAAAACAGTTTTATGCTAGTTGTTTTAAAAACTAAAGAATAGACTTAGTGATCAATGCAATCCTTTTAAATGAAAGATATAATTGTATGTGAAATATTCATAAACTCCATTTAACCTTGTATTTATAATTATAAATGACGTGGATCGGTTAAACCCAACTATATAACCTATGTAAGTAGAAAGAAATTTTACTTCGCTTTATTTTAAAGAAAGTCTTTTAGAATTTGAAATAATTAAGTGTTGATTAAAAAGAAACTTATGTTACATCTTGTTTCAAACATGACTCCAACACCTTACCCTTATTTTACCGAATACCACCAACTATCTAACTCTATAGTAGATTTCCAAGTCCCCCTTTTTTTTCCATACACCAATCAAAAGAAATGTAAGACTCAGCCTAAAAGATTTCATTATCCCAAAAGAAATCTCAATTTATTTCAACAGACTCAAAACCAAGAACACCATTTTAAAACGTACACGTGAAATACGAACTCAAAGAATACGCTACAAGACACAGTTCAAAAGATTCAAAACGTCGTTGAAACTCCATCAAACTCCAGCACCATAAAACACGAACAAACACAAGGTACGTTCAAGTTATAATAACTAGTGAAAGACCATAAATCATAACATAACATCTATCAGTATATATACATTCGCATATGTATACCTATTGAATCCCCCAAACATACTCGTTATCATACACGTAAGTCAATCAATCGCTTTATACGCTCGTTTTTCCATACGAGTAATCACCATCTCACCGTACCACAACAAGGCATAATGCCCACCTCCAAAACCAAACCATATCGTGTGACCCCAAAATCACACAACGCAACTATAACCCAAAACATATAACACAAAAAGAACAGTAGCCATATCATAGGCAGCCGTTACAAAAACCCATATATTATAAATATACCCAAAATCCACATCTCATCATGTACAAGCATGTACTAACCCTCTTTCATGCAATCATACTTGAGAACCCATTGAAGTTGTGGTACTTGTATAACTATGTTGGCCACCATACTTATACAATTACCCTTCCCCCAATGCACTCCCTCCTATGATGACACTTATAAGAATCAATACAACATATAACACATAAATCTATCTACTCACATAAGCTCATAACCACATAACCAATAAGGTCCAAAACTCCATCTATAAAAATAACATAATAAACTCTTGGAATACAGAAATCCATAGTCTAGCTAAAACAGTCTAGACTAAATCCAAAACGAAAACATAATCAGTTATAAGTCATGTTGCCCGTAAGAGTGGAAACAGCTTAAAACCCTTCCTATCCACCTACTCCTAGTAACTCGAACTACCACACGATTCTTAGGGAACATGACTTAAACATCAAAATAAAAATAACATACCTCAGGTATGTAAGATAACTCGATATAAGATAGAAACTACCTTGTACTAAATTATGTACTATAACGTACAATTTAAGCAAAATACAACAGTGACTAGCGTGGACGATTATGGTTCAACCCGCACTAGTCACAAACCCGAAAAGAAAATAACATGTGACTAAGTATGAACATACTAAGGTTCAATTCATACTAGTCAAAACATCGCAATAAATAACATCCAAACACATCAATTATTATAAAATGCACACATACTCCTATGACGCCTATATGCAGGGACCCTTAAGCTATAGACTAGGCTACGCGACTAGGCAACCTAATTCTCTATAACCATTGTCTCTGATACCATTCTGTCACACCCCACCATGGCGGAATATGGGGTGCGACGTATGGATATCATCACAACAATAGCGTGTCTATAGAGATAACTAAATGATATAAGAAATATCATAAAATGGTGACACAAATGTCATGACAATATCTCAACAATGCAGGAGTCTAGGTAAGTAGGTAACAGTCCTACCTCTTACCCAAGACAAACAAATAACACAAACAAACAAACATATAGGTGCCAACAGTATCACTAGACAAATGAACAAACAAAGCTAAGAAGGAACAGGGATCTCCTTCTATATGCAATCCTAAGGCATCCAAGTCTAGCCACTTCTATCCTCAAGCTTAACCACATTCTCACCTGAAAGAGACACTAAAACACGTCAACATAAAGTTGGTAAGAGTCATAGGTTTAGACTCTAACGCTAAATCAGTTACAAGCTGTGAATAACAATCATCAACAAAAAAACATATGGACAATGTGTTACAATTATGTATTAACAACTATCAATCAAGACCAATCATACCAAACCAATCCAAGGCTCCTACCTTGCCAAACAACACCATGGTACCATAGATGATCACACTATGTACCTATCCCAAGGCCCCTACCTTGGCAAACCACAAGGCCACTACCTTGTCAAACCACAAGGCCACTACCTTGTCAAACCACAAGGCCACTACCTTGTCAAACCATAATAACTGAGACGACACGTGTCCCCCGATCCAAATCATACACAATCAAAAATCACATAGCAGTTAATCACATAATGTACACACAAGTCCATCTCAAATCACAAACACATTCACAGCATCAATTTAGAAAATCACTTAACACAGTGTCTCTTCCATCCCATCTGGAAGTCAAATTCAATATTAAACATGGGACTATGAAACTCACCTGATAGCTTCTTCACAAGTCCTCGCACTAGCAACAAGCTAACAAACCAAAAATACGAAATCAATACACGAACCAATCACTAAGATGGCTCATCAACCTATGATGGACATCTAGTCTATTACCGTATAATTACCTCATTGTTAAGCTCTAATCACCCCATTACCCTTCCTTAACAAGTCCCTAACTTGGTTAAGTTTAATAGCTATCCCGTTCATAATTTTACACAAAACAGTCCCAGTTTTAGGTCTCAAAACTTTAAGTCAAACGTCCACTTAAACATACCCATGGTTTCTGTAAAAGGAATATTCATACCCTTAAATATGTTGGCTAACACCTCCCACTTGCCCTAACCTTAAAGCTACTGTTAAGGTCCCGATATACATATATCTACTTTTGTCATTCCAGATTTCATGATTTTAAACGTACTAAAAGTTTGTTACCATTAAGGGGTCTTACCCTAAACCACAACCTTAGCCCAAGTGCAGATACTTACTACAATATATAAACCATCTCTCACGTTCGTGAGAAGATCCCAATGCAACCCTAAGTACCCCAAACAACCTAAAACTTAAAAAGAAAACAGGCTGAATTCAAAACTGTTTTGACCTCCGACTGTTGTAACCTATTTTTGACCCACTTCCCGACCTCCAATTTAGTTCTAGTTTCTTGCATTAGAAAGCCACTTCATTTACCTTTTCAGGGATACTTGGATCGCATCTTGAATGTTCCTAGAACTCGAGATATGATCAAAACAATAGACTCAAAATTCTGCCCGGTTTTTAAAAACGGGTTTAATCAAATTAAACTAATTAATTAATCCTAACCCCACTAATTACAAATCCTAACTTATGTAATCATTATAACCTCATTATTATAACATTAATTTACTGTTTTTAAATTAAACTCTAACTAATTCCATCATAAGATGATTAAACAAAACATAAAAACAATTAAATTAAAAAGAGATTTGAATATTTACCTTTGATTTATGAAAACCCCAAAATTTTATGAAGAACCCTAATATTCTCCATTAAATTCGACCTAAGCTTGATCTCCAGGGGATTATGATGTGTTTTTAGTTAATAAAAGTCTTTATATAATTACCATACTAATCCTAGCCCAATACAATGTTTCCTTTTTCTCCTTTTTTCTTTTTTTCCTTTTTTTTTCTTTTCCAACCGTCTATACCCTTTCCATATCCATTAAATTTCGTTTTTTTTCTTTTTATTGTTTAATATTATGTTATTAACAATACCTTAATTTACCTTAATTTATTTCAGCTCCTAAAACCTCCAAAACCTCAAAACCGTAAAACTAGTCAATTTTTACGCGTTTTACCGTAAAAGTCGTAAAATATACACTTTTAAAAAAATCTCAAATTTTGAAATAAACTTTATAACTAAGTCCTAAATGACTTAAAACCATCCCGAAAAATATTCTCGTGACTAAATACCTCTTCCGAGACCTCAAAATGCTAAACCGTAAATCGTAAAAATACGATTTTCTATAATACATATACGTATACGTAAAACCACTAAATAACACCATCTCACTTCATAGTCACTACCATGTGAACTCATGAACATGAAATCATCACACATCATTTCACTCACAAGGTACCCCGTACCGAAAACGATATCCAAACCACAATCTATACACACCAATAAGCACATAAACACGTAAAGACACGTAACTAGCACAAAATAAAACTAAGTGACGAACCTCAAAACCAGGGTTGTCACAGATGATCATGGTGATAACCGTCAATCTCACAATAGGAATCAAAACCGAAGGAGGGGTAACGCTAATGCGATGACTAAAGCTGCAACTGCTGATAAGGGAACCGGATGTCAACGTTGCAAGAAGTCTCATACTAGTGAGTGTGCTAAGTGTGGGAAGTGCAACAAGTTAGGTCACAAGACTGAAGACTGTTGGGGACCAGGAAAAAAGGGGGTGACGTGTTTTAACTGCCAAGGTAAAGGTCACATGAGGAACCAATGCCCTCAACCTCCAAAGAATGCACGTGGTGGAGATAACCAGGGAAAAGCTTATCAGTTGGGTGAAGCCGAAGCGAAGCAAAACCCGAAAGTTGTCACTGGTACGTTTTTACTGAACAACAGTTATGCTACAGCTTTATTTGATTCTAGTGCGGACAAAAGCTTTGTGTCTACAAGTTTTAGTACCTTAATTGATATCAAACCGGTCGAATTAGACGCGAGTTATGAGGTACAACTAGCTGATGGTAAATTAGTGAGTACTAATCGTGCGCTTCTAGGATGTTCTCTTAATCTTCTGAACCGTATTTTTAAGATAGACTTGATGATTGTTGAATTGGGAAGTTTTGATGTTATTATCGGAATGGATTGGCTATCCAAGTATAACGCGTCTATCTTGTGTGGAGAAAAGAAAGTTAGGATTCCGTTGGATGACAAGACCATGGTTATCGAAGGTGATCAACGTAATTCACGACTGAAAATCGTTTCGTGCATTAAGGCTCGTAAGTATATCGAAAGAGGTTGTGAGTTATTCCTAGCTAAAGTAATGGAGAAGGAATCGAAGGAGAAACGTGTTGAAGATGTACCTGTTATCCGTGACTTTCCTAAAGTGTTTCCGGAAGATTTGCCTAGACTTCCTCCTCCAAGGCAAGTAGAATTCCAAATTGACCTAGTTCCTGGTGCTGCACCCGTGGCTCGTGCGCCATATCGTTTAGCCCCATCCGAGCTGAAGGAGTTATTAGTGCAATTGCAAGAGCTGTCTGATAAGGGTTTTATACGACCGAGTTCGTCACCTTGGGGAGCTCCTGTCTTATTCGTTAAGAAGAAAGATGGTTCTTTTCGTATGTGTATTGATTACCGAGAGCTGAATAAGCTAACGATCAAGAATCGTTATCCGCTTCCAAGAATTGATGATTTATTCGATCAACTTCAAGGTTCTCGTGTTTTCTCCAAGATTGATCTTCGTTCTGGTTACCATCAACTTCGCATACGTGAGGAAGATATTCCTATTACGGCGTTTAGAACTCGTTATGGTCATTATGAGTTTCTGGTTATGCCTTTTGGTTTGACTAATGCACCTGCTGTATTCATGGATTTAATGAATCGCATTTGTAAGCCGTATCTTGATAAATTCGTGATCGTTTTCATAGATGATATTCTAATCTACTCCAAGAGCAATGAAGAGCATGCTGAACACTTAAGGATTATCTTGAACTTGTTGAAGAACGAAAAGTTGTACGCTAAATTCTCAAAGTGTGATTTTTGGCTTAATTATGTACAATTTCTCAGACATGTGATTGATAAAAGTGGAGTACATGTTGATCCTGCAAAGATCGAAGCCATCAAGAATTGGAGTGCTCCGACTACTCCAACTGAAGTACGACAATTTCTAGGTTTGGCTGGTTATTACCGAAGGTTTATTGAAGGATTCTCTTTGATATCGAAACCATTAACTAAGCTGACTCAGAAGAATAAACCGTATGTTTGGGGCGATGATGAAGAAGAAGCTTTCCAAACCCTGAAGATGAAACTCTGTAGTGCGCCGATTTTATCGTTACCCGAAGGAAGTGAAGACTTTGTTGTTTATTGCGATGCATCTCTTAGAGGATACGGTGCTGTTCTCATGCAACGTGAAAAGGTGATCGCATATGCCTCTAGACAATTAAGGAAGAATGAGGAGAACTACACTACCCATGACTTGGAATTGGGCGCTGTGGTTTTTGCTCTGCGACTTTGGAGACATTATCTGTATGGTACGAAGTGTACAGTATTCACTGATCATAAAAGCCTACAATACATATTGGATCAAAAGGAGCTGAATATGAGGCAACGTCGATGGGTTGAACTCTTGAGTGATTACGACTGCGAAATTCGTTATCATCCAGGAAAGGCGAACGTGATAGCTGACGCGTTAAGTCGAAAGGAAAGGGAGAAACCGATTCGAGTGCGTGCTTTGTTGGTGACAGTTCATAATAACTTACCTGAGCAGATCCGAAACGCACAAATTGAAGCATGCAAGAAGGAAAATATTGCAGCCGAAAGATTTAGAGGAGACGGTGAAACATTTGAGACGCGAGTCGATGGTATCAAATGTTTGAGAGGTCGAATCTGGTTACCATTATATGGTGGACTGAGAGACTTGATTATGTTAGAATCGCATAAGTCCAAGTATTCTATTCATCCTGGATCGGACAAAATGTACCAAGACTTGAAAAAGTTATACTGGTGGCCGAATATGAAAGCTGATATTGGAACATACGTCGCGAAATGCTTAACATGTGCAAAAGTGAAAGTTGAATATCAGAAGCCGTCAGGATTACTTGTCCAACCTGAAATTCCAATCTGGAAATGGGAGCGAATTACGATGGACTTCATCACAAAACTCCCAAGGACACCGTCTGGGTTCGATGCAATTTGGGTTATTGTCGATCGTTTAACAAAATCCGCTCATTTCATTCCAATCAACGAGAGATTTGGTTTGGAGAAACTTGCCGATATTTATCTGAAGGAAATCCTGTGCAAGCATGGTGTTCCTATTTCAATCATTTCCGATAGAGATAGTCGTTTTGCTTCTGGATTTTGGAGATCACTTCAAAAGTCATTAGGAACCAATTTGGATATGAGCACAGCCTATCATCCGCAAACTGATGGGCAAAGCGAAAGAACAATCCAAACTTTGGAGGATATGCTACGTGCTTGTGTGATAGACTTTGGAAGTAGCTGGGATAAGCACTTACATTTGGCCGAATTCTCGTACAATAACAGTTATCACGCGAGTATTAAAGCTGCACCTTTTGAAGCACTTTATGGGAGAAGATATAGATCACCCGTTAGCTGGAGTGAGGTTGGTGATGCCCAACTCACTGGATCAGATTTGATTAGAGAGACGACGGATATGATTGTGCAAATCAAGAATAGGTTTTTGTCTGCTCGAAGCCGACAGAAGAGTTATGCGGATGTGAGAAGAAAACCATTGGAGTTTAACGTGGGAGATAAGGTTATGCTAAAGGTATCAGCATGGAAAGGTGTTGTACGATTTGGAAAACGTGGGAAGTTGAGTCCTCGTTATATCGGACCATTCAAGGTTACATCTAGAGTAGGACCCGTGGCATACTAACTCGAACTACCACAAGAACTGTATGGGATTCATAACACTTTTCACGTGTCGAATCTGAAGAAGTGTTTATCCGATGAAGAACTCGTTATACCGTTAGACGAGGTTAAGGTTGATGAAAAGTTGCACTTTATTGAAGAACCGGTCGAGATCATGGATCGTGAGGTCAAGCAACTGAAGCAAAGCCGAATACCTATTGTCAAAGTTCGATGGAACTCTCGGAGAGGACCGGAGTATACTTGGGAACGAGAAGACCAAATGTGGAAGAATTACCCCCATCTATTTGATTTCAACAAGCGATCGGGCAAGAACACAAGTTGATCTTCGAGGGCGAAGATCCTAATTTGGTGGGGATGATGTGACAATCCGTCAATTTCAGGTCGTTATTTTAATCTCGACTATTACGTATTACGTGTTTGCTTTAATGAGAATTTTAAATTATCGACTAACCGAGAAGGTTATGACTTGAAACTAGCGTAAGAATGTCGATTTGATGAAAACCGACAAAGAATATGTTAGGTATCGATATTATATTCTCAAATAATCATAAAATGATTTTTATTATATTTAATCTTTATCTCTCGTATTTTACGTTTTAACGAATGACGATAACTATAAGTGATCACGATACCGACGGATGCCCAAAAATTTACGTTTTATTATCGATTGTCTCGATATTGTATATTTTCGACGTTTTCGATTTAATTGCGTTTTAAGTCGTGTCGAAGCTTCGTTATTATATTTTGAAGCGTTTTAACTTTTGAAAAGTATTTTTACGAAACCCGAGCCCCGTAAATATTTTTAAAATCTTTAATTTACATTTTCTACCTTGTAAACTATTTACTTGCATTTTTGGACCAAAACTATGCCTAAATAACAAAATCTACCCTACCCTTGGACTATAAATACATTTTCCACTAACTCATTTTATTTAAAAATTCATTTTTATCAAAAACTCAAATCTCTCTCTCTCTCTCTTGTTCATCCCAAACCGTCCACCCCCTTTACCCAAAACCCTTTGATTTTTGATTTTCTACCTTGAATCTAAAGAAACTAAGAAAAGACCCACCTTGAAAATTTGATAAGCTTCATATTGGTATAATTTTTTTTCACATGCATCCACATAATTTTATTTTCAATTTTTGATGATGAACATCAAGTTTGATCCATTTTTATGGTGATAAATGGTGTTAATATTATAATATTCATAGTGGGTTGTTGTTGCATGTAAGATTTTTAATTATTTAATTTCTGTGAGATTAAATTTGAGGGTGTTATGAGTTAGTTAGATGTGTTAGTATGATATTAGGATGATATTAGAACTATAGGAATTGTTGAAATGGATTGAAAATGTGTTTTGGTATGATTTTTACATGGTCATTTTTAGGCAGTAACTTTAAGGCCATTTTTGAAATAGTTACTGTAATAATATTGGTAAACTAATGAGATATGGTCGTAGAGAATTTCGTTAGCTTCGATTTGAGCTAAGGTAGAGCTTCTAACTCATTACGAGCGAAAAGTTATGCTACTTTTAGTATTTGTGTACCGGGAGACGGGTATCGGCACAATCCGAAAATTGTTTTCGATATTTGGATCGAATCTCGGGGACTATAAAATGAGTTTTAAAAATGTTCAAGGGCTGTTGTAAGTTGATAAACCTCAGGTCATGAGTCTATTTTCAAACCCGAGTGTCGGGTTTGCAAACGGAATTGTTTAAATAAGTCAAAATGGTTTTACAAGTCAAAGGCGTAAAACTATCCGGTTTTTGTGACACGAAGGTGTGTCGGGCAGAAGGTCTTAGAAGTAATATTTTTGAATGAAGTTTAAACTGAGTCTTACTCATATTATGTGTGAGTTTGTCACCAAGTTTCGTCGAAATCGGACAAGTCTAGATAGGTTAGATTGGTGTGTACATTTGGAGTGTACATGCTGATTGGTATTTTGGACACATAGTTCAATACTTGTATGGCGTGAGTTGAGTATTTACTATTGGACTTGGTGACTTACTCAAGTGTTAAGTCATTATATAAATGACTTAGCTACTGGTCCGAGGGAAGTAAAATGTTGGTTTGACTTGCGTTTACTTGGCGTCTTATGACGGGTCAATGTCGAGAGTGCAAGTTTTTAAATGAATAAGCGTTGAATAAAAGGGTATAGAAGTACACTTATATTTTAAATATTTTTGGGATTGTCATGGTTTTGTATTTTTGACTTTCGTATTATTTAAGTATTAAATATACTTGAGTCGTTTATTAAAGAACGCGCCTTATTTGGTAGGTTGCGGTCTTCGTGTTTAACGGGCATCACAAATCGTCGGCGATCGTCACATTACTACTATCGTACCAAGGTGAGTCTATAGCCTCGCTTTAACATGTTTACTTGTTTTATAAACCTCGCGAGGGGGATAACATGCTTGTTTTATTAAGATAAAGGGGGTACGACGAGAAGTTGTGGAAACCCTTATTATTGGAAAAACATTTATTGATAAATGAAGGGTACAACGAGAAGTTGTGGTAAACCCTCTTTCTTTTAAAATTGAACACAAAGGACCCGATTGTATGCTTAGATGAAAGTTGTTATAAAAGTTTGTTTAGCCTGAAAAGACCCATGAATCGTGAATTGTTAATCGAAAGGAACGCTAATACTATGGATAGATCTATCGGGGTGACACCCAGTCCGGTCACGACTAGCTATCGCGTGGTGTTGTGATGCACTAGTAATGAAACATCGGACGCAATTGTATAAGAGAAATATACGCACTTGGCTAGGTGTGTTGGGCTAAAATAATATATGTTAACGTTCAATTTCACGAGACTTATGAAATAACAACGATAATTATGTCTGATCCACATGATTGTCAACCACGGAAGGTTTATTCAGAATACTTGTGTACGTTTATTTAAATTTAAACTCTATAGATTCACTCAACATTTTTGTTGACTTTATAGCATGTTTTATCTCAGGTCAATGAAGAAGTCACTCAGGGAAGGCGGTTTCATGCAGCTTGCTAAATTAAAATGTTTTGGCCCGCTTTTATAAACTATGTCCATTCAGAGAAACTTTTATCGTATGGTTGGTTGTGTAAACCTTAAAACTATTTGGGACCGTGTGTGAACTATTTTATCTTTAAACAAATGAATGGATGTATGTTTTGTTAAAACGACTCATTTTGAGGCGTTTTCTATTATATTGAGATTGAACCATGATAGTAACACCCAATGACCCTTCCGCTGCTATGACCCGAAATTGGGGGTGTTACATCAACATTAAGCCTGATCGTATTCCCGTAGTTATGTTTGATAAAACTCGCGTATTGTAATGAATTACACTTGTGAGAAAAGACCGAATGTGGAGGAAATACCCACATGGCTCTAACTCTATAAGAAGCGAGTATTAAGATAAATTGATCTTTGAGGACAAAGATCCTGTTTAGGGGTAAATGCTGTGACAATCCGTCAATTTATGGTTGATATTTTATTCTCAAGTGTTATTTAAAAACATTATTTTAATGTTATATTATGAACTCACTTATTTTTGGGAAGAAATTTGGGTTTACATCTTGAAGTAGCATCGACTACGTCTAAACCGAAGGATTCTACGTTACGTGCTTACGTTTACATACACCGTTTTTGGTGCAGTCCGACATTTTAGGAAAATAATTTTATCCGTGAATATTATTTTGGGATTTTAAATTTGAGTTGGTTCATGAACTCACAAATTTACGAGAAGAGATTAGGACCTACGTGAATAATTTAACGTCCTTTACGACTAAACCGGAATCCTTAGGATTACGTATTTACGTTTTCGAACTCCGTTTTTGATGAGACAATTTTTATTAGATTCGTTTTGTGCCGTAAATTCATAATTTATAAAAACGTTTTTCGAAAAACGACTCGAGGGCACGCAAATCGAGGAAACTAGAATCGAGGAATACCCGTAAATTAGTGGGATGAGACAAAACAAGTTTTGCCCCACACCACTTATATGGGACGGCCAAACCAAGGATACCACACCTTGATGTGTCAACGTTTTCCTTAAGACTAAGGACATTTGTCCTAGAAGTCTTCCAAAACCACTAACTCTTAAAACTAGCAAAACACATTCCACTAGCTTCATTTCCTCCATGCAATTTCACACAATCTCTCTCAAACCCTCTCTATGTTTCCGTCCCATATCATACACAAAACCCCCATTTGATCTTGATTTAACCATAAAATCATATGTTATTCATACATATGATGAAGAACCTTTGAAGCCTTGAAGATTGGAGGTGATTCTAACATCCAAGATGGTGATTTGGTGATGTTAAAGGGCTGATTTCTACAAGAAGTTTACAAGTATTGGTGGTCTTGAAGATTGGTGTTGATCTATCATAAGTTTTGCCATCAAAAATCCAAGCCTTGATCATAAATTACTTAATCTTGGTGGTATAAAGAGTGTTCTTCCTATCCTCTTGTTATTTTGATTATGTAATCTTGTATTTTCTTTATTTATGTATATTTATATGATGATGAATGATGATAAAAATATTATGTGGGGATTTGGTGTTGATAAACATGGGTAAAAAGATGGAAAACCACATGTAAAATGGTTAAAATCTTGCTTAATATGATGGCTATATAAAAACAGTAAGTAACCAAATGCTAAACTGATAAAATGGCATAGTGGAATTAATTGACAGTAATTATTAGGTGTTATACACATGTGAGAGTTGGCCATAGAATAGAATCATAAAAATGAGTGAGATATGATCAAAACAAATTTAGAGTGCAAATCTGCCTACACTGTTTTGGACGAATTTATTAAAATATATAAAGGTTGATTCGTCAGTAGCTATACAGGAATAAAATGAAGCACATATCATGTAGTTTCTTTCATAAACATTTGAGGTCCTATCTCATTATAGAACTCTAGATATGGACATTTTAGTGAACTTAAAATTTAGGACTGATTTTGAAAATAAATAGTATATAATATAAGAACTCAAAAATTTATATAATATATACATATATAAAACCCACTAGTTGAGAATAATAATAAATAAAGAGTTATATATATTGATATTAAAATGGGACATTTTATATAAACTACAAGTATAAATGTTTTTCCAAGTTATAAAACTATATACCTAAGTTTTACGTCTTTTCGGCTAAAACCGAAATATTAACGTTTTTGTCAATAAAACTTAGACGGTCGGACCCGTCTAATGTAAACTTTTATAAACTCACATACTGATATATGAACTTATATAACAAGTAGAAACCGATAAAACCCGAGCTTTACAACATATAGACATTAACGGGCCAAAGTAACCTTATTGGACTATTAACCCGACTAGTTTGATAAAACACTTATAAACTTACTTATTGGGCTTAACCCACTTGGCCCCAACATGTAAAGTATAATACTGATAATAAAAGTGTAAAATGGACTAATATAAGGTATTGGGCTTATAATAGGCTTATTGGGCCTAAAACATGTAAATAAGTAAAACTAGTAAACTAGTATAAAAGTTACCAATACATAACACTAAAATGAGTAAATGAGAATGTATAAACCCACTTGATCATCATCATATATATAAAATCATCATATGTATACATAATTGTTATTTTTATAAAGTCATTGGACAAGAGTCTAAGACAAGTATTATTTCTCTAGGTTTCCGTGATTGAAGCACGTACCGTACATCCGAATTGCCGATAACCCGCTTTCCCACATCAACGTGAGTTCATAGCCTCGCACTCTTTTAAATGTTTTTATGAAATGTTTTATAAACCCGCGAGGGAGATAACATGTTAGTTTTTATGAAATAGGACACTAGTTGTCCCAATTGTTTGTTTATTGATTTGGACCCGAATGATTATATGACCCATGAATGAATATACGACCCGATAAATGAAATGAAATGGATTATTAAAGTTAGGTTATGTCACTAAAAGTCCCATTAGCATGAATTGTGAACTACCGGGATTTGGTAGAGGCTTATGCATATAATAGTACTATTTGGGGACGATCACCCCAGTTCGCGCCTTGACGGTTGATCCCCGTCGTGCCACATTGATTGGTAAGCGAATTTATGTATGAGAAGGTTTCCATAGCGTGATTTTTGTGACGACACGCTAATTTAGATGGGCAAATTGAGTTTCGGGTTAGCTACCCGTTGTTTGGTATAGTAAGGTAACAATGTCATGCGGCTTATAATAATCCAAATAACGAAATACCGCTATACGCACTGAATTACGATATATTGCCTGACTAGCAATACGGGGTCTTATTATTGATGTTATGTTCGTGTTTTTGTTTTACATAACCATATTCATATAACGGTTTTTTTATTTAACCCTATACAACGTTATAAAACGTATTGTATGATGTTTTTACGACAATGGTTCGTATAATGATTCTGAAGGCAAAAGCCTATATTTTGATTTTTGATAAGGATTTGTATAAAATGACTTTGGCTATTTTATGGCCTATTACAAAGATTTTTACAAAAATGATTTTCGGTAATAATTATATACCGGTGATATATTAATGGTTTTATTAAACTCTATGAATTCACTCGGCGTTATCGCTGACCTTTTCTTTTAACATGTTTTATCTCAGGTACTTGAAGGTAATTCTCTGGAAGACAACAAGAATTCATGACCCGCACTTAAATAAGAATTTCCATTCAAATGCTTTGTAAAACTTGTACGAAATACTAAGACTTGGGACCTATGTAAATCTGATATTTATGAATGGAAATGCTTTATTATTAAACGACGCGATTTTTAAGCGTTGTCTATGATGTGAGTAATGTGCTATCCCGTAACACCAACGAGTCTTCCGCTGTAACGAATTGTGTAAATTTAGGGGTGTTACACCTTAACTTAGTCACCTACGCCTAAAGCCGGCATGACTAGATGAATTCCAGTGCCCCTACTAGGGTATCAGTTGCAAGTATACCACATTCTCATTCTCGTAAAATTATCCTTCCCAGAGGTTACTCAGCGTAAATCTCTGGTCTCAGATAGGGTCGTCAGCCCAATAGTACTATTATTAGAATAAGCGACTATTCCCAACTCACAACATCAAGTCAGAAGATAGTTAACGGCTCATGAACTTAGGGACTTTTGCAATTTAGGTACTTATACAATTCAAAACAACAAAGGCAACAAAGGCAGCATTCGGGTCCAAACAATCAATCATGACTTGTGTTCATTTTACTTTCAAATAGCATGTATCCCCTCGCGGGTTTTAAAATCATTCAAAACAATTAAAAAAGCGCGGCTATAGACTCACCTTGAGTAATAGCAGTAGCAAGACGACCTTCGACGATAGTTGATGCCCGATAAACACAATAACCGCAACCTATCAAATAAGGCGCATTGATAAATAATAAACTCGAGTAAAATCCATACTTAATATCATCAAACTCAAATAATAAAATCACAATCGACCCAAAATGAAAACAATACAAGTGACCTATTACTTCCTTCTATATATTTACTTTATTAGTCCATACACTCGATAAAAATCTGCCTGTTCACAACAAATGTACGAGCTCATTTATCCCACTTAAACACATCAAATACTTATGATACTGATAAGAGATGTCACTTACTATATATAGAAAGACATGTTAAAAGCCCATCAGAAGATTTTACTTTTAAAGTTCCCTGCCCGACACATCTTTGAACTACAAAAACCGGACAGTTTTACGTCACCGACTCATACAACCATTTTGACCATTCTAAACAATCCCGTTTACAAATCCGACACTTGAGTTTGAAAATAGACTCACAACCCTTAGTTTAGAACCAAATATCAGAACTTGACAATTTTTACAACTCCTTCTATAGTCCCAGAGATTCGATCCAAATATCGACAACAACTTCGGATTGTGTCGATACTCGTCTCCCGGTACACGAATAATCAAAATATCATAAGTTCTCGATCGTTTGGAGCAAAAAGCTATACCATATATCAAATCGAAGCTAAAAGAATTCTCTACAATAATATCCTATTAGTTTAACTATTTTCAAACAGTAAGGTACCCAAAATTGGGCTTGAACCTACTGATCTAAAACACCACTTTAAAAATCATGTTAAATCAATTTTTCAACCTATTTTAATCAATCTCATACTTCTAATATTACCCAACTATCATCACAAACAACTTAAATAACCCATAACACACTTGAATAATCATTTAAAAATTTACCCACTCAAAAATCCATACATGCAATAATTAAAATATGTATATAACATCACTAACAACAATATACAATCATAAAAATGGAACAAACCTTCATGGATCATCATCAAAAATTTAAAGTTCTTGCATGTTGTTAAAAATTACACCAAAATGATCACCATCAAATTTCCAACATGGGATATTGATTAGTTTTTGAAGATTCAAAGTAAATTTTCAAAAATCAAATGGTTTTGGTTAGGGGGGTGTACGGCTAGAACAAGAGAGAGGGAGGAGAAATGAAATGTTTGTTTACTATGTGTTTTCATGTGAGATTTTTGTTTATATATGGTGGGTGGAGGGACTAGTTTTGTCAATTTGTGATAGTTTTGGTCCAAAATGCAATTAAATAGTTTTAAGGGTAGAAAATGTAAATTGTAAATTTTGAAAATATTTACGAGGCTCGGATTTCGTAAAAATACTTTTCAAAAGTTAAAACGCACTCAAAATATGATGATAATATGATCTCGGTTCGACTTAATACGAACTTAAAATAAAAACTTAAAAAATATAAACATAAAGTCAACAAATGATAAAACATAAAATCTCGGGCATCCGTCGATATCGTGGTCACTAATAATCCTCGCTATTAGTAAAAAGATAAAAATAAGACGTCCAACGTTGGTTTTAAATAAGACCATCAATCGTCATATCATTCAACTAATTAAAAAATTCAAAATCATTCGTAAAATAATATTATATAACATTAATTAAATGACCTCGGGTTTGGGTTGTCACATCCTACCCTCCTAAAAGAGAGCGACGTCCCGGCGCTCGACCCTTCTTATACTCACATCCCATACCTCCAGAACAAAAGATAACTCTTTTCCTTAAAGAAATCCTCATGCTTCCTTCACAATTGAAAATTCCACTCCTAGAATTCTTGTATCTTCAAAATATAATCCTTACTATGTTTCGACCTCATAAGAACTCTTCACAGTTCTTTCTTTGAAAAGAAACTTATCTTAAAGTTGAATTCTTTCCTTTTTGTTCCCAAAACAAATTTCACCATTCATAACAACACCTTAAGCATAACCACGTTTCCCAATTTCAAACTCCATCGATTTCCTTCGATTGTCAACATAACTCTTCTGACAACTCCTTGTTACTAATAAATGTTCCTTAACCCATACAATCTTATCAATATTGTCAACGTCACTTCTAGTTCAGTCATTCAATTCCACCTACATTTCTATAATACACCAAAAACTTAATCTTACGTCCATAACTCACTATCTTTAACCTTCACAAATTGAAGTTCTTTATGTACCATCGATAGTACAACCTCACTACTAGCATGATAAACATCGTCATAAAAAAATTCCAACAATTTATATGTCAATCACACACGCACAAGCATACCGTTCAACGTTCGAATCGTCCTTTCACTCTGTCTATCAGTCTCTGAATAACAAATAGTACTCAACTCAACTTTTACTTTTTACTCAAACCAGAATGTATCAATTACTTGACTTGTAATATTCCTTCATCACTAAGTCTCACTCGCTCAACTCAGGAATGTTAGGAGAGTTCAACGTACCATGTCTCACTTAGCTTTACAACAAAATCCTTTCCATAAGTTTGACAAAATGTTGAAATCACTTACCTTGACATCCTTCTCAAATCAGACCACTAACTTAAAATTTCAATATCATTTCTATCAAGTCCACACTTTTGTCATTACCAAAAATCAAACCTTAGAAGCTTTTTCCTTTTTCTTCCTGATAAGTGCATTAGCTACCACATTCACCTTTCCCGTAAGGCAGCGAATCTCGTTGTCATAATCACTCACAGTCATAACCATCAACCTACTCAAGTACTCAAAACATATATAACTGGTGGTCCTCTACCCATTTCCTTTATCATCCCAAGAAATTAATTATGGAGCAAACTTATATGATCTTTTATCACTACACACTCGATTCCATACAAGTAATATATCTACAATCTCAAAGCAAACACCACAACTACATAACCCTTATGAGACGCGTCACAGCAAACTACAAACTATAAATACTTCAGATCCTCCTAATAATGACAGCATCGGTGCAGAACACAACCTACCTTTCAGTGTTCAGGATACAGCTTCCCCATCTGATAAGGATCAGATCTCGAAACTCACAATTTAGATGTATAAGTGGGACTCACACATCCAATTCTTCTTAGCCAGCTTAATCAATGGTTTAACAATCAGTGAAAACCTTTCGATAAACCTCCGATTATTCCCAGCTTAGACTAAGGAATTAACAGATTTCGTCGTTGGTACCGACCAATCCTTAATCGTTTCAGTCTTGGTAAGATCTTCACGAATACCTTTGTTGTCAATCAACTGCAGAAAACGCAATTATTTCAACCAACATTCACACATAGGAAACTTTACATACAATTTCCCTTTTTCCAACCATCCCAAAAATTATCCTCGTATGTTACTTATGTTCCTCCTTTCCTCTTGGAACAAAATAGAATATCTTCAATAGATACAATGAGTAATTCATCCTAGCACATCTTACACAAAAGATTCACCCAGTCCATGAATATGGCAGACGCGTTCATCCATTCCAAAAACATCAGTTGAAACTTAAAGTACCCACATCAAGTACGAAAAACAACTATAGGAACATCTTCTTCTCTAACTCTCAGTTAATGATAACCAAAACTCAAAGCGATCTTTGAGTACATACTAGATCTAGACAAGTTGCAAGGATCAAACAAATCATCAATCCTCGGTAATGGATACCGATTCTTGACAGTCAATTTGTTAAGCTCTCGATAATCAATACACATCCGAAACAATCCATCCTTCTTGACAAACAACACAAACGATCGCCATTGTAACGAAACTTAATCTAATACATCTCTTATTCATCACTTCTCGCAGTTTACCGGATAACTCATTCCACTCTGACGGTGCCAAATGATAAGGCATACAAATACGACTCAACAAAACACAGAAGCACTACACCTATTGCTTACAACACTCAATCGACATGAACTCCACTTCATAAGACGGCATCAACTCTGCAAAACTTCAAGAAAACCTCAGAATACTCTCGAATCGTTAACAAATCTCCCAAATTCTCCTCAACTACCCGATCACTAATTACCTGAGCTAAGAATACATCATATCCCTCTTCTACATACTTCCGTGTTTCCAAACTAGACACACTTCCCAAATGGATAGTTCACTCATCACCTTTCACAGTCAACACCCATCTTCTCAGCAACATCTAAACTAACAGCTATCAATTTATGTTGAAGATTGGTCCAATCTCAAGCATCAGCACTTCACACCACTAACCAATTCATACCAATAATCTACATCCAAAGATCCCAACTCTTTGAGCATCAAGTCGATACTAAACACCTACTTTCCTAAATTCAAGGAACACACTCTTTGTATAGAACTAATACTAGCAACCTTTCCATCGGTTAACTCCACATCATAGTTAATTGTCATTCTTACTAATTCTCCATTGATAAAACAACTAAACCTTTATATTTATATAGTTTCTACCCGATCTGAAATCAAACATCATACTGACATAAAGAATCTCAAATAGGAATATACCATTTACAACATTCAGACCTTAAGGTTTGTCAGCATCACTCAAACGTAAACTGGAGCGACAACATTCCTATCTTGTCAATTTCCTTTCCTTGGACAATTCCCTTGTCTGTGTCCTTTCTCACCACGGCTAAAACATATCACAACTCCAGGGGTACTAATTCTAATGACTAATCCTCTTGTTCTGCACTTAGCAGCTTTTAAGACCAGGTTGTCCTAACTCTAGTCGCAATTGTGGAAAATTACATACATGATATAGTGTACATCAACCATAGTTGAGATTTATTTTGTCACTTCTAGGCACGGTGGTAGCACGAATCCCATCATTCCTTCTATGGTTTAAATACCGATTTCGGTTCTGTCTTTGGTTATTGTTATTATTGTAATCTCCACGATTCTAACCTTGATTCTGGATGAACTGAGCAGATTCACACTTTCTCTTATTGTTTTCAACAATACTATCTTTCCTATCTTGCACTTTCACATCCATTAAATCATGCGCCATCTGAACAGCTTCATCGAAAGATTTAGGTCTTGAAGAAATAATCTCATCCTTGATATCACTAGACAATCCTCTAATGTACTGCTTCCTTGCCTTACAGTCATTCACAAAAGTATCAGGACATAGCAAATATAGCTCAGAAAGTTTCACAGTAAGTAGTAATTAGATCGTCCCTTAGCACTAATTGCCTCAATTTGGATCCCAACTGTCCTAGTTCCTCCTCAAGGCAAAACCTAGCAGTCAATAGTCCTCTCATCCCGGTCCATGTCTTACCATTAGCCACAACCAATCCTAAAGTAGTCACTTGGTTGTTCCACCATCTTAGTGTACCATCCTGAAATGTAGCAGCAGCAAATTTCACCCTATTAATTCCTGAACACCCAATAATCTCAAAAGTACTCTCTTTCTTATCAATCCACCTATGCACTTCTAATGCATCACTAATACCACAAAACTGCGCAGAACCACACTTCTCAAAACTAACATAAGTACATTCTTTCGAACTTGCAGAACAACAGCAACACTATCATCTGGATCAACAACATCATCATTATGTTCAGCAGCATCATCATTATGTTCAGCAACATCATCATTATTCTTAGTAGCATCAACTGCATCACCATTATCTCCAGCACAACTAACTCCAGCATCTTGATTCCTTGCAACACGATCAACTTCACGTGCTCTAGCAATAACTTGTTTGATCATGGTGTTAACAGTAGCAGTCGTTAGTTTTGGAGACATATTTCAAGAAACTTAGTCACGTAGCGATCTACTAATGACAGAAATATGCTTCCCTTACTCCTTCTTCCATCATCACAGAAGAAAGAAACATGATAGGTATACATATCAAGATAAAAGAAGGAATTCTTTATCAGGACATCTCATGGATACTACATGTACGAACAACACAAGCTACAATGGTTCATCAACCAAAACTCAAAAGAGTTAATAAACGCACATCATAGATCATGAGGATAATTTAGATTGCGTTGAGGATTCAACAGGATAGTGGCAGTATCTGTCACTAAAATCATCTACCGAACAAACTTAAAGGATAATAAGTTCCATCAAAATGCTACAACACAAGGTTTAAATAAGTTCGATCACAAAAAGAAAATAAGATACAAAGAAATACATTACGCGATTAGTTCCTTAGACACCAGATCCTCATCCTCCTTAACATTGTTGTCAGCTTCATCACACTCATCTATTTCTCTTTTCGCACTTCAAATTCGAAATCCTAACATGATGGAAACTTACTCTTAAAATCCAAATACTCACTCCTACACGGCAGATTAATCACAAGGCAATTCTCAGTATGACTTTCCACGTTCCTAAACTTCCAAGCTTGACTCAGAATTGATCTCACATGAGACTCCTACTCGCTTATCCTTTCAAAGCTTACCTACTTCTCTTTAAACCTCTCAATTCAAGCATACAAATTCATCACAATCGACCTAAGACTAGCAATCTCATCCATCTTCCAAGTCCTAACAAACTCAATTCTCCACATACCAAATACAACCTTTAAAACAACTTTTCTTTCACATCAACCTTCTAATCACACCCGTTTCAACCACATATCTATCATACATCACCTAATCAAACTTCCTCATACCCGATACATGTCGCAAGAAATCAGTTGTAAAATCGTTCAACATCTGGTCTACAGTCCTAGACCCTCGGCCGTATATAAGGTCATTATTTAAAATTATATACATATGCATTACGTAAAGAAAATTACGATAAGAAGTACTCAACGTACTTCCAACAACATCAATACATCATCATAGTATTTACTTAATAAATACTCTAAAAATCATTTCAGTTTTAAGGGATACATCTAACTATAAAACAATACAAAATAAAGAATCTTACCGGAGCCTTGCGGAGAAGTTCCGTGCTTTTGTAAAATATTTTCGACACCAAAGTTATAGTTTAGGACATTTTTGAAAAATCGACCTAGTTTGCTATATCTAAAAAGCTCTGATTACCAATCTTTAACACCCCCAAATTAAATTGCGCAGCGGAAATACACATTTGGGTGCTAAACTCAAACATCATTACACAAAACACTTTAAACGATCTCAAAATCATACATTTGAAATATAAAAGGATATAATTTAACCATTGTCTAAAACCTTCAATCCCAAGTAAAACAATTTTAGAAATATCAGAGTAACATCTAGGTCCCCGAAAGATTTTATCAATTCAACAAACAATTTACCAAAGTACATGACGGTACATTATTACTTTTATGACAAAAGGGAAAGAAATCTGTTTTAGACCAATCACCACAAAAGCAATCCGCAATCCTTCTCCAGCAAGCTCCATCAGCAATCCACTTCAATCACCTGAAATACATGCTAAAAATCATCAACACAACGGTTGAGCGAGTCTATAGATTTTCCAAATAATCATTTGAACACAAGAGAAAAATCAATCAAGATCATTTAATAGAATTGTCGTGCACACAATCTATTAGTCTGGCATTCAGGCATATAACAATAGCTATAGAATTATATTAAGCTCATGACACCGACCCCTTAACTTAGTCACCCACGCCTAAAGCCGGCATGACTAGATGAATTCCTGTGCCCCTACTAGGATATCAATTGCAAGTATACCACATTCTCATTCTCGTAAAATTATCCTTCCCAGAGGTTACTCAGCGTAAAGCTCTGGTCTCAGATAGGGTCGTCAGCCTAATAGTACTATTATTAGAATTAGCGGCTATTCCCAACTCACAACATCATGTCAGAAGATAGTTAACGGCTCATGAATTTAGGGACTTTTGCAATTTAGGTACTTATACAATTCAAAACAACAAAGGCAACAAAGGCAGCATTCGGGTCCAAACAATCAATCATGACTTGTGTTCATTTTACTTCAAATAGCATGTATCCCCTCGCGGGTTTTAAAATCATTCAAAACAATTACAAAAGCGAGGCTATAGACTCCCCTTGAGTAATAGCAGTAGCAAGACGACCTTCGACGATAGTTGATGCCCGATAAACACAAAAACCGTAACCTATCAAATAAGGCGCTTTCATCAATAATAAACTCGAGTAAAATCAATACTTAATATCATCAAACTTAAAATAATAAAATCACAACCAACCCAAAATGAAAACAATAAAAGTGACCTATAACTTCCTTCTATATGTTTACTTTATTAGTCCATACACTCGATAAAAATCTGCCGGCACACACCAAATGTACGAGCTCATTTACCCCACTTAAACACATCAAATAGTTATGATACTAATTAGAGATGTCACTTACTACATATAGAAAAACCTGTCAAAAGCCCATCAAAAGATTTTACTTTTAAAGTTCCCTGCCCGACACATCTTTGAACTACAAAAACCGGACAGTTTTACGTCACCGACTCATACAACCATTTTAACCATTCTAAACAATCCCGTTTACAAATCCGACACTTGAGTTTGAAAATAGACTCACAACCCTTAGTTTAAAACCAAACATCAGAACTTGAACATTTTTACAACTCCTTCTATAGTCCCGGAGATTCGATCCAAATATCAACAACAACTTCAGATTGTGTCGATACTCGTCTCCCGGTACACGAATAATCAAAACATCATAACTTCTCGCTCGTTTGGAGCTAGAAACTCTACCTTATATCAAATCGAAGATAAAAGAATTCTCTACAACACTATCCTATTAGTTTAACCATTGAAATTGAGTATAATGCAGTTCGTTTTTTCTTAGTTCTTGCTAATAGAAAGTCCAACCAATATCGGGTTTTTAATTGTTCTTGGTTGTTAAGCTTGCTTGGTTAATCTATTGCTAATTCAACAAATGCTCGCCAAACGGAAAAATATTACCTACGTATATGTAAAACAAATTGCAAATACCACGTTTTTATTCAAGTAAAAATTTAAAATATAAAATTTGAAACTAAAGGGACTGAAATTGTAAATTCTATGAACAATAAATGCTTGAAATGTAAACTCTAACAATTATAGGGACTAAAAGTGTAAAACTGTTAACTAAAAGGATCAAAAATACAAATTCTATAACAAACTAACCAAAAGTGTAACAAATTAACAAAATACTAACTGAAATTTAACAACTTCCAAATTCCAGGGACTAAAACAATGCAAACCCTAAAAACATGAAGATAAGCCAAAAATTAACACTGACAGAACTAAAAGGACCAAAGTGCAATTAAGAAAACTATTTAAGCAAAAACGGGACAAAGAAGAAAATAAGCTCGTTTGAGCTTATTACTCAACCAAACTTGATGAGACCAATTGCAAAATGTTTCAAATTCAAAATAAGCTACGTGTGTCCAAGGAAATTTGCTAAAAATCAGAAATAAGCAAATGAGTGCTTATTAATAAGCTCAAAATAAGCTACAGCTAAATCTAATCAACCACAACTTGATTTTTCTATTAAAACTGATTAAGCAACTGATTTAAAGAATGAGAAATCAAACTAGAACGAATTTCATCAAGTAATAAACTCTAAATCTGAATTAAGCTAAAAAAGAGCTTATGTTGACCAAGCGTTGACCAGCTTTTTTCAAAAAGCTAATTTTCTCAAAAATCAAGTAACTCAACTACCTAAATGGATTTGTGAAGAAAAAGTGCTAAGTTTATGAAGAGGAAAATGAGATACAGATTTTCAGTTGTCAAGTTACAGAAACTTGAGTTAAGTCTACTTATCTGATTTTGGCTTATTCCTAAGTGCTTATTGAATACTGTATAAAATCCTCTTGGAATCTAAAACTCTATGATATAAGCTACAAATAGAAACAAATTTGATCCAAATTCATCCAGTTTTGAGTGAGTTCTAGCAAATTGAAAATGGTAAGTTCCTGAATGACTCAAATGCATAAGGCTGACCCAAACTTTTCAAGTGCCATTTGCCTGTTTGACCTTGTTATTGACTTGTAAAAGACTTAAATCAACTTGTTATCACTCAATGACTGTAAATGAACTTTAAAAATCCAAATCTCAATGCTTGAAAACTATTTTTGAGCTATTCCCAAACACTCCTTTACTGATTTTTACAAACTTTTACAAATGCTTTTAGAGTTCTGAATTAAGCTGACTTAAAAGCTATAGCAGTCTGAATTCAATGGTCAAAATGAAAAGTAATAGAGCTCAATGCACTCAATAAACTCCACTAGAACTACAAACCAATTACAAGAACAAAAGAGACTGAATCAAAGCAGTTAACTAGAATTAAATCCAAATCAAAGAACAAGCAAACAGGTTTGAACTACTAACACTCTAAAATCTAGCAAACATCAACAATAAGCAACTTTTATCAAGCAGCCATCAAGTTTATTCTAAGAAAGTAAGCATGCAGTTTACTGTTGAGTAGAACAAAAATCAAGAAGCTCAAAACCTATTGAAGAATTCCTTTGAGAAGAAGAGGAGCACTGAGCTCTCTTACCCTAGTGATAACCACCACCTTATCACTAGGAATCAATCAATCAACAATAACTGCTATCTAATCAACAAGAAACCATCATTCTGCTTGAAAACTCCATTGGAACTATGCAATGACTGAATTGTGATCAAACAGCTAGCAAACTTCACCAATGTCAGTTATGATCAATGATTGATCATAACAAACACTTATCAGCAACACTAGTATCCAAATGCAGCAAGAAATGAACCGGAATGATAAGAACAGTTTTGGCGGGAAAGAGTAAATTTGAATTTTATTAATGAAAAACAGTTACAAAGTTGTTACAAGGGTAGTAACTAACTAACTAACTCAAGAGTTTGTCAGACTCTTGAGTAGCTAGGGTAAGATTGAGGGAAAAGGGAAAGGAAAAGTAGAACTAGGTGTTTTTACAAAATTAAGCTACTCATGAAAATGAAGTCTAATCCAGCTATTTATAGACATGAAGGAAGAGTTTGTTGGGGTTGGTGACGTGTCAAACCAATCTCTGAGCTCCACGTGGCATCTTCTTGCTAAATGGATAATTTGGCTCAAGAACATATTTGGGGGTTTTTGATCCAATTACTTTCAGCTTAATTGATTATGAGGTATGGATTCGTCTCTCAAAATGGAGCAAATTTCATGTTTAACACTTTGCTTGAAATGCATTGTAGCTCAAAATAGGTTCTGGGCTCGTTCTTGTTTGAAAGTGACACGTGGCTTCTTCTGGTTGGCTCTCATCTGGTCACATGGATCAATATCCAAAAGTGGATAAAATGATTATGGAGTGGCGCATTTCTATTGGTTGAATGGGAGAAAATGCGCTTTACTGTACAGATATGGTATTAAATGTGAAGCGGCGCTAGCTATGTGGCAGCTTATGTGGTGATCCTTGTGTCTCATTTCCTTGATTCTCATTGGTCCATTAACACTTCACACGGATTAGGCCCAAATTTGGTGTAAACTTGTCACTTTCAGCCCCTATACTTTGGCAGATTTATGATTTGATCTCTAGTCTTCAATTCTTTGGCAAAACTAGTCCTTTGAACTTCATTCTTGATCATTTGAGCCCTTGACTGAGTTGACTTGATAGTTGACCAAGTTTGACTTATGATCTTGACTTTCACAATATTTGCACTATTAGTCCTTCAACTTTGATAACTTGTCAAGATAGGTCCTTGTACTTCAAAGTCTTGTCACTTTTGATCCTTCTTTGTCTTTTTCATCCATTTGAGCTTGATTTTTCCTTGTTTGCTTGAAAATGTATCTTTTTACCTACACAAGTGCACACAAACACAAACATACCACATAACACTGTTTTTGCCAAATAAATTGGTATTTTGCTTCATGTTTTAGGGTTATTTGTTATTAAAAGGATATGAGTTTAAGCTCATATCAAATTCCCCTACACTTGAACATTGTCATGTCCTCATGCAATATTAAATTTTAAGGCTCAAAATTTTACATTTCCCTCATAATTAATCCACCTTGGCCATATGAGATGCATCTATGCTACTCTAGACTAGATGATGCATGATTTTGACTTTTAATAATGCAATGAATCAAAATACAATTCTATCTATATCTTTTTGATTTTTCTTGAAATGGTTTTGATGGAAATAACTCATAAAGAATTCAATGACTTAGATTAGGGCTTGGGTACCATGGACATTTATCACCCTCAAGTTTCACTTTCCCCATACCAAGCCTTAAAAATGGGATCATTGCATGTACAAGTAAAAAGTGCATCAACTTATTCATGACAATTAAATGTGGAACCGGTTATTAATTGAGCAAATTGCTTGTGGGCAAATTTGTCATTATTCAAGTGTGAAGTATAAGAAGTGTAAAATCCAAAAATAAGGAAGCACGGTTTTAATCCTAAGTAATCTTCTCATCCATTACTTGAAAAACCGCTCACAATTAATTTAAGTCCGTATTAAGAGTAATAAGTCATTCGCCTTATGTGTAAAATCCTCATGTCATGCTTTCATAAGTAGCTACACACTCGCTAAGGAAAGAAAAATAAAACTCACGCAATAATTTACATCCGCCATCTTTTTGAGACTTTGGATCTTCAACCCCGCAACCCGTCAAGGTAATATTGGATTGGAGCAATCTATTGAATCCCCGCAACCCGTCAAGGTAATATTGGAACTCAATAGTCACTATAATTAACACCACACTGCCCCTCTTGGGAGTCTTGCATTATTTTTTTTCTTTTTCTTTTTTTTTTTTTTTTTTCTAGCCACTCATTTTTTTTTCATAAGCCGCTCTTATTTTTCTTTATTCCTCACTAAGAAATTTGAAAAGAAGAAAAGGAAAAACACCCGCTAAATATGGAGCATGACATAAGTCTAGTACACATAAAACGTGCTAACTTAGAATCTCAAGACGTACTCATATCAACCATAAATGATTAGCCAAAAATGCATAAGAGATTACAAACCAATTAAAACCGTACTTGATTATTTATTAACAATTATATACATGCGAAGAAAATAGAGGTCGAGAAGAGAAGGGTTTAGCCACAAGTAATTGCCATGAAGTCTATCTAGCCCTTTTACACTTGCTTCAACTCTATCATTTCCCATTCTCCACAAATTTAAAATCTCAAATAATGAGATTGGTGGATGCTTAGCCTAATAGACCAATGAAGGACTACATGGTTAAGGATACTAGCTAGAGAATGCTAAGATAAGCAAACTCGGGTTGAGTCAAAATATCCATGGCGGGCCTAATATGTCAAAGAAATCTAAACTTGTTAAAACCATGTTTTATTATATTTTTCCTTTTTATATATTTTTGAATAAAAGAAGAAATATATACAATGCAAATGTGCTATGCAAAATGAAAAATGATTGATGCAAAAATTATGAATGCATATTTTTGTTGGCCAAAGTAGATCAAAAATTTGAAAAATGTTGAAAATTCATTTTTTCCATGTTATCATGCAAGAGAATGACAAGTTCTAGGTAAGGTCACTTCGATAGAAGACCCCCTACACTTAAGCTAAACATTGTCCTCAATGTTTAAGAGCATGGAAGTATAAAAACTTCCCCTACACTTATGACAATGAATAGATTTTGCTTAACCCAAGTTAAGGAAAGGACAACTATTAGTGAAATCATATTTAAGCACAAGTTGTCAATGAAAATTCACTAAAGTAACGAAGTGAACCGGATACAAGGGCCTCCTCCATAAGCTCCAGAGCATGAGATGAGTGAGCAACCCTACAAACAAGCATGAAGACAAAAGAAGGTCTCCCCTACACTTATCTCCAAGTCTATGCCTTTATTTCTAACCTACAACACTCTAAACCTAGTTATACGATGCTTGAGTTAATGAGTCTCTAGCTCGACTCGTCCCTCAATGAATTAATTCATGGGGAAAATGGGGACCTCTTGGACCATTTCAACGGAAATGTCCTCCCCAAAGTAATGTTTAACACGGTGACCATTCGCTTTAAAATTTGGACCATCGGGTTGGGATAACTCAAGGGTTCCATATGGAAACACTTGAGCAATAGTGAATGGACCGGACCATCTCGACTTAAGCTTGCACGCAAAAAGCTTCAATTTTGAGTTAAAGAGGAGAACCGGCTCTCCAACTTTGAACTCACGATTCTTGATCTTAGCATCATGCAATTTCTTAGTCTTTTCCTTGTAAAGCAAAGAATTCTCATAGGCATTGGCTCTCAACTCATCCATCTCATTGATTTGATCTTTCCTATGTAAACCGGCTTGGTTTAAATCAAAGTTAGCCCACTTGAGAGCCCAAGATGCCTTATGTTCTAACTCAAATGGGAGGTGGCACGCTTTTCCATAGACAAGCCTATAAGGAGTACAACCAATTGGTGTTTTAAAAGCCGTCCTAAACGCCCACAAAGCATCATCAAGCTTATCCGACCAAGAAGCTCGATGTTCTCCCACCGTTCTCTCTAAAATTCTCTTTAAACCACGATTTGTGACCTCGGTTTGACCATTTGTTTGAGGGTGATACGCGGTAGAAAGTCTATGATTCACTCCATATTTCTTCATAACTCTCGTGAATTGATCATTACAAAAGTGCGTACCACGATCACTTATGATGGCCCGAGGTACACCAAATCTAGCAAACAATTGTTTCAAGAACTTTACAACCACTCTAGCATCATTAGTAGGTAAGGCTTTAGCCTCCACCCACTTGGACACATAATCCACCGCCACAAGTATATACTTGTTTCCCTTAGAGGATGGAAAAGGTCCCATGAAATCTATTCCTCATACATCAAATATCTCACACTCTTGAATAAAATTTTGTGGCATCTCATCACGTTGTGTAATTTTTCCTTGTCTTTGACAAACATCACAAAATTTCACCATCTCTTGGGCATCCTTGTAAATGGAAGGCCAATAGTAACCCGAATCAAAGACTTTCTTGGCGGTGTAGTTAGGCCCAAAATGTCCACCCGTAGGTCCTTTATGACATGCCTCTAAGATCTTAAATGCCTCGGGCCCATCTACACACCGTCTAATGATTTGGTCCGCACATTGCCTAAAAAGATATGGATCATCCCAAAAGTAATACTTAACTTCCTTAAGAAACTTTTTCTTTTGTTGGTAAGTTAGACCCTCAATAAGCACATTGCCCACAAGATAGTTTGCAATATCCGCAAACCAAGGTGTGGCATCCTCTTGGGAAGAGATAGACATGAGCTCCTCTAGTGGAAAGGATTCATTGATTTCTTGATGTGGGAAATCTCCTTGAAAAGGATGCTCAAGTCTACTCAAATGATCCGCCGCTAAATTCTCGGCCCCTTTCTTATCACGAATCTCTATCTTAAACTCTTGAAGCAACAAAACCCATCTCAAAAGCCTAGGCTTAGCATCTTGTTTTGTCATAAGATACTTGAGAGCGGAATGATCCGTATACACTATGGTTTTGGAAAGCACAAGATATGGTCTAAACTTCTCAAAAGCATAAACTATAGCAAGCAACTCTTTTTCCGTGGTAGTGTAATGAAGTTGTGCACCGGTCATGGTTTTACTCGCATAGTGTATAGGTTGAAAATGCTTATTAACTCTTTGTCCTAAGACGGCCCCCACCGCATAATCACTAGCGTCACACATAAGCTCAAAAGGTAATTCCCAATTTGGAGAAACCAAAACGGGAGCCTTAGTTAATTTTTCCTTAAGGGTCTCAAAAGAGTCTAAACAAGCTTGGTCAAAAATGAAAGGAGCCTCTTTCTCCAAGAGATGAGTCATCGGTCTAGCTATCTTAGAAAAATCTTGTATAAAGCGCCTATAAAATCCCGCATGACCTAAGAAACTCCTCACACCTTTAACCGAGGTGGGTGGGGGAAGCTTAGCAATCACATCAATTTTAGCTCGATCAACTTCTAATCCCTTATTGGATATCTTGTGTCCTAAAACAATCCCCTCTTTCACCATAAAGTGACATTTCTCCCAATTAAGCACCAAACGTGTTTCCTCACAACGCTTAAGCATTCTCTCAAGATTGGTGAGACATGAGCTAAAGGAGTTTCCAAATACAGAAAAGTCATCCATAAAAACCTCCATGGTTTGCTCTATCATGTCATGGAAAATCGCCATCATGCACCTTTGAAACGTCCCCGGTGCATTACATAGGCCAAAAGGCATCCTCTTGTAAGCAAATGTACCGTAGGGACAAGTGAATGTGGTCTTTTCTTGATCCTTAGGGTCAATGGGTATTTGAAAATAACCCGAAAAGCCATCAAGAAAACAATAGTACTCATTTCCCGCTAAGCGTTCAAGCATTTGATCCATAAAGGGAAGCGGGAAATGGTCTTTCCTAGTTGCCTCATTGAGTTTTCTATAATCAATGCAAACTCTCCAACCGGTCACAAGTCTCGTGGGAATAAGCTCATTGTTCTCATTAGGCACCACGGTGATTCCACCCTTCTTTGGAACACAATGAACCGGGCTAACCCATGGAGAGTCGGAAATGGGGTAAATCATACCCGCATCTAAGAGTTTAATCACTTCCTTCTTAATAACCTCATGGATTTTTGGGTTAACTCTCCTTTGGTTTTGAATGGCGGGTTTATAATCATCCTCCATAAGGATTTTGTGAGTACAAAAATGTGGATCAATTCCCCTTATGTCGGATATTTTCCATGCTAAAGCTTTCTTATGTATCTTAAGAACTTCAATAAGTTGCTCCTTCTCATCCGCTTTCAACTCTTTAGCAATAATCACCGGTAATTGGTCTTTTCCTTCTAAGAAAGCATATTCTAAGTGAGATGGAAGTTCCTTAAGTTCAATGGAAGGTGGACTCTCTATGGAAGGTTTTACTATGGAAGGTTCCTCAATGGTAATCTCTTGTGGAATAGGAGAAGGAATAGGGTCCTCATTGAGCAATTTTTGGATTGTAAGAATATCTTCTTCCCAATTAATGGGAGAATCATCATCACCAAGAAAGTTAGACTCAAATTCCTCCAAGAGGAAATCACTCTCTCCAAAAGGTGTTAAAGAGGGAGCAATTGAGGCCACGGTTTCAACATGGGGTATCTCATCACTAGCACTCTTACAAGCATCATGAAAGTGTTCATTACACACTTCATCTAGCACATCCACAATGTTAATAGTCTCACAAGGTCTAGACTCCTTAACCTCTTTTCTATCACAAACTTTCCCTAACTTAAACACCACTCTCTCATCTTCTACTCTCATAATTAATTCTCCTTCCGCCACATCTATCAAGGTACGACCCGTTCTCAAAAACGGTCTACCAACAATCAAAGGAACTCTAGGATCCATGTCATAATCGACCACTACAAAATCGGCCGGAAAGGTAAACTTATCCACACCTACAAACACATCTTCCGCTATACCTACGGGGTGAGCTATGGTTCGGTTGGCTAGTTCAAGAGTCATCCTAGTGGGAGTGAGCTCGGGAAGAGATAGTTGTTTCCAAACCGATAAAGGCATGAGATTTATGCTTGCCCCTAAATCCGCCAAAGCCATGCAATTTTCAACACCGGGAAAATTACAATGTATCAAGAAGCGCCCCGGATCTCCAAGTTTTGTTGGTAAGGTTTTAAGTAACACCGCGGAACAATTTTCATTAAGTGATGTGTTGGGCAAATCAACCAATTTCTCTTTGTTTGAGAGCAAATCCTTGAACATCTTAGCAAACTTTAGCATATAAGCAAGAGCTTCCGCAAAGGATATGTTGATATTGAGTTGCTTGAACATCCTTAAGAAATTGGAGACTTGGATGTCATCTTTGTTCTTTAACTTGTCCTTTTTCAACCTTGCAGGGTATGGAAGAGTAGGCTTTGGTGTAGGTAGAATAGGTGTTGTGGTGGAAGATTTGTCTTTGTTAGCTTCTTCATTGGGAAGTGTGGAAGGTAAAGGAGAAGTATGAGGTGGTTGAGAAGGTGTATTTGAGTGAATAGGAGCATTTTGAGGAGGTGGAGTAGAAGAAGAAGGCTTGTCACAAGTAGGAGCAAAAGTGGGTTGAACAAGAGTAGGTTTAGGAGGTAAAGGATCCTTTGTTGTTGTTCCACTCCTTGTTGTAATAGCATTGACATTGGCCCTAGGGTTTGTTTGTGTGTTAGAAGGTAAAGCCCCTTGTGGTCTTTGAGTTACCGCCACTAAAACCCTATTGATTTGGTCACTCATTCTTTTCTCCATTTCACGCATTTTCTTGTCAACATACTCTTGAGTCTCTTGCATCCCATATCCTTGATTTGGAACTTGAGGGTAAGCTTGATTTGGTATTGGAGCATATGCTTGATTGGGAATAAATGGAAGTGGTTGATTAAATCCTTGTTGTGGTGGATAAAAGGTGTTTGCTTGAGGTTGAAATTGATTGGATGCCTTGTAGTTATTGCCTTGGTATGGTGGTCTTTGTCCTTGATTCCTTGGTAAAATTTGAGGAGTATTTTGTGGAATTTGGGTGGGTGGTTGGGGTGGGAAGCCGGGTGGAGAAAGGTAGTTTTGGGATTTGTAAGAAAGGTTATTTGGATTGATGTTAGGCTTGAAGTGTTCACGGTGTTCCTCTTGGTAAGCATAGCATTCCCCTTGATACCCTTGCACTTTATCACATTGTTCATAAGAATGGGGACCTCCACAAGTAACACAAGAAATGGTGATAGCATTCACATTATTCGAGGAATTGTTCAATGTCATGCTCTTAAAATTTTGAAACATTTCTTGTTGTCTTTGCAAATTCCTTTCACTATCTCTATCCATCCTTTGAAAAATCGCTTCTTGAAACTTGAGGAGTTGGTTGTCACAAGGGATTTGAGAATTGTTTTGGATAACATGAACCTTTTCTTCAAATGCATTGTTTGTTTGAACCATTGCCTTAGTCTCAATAATGTCCAAAGCCTCTTGATAAGTCTTAAGAAGAATACTCCCTCCCGCGGAAGCATTGAGTGAATCTTGGTGGTGAGCTTTAAGGTCATCATAAAAGAGACTTATTTGGTGAACTTGATCCAATCCATGATTAGGGCATCGCCTCAACAACTCACTATACTCTTCCCAAGCATCACTAAAGGATTGGCTAGGTTTTTGTTGAAAGCCCATAATTAAATTCCTCAAAGCCATAGTCTTTTGTGGAGGAAAGAACTTGCTCAAAAATTTAGTGGTAAAACCCTCCCATGTGGTGATACTATCGGGTGGTTGGGTGTCTAACCAATGCTTAGCACTCCCCTCTAAGGAAAATGACACTAACATCAACCTAATGACCTCATGTGGAACCCCATTATGCTTAATGGTATTGCAAAGTGAAAGGAATCTCTTAAGGTGAGCATGAGGATCCTCATTGTGTTTACCAAGGAAAGGTGATAAAGCAACCATATTGATCATAGATGTATGTAGCTCAAATGTGTTAGCGGGAAAGTCGGGAATCTTAATGGCACTAGAATATCCATGAATGTTGGATTGCATACGTTCATACAAAGTACGATTATCAATAGCCATGGCTTCTTGTGGTGGAGTCAAAGCACGATTCTCGTGATCGGCTTGGTGGACGGTGGTGGTCTTACTCTTTCTCTATTTCTTCCTTTTCGGAGGAAGAGGTTGTACACCAATCGGTATTTGTGCACGCCCGCGAGTGAGCATGCAACTCAATACGAGGAATGAGAGAGAAGCTCTCGTGTGACTTTGAAGAGAAATGGATTATCCTCTTCGAGTTTCAATATTAAATATCCACAAGAAAATAACAATATATGTATTTACTACTTTGGGTGCAAGACCCTCAATGAAGCCTTCCTTCTTAGAATACTCCCAAGTGAACGGGGGGTTAGGTGGCGCGAAGCACTTAAGTACCTATTGACCCTTAGATGGCATTTTATAGCACATCGCCTTTCTATTCACTTAAATGTTCGTATTCTTCGAATTGTTGCTTATTGAGAGTATTTATCTATTCTTGCTTTATTTTGTTTGATCGATACACGTGTCAAGGACCGGAGCGCCCCTCAACACGGTGTATTGCCTCGGCAATACTTATGGAAGATATGTAGATTGATTGTTCTTATACGTATACGTATTTACTTATAATAATATATGGAAAATATTTTTGTATTTATGAGTTTTTTAAGGGAAAATACTATATGTACATAAAAACCGAGAGAATCCAATAATATATATTTTTGGTTGCAATCTCTTAGGAAAAAGATTACTTTTTGGATTTTTTATTTTTTTGGTCAATTCTTTAGGAAAAGAATTGTTTTGTTAATTTTTAGTTTTTATATATTTTTATATTTTTGATTTTTTATTTGTTTTTGATTTATGATACGTAAAAATAACGTTCACAAAGTGAACGGGTCCCAAAAGCCAATGAAAACCGTCAATCGATAGTCTCTCGTGTAGTCAAAGAACCGGCAGCGGCGCCATTTGAAATTGAGTATAATGCAGTTCGTTTTTTCTCAGTTCTTGCTAATAGAAAGTCCAACCAATATCGGGTTTTTAATTGTTCTTGGTTGTTAAGCTTGCTTGGTTAATCTATTGCTAATTCAACAAATGCTCGCCAAACGGAAAAATATTACCTACGTATATGTAAAACAAATTGCAAATACCACGTTTTTATTCAAGTAAAAATTTAAAATACAAAATTTGAAACTAAAGGGACTGAAATTGTAAATTCTATGAACAATAAATGCTTGAAATGTAAACTCTAACAATTATAGGGACTAAAAGTGTAAAACTGTTAACTAAAAGGATCAAAAATACAAATTCTATAACAAACTAACCAAAAGTGTAACAAATTAACAAAATACTAACTGAAATTTAACAACTTCCAAATTCCAGGGACTAAAACAATGCAAACCCTAAAAACATGAAGATAAGCCAAAAATTAACACTGACAGAACTAAAAGGACCAAAGTGCAATTAAGAAAACTATTTAAGCAAAAACGGGACAAAGAAGAAAATAAGCTCGTTTGAGCTTATTACTCAACCAAACTTGATGAGACCAATTGCAAAATGTTTCAAATTCAAAATAAGCTACGTGTGTCCAAGGAAATTTGCTAAAAATCAGAAATAAGCAAATGAGTGCTTATTAATAAGCTCAAAATAAGCTACAGCTAAATCTAATCAACCACAACTTGATTTTTCTATTAAAACTGATTAAGCAACTGATTTAAAGAATGGGAAATCAAACTAGAACGAATTTCATCAAGTAATAAACTCTAAATCTGAATTAAGCTAAAAAAGAGCTTATGTTGACCAAGCGTTGACCAGCTTTTTTCAAAAAGCTAATTTTCTCAAAAATCAAGTAACTCAACTACCTAAATGGATTTGTGAAGAAAAAGTGCTAAGTTTATGAAGAGGAAAATGAGATACAGATTTTCAGTTGTCAAGTTACAGAAACTTGAGTTAAGTCTACTTATCTGATTTTGGCTTATTCCTAAGTGCTTATTGAATACTGTATAAAATCCTCTTGGAATCTAAAACTCTATGATATAAGCTACAAATAGAAACAAATTTGATCCAAATTCATCCAGTTTTGAGTGAGTTCTAGCAAATTGAAAATGGTAAGTTCCTGAATGACTCAAATGCATAAGGCTGACCCAAACTTTTCAAGTGCCATTTGCCTGTTTGACCTTGTTATTGACTTGTAAAAGACATAAATCAACTTGTTATCACTCAATGACTGTAAATGAACTTTAAAAATCCAAATCTCAATGCTTGAAAACTATTTTTGAGCTATTCCCAAACACTCCTTTACTGATTTTTACAAACTTTTACAAATGCTTTTAGAGTTCTGAATTAAGCTGACTTAAAAGCTATAGCATTCTGAATTCAATGGTCAAAATGAAAAGTAAAAGAGCTCAATGCACTCAATAAACTCCACTAGAACTACAAACCAATTACAAGAACAAAAGAGACTGAATCAAAGCAGTTAACTAGAATTAAATCCAAATCAAAGAACAAGCAAACAGGTTTGAACTACTAACACTCTAAAATCTAGCAAACATCAACAATAAGCAACTTTTATCAAGCAGCCATCAAGTTTATTCTAAGAAAGTAAGCATGCAGTTTACTGTTGAGTAGAATAAAAATCAAGAAGCTCAAAACCTATTGAAGAATTCCTTTGAGAAGAAGAGGAGCGCTGAGCTCTCTTACCCTAGTGATAACCACCACCTTATCACTAGGAATCAATAAATCAACAATAACTGCTATCTAATCAACAAGAAACCATCATTCTGCTTGAAAACTCCATTGGAACTATGCAATGACTGAATTGTGATCAAACAGCTAGCAAACTTCACCAATGTCAGTTATGATCAATGATTGATCATAACAAACACTTATCAGCAACACTAGTATCTAAATGCAGCAAGAAATGAACTGGAATGATAAGAACAGTTTTGGCGGGAAAGAGTAAATTTGAATTTTATTAATGAAAAACAGTTACAAAGTTGTTACAAGGGTAGTAACTAACTAACTAACTCAAGAGTTTGTCAGACTCTTGAGTAGCTAGGGTAAGATTGAGGGAAAAGGGAAAGGAAAAGTAGAACTAGGTGTTTTTACAAAATTAAGCTACTCATGAAAATGAAGTCTAATCCAGCTATTTATAGACATGAAGGAACAGTTTGTTGGGGTTGGTGACGTGTCAGAACCAATCTCTGAGCTCCACGTGGCATCTTCTTGCTAAATGGATAATTTGGCTCAAGAACATATTTGGGGGTTTTTGATCCAATTACTTTCAGCTTAATTGATTATGAGGTATGGATTCGTCTCTCAAAATGGAGCAAATTTCATGTTTAACACTTTGCTTGAAATGCATTGTAGCTCAAAATAGGTTCTGGGCTCGTTCTTGTTTGAAAGTGACACGTGGCTTCTTCTGGTTGGCTCTCATCTGGTCACACGGATCAATATCCAAAAGTGGATAAAATGATTATGGAGTGGCGCATTTCTATTGGTTGAATGGGAGAAAATGCGCTTTACTGTACAGATATGGTATTAAATGTGAAGCGGCGCTAGTGGGCTTATGTGGCAGCTTATGTGGTGATCCTTGTGTCTCATTTCCTTGATTCTCATTGGTCCATTAACACTTCACACGGATTAAGCCCAAATTTGGTGTAAACTTGTCACTTTCAGCCCCTATACTTTGGCAGATTTATGATTTGATCTCTAGTCTTCAATTCTTTGGCAAAACTAGTCCTTTGAACTTCATTCTTGATCATTTGAGCCCTTGACTGAGTTGACTTGATAGTTGACCAAGTTTGACTTATGATCTTGACTTTCACAATATTTGCACTATTAGTCCTTCAAATTTGATAACTTGTCAAGATAGGTCCTTGTACTTCAAAGTCTTGTCACTTTTGATCCTTCTTTGTCTTTTTCATCCATTTGAGCTTGATTTTTCCTTGTTTGCTTGAAAATGTATCTTTTTACCTACACAAGTGCACACAAACACAAACATACCACATAACACTGTTTTTGCCAAATAAATTGGTATTTTGCTTCATGTTTTAGGGTTATTTGTTATTAAAAGGATATGAGTTTAAGCTCATATCAACCATTTTCAAAGAGTAAGGTACCCAAAATTGGGCTTGAACCTATTGATCTAAAACACCACTTTAAAAATCATGTTAAATCAATTTTTCAACCCATTTTAATCAATCTCATACTTCTAATATTACCCAACTATCATCACAAACAATTTAACTAAACCATAACACACTTGAATAATCATTTAAAAATTTACCCACTCAAAAATCCATACATGAAATAATTAAAATATGTATATAACATCACTAACAACAATATACAATCATAAAAATAGATCAAACCTTCATGGATCATCATCAAAAATTTAAAGTTCTTGCATGTTGTTAAAAATTACACCAAAATGATCACCATCAAATTTCCAAAATGGGATATTTATTAATTTTTGAAGATTCAAAGTAAATTTTCAAAAATCAAATGGTTTTGGTTAAGGGAGGTGTACGGCTAGAACAAGAGAGAGGGAGGAGAGATGAAATGTTTGTTTACTATGTGTTTTCATGTGAGATTTTTGTTTATATATGGTGGGTGGAGGGACTAGTTTTGCCAATTTGTGATAGTTTTGGTCGAAAATGCAATTAAATAGTTGTAAGGGTAGAAAATGTAAATTGTCAATTTTGAAAATATTTACGAGGCCCGGGTTTCGTAAAAATACTTTTCAAAAGTTAAAATGCACTCAAAATATGATGATAATATGATCCCGGTTTGACTTAATACGAACTTAAAATAAAAACGTCAAAAATATAAACATCAAGTCAACAAATGATAAAACATAAAATCTCGGGCATCCGTCGATATCGTGGTCACTAATAATCCTCGCTATTAGTAACAAGATTAAAATAAGACCTCCAACGTCGGTTTTAAATAAAACCATCAATCGTCATTTCATTCAACTCATTAAAAATTTCAAAATCATTAGTAAAATAATATTATATAATATTAAATAAATGACCTCGGGTTTAGGTTGTCATAACTTTGGGGTGGTTCCTTATCAAGCCAAATCCGGGCTTGTCCCTCGAGAGAGAAAGGAAAGAGGAGCAAACGAATTGCCTCTTGCGAGACCCCATTGTAGTTCACAGTATTAGTTAAATGTAAAAACCTTTTGATGTGATCGTGAGGATCATCATGAGTGCGGCCCAAGAAAGGTGTTGCAGAGACCATCTGAATAAAACCGGTTTGAGATCAAAATTATTGGCTCCAATATCTCGCACCACAATAGCATCGTAATTGCCCTCAACGTGTGATTGCAAGAGCTCGATCACTGGTTGGTTATCCATGGTATCAATAGTACGAGTCTCGATATCTGCTTGAGTGGTTTTCCTCTTGCGCGCACGAGTACGCATACACCTACAAAAGAAAAATATGCACAAGAAATAGAAGAAGAAACACAGTTAATGTAAAAAAAAGAAATATTTTTGGTGCAAAACTTAGGAAAGCATCACTTTTGTTGTTTTTGTAATTTTTTTGGTGGAAAACTTAGGAAATAAATGCTTTTTATGATTTTTAAATGTTTTTTGATTTTTATGTTTTTTATTTTTTTGGATTTTTTATTTTGAGATTTGCAAGAAATAACGTTCACAAAGGAACGGATCCCAAAAACCAACTCGTTACACAAAAACCGTTAATCTTTACGAAAAGAGCCGGCAGCGGCACCATTTTATTAACCGAATTAAAATACGTGAAAAGTTCTTGTGTGAATCTTATCGAATTGATCTCCGGTTTAAAGAGCGACTTAATCGTTTTTGGTGAATAAAAGTGAATTTGGTTATCTATAGCTACTTATAAAGAAAATAAACGTGAAAAAATGGTAAAAATAGAATTCGGAATAAAAAGAAAAATAAATGTCGGAATAAAATTAAAATACAAATTTCGAAATAATAAGTACCAAATTTCGGAATAAAATTAAAACTAAATGTCAGAATAAATTTAAATCTAAATGTCGGAATAAAATTAAAACTAAATGTCGAAATAAATTTGAAAGTATTGTCAGAATAAAAATACAAGACAAATGCAAATGTCGGAATATAACAAATGCAAATGTCGGAATATAAAAATGCAAATGTCGGAATATATTGAATTGAAAATGTCAGAATAAAATGTTTGCTAAACAACTCGGAATGTTGATTTAAAACGAAAGTCGGAATATTGGTTTTAGCTTACTAAATTTCGGAATAAATGTACTAATAATGGAATTTGGAATACTGGATGTAGTAAAGATCTCGGAATAACAATAAACCAAACTGATTACGGAATAAAAGTAAATGTTAGAAGTAATTAAAGTGATGGTCATATAATATACCATTGCGAAGCTCGTGAAAAATGTCATTTAATGATGTCGAGAGTTTTTAGTTTTTATTGTTTATGTAACGGGATTTAGTCCCGAACACACAAATGAGGAAGGCCTCCTAAACATTTCTCAGTTAGTATAAAAGGCTTCCTAATCCTCATTTGTGTGTGTGCTTTCCATTTTGATTAGTTTTAGAGAGAGAAAGGTGTTTGTTTTCTCTCACTAGGAAATCACCAACTTTGTAATTCTTTTCTTTTCTTCATCTTAATCTAATCCTTCTTTTTTAGTTTAATCATCATCATGTTATTTGAGTTTGATTAGTCGTGTGGTTTAGTCGTACAAGTGGTATCATTCGCCAAGGGATTCGTAGTTAGCTTTGGTGTTCATTTGGTGTGGCTTTGGTATTCATTTCGTGGTTTTTTTTAGTTTAAGATATTGGATTCGATTTGTATTTGAGGTTTTGAGGTGTTGTTGTTGGGGTAATCACTGTAGTTATTGATTCTGGTGGATACGTGATTGTGTTGTGGTGGTTTAGCATCATCTTTGTCGTCTCATAAGGTACTTCTTCATTTTTCGGATAAATCTTCGGAAAAGGGTTTCTTATTCCGAAATTTTCCATTTCGGAAAAGGGTTTATAATTCTTTGAAAAGTTCGTTTATTCCGAAGAATTTTCTGAAAATCAAGTTATTCCGAAAAAGCACTTTTTACTGAAAACCCATTTATTTCGAAGAATTTACTGAAAAGATCACTTATTCCGAAGATTTGACTGAAATCCAATTATTCCGAAGTTTTTACCGAAAATACATTTTTTTCCGAAGATTTTACTGAAATTCATTTTTTCCGAAGATTTTACTGAAAACCAACTTTTTCCTAAAATTTCTCTGAAAACTTCCTTTATTCCGAAAAACTCATTTCTCCGAAAAAATGTTTATTCCGAAAAAGTCATTTATTCCGAAGAAACCCATTTTACTGAAAAATTGAATATTCCGAAAAATCCATTTATTCTGAAAAACTCATTTTTCCGAAAAAGCAATTATTCCGAAAAACAGTTTTTTCTGAAAATCCAATTATTCCGAAAAAGTTTTCTTCTGAAACGCCATTTATTCGAAAAAGCAGTTTTTCCGAAAAAGTCATTATTCCGAAAATAATTTTCAGAATTTGTGTTTTTGAAATTTTTTAACATTAGTGTGTTTTTTTGGCCTTGGAATTTTTGGTTTCACGAAGAGCTCATCTTTAGGGGATTTAATCATATTTAGGGGATTATAACTTCAACATTCTGCTTTCTACGAATTGAGATCCTGTTTTTCACACGACTTCTAAGATGACGTCTCAACAAGATATTTACGCTGTGGGTACTGAGAATCGTCCTCCCATGCTCAACAAGGAGAACTACACTACATGGGCTAGCCGTCTCCTTCGTTATGCAAAATGTAAACCTTTGGGAAAATTGATCGTCAAATCGATTCAACAAGGTTCGTATGTTAGAAGAACCATCATTGTGCATGGGGACCCTACGAATGCTAACCCAGTGGCTGACTCAAGTCATGAACAAACGGATGAAGAATTAACTGAAGCTGAATCTAAACAACTCGACGCTGATGATCAAGCAATTCAAGTCATTCTTATGGAATTCCCGAAGATGTTTATGCTGCTGTCGATAGTTGTTAAACCGCACACGAGATGTGGCTTAGGATTCAGAAAATGATGAAGGGGAGTGAAATTGGTTTACAAGAGAAGGAAACTAAGTTGCTTCGTGAATGGGAGATATTTACGTCTACTGAAGGGGAACAAATTGAACCTTACTATCATCGATTTTCAACCCTCATGAATCATCTTAGAAGAAACAAACATGAACCTGCACAAATTGCTGCAAACATCAAATTTCTAGATAATCTTCCTTCTGAATGGTCAAGATATGTCACTCTTGTCTATCAAACCAAGGATCTTCATGTAGTGGACTACACTCAAGTATATGATTATTTGAAGATGAATCAAGATGAAGCTAATGAAGTTTGGGCTGAAAGACGTGCCAAGACACAAGATCCATTGGCTTTCGTGGTAAACTCTCCATCATCTATGTCATATCCCATGGTACCTTACCATCAACCCTCATCAAGTAGCTTCATGCCACAACAACAACAACAACAACAATTCACTCCTTATGGATATCAACCTCCTGCTGCTGTGAACTACTTACAACAACCCATTGCCTGTTTTGATGACATCACCGATCCAACTCATGCGATTAACACTGGTCTTGCACTTCTTGCAAAGGCATTCAAATTTACCATTAACCCCACCAACAACAATCAGAGAATCTCCTCGAACACTAGAAATAGGCAGATTGCTCAACCTTTCATGAATGCAAATCAAGATCGCCAATTGGTAGTTGCTGGGAACACGGGGACACAGTATGGTCAGAATGTTGGGAATGCAGGAAATCAATATGGACAAATTCGTGGTCAGAATCCGAATGTTCCAAATGTGGGTAATCAGAATAGTTTAATAGTTGTACTAGCGGTTGGTAATCAGATGGGAAACATTGTGGCTGCAAGGGCTGAGAATACTGGTACGGGAAATGGAAACAACAATCGTCAGGTTCAGTGCTACAACTGCAGGGGAATTGGTCATTATGCTCGAGATTGCACAACCAAAAAGAAGAGAGATGCTGCTTATCTTCAGACTCAGCTTCTCATAGCACAAAAAGAAGAGGCAGGGATTCCACTTCAAGCTGAGGAATTTGATCTTATGGCTTCTGCTACAGATTATGACGAGGAAGAAGAGGTGAATGCCAACTACATCTTAATGACGAACTTACAGCAAGCATCAACCTCAAGAATGCATGATAACAAAGCTCCCGTCTATGATTCAGACGGTCCCTCTGAGGTACACCCAAGTTTTGATGATAATGATATATATAATATGTCTAATTAGGAGGAAGAGTATACGGAGATGCTTGAGCCTTACATTGAGACACACGAGGATCAAACGAATAATAGTAATATTATTTCGAATGAGCCTAGTGTGGACCTTAGTGTCGATCAAGCTGCTCAGCCTACAACCATTCCTGATGAGACTCATGCGTATTATAAATCTCTATTTGATAAGCTTGCTAAGGATGTAGATCATGCTACGGTGGTTAATAATAAGTTTAGAGAAACTAATGCCAAATTGACCACTGAGCTTGCGGGATATAAGGAATGGGAGAAATGTTTTGAAATTCATCAGACTAAAATTAAAAACTTGAACAGGCCCATACTACATCTGTTTATCAAGAAAAGTGCACCACTAAGAAATTAAATGCCTTACATTTAAGTAGTGCTAAAAAGACAAGCGAATTGAATGATGAAATCACGTCTCTTAATAAACAGCTTTCAACGGAAAAATCTACCATTTTGGAGTTAAAAGAAGAACAAAAAAAGCTGAAAAATGATTTCAAAATTCGAGAAGATGGGCTTCTTGAGGATTTTTGCAAAGCTCAGGATAGGATTAGAGAATTAGACAACCTTTTAGTCAAACGTGGCCAAACTATGCAGACGATAAATATGCTCGCACCAAAAGTGAATGAGATAAATTACACTCGATACAAATTGGCTTTAGGTTGTCCTCTTCCCCCTAATCCTGGATACCTTAAGCAAGTTCAGGCCACTAATGAAACTTTATATAATGGTAGTGTGCTATTGTCTGATGAGCATGATCCTCCTATTGTGCATGATTCCGAGGAAACTATTGAACTTGCTGAAGAGACTCGTTTAAGAATGAAAAAGCTTGATAAAGAAGTGACACCCGTTTATTATCCGAAAATCAATCCTCCAACTGTTTTTGTTCGGTCTAAAACGAGTACTGAAATGCTTTTGCTACCAAGTGAGGAATTGTCTGATGACCCTCCTAAACCGAGTATCACACGTCGATTTCTAAGCGAGCTTAAAGATAACTTTGTGATTCTTAAACGTGTTGTTAATTCCAAAATAACTGGAGGAAATTTTACATCATCTGTTCAAATTGAGGTCCAGAAAATTCTTCAAAATGATATTAATCCGATTATTAATCAAGTTGATGCTAGGTTAGGTAATTTAGAAAACGCTTTTCTGAAAGAATTTGCCAACTTTGTTGAAGACTTTAAATCTTTAGCGAAGGAAGCTGATGAATCTCTTGATAAAATCAAAGTTTTGGAAAATGATCTTGAACGCCTCTCTAAAGCAAGTGATTGTATTGATAGCAGCCATGTTGAGTTAAGTACCTCTGTATCGCAAAATGAAAACCTTCAAACTGAGCTTGATCTTATGAAAGAGAAATGGAATCCTATGTCATTAAAAAGGATAAAGAATTCACCGATCTTTGGAATAAATTTGTCAAAAAATGTGATGAATGCAAATATGACAAGATTTCGTATGAAAAAGCATACAATGAAATGCAACAAAATATCGCTCGGTTGCAGGCTCAGTTAGGAGGGGTTAAGGAAACGAATTTGGCCTCTTTAGGGTTAGAGAGTGCTAGTGATGGTAATGTTCAGAAGCTTAAGGCTAAGATTGCAGATTTAGAATCTGTTGTCATTTCATATAAGCGGGCTATTGAACAAAGCAAGTCTGTCTATCAGAAACTTATTGATAAAATCTGTGAGAACTGTAAATTAAAGGCTTTGTTAAAAGATAAGACTTCTGAGCCTAGCTCGAGTGCGGATACGATGATCCAGAAACCAACAACCTCGGGACACACTCGTATTGCTGTAACACCGTTTCCCAAGGTTACTGGAATGACAGCTGCTGTTATAGCCCGAGGAATGTTTCGCGTTAGACCCTCATCTCAAACTAGGGTAGATATCTCTGTGCCTAGCATCCAACGTAAAGCAAGCGTTAGGACAAAATCGACCACTATCGCACAACCACAAGTCATTGATTTAAAAAATGCTAATTCTAACAAGCGTGTGTCTTTTTCTACAGGAATGAACAACTACACTAAGAGCAGAAGGCCACAACCTACGAGCAATACAAGGAATGATAGGGTCCATTTTGCCTCTAGCAGTAGTCGTCCCAAGGCTAATAATGTGGAAGTAGAAGAACACCGTAGGAATTTACCGTTTTTTATTAATAATCAGAAATTTAATTCTTCTGAATGTAATGACTTTAAATTTGCTATTCGGAATGAAAAATCTGAAGTTATTTGTGCTAAATGTAATAAATGTTTCTTTACTTTTAGTCATGAGGTCTGTGGTTTGACTATGAATTGTTTGAACTATGGTGGTTACACTCGACTTGACAAGCTTTCTATCAGCGAAACACATAGCACTCCTAAGGCTAAAGTGTATGTTCCAAAAACTAAGCAGGTAGGGTCCACTGAAAGTCTTGCTACGCCTAGAAGTCCTAGAGTTACCTCTAAGTGGTTGCCTACTGGAAGATGTTTTTCCCCTAATGGTCATGTCATTGATTCTAGTAGATCTCATACTGACAGTGAAATGTCGGTATGTGATATGGCTTGATTATTTCCTAACTATACAGGAACCTATTTCGTCGGTTGCCAAATTTTCTCTTCTCTTATCATTGGCAGGCTGTTGAAATTTGTCTCTGGTGTGTGGACTCGGGCTGTTCCAAACATATGACTGGGAATCGAAGTCTTCTAAAGAATTTTGTATGGCGGTTTATGGGAACTGTTCGATTTTGAAATGATCATGTTGCGGCAATTCTAGGCTATGGTGATCTTCATTGGGGAAATATTATCATCACCAGAGTTTCTTTTGTTGATGGCTTGGGACACAATTTGTTTTCGGTTGGGCAATTTTGTGATTCAGATTTGGAGGTTGCCTTCAGAAGTCATACTTGCTTTATTAGGGATCTTGAAGGGATTGATCTGTTGAAAGGAAATCGCACTACAAACTTTTACACCATTGATCTTTTTCAAATGTCAGCTGCATCTCCAATTTGTCTCATGGCCCGGGCCACATCAACAAAATCATGGTTATGGCATCAACGGTTATCTCATCTCAATTTCGATGCCATCACTCAACTTGAAAAAGATGATCTCTTTACCGGTCTTCCAAAGTTCAAATATACTAAAGACCATCTTTGTCCATCATGTGAGTAAGGTAAAAGCAAGAAGAAGCCTCACAAACCCAAACCTGTTCCAAATTCGACGAATAGGTTGCATCTCCTTCATATGGATTTGTGTGGCCCAATGAGAATCAAAAGTATTAATGGTAAGCGGTATGTCCTTGTGATTGTGGATGATTATTCTCGTTACACATGGGTTCTTTTCCTTGCTTCGAAAGATGAAGCGCCGGATGTAATCATCAATTTTCTGAAGAAAACATCAGTACTACTTCAAGCCCCTGTTATCATTGTAAGAACGAATAACGGTACAGAATTCACCAATCAGAAACTGAAAGCCTATTATGACGAAGTTGGGATTTCTCATCAAACTTCGGCTGTAAGAACTCCAGAGCAGAATGGAGTTGTGGAACGGAGGAATCGTACGTTAGTTGAAGCTGCTTGGACGATGCTTCTCTCTTCAAGTGCACCGTTATTCCTTTGGGCTGATGCTATAGCAACTGCATGTTATACTCAAAACCGCTTCATTATTCACACCCGCTTCAACAAAACACCTTATGAGATCATTAATGGAAGAAAACAGGATATTTCAGTTTTACATGTCTTTGGTGCTTTATGTTATCCGAAGAATGATCGTGAAGATATCGGTAAACTTGAACCTAAAGGTGATATTGGTTTTTTCATTGGTTATTCTTCAACTGCTTGTGCTTACAAGGTTTATAATCGAAGGACAAGAAAGGTAATGGAGACAGTGAATGTTACCTTTGATGAACTCTCGGGTATGGCCTCTCAACATAGAAGTTCACACCCCGAGCTTTAAAGTCAGACTTCTGGACACGTATGTTCAGGACTCGCGCTTCAATTTGCACCGTCAGCAATCTCCTCGTTACAACCTTCGGAACGTGACTTGGAAGTATTATTTGGGCCAATCTATGATGAATATATGGAGAGTCCTTCGTCATTTGGTGTTCCTAAAAATGCCCCAGCTGCACCTGCTGCGGTAGTTCTAGAACCACCAGCTGCATCTACACCAACGGCATCCGTTTTTACACCATCTACGTCAACCTCAACCATATTATCTCCAAACATTCCAACAACGTCTCCGACTGCTGACGCAACTCAACAATATTCTCAGCAAATTCCTACTCACGTTCATCTTCAAAATGAAATTGTTGCTGAAAATGCAAACAATGCGATTCTCAACGAACACGAGTTTGTTAATCCTTTTGCGGCTTCCACAAGTTCTACTCAGCCTTCAACATCATATGTGGATCCGTCGAGCTCGTATCAAGTTTCTCATACACTTCCACATGAACAAAAATAGACTAAGAATCATCCTTTGGTTCAAGTGATTGGTAATCTCTCAAGACCAGTCTCAACACGCAATCAGCTACGTACCGATGGTGATATGTGTATCTATGCACTATCAGTCAGTACAATGGAACCAGCTAGTGTGAAAGAAGCAATGACCGATGCATCATGGATTGAGTCTATGCAAGAAGAACTCAATCAGTTCATCCGGCTTGATGTATGGGAGTTAGTACCTCGACCGGACAATATCGATCCGCTTACTCTGAAATGGTTATTCAAAAACAAGATGGATGAGGAGCAAACGGTCATTAGGAACAAGACTCGGTTAGTTGTGAGAGGTTATAAACAACAAGAGGGAATTGATTTCGCTGAATCCTTCGCCCCGGTTGCTCGAATGGATGCTATTCGGATTTTCTTGGCATACGCTGCACACAAATCGTTCACTGTGTATCAAATGGACGTGAAGACGGCTTTCTTACATGGACCGTTAAAAGAAGACGTGTATGTATGTCAACCTGAAGGTTTTATCAACATCAAACATCCAAGCCATGTCTACAAGTTGAAAAAGGCAATTTATGGTTTGAAACAAGCACCGAGGGCATGGTACGACGAATTAGCATCATTTCTTCTACAAAATCACTTCAGCAAAGGCACCATTGATCCAACTTTGTTTATCAAGCACTACGGCAACGACATATTGGTGGCTCAGGTCTATGTAGATGATATTATATTTGGTTCTACTAACGCAAAATACTCCATATTATTTGCAGACCTTATGAAAAGTCGATTTAAAATGTCTATGATGGGGGAAATGACGTTTTTTCTTGGTCTCCAAGTTCACCAATCTCCCCGTGGCATTTTCATATATCAGGCCAAATATGTGCTAGAAATTCTAAAGAAATTTGGAATGGAAAATTGTGATCCTATTGGTACTCTAATGGACACTAAACACAAGCTTGATTTGGATAAGAAAGGGACATTTGTAGATGCTACAAAATACCGAAGTATGATCGGGTCCCTTATGTACTTAATGTAACACCCCATTTTGGAAATGGAAATATCACAGTAATTATGGCGTGTCATCAAAGCATACAAGGTAAAATGTCTAAACATTACTTGACCATATAAAGGAAAATACCGGAATCAAACATCAGTAGTCCTAAAGTAAAGCTCATCACACACAAACATAGTATAGTAAAGGAAAAGGACTAAACAATGTCCAAAGCATAAGTATCATAAAGAAAGGAAATGCATAATGTAAAGAAGGCTAGACAGCTTCCAGTCCATATGCACGTACTCTTAGTGTCTACGAGCGTCCCTGAGTACCTGCCGTTTTGGGAACATAGAAAAGGAAAACGGATGAGCAATACGCTCAGTGCACGGATGTACAATAAAGCATGAATAGGATAAGCATATAAAATAATAACAACGGAAGAAACTAAGTCCCGAGTAACCTGGTTAAGTCTTAATAAAACTGGTTTTATAGTTTGAAAGTCTTATGTTTATCTTATAAAAACTGTTTGTCATATTTTACCATTAGCCAATATAGGTCATGAATATCCACCGTGCATGAATAATTGGAGGGGTGACCTCATCATGCAAATTAGAGGGGCTGCCTCTAATTTAATATACTGGTTATGGGTAGGAGGGATCAGCTCCTTGTGAAGGATGCAAGGCACACACCACATTCACCATGTAATCCTGAATAAAACGTATAACTAGGATGCACCCATACGCCCCACATGATAAATATAATAAATGGCCAAAAGCTGAAGGGACGCCACGAGCAATCACTCCGCCGTGGTGAAGTCATAACATCAGTGCCTCTAATGTTATGGTTATGGTACCTCCATAACTAGGTGAAACTGGTCATGCATGTATATGGCTATAGGTAATCATATTTAAACATAAGCAATCAAACTCATACTTATACTACGGGAAAACAGTTGGCTGCATACGGGGAATCCTAATAAGGAAAGAATGTCCATACTGAAAGGACGGGAATCCATACCTTATGTCCAGTGAACGAGAACGATGAACTGCGAGAATCCTACTTCCGAAACACTAGTGCTACATAAATATGTACATGAAATAAGTATCTACTTACTAAATACATAGCTGGTTTTATGTCATGTCTTAGCTTATTTTATGTGTTCTTACTGTATTTTACTGTTTAAAGCCTTAAACTGTATTAAATCTTATACTCTGCTTAATCTGATTAAGTATTTCTGGTATTTCATGTGTTATTATACTTACTGTGTAATAATAAGTAACTTTCCAAAAATAGCAGGTTTCCTACAATAGAAAGTTTCCAAAAATAGAAAGTTTCCAAAAATAGAAAGTTACCAAAAATAGAAAGTTTCCAAAAATAGAAAGTTTCCAAAAATAGAAAGTTTCCAAAAATAGAAAGTTTCCAAAAATAGAAAGTTTCCAAAAATAGATTTACTGCTTAAAATAGATAAGTTTCTAAAAATAGAAAGTTTCCATAAATAGATTAGCTGCCTTAATTAAATAAGTTTCTAAAATAGCTGGTTTCCATAAATAAATTAGCTGCCTTATTTAATTAAGTTTCTAAAAATAGAAAGTTTCCATAATTAGAAATAAGCTGATTAAATAAGCTAAGTAAATAAGCCTAAGTGTTTTCATGATTATTTTCTAAGTCATAAGATATATTATATAGTTTAATAATTATTTCATGTAATTTAATTAAACTATAGGTTATAATATTTAATTAAAGTATGACATGTTTTTAATTAAATATATTAAATACTTAGGTTAAAATATGTATTATTAAATATTAATAATATAACCTAAGTCATGTTAATTAATTCATTATATCCATGGTTTTAAAATAATTAATTAATTATAAGTCTTAATAATATAAATACTTAGGTTAAAATAATTTCATGATTATTAATAAATAATTAGCCTAAGTCATGTTATTAAATTAATCTCATCTTTTATTAATTTAATTTTATCCTAAGTTTATAACATAAACAAAACTAACATAACCATGATCCGGATCTAAGCTTAAAAACATGAATCGACACCGTACCCCGACCCAAATCGGGGTACCCCTTGCTGCCGTGGGACCCACACACACCAACCAAGACCAAAAGGTCTTGGTGGTGGTCGGCTAAAACAAACCGAACCCCCCTTGGGGTCGGTTGCATCATGCGGCCCAAAAACAAACACCCCTTAATCGACCCTCTGATTTAATTAATGATCAAAACATGTTAGATCTATGTTTAATTAATGTGTTTTTATAAAAAAAACATCACGTGTTCATAATTAAATAAAAGATTAATTAAAAGAAAAGGTTTAAAAAGGTTTTACCGTATTCGTGGATCAAGAGGGTGAAGAACAAACACGAACAAACAATAAATCAACAAGATCCAAGATCAAGAAATCACCTTGTTGGTGATTTGTAGGTGGCGGCACAAAGAGAGGAGAAAAGGGAGATTTTAGGTTTTTCTTGAAATCTTCTGTAAAAGTGATTTTGAGTAGTAAAAATCTATTTAACCCCATATTAGTAAAATTGGTAATGGGCTTGGCCCATTACCCTTGTTTGGCCGCGGGTAGGGACCCCCCCGTGGGGTTCCCGTACCTCGTTTCGTGTCTCGTATTTAGTACTCGTTTATGTTTAATTATGTTCGTGTTTTAATTGTTCTCGTTACGTAAATACCATACTCTTATATATTTAATTACGCTCGTATTAAATATATATACGTAATTAATAATAGCTCGTGTTTTAATTACGCTCGTGATTTCGTGATCGCATGTTCGTGATTAATTATTGCTAAAAATTATTACGTGATCGTTCATATAAAATACTTATCGTGTTTTAACACGTACGTAATACGTAAACTCCTAACACGTAATCATAATCATGCTATATTAGGAAAGTTTTTAACTAGTACGTACGATCCTAAGGGTACTATGCATGGTAAAAGCATGCGGATTTTACACTTAACCTCAACTAGACCGGACATTGTGCATGCTACTTGTTTATGTGCTCGGTATCAGGCTAAGCCAACCGAGAAGCACCTCAAGGAGGTTAAAAGGATCTTTCGTTATCTCCGGGGAACCATTCACATGGGTCTCTGGTATACGAAGGATTATGGTTTTAATCTCACTGGTTTTTCAGATCCCGACCATGCAGGATGTCATGATTCATTAAAGAGCACTTCCGGTGGCGCACAATTCTTAGGTGAGAAGATAGTGATCTGGTCATCAAGAAAACAAGACTGTACGGCGTTGTCCATCGCGGAAGCAGAATATGTGTCTCTATCCGTGTGTAGTGCTCAAGTCCTTTGGATGAGAACACAACTCACGGATTATGGTTTTCACTTTCACAAAGTGCCTATTTATTGTGACTCACAATCAGCCATAGCCATATCCTGCAACCCGGTCCAACACTCAAAGACCAAGCACATTGCTGTCCGATTCCATTTCATAAAGGAGCATGTGGAAAGAGGAACGATCGAACTGTTTTTTGTCAAGACGGACTACCAACTAGCCGACATCTTCACCAAAGCACTTTCTCAAGACAGATTTGAATTCTTGGTTCGTCGACTTGGTATGCGTAGCTTCACTCCTGATGATCTTGAACATCTTGCACATTAGCAGTAACCTTGTATATATCTATGAGAAAATCAAAATACAAAAATATAAAACCTATAAAAAAAGAGAAAATCTTTTAAAATACCAAAAATATTCTCCTTCGACATGTCTCTCAGCATCGATAATATGGACGTACTTAGAAATGCTGTTCAATAAAGACACAGGTACGTACATAAAGTTCGAATGAGAGTTCAAATGTTTTCAAAACATGTCTTTTCTATTTTTCTTCCCATAATGGCTTATAGTCACATGTTAGACTATAACCCGGTCCCTAAATAAAGGAAAGTCTTTGACTTATCCTCAACAACGAGAAATTCATTTTTCTCGGTCATGAGCTTCTATCAAAAAATTCAAAGTTTTAAGCTCATGAACACAATTTTTCTTGGACTTTTGAGCATAATTTTTCAAAGTATTTCAAAACAATGTGCTCATATACTCCCTTATTTAAATATAATCTCTTTTCGAGGGGGAGTATATTGATTTTATAAACATTTGTTCCAAAGTTTCATGTCACATTATTCTCTCCATGTTTCATCACTAATTTTACAAAAATTACAATTTCATGCAATTTTTGAGGGGGAGAATAGTGATTAAAATGTGTTATCTTGGATAAGATCTTTGATATAAGTGCTTTCTCTTCCTAATATGTGCAAAAAACCTTTCCTTTTATGATGCACATATGTAGGGGAGCGTTTTGGGTGATACAAAAAAAAAAACCTTCAAGGTGTAAACTCTAATTTCATCAACACCTTGATTGCTTTTTCAACAGTTTTTTCTGGTTACGATATCTATACCCTTCAACACATTAATTCACGCTGGTATTGGTGTCAAAAGGTGGTTAGGTATTCGTCCTATGATCCAACCAGAACTGGAGGGATCTTCCCAGGGACAATCCATTAGAACTTAGAAGTCCTTACGAAAGATGGAGTAGTTGAGTGTATGTGAATAATGCCGACTAATGACTTAAGCTAGCACTGGAACAATCACAACAAGGTGCTAGTTATTACGTCTTGGTAAGCATTGAAGGGGTTGAAGAATGAAAAAGAAATGTAAGGATAAAGGGTGTAAAGAAAGAAGCCCTCCATACAACTTAGGAAGAAACCGGGTCAATACATCTACTATCAGAATCATGTTGATGATTTCTGGTATTGAAGACAAAGCATCATGGATCCAGTGATGCAATGCACAACCCCTCCCAGCCTACTCAAGCTTCTCTCTTATTTTCACAGAGTTCAACTCATTTCTATCGACTTTCCCACTCCGAGATAGTAGATATTGAATAGGTGGCAGTCTGCTCCAGCCTCCGATCACCAAATAAACTTGCACTTATAGAGTCTAGAGCCAACGAGATTCATCAAAAATCTCATTAGGACACTTATTTCTTATATCAATTGTTGTTCATCACTAGAACACATGCGATAATTTACAGAGTCCTACGCTCTATCTCTGTGATATTGCCAGAACATTCAGAGTGATACTCATTAGTATTCACAGTGATGAATGGAAATCCTTCTAGTGTTAACGTCAAACAGCACTGCGGTAGGTCATATCTAAGATTCACTTAAATTGAACATATGTTAACTGGAAAGCAACAGTGGTTTGACTCTTAATTGATTCAAACTCGTTCCAGGTCTCGACGCAATATCTTTATGATCTTGCCAGAACATTCTGAGTAATACTCTTCAGTATTTACAGTGACGAATGGAAATCCTTCCAGTGTCATCATCAAACAGCACTGCGATAGGTAACTTGTGCGATTCTATATGAATCAAACTTGTGTCAACTGGAAAGCAACGATGGTTTGATTCTTAATTGATTCAAACTTGTTCCAGGAAATTGAATTGACGACTTAATCAGCAGAATGGAACTATATGATTTACTCCTTACTATGGATTATCTTTTGATAATTTCAAGTATTGAGAACGGCTACCACAGCCGGAAACCCTGTCAAGGAAGTTCTTTGAACTTACCTAATCACAGTTACGGTATTCTTACTGTATAATGGGAAACCGGAGGAATGCAAACGGTGGCGTATCTTCATGAAGTCGTAATTCAAGACCACATGCTCATATAAATGAAGAAAGCTCAAGAACATCTAAAGACAAAGACTTCCGCTACTCTGATGATCAAGGGAGATTGTTAACAAGCTTTCAAGTCAACACAAAACATGAGTATGTGGAGAAAGACACAAGAACACAAGCTGGCAAAGTTACAAGATCAAGTCAAGGCAAAGATCAAAGATCCAAGATCACAAGTCATGAAAGGAACTATGAAGAAACTCTCAAGACATCGAGCTTCAAAGTCTGCAAAAACAAAGAAGTGAAGTGACATATTACATTACCACCCCTTAGGGGGAGATTGTTAGAAGTAATTAAAGTGATGGTCATATAATATACCGTTGCGAAGCTCGTGAAAAATGTCATTTAATGATGTCGAGAGTTTTTAGTTTTTATTGTTTATGTAACGGGATTTAGTCCCGAACACACAAATGAGGAAGGCCTCCTAAACATTTCTCAGTTAGTATAAAAGGCTTCCTAATCCTCATTTGTGTGTGTGCTTTCCATTTTGATTAGTTTTAGAGAGAGAAAGGTGTTTGTTTTCTCTCACTAGGAAATCACCAACTTTGTAATTCTTTTCTTTTCTTCATCTTAATCTAATCCTTCTTTTTTAGTTTAATCATCATCATGTTATTTGAGTTTAATTAGTCGTGTGGTTTAGTCGTACAGTAAACCCTAATGAAATAATTCAGAATAAAAAGCTAATGAACAAATACGAAAACTAAGCAAAAACTAATTAAAGCAAATAAGCTAAAATTAAGTAATACTAACCTATAAAATAAGCCAAACACAATACGAAATAAAACTCTAAAAAACACCAAATTAAGCAAAACTGTAAGATCTAATCTAATAACAATAAACTGTCAAATCCACTTAACAAAATAAACAAAACAATCAAATAAGCAATAAGATCATTAAGCTAGAAAGATTAAAGCAACTCAAACACATATTAAACAAGAAAGGAAGAATGAGATTAATGAAAAACTTGAAATTAAAGGTTTAACAATGGAAGATTAAGAGTTTGAAAGATGAAAAGCTTAAAGAAAATAAGAGCAAAATTAAGATTACACCTACTCCTAATTACAAAATGAAAACTAATAATGACTAACTAACTATCCAAATGAAGGAGATGAGGTCTTTTTATAGTGGAGGAGTGATAGGTGATGTTGCTCCTTCTTTCTTTTCTTTAGTCTTCTCGTATTGACATTTGATTCGTCATTCTCGACTTTGTCTTGGGATTCGTCGATAAATAAAACTGAACCCGTCTTCTAATTTCTTCTTTTATTAGATTTGGTTCTTCGACTTCTCAAATTTCCGTCTTCGGTCCTTTTCTTCAATAAATCTTCATAATAGGCCTTTGACTTCCTTCCTTTTGCACTTTTGATCTTTTGACTTTGTCTTTTTTCTTTTTCTTTGATAAAAGCTCGTTAAATCCCGTGTTTTCCTCCTTTTTCATCTTTTGGTCCTAAAACACAACAAAAACACAAACCACGCGTAATTCTGACTTTTACAACATTAAACACACGTTTTGGTCTCGTTTTTATTTGTATCAAGTGGTAAAAGGATAAGTGTTTTCACACTTATTAAAACCCTAGTTTTGCACTGCCTATATAAAGAGTGCATTTGGGAGAGAAAAGGTTAACCGTTACAGGAGTAAAAACTCTGGAAAAACCTTTTCTCTCAATACCAACTAAACCATATAGCCAAAGAGCATATGAACGTTTAGATTGGAGCTTAGACTATTAACTTTGGTTGAAAGTTTAAGTAGAGGAGATCACGCCACATTGTCATTCAACCACTTTGTTATTCCGCAAACAAAGTGGGTTATAGATTCTTTATTGAGTTTTAATAAAAGTATATACGTTGAAAATTTATATTGGTATTGTTGTTTTAATTTTTCTTAGTTCTTATTAATTGGTAAAACAACACACTTGAGTCTTGCTAACGAGTTATTACTAAAGGTTGATAAGTATTAACGAGTTACAAGGGACCAACAAGTGGTATCAGAACAGTTTGATTAGCTAATCTCTTATTTTTCATTAAACTGCTCATTTTAAGGTTTTTAAATCAAGATCCAACATGGCTCAAATAATACCACAAACCCTAGAGTACAGGGGTGGCCAACTCAATGCTGCTCCTATTCTAGAGGTAGCAAATTTCACTAATTGGAAGAAAAGGTTCCTTGTCCTCATGGTTGGAACCGAACCCCAATTCCTTGGAATCATTGAAAATGGTCCATTTGTTCCCATGGTTGGGGAAAATAAAAAACCTGAAGTACAATGGACTGCTGATGAGAGAAAAGTTGTTAACCTAGATCAGCGTCTCAAAAGTCTCATTATGTCCGTACTTCCAGATGACCAAATGAATTTTGTTGTGAATTGTAAAACAGCTAAATCTACATGGGAGGACCTTATACTTTATCATGAGGGACCATCTGATGTAAAAGAAACAAGAATAATAGATTCAAAGCTTCAATACAACACTTTTAAACATAAGGAAGGGGAAAACCTCACTCAAACGTTCACCAAATACAAAGCTCTGATGAATGAACTAGTAAATGATGGTGTTGAGCTTTCAAAAATAGAAATCAACACAGTTTTTGTTAATGCACTGCCAAAGAAGTGGCTCAGTTTCTGCCAAATCTTGAAAAATGCTAATCACATCAAAGATTGTGATCTGTCCTCTCTTTTTTGGAAACTAAAATATGAAGAAAACCTAGTTGATAGGATTTATGAAGGTTCCAGCAAGAGTAAAGCATTAACAATTGCTACACCCTTGTCAACAGCCTTCTTCAGTGAAGTTGTCCTTCAGGACTACCAAGATAGTCCTAATGATGAAGAAGACACAAGAACAAGTGAGGGATATCTGAAAGACCTTCAAGAGGAATTTCATAAAAGAGCTCTTTTGGCCAAGTCTAGAAGGTTCTTTAAGAAAGGAGTCAAGTTCTCCACCACCAAAAAAGCTACAGCTGACAGTGTGTGCTTTAAATGTGGAAATTCTTGACACTTTGCTAAGGATTGTTATTCCAAATCATCCATTCATTCTTATCCCTCACCTGCTCAGTCAAGACCATCTGGTCAATCACCATTTCAACAAAAACAAATTGCTTCATCTTCTTTTTAGCAAAACACGGTTGAACATCGACCAACAAAAGACTTCGAGGCAAAATATAGAGAGATCAAGGCTAGACTGGCTCTACTCAGCACTGAAGGATCTTCCTCTAAGCCCACCAAACAAGAAAAGAATAAGGGACTTGTTGCTAAGACTTATGAATGGGATGAAGAAGATGTTTCTTCAGATGATGATGAATTGGTTAATGTGAAAGTGCTGATGGCACTTACTAATGATGAAGGGTCAAACTCTAATGTTGTGGCCACAAAAAGTGCTCGAAATGGTGAATGGGTTAATATCACAATAAAAAATGTGCAAACTCTTCTTGAATTAGAAGATAAGGATGACATTAAATTTGTCTTTGATTACCTGTGTATTGATCTTAAATTTGTTGAAGAACAAAGAAACAATCTTCTTGGAAAATATCATAAAATTGTTCTTAAACTTGAAGATCATGAAAGTAAATTAATTGAGCTAAAAAAGGCTAAACTTGATTTACTAACTTTTCAACAGCTAAACACTGAAATCATTGATGAAAACGAATCCTTAAGAGTTGAACTAAAAGAAGGAAAAGATATTGTTAAATCATGGCTTAGAAACTCTGATATGGTTAATCAATGAACAAATTCCTTCTCAAAAAAGGAAAATGCTTGGTGATAAAGGATCATCCAGCACCAACTCTCGTGATATTGTTTTTGTCAAAGACTCAAATGAGGATGGTAGCTTGATCCTGACATTGTAAGGTCAGGTGAAGAGAATTACCAAACCATGACACTAGACATATCCTTCTCCCTGAGTTTCATGCAAATGTTGATTCATTAGCACTTATTGAGTCTTTAGTTACTGAAGACGACTCAGATGATGATTTAAAGAATGAAGTAAGCACCCCACTTCCTCCTCTAGAGAAGTTAGTTGGTGCTGAACCCTCTACTGGTCCTAAATCAATTTGGTCAATCATCAAGTCTCACACAACATAAAAAAAGTAGTGCTCCCAAGCATGTCAAAATTGACACATCAAAGAACTCTTCAGCTTCCGCTGAAGGTTCACATATGGGAACTACTTCTTCAGTTTCATCAAATAGACTGAAGAAGGCTAGAACTGAGGAAGATGAGAGAATGTCTCTTGTCATTCAAGAGATCAATGATCTTAAATTACAACTCAGGCAACAGCAAACACCAACTCGATTTAGCGATGAACCTTCAAATTCTCTATATTATAGGTATAAGACACAATTTAAAAGGGCTTGTGATTTATGTGGTTTAAATAACCATCTCACTAAAACTTGCCTAAAAGTGATTTATTGTACCAAATGTGAGAGAACTGACCATCGCACTTGTGAAGATACTGAATATATGCTTGCTAAAACTAGTGTTGATGCTCATAACACTGGAGCATCCATTCTAGGCGAAACATGCTTTCCCACCATGTATTCATTGTGGTATGGGCAATCATCATTCAGATGACTGTCACTATTACCCTGTTTGGAACATTTGTGAAAGTTATGAACATGACACTCATGGAAATAATCGAGTAATTTCTCTCAGAAGAGGCATCAAATCTAGGAACCCAAACTCTATTAGCAAATGCTATGAAACATGTGGAAGCAATGTCCATACCACATCTGATCACAATCACATAGAGTGGTTCAGAAGAGTGAAGCCCTTCAGGCTCATAAAGCAAATGTTGTTCAAACCTTTCCTTCTTCTTTTAAGCAATCCTATTCATCCTCATCAAAAGGACCCTCCAGATCTAGAACACCTTCCAGATCTAAAACACCCACCTATCAAAGGTGGGTTTCAAAATAAAACTGACCATTTCCTGAACTTGTGTAGTGTGATCTCAGGAAGCCTATTTGGTACCTGGATAATGGTTGCTAAAGGCATATGACTGGAACCAAAAGTTATCGGCACAAGTATAAGGAGGAACTAGGCCCTAAAGTAGTTTTTGGTATTTTATAGGTGTGTAAATACCCATCCTTTTTACCACTTAATTACAATAATAACCAAGCCAAAACGTGTATTTTATGTCTTTTATGTCAGAATTATGCGTGGTTTGTGTTTTTGTTGTGATTTAGGACTAAAAGGTGAAAAGTGGAGAAAACACGGGCATTCACGGGCTTTTATCAAAGAAAAAGACGAAAGACGAAGTCAAGAAGTCAAGAGTGCAAAAAGAACGGAAGTCCAAGACCAATTCTGAAGATTCATCGAAGAAAAAGTCAAAAGACGGAAGTTTACTTAAAGCCGAAGAACTCAAGTCTTATTTATTGAAGAATTAAAAGACAAGTTCAAAGAAATCCTGAGACAAAGTCATTAAGTCCAAGATTTAAGAAGATTAAAGAAAGCAAGGACTTAAGTGTGCAATTAAGGAAAAGATGAAAGAGGGAGGAAGCTTCCTAAGCACTCCTTAATCTCCTCTATAAATAGCTTAGGATTATTTCATTTTCATTTTGTTGGATAGTTTGACACACTATTTCTTCCATTTTACTTTCTTGCACATTTAAATTCATGTCCATTTAATTTCTTGTCCAATTTAAATACTTGTCTTGCACCTTAAATTCTTTTAATTTCAAGTAAGTTTCAATTTTAATTCTTGTCAATCTTTATTTTTATTGTCAATCTCCTATCTACCTTTCTTTATTTGATCTTAATCTTCATGCTTTATTGTTTATGTTCATGTTCTTGATTTTTTATTGATTTATTTAAGTGGGTTTTGATTATTTTGATTAGTTTTGTTAGTTTGATTGTTATGGATTGTTTGTTTATGATTAATACATGTTTATTGATTGGTTTGTTTAATCTTGTGTTTGATTTTGTTTAGTTTTTATTAGATTCGTGTATATTATTGGTATCCCCTGTTCTTCGCTTGTCTGTTACTGTGTATTCCCAGGAAATATTCCGGATCAAAGGCCAAAAGTTATTCCGTGTGAAGGTGTTTGCTGAAAATATTCCGTATCAAAGTCGTCCATCCGGAATAATTAATTATTCTGGATCAAAGTGCTCTATTCGGAATCTTCAACATTCCGGATCAAGGTTTTAGCCAAGGTGATTCATCCGGAATATCCAATATTCCGGATCAAGGAAGTTATTCCGGATCAGCAAGAACATTCCAGATCAATTAGTTTATTCGAAATAATTTATTATTCCGGATCAAACGATTCATCCGGAATATCAGACATTCCGAATCAACAGAATATTCCGGATCAAGGGAATATTCCGGATCAAGGACTTCTATCCGGAATATGTGACATATTTCGAATCAAGGAGTTCTATTCGGAATATTATTCCGGATCAAGAGATATTCCGGATCAAGGGCAACATTCCGGATCAAGACCATTATTCCGTATAAAGAAGTTTATTACGGATAGGTTACATATTCCGAGTAAGCATTTTATTCCGGATCAAAGTTTTGGTGAATATTCCGAGTGAAGAAGAACATTCCGAACGAAGGTGACATTCCGGATGAATGTATATTCCGAACGAAGGTTTATTCCGGATGAGCTATTTTTTAGGTTCTTTTAATTTCAGTTTTTAACTTTCTGTTTTTAATTTTCAAGCTTTATTTTACCCGTCTTTTACTTAGTCGTACTTTAAGATTATTTGCCTTAGATTTATTTTAGCCTTGCCTTAGATTTATTTTAGTTTTAAATTTCTCACTATAAATGAGAAACTATACCATATTAAACATTATCTATTTAAGAAGGATGTTTTCTCTATCAATTACCTAAATTGATTTTGAAAAATGTGATAATCAATTTAAGATTTTGAATTGAGCAGTGACATATTGAATTGAGTTTCCCAAAGAACTCAGTAATAATCTAAATCCTTTTCATATTTTGGAATTTAAGGACGATTTATGTGATTAACTAGCATGTTTTCAATATTCCATTTGGTATGAAACTAAATTCTTATGAGGTGATAAAATGATTTTGATCACTAAAATATGAATGATATTTCATATATATAACCATTTTGACAAAAATGATGATAAAAGAGATTGATTTGAAACTAAATACCAACCGTAAAGTTCTATTCTTGATATATGAATAAAATTCTAAGAAAGAATTTGAATAACTAAGAGCTATGTTTGCCCTTGATAAGCTATGTTACCCTTATAATCTCGCGACGAGATTTATTTAAGGAGGAGAGACTGTGACATTCCTCAAATTTCAAATATGTATTATGTGCTATGAATGTCTCAATATGAAAATTTGGCTAGAAATTTTTACTTTTTATACCTTACTTAGTAAGATGAACTGCTTCTCACAACCTAAACTTCCATTACAACATATTCCTATATCTTTTCAATACAATATATATATATATATATATCAAGTCTAAGATCTAAAAGTAATCTAATAAGTTCAGTATTAATAAGAACATTTCAAATATAACCATGATGCCCTAAATTCCCTTAGAAACCCTAGAATCCCTATAAATGAGTTGTAAACTCAAGAATGGTAAAATATGAATGGAGATTACATATGAATAAGTCATTGTAGAATATAAACAAGTTATAAAATATACTTTGAATACATAATAATACCTAAGAATGGCAAGAACAAACCATACAAAGCTAAGTACAAGTAATTGTATATAATAGTCTAGATCACCATCTAGAAACCCTTGGTAAACAATATTTCAAGCAATGCAATTACATAATATCTATGTACAAGTGTAAAAAACAATATAATTATAATCTATCATATAAAGGAAAGTTAATTGATCACAAAATACTAATATTCACTAATCCAAAGCTAATTACAAGTTAAGACCTAGTAACCAAGATTAGCATATAAAATCCATTATACATTGAATTAGAGTCTAATATTTTGCCATAAACTATAAAACTCAACTATATATCATATTAAGAATATACATTTATTTCAAGTCAAGTTACAAGTTGGTAAAGCATAAGGTACAAGTTATCAAAGCATAGGATCTTAAGCTCCCATAATTATCCCTAGAATATGATCAACCTATACAAACCCTTAAACTAAGAATGTAGAATCCTTAGGAGTCATAAAAATACTATATAAGCCCTATAATAAGTTTTTATAAAGGTATAAACACTAATTACCCAAGATAGAAAGTCATTAGGATTAATGACCTAAATCCCCTTATATTAAGAAATCTACATAGAATCACTACGTAGTTCTTTTTGGACAAGTCTATAAATATTTATAGGACTTCATTAAGGTTATAAGATTATATTAAGACAGTGTACAAGTACCCTAATGTACAAGGTACAAGATTTCAATGCATGGCTTGTAAATTAGGTTAAAATAGGTATTTTCACCCTTTAGACATGTTTACTTAGAATAACTTAATAAAACCAATGTAGGGACTTCATGAACACATTAAGGACAATGTAGGATGTATAAATTGAGTTTAAATCAGTAGCTAGTTGAAGGATAATCACATTTACTAAGATTTAACCTTAGATCATTAGAAAACCCTAATCTACAAAAGTATACTTCATATTTTCACATCAAACCTTTGTTAAACTTCAGACCAAGGCCCCAAATCTTTTAAATAGAATTTCTAAACCTTAATTAAGCCTTAATCATTCACTAATCACTTTCCTAAGTCTCTAATCACCAAAAACACAAACCATAAGTTACAAGCCCTAGAATTGAACCTGGTTTTGTATTTTCCGTCCAAAACTCATTTTAAACTCTTTCCCTCCCATTCCAAGTTTTAAATCAGATACTTTACGTATCCTAGGATATTTTAGGATATTTTTATGTAGGTGGGTATGCTACTTGGTTTCTAAACATTATTGATCATATCCTAATCCTGTCCGGGTACATTTTTAACCACAAGTAGAAGATAGGATTGAAGCTAGGCTCTACAAACGTATATAGGCATTCACTAGCCTCAGTCAGTACTCTATCTATCTTACACGTCCTAAGCCTTAACTTGGAGCCTAAGGGTCAAAATTTCTATAAATACGGACGAAACACATAGTAGAGAACTTGCACCCCGTTTCTCTTTAACCTCCATACCCATTCTGATTTCCACTTCTATATAAGTCCTAGGACATGTCCCAAGACCAGAAACTAGGTCTAGAAGCTAGCCATTGAAGCTCTTGAAGCTTTGATAGCAAGATGTGCTCATAGGTAGCCAGTAGGAGCCAGTTTGGAGCATCCTAGGTAATTTCTATGTTAGCTATGCTTTGATCTTGTTATCATGAATTATTAGAGTTTTTGTAATGCCAAAATAATTTTAGAAAGATAATCTAAAATAAACTAAGTCATTTCATCAATTTAAATGAAATTATACGTTAAAGATGTCTTAAAACGCTAGTTTTGTAATTTACATAAAATAATAAGCAAAAACCCATTTCAAAAGCTATAATTCTGGAGAAATGTTTTTATTATGATTATAACCTTGTTTTGAAACTTTGTTTTAAAATCCTATATCATTTGGTCCATTTTTAAGGTTGTTATGTGATTTTAACAAGTGTAGGGACTAAAACTGTCATTTTTGAAACTATTTAACATTTTGGGCCAAAAGTGTCATTTTGTGAAAGTTAAATATATAATAATAAATGTTGGTATGTTTGAGGTCCTAAGGTTAAATATTGAGGGTTTAAAATGCAAATACTAAAACTATATACTTTAAAGGTTAAAAGTGTAATTATACCAAAGTATAACAAAAAGGACTAATTTTGCGAATTTTGAAACTAAAAAACATTAATTATGAATATAATATAATAATGAAAGTATCATGTTAGTAGGGAGCTTTGTACAAATATGTTCCATCTCGATATTACGTTTTGACTGAGTGGTTGGGTTTACGATTTAAAGTGCCCTCTCTCCTCAAACGTTTGTAGAATGGATTCTAAGTATGACGTCCCGAAAAATGGTACTTGAATTACAACCAAATATTAATAAAAGAATATATAACCAACACTTAATAATATTGAACTAAAAGTCAAAGACTTGATACTATACACAATGTATTAATCCAGGTTTGTGTGAGATCAAGCTGTTGTTTATGAGACCAAGTTGTGGTTTGTATGATCAAGTCGTTTATCTGTGAATGAAATATATCTGTTTATCTGTGAATCACATAAGGTGAGTTCATATCCTCACTTTTAAATGCTTTATAAATGATTAAAAAACCCGTGAGGGGATATATGCTAAAACTGGAATACAAGTGGTTTTAAAATTGTATGGTATGATTATCGACACTATGTTTACTACTGCCATTAAGTCCCTTTTTAATCGTGAACCGCTAATCATTTCTTGAATATGAGCGGTAATATTGTGAATAGTACTATTTGGGGTTTGAAATCCCCTATCTGGGCAAGCCGCGCTTGCCAGCAGCTGAAGGTTCCTACCTTGGCTAACTCTGACAACCGTGGTTTTGAGGCTCGTCACTTGGTCTTGCTTTTAGGTTATTTTATGTGTGACTACTTGATTTTTTGTGTTTACGTGTTTATTTTGTGTGAACGAGGTTGGTGTGGTTATCGTTTATGAGTATAGAGTACTCATAAGTAAATCGAGGAACGGTTATTTCATGTTCATGAGCTCACAATTAGTGACTATGGAATGAAATGGTGATATTTTAAATGTTTACGTATACGTATAAGTATTATAGTAATAGTGTATTTTTTTAGGATTTACGGTTTAGCATTTAGAGGTATCGAATGAGGTAATTAGTCATATGAATATTTTTCGGGATGGTTTTAAGTCATTTAGGACTTAGTTATAAAGTTTATTTAAAATTTGAGATTTTTTTAAAAGTGTATATTTTACGTCTTTTACGGTAAAACGCGTAAATTAGACTAGTTTTACGGTTTTGAGGTTTTGGAAGCTTTAGGAGCTGAAATAAATTAAGACAAATTAAGGTAATATTAGTAATATATTATTAAACAATAAAAAGAAAAAAGAATGCATATTAAAGTCGGCTAGAACCGATTGTTTTAAAAAAAAATGGGAAAAGGAAAGTGTTTTGGGCTATGGACTGGACTTGGGTTCACCCATACCCTATTTAAAGTTATAACTAAAAAACAAAAATCATATTTTTCTCCCTGGAACCTGTAATTCGACGGCAGAAGCAAGTTTTTAGGGTTTTCTGTATTTTTTTTCATCTTCCATTAGATTAAAGGTAAACCTTCTTAAACCTTTTTGATTAAATTGTTTTTATGTTTAATTAATCATCTTATGATGGATTTAGCTTAGGTTTAATTTTATAAACAGTAAATTAATGTTGTAATAATCATAATAGAATGATTACATGAATTAGGGCTTGTAATTAGAGGAATTAGGGTTAATTAATGTGGTTGATTTTGTTAAACCCGTTTTTAAAAACTGGGCAGAATTTTGAGTCAATTGTTTTGGTCATATTGGGAGTTATAAAAACTCTTATTTTACGATCCATATATCCCTGAAAAGGTATTTGAAGTGGCTTTCCAATGCAAGAAACTAGAACTAAATTGGAGGTCGGGAAGTTGGTCAAAAACAGGTTACAACAGTCGGAGGTCAAAACAGTTTTGAATTCAGCCTGCTTTCTTTTTAAGTTTTGGGTTCTTTGGGGTACTTAGGGTTGCATTGGGATCTTCTCACGAACATGAGAGATGGTTTATATATTGTAGTAAGTATCTGCACTTGGGATAAGGTTGTGGTTTAAGGTAAGGCCCTCTAATAGTAACAAACTTTTAGTATGTTTAAAATCAGGAAAACTGGAATGACAAACGTATATATATATATCGGGGCCTTAACAGTAGCTTTAAGGTTAGGTCAAGTGGGAGGTGTTAGCCAACATATTTTAGGGTATGAATATTCTATTTACAGAAACCATGGGTATGTTTAAGTGGACGTTTGACTTAAAGTTTTGAGACCTACAAACTGGGACTGTTTTGTGTAAAATTATGAACTAGATAGTTATTAAACTTAACCAAGTTAAGGACTTGTTAAGGAAGGGTAATGGGGTGATTAGAGCTTATCAATGAGGTAATTATATGGGAATAGGCTAGATGTCCATCATAGGTTGATGAGCCATCTTAGTGATTGGTTCGTGTATTGATTGCGTGTTTTTGGTTTGTTAGCTTGTTGCTAGTGCGAGGACTTGTGAAGAAGCAATTAGGTGAGTTTCATAGTCCCATGTCTTTTAATGATTTTGACTTCCAGATGGGATGGAAGAGACAATGTGTTGAGTTATTTTCTAAATTGATGCTGTGAATGTGTTTGTGATTTGAGATGGACTTGTGTGTACATTATTTGATTAACAGCTATGTGATTCTTGAATGTTTATGTTTTTGACTTGGTACCAAGGGGTTATTGGCAAGGTAGGGGCCTTGGGATAGGTACATAGCGTGATCGTCTATGGGACCAATGGTTAATGACAAGGTAGTGGCCTTGGAAATTGTGATTGTTGGTAAGGCGTGGTGCCTTGGAATTGTGATGATTGATTGAAATTGAATGCTAGTTGTTAATACATTATTGTAGCACATTGTCCATATGTTATTGAGTTGATGGCTTTTATTCACAGTTTTAACTGTTTTGGCGTTGGAGTCTAAACCTATGACTCTCACCAACTTTATGTTGACGTGTTTTAGTGTCTCTTTTAGGTGATGCTTTGGTTAGGCGTGGGAACTTAAGTGGCTAGGATTTGGAGAGCGTAGGGATGCATATAGAAGGATATCCCCGTCTCCTTCTTAGTTTTTATTTGTTCATTTAATAAGTGATACTGTGGCACATATATGTTTGTTTTTATTATGTTACTTGTTTGTCTTGGGTAAGAGGTAGGACTGTTACCTACTTACCTAGACTCCTGCATTTGATGAGGTATTGTCTTGACTTTTGTGTCACCATTTTATGACATTTCTTATTTCATATAGTTATCTCTATAGACACGCCATGTTGTGATGATATCCATACGTCGCACCCTATATTCCGCCATGGTGGGGTGTGACAGAATGGTATCAGAGACAATGGTTATAGAGAATTAGGTTGCCTAGTCGTGTAGCCTAGTCTATAGCTTAAGGGTCCCTGCATAGAGGCGTCATAGGAGTATGTGAGCATTTTATTATAATTGAGGTGTTTGGATGTTATTTTCCGATGTTGTTAATGTAGGAACTAATATGGTTCATACTTGACCACATAATATTTTCCTTTCGGGTTTTGACTAGTGCGGGTTTAACTACCATCGTCCACGCTAGTCATCTTTGTACTTTGCTAGAAAATGTATGTTATAATTTATGATTTAATGCATGATAGCATCTGTCTTTTGTTGTGTTATACTATGTATCTGATGAGTGATATTTTCTTCTAATGTTTAAGTCATGCCCCCTGAGAGACAAATAGTGGTGCAAGCCACTAGAATTACGAGGTTAAAATGCCACAGACATACAAACTATAGGAGGACAATTCCAGAGGCGTGGTATCCATGCGAGGCGGTAGCACACATGTCTAGGGTAAAAGTGAACCGGGCATGGGTATATAAGACAGTCCTAACGATAACATCTAAGGAAGGGAATAAGGAGGTACTATTGAGGACTGTCAAGACTAAACTAGTTTATCCATGGGATAACAATAATTAAGGAGAAGTAACTAATATCGAATCTGATACCGAATCCACTGCATCCAATAGTTATTTGTTTTAAATTTTCTGACACTTATGGACGGCATGCCTTAAAATTATTTATGTTTTCGTTTGGATTATGTCTACGCTAGTTTAGCTAGACCATGGATTTGTGATGTTTCAAGTTTTGACTATGTTATTTTAATAAATGGAGTTTGGACCTTATTTTGTGTGGTTATGTGCTTGTAAGTTGATGGATTATGTGTTATGTGTAGTATTAATTTCTTATAAGTGTCATCATAGGAGGGAGTACATTGGTGAAAGGGAACATGTATAATTATGGAGGCCTACATAATTATATATGTGCCACAACACCACTGGACTTTCAAGTATGATTGCATGAAAGAGAGTTGATACATGCTTGTATAGTATATGTTGGTAGTATGTATGGTTATGTTAGACGTGTGTAGGGTGGTAAGTATAGTATACGGAGTATTTTGGTAGTTGTTAACGGGTGTCATGTTTTTACTATAGCATGGTGAACACGCGAAATGGTGCTGGTGGAAGTGGTGGTGATGGAAATCCTGATTTGGCTACTTTGATTGCTGCTAAAATGGCCAACATAATACCAACCATTGTTCAGAAGGTGACTAACAACCTGAAAAACAATAACAACAACAATGGTCCAGGAGGAGGTGGAAACAATGGTTGTAGCTATAAGGCATTCACTTCTTGTGGTGCAAGAGAGTATGATGGGAAGGGCGGCGCGGTAGTACTTACCCAATGGATTGAGAAGATGGAAAATGTGATTCAGATGAGTGGTTGTTTACCCAATCAAAGGGTCATGTATGTAACTGGTTCACTGGTAGGGAAGGCTTTAACTTGGTGGAACACCCAAGTTCAAGCAAGGGGAAGAGTTTCTACAAATGCTATGGCTTGGGCCGATTTTAAGGCTCTTATGACTACAGAGTTTTGTCCAAGCAATGAGATGGAGAAGCTGGAAAATGAGTTTTGGGGACATGCTATGGTTGGAGCGGCGCATGCAGATTACACAGATCGCTTCCATGAATTGGCAAAGTTGGTTCCCCATTTGGTTACCCCTGAGGCAAACAAAATCAAGCGGTATATTGCTGGATTACCTCCTCAGATTAGGGGAATGATTAAGGCTACTCAACCTAACACGATACAGCAAGCTATACTTACAGCAGGAATACTTGTTGAGGAGGCGGTATCTAGTGGAACCTTGGTAAAGGCGGGAGATAAAAGAAAGGAGCCAGAAGCCGCGAAATCGCCTGACACCAACTGGAAAAATGTTAAGAAGGCAAAAGATGGAAGAAATTTTGCCATGAGGGTACCTCAAGGTTCTGGAAATCCGAACAACAACAATGTTGCCTGCCGAACCTGCTCTAGGTTCCATCCAAGAGGTACACCATGCCAGACATGCTACAATTGCCAGAAACCGGGACACTTTGCTAGGAAATGTGACACGCTTAACAGGAACGTAACACCAATCCAGTCTGTAAGGATGAATGTCATTGGGTGAAATTTTTTTGAGTGTGGACAACCCGGGCATTTCCAGAGGGAGTGTCCTAGATTGGTTGGAGCAACAAACCAGGGCAGAGGCCAGCTAGGTTTGGAAGGAAATCGAGGAAACCAAGGCGGTGGAAACCGGAACAATGCTAACCGCAACAATGGAAACACTGGAATCGGAACTGGAACAGGAACGAGGGAAATCAGAATAGGGGAAATCGGAATGGAGGCAGGGTTTACCTTGCAAATGCAGTAGAAGCGGTTCAGGACCCGAATGTAGTAACGGGTACGTTTTCTGTTAACAATCACCTCGCTATGATTCTTTTTTACTCTAGGGCAGATTTTAGTTTTGTGTCTTCTCAATTCGTGCCTTTGTTAGATATGAACCCTAGTGTAGCGAAACCAGGGTATGTGAATGAAATAGCTAGTGGTAAGCAAGAAGAAGTAGATGAGATATTTTTAAACTACAAATTAGAGTTGGGAGAATTTAAGTTCACCATAGATTTAATCCCTCTAGGACATGGGAGCTTCGATGTAATCATTGGGATGGATTGGTTATCGAAGCATAGGGCTGAGCTAATGTGTCATGAAAAGATTGTTAAGATACCCATAGGTGATAAGAAGGTGTTATACGTGTACGGAGAAAGGAATGAGAAGAAGACCAGGTCCCTTATGAATGCCAAGGATGATGAGCCACAAATCAATAAGATTCGAGTAGTAAGAGAGTTCGTCGATGTGTTTCCGGATGACTTGATGGGGTTACCACCGGTGAGACAAGTAGAGTTTAAGATTGACTTAGTACCCGGGGCAACACCCGTAGCGAAGTCCCGTATCGTCTAGCACCATCAGATATGCAAGAATTAGCCGAGCAACTCAAGGAATTGCAGGATAAGGGTTTCATTCGACCAAGTTCTTCTCCATGGGGAGCGCCGGTGCTATTTGTCAAGAAGAAGGATGGATCATTCCGAATGTGTATCGATTATTGGGAGTTGAATAAGCTGACCATTAAGAACCGTTATCCTCTCCCAAGGATTGACGATTTATTTGATCAGCTGCAAGGAGCAAGGTACTTCTCAAAAATTGACCTTAGGTCCGGTTATCACCAACTAAGGGTCTGTGAGGAGGACATACAAAAGACCGCGTTCAGCACAAGGTATGGACACTTTGAATTCACCGTTATGCAATTTGGATTGACAAACGCGCCAGCAGTGTTCATGGACCTAATGAACCGAGTGTACAAGCCATATCTGGATAAGTTTGTCATAGTCTTCATTGATGACATACTTATCTACTCTAAGACGGAGGAGGAGCACAACTAACATTTAAGGTCGGTATTAGAACTGCTCAGGAAGGAGAAACTTTATGGGAAGTTCTCCAAGTGTGAATTTTGGCTACAAGAAGTACAATTTCTGGGGATGTAATCGATAATGATGGCATACATGTAGACCCAAAGAAGATTGAAGCAGTGAAGTATTGGAAGGCACCTACTACACCGTCAGAAATAAGGTCATTCTTAGGCTTGGCAGGGTATTACAGGAGGTTTATAGAGAATTTCTCTAGAATATCAAAGCCTTTGACATTGTTGACTCAAGAGAATCAGAAGTATGAATGGGGCGAAGAGCAAGAACAGGCGTTTCAGACACTAAAGGATAGGTTGTGTGATGCACCGATATTTTCCTTACCAGAAGGGGTGGATGATTTTGTGGTTTACTGTGATGCGTCCAACCAAGGTTTAGGATGTGTTCTTATGCAGCGAGATAAGGTCATAGCTTATGCATCACGACAATTGAAAAACCATGAGAAGAATTACACCACACATGACTTAGAACTAGGAGCTGTAGTCTTTGCTCTCAAGATATGGTGACATTACTTGTATGGGACGAAAAGTGTGATCTTTATGGGCCACAAAAGTTTGCAGCACATCTTTAACCAGAAAGATTTGAACATGAGGCAGAGACGATGGTTGGAGTTATTTAGTGATTATGATTGTGAGATTAAGTATCACCCTGGGAAGGCCAATGTGGTGGCGGATGCGCTAAGTAGGAAGGAGAGGCTAAAACCAAAGAGAGTAAGGGCAATGAGCATAACAATTCAGACAACTCTTAAGGATAGAATTCGGGCAGCACAAATAGAGGCCGTAAAGGAAGAAAGGCTGGTTGAAGAAAATCTACATACTATGGATCAGTACATGGAAGAAAGAGGAGATGGTTGCAAGTATTACTTGGATAGAATCTGGGTTCCGTTGTTTGGCGATACAAGGAAGGTGATATTGGATGAAGCTCATACGTCGAGGTATTCGATACACCCAGGAGCTGATAAGATGTATCGGGACATGAGGGATATGTATTGGTGGCCGAGAATGAAGAAAGATGTAGCTTTGTACGTTAGTGAATGTTTGACTTGCGCCAAGGTGAAGGCTGAACATCAAAGACCATCAGGGTTACTGCAACAACCAGAGGTTCCTAAGTGGAAGTGGGAGAATATTGCCATGGACTTCATCACAAAACTGCCAAGGTCTAATAGTGGTAATGACATGATCTGGGTAATAGTGGACAGACTGACTAAGTCTGCACATTTTGTGGCAATGAGGGAGGATGATAAGATGGAAAAGTTTACCAAGAAGTACTTAGAACAGGTGGTGGCAAAACATGGAGTGCCGGTTTCGATCGTATTGGATAGGGATAGCAGGTTTACGTCTAGGTTTTGGGGGCTATTACAGAAAGTCGTGGGAACGAGACTAGATATGAGTACAGCGTATCATCCACAGATGGATGGTCAGAGTGAGAGGACTATACAAACGTTAGAGGATATGTTGAGGGCGTGTGTGATAGACTTTGGAGGAAGTTGGGAGAATCATCTGGCATTGGCAGAATTCTCGTAAAATAATAGCTACCATGCTAGTATAGAGTGTACACGGTTTGAAGCACTTTATGGTAGGAAGTGTAGGTCACCGTTGTTATGGGCTGAAGTAGGAAGTAGTCAACTAATTGGACGGAGATGGTACAGGAGACTACGGATGCGATAACCGTGCTTAAGGAAAAATTAAAGGCGGCTAGAGATCGACAAAAGAGCTATGCGGACAAGAGGCGTAAGCCGTTGGAATTTGAGGTTGGGGACAAGGTTATGCTAAAGGTTTCACCATGGAAAGGGGTGATGCGGTTCGGGAAGAAAGGGAAGTTAGCGCCTAGATTTGTGGGTCCATTTGAAATCCTTGAAAGGATTGTGCTAGTGGCATATAGGTTGAGATTACCAGAAGAGTTGAGTAGTGTACATGATGTGTTTCATGTCTCAAACTTGAGGAAATGCTTAGTAAGAACTGACTTGCAAGTGTCGGTGGACGATATTAGTATAGATGCGAGCCTTCGTTTTATTGAAGAGCTGATAGAGATTATGGACCGTGAAGTTAAAACCTTGAAACGAAGTAAGATACCTTTAGTTAAGGTTAGGTGGAATTCTAAACGTGGACGAAGTTCACGTGGGAACGGGAAGAGTTTATGAGGAGTAAGTATCCTCAGCTGTTCGTTAATGACGATCCTAAGGAGTAAATCTCGGGACGAGATTTCTATTAGGAGGGAGTGATGTGACAACCGTGGTTGTGAGGTTCGTCACTTGGTCTTGCTTTTAGGTTATATTATGTGTGACTACTTGATTTTTTGTGTTTACGTGTTTATTTTGTGTGAACGAGGTTGGTGTGGTTATCGTTTATGAGTATAGAGTACTCATAAGTAAATCGAGGAACGGTTATTTCATGTTCATGAGCTCACAATTAGTGACTATGGAATGAAATGGTGATATTTCAAATGTTTACGTATACGTATAAGTATTATAGTAATAATCTATTTTTTTAGGATTTACGGTTTAGCATTTAGAGGTCTCAAATGAGGTAGTTAGTCATATGAATATTTTTCGGGATGGTTTTAAGTCATTTAAGACTTAGTTATAAAGTTTATTTAAAAATTTGAGATTTTTTTTAAAAGTGTATATTTTACGTCTTTTACGGTAAAACGAGTAAATTAGACTAGTTTTATGGTTTTGAGGTTTTGGAAGCTTTAGGAGCTGAAATAAATTAAGACAAATTAATGTAATATTAATAATATATTATTAAACAATAAAAAGAAAAAAAAATAAAAAAATGCATATTAAAGTCGGCTAGAACCGATTGTTTTAAAAAAAATAGGAAAAGGAAAGTGTTTTGGGCTATGGGCTGGACTTGGGTTCACCCATACCCTATTTAAAGTTATAACTAAAAAACAAACATCATATTTTTCTCCCTGGAACCTGTAAGTCGCTGGCAGAAGCAAGTTTTTATGGTTTTCTGTATTTTTTTTTCATCTTCCATTAGATAGATTAAAGGTAAACCTTCTTAAACCTTTTTGATTAAATTGTTTTTATGTTTAATTAATCATCTTATGATGGATTTAGCTTAGGTTTAATTTTATAAACAGTAAATTAATGTTGTAATAATCATAATAGAATGATTACATGAATTAGGGCTTGTAACTAGAGGAATTAGGGTTAATTAATGTGGTTGATTTTGTTAAACCCGTTTTTAAAAACTGGGCAGAATTTTGAGTCAATTGTTTTGGTCATATTAGGAGTTCTACAAACTCTTATTTTACGATCCACATATCCCTGAAAAGGTATTTGAATTGGCTTTCCAACGCAAGAAACTAGAACTAAATTGGAGGTAGGGAAGTGGGTCAAAAACAGGTTACAACAGTCGGAGGTCAAAATAGTTTTGAATTCAGCCTGTTTTCTTTTTAAGTTTTGGGTTGTTTGGGGTACTTAGGGTTGCATTGGGATCTTCTCACGAACATGAGAGATGGTTTATATATTTTAGTAAGTATCTGCACTTGGGCTAAGGTTGTGGTTTAGGGTAAGGCCCTCTAATAGTAACAAACTTTTAGTATGTTTAAAATCAGGAAAACTGGAATGACAAAAGTATATATATATATATATATATATATATATATATATATATATATATATATATATATATATATATATATATATATATATATATATATATATATATATATATATATATATATATATATATATATATATATATATATATATATATATATATATATATATATATATATATATATATATCGGGGCCTTAACAGTACCTTTAAGGTTAGGGCAAGTGGGAGGTGTTAGCCAACATATGTGAGGGTATGAATATTCTATTTACAGAAACCATGGGTATGTTTAAGTGGACGTTTGACTTAAAGTTTTGAGACCTAAAAACTGGGACTGTTTTGTGTAAAATTATGAACGGGATAGTTATTAAACTTAACCAAGTTAAGGACTTGTTAAGGAACGGTAATGGGGTGATTAGAGCTTATCAATGAGGTAATTATATGGGAATAGGCTAGATATCCATCATAGGTTGATGAGCCATCTTAGTGATTGGTTCGTGTATTGATTGCGTGTTTTTGGTTTGTTAGCTTGTTGCTAGTGCGAGGACTTGTGAAGAAGCAATCAGGTGAGTTTCATAGTCCCATGTATTTTAATGATTTTGACTTCCAGATGGGATGGAAGAGACACTGTGTTGAGTTATTTTCTAAATTGATGCTGTGAATGTGTTTGTGATTTGAGATGGACTTGTGTGTACATTATGTGATTAACAGCTATGTGATTCTTGAATGTTTATGTTTTTGACTTGGTACCAAGGGGTTATTGGCAAGGTAGGGGCCTTGGGATAGGTACATAGCGTGATCGTCTATGGGACAAATGGTTAATGACAAGGTAGTGGCCTTGGAAATTGTGGTTGTTGGTAAGGCGTGGTGCCTTGGAATTGTGATGATTGATTGAACTTGAATGCTAGTTGTTAATACATTATTGTACCACATTGTCCATATGTTATTGTGTTGATGGCTTTTATTCACATTTTTTAACTGTTTTGGCGTTGGAGTCTAAACCTATGACTCTCACCAACTTTATGTTGACGTGTTTTAGTGTCTCTTTCAGGTGATGCTTTGGTTAGGCGTGAGAATTTAAGTGGCTAGGATTTGGTGAGCGTAGGAATGCATATAGAAGGATATCCCCGTTTCCTTCTTAGTTTTTATTTGTTCATTTAATAAGTGATATTGTGGCACACATATGTTTGTTTTGATTATGTTACTTGTTTGTCTTGGGTAAGAGGTAGGATTGTTACCTACTTACCTAGACTCCTGCATTTGATGAGGTATTGTCATGACTTTTGTGTCACCATTTTATGACATTTCTTATTTCATATAGTTATCTCTATAAATACGCCATGTTGTGATGATATCCATACGTCACGCCCTATATTCCGCCATGGTGGAGTGTGACACTAACAAACACACTTTATTTTGCTAAACTAAGGATAGTCTGGCAGGCTTCCTTCTTATAAGGGTAGTCTGTTGGTTACGATGTTGTCTAGCAGCGGGGTCATGAGCATAGTGCAGTATGATAACTATTTCATGTGGGCGTATAACACTGTAGCCCGGATGATTTACTTGTATTCAAAACATGTTTAAACCCTATGAATTCACTCAACCTTTGTGTTGACTTTAAGTATATATCTTAGATAAATAGTGACTGATAGCATGGAGCAGCACAAGGATGGCATGAAGAGGCACAAGACTGCAATTATTCTAGATTTTGGGAACCTCATACTGTAAAACTCTGAATTTTTAATGATATATAAAGAAAGCTGATTTAATCACTCTTTTGAGTTATTTTCTATTATTATGACTTGTGTTCTATGAAGCAATGCCCCAAATCTATGTTCTGTTGCGTAAAGGTAAAATGAGGGTGTTACAATGAACAAGTCTATAGTAGTCTAATGACTTTCACTTAGATACTTGCATTCATGAAAGTATTAAAATTAGTCTAATACATAACATATCATATGTAATGAATCCATTAGGTAAACTAATGGTTTCCATGTACATATTCAATCTTATTTGGTGAGATAGAACTTTGAAACTTTCTTAGTGATGTGTTATATTTAGACTTATTAACCGCGTATGACTTATCCTAATAAGCATATGTTCTAACGTTATATGTTTTATTTCTTATATCTGTCAATAGAAATATATTCTAAGCCAAATATTAAAAACTAGCTTAGATGAAATGATATTTCCAATATGTTAACAATATATGATATTTAAGAATGAACAAAACATAGTGTTTCCACTAGTTCAAAGGTGTACTCAATAGTCATCTTTGTTTTAATCATCATCATATCCTTGATTTAAACTTTAAGATTCCATTTCCTATATGCATGCTTTTATCCACACTTAGATTTCTAGAGCTTGTACACTTTCTAAATATTAGTTGGATTTATAAACCCTTTTGACTACACAGGGTCCTCGCAAATGTAATCATTTGTAACACCTCACAGGATAATTATGGCGTGTTATCAAAGCATGCAAGGTAATATGTACTAAACATACATGACCAAAAGGGAAAAACCGGAATCAAACATCGGTTCCCAAACATAAGCTCAAAACATAAATAAAGTAAATGAAATGAGAAGGACAAAACAAGTGTCCAACCAAGCATAAGTATGTAAAGGAAAAAGGAGAAGAAGTCTAAGGCAGCTTCCATCCTATGCACGTCCTCCAATGCTCAAGTCTGTCCGGGTACCTGTCGTTTTGGGACATGGAAAGGAAAGTAATGGCTGAGCAATACGTTTAGTGAACGAATATATGACATAGTACAAAATGACTGAAACAAAAATAAGACTGAAAAGCAACGGAAATGTATAAGTCCAAGAAAACCTGGTACATGTTCATAAACTGGTTTTATAGTTTGAAAATACTTACTTTTTATATGAAAACTGTATTAATTAGCAAATAGCCCATATAGGTCATGAGGTTCCACCGTGCATGAATACTTAGAGGGGTGACCTCATCATGCAATTAGAGGGGATGCCTCTAATTAATTAGTCTGGGTAGGAGGGATCAACTCCTTGTGAAGGATGCAAGGCACACACCACATTCACCATGAAAATCCTGTAAAAATATGTAATTAGGATGCACCCATACGCCCCACATGATAATATAAATATATGGCCAAAACTGTAAAGGGACACCACGAGCAATCACTCCACCGTGGGGACGTCGTAACAATGGTGCCTCTAGTGTTATGGTTATGTTACCTCCATAACTAGGTGACATGGTCATGCATGTATATGGCTTAGGCATTTAAAACTAACATAAGCAGATCAAAACATATAAAACAAATACTTGGGAAAACAGTTGGCTGCAAACGAGGAATCCTAATAAGGAAAGAGATTGTCCATACTGAAGGACGAAATATCCTTACCTTGTGTCCAGTGAACGAGAAAATATGAAAGGATGAAACGTCCTACTACGACATCACTAATGCTACATAAATAAGGGACATGTATGAGTTGTCTGATTAGTGAGTATGTTACTAGTTCTTGTATGTTCTTAACTTGTTTTATATGTTCTTGTCTTATTTTACTATTTTAAATAATATATTGTATTATTCATGTATTACATGTCTTCTTATTATGTATTATCTTGTATTCTTGTGTTATTATACTTGTAGTGTAATAATAAGTAACTTTCTAAACATAGCAGGTTTCCAAAAATAGAAAGTTTCCTAAAAAATAGAAAGTTTCCATAATTATAAATAAGCTTAATTAATAAGCTAATAATATAAGCTGGTGAATACTGGTTAAAAGTTATAAGTCATGGGATTAATATCATAGTTATTAATTAAATATTATAGGTTATATCTGATTATTAACTAATAGGGAAAGTACATGTTTTATTAATTAATAACATATCATGGTTAAGTTAATAAACTATAGGTTGTATCTGATTATTAATTATTAAGGAAATTTCATGGTTTAATAATTAATAATAATGTCATGAGAATATTAATAAAACTTTACCTTAAATAATAATAATTAAATTAACCTATTATAATTTAATTATACTAATAAAATACTTAGGTTAACACAGCCACCCTCCAACCAACGGCTGGAGGTTCTGGCCGTGGCTAACCCGGCCCTGCCGTTTGCCACTGGCTGGGAAAAATTCCCACCGGCTATGCGCCAGTTCCCCTTGTTTGGTCAAAAGGTTCCACCGAGACCACCCAAAGTCTCGGTTCCCACTTTTTTCACCGAGTTACCCCTGTGGGGGTCTCGGTTGCTGCTTTCCAAGAACCAAACACCATCGCACACTATTGGGTTGCGGCTGGTGGTCTTATTTAGCCACTGAGATTCATACGACTCTCGGTTTAGGTGTACCCGAACCAAAACAGTCCAAACCTGATTCTTAAACATGTTTTTATCAACCTCTTGGATCATGTGTTCATAATTTAATAAAGAGAATAACTCAGGAATTAAAAGAAAAGGTTTTGATTAAATACATATACTTGAATGTGTTATGGTTTTGATTCACGAACACGAACACAAATAAATCCAAGATCAAAGCTCAAAAATTTCTCTCCCTTGTCTTTTGATAAAACCGGCGGCACTAGGTGTTTCCTAGGGTTTGTGTTTGATTTTCTAGAAAACTAATTATGTTTTATTTCCCTGGGACTATTTAGTTTACAACTAAACTTGTTAATGAGTTGGTCCAAAAAAGCCCTTCCTTTTCCTTTTTTCTTATCCGCGGCCACATATGCTCAAACACCAAGTCCATACGTTTTTGTAGCTAACACATTATTCGTGAATGTTCGTGATTAACTGTCGTGAATATAATTGCTGTACATAATTATTAATTTTACATTTATAATATATGTATTACTTGTTATTTAATGTCATGACACGTGTCGTATAAATGGAAGTTTTAATTTATTCGTGTTTTCGTGTAAATAATGTTCATGGTTTGCTGTTCATAGTATTTTAATATGGGGTTTACATCATTCATGAGGATTTTGACATCTAACTTCCATATTTCATACAAATGAAATCTAGTATGGTAATTAATATCTTTATTTATTTAACACTCGCAAAGAAAAGAAAACTCTAATCATGGTCAATTGCTTGAGCACACATTAAACTCTTATTAAACAGAGTGTGTATGAAGGGGTACAATTGTGTCCATGTCTATCTTTTCATAGAAGACCATATATAACCTATCAGTCATACTGATTGGTGAAAGATAATCAAATTCCAAAATTGATTTTCTTTATGGACTACATCTAACCATTCTTAGTTTCGATTCATTCATCAAATTCCAAATTTGACAATGAGTGTCGATAGTTATTAGGTTCACTATGATCCTCTAACTAATCTTCCTCAGCATTGACATGAAACTCATATCTTTCAGTTGCTTGAGGTGTCCTTGCAGATATGCGAATGGGAGTTACAACATGTCACACCCCACCATGGCGGAATATGGGGCGCGACGTATGGATATCATCACAACAATAGCGTGTCTATAGAGATAACTAAATGAAATGGAAATATCATAAATGGTGACACAATGTCATGAAGATATCTCAAACAATGTAGGCGTCTAGGTAAGTAGGTAACAGGTCTACCTCTTACCAAAGACATACAATTAACAAATAACAAACATATAGGTGTCTACAAAGTATCACTTATTCAAACATAAATAAAGACTAAGAGGAAAGGGGGTTCCTCCAAATGCAATCCTAAGCCTTCCAGCTAGCCACTCCTATTCTCACGCTTAACCACATTATCACCTAAAAGTGACACTAAAACACGTCAACATAAAGTTGGTGAGAGTCATAGGTTTAGACTCCAACGCCAAATCAGTTATAAGCTGTAAATAACAACCATTAACAAAAGAACATATGGACAATGTGCTACAATTATGTATTAACAACTAGCATTCAAGATTAACCAATCACCACAAATCCAAGGCTCCAAGCCTTACCAATAACCACAATTCCAAGGCTCCAAGCCTTACCAATAACCATGGTCCCATAGGCGCCCATACACCTATGAACCAATCCCAAGGCCCCGTCTTGTCAACATCCCCTTGGTACCAAGTCAAACCACAATAACTGAGATGGTACGTGTCCCCCAATCAAAATCATAAACACAATCAAGAATCACATAGCAGTTAATCACATAAGTGCACACACAAGTCCATCACAAACCATAAAAACATTCACATCATTCTTTACAAAACCATATAGCATCTCTTCCATCCCATCTGGAAATCAAATCATAAAAAGACATGGGACTATGAAACTCACCTGAACAAGCTTCTCCAAGTATCCGCGCTGTAGCAAAAATCTAAACACGCAAACATATAAAATCAAGACATGAACCACATACCATAATGGATCATCAATCTATGATGGATACCTAACCTTCTCCTACAACTTAACCCCATTTATATGCCATAAGAATCTCATTACACCACTATATAAAGCCCTTAACTTAGTTTAGTTCATAATTCGTCCCGTTAACATATAACCCAAAACAGTCCCGTTTTTCACACTCCGTATTATGAGCTAAACGTCCACCAAACCTAAAAAAAATTACTTGCAATGAAAACCCCATAAACTTATATTTGTCATCTAAAATCTCAGCCCTTGACCCAGCATGAAAGCTAATCTTAAGTCCCCGATATACAACTTATACTTTCGCCTATCCATATTTTACCGATTTTGATCATATGAAATGTTTGTTAAGACCAGAGGGTCTTACGCTATCCCATTTTCTTAGACCTTCTCCAGATATTTTATTTAATATATAATCTAAATCTCATGTTCATTTTAAGCTCCAATTATAACCCTAAGTACACCAAACAATTCAAAACATAAAATGAAAACAGGCTGATCTAAAAACTGTTTTGACACCTGACTGATTTAACCTGTTTTTGACCCACGTACCCACCTCCAGTTTAGTTCTAGTTTCTTTCATTTGAAAGCTAATTCAATTACCTTTCTAGGGACATAAGATTCCAAATTTAAAATTTTGTAGAACTATAGATATGATCAAAACAATGGACCAAAAATTCTGCCTAGTTTTTAAAAACGAATTTAAACATGATTAAACCCTAATTACGATCACTAATCTTCATAATAACCAAAGTAATGAATTCATATGAACCCTAATCTCACTAATCTCAGAAAACTCACAAACCCTAATCCATCATAAGATCAATTAAATGATTAAATTGATTAAAATCATTAATAGAACAAGGGTTTTGAAGGTTTTACCTTAGAAATCAATGGAAGATCTTTATTTTTGAAACCCTAATTGGCCACCATTGTTGAATTTTGGCAAGGATCTATTATGGATGTTAAAATCCTGATTATTTTGGTTATGGGTTGAGTTTGGTTAAGTCCTAAAGCCCCCCTAATCCAATTACAAGTCTATTGGGCCTGTTTTGGGCTTTTCCTTCTTTCTTTCTTTTAGCCGCCCAACCCAAAGCCCAAAACCCCTATTTGGCCAACTTTTATACTCCACATAATGTTATTTATTCGTAACTAAACTTAGTAGTACCCTCGGGTTACCTCCGGGCCAAAGCCCGAAAGCCTTACGTTAATTTTTTGTCTTCTTACGCGATTACCGTAAAATGCATAATTTTATGGAAACTCTTAAAATAAGTTAGTGACTTAAGAAATAAGTCTAAAATAACCTAAATGTAACACGTAAATTACTCTCGAAACTAAATCCTTAGTCTGAGACCTCTAAATGCTAAACCATCGCATCATAAATATACGATTTACTATAATACATATACGTATATATAAAAACTTGAAATAACACTGTTTCATTTCATAGTCACTACCACGTGAGCTCATGAACATGAAATAACCACACATCGTTTCACTTACAGCGTACCCCGTACCCATAAACGATGTCCTAACCACACTATATTCACACCAATTAACACATAAACACATAAAGACACATAACTTCACGAAATATGCAAAAAATAAAACTAAGTGACGAACCTCAAAACCGCGGTTGTCACATCACTCCCTCCTAATAGAAATCTCGTCTCGAGATTTACTCCTTAGGATCAAACACACAAACAACAAATCACATGAGGATACTTGTTCAAAATGAACTCTTCTTATTTCCATGTGTACCTTAGTTCATGACTTATTATACCACATATACTAACCAACAATATTTAAATTCATTCACAAAATCTTGACCTCACAGCCAATAAATCTCACAAACGACTCTTTGATAGAACGAAGACTCTTATTAACACAAATCCCGAATAACCATACATGCAAATACGCATTCTCAAACAACATTTACCAATCTTAATACATGAAATATATCATGTATACCATTCAATTTCCTAGGTAATTCTATACCCATAAGATATTGGTCCAATCTTTCCAAATATCATAAATGGACCTACAAAACTCGTCATCAACTTTTCCTTTTTACCAAAACATGCCACCCATTACTATAGCTGAAACTTCCTACATAACTTTGTCACTAAACTCTAGTGATTTCCTCTTTTTCAACATATCATCTCTTGTTACTCTCATCCATTCCACAAACACCATTTCCACATTAGTAGTCTCTCTCATGACTTTTAGTCCACCATAAGGACAACTAATACAAGGTTTTTGGCCGAGTATAAAATATTTTTGTCCGATCTTTTCGAATTGATTACCGGTTAATAGTGCGACTCAATTGTCTTTTGGAAAACAAAATGGTTTGGTTTGGTTATCTAATTTAAACTAAAAGCAAGTATGAAAATGTCGTTGAGTAAAATTAAAGCGTTTAATTTTTAAACTAGAAAATTAATTGGAAAAACACTTAAAATATAAAACTTTGTAAAACTTAAAAACTTAGTCTATCGGAATGTAACTAATCTTTTCCATCGGAATACACCAAAGTCAAAACCATCGGAATATAACTAAAACAAGTCATCGAAATAATCTGAGTGAAAAGCCATCGGAATGTTCATGTTAGTAACCATCGGAATACAAAGTCAATACTATCGGAATGTTGTCCAATCGCAAAGTTCAGATCGAAATACAAGGTATCAGAATGTTTCTGTCGCAATCTGATCCTATCGGAATGATGAGCTATCAGAATGTATTAAACTAAAATTTGGCGGAGTTTCGACTTAAAAAGACCTTAAACCCCGTTGGAATATGCGATCGCAATGAGCGATCACAATCCCAGATCGAAATAAGGGGGAAATGACCAAACTATCGTAAAGTAAAACCCTTAAGGTTTATTGCGATCGTAACAAGCTTCTCGTCGGAATATTTAAATCCCCAAAATTGCGATGAGCACAAGAGTAATCCGAAATTGAAAATAAGACAAGATTCAATAAGCACTATCAATAAACTCTCTTGACCAAATCTTAAACAACTTAATAAGCTAAAACTCGGCAACTTTTAAAACAAGAAAACGATAAACTTTATAAAAGAAACTTTTAAAAAGATTAAGCCTATTAAGAAATCCGAAAACCAATAAGCTAAAACATAAAATAAGCCAATAAGCTAAAAGAGCTTATAGCCTCAACCGTATGAAAGCTTATGTAGAAATGGAAAGATTGTCCTTTTAATCACGAAATCATCAAATCAAACGTATGAAGTAAGATATTCGGATCAAATTTAAAATGAAACCAAGAAATGTGGAAAGAGATTAAAGAACACGAACTTAAGCTTAAACTTTTGTTTAAAGAAACTCAAATACAAAAATTAATGAAAGCTTAAACTTGAAAGATTAAAAGAAAGAAAAGATGAAAAACTTAGTGAGAGAAAGTTTGGAACTTTCCCTCTCTAAAAACTAGAAAGGAAAAATTAAAAGTAAAACTAGCTAACCACCCTCCTTAGGAGGGTATTTATAGGCTAAGTGGGAAGTGCATGTGTGGTGTGCTTCCTTCTTTCTTTTCTTCTCGACTCGATTTAATTCTTTGTCTTTTCTCGACGTCGTCTCGAGATTTGAACTTGTCTTAATAATTTTCTTCTTTAATTTAGACTTGAGTTCTTCGACTTCATTAAAACTTCCGTCTTTAGACTTTTTCTTTGATAAATCTTTAGAATAGGTCTTGGACATCCGTTCTTTAAGCACTCTTGATCTCTTGACTTCGTCTTTTCTCGTTTTCTTCGATAAAAGCCCGTGAAAGCCCGTGTTTTCTCCCTTTTTCATCTTTTGGTCCTTAAACACAATAAAAACACAAACCACGCATAATTCCGACTTTTAAGACATAAAATACACATTTGGGTCTTGTTATTATTGGAAATAAGTGGTAAAAGAATAAGTGTTTTCACACTTATTAAATCCCCTACACTTGACCATTGCAATGCCCTCATGCAATGCATTAATTTTAAAGCACGGTTTACATTTTCCATCATAAATAACCCACCTTGGCCTTTATTAAATACTAAACTAAAAAGATAGAATATGTACAAAACAAGTAAAGAAATTAAAGACTTATATCAGGGTTTTGGCAGTCATAAATGTTCATCATCCTCAAGTTTCACGTTCCCCATACCAAGCTTAAAAACGAGATCATTGTTATTATAAGTTAACAGACAAACACGAACTCATGTGGGCCAATTATTCACTTAGAATCCCTTATTCCTAGGTGTATCTCTTATATTTTAATTTTGTATTGAATGATCACGAGGATGCATTTTTTTGACTTATTTCGATAGTTATTTAGGCTGAAAATAAAGTGGGACGATTTAATCAATAGTTAGCTAAAGGACAAAATCTTTTAAAACTGTTTCTCAGGACCTCATAAAGTTCATATCTTGGCATAACTCGCTTCATGATTTGAGACCTTTCTCGGACCGATATTTGGCAGCGACTTCATACTTCAAATCTTTGAGAGACGTTCTCGAAATTATGGTCTTCTCTTCATAATAGGAATTTCTTCACTTGAAGTTTTGAGAGATTCTTCATCTTTGGACCACGACTTCTTCACTTTTCTCCAATCTTTATTTTGGATTTTGATATACAACGATCCGCCTCCTTTTAGGACTTGGATCTATTTATCCTCATACCTTGCTAGGGTCTTTTCGGATAGACTTCTCCATGATCTTTTGGGGAGTACTTGCTTTTCATCGTGTATCTCGATCCTTCATATTGATTTTCGATAAATGATTCTTCACATCACTTTTGGATCTTTAGCAACAAAATGTATCCCTCATGCCTTGTTAGGGCCTTTTCGGACTCGCCAATCTTCGCATCCCGCTTCAATAAGTTATGCTTTGGCTATGAACTCTAATTAATACCGAGCAACTTTTAAACGATCTTGGTCTAGAAGCTAAGTAACCTTTCAAATCGTATAACCTTATTTATTGTAGATAAATTTATTAACAAGCGATGGGAGAATAGGCTCATAATTAACTCACATAAATTCATGAAAGAATACCAAACTTATAATTGACTCTATCATCTCTCGTTCTCCACAATTTAAAATCTCAAGGAATGAGACTCATGGATGCTTAGCCAAATAAATCAATGTTTTGGGTTTTTGAGTCATCTATAGGATCTTGCAAATTCTTAGACTTTTTCAAGTTTAGAAATCGCATTTTAAAGTTCCCTTGATAAACTACTCTCTAGGATCAATTATAGGAACTTGCGAAAAGTTCTTGTTCTTAACCCGTGAGAGTTAAGACTTTCGCGTTTTAAAGCTCCGTATATAAAAGCCTAGCAAAACTTGACTTAAACACGTTAAGGATACTAGCTAGAGTAAACTTAGATAAGTAAACTCGGGTTGAGTCAAAATATTCACGATTTTGAAAAATTTAAAATCACTTTATTGCAAATTTATTCTAGCAAAGAAAGTAAATAATGATAACAAAGGAAAACTACAAGGCCAAAATAGATTAAAAATTTTGAAAAATGTCAAAAAATCAAGTTTTCCGGTTAAAATGAGGGCAAATTTATGGAAAAGACCACTTACTTCGATAGAAGTCCCCCCTACACTTGATATAAACATTGTCCTCAATGTTTAAGCATGTGGGAATAAACTCCCCTACACTTAGGACATTGTGCACTTTGTTTAAGTCTTGCTAAGGAAAGGGCAACTAAAGTGATTTCAATGTGAACATATAAGATATGAAAAATTGAATCACGATAGCTTAGGATAGAACCTGGAAGACGGGAACACGGAATCACGGTTCGTCAAAAGTCATCGAGGTGCTCTTTGAAGCTTGAATCCCTGCACAAAATAAGAAACAAGACAACCAACACATATGGAACTCCCCCTATACTTATTATGAAAGCAGTAAAGGATAGATCACGGGTTGCCTCCCGAGAAGCGCTTGTTTTTGATAACCGAGTCACGAGCCTGACTCGACCCAAAACTAGTTCATGAGGAACGTGGTGAGGGATGGAATCATCTCATGAGAGATGTCCTCACCAAAGTACAACTTCAAACGCTGGCCATTCACCTTAAAATTAGGCCCATTTGGGTGAGAAAGCTCAATGGTACCATAGGGAAAGACTTTGGCGACGGTGAATGGACCAGACTAGCGGCTCTTCAACTTGCCAGAGAAGATCCTCAACCGAGAGTTAAAAAGTAAGACTTGATCACCAACGTGGAACTCTCGGTTCTTAATCCTTGCATCATGGATGATCTTGGTCTTCTCTTTGTATATCAACGAGTTCTCATAAGCTTCATTCCTTAGTTCGTTGAGCTCATTGAGTTGAATCTTCCGAAGATCGCCAGCTTTGTTGATGTCGAAGTTAGCCCACTTCAAGGCCCAGTATGCCTTATGTTCCAGCTCAATAGGGAGGTGGCATGCTTTCCCGTACACAAGACGATAAGGTGTACAACCTATCGGGGTCTTATAAGCGGTACGTAAAGCCCACAAAGCATCATCTAATTTTTCGGCCCACGCAGCACGATGCTCTCCCACAGTACACTCCACAATTCGCTTCAATCCACGGTTGGAAATATCGGCTTGCGCATTGGTTTGGGGATGATAGGCGGTGGAAAGACGGTGATTGACACCATACTTAGCCATGACTCTTGCAAATTGATCATTACAAAAATGAGTCCCGCGGTCACTGATTATAGCACGAGGAACACCGAATCGAGAAAACAGATGCTTCAAAAAGTTCACAACCACCCTCGCATCGTTCGTTGGGAGAGCCTTAGCTTCAACCCATTTAGAAACATAGTCAACGGCTACGAGGATGTACTTGTTCCCTTTGGATGATGGAAATGGCCCCATAAAGTCGATGCCCCATACGTCAAAGATTTCACATTCTTATATGAAATTTTGAGGCATCTCGTCTTTATGTGTGATCTTGCCTTGGCGTTGGCAAGCATCACAATGATTAACCATTTCGTGAGAATCACGATAAATGGTGGGCCAATAGAATCCAGAGTCAAACACTTTCTTGGCGGTGTAGTTGGGACCAAAGTGACCACCGGTGGCTCCTTTATGGCAAGCATCAAGAATTTGTAAAGCTGCCGACCCGTCAACACATCGACGAATATCAGATCAGCACATTGTTTGAAGAGATAAGGGTCATCCCAGAAGTAAGTCTTAACATCTTTAAAGAACTTCTTCTTTTGTTGGGATGTTAACCCTTCTATGAGAATTCCACCCGCTAAGTAGTTCGCAATGTCCGTAAACCACGGGGTGTCATCAAGATTGCAGTGAATAGACATTAAGGCCTCTAGGGGAAAAGAGTCATTGATCTCTTGATTCGGATGATCCCCTTGATAAGGATCCTCAAGTCTACTTAGATGATCCGCGGCTAGGTTTTCGGCTCCCTTTTTGTCACGAATTTCAATGTTAAATTCTTGAAGGAGCAAAACCCAACGAAGAAGTCTTGGTTTAGAATCTTTCTTAGTTAACAAGTACTTCAACACGGAATGATCGATATACACGATGGTGGGAGAAAGGATAAGATAGGGGCAGAACTTCTCAAAAGCATACACTACAGCTAAAAGCTCTTTTTCGGTAGTGGTATAATGCAATTGAGCCCTCGTTATTGTCTTGCTAGCGTAATGGATTGGTTGGAAGTGTTTGTTCACTCTTTGGCCCAAAACCGCTCCAATAGCAAAATCGCTAGCATGACACATCAATTCGAAAGGTAGCTCCCAATTAGGGGTAACCAAGACCGGTGCCTTAGTAAGCTTATCCTTAAGAAGATTAAAGGATTCAAGACACTCTTTGGAAAAGATGAAAGGAGTTTCTTTTTCCAAGAGGTGGGTCATCGGGGGAGCGATTTTAGAAAAATCCCGAATGAAACGACGATAGATGCCCGCATGACCTAGAAAATTTCTCACACCCTTCACGGTTGAAGGTGGAGGTAATTTGGCTATGACATCCACTTTAGCACTGTCCACTTCAAGACCGGCTTTAGAGATTTTATGTCCCATCACAATGCCTTCTTTTACCATGAAATGGCATTTTTCCTAATTCAGAACAAGGCGAGTGTCTTCACACAGCTTAAGCATGCGTTCCAAATTGGCAAGGCAAGAAGAGAAAGAATCACCATAGACCGAGAAATCATCCATGAAGACTTCCATGGTTTCTTTAACAATGTCATAGAAGATAGCCATCATACACCTTTGGAAAGTCCCAGGAGCATTGCATAAGCCGAAAGGCATTCTTTTGTAAGCAAATGTTCCATAAGGACAAGTGAATGTGGTTTTCTCTTGGTCTTGGGGATTGATGGGTATTTGAAAATAACCCGAGAAACCGTCTAAGAAGCAGTAATAGTCATTACCCGCTAGACGTTCAAGCATTTGGTCCATGAAAGGAAGGGGAAAATGATCCTTTCTCGTAGCATCATTGAGTTTGCGATAGTCTATACAAACTCTCCACCCTGTAACGAGACGAGTAGGAATCAACTCGTTGTTTTCATTGGGAACAACGGTGATTCCGCCTTTCTTAGGCACACAATGGACGGGACTAACCCACGGTGAATCCAAGATAGGATAGATCATGCCCGCATCAAGAAGTTTGATAACCTCTTTTTTGATAACGTTATGGATCTTAGGATTCACCCTTCGTTGGCTTTGAATAGTGGGTTTAAAGTCGTCCTCCATGAGAATTTTATGTGTGCAAAAGCGAGGATCAATTCCACGAATATCAGAGATCTTCTACGCAATCGCTTTCTTATGATTCTTCAGCACGGCGATAAGTCGGGATTTTTCTTCTTCTTTCAAGTCCTTAGCGATGATGACCGGTAACTTCTTGTTGTCTACAAGGAAAACGTACTCGAGATGAGACGGAAGATCCTTAAGCTCTAAATCCGGAGGATTTTCGATGGACGGCGTAGTCAAATTCGGATCATCGGTTGAGATAGCCTTAGGAGACTGTGGAGAAATATGGTCCTCATTGAGAAGTTTCTAGATGGTACGAATGTCTTCATCCCAATTGGAGGGAGAATCATCATATTGCAAGTCCACATCTCCCAAAGTTACTTCGAATTCCTTTAAGATGAAATCACTTTCTCCAAATGGAGTTAGTGATGGAGCAATAGAGGCAACGGTATCAACAGTGGGTAGAGAAGAAGAACCACTTTTACAAGCGTCTTTGAAATGTTCTTCACAAGCCTCATCAAGAACGTCAATGAAATTAACGCTCTCATTTTCAGAAGGCTGCTTAGAAAGTTTACCCATGTTGAAAACGATTTTATCATCACCAACTCTCATGATTAATTCGCCAGCGGCTACATCAATGAGAGTGCAGTCGGTCCTCAGGAATGGACGTCCAATGATTAATGGAACACGGGGGTCCATATCGTAGTTAACGACAACAAAATCCACCGGAAAGGTGAATTTGTCGACACCGACGAAGACATCTTCGGCTATCCCCACTAGATAAGCAACCGTACGGTTAGCTAATTCCAAGGTCATTCGGGTGGGGACAAGATCGGGTAGAGACAATTGTTTCCAAACACTTGGAGGCATTAGGTTGATACTAGCACCTAGATCGGCTAGGGCCATACAATTCTCTACCCCAGGGAAGTTGCAAGGAATCAAGAAACGACCCGGATCACCAAGTTTGGTTGGTAATTTCCTTAAGAGGACTGTAGAGCAATTCTCATTAAGTTGGGTCTGAGCGATGTCGAGGAGTTTCTCCTTATCACTGAGCAGATCTTTAAACATTTTAGCGTACTTCGGCATGTGAGAGAGAGCCTCAGCAAAGGAGATATTGAAATTCAGTTGTTTAAACATTTTTAGAAAGTTAGAAACCTGAATATCATCCTTGTTTTTCAACTTCTCTTTCCTCAATCTTGAGGGATAAGGTATATTGGGTTCAGATGAAGGCTTCAGAATGGAATTCTCACTCACATCCTTGGGTGGTGGAGGGGTGGAAGTAGAAGGTGGTGGAATTAGAGAAGGGGACTCGTTTTCCTTAGTCACAATCACCGGTGTAGGTGTAGGAATCTCAGGTTCCTTTAAACCTTTGCCACTACGAGTGGTAATTGCTTTCATCTCCCCTCTGGGATTAGCAACGGTGTTACTCGGAAGAGTACCCGAACCAGAGGCTAAATTACTTGGGAAAAAACTAGCCATCATATCCCTTAAGTTATTTGTTTGATTGTTCATCGAGTTTCTCATGTCGGCTTGAAGAGCATTCCCTTGTTTTGCCATGTCATTCCTTAGCTCGGCTCGAATATCGTTCCCTTGTTTTGCCATGTCACCTTTCAAGTTAATGAATTAGCTTTGCATATTCGTCACCATCTCTCTATTGGTCCTCATGTAATTTTCGAGGTCTTGGTTCAATGCCGTGGGTTGATTGAGAGGTGGGGCTTGGTAGGCTGAATTATTTCCTTGAGGTGGATATGGGTTTCTTTGGGATAGATATTGATTGGTAGCTCGAGGTTAGCTTTGATTGTTGCGGTTGAAATTTTTTTGGTTTTGGTTTTGAGGAGAAAAACCGAGTTGAGATAGATAGTTGTTTGAACGATAACTTAGCAAGGTACGGTCTCCTTGAGGACGTGCTTGGTATCCGAGGGTTACCGTTAGCGGCGTACACATTTTCCGGATTGTCAAGAGTAGAAGGACAATCGGTGTACGAATGAGAACCCCCGCAAATCTCACAAGAAGGTGCAATAGCTTTGGCTTGTTGAAATTGGTTTGTAGCCATCGTTAAGAAGTTTTTGTTCATCTCAGCTATTTGGCGAGTAAGTTCGGTGAGCTTTGGGTTACATGATGTAGAAGAAACATTGGCCCTCTGATTATTTCTTGAAGATGCAGATGAATCCCAATTTTTGTGGTGAGTGGTCATGTTTTCTATCAGCTCTCTACACTCCTCAGGTCGTCTCTTCATGAATGTACCACCGGCAGCAGTATTAATCGTATCATGATCATGAAAAGTTAGACCATTGTAGAAAGTATCAATCAAAGTAACAGGGAGCATGTTATGGTTCGGAGAACGGTCGATCAAGACATTATAGCGTTCCGAAGCATCGAAAAGCGACTCATTCGGTTCTTGTGTGAATCCACTGATTTGGTTGCGAAGACTAGTTACCATGGATGGTGGAAAGCAGCGCGAATTTTTTTTTTTGAGTCATGTCATCCCATGTTTTGAATTGAGTTTTTAGGGAGACGATCAAACCATTTTTCGGCATGATGGGATAAAGTGTGTGGAAACAGGAGAAGGCGAAGAAAATCCATGGAAGCACCAGGTAGTTTCATGCTTTGAGTGACGTTAATGAACTTGTCTAGATGTTTGTTGGCATCATCATCCGGTAATCCGCTAAACGGGCAAGCGTTTTGAACTTGCTAGATCATGTGATGCTTCAACAAAAATTCAAGAGCCGTGATTTGCATCGGCGCAATCGGTCCTCCGCGTCCATTCATGGTGGGTTGACACATTTCCTCCATTGTTCGTAAATCAGGTAGGGGAACATTGTTGATGTTGTTATTGTTATTCAAATTGGGTAGAGGTGGGTTGTTATTGTTGTTATGTACACCAGCCATATCTAAATCTTCACGAGTCTCGGGCTCAGAATAATTTGAAGATCTAGTACACATACACCTGCAGAAGAAAAAGATACCAAAGAAACAGAGAATATATATATATATAATCTTTTTGGTGCAAAACCTTTGGAAAAGAAATGCTTTTTAAGATTTTTTAATGTTTTTGTATTTTTGAAAATTTTGAGCAAGGAAAATAACGTTCCTAAAAGAACGGATCCCCAAAATTCAACGCGTCTCTCACTAAAGACCGTTAATCTTAACGAAAAGAGCCGGCAGCGGCGCCATTTAATACAAGGTTTTTGGCCGAGTATAAAATATTTTCGTCCGATCTTTTCGAATTGATTACCGGTTAAGAGTGCGACTCAATTGTCTTTTGGAAAACAAAATGGTTTGGTTTGGTTATCTAATTTAAACTAAAAGCAAGTATGAAAATGTCGTTGAGTAAAATTAAAGCGTTTAATTTTTAAACTAGAAAATTAATTGGAAAAACACTTAAAACATAAAACTTTGTAAAACTTAAAAACTTAGTCTATCGGAATGTAACTAATCTTTTCCATCGAAATGCACCAAAGTCAAAACCATCGGAATATAACTAAAAAAAGTCATCGGAATAATCTGAGTGAAAAGCCATCAGAATGTTCATGTTAGTAACCATCGGAATACAAAGTCAATACTATCGGAATGTTGTCCAATCACAAAGTTCAGATCAGAATACAAGGTATCGGAATGTTTCTGTCACAATCTGATCCTATCGGAATTATGAGCTATTGGAATGTATTAAACTAAAATTGGGCAGAGTTTCGACTTAAAAAGACCTTAAACCCCGTTGGAATATGCGATCGCAATGAGCGATCGCAATCCCAGATCGGAATAAGGGGGAAATGACCAAACTATCGCAAAGTAAAACCCTTAAGGGTTATTGCGATCGAAACAAGCTTCTCGTCGGAATATTTAAGTCCCCAAAATTGCGATGAGCACAAGAGTAATCCGAAATTGAAAATAAGCCAAGATTCAATAAGCACTATCAATAGGCTCTCTTGATCAAATCTTAAACAACTTAATAAGCTAAAAATCGGCAACTTTTAAAACAATAAAATGATAAACTTTATAAAAGAAACTTTTAAAAAGATTAAGCCTATTAAGAAATCCGAAAACCAATAAGCTAAAACATAAAATAAGCCAATAAGCTAAAAGAGCTTATAGCCTCAACCGTATGAAAGCTTATGTAGAAATGGAAAGATTATCCTTTAATTCACGAAATAATCAAATCAAACGTATGAAGTAAGATATTCGGATCAAAATTAAAATGAAACCAAGAAATGTGGAAAGAGATTAAAGAACACGAACTTAAGCTTAAACTTTTGATTAAAGAAACTCAAATACAAAAATTAATGAAAGCTTAAACTTGAAAGATTAAAAGAAAGAAAAGATGAAAAACTTAGTGAGAGAAAGTTTGGAACTTTCCCTCTCTAAAAACTAGAAAGGAAAAATTAAAAGTGAAACTAGCTAACCACCCTCCTAATGTGATTAGGAGGGTATTTATAGGCTAAGTGGGAAGTGCATGTGTGGTGTGCTTCCTTCTTTCTTTTCTTCTCGACTTGATTTAATTTTTTGTCTTTTCTCGACGTCGTCTCGAGATTTGAACTTGTCTTAATAATTTTCTTCGTTAATTTAGACTTGAGTTCTTCGACTTCATTAAAACTTCCGTCTTTAGACTTTTTCTTTGATAAATCTTCAGAATAGGTCTTGGACATCCGTTCTTTAAGCACTCTTGATCTCTTGACTTCGTCTTTTCTCGTTTTCTTCGATAAAAGCCCGTGAAAGCCCGTGTTTTCTCCCTTTTTCATCTTTTGGTCCTTAAACACAATAAAAACACAAACCACGCATAATTCCTACTTTTACGACATAAAATACACGTTTTGGTCTTGTTATTATTGGAAATAAGTGGTAAAAGGATAAGTAGTTTCACACTTATTAACAACTCACCCTATCCTTCCATATAGTGCCTCAAATGGCATTCATCGACTTCTAGTATGATAACTATCATTATATGAAAACTCAGACATCGCAAACGAGTTTCCCACATCTCTCTAAATCAGTCACCCAAGCTCTCAACACGACTCCTATACTTGTATCAATTTCCCACTTAGTCCATCATTTTCTAATTAGCTGGATATACTCATATCCAATTATTTTCATCAACTCCCTTTAGTCCATACCGCAAACTACTTAAAAATCCCAATTTCCTTACACAAGTGACCTATGACTATATTTCACATATTTATTAGTCTATCACAACGAGGCTCTTCCAATCCAAATCAACTTATGATCTATACACATCACCAAAAGGACGGTTATCTCAGTTAGTCTATCAACTTTCATCCAAACCCATGCTACAACTACTTCCATAAAATTTGGATATATCATTAGTAGCACCTATACACTTCTTTCTCACTTTTCTCCATGAAAGATTTTTTTCCCTGATACTCAACACTTCCTTTATACCTACACAATGTCTTACCTTCAAGGTCATAGTGCTCCTCATCTTGTCTCAGTTAGACCAAGCCCTTCGTCTCTCATGACACATCACATCTATAACTCCACAACCATTCGATTACCGATACTAAGCCTTCCAATCAAACAGTATAGTATACCATTTCCTATCCACACTATTACATTATTAGCATGCTTAGTGCCTTAGTCTACTCATTAAGCTATACCAAAGTTTTACCTTCGGTTCCTATCTCGGCCAATTTTATTCATGATTTGCATCTATCCACACTTCCTTCTTCTTCCTCAGCTCATGACATACATCACAATGTTATGCTTACCATATTTCAAGTCATCTATACCTCAAATTTTTTCCATGTAGCTTCACTTGTTTTTCCTCACATTCAGTTCTCCTACACCCTCCTAATAGGGACAGACTAGAGTTTATATGATCTCATGCGGATCACACTCTCATCTTATACCCATATTAGTTTCCATTTGTCGAAACTAAGCCATATTTCAAATTCTTATTCAAATCTCATACTTCTATTTTGATCTTACACCTAACATGAGGTACTTTCAATCATCATCTTCTAGGAATACTTGGTTCTCTCCTTCCATGGTTCTCCCTAATTCCTACACTATCCCGTCCAACAGAAATTTCATACTTCATTCATCAATTCTATGGAAATCGCTAGTGCATTGGATAATGTATAATTGTCTCTTCCAAAAATCTTTCATAACACCTTCACAAAACCGACTCTCTAATCATTTCTCCATGAACTTATTCAGCTCAGCTTCACTACTCATCCCTCGATATTAATTGCCACAAAAATTCTATCTGCATAGTCACTCGACTCCCCTTGTCCATGAGTTCTTAATCTCCCATGTTATGTATTCAATTCATCATGATCCACTAGTTCAGCTCTTTGTAACTCCACTCCGGTACTCGATCTGTCCTTCTTCGTCACGAACCATACGGAGATTCCCATCATAGTGCTTGTAACTTTTCCAGTCCTTGCAACTTCTGTGACTCCTTCGAAATCTCTTGCTTCCTTCTAGCAGTTGGCACGTAGTCCTTTCAGATCCTTGATTCACGATGTAGCTCTTCACGCACTCCTTCTTGTCTTTATGATGTTACCTAGGAACTTCACACTACCCAGTAGCCTCTAACTTCAACTCATCTACCTCAATATTTCTAAAGGTACTTCAACCCCTCAATGGCTCATTCTTCCTTACTTGTTGTAATCACCATTAATCAGCCTCCTACCAATCATTCTTTCAGATCCATGTTTTCCTTCATGTGTCTACTACTACCTCGCCTCCATAACTATACCAATTCCCTTGCATGTTATTTGCCTAATCTTTCCATTAGTTGAAAATTTCTACTCTACCCTCACATCTGCTGGTACTTTCATCAATCTCCTAATGGTACTTCAACCAACTTCTCATAGCATGACATCTCGTTCCCACGACCAGTCAACTAACTTTACTTACTCCCTTATTCCCGTAACAAATCTAAGTTTCAAAACTCCACAAATCTTAATTATTCTCTCAACACAACCTTTAAACAAAAAGACATCTCTCCATTCTAATATCTAACCATAAGTAATACTACCAAACTCTATCATCTCATCCTAACATTTTCGCAACCGCATAACTAAATCAACCATGATGTGTACCAAGAGAATTCCAAACAATCGCGTCCCATAATAAATATAAGGTAAACCGAAAGATCAACCATAATGAACCCTAGCCAAAATAGCTCAAAATGAAACAATGTAATCTGAAAGATCAATGGAGTGTGCCAACAAAGAAAAATTAGACTCATCACGATTAGTATCACCAAATTTCGATACCTTAGAAAATTTTAAACTTTCGCCCCAATTAGTTACTTCTCGTAAGAACCAAACTTCAATAATACTAAAATCAATCATACTCATTTTTAACCATAAACTCATCTTTTATCTTCATTATTTTATCAAAGATATCAATTAGTTAGTATACTACAATCTTATTCTAACCATTATCTTGTTTACTCATATTAAACTTATTTCACTTGTTATTATGAAATCAATACATGTTTATAAAATATAGTGTGTTTTTTTTCATTTTATTCTATATTATTATTTTTATTATTTTATAAAATCCATTTAGGCTGGTTATAACTAAACTACTACACGTTTACAAGGTGTGGTGTTATTATTATCATTACTATAATAAAATCTCCCTTTTTACTTTTTCCGTTTAGTTAAATACTTCTAAAATTTTTACTCCACTTAAGAAAATTTTTGTAAAATTTCTTTACCCCTTTAAAATGTATTATCACATGTTACCTAGAAAACTAATCCAATAATTTTCAAGATTTTTTTTAACTTACTACCACAAACTTAGAAAAGATATCTAAGTCACGATATCATACCATACACTTAAAAATTATTTTCAAAATCGATTTCCTGTAATTAGCCAGACTTATTTGCAAGAAAATTTAGTAGTTCTCATTAATTAAAATACATACCCGAATGTAGACACACATAAAAAAAGCTCAAAATGTCGTTGGAACTCCATCAAACTCCAGCACCATAAAACACGAGCAAACACAAGGTACGTTCAAGTTATAATAACTACTGAACGACCATATATCATAACTTAACACATACTAGTATATATACATCCGCCTATATATACCTATTAAATCACCCAAAACATACTCGTTACCATACATGTCAGATCAATCAATCGCGTCATACACTTGTTTTTTTCCATACGAGTAATCACCATCTTACAACAAGGCATCAAACCCACCACTAAAACCAGTCCATATCGTGTGACCACATAATCAGACAACATGAGTATAACCCAAAACATATAACACACTAAAAATAGCCATCTTGTTGGCAACCGTTACATAAACCCATATATTATACATATACCCAAAATCCACATGTCATCATATACAAGCATGTACTAAACCTCTTTCATGAAATCATACTTAAGAACCCATTGAAGTTGTGGTACTTGTATAACTATGTTGGCCACCATACTTATACAATTACCCTTTCCTCAATGCACTCCCTCCTATGATGACACTTATAGAATCAATACAACATACAACACATAAATCCATCTACTCACATAAGCTCATAACTATATAAACAATAAGGTCCAAAACTCCATCTATTAAAATAATATAGTCAAACTCTTGGAATACATAAATCCATAGTCTAGCTAAAACAACATAGATAAAGTCCAACACAACATCATAATCAGTTATAAGTCATGTCGCCCATAAGAGTGGAAACAACTTAAAATCCTTCCTATCCACCTACTCCTAGTAACTCGAATCATCACATGATTCTTAGGGAACATGACTTAAACATCAAAAGAAAAATAATATACATTAGGTACACCAAATAACTTATTATGGTGAAAGTAATTTATATATCAAAAGGAAAACAGAAATTAACAGGTGACTAAGTATGGGAAACTACAGTTCAACTCATACTAGTCAAAATTCACAAAAAACAAAATCCTATGACGCCTATATGCAGGGATCCTTAAGCTATAGACTAGGCTAGGCAACCCAATTCTCTATAACCATTGTCTTGGATACCATTCCGTTACACCCCACCATGGCGGAATATGGGGCGCGACGTATGGATATCATCACAACAATAGCATGTCTATAGAGATAACTAAATGAAATGGAAATATCATAAATGGTGACACAATGTCATGAAGATATCTCAAACAATGTAGGCGTCTAGCTAAGTAGGTAACAGGTCTACCTCTTACCAAATACATATAATTAACAAATAACAAACATATACGTGTCTACAAAGTATCAGTTATTCAAACATAAATAAAGACTAAGAGGAAAGGGGGTTCCTCCAAATGCAATCCTAAGCCTTCCAACTAGCCACTCCTATTCTCACGCTTAACCACATTCTCACCTAAAAGAGACACTAAAACACGTCAACATAAGTTGGTGAGAGTCATAGGTTTAGACTCCAACGCCAAATCAGTTATAAGCTGTGATTAACAACCATTAACAAAAGAACATATGGACAATGTGCTACAATTATGTATTAACAACTAGCATTCAAGATTAACCAATCATCACAAATCCAAAGCTCCAAGCCTTACCAATAACCACAATTCCAAGGCTCCAAGCCTTACCAATAACCATGGTCCCATAGGCGCCCATACACCTATGAACCAATCCCAAGGCCCCGCCTTGTCAACATCCCCTTGGTACCAAGTCAAACAACAATAACTGAGATGGTACGTGTCCCCCGATCCAAATCATAAACACAATCAAGAATCACATAACATTTAATCAGATAAGTGTACACACAAGTCCATCACAAACCATAAAAACATTCACATTATTCTTTACAAAATCATATAGTGTCTCTTCCATCCCATCTGGAAATCAAATCATAAAAAGACATGGGACTATGAAACCCACCTGAACAAGCTTCTCCAAGTATCCACGCTCTAGCAAAAATCTAAACACACAAACATATAAAATCAAAACATGAACCACATACCAAAATGGCTCATCAATCTATGATGGATATCTAACCTTCTCCTACAAATTAACCCCACTTATATGCCATAAGCATCTCATTGCACCACTATATAAAGCCCTTAACTTAGTTTAGTTCATAATTCGTCCCGTTAATATTTAACCCAAAACAGTCCCGTTTTTCACACTCCGTATTATGAGCCAAACGTCCATCAAACCTAAAACAAATTCCTTACAATGAAAACCCCATAAACTTATATGTGTCATCTAAAATCTCAGCCCTTGACCCAACATGAAAGCTAATCTTAAGTCCCCGATATACAACTTATACTTTCGCCTATCCATATTTTTCCGATTTTGAACATATGAAATATTTGTTATGACCAGAGGGTCTTACGCTATCCCATTTGCTTAGACATTCTTCAGATATTTTATTTAATATATGATCTAAATCTAATGTTCATTTGAAGCTCCAATTAGAACCTAAGTACCCCAACCAATTCAAAACATAAAATGAAAATAGGCTGATCCAAAAACTGTTTTGACACCTGACTGATTTAACCTGTTTTTGACCCACTTACCCACCTCTAATTTAGTTCTAGTTTCTTTCATTTGAAATCTAATTCAATTACCTTTCCAGGGACATAAGATTCGAAATTTAAAATTATGTAGAACTCTAGATATGATCAAAACAATGGACCAAAAATTCTGCCTAGTTTTTTAAAACGAATTTAAACATGATTAAACCCTAATTACGATCACTAATCTTCATAATAACCAAAGTAATCAATTCATATGAACCCTAATCTCACTAATCTCAGAAAACTCACAAACCCTAATCCATCATAAGATCAATTAAATGATTAAATTGATTAAAATCATTAATAGAACAAGGGTTTTGAAGGTTTTACCTTAGAAATCAATGGAAGATCTTTATTTTTGAAACCCTAATTGGCCATTGTTAAATTTTGGCAAGGAGCTAATATGGATGTTAAAAACCTGATTATTTTGGTTATGGGTTGGGTTTGGTTAAGTCCTAAAGGCTCCCTAATCCCATTACAAGTCCATTGGGCCTGTTTTAGGCTTTACCTTCTTTCTTCATTTTAGCCGCCCAATCCAAATCCCAAAACCCCTATTTGGCCGACTTTTATACTCCACCTACTGTTATTTATTCGTAACTAAACTTAGTGGTACCCTCGGGTTACCTCCGGGCCAAAGCCCGAAAGCCTTACGTTAATTTTTTGTCTTCTTACGCGATTACCGTAAAATGCATAATTTTATGGAAACTCTTAAAATAAGTTAGTGACTTAATAAATAAGTCTAAAATAACCTAAATCTAACACATAAATTACTCTCGAAACTAAATCCTTAGTCTGAGACCTCTAAACGCTAAACCATCGCATCGTAAATATACGATTTACTATAATACATATACGTATATATAAAACTTAAAATAACACTGTTTCATTTCATAGTCACTACCACGTGAGCTTATGAACATGAAATAACCACACATCGTTTCACTTACAGCGTACCCGGTACCCATAATCGATGTCCAAACCACACTATATTCACACCAATTAACACATAAACACATAAAGACACATAACTTCACGAAATATGCACAAAATAAAACTAAGTGACGAACCTCAAAAACGCGGTTGTCACACAACACTTTGTGTCTTTTGCATTTATATACTCAGCCTCAATTGTGTCGTTCACTAGTGTATTCAGAAGGTTGTATTTTATTGATTACTTTCTTCAAAGATGCATAAAGGCTCCCACTTGCATCTTGTAAGAGGAGACTTTCTCCATGTACATAACATGTCGAGCAACAATGAATTGTTCTCGTTTGGGGTGTATAAAATACACTGACACTTCTTGATTCTAGTTTGTTAATAACATGTCTAACATGATTTCAACAAATTCAAGACTTTAACTAAGACTTACTGGGAGTCATCCTATTCCATAACTTGATGGGTTTTTAGTTACCTTCTTTTTTGGAACCATATTGAATAAGCATGTGGCTCATTAAAATTTTTGTTAACCTTAATAAGATAAGAGAGAGATTAGTTATTGTTATCAAGGATCAAATAATAACAACAGAATTTGATTTTACACATTAGACATAGTGTTGTGATTGTGAGACAGTATCACAGTTACTTATATAACCTAGTACTCTTTGGCTCACATATTTTCTAATTTGGTCAAACCAAATTGCATAAACAATATATTCAATCCAATTGCATGCTATAAAGTATGATTGTTTTAGCAGTTCAAGAACTTCATGTTCATGTTTTGACAAGAAAACATAACATGTTAGTCGCTAAATTTACTTTATAAGGTATTGAACAATTTACTAACTTCATTGTATATGCCCTAACAGGAAGACATAACAAGTCAATTACTTACTTTATTTTATAAGTATTTGAACCATTTAAGAAAGTTCACGTTTATATCTTTACTTGAAGACATAAACATATTATAAAAGAGGCGTGAAGACCCGCGCGATGCACGCTGGTTGGGGCCATGGTTGAATAAAAATTGGAGGAGCTATCAAGTATTTGCAATTTTGTTTAGAATGCCTCGTAGCATGTATGTTGATCATGTTATAAGGAGATGGGTCAGTTTATCTTAATAAATTTTTATAATGTATCAAATATATAATATTAGCATGGTAATATAAAATCTTAAATATTTTATGAAAATTCAGTCGCTTTGCTTCACTGTTTTATAATACGAAAACGTTTATGTTAGAGTCGTGGCTTAAAATATCTTGCTAATGTTGAGACACGTTTGTTTGGTTTTTATATTTGAGGGACCAATTGGGTTGTTTTGCAAATATGTTTTGAAAACGTTTACATTGACCCTGGTAACAGTGTTTGCCTCTTCCTTTTCATTTCATTGGTAACTGAAACATGAATACTGGCCACAAATATCTCAATATATATATTCCCCCTCGGTTGTATCTACCAATCATCATAGGTTATATAGTTAATCCAAACCTAATTGTGTTCTTAACCCACCATGAAAAATCGTAAGATTAATCCGATCATCAATGAAATAAAGGAAGTCACTGGTGTCAGCAGCATCGGGCGTTCTTCGGTGTTTTACTTTAACCAAATGCAAGTGGAGGAAGATAACTATGCTAATGTTATTTGGGGGCAAGCTAAAATGGTTAGTGCTTTTATTTCGAACCTTGGAATGATGACTGGGGAATTGGAGGATCTAGAAGAGGAGACAGAAAAGGTCGAGGAGGGGTGTGGGCATTTAAGAGACATTTGGGCAAGGGAGTTCGAGAAGCTTGCCGCTTTGAATGCTCTGTTAGCATCTTCTAGTGTGGGAAGGACTATGAAAGGCACAGCTGCTGAATTGATGGAGGCCCATGATCCTTAGTGTTCCGGTGATAAGCTTGTGAAACTTTTTTTTGTATCTATTAATGTTTATGAAGACTGCCTTATATTTTAAGTTTTATGTTTTTGAATGATGATTTATGGTGAAGCTCTTTTCTATATTTGTCTATTAATCAAGAACAATGGGGTGTAATTTGGCTATGAACCACGAACAATAGTCTGTAACATTTAGGGGTATTTAATTGTGATGTTTAAGATATTAATCTTTATTTTTTGTTATTTTTAATTATGAGTTTTGGATATGAGTATTAGATGCTTTAGTGATGTTAGAGTGTGTATATAGTTTCATTATAAAGTGTAGGTTAATTTAGTTGTGATTATCTATTATGTGATTTTCAGTCTGGATATGAGTTGATAGTAATATTTTTGAGTCCATAAAATGTTTTAGGTATGGTAAGTGTTTTGTTCTTTACTTTGAAGCTGGTAAGTTCTTATTCTGTAATCACAAAATGATATAAGTACTGTGTGTTACGCAGATTATGTATGACGAAAGTAGCAAACACGTACAATGCATTTTTAGCAACACAGTTACATTGTCCTTCTCATTGAAGGTATTATTGTTATATTTATATTGTACATATTTTCGTTGTTCAATAATATAGGATGCGCACAACATGAATTTGGTTCAGTTTCATTTCTAAGTCTAATGCAAAATTACATTTGCAGTTTTATTATCAATATTAGCCATAGATATAGGTTGATCTTTCAATGGAACTGATACGAATACCTGAAAGTTTCATAAAATGTATCATAGTACGTTTCTCCACAACAAAATGTATCTAACTATGTTCCAGTTTCAAATCTGTAGTGCCAAATAAATTGTATATTTAACTGAAAAGAAGCATTTGACGGGGAAAGTGTAGCATTCGTGTTCGATTAGTAGTACTAAATCATCTATTTATGCAGCCTTGTTAGGTCAAGGAAATCCTTTGTGATAGAGTGTCTAAATTACTCTTACAATGGGCAACTGTACTATCAAAATACAAAACCTCCAAATTTTTTTAAACAGGTATCTAAATCTAAGCTGAACTGATCACTTACTGAAAGTCTAAACGTCAAAAATACATAATCTTTGATGTTACATGAACTAATCACAGATTCATTCCATTTCGATTCTCTATTATTGTAGATCTGTGTGGTTTTGAAGTGGACTACAAGACTTGGATGCATTGTGCATGGGCAAAGCTAATGATACCGGCTACAACAAAAGATACACTTGACCTAATAAATTGTTTTTGTGGCAAACATCATATCCTGTTAGAGCATCCTGCTAATATGTATGTTGCAAATGGTGCTGGTGTGGTTTGGCAGAAAAAGGTCTTTTTGATATCACAGACGAAGTCTTTACAAAGGTAAGTAGAGCTTCTTGTTAGCGCTTTCTGATCTAAAGAGAAGGTTTCCTAACTTTTTATTATGACCCTCATAATTCTAGGTTCAAGAAGTTGCAAGAGGGAGTGTTTTTGTTCAAATTCCATATGTGTGGATAAATTTGGCTCGTGTTCATTCCAATCAAGGCAATTTCCCGTTGAGTATTAAAAGGGTACCACGTACTTTACTCAACATGTTATTTACTACAGTACATAGGGGGTGTTTGTGTCTGCGTTTGAATGGTGATTATCTAATTATTTCAGTTTTAAAAGGCAAATAATCATAAAAGAGTGTTTGGGTAACATGTGTATGTGTTTCAGGGTGAGAGTGGGTGATATGGAATTTGGTCACTCATAACATGTTTTAAATGGACTTCAATCCATGTGAGTTAAACCGACATTGCACACATATGTGGTGTTAACATGTAGGTTTTAATCTTTAATGTAGAGAACTAAACACATTGAAATCAAAGATGGTTTTATTCATTTCAATTGCTCAATGACATTAAAAGTTATGACAGTGGAAGAATGGAAATTTATGCGTTGTATTTGGTTTTTTTCCTTGGTGGCTTAGATGTTATGTCGTTTAACACGTACCATTTGGATTCTATTTCTTCAAGTACTCTCTTATATGCGAATCCATCTTTTTGTCATGTTGGTAGAATAATTTGTTCCCCTCTTGGTTGATCTATTTCTTCAAGTACTCTCATATATGCTAATCCATCTTTTAGTGATGATGGTAACATAATACATTTTCCTGTTGGTTGATTATCATGTTTGTGGTTAAAGTTGATTTTACAGTAACTACTATTTTGCTTAGCCATAGTAGGACATTTGTGTATGTAGGTTGTGATTGACATTTGTTATTAGGATTTCATTATATAGGCGTGAATATGACTGTCATTGCCAGTTTAATGTGAGTATGTGAATGGGATGGGAGTTACAAATATATGTTGGTAAGTTAGTCTGTTTACTGGCTTTATTAAATTATTAGCAGTTAGAAAGTAAGGGTTAATTAAGTAGTTTTATATGATATTAATCCTATATAAGTTAGTTCTAATTAAGCTTCACCTATATTTTTGTCATGGGTGATACTGCTATTCCCACATCTTTAACAGCTGACATTTCAAAGACTGGTGATAGTAATAGTCCAACGAATATGCTAATAGAGGCTTTTAAAAAAGAAATGATACATGATGATAAGGTGGCTGATAGTTTAGAAGCTTTGTCTATTATTTTAAAAGAATCTACTTCTAAGAGAGCTGTATACTAATAAGTGTGAAAACACTTATCCTTTTACCACTTATTTCCAATAATAACAAGACCAAAACGTGTATTTTATGTCGTAAAAGTCGGAATTATGCGTGGTTTGTGTTTTTATTGTGTTTCGGGATAAAAATATGAAAAAGGATGAAAACACGGGCTGTCACGGGCTTTTATCGAAGAAAAAGACATAAGACGAAGTCAAAAGGTCAAAAGTGCAAGAATAACGGAAGTTCAAGGCCTATTATGAGGATTTATCGAAGAAAAAGTCTAAATACGGAAGTTTAATGAAGTCAAAGAACCAAGTCTAAGTAAAGAAGAAAATTATAAGACGAGTTCAATTTATATCGACAAATCCCGAGACGACTTCGAGAAAGACAAAGAATTTAAATCAAGTCGAGACGAGTAGAAAATAGAAGAAACAAGCTTACCACCTCCCCTATATATAGTTAGAAAATAGTCATTAGTGAGGAGTTAATTTTTAGTAGGTAATTAGTTTGTATATTTCTCTCTCTAGCTTTCTCTTCAAGTTTTCTTAATCTTCATCTTAATCTTGTAACTTTGAATCTTAAATCTTCAATTTAATTAAGTTTTTCATTTAAATCTTATTCTACCTTTCTTAATGTTGTGGTGATTTAATTAATCATGTAGTTGATTTCATCTATTTGGTTGTGTGATTGATTTATTCATGTGATTGACCTTATAGTTTTGATGTGGTGGCTGTTTTAAACTTTTTGTGTTGATTTACTAGTGTTTGGCTTATTTTTGATTAAGTTGGTTTGATAGATTTATAGATTTGATTATTAGTTGATTTTAAATGTTTGATTATTTAGTGTATTTATAGTTTTTAATTTGTGGCTTATTTAGTTTTTCTTAAATTTATTTGGTTAAAGTTTTGGTTAATTGCTTAATTGATTGTGCTTAATCTTGGCTTATTTAGATCATATCTGTTAACTATTTATCTAATTTTAACTTCTTCGGAAAAGGGTTTTCATTATTCCAAAAAACTCCATTTCTCTGAAAATCTTCATTATTCCGAAAAACTCCATTTCTCTGAAAATCTTCATTATTCCGAAAAACTCCATTTCTCTAAAAATCTTCATTATTCCGAAAAACTCCATTTCTCTGAAAACCTACATTATTCCGAAAAACTCCATTTCTTTGAAAATCTTCATTATTCCGAAAAACTCCATTTCTCTGAAAATCTTCATTATTCCGAAAAACTCCATTTCTCTGAAAATCTTCATTATTCCGAAAAACTCCATTTCTCTGAAAATCTTCATTATTCCGAAAAACTCCATTTCTCTCAAATTCTTCATTATTCCGAAAAACTCCATTTCTCTAAAAATCTTCATTATTCCGAAAAACTCCATTTCTCTGAAAATCTTCATTATTCCGAAAAACTCCATTTCTCTGAAAATCTTCATTATTCCGAAAAACTCCATTTCTCTGAAATTCTTCATTATTCCGAAAAACTCCATTTCTCTGAAAATCTTCATTATTCAGAAAAACTCCATTTCTCTGAAAATCTTCATTATTCCGAAAAACTCCATTTCTTTGAAATTCCAATTATTCGTTTAGCTCCTTCGTTTAGTTTTTTAATTGTTTTGCTTTAATTTGCGTTTTATTATTTATATTGTTTCGTTATTTTTAGTTAATTGTTTTTAGCTTATTTTTATTACTATTCACATTTATCTTTTACTTAGAAATAGATAACCAAACCTTATTTTATTCACCAAAAACGATTGAGTCGCACTTTCAACTGGTAATCAATTCGAATTGAATCGAGACGAACACATTTTTATACTTGGCAAAAACCTTGTATTAAATGGCGCCGCTGCTGGCTCTTTTCGTGAAGATTAACGGTTTATTGTGAGAGACGCGTTGGATTTTGGGATCCGTTCACTTTTTAACGTTATTTTTGTGTCAAAAGTTTTCAAAAATCCATAAAAATAAAAAAATTTCCAAAACCCAAAAAAATAGAAAAACATAAAAAACCAAAAATATTTATTGTCTATCTTTCTTTTCTTTTTGTAGGTGTGTATGCGTACCCGTGCTCGTATGAAGAAAGCAATTCAAGCCGAAGTCGAAACTCCACCTATTGTCACCATGGACAATCGACCAATGATCGAGCTTTTGCAATCGCAAGTACAGGGCAACACCGATGCTATTGTCATTCCCGAGATTAAAGCCAATAATTTTGAACTCAAATCCGGTTTCATTCAAATGGTCTCTACTCAACCATTCTTGGGGCGTACACTTGATGATCCTCATGACCATATCAAAAGGTTCCTTCAACTCACTAATACGGTCAAGTATAATGGGGTTTTGCAAGAGGTAATTCCCTGGCAACTTTTTCCTTTCTCCTTAGAGGGATAAGCCCGACATTGGATTGATAAGGAACAACCACAAAGTATTCTTACGTGGTCAGATTTAGAGACCAAATTCATCAACTACTTTTTCCCACCCTCACGTACTACCGCTTTGCGGAATGAAATCGTTAACTTTGAACAAAAGTACGGTGAGACATTTAGTGAATCTTAGGACCGTTTTAAGGAACTTTTTAAGAAAGTGTCCACAACATGGTTTTACAAAAGTGCATCAAATTAATACTTTTTACAATGGTTTAAGCATGAATGACCAAGATTCACTAAATAGTGCCTCGGGGGGTAACATTTTGGTTAAGTCTTCTAATGCCGCGTGGGATATTATTGAGAATAAGTCTAGAGTGTAAACTAAGAGTGTTCGGTCTAATGTGGCTAGTGCTAGTACTGGTGACAACGACAAGAAAATTGATAAGCTTACTTTGATTGTTGAAGTACTTGCTCTACAAACCGCTAACAATACCAAAAACATCAATGCGCAAGTTAATGCTTTGAGTCAGTCATGTGAAATATGCGGGGGATCTCATTCATACACCGATTGTCCTTGGACTCATGACAATCCGGAAAATTTATATGCCGCTAACGGGAACTTTTCTACGGGAGGCTATCAGGCACGTCCTCAAGGTGACCACAATTTGCTCAGTTATCGTTCAAACAACTTCCTTTCACCACCCGGTTTTCCTCCTCAAAACCAAAACAACCTCAATCGCAACAATCCAAACCAACCTCGAGCTCCAAATCAATATCAAACCCAAAGAAACCCATATCCACCTCAAGGAAATAACCACGTTTACCAACAACCCCTTTATCAACCACCTGCTTACCATGCTCTTCCTCCCACCCAACCCACCGCATTTAATCACGAGGTTGAAACTTACATGAGGACTAATGACGCGCTAGTGCAGAATCTTCAGGGACAAATCATCAACTTGAAAGGAGATATGGCGAAACAAGGGAATGATCTTCGAGCCGATATGCGAAACTCTTTGAGCAGTCAAACGAATGACTTGAGGGATATGATGGCTAGTTTCTTCCAAAGTAATCAAGCCTCTGGTTCGGGTTCTCTTCCGAGTAACACCGTTGCTAATCCAAGAGGGGAGATGAAAGCAATCACCACCCGAAGTGGCAAAGGTTTAGAGGAACCCGAGATTCCTACACCTACACCGGTGATTGTGACAAAAGAAAACGAGTCCCCTTCTCCAATCCCTCCACCTTCTACTTCCACCCTTCCACCACCCAAGGATGTGAGTGAGAATTCCATTCCAAAGCCTTCATCTCAACCCAATATACCTTATCCCTCAAGGTAGAGGAAAGAGAAGTTGAAGAACAAGGATGATATCCAGGTTTCCAATTTTCTTAAAATGTTTAAACAACTAAATTTCAACATCTTCTTGCCAAGACTCTCGCTCACATGCCGAAATATGCTAAAATGTTTAAAGATCTTCTCAGTGATAAGGAGAAACTCCTTGATATCGCTCAGACCCAACTTTATGAGAATTGCTCAGTAGTGCTCTTAAGGAAATTACCCACCAAACTTGGTGATCTGGGTCGTTTTCTCATTCCTTGCAACTTCCCCGGGGTAGAGAATTGTATGGCCCTAGCCGATCTAGGTGCTAGTATAAACTTAATACCATTAAGTATTTGGAAAAAATTATCTCTACCCGAGCTAGTCCCGACACGAATGACATTGGAATTAGTTAACCGTACGGTTGCTTATCCGGTGGGGATAGCCGAAGATGTCTTCGTCGGTGTCGACAAATTCACCTTTCCGGCAGATTTTGTTGTCGTTGACTACGAGATGGATCCCCGTGTTCCATTAATCGTTGGACGTCCATTCTTGAGGACCGGTCGCACTCTCATTGATGTATCCGCAGGCGAATTAATCATGAGAGTTGGTGACGATAAAATCGTCTTCAACATGGGTAAAATTTCTAAGCAACCTTCAATTTCATTGACGTTCTTGATGAGGCTTGTGAAGAGCATTTCAAAGACGCTTGTAAAATTGGTTCTTCTTCTCTACCCATTGTTGAGACCGTTGCCTCTATTGCTCCATCATTGACTCTGTTTGGAGAAAGTGATTTCCTTTTGAAAGAATTTGAAGCAACTTTAGGGGATGTGGACTTAAAATATGACGATTCTCCCTCCGATTGGGACGAAGACATTCGTACTATTGAGAAAATTCTCAATGAGGACCATAGTTCTCCACCTTCTCCTGAGGAAATCCCTATCGATGATCCAAATTTGACTACGCCTTCCATCGACAATCCTCCGGATTTAGAGCTTAAGGATTTACCGTCTCATCTCGAATACGTTTTCTTTGAAGACAATAACAAGTTACCCGTCATCATCGCAAAGGACTTGAAAGAAGAAGAAAAATCTCGACTTATCGATGTCCTAAAGAATCATAAGAAAGCAATTGCTTGGAAAATTTCCGATATCTGCGAAATTGATCCAAACTTTTGTACTCATAAAATTCTCATGGAGGATGACTTTAAACCCGCAGTCCAAAGCCAAAGAAGGGTTAATCCTAAAATTCATGACGTCATCAAGAAAGAGGTTATCAAACTTCTAGATGCCGGAATGATTTACCCTATTTCGGATTCGCCATGTGTTAGTCTCGTCCATTGTGTGCCTAAGAAAGGCGGAATCGCCGTTGTTCCCAATGAAAACAACGAGTTGATTCCAACTCGACTTGTCACGGGTTGGCGAGTTTGCATAGACTATCGCAAGCTTAATGACGCCACTCGCAAGGATCATTTTCCTCTTCCTTTCATGGATGAAATGCTCGAGCGTTTAGCGGGTAATGACTATTATTGCTTCTTAGACGGTTTCACCGGGTATTTTCAAATTCCCATCGGTCCTAAAGACCAAGAGAAAACCACATTCACTTGTCCTTATGGAAAATTTGCTTATAAAAGAATGCCTTTCGGCTTATGCAATGCTCCTGGGAATTTCCAAAGGTGTATGATGGCTATCTTCCATGACATGGTTGAAGAAACTATGGAAGTCTTCATTGATGATTTCTTGGTCTATGGTGATTCTTTCTCTACTTGCCTTGCCAATTTAGAACGTATGCTCAAACGGTGTGAAGACACTCTTCTCGTTCTTAATTGGGAAAAATTCCATTTCATGGTAAAAGAAGGTATTGTTCTTGGTCATAAAATTTCCAATGCCGATCTTGAAGTCGACCGTGCTAAAGTTGAAGTGATTGCTAAATTACCTCCACCTTCAACCGTGAAGGGTGTGAGAAGTTTCCATGGTTATGCGGGCTTCTATCGTCGTTTCATTCAATATTTTTCTAAGATCGCTCGCCCGATGACCCACCTCTTGGGAAAAGATACTCCTTTTATTTTTTCTAAAGAGTGTATTGACTCTTTCAATCTTCTTAAGGATAAACTAACTAAGGCACCGGCCTTGGTTACCCCTAATTGGGAGTTAACTTTTGAATTGATTTGTGATGCTAGCGACTTTGCTATTGGAGCGGTTTTGGGCCAAAGAGTGAAAAAACACTTCCAACCAATCCATTACGCTAGCAAGACAATGACGGGGGCTCAATTGCATTATACCACTACTGAAAAAGAGCTTTTAGCTGTAGTGTATGCTTTTGAGAAATTCCGCCCCTATCTTGTTCTTTCCACAACCATTGTCTATACCGACCATTCTGCGTTGAAGTACTTGTTAACTAAACAAGATTCCAAGCCCAGACTTCTTCGTTGGGTTTGCTCCCACAAGAATTTAAAATCGAAATTCGTGATAAAAAGGGAGCTGAAAACCAAGCCGCGGATCATCTGAGTAGACTCGAGGATCCTTGTCAAGGGGAGTTCCCAACTCAAGAGATTAATGACTCTTTTCCCCTTGAGGCCTTGATGTATATTAACTCCAATATTGATGAAACCACATGGTTTGTGGACATTGCAAACTATTTGGCGGGTGGAATTCTTATGGAAGGGTTAACGTCCCAAAAAAAGAAAAAGTTCTTCAAAGACATTAAACACTATTATTGGGACGACCCTCACCTTTTCAAACAATGTGCGGAGCTTGTCATTCGTAGGTGTGTTGATGGGCCGACAGCGTTACTAATCCTAGAAGCTTGCCACAAAGGACCAACCGGTGGTCACTTTGGTCCTAATTACACCGCGAAGAAAGTTTTCGACTCTGGATTTTATTGGCCCACCATTTATCATGACGCTCATGAAATGGTTAAGCGTTGTGATACTTGCCAAAGACAAGGCAAGATCACACATAAAGATGAGATGCCTTAAAATTTCATCCAAGAATGTGAAATCTTTGACGTATGGGGCATTGACTTTATGGGGCAATTTCCATCATCTAAAGGGAACAAATACATCCTCGTAGCCGTTGACTACGTATCTAAATGGGTTGAAGCAAAGGCTTTACCTACTAACGATGCGAGGGTGGTTGTGAACTTTCTGAAGTAACTATTTGCTAGATTCGGTGTTCCTCGTGCTATCATCAGTGACCGCGGGACTCATTTTTGCAATGATCAATTTCCTCAAGTCATGGCTAAGTACGGTGTCAATCACCGTCTTTCCACCGCTTATCATCCCCAAACAAATGGTCAAGACGAGATTTCTAACCGTGGATTGAAGAGAATATTAGAGCGTACTGTGGGAGAGTATCGTGCCTCGTGGGCCGATAAGTTAGATGATGCTTTGTGGGCTTTCCGTACCACATATAAGACACCGATTGGTTGCACTCCATATCGTCTTGTGTACGGGAAGGCATGCCACCTACCTATTGAATTGGAGCATAAGGCGTATTGGGCCTTGAAGTGGGCCAATTTTGATATCAACAAAGCCGGTGATCTTCGGAAGATTCAACTCAACGAGCTAAATGAACTAAGAAATGAAGATTATGAGAATTCATTGATCTACAAGGAGAAAACCAAGATCATTCACAAGGCAAGGATTAAGAACCGAGAGTTTCATGTTGGTGATCAAGTTTTACTCTTTAACTCTCGCTTGAAGATCTTCTCGGGCAAGCTTAAGAGCCGTTGGTCTGGTCATTCACCGTCGCCAAAGTCTTCCCTTACGGAACCATTGAACTTTCTCAACCAAATGGGCCGAATTTTAAAGTGAATGGCCAGCGTTGTTGGGAATAAAATGTAGCCAGTACACTTGAACGCTGACAAAAGCAATCGGGACACTGTTAAGAAGAAATCAGGCGTTGACAGGAAGATGTCAAGCGTTGATATGATGAAGTCAAGCACTGATAGAAGACTTAGTCTACACGTATTATGTGTCTAGTAAAGATATGATCAACAATGTATTTTCTATGTTTATCTTTACCTAAAATAGCTGATACGTAGACTCTTGTACAAGGCTCCTTAGTCTATAAAAGGAGGCCTTTAGGTTAGAAGTTTTCATACTTTTTCATACTTTCATTGTACACAAGTTTATTTTATCAATCAAGTGAAAGTTTGGTTTACATTGTTTGTGTGTTCTTGTTTGAGTACTAATTCCGCATAATACTTATATTGTTTTATACACAACAAAGTTTCTCTACGTGTTTAACTTTATTTAATCTCGTTTAAACAAGCTAAATCGATCTAAGTTTGAGATCAACAAGTGGTATCAGAGCTTGTTGAGAAACTTTGATCAAAAGAACACAAAAACCCTAAATCGCCAAAAACCCTAATTTTCAAGAAACCCTAAAAACAACATATCTACTCCAGAGTTAAACCCCTCCTCCTCCTCAACCCCCAACATCAAGATTTCCATGCTAGACCCAGATAATTTTGAGTTGTGGAAGTTTAACTTTGAACAGTATTTGCAAATCCATGACTACACCCTATGGGAAATTATTGAATATGGAAACACATTCAATAAAGCTCAAAATATTGCAGCGACCATCTTGACAAGAACAAATGTTCAAGGATCTACTGAAGAGGATCGAAAAGAAAAACCTGAAGATGGTAGAGCTGTCTCAGCTGAGGACATAGCAAAGAGAAGGAATGACATGAAAACCCTAAGCATTCTCAAACTCTCTTTGGGACAAGCCAATCAGCACAAATATAGAAGCTATGAGTCTGCAAAAGATCTTTGGGCAGCCCTTGAAGTTGCTTATGGTGGTAATGCTGATACTGTGCAAGAGAAAAAGAAGCAACTCTTGCATGAGTATGCTGTTTTTAAAGCTCAACCCAATGAAAAGCTAAGTGGAGTAAGAAGCAGACTGCTTGACATTACAAGCAAGCTTTCCTTTATGGGAACAGTGCATGGTGATGTTTATATCATCACCACTTTTCTTAAAAGTATTGCTGATGCATGGAAGATTGAAGCAAGATCTATAATTGCTAGTAATACTCACAAAAGTTCTACTTTTGATGATGTTTACAATAAAATGAGGCTGGTAGAGAATGAAACTCTTTTGGATCATGGAAGCAAGTCTACCAATGGAAATATGGCCTTCTTCTCACACAGTAAAGGTCAATTTGATTAAAAGGAGTCATACATGCACCCCGTTAGTGGATCAACTTGTGTCAACGCTGGATCAAGCTTTGTCAACTTCTCACATTCAGACGCTGACACATACAATGTTGACTCTCCAAGAGTTAAGCCTGCTGGTATTGATCTAGATACTGTTTGTGCATACATTGCTTCATTGCCCAATGGTTCAGTGATTACATATGAGGACCTTGAGCAAATTAGTGATGAGCATTTGGAGGAGATGGACATAAAGTGGAATATGGCTCTTGCAAGCATAAGGGCAAATAGATGGAATCTAAGATTTAAGAAGAAGATGACCTTTAATGCTAAGGACACTGCTGTATTTGATAAATCCAAGGTCGAGTGTTATAATTGTCATCAAATGGGACACTTTATGAGAGAATACAGATCTCAAAGAAGATCTGATGCTGGAAAACCCTCAAGCCAAATCATCAAGGCTCAGGATTCCAAAGCTATGGTTTCCATGAAATACATTGATGGTGTTGGCTGGGATTGGAGCTATTTGGCCAAGGATGAGGAAGAGAACAAATCTTTGGTTGCAGAAAAGGAAGAAGAAGAGCATGTTCACTATGATCTCATGGCACACTCCTCATCTTCATAAGACAATGAGGTATATGATGATGCATTTTGTAGTAAGGGTTGTCGTCTATATACTGAAAAACTTAACAAAGACGTTTTAAAATTGACAACAGATGTAGTTAATGAAAGATGCAAGTTATCTAACTATCAACTTGCTCTTACTCAAACTGAAAAGACTGTAGCTGAATATAAGAAAATGGAGTTTGACCTAAAAGATCAAATCAATATTTTAACTCATGATTTAAATGCTAGTATTGAGGTTAGAAACATCATGGAGAGAGCAAATAGTACTTTACAGGCTATGTTAGATGAGGCTATAAAAAACAAGGATAATATAGATCTTAAAATTCAGAGATTTGATAAAGCTTCACAAACCCTAGAAAAATGTGTCAGTGAACAAAGGGATTCTAGGGATATGACTGGGATTGGGATGAAAGAGTATGTTGGTGTTCCACCACCTGCTGGGAACTTCTATGGTGTCCTTAGAAAGGACTTGTCTTGGACTGGTATACCAGAACTCCAAGAAGAGGAATTTATTCCTCCACCAAGAGTTGTTACCCCAGTGGAGGAATACAAGCAGAAGTTGACTGATTTGGACCAATGGAAGAAAGCTAACCCTACCTTGTTTGTTAAGGGTGGCATGCTTAGTGACAGCCCCAAATGAGTCTACACCCATAAAAGTGACAAACCCAACCACTGGCAAGACTGTTGACCTTGGCTTAAACGTTGATAGAAAACCTAGTATTAAATATGCAGAAATGTATAGAAAACCTAGGTCACCAAAAAGCCAAATTAGTGAAAATGGGACAGGTTTCTTTTCTTCTAGACCTAGAGCTATGTCTAAAGAAGCGTGTTATACTTGTGGAAGTTTTTCACATTTAGCCTATAAGTGTGTCAATGCTTCAAAGGTCAAAGCTGATAAAAAGTCAAACACTGTCAAACCCAAACCTTTTGTCCAGCAAAATCCACAAGTTGTTAGACCAGTCCCATTCTTTACTAAAGGGTCTAATACTTATGGACAAAGACCTTTTCAGAAGACCAATACATGGTCTAACAGACAGTAGGTTCCTGTTTCAAACCCTAGGTTCAACGCTGATAAGGGTAATTTCAGCGTTGACAAGACCAAATTAAACGCTGACAGAAACATTGCCAAACCAAATAATGGTAAATATTTGCAACCAAAGGGAAAGGGGTCTAAAGCTTCTTCTAGATTGACATGGAGACCTAAGCAAGACCAAAACCCTAATTCAAATGGGATTTCTATGACCTGTAATAGATTTCATTATATTTCAAAGGTCATAACAAAACCAATTGCGGTTAACTGGGTGATTAATCCAAAAAGGGATGAACAAGGGGTTCTCATAAGGACTAAGTATGTTCTTGTTGAACAACCAAATGAATCCAAGTCTGCTCAGGCTTGGGTTCCTAAAGAAAACTAATTTTTTTTCTTTATGTATAGGGCATTCAAAAGCAGGTTAATGATTTTGGCTATTGGGATAGTGGATGCTCTAGGCACATGACGGGAAGGAAGATTATCTGACAAATTTTATCCCCATCAAAGATGGTGACGAAGTGTACTTTGGAGGTGGATATGGGCCTGTCACTGGCAAAGGCACTCTTCTCACCAACAATTTGCGTTTTGAAAACGTATTTCTGGTAAAAGAACGTGACTATAATCTGTTTAGTGTATCGTAGGTCTGTGACAACAAAAATAAAGTTCATTTCACTGATACTGAATGCTTGGTGTTGAGCAAAGATTTTAAAATACCAGATGAGAAATTCATTGATTATAGAACACCTAGGCATAAGGACATTTATAATGTAAGTCTTAATGGAATTAGGATGAATAATAATCTGTCATGTCTATATGCTAAGGCTTCAATTGATGAGAGTAATCTTTGGTAAAGAAGATTAGGGCACATTAATTTTAAAAATATAAATAGACTTGTGAGACATTGTTTAGTTGATGGTTTGCCTGAAAAGGCTTTCCACAATGACCACTCTTGTGTTGCATACCTTAAAGGCAAACATCACAAGGTCTCATTTATGTCTAAACTAGTGCACTCTAGTTCTAAACCACTTCACTTTCTGCATATGGACTTGTTTAGTCCAACTAATATAGAAAGCTTAAATGGTAAATCCTACTGTTTTGTCATCACTGATGATTTTTCTAGATTTACTTGGACTTTCTTTTTAGCTTTGAAAAGTGACACTGCTGATCCTTTGATTAACTTTATTACCCAAATTGAAAAGAAGTCTGGTAATGAGGTTAAGATGCTTAGAAGTGATAATGGTGGTGGGTAAGTTATTAGATGACTTTTGTGCCAAGAAAGGGATTACTAGACACTTTAGTATAGCTAGAACCCCACAACAAAATAGGGTAGCTGAGAGAAAGAATAGAACCCTCATAGAAGCAGCCAGGACTATGTTGGCTGATGCTCACTTTCCCATTGCTTTTTGGGCTGAGGCTGTGAATACAGATTGTTATGTTCAGAATAGGGCATTAGTCAACAGATTCACAACAAAACACCTTATGAGTTACTTTAGGGCAGGAAACCTAATATTGGTTTTCTTAAACCTTTTGGATGTCATGTAGTTGTGTTGGACACTAGTGATGCCTTAGGTAAGTTTAGTGCTAAAGGTGATGAAGGCTACTTCATGGGTTATTCTGTGCAGAGTAGAGGATATAGGGTTTACCTTAAGAAAGAAAAACGTATACTTGAAAAGGTACATGTTAGGTTTTTAGAGAGTAAACCTAGTAATCCTGAAAGTGGTCCAAATTGGTTATTTGACTTGGAACCTCTATCTAGGACATTGAGATATATGCTTGTTACTAATCCAAACATTGTGAAGGTAACTTCAAATGTTGTGGAAGAACCAGTTGTTGATGTTTCAGGTAAACAGGTTGATGAAGAGGTTGGATCACAAGCAGACAAATCAGCACCCATACTTGAGTATGTTACCATTCCCATATGGACAGATGCATTTGCTGCTGCTGGAAAGGAAAAAGGTGGTCCCCCAGTATCACCAGTTGAAAACATGCATGATCTTTCAGGCGCTGACAAAGGAAATTCTGGCGATGACAAGACAAATTCAGGCGTTGATGGCTCAAACGTTGACAGCTTTGGTTCAGGCATTGACAGATCTTTTGACCATCTTTTCTCTTCCAATAATTTTGAACAAGGTGAACCTTAAAACATAAAATGGAGAGGTTCATTCAGATGATGATGGAAGAGAGTCTGAAGAGGATATTGGTAACATGGAAGATGAGATTGAGTACAATACACTTATTGAAGGAGGAGTGCTTACTTCTACAATCAAAAATCATCCTCCTTCTCTAATTATTGGTGATGTCATGACTCCTGTGCAAACTAGAAGGTCTCATCAGAATCAAAGAGGATTTATTGCCAATATTCACAAGAAGGTTGATACCCCTCTTGTTCAAGCATGTTTGTTTGCCTGTTTTCTGTCACAACAGGAACCTAAGAAGATTTTTGATGCTTTCAAAGAACCAAGTTGGGTGGAAGCAATGCAGGATGAGCTTCACCAATTTGCTATCCATGATGTTTGGGAGTTGGTTGATTGTCCCAGACATGTCAGACCTATTGGGACAAGATGGGTTCTTAGGAACAAAAAGGATGAGAGAGGCATTGTTGTAAAACCCACATACTTTTACCATGAATAGTACCCTTAAGATCGTACGTAGTAGATTAAAACTTTCCTTTTATAGTATGTTTACGTTCACGTATAAGAATTTTAAGTATTATGTACGTGTTAGAACACGATAAGTATTTATTACGTATGAACACACAATAATTATTCATATATAATTATAATCACGAACATGCAATCATGAAATCATGAACGTAAATTAATCACGAGCTAATATTAATTACGTATATATATTTATTACGAACACGAATAAATATATTAGGTCACGATTAATAATTAACTAGAACACAAAAAACACGAACACGATAAAACACGAACGCACACTAAAATAATTAGACTCGGAAACGGTACGGGTTACCCCAAGTGGGGCCCCCTACCCACGGCTACACCAAGACAATAGGCCAAGCCCATTTAAATTTTACTAACAAGGGGTTAAGGGGTAAAACATGTTTCACTTTTCACATTACAGGAAAAATAACAAAAACCCTAATCTTGTTCTTCTTGCTCCTCTTGGCCGCCGGTTATATATCATCAAAAGGGGATGTTCGGTTGATTTTTGATCTGGTCTATTGTGCAAGCATTCGTGTGTGTTCATCATTGATTGATCCACGCATTCGGTATACCTTTTTAACCCTTTTCTTTTATGTTTTGAATTAATAAATTACATAAGATCATGATGTTTTTAAAAAGGCTAATTAAAAACATTTATTAAACATGTCTATGATTATGGGGTAAATCAAAATAAAGGTTTTTAGGGGTGTTTGTTCTAGCCGACGCCTAAACCGAACCCCCAAGGGGTCTCGGCTTGGCTTATGAACCACCACCGAGACCTCATGGTCTCGGTTGGGTAGTGTGGGTCCCACGGCAGCAGCAAACAAGGGGATACCCCGAAGTGGTTCGGGGTATGGTGTTGGTTACGGGTCCGGTTCATGGTTTCTAGTCACTGTCCGGTTCATTGTTTATGTTAAGGTTTATGATTTTAATAGTTATGTTAAAAATTAAATTAATAAAACATGACATAATTAAATTAATTAACATGACTTAGGTTATAATTTAATTATTAGATCATTAATTTTTAACCTAAGTATTTATATTTTCTAGACTTTATAATTAATTAATTATTAAAAACCATGACTAAAATTAATTAATTAACATGACTTAGGTTATATTATTAATAATTAATACTACATGTTTTAACCTAAGTATTTATCTTTATTTAATTAAAAGCATGATATATTTAATTAAATACTTTTAACCTATAGTTTATTTAAATTACAAGTAATAATTAATAAACTATACCTTATATCTATATGACTTAGAAAATAATCAGAAAACACTTAAGCTTATATAATTAGCTTATTTAACTAGCTTATATCTAATTATGGAAACTTTCTATTTTTAGAAACTTATTTAATTAAGGCAGCTAATCTATTTATGGAAACTTTCTATTTTTAGAAACTTATCTGTTTTAAGCAGTAATTCTATTTTTGGAAACATTCTATTTTTGGAAACATTGTATTTTTGGAAACTTTCTATTTTTGGAAACTTTCTATTTTTGGAAACTTTCTATTTTTGGTAACTTTCTATGTTTAGAAACTTTCTATTTTAGGAAACCTGCTATTTTTAGAAAGTTACTTATTATTACACAGTAAGCATAATAATACATGAAATACAAGTAATACTTAATCAGAATAGACAGAATATAAGATAAACACAGTTTAAAGCTTAAAACAGTAAAACATGACATGAACGTATAAAATAAGCTAAGACATGACGTAAAACCAGTTACGAATTTAGTAAGCAGATACTTATACACGTATGTATTTATGTAGCATTAGTGATACCGAAGTAGGATCCTCTTCCGTTCGTCTTCTTCGTTCACTGGACATAATGTACGGATTCCCGTCCTTTCAGTATGGACATTCTTTCCTTACTAGGATTCCCCGTATGTAGCCAACTGTTTTCCCATAGTATAAGTTTATATGTTTGATTGCTTATGTTTAATTTAGAATACCTATAGCCATATGCATGCATGACAAGTTTCACCTAGTTATGGAGGTACCATAACCATAACACTAGAGGCACCGGTGTTATGACTTCCCCACGGCGGTCGTGGCGTCCCTTCAGATTTTGGCCATATTATTATATTTATCATGTGGGGCGTATGGGTGCATCCTATTTACATGTTTTCATCAGATTACTCAGTGTGAATGTGGTGTGTGCCTTACATCCTTCACAAGAAGCTGATCCCTCCTACCCAAAACCAGTATATTAAATTAGAGGTAGCCCCTCTAATTTGCATGATGAGGTCACCCCTCCAAGTATTCATGCACGGTGGATTTTCATGGCCTATATTGGCTAATGGTAGAATATGTTAAACAATTTTTATAAGATAAACATAAGGCTTTTCAAACTATAAAACCAATTTTACTAAGACTTAACCGGGTTATTCGGGACTTAGTTTCTTCCGCTGTTATATGTTTATATGCTTATATTATTCATGCGTTATTGTACATCCGTTCACTGAGCGTATTGCTCAGCCGTTTTCCTTTTCATGTTCCCAAAACGGCAGGTACTCAGGGACGCTCATAGACTTTAAGCGTACGTGCATATGGACTGGAAGCTTTCTAGCCTTTCTTTACTTTATGCATTATCTTTACTTTGATACTCTTTCCAAGAACATTGTTTAGTCCTTTCATTTACATCACTTATGTTTATGTGTGATGAGCTTTACTTTTGGACTACCGATGTTTGATTCCGGTATTTCCTTTTATGGTCATGTAATGTTTTAGACATTTATCCTTGTATGCTTTGATCACACACCATAATTACGCGTGACATTCCATTATCAAAACGGGATGTTACAATTATGGTATCAGAGCCAAGGCTTCGACCTGTAGGCTCTCAAAATATGACCTGTGCTTAGTGGGTAGTCACTATGGTCTTCCTAGAACTGACAGTCGTTTTCATGCATTCATCATTTTTATGCATACATATATATGTTATTTTCGCAGGTTTATGACTAAGTAATGGTTGGTACAAGACTGGCCCTATTTAGTCGCATGTGTTTTATCGAAACTTTTAAATTTGGGACCGACCCATAGGCGTCCCCTCGCCATGTCTTTTATTTTGGGTGAACTGACCGTAGGCGTTCACTCTCGAGCATACAAAAGTTTTCATAAAACTACATCATGCATTCATAATACAAATTTTCTTGCATAAAATTTTTCTCTTGATTTATTGGTATAATTTTTTTTTCATGTATATATATTTTATGTTTTGATCTATTTAATCATATGTTTTATGTTATACTATCAGATGGTTCTCACACGCGAGCAGGAACAAATCAATGCAGCAATCCAAGATGCAATGCAAGCTTTGCTTCCTCAATTGAGGAATGACATCAGGGCTGAGGTTCAAGCTGCCAACAATCAGCAGCATAACCAAGCACCTCCTCATCCACCTCCAGTGACATTGGAAATATGGCTGGAGAGATTCAACAAGCTCCGTCCTTGAGCTTTCGAGAAAACAGATAGCCCCAGCGAAGCTGAAAGCTGGTTAGCTCACATCGAGAAGATCTTCAATGTTATGGGTTGTGACCCCGTGTTCAAGGCGAGGTTGGCATGCTACCGGTTCGAAGGTGTTGTGTTAAATTGGTGGTTAGCATTGAAGCAGTCTAAGGGAGGTGACGATTGGGTGGCTGGTTTGACATGGGCTCAGTTCAGAGATAGGGTGATGGAGCAGTTCTTTCCCAAGGCTGAGCAAGACAAGCTCAAGAGGGAGTACCGTGGGATCCGACAGAGAGCTGAGGAGAATAGCAATGAGTTAATGCAGCGCTTTCTTCGCTTAGCTGGTTTCCTTGGTGTAGCAGCAGGTACTCCTGAAGAGCAGGCACACCACTTTAGGTGGGCTCTTCGCACATCGGTCACAAACAATCTGGTGTGTGCTACGTTCAACACTGTAGCACAAGTGGCCGATGCGGCCCGTAAGCTGGAGATGCTGCATAAGAGAGATGAGTTCGGGGAACCTGAGAAACCCGACAAGAGGTAAACATTCGTATTCAAGCGGTCACCAATCCGTATTCTTTCTATTTTGTATCTTCCAGGCAGAAAATTGGGGACCGGTCTCAGCCGGCTACTCAGCAGCAGCCTAATCAGCCCAAGGGAAACGGTCAGACTAACGACCGTTCTGCTACGGATAGGCGTGGCGGTAATGATAATTACCGTAACAACGCTGGACACTCCAACGGCAGCAGGTCCTAATACTTACGCATTTTCTTACGATTTCATGTTATAACTCATCATTCTAACACTTTAGCAAATCTTCTACCAGGAACCATGGAAACGGTAGGGACTAGAACCAGAGAGGTTCACAGCCTAGCTGTCCAGCTATCACTGGTATTCAATCTTACGATTATTCGCATTGTCCTTTGTACCCTATTATCATGTCTCATGAAAAATGTTTATCAGGTCCTCAGCCAGCCAGAGCACCTGATGGAGGATATACTCATCCTCTTTGCTCTACTTGCCACCATAGGCACCCAGGGCCATGTCATCGTAACACTGACGCATGCTTTAAGTGTGGTCTTCTTGGCCATATCATGAAGGACTGCCGTAAGGGCGAGATAGAGGGCACATCGGGACATGCTGATACCAAGCCGCCTCCTACCACTTGACGTGTCTACACGACATCTCGAGACCAGGACAACAAGTCTACAGGTACCATCACTAGAATCTTGTATATGTATGGTCAGGATGCGTGTGTTCTATTTGATAGGGGTGCTACTCACTCTACAGGTACCATCACTAGAATCTTGTATATCAGGTCCTCGGCCAACCAGAGCACCTGCTGGAGGATATACTGATCCTCTTTGCTCTACTTGCCACCATAGGCACCCAGGGCCATGTCATCGTAACACTGACGCATGCTTCAAGTGTGGTCTTCTTGGCCATATCATGAAGGACTGCCGTAAGGGCGAGATAGAGGGCACATCAGGACATGCTGATACCAAGCCGCCTCCTACCACTTGACGTGTCTACACGACATCTCGAGACCAGGCCAACAAGTCTACAGGTACCATCACTAGAATCTTGTATATGTATGGTCAGGCTGCGTGTGTTCTATTTGATAGGGGTGCTACTCACTCGGTCATTTCTACTTCCTATGCTAAGAACATTAGGATGCTTCCCATGCCACTAGATAATTGACTTACTATTTCCACGCCTTTGAGGGACTCTGTATTAATCACCCATGTATACAAGAGTCTTCCCTTAGAATTTGACGATAAGGTTCGTCCTGTTGACGCACTTCCGCTGGATATGAATGACTTTGACATGATTTTGGGCATGGATTGGCTATCCAAGCATCATGCTACCATATACTGCCATTCATACCGAGTTATCTTCGGTGATGTTAATGCACCAGAGTACATTCACAACGGGTTCGTTCTCGGAAGGTCTGTACAAATCATATCTACCCTGCAAGCACGTGTACTACTGTCACATGGCTGTGAGGGTTATCTAGCTACGGTTCACGACATGGATGCTGAATCTCCATCAATCCAGGATCAACCAATAGTGTCGGAATTCCAAGATTTATTTCCAGAAGAACTTTCGGGCATACCACCTGCACGAGAAGTGGAATTCAAAATCGAGCTTATTCCAGGAGCTGAACCGATATCCAAAGCTCCTTATCGCATGGCTCCCATAGAGTTAAAGGAGCTGAAGGATCAACTACAAGAACTTCTAGAACGAGGATTCATTCGACCGAGCGCATCTCCATGGGGTGCACCGATCTTATTTGTTAAGAAGAAGGACGGCAGTATGCGTCTTTACATAGACTATCGCGAGCTCAACAAGATTACTATCCGGAATAGGTATCCATTGCCGCGAATAAACGATCTGTTTGACCAACTCCAAGGGGCCAAACACTTCTCCAAGATTGATCTTAGGTCAGGCTATCATCAGCTACGGGTTAAGGAGAAGGATATCGCCAAGACTGCTTTTCGTACCCGCTATGGCCACTACGAATTTGTAGTCATGTCATTCGGCCTGACCAATGCTCCAGCAGTGTTCATGGATTTGATGAACATATTTTTCCATGAATTTCTAGACAAGTTCGTCATTGTCTTCATCGATGACATCCTGATTTTCTCAATGTCCAAGGAGGAACACGAAGACCATCTTCGTACAGTACTACAAATTCTTCGCCAGAAGCAGCTGTATTCTAAATTCTCCAAATGTGAGTTCTGGTTAGACAAGGTGGCATTCTTAGGTCACATTGTATCAGCAGAAGAAATCACTATGGATCCAGCGAAGGTTGAGGCTATTACTAAGTGGCCGAGGCCGACATCAGCGACTGAAGTCCGCAGTTTCTTAGGCTTAGCTGGCTATTACCGTAGGTTCGTGGAGAACTTTTCCCGCTTAGCACTACCATTGACCAAACTGATGCGGAAAGGGGAGAAATTCGTTTGGACTGAAGAACGAGAGAAGAGCTTTGAAGACCTGAAGCTGAAGCTAGTATCTGCACCTATTCTTACTCTCCTATCTGGTACGGGTGGATTTCAAATCTATAGTGATGCATCAGGGAAGGGACTTGGCTGTGTTCTCATGCAACATGGGAAAGTGATCGCGTACGCATCACGACAACTTAAGCCTTATGAAGAAAATTACGCTACGCATGACTTGGAACTTGCTGCAGTCGTGTTTGCATTGAATATATGGAGGCACTACTTATATGGAGAATCATGTGACATTTTCATGGACCACAAGAGCTTGAAGTATATCTTCACTCAACATGAATTGAACATGAGGCAGAGGAGATGGTTAGAGCTGTTGAAGGATTATGACATTAATCTAGAGTATCATCCCGGAAAGGCGAAAGTAGTAGCAGATGCACTAAGCAGGAAGTCCGGAATGATCAACGGCATTAAAATTGAGGAGGAAATCATAAGAGACTTGGAGCGACTAGACATCGAGATCATGGTACGTGGACAACACGGTTACTGGGCTAATCTTAAAGTAGAACCCGAGTTACTCTCTAAGATCAATGAAGCTCAGAAAGATGATAGAGAAATCTGGGCGATAGTTCAGAATGTGGAGAAACAGACGGAATTCAGAGAAGATGCAGATGGTATCGTATGGCAGGGCACGAGACTTTGTGTTCCTGATGATCAAGAACTCTGGGAAGCCTTGTTAGCTGAAGCTCATAGATCCCCATTCTCTATACATCTTGGTTCGACTAAGATGTACCATGACATCAAGTAGTACTTTTGGTGGAGTGGTATGAAGCAGGATGTGGCCACTAACGTCTCCAAATGTCTTACCTGCCAGCAGGTTAAGATCGAGCATCAGCGATCTGGTGGTCTCCTTCAACCGTTAGATATCCCAGAGTGGAAGTGAGACAAAATCACCATAGATTTTATTACTGGTCTTCCGCATACCAAGAGGAAGCACGATGCAATTTGGGTTATCGTAGATCGAATTACCAAATCAGCTCATTTCTTACCGATCCGCAAGGAAGATTCGGTAAGTAAACTCGCCGATACGTATAGAAGAGAGATCATGAGACTCCACGGTGCTCCATCCAGCATCGTCTCAGACAGAGATCCTCGTTTCACTTCGCGATTTTGGAAGAGTCTGCAGAAAGCTTGGGGTACACAACTTATGCTTAGCACGGCTTTTCATCCTCAAACAGACGGGCAGTCAGAGCGAACGATTCAGACATTGGAGGACATGTTGAGGTCATGTGCGTTGGAATGGAAGGGTGATTGGGACTATTATATCTGTTTGGTGGAGTTTGCATACAACAACAGTTGGCACGCAAGTATCAAGTGTGCTCCTTTCGAGATGTTGTATGGTAGAAAGTGTCGCGCCCCAATCTCCTGGGATCAGGTTAGCGAGCGAACACTTGAAGGACCAGAAATCATAGAGATGACTAATGAAAGGGTCGCAGTAGCTAAGCAGATACTTCAGGAAGCACGGTCACGTCAGAAGAGTTACGACGATAAGCATCGTAGGGACATACATTTTAACGTAGGAGATCACGTCTTTCTTAAGGTTTCGCCGGCACGTGGTGTTAGACGCTTCGGGATTAAAGGGAAGCTCAGTCCTCGTTTCATCAGACCGTTTGATATCATTGAACGAGTAGGTGAAGTATCTTACCGGTTAGCGTTACCTCTGCAGCTTTCGCATGTACAAAATGTGTTTCATGTGTCCTTACTCAGAGGGTACCAGTATCATCCCATTCACATGGTTCATTATCCACTGGAACAGATACGTGAATATCTCACTTTCATAGAAGAACCCGAACGAGTTCTTGACAGACAAGAACGAGTCATGAGAAGGAAGACGATTCCATTCGTCAAAATCCTTTGGAGGGATCATACCGAGCGGGAAGCCACTTGGGAAACAGAGGAGTCTATCCGGGCTTCTTACCCTCATTTCATATTTTAAATTCGGGTATGTTCTTCTTTTCCAGTTTACTTTATCTATAATTCAGGGACGAATTATTCTTTTTAGGGGGGAAGAGTTGTAAAACCCGCATGCTTTTACCATGAATAGTACCCTTAAGATCGTACGTACTAGATTAAAACATTCCTTTTATAGTATGTTTACGTTCACGTATAAGAATTTTAAGTATTATGTACGTGTTAGAACACGATAAGTATTTATTACGTATGAACACACAATAATTATTCAAATATAATTATAATCACGAACATGCGATCATGAAATCATGAACGTAAATTAATCACGAGCTAATATTAATTACGTATATAAATTTATTACGAACACGAATAAATATATTAGGTCACGATCAATAATTAACTAGAACACATAAAACACGAACACGATAAAACACGAACGCACACTAAAATAATTAGACTCGGAAAAGGTACGGGTTACCCCAAGTGGGGCCCCCAACCCGCGGCTACACCAAGACAATGGTCCAAGCCCATTTAACTTTTACTAACAAGGTGGTTAATGGGTAAAACAAGTTTCAGTTTTCATATTACAGGAAAAATAACAAAAACCCTAATCTTGTTCTTCTTGCTCCTCTTGGCCGCCGGTTATATATCATCAAAAGGGGGTGTTCGGTTGATTTTTGATCTTGACTATTGTGCAAGCATTCGTGTGTGTTCATCCTTGATTGATCCACGCATTCGGTATACTTTTTTAACCCTTTTCTTTTATGTTTTGATTTAATAAATTACATAAGATCATGATGTGCTTAAAAAAGCTAATTAAAAACATTTATTAAACATGTCTATGATTATGGGGTAAATAAAAATAAAGGTTTTTAGGGGTGTTTGTTCTAGCCGACGCCTAAACCGAACCCCCAAGGAGTCTCGGCTTGGCTTATGAACCACCACCGAGACCTCATGGTCTCGGTTTGGTGGTGTGGATCCCACGGCAGCAGCAAACAAGGGGAAACCCCGTAGTGGTTTATGGTGTTGATTACGGGTCCGATTCATGGTTTCTAGTCACGGTCCGGTTTATTGTTTATGTTAAGGTTTATGATTTTTAATAGTTATGTTAAAAATTAAATTAATAAAACATGACATAATTAATTTAATTAACATGACTTAGGTTATAATTTAATTATTAGATCATGAATTTTCAACCTAAGTATTTATATTTTCTAGACTTATAATTAATTAATTATTAAAAACCATGACTAAAATTAATTAATTAACATGACTTAGGTTATATTATTAATAATTAATAATACATGTTTTAACCTAACTATTTAACCTTATTTAATTAAAAACATGATATATTTAATTAAATACTTTTAACCTATAGTTTATTTAAATTACATGTAATAATTAATAAACTATACCTTATATCTATATGACATAGAAAATAATCAGAAAACACTTAAGCTTATATAATTAGCTAATTTAACCAGCTTATATCTAATTATGGAAACTTTCTATTTTTAGAAACTTATTTATTTAAGGCAGCTAATCTATTTATGGAAACTTTCTATTTTTAGAAACTTATCTATTTTAAGCAGTAATTCTATTTTTGAAAACTTTCTATTTTTGGAAACTTTCTATTTTTGGAAACTTTCTATTTTTGGAAACTTTCTATTTTTGGAAACTTTTGATTTTTTGTAACTTTCTATTTTTGGAAACTTTCTATTTTAAGAAACCTGATATTTTTAGAAAGTTACTTATTATTACATAGTAAGCATAATAATACATGAAATACAAGTAATACTTAATCAGAATAGACAGAATATAAGATAAACACAGTTTAAAGCTTAAAACAGTAAAACATGACATGAACGTATAAAATAAGATAAGACATGACGTAAAACCAGTTACGTATTTTGTAAATAGATACTTATACACGTATGTATTTATGTAGCATTAGTGATACCGAAGTAGGACTCTCTTCCGTTCGTCTTCTTCGTTCAATGGACATAAGATACGGATTCTCGTCCTTTCAGTATGGACATTCTTTCCTTATTAGGATTCCCCGTATGCAGCCAACTGTTTTCCCATAGTATAAGTTTATATGTTTGATTGCTTATGTTTAATTTAGAATACCTATAGCCATATACATGCATGACAAGTTTCACCTAGTTATGGAGGTACCATAACCATAACACTAGAGGCACTAGTGTTATGACTTCCTCACGGCGTAGTGATTGCTCGTGGCGTCCCTTCAGCGTTTGGCCATATTATTATACTTATCATGTGGGGCGTATGGGTGCATCCTAGTTACATGTTTACAGCAGATTACTCAGTGTGAATGTGGTGTGTGCCTTGCATCCTTCACAAGGAGCTGATCCCTCCTACCCAAAACTAGTATATTAAATTAGAGGCAACCCCTCTAATTTGCATGATGAGGTCACCCCTCCATTTATTCATGCACGGTGGATTTTCATGACCTGTATTGGCTAATGGTAGAATATGTTAAACAGTTTTTATAAGATAAACATAAGGCTTTTCAAACTATAAAACCAGTTTTACTAAGACTTAACCGGGTTATTCGGGACTTAGTTTCTTTCGCTGTTATATGTTTATATGCTTATATTATTCATGCGTTATTGTACATCCGTGCACTGAGCGTATTGCTCAGCCGTTTTCCTTTTCATGTTCCCAAAACGGCAGGTACTCAGGGACGCTCGTAGACTTTAAGTGTACGTGCATATGGACTGGAAGCTTTCTAACCTTTCTTTACTTTATACATTATCTTTACTTTGATACTCTTTCCATGGACATTGTTTAGTCCTTTCATTTACAGTACTTATGTTTGTGTGTGATGAGCTTTACTTTTGGACTACCGATGTTTGATTCTGGTATTTCCTTTTATGGTCATGTAATGTTTTAGACATTTATCCTTGTATGCTTTGATGACACGTCATAATTACGCGTGACATTCCATTATCAAAATGGGGTGTTACAATTGTGGTAAGAAACAAGGCACGTTTAGTGGCTCAAGGATATACACAAGAGGAAGGGATAGATTATGAGGAAGTCTTTGCACCTGTTGCAAGGATTGAGGCTATAAGGATTTTTCTAGCCTATGCTTCCTGCATGCGATTTACAGTCTATCAAATGGATGTGATGAGTGCTTTTCTTTATGGCACAATTGTAGAGGAGGTTTATGTAATGCAGCCTCATGGTTTTGAAGATTCAGAACATCCAGACAAGGTGTATAGAGTGAAGAAAGTTATGTATGGAATTCATCAAGCCCCAAGAGTATGGTATGGCACATTGTCCACCTATCTGGTGGAAAATGGATTCAAAAGTGGCACCATAGACCAGACCTTATTTACCAAGAAGAATGGTAAGGATTTCTTACTTGTTCAGGTTTATGTGGATGATATCATCTTTGGCTCTTCAAGTCCAAAGATGAGTGAAGAATTTTCCAAGCTTATGATAGACAAGTTCAAGATGAGTGCAATGGGAGAGATGAACTTCTTTCTAGGATTACAAGCTCAGCAGAAAGAAGATGGTATCTTCATCTCTCAAGATAAATATGTAGCAGAAATCTTGACGAAGTTTGGCTTTTCTCCACATGAGAAACGGACTAGCACACCGATGGATAGGGAACACCCTTGGGGAAAAGTTGGAGATGGAAAAGAGGTGGATGTCAGGCACTATAGATCAATGATTGGTTCATTGATGTATCTTACAGCTTCAAGACCTGATATTATGTTTGTTGTGTGTGCATGTGCACGGCTTCAAGTGACTCCAAAAGAATGTCATCTTGATGCTGTCAAGAGGATCTTTAGATACCTTAGGTGTTATCCAGACCTGGGATTATGGTATCCAAAAGATTCACCATTAGAGCTTATTGCATATTCAGACAATGATTATGGTGGTGAAAAATTTGATAGAAAATCCACAACTGGTGGATGCCAGTTTCTTGGGAGTAGATTGATATCTTGGCAATGCAAGAAACAAACAGTGGTGGCCTATTCTACAACTAAAGCAGAGTATGTGGCTGCAGCTTCTTGTTGTGGACAAGTCTTATGGATTTAGAACTAGCTGTTGGATTATGGGTATAATTTCATGCATACCAAGATTTTTGTAGACAATAACAGTACTTTATGCATTATTAAAAATCTTGTACATCACTCTAAAATAAAACATATAGAAATTAGACATCATTTTATAAGAGATTGTTTTGAAAAGGGTTTAATACAACCAGATAGGGTTGACACAGAAGAAAATGTGTCTGATTTATTAACTAAACCTTTTGATACTGGAAGATTTCAGTACTTGGTAACAAGTATTGGAATGATCAATCTCACTTAATATGTGTTTTGGGATCTTATTGTAAAAGTATGTACAGGATATGCATTGTTATTGGTCTTTATGTGAAACTAGATTTTCCACTTTATTTGTCTAACGCTGCCAAAGGTTATCTTAACGCTGATAAGTGTTATCGTGACGTTGTCAGCAACATGTTAGTTTTGTGGTTTTTGATCTAATTATGCAGGCGTTGTTAGCATTGTACCATTGGATACATAGTTGCTTATGGATTCTTGGAGCATTATTGGAGCATGTTTCAATTTATGGATGATGGTTCGAATATTCATATTCCTATCTTGACATAAATTTTTATTTACATGCATATTATTTGGCAACTTATGTATCATAGTTTAAGGGGAGGTTTAGGAACCTTTTAGGACTTTTTGGGTATTCTTATAATACTCTTATCACAATTCTAGATTGTGTCCACTAGCGAGTATGATTTAGTTTAATAACTCATGAGGCACTGTAGCATGCAAAGTTGATATACTATGCACGCTGCCAAGACTTTTTGGTCTAGAATTGGATGTGGTCTGTTGGGAGACTTGGGTATGATTTATTTAGGGCCTACCTGGGAAGTTACAAGGGATTTTATGAGATAACTTCACTGTTAAGAACTTTGGTTAGCAAGGGACACTAGAGGACTGTTATGTCTATCTTACATAAGCAAGTGTGCATGATTGGACAGTGCTTGCCACCCTATAGTAATTTCCAGTTTATAGGTTATCTTCACTAGGATAAATCACTTTGTTAAGGTCCTTTTTCATTTTTATTATTTTTATTTTTGGACGTTGCCAGATTTATTTCCAAACGTTGTTATGACCCGTTTAGACGCTGACATGGCTTTTTCCAACGTTGACAAGAGTACAGCAGTTGGGCGTTGATGGGTTATTTTTTACCGTTGACACTCATTGGGTCCTACCCAGTTGTTATTTTTGACGAAAATTGGGGCCGTAATTTTAGGAGTGGGTAACTTTTAATTAATGCACAAGATAAGTTATTTTCTTTTCAATATTTTCATCATTGTATTTTGAAAATAACTGCCTCATTTTTGACCAATCTCATGTGCCTACTTCTCCTATAAATTTGGCTCCTCCTTTTTAAACAGGGTACTTTCATATTCTTGTTTAACAAATTTTCTCCTATAATTCATCTTTCACAACCTTGCAAACAGCTTTACATCAATGGCGCCTAAGATTAAACCAAGTGACTTGGTATTAGGATTCAGGAGTCAGCATAACTTGGTTGCCTATTTGGAGGCTGATGATGCTTTGTTTCCTCAATACACACAGATGGTGGCGTATTTGAATGCATCTCCATTACGGTATGCACTTTCTCATGCTCCTCTTAACCCTGTCACTTATATTAAACAGTTTTGGTACACTGTCAGTTCCTCAACGCTTAATAACGTGACTACATTAACTGCTATTGTCCATGGGCGTTCATGGGTGGTTACTGAAGCCTTGGTTCGCCAGGCTTTGCATCTTAATGATGTAGATGATATAACCACTCTACCCATTGGTGAGATAGAACAAGGACTTCAAGCTTTGGGGTATCCTTTCCCTAAAGAGGGTACTTTAAAAAAATATAATAAACAGGAATTTCCCCCAGCTTGGAAGTATTTAATACATGTCATCCTTCAATGTTTAAGTCCCAAATATACTGCACATAATGAAATTAACAGGTCTATTGCTAATGCAATTATGTGTATTACTAATGGGCAAAAGTATAATTTTTCTAAACTGATTTTTGATGGCATGTGTAAAAACAAGGGTAACAAAATGACTCTGGCTTACCCAAGATTTTTACAAATGATTTTTGATGAGCAAAGGTATTGCACCAGGGATCATGATGATTTTTATGCGATCCCTATGCAAAAGAAAGCTATTTTTAGTAAGATGAATTCACCCCCTCATAGAGATTTACCCTTTACCCAAGCCATGCTTGCTGTTATTGTAGAAGCACAACCTCAACCTGACCCACAACCATAACTTGACCCATTACCTGAATCATCACCTTCACCTCAACATATGGAACTTGACCAAGATCCCTTCAACGCTGACACTTTAAATGTTAGCGTTGACACTTCAACTCCAGACGTTGACACCTTTCTACAACAGACCCAAACACCCCTTAACCTTCAAACTGAAACCCAATCCACATCATCTTCTACACCCCCTGAATTTTGGTTGGTAAAACGCCCAAAGACTACTAGAGTGTTCTCCTCTTGTGGTCCTAGCCATGTTGCAGAGAGAACCACCACCATAAGTGTGGTTGGTGATATGGGTGAGGCTAGGACTATTGGTACTCGCTTAGATGCAGGCCAAGCCAGTCCTAACATCATTAAGACCTCATCCATGCCTCATGAATCTATTTTGGGAGGTCAAATACCCATTCTAGAGGAGGGCAGATTGGAACCATATACAATGTTAGAATTGACGGCTGTTTGCATTAGCTTGCAAAAGCAAAATGCAGACCTGGTACATACTGTCAGTACACAAGGCCTTGAACTCAAGCAATTAAGGGAGAGGATTGTTCTTTTAGAAGGTGCTAACAATAGGCGTGGTATGGAGGATTCTTTCAAAGGGGAGGATGAGCAGGTACATGTGAGTGACAAAGGTTCACATGATGGAGAATCTTTGGGTGTGGCTGAAGATCTTACAGATTTGAAGAAACAACAAGGTTTTGATGTCTCTTTGGTTACTCCTACAAATTTGAACTTATCCTTTATAGCAATGATGGAGCAGTTCACAAGAAGTGCTGACAAGAGTAAGGTGAGTATTGACAAGCAGATTTTGGACGCTGACAAGTCAGGCGCTGACAAGAGTAAGTTGGGCGTTGACACACAGGTTTTGGACGCTAAAAAACCTGCAGATATGGTTGATGTATTCCATTTATCAGCTATCATCAAGGAAGTGTCTTCACATGTACCATCATCATCTTTACTGTTAGCCTCAAAATATTGAGTCAAACAAGAATGTTCGGTCATATGTTTATATTGTAATATTTATTAGAACATTGTAATAGATAGTTAAATAGTCATGGTTCACGGGCTTGGATTTCAACTAATTAAAGTCCAAAAGACAAGCCCGGCCCAATATATAGCCCATTAAAGCCCCCATGTAGGTGGACTATATATACTACCCTCCTAGCATGTTAGGAGGGTTGGATGATAATTTTGTAAACTCTAATTTTCTCTAATCTAATATTCACCAAGTTAATCTCTCTCTCTCTCTCTCTCTCTCTCTACTTTCTCTCACTACTTTCTCTCTCTAGGAATCCATCTCTTTTCATCTATTTTCTATCATTAATCATCAAAACATTAAGGGACAACATTTGGTATCAATCACCACGGGGTAGATTGTGTTTGGTTGTTTGGTTTTAGTTTGATTCGGTTGATTTTTCCATCTAAATCATCCCGAATTAAATTTCTTTTTAGTATTTCGGGCTATAAATCTTGATATAACTCATTTATATCGATTTGGTAGGGATTTGGTTCGCTTTTTATGGTAAAAATCGCAAGTTTTTGTGGTGTTTGGATTCATTTTTTGAGTTTCGGTTCGTTACTGCTTCAAGATCATTCCGAAATAAGCTTTTCAGATAAGGGTTAATTATTCCGAAAAAAGGATTTTCGGATAAAGGTTTACTATTCAGAAGAAGGTATGTTTTTCTGAATTTTTCATTTTCTCCGAAAAAGTGGTTTATCCGAAAATTTCTCTGAAATAATCCATTATTCCGATGAGAGTTCGTTTCTCTGAAAACATCATTATTCCGAAGAGAGTTCGTTTCTCTGAAAACTTCAATTATTCCGAAGAAGCTCCATTTTTCTTAAAACATGCATTATTCCGAAGAAAGACCATTTATCTGAAAACTTCAATTATTCCGAAGAAGCTCCATTTTTCTGAAAACCTCCATTATTCCGAAGAAAGACCATTTTTCTGAAAACTTCAATTATTCCGAAGAAGCTCCATTTTTCTGAAAACCTCCATTATTCCGAAGAAAGACCATTTCTCTGAAAACTTCAATTATTCCAAAGAAGGCTCACTTCTCTAAAAACATCCATTATTCCGAAAAACTCCAAATTCTCTGAAAATGTCAGTTATTCCGAAATTATCCAATATTCCGAAAATTGAAGATTTTTACAAAAGTGAAGACTATTTTTAGGGGATTTTAACATTTTCCATCGCCAACAACAATTACAACACATCTACTTAAGATCCATTTTCACTTCATCGATTTCAAGTCTCTAGATATGGATTCTACTCAAGAGTATCGTGTCACAAACAACAATATCATGGTGGCGGGTAATAAAGAGAGACCACCAATGCTTGTGTCTGGTCGGTATGCTCAATGGCAATCACGTTTCATATGATACCTTGATACAAGACCAAATGGTGATGCCTTGAGGAAATGCATTACTCATGGACCATATGTATTCAAGAAAATTTCAATTCCTCCAAGACCAGCCACATATACTACTGATCAAATACCTGCAAGTGAACATGATGAAACAAGAGCCGATCTCACACCTGAAAATTATGCTTGGCATGATGCGGAAAAGGAAGCCATCTATATGGTTCTAAGTGGAATTGGAGATGATATTTATTCCACGGTTTATGCATGCCTTACAGCACATGAAATGTGGACTGCTATTGAACGCTTGCAACAAGGAGAATCACTCAACAAACAGGATGTCAAAACAAACTTGTTTTGGAATTTTGGCAATTTTACTTCAAGGGATAGAGAATCAATTGACTCTTACTACTCCAGGTTTTATAAAATGATGAATGACATGACAAGAAATTATCTGCAAGTCTCCACCATGCAAGTTAATGTTCAATTTCTCCAACAACTTCATCCTGAGTGGACACGGTTCGTCACTTTAGTGAAACAACAAGAAAAGTTAGACGAGGTCTCATATCATCGAATCTTTGACATCTTGAAGCAATTTCAGAATGAAGCAAATGAGATTCGAGCTGAACGTGTTGCCAAGACGGCTAATGCACTTGCTTTAGTGACTACCACTCAACATGTTCAAGGTCATCACTCTCGTGCTCCTAAGTCATATTCCACTACATCATCTTCACCACGATCTTCCACATCATCTAAGTCTTCATCATCCACAAGATCTCGTGGTAAAGTGCCAAGAGCACCATCACCACCATCTGAATCATCATCTGAAGAAGATAGTGATGAAGACCAAGCTCAAAAGAATCGAGAGATGAAACAACAAATTGATTTCATAATGAAGACTTACAAGAAAATGTACAAACCCACCAACAACAATCTTCACACATCATCTAACACAAAGAACCGATATGTTGAGAGTCCTCCAAGTTATGACACACGTCGACGTGGTGAAAGTCCTTCTAGGTATGATCGACATAATCCAACGCATGTTGAGGGTTCTGCAAGGTATGATCGACAAACTGCCAAGTATGATACTCAGAGGATTGTTGCTGCTACTGGGAATAGGGAAACTGTTGGAAGTCAAGTGGTTCAGCAGAGTGGGATTCAATGTTTTAATTGCCAAGGATATGGGCATATGGCAAAGGAATGAAGGAAGCCGAAAAGATGTTGCTATGCAAGAAGATGGAAGCAAGGGGTTAAATTGTCAGCTGAGGAAGGAGAAATGCTTGATGACACTAATGATGAAGATTCTGATCAAGAACTCGATGCACATTACTCGTCCATGGCAAAGGTTGAAGAAGTTCTCAAAGTCACTGAAGATGACAATGGCCCTATCTTTGACACTGAGCCAATCGATAAGGTACACACTACTGATGAATATAATGTGTTTGGTGATATTCATGAGCATAGTGATCTACCCAATGCCATTAATGACACGCGTATGATGGAAACGGTTGATAGCAATACCACACCCGATTCATCAGACATGTGCAATAATGAGTCTGAGGATGATCAACATGCAAATGAGTATGATGAAGAGGAACGTATTGCGCTTCCTAATTTAATTGCCACTTTACAAAAAGATGTCACTAAAAATAAAAAGAGTCAAAAGCAATTAAAGAAGGCAAACGCTACGCTCACTCAAAATTTTGAAGAATGCAAAGCTGCTCTTATCAAATCTACTGAGATGACTGAAAGCTATAGAGATGAGCTCCTTCAGAAAACCAAAGAGCTTGAGGGGTACAAGGGAAGTGCGTTAAAAAGTCAAAAGGACGATTTTGAAAACAAATATAATACAACTCTTGAGTTACTAGCCAAAGAGAAGCGTCAATATAATGTTTTCTTAATGGATGAACGTCCAAAAACTTACCTTGCCAATACCAAAGTTAATGAAGAACAAAAGCTCTCTATGACCACTACCGATTCTGCTAAAATTCTTGAGGTTAAGAAACAAGAGGTAGATGCGTTAAAACAAGACTTCCAAAGTAGATGTAACAACCCTATAAAGCGGGTATCACAGTGGTGGATCGATGAGCAAATAGCTTACAAGCATAGATCATAATTATATGATTTTTGAAATACAATTGATGTAAACATTGAATTGGTACAATCATTTAAATCGTTGAATAACATTTGTTGTGTATATCCCAGTAAAAGATAATCCCCCGTCATTTTTATGCTCCTAAATGATGCTCAATCCATGCTCAAATAATCTTGCTAAATAACCTGGGAAAAACACACTTAAAACAGTCAACATAAAGTTGGTGAATTCATAGAGTTTTGTAAAATGATCAAGTTTAGCATTTCCATTATTCCCATTTTAGTGTTTGCTAAGTAGCATATGATTAAGTTTAGTGACGCAAACCTAATAGATAGTACCAATGCACAAAGTATACAAATATATATACAAAAGATAATTACATTTTCTATTAATAAAAAATGAAACTTAACCTGCCATAGTTCTCGACCGATGAGAACCCCATAGCCTTACAAAAAGGCGCCCAACCCAGTTCCCAGCAAGGTATACATCTGTTGCCTCGGCCAAGGCACAGTGAGCGCTACTCATGTAGATGGGGATGGTCAATCCCGAATATACTTTGTTATAACATTCCGACGATTTAGAACAATATAACAGTTTCAATAACAATAGACAATCGTAATTATGAGTACCATTCAATATGCATTCTATAGAATAAATATCTATCAATCATATAGTCAAAACAGGTTACAGTTCAATTTACATTCTATAATCAAATTATAGTCATATAGTCAAAACAAGTTGCAGTTATTTAATAGCATGTCTCCCCCTCGCGGGTTTGAAAAATCACAAAAGATTTAAAAAGCGATGCTATGAACTCACCTGATACAATCGTCACAATAGTTAATAGAGAACGAACGTCAATCAAGAAAAAAATGTCAACACTTGATACATGATCATACGAGACCTAAAGATAAAGAGGCACGTCTTAGGGTCAAGACTATAAATAAATCGTACATATATGTAGTAAGTATGTTTTAATAAGTTCTTGGACATTGTATAAGTTTTATGATTCTTTATAAAACTTTTAGGTGAACACTTAGTCATTTTAAGTGAAAAATCCAAGTTGACACTTTTAGCCCATCTTAAGCCCAATAGTGGTCCACTACCCAAGTATATGACTTAAGTTCATTTTAAATTAAGTATACTACTCTAAATTGGTTATTAATGTTATGTCCAATAATGGCCCAATAGCCATTACAAGTGTAAGTTGGGCTTTTATGGCCCAAGTCCACTTTGTATAGTTTTTTGGTTCTAAAACACATCACAACCACATACACTTAATATTTCACGTTGGTCGGGTCTCGAGTCATCTAGTCATCAGTATATAAATAAGTCCAAGATCCCTGACAAGTGGATCCTACCACGTTGGTTTATATAAAAATCATCACATTTTACGTTAATGAGTTATAATCCGTTTATTATAATTTTCCCGACATGTCCCGCTAATTTGTTCATATCTCTTGAACCGTAAATCATATAAGTGTGTTCTTTTTACCAAAACCATCATTAACTCATGTATTACATTTATTATAAGTCAAATTACCCCAAATTTATACTTTTCATAGCTAATTAACCGATTTCCTAACTTAGAAGAGTTGGCTGTTTTTGGGCAGCCAAACTCGTTTTCATCATTTTGGTCGCCATTTCCAAACCGTAAGGAACTGGTAAATCATCCAATTGATTCTACTTGTTCATGATTTTATCTACAACCTACAGTTTTACCTTATTCAATGATTCTTAGTTCTTATATGAGAAAGCAGTCCGTGAAGACAGTATGTTCAGATCTGACTAGTTTTTACTATTTTGGCCACCATTTCGAAACCGTAAATAATTGGTAAACCATCCAATTGATTCTAGTTCTTCATGATTTTATCTACAACTTTTAGTTTTACATATTCATAGGTCAGTATACAAAATTTACGAGAAAACAGTCCATCAAAACAGTATGTTCAGATTTGACCTTGTTTCGTATTTTGGTCATATCTTGCTTTCTATAATTCCTCACGGGACGAGCCATCCGGGGAATTAATCACAAAACAATTATATATCTTAATATTTAAGTTTTCAGTATCCCAACTCCACTGATTTCGACATGCAATTTGTTTTTTCCACGGTTCAAAATTGTTATAAATCAAATCGTTACTAGAGCTTGTTTAACTTGATTTTTAGTGTTCAAAATCTCATTTACAATGTCCCAATACTTATTAATCCATTTCGTACATATATATATATATATATATATATATATATATATATATATATATATATATATATATATATATATATATATATATATATATATATATATATATATATATATATATATATATATATATATATATATATATATATATATATATATATATATATTCGGAATATATATAAGATAAAAAAAGGAATGATAAATAAGAACGAGATGTAGATCTTACGAGGCTTATCAAAGTCGTTGTACTAGTGAGCGAGCAAGTAACCATCCAAGATCTTGTCACACTTGATGCAACCACCATGCATGGATAGATCCGGGCTAGATCTACAAGTTTTACTTGATGCATGTACAGATCCGGCTAGATCTACAAGTTTTACTTGATGCATATGTAGATCCGGGCTAGATCTACATATTTTACTTGGTGCATGTATAGATCCGGGGTAGATCCATACGTTTTACTTGATGCATATGTAGATCCGGGCTAGATCTACATATTTTACTTGATGTTACCATCATGCATGTATAGATCCACCCTGGAAATAAAAGAAAATCTTGAAAGTTGATGCATGTAGGAGATTTACATACCAATGTGTAGATCTCGAGATTTCCAAGATGGGTCTTTGATTAGATTTTGAAGATTCAAGCTTGATCATCAAATTTTTGATGATCAAGGATGTTGGAGGTCACGGCATAGGGAAGAAAAAGAGAAGCGAGAGAGAGTTTTTGGGTGAGTGTGTGTTTTGTGTGAGAGATAATGAAAGAGTAGAAGGGACATCACCCTTATATAGGATGGGAGGAAGTGTGACATGTGTCAACTACTTAAGCATTGACCAATGAGCAGCAAGAAGGTGGGGGACATGTTGGACATGTGTCACCAACCTAGAATTTTGCTCAATGGGAGAGTGAGGTGTGTTGGTGGCTTGTCTAGTGGGCCAAAGGGTTGTTGGGCTCCTTAAATCTCTTGCTGGGCTTATTAAGCCCACTACTATCCAAGGCTTAAGTAGTTGGGCTTATAAGGCCACAAATGGGCCTAAAGTGTATCTTGTATTCTAACTTACGTTATTACACGGTTCGGGTTACGTTCGAGGTTTGCGAATTTTTTATTCATCTTACGAGGATTTCGTAATTGATTCAAAATCATTTTTCCAATAAGATGGAGTATTTATATGACATATAAATACGAAAAACGTGCTCGCTTATTTAAACGACATGTATTTGTCATTTATCGTAAGTATCATTTTAGTAGAATACTTCTCATTTAATCATTCCGTATATAAATGTAATATTAAACAATTTAATCAAATTGTTTATCAAGTATTTCTCGACAATAATTTATGTAGTTAAATTATTGAAGTGTCGGTACGCGGTTTGTATGTCTTTTGTCAATTTCTCAAATCCGATGATTTTTGTATGGTTCAAAGAGGGCTTTTGAAACATACTCCATTATTATTTAATGAACGAAAAATCTCAGGTTTTACACCATCTCATGCCACCTTGAGTTTTGTCCTTGAAATTTGACTACTACTACTAGGTTGAGAAATGATCTAGGATCATTGAGTAGATTTTTATTACATTATTCTCATGGTAAAATCATAGATTTTACAGCACCACCACGTTATTTTAGCTTCGTCCTCGAAGCTATTAAAAACTTTGTCATCTGTTAGGGTATAGATATCATAGATTTAGAGGTTCGTCTTAGACATGCTCAGAAATAAATGGTGCCAGCAATGTAAGGAGATAGTTATTCGGATTGCTCTATAAGTCCGATTGGGCAGTATCTGAGTGATGCTACCATTACGGATGAATAGAAAGCAATGCAAAGAGATCTTTATCCGGGTCGTTCTATATATCCGATTGAGCAGTATTTAGATGCTGCTACTATTATGGATGGATAGTATTATCTGAAGGTTTGACCTTTATTCCGATATAACGATAGAAGCTCGCGGATCAATTAACGATAATTAAGAGAGGGCAAACTTTGGAAGTTGTCAACTAGGAAAAGTCGATGTGGTGTCAACTATACTTAGTTGGTTAATCTCTTGACGTTAGTTTGTTCATTTGGAAAACCTACAAGCCAGGATTGGAGGTTGGAGAGGGTTCCGTAGTTAGACATGCTGGTCCTATTTAAGTTCGGATTGCTGCTCTGGCCATGAGCCAGGAGCAGAACATGACGGACGTCCACAACCTGTTAATAGCAGGCCAGGTGGAGTACACTATCATGCATAAGCGCATAGACTCTCTCTCTTGGACCATATGGGTACATACCCAGATAGCACGAGGTTATTAGGCCACGAGGCCTTGCAGTGGTTGTTGGAGGAGAACTACTTCCTCCATCGGCATAATCACACCTTAGAGGGGGTCTTCATCATAAGACCCACATCTTTCTTACTGCACAAGGGCGGTCCTTGTCCACCTTATTTGATCTTGTAGCTGTTTGACACGATTGAGTGACAGTTGAGACCGCCTACCTTCGAGGAGTCGTTGGCAGACTGCGGTCCCAGTTGCTGATTGTACTCAGTTTGCTTAAGGAGTCCTGATTGGCTTATAGAGGTATTGCAGAGTACCCTTTCGGGACCTGCAGCCATACCAGCCCTGCCAGTACCAGCCCTATCTAGCAGACCTGCTGGGCAGGATTTGAGTAGATGTACTAGATCTTTTGTTTACCATGATAAGCTTTCAGGTTGTATTCAAGCTATCATGCACAATTCACGAGTCACTTAGAAGTTTAAGAAATCATTCGCCAAATCACAGTAAGTCTTGTGATGATACATTGTTAAGGTAGTTTATTACAATATAGTACGATGAATGATAACGTTAATGAAGCCGGTGGCGTGTGTAGAAACCCAAATTTCTAGGGGTTTTTACACCACCCCGTTATTTTAGTTTCGCTCCTGAAGCTAAAGATGATGTTACTTGTTCAGGGAACAAGTGAAGGCACTTATTCCTTAAACGTGTAATCTTGTGAACTCGAGTTCTAAGTTTACAAGGTTGGATTGACTAGGACAAATTCGTCTTAAGTCTTGGTTTTCATTGGATGTGCCTCCGGGGCCCCAATGTGTCTTGACGAACGTAGATAACAGTTCATTAATGTTACTACTAGTTCTTCAAGAGATTTTTAAGTCTATTAAGGTTTAATAGGCTTATGCGATGTTAAGTTAGAAATATAGTTTTGGCTGGTACCGCTCTTGCGTCAACAATTTTCACGCGAAGGGTTTCCCGATATACTTCTAGACTGTGGAAAGGCAAACATTAGTTTGACACCAAAGATTCACTCAGCGAGATGGCTAAGATTTTTGTTGGTGTGGCTTGGGTAAGAAGCTACAAAGAATCTGCTTCATTTGTGGCTGAGTTGGGGCATAAGTTGCATGGAGAAGAAGTACTTCAAATGATGGAAATCAAAGAAGATACAAGAATAAAGTAGTGTGCATCTTGTGTGATGCTGTAAAGGTTGTGCGTTCAATGTAAGTGGTCCAAAATTTGCACAAATTTTGACTTCTAAAATGAGGAATTCATTCATTTCAAGGCTTGTTGGACAATGGTATTGTCGAACTAATTGGAACCGAAGAGGAAAAGATAGTCCAACAGAGTATTGGACATCAAATAACGCTTTTTGGGTGATGACAAACATAACCCTACAAAATACACCCATTGAGAGTCGGGCATGTCTTTTATGCTTGGGTTTGTCTTCCTCGTCGACTTAAGAAATATGGGTTAAGAAGATAGGGCATCCTCTTACCAAGTATTTCTGGTCTTCGGTACAGGAGATGACACTAAGTCTAGTGTCAAACAGTTGTGTTACCATCACCTCGAATGATCGAAGTTTCATTTCTTTATTACAGATGAACCAGCTCTCTTTTCTGTGACACCCCAAAGGGGTCAAATGAAACGAAAGTGGGCAATCCCAAAAAGGGTTCAAAATGCAGCGGAAAAGAACTCTCCCTGAAAAGGGGTCAGATGCAGCAGAAAGTAGGCACCCTCAAAAGATTCAAATGCAGCGGAAAAGAACACTCTTAAAGGAATCAAATGCAACGGAAATGGACCTCCCCTAAGGGGTCGAATGCAACGGAAAGTGGACACTCACAACAGAGTCAACTGCAACGGAAGTGATATTTGGGCTAAGGATAAACCAAAAATTAAGAGCACAATGCCATGATCCAAAAGAGATGAATACATGTCTTCCTTAGGTTTTTAGATGATGATGATGTAATAATGATAAGATATTACTGGAGGAAATCGCGTGTCAAGGAGGGATACGTTACATAGTCGATACCTAAAATAATATCAATAATGAGTTATGTCGAATATATTTAAGCTCATGTGATTATAAATTTCTATTTACATCGATAAGCGTCCTTATCCATGTAAGGTGAAATTTATAACTCTATTCGGTGACCTATGATTTCTTTATTCAAACGAACAAGCGTCCTTACTTGTTTCAATAACGATTTCATAGCCCACCTTACCTAAATATTCCCGGCAAGTCTTATTATTTAGGATAAATATAACATCTAAGATAATACATATTATTAAGATACTTTACAACCCGTTTAGTTATAAGTTTCGTCTTCGGGCGTCCCATTCCGCCGTGATATGAATTTTATAAGTAAACTTCTGGTCCGGTGGCTCATGATATCACCTTTAGACGTCCCATTCCGTCTAAAGACGTAATCATAATTAACTTAGGATCAAGAGTCTCAGGTCCCATATGTAAAATATAGGATCATAAGTACCTTCATTTTAGGTCCCACCGCATCATTTAAAGATGCAAATTTATCCAAATAATACCACAAGATATTATAAAAAGCACACGTATATGAGTCGTTAATAAGTCGTGTTCCGTAGATATACGTACAAAATCATAAGCGAGAGAAAATACATGTTGACGCGCGATAACTTGCGCAAGAGTACGCATCAAACAAGGAGTTCATATGTATAATATAATATATAATAATATATTACAATCATAAGCATAGGCATTATATCGTATAGTTCCTTCTAATAAGGTATATATATGTATATATACACATAACAACAAATTCAAACATTTAATGAATTGTAGTTCGCTAGGTAATGCTTCCCAGTCTGTTTAAATATTCCAATTTGTATGTTCATAGTAATTTCGTTTTCATTAAGTGGCATGTCTGTTATTCTAGTGGTTAGAATAGACTAACCAGTTCCTATTCATCGAATAACTATGTAAAGATGGTATGCCCGAGTTTTAATACCTTAAATGAAATAATGGTTCTAGGGTTTGCCTAAGTTTCGACTATTAGCAAAACAAGGCCCTCTATATTTTACCAAATGTACACTTTCCGGTTCTTAACATCTTTAGTCCTTAGGGTTTCTAGTATTTTCGGGAGATGGTGAAAATAGTCCCTCTGTTCAACATTAGGTTTTATAACTTCCAATAAGTGGCAAACTAAAGCTTAGGGCTTCTAATTGTTTCAGCTGATTACAACATTAGTCCTTAGAGTCATAAAATGACAATCTAACTTCCAAGAATTTACAAAAGTGGTCCTTAAGGTCTAATAAGTCACGAATGACATTTATTATCCCTACACTTTCAAATATTTACAATATTAGTCCTTTTAGTTTCTGTTTTATCAAGACAAGTTTCAATTGTCATGGTTTTAATCCATAAGTTTTATAAACTAATGTTCTTAGTCTAAAAGTTTTTATAGTTATATCTTCGGTATAAAAACTTTACTTAAGTGTAAAATCACTAAGTGAGCTTATTAAGTGCACCAAAAGAGCTAATGGCCTTTCCAAACCCTTATTGAGCTTACAAGGTCCATTAACAATTCTTATGAGCTAAGGATTTCTTAATGGGCCTAATTATAGTTTTAGATCCATTAATGTTAAAGTTTTACTACATAGGTCCATAGGACAATAAATGGGCCTAATGGTCTTCTTAATGGGCCTAAACATATTTTAGTCCATTAATAATTCAAGGTTTGCTAAGTGGGCTTACTAGGCATTGGATAGCCAAATGGGCTTAGTTAATGGTTCGGCTATATGGTATTAGGCCTATAGGGCCTATTCAAGTTTTGGGTTACTGTTACTTGTGCTTAACTAGTCCATTAATAATACTTAACCATTTATCTAGGTGTGAAGTTTATGAAATCTTACAAGCCTATTGGTTCTTAATGGTTAATTCAATACCTTCAAAGAATATTTTATAAAATCAAATTTTAGATTTCCCCGAACATTTTATTAGGTTTTTCAATATTTAAAAATCTAATTACGTTTACTAAAGATAAAAAAATTTAGTTTAGATTTCCCCCCAAGATTTAGCAAGACGCATATTATTCAGTTAGATTTTTATAAAAATCAATTTAGATTTTCCAAGATTGAGTAAAATATATAGATCTATTTAGGTTTTTAGAGACTAAAAAAAATCTTCTTAGATTTTCTAACGGGTTCTAGAGATTCTGTTAGATTTCTAATGTTCCCAACGTTTTTATTTAAATTTCCATTTAAATATTTCCATGTGTCTGTTATGTATTAGATTGTTCGTGGTTATAATGCATTGTTCGGGCCATCATACTTCAGAAGCCATTCTATAAACGTTTGAGGAGAGAGGGCACTTTAAATCGTAAACCCAATCACTCAGTCAAAACGTAATATCGAGATGGAACATCTTTAGTATAAAGCTCCCTACTAACATGGCATGTTTATTTGTTTTATTAAGTATCTTGAGTATTTAATATTTCTATAATAAATATTAAATAGTTATATTACGTAAATACGTACAAGTTAGCATCTAATACAATCAACAATTAAGAATGCATAGAATAATGAATGCGCACTCAAATCATATAGTTATGCATGCTTTCTATGCTATATGCTTTCTAAGTATGTCCCAAAAAAAATCCCCAAAAGATTTTATAAAGTTATAGTCCAGTTTTAAATAAAAGAAAAATATTTTTATTCTTATTTTATTTAAAAATTAATCTGGTTCGCTATAACTAAAGCTCTTATACCATTCTCTGTAACACCCCCATAAAGCGGGTATCACAGTGGTGGATCGATGAGCAAAGAGCTTACAAAGCACAGATCATAATGATATGATTTTCGAAATACAATTGATGTAAACATTGAATTGGTACAATCATTTAAATCGTTGAATAACATTTGTTGTGTATATCCCAGTAAAAGATAATCCCCAGTCATTTTTATGCTCCTAAATGATGCTCAATCCATGCTCAAATAATCTTGCTAAATAACTTGGGAAAAACACATTTAAAACAATCAACATAAAGTTGGTGAATTCATAGAGTTTTGTAAAATGATCAAGTTTAGCATTTCCATTATTCCCATTTTAGTGTTTGCTAAGTAGCATATGATTAAGTTTAGTGACGCAAACCTAATAGATAGTAGCAATGCACAAAGTATGCAAATATATATACAAAAGATAATTACATTTTCTATTAATCGAAAAAGAAACTTAACCTGCCATAGTTCTCGACCGATGAGAAACCCATAGCCTTACAAAAAGGTGCCCAACCTAGTTCCCAACAAGGTATACATCTATTGCCTCGGCCAAGGCACAGTGAGCGCTACTCACGCAGATGGGGATGGTCAATCCCGAATATACCTTGTTATAACATTCCGACGATTTACAACAATATAACAGTTTCAATAACAATAGACAATCGTAATTATGAGTACCATTCAATATGCATTCTATAGAATAAATATCTATCAATCATATAGTCAAAACAGGTTACAGTTCAATTTACATTCTATAATCAAATTATAGTCATATAGTCAAAACAAGTTGCAGTTATTTAATAGCATGTCTCCCCCTCGCGGGTTTGAAAAATCACAAAAGATTTAAAAAGCGAGGCTATGAACTCACCTGATACAATCGTCACAATAGTTAATAGAGAACGAACATCAATCAAGAAAAAAAATGTCAACACTTGATACATGATCATACAAGACCTAAAGATAACGGGGCACGTCTTAGGCTCTAGGACAATAAATAAATCGTACATATATGTAGTAAGTATGTTTTAATAAGTTCTTGGACATTGCATAATTTTTATGATTCTTTATAAAACTTTTAGGTGAACACTTAATCATTTTAAGTGAAAAATCCAAGTTGACACTTTTAGCCCATCTTAAGCCCAATCGTGGGCCACTACCCAAGTATATGACTTAAGTCCATTTTAAATTCAGTATACTACTCTAAATTTGTTATTAATCTTTAGGTCCAATAATGGCCCAATAGCCATTACAAGTGTAAGTTGGACTTTTATGACCCAAGTCCACTTTGTATAGTTTTTGGGTTCTAAAACACATCACAACCACATACACTTAATATTTCACGTTGGTCGGGTCTCGCGTCATCTAGTCATCAGTATATAAATAAGTCCAAGATCCCTGACAAGTGGATCCTACCACATTGGTTTATATAAAAATCATCACATCTTACGTTAATGAGTTATAATTCGTTTATTATAATTTTCCCGACATGTCCCGCTAATTTGTTCATATCTCTTGAACCGTAAATCATCTAAGTGTTATTTTTACCAAAACTATCATTAACTCATGTATTACACTTATTATAAGTCAAATTACCCCAAATTTATACTTTTCATAGCTAATTAACCCATTTCCTAACTTAGAAGAGTTGGCTGTTTTTGGGCAGCCAAACTCGTTTTCACCATTTTGGTCGCCATTTCCAAACCGTAAGAAACTGGTAAATCGTCCAATTGATTCTACTTTTTAATGATTTTATCTACAACCTACAGTAGTACCTTTTTCAACGATTCTTAGTTCTTATATGAGAAAACAGTCCGTGAAGACAGTATGTTCAGATCTGACTAGTTTTTACTATTTTTGCCACCATTTCGAAACCGTAAATAATTGGTAAACCATCCAATTGATTCTAGTTCAATGATTTTATCTACAACTTTTAGTTTTACATATTCATAGGTCAGTATAAAAATTTTACGAGAAAACAGTCCATCAAAACAGTATGTTCAGATTTGACCTTGTTTCGTATTTTGGTCATATCTTGCTTTCTATAATTCGTCACGGGACGAGCCACCCGGGGAATTAATCACAAAACAATTATCTATCTTAATATTTAATTTTTCAGTATCCCAACCCCACTGATTTCGACATGCAATCTGTTTTTGCCACGGTTCAAAATTGTTATAAATCAAATCGTTACTAGAGCTTGTTTAACTTGATTTTTAGTGTTCAAAATCTCATATACAATGTCCCAATACTTATTAATCCATTTCGTACATATATATATATATATATATATATATATATATATATATATATATATATATATATATATATATATATATATATATATATATATATATATATATATATATATATATATATATATATATATATATATATATATATATATATATATATATATATATATATATATATATATATATATATATATATATATATATATATATATATATATATATATGTTCGGAATATATATAAGATAAAAAAAGGAATGATAAATAAGAACGAGATGTAGATCTTACGAGGCTTATCAAAGTCGTTGTACTAGTCAGCGAGCAAGTAACCATCCAAGATCTTGTCACACTTGATGCAACTACCATGCGTGGATAGATCTGGGCTAGATCTACAAGTTTACTTGATGCATGTATAGATCCGGCTAGATCTACAAGTTTTACTTGATGCATATGTAGATCCGGGCTAGATCTACATATTTTACTTGGTGCATGTGTAGATCCGGGGTAGATCCATACGTTTTACTTGATGCATATGTAGATCCGGGCTAGGTCTACATATTTTACTTGATGTTACCATCATGCATGTATGGATCCACCATGGTAATAAAAGAAAATCTTGAAAGTTGATGCATGTAGGAGATTTACATACCAATGTGTAGATCTCGAGATTTCCAAGATGGGTCTTTGATTAGATCTTGAAGATTCAAGCTTGATCATCAAATTTTTGATGATCAAGGATGTTGGAGGTAACGGCATAGGGAAGAAAAAGGGAAGGGAGAGAGAGTTTTTGGGTGAGTGTGTGTTTTGTGTGAGAGATAATGAAAGAGTAGAGGGGACATCACCCTTATATAGGGTGGGAGGAAGTGTGACATGTGTCACCTACTTAAGCATTGACCAATGAGTAGCAAGAAGGTGGGGGACATGTTGGACATGTGTCACCAACCTAGAATTTTGCCCAATGGGAGAGTGAGGTGTGTTGGTGGCTTGTCGAGTGGGCCAAAGGGTTGTTGGGCTCCTTAAATCTCTTGTTGGGCTTATTAAGCCCACTACTATCCAAGGCTTAAGTAGTTGGGCTTATAAGGCCACAAATGGGCCTAAAGTTTATCTTGTATTTTAACTTACGTTATTACACGGTTCGGGTTACGTTCGAGATTTATGAACTTTTGATTCATCTTACGAGGATTTCGTAAATTAATCCAAAAATCATTTTTCCAATAAGATGGAGTATTTATATGACATATAAATACGAAAAACGTGCTCGCTTATTTAAACGACATGTATTTGTCATTTATCGTAAGTATCGTTTTAGTCGAAATACTTCTCATTTAATCATTCCGTATATAAATGTAATATTAAACAATTTAATCAAATTGTTTATCAAGTATTTCTCAACAATAATTAATGTAGTTAAATTATTGAAGTGTCGGTACGCGGTTTGTATGACTTTTGTCAATTTCTCAAATCCGATGATTTTTGTATGGTTCAAAGAGGGTTTTTGAAACATATTCCATTATTATTTAATGAACGAAAAATCTCGGGTATTACACCATCCACATGCCACCTTGAGTTTTGTCCTCGAAATTTGACTACTACTACTAGGTTGAGAAATGATCTAGGATCATTGAGTAGATTTTTATTACATTATTCTCATGGTAAAATCATGGATTTTACAGTAGATATGATAAAGAAACCAAAAAAGTAACGAAACTTGAAGAACAAGTCGATTTTTTGGAGAAAGATGTTTATAAAACGCATGATTCTATTCAACCCGTCAGAATGCTAGCACCTCCGTTGATGTTTAAGGGTCAAGCTAGGTTTGCAAGTCCTGGGTACCTTGCCAAAGCTCAAGCTGCGAACCCGTGTCTTTATCTTGATGAGACTGAAATGACCGATCTTGATTGCATCCCTGTAAGTGCCGATAGTGAAGAGAATGCCCTATGGTCTTTTCAACAAACAAACTCAGAAAACCCGTAAGGAAGTGTTTTTAGAATGAAAACAAAAGAGAATTCAATGGAAGAAAGCATTTGCCCCTAAGAAATCTAATGTTTACAGATACATAAACTACCTCCCTCTAGATGAATCTAAAAGCAAGAGTAGGAAAACATTAGGTATTCTTAAACACCACATAGATAATGTTAAATCTATTATTGAAAGAGATTGGGAAAAACGTAAAAATGCTGAGTGGAAACACCCGATTCCTCAAGATATTACCTTGCTTGTGAAAGAACTCTTAATTCCAAACACGGCGTTGATTAAAGAAACTGTTCTTCAACTTGAGGAGTACATTCGGACTGAAATGTATGATGATATAAAATATGTTGAATCTCTTGAGAAACACATTGATGATCTTCAAATGGAGAAGTCTGATTTTTCAGATGAATATGATTTACTCTTGCAAGAATGCGTTTCTAAAGATGTTATGTGTGCTTATTTTACATCTTGTGCTGATATTGATGAATATTCTGATGTTGCATGCAAATATCATGATAAGATCAAAGAATGTGAGCGTCTTGAAATTGAGCTTTCGAAACGTAAAGAAAATGTTGATAAAAAGGCTTTTGAGTTACTTCAACACAAAACTAATTTCCTTCAACACGAAACGTAAATAATGCGTTTCCAAAATGTTTCGAGAAATGAATGAACAGAATTTGGAAATTAAAGGGTTGAAAGCTCAGTTACAAGACAGGGACACAACGATAGTAGAGTTGCAAAAACTCGTTGCTAAATTGGGTGGGAAAGTTGTGGAACCTAGCATTAAGAAACATGTTGTTAGATAACCCAATGCCTCTAAAGCGAATAGATCCTCTATCTTGGGAAAACCATCTGCTTTATCAAATTCCTCGTTTGCAAAACCTGTGTTTGCCCCCAAGATGGATGGAAAGGAAAGGTTACCACATAATAAACCTATAAGGACGAATGTCATAGCACCAAGCGTTAAGCACAATAATGTGATTAAACCAGGGATGTATAGAATGACCACTAAACCCACAAACAAAGTTACTCAATCGCCTCAGACTTCTAGAAACAATAATATTCGTGTATATTCTACTACAAGAATAGTCTCCACTACTAGTGTTAGCCGGCCTTAGCTTAAGAGCACTCAAGTGAATGATAAGGCCTGGAAACACAAGAATCAAGGGAAGATGAAGGAAGCAGAAGAACACCCGAGGAATTTGAATGTTTTTAAGAATAAAAAGTCTGTAATCGCATGTAATGATGACTTGAATGATGTGAATGATTTGAATGCTATGAATGTGAAATTTGTTTGTGTCAAATGTGGAAAGTGTGCTAATGCTAATCATTCTATGTGTGCTATGAATAAAGTCAAAGGCGTATATACTAGAACTAAGACGCAAGTTGCAATGCCTATTAGAGCTAGTAAACCCAAACGCAAAGTGAACCATTCTGGTGCTACCCCCACTAAGAAAAGTAATGCATCAGACTCCACCACTAAGAACCCTAGAAGCAGAATTAAGGAATTATATGAGTGTGCTAGTAAGTCTTGGAAATGGTGGTTTGCTAATCAATGTCCTCCAGGATATAAATGGATGCCTAAAGATAGGACAGAAAATGTGACAACGAGTGCTAGTATGCCTTTAAATGTTGCTAAGGACACTACTGATTCTATAATCACAACTACAGTGGTATCCAATTTAGCAAATGCTCCATTGTGTTCTAACTCTTCTGCAGGTGATACAAATAATTCTCTTCATACTGGACTCCGGATGCACGAAGCACATGACGGTGAATCTCAAGCTTCTAATTAACTTCGTGGAGAAGTTCCTGGGTACGGTCCGATTCAGAAATGATCAATTTGCACCGATCCTAGGATATGGAGATTTGGTTTAGGGGAATATCACGATTAAAAGGGTATACTACGTCGAAGGGATTAATCACAATCTTTTCTCGGTTGGTCAATTCTGTGATGCGGGTTTGTAGGTTGCTTTCAGAAAGAAGACATGTTTTGTTCGTGATTATGATGGGAATGACTTACTTACCGGTACACGGGGTACTGATCTTTACACAATTTCACTTCAAGACACAACTTCATTAACTCCAATTTGCTTCATGGCTAAAGCTTCAACGACTCAGGCATGGTTATGGCATCAACGTCTTTCTTATCTCAACTTTGATACCATCAACCTGCTTTCCAAGAAAGATATCGTGAGAGGCCTTCCAAGTTTGAAATTCATCAAAGGTCATCTTTGTTCTTCTTGCGAGCTTTGTAAAGCTAAACGAATTAGCTTCAAGACAAAAACTACACCAAGCTCAAAAGGACGGTTAGATCTTCTCCATATGGATCTGTGTGGTCCCATGCGTGTTCAGAGTATCAATGGAAAGAAATATATTCTGGTAATTGTCGATGAGTACTCAAGGTACACATGGACTCATTTCTTGAGGTCCAAGGATGAAACACCCGAAGTTCTCATCAGCTTTCTTAAACTGATACAATGTGGTCTTCAAGATCAAGTTAAAGTGGTTCGTACTAACAGAGGTACAAAATTTTTGAATTCAAATATGAGAAATTATTTTGAAGCCGAAGGAATTGAACATCAAACATCTATTGCTCGAACACCCGAACAAAACGGCGTTGTTGAAAGACGAAACCGTACTTTAGTTGAGGCTGCTCGAACATTATTATCCGCTTCAAAACTTCCACTCTACTTTTGGGCCGAAGCCGTGTCAACCGCATGCTACAAAAAAAACCGATCCTTAATTAACCCAAGACACAAAAAGACGCAATATCACATAATTTATGATCGAAAACCTTCACTCAAACACCTTCATGTTTTTGGATGTACTTGTTACATTATTCGAGATGGTGACAATTTGGATAAGATGAAAGAGAAAGGTGATGCATGTATTCTTGTGGGATATGCAACTCAGTCTAAGGGATATAGAGTGTACAACAAGAGAACGAAATTGATTGTCGAGACTATTCACATCCGATTTGATGAATTACAAGAAATGGCACTTAAACAAAACAGTTTAAGTCCTGATCCACAACGACACACGACTTCTGTTCACAACCGCACGAAACTCGGAACTCAAGACCACAACAATGAACCGTCAAGTTCAACGCTGGTTCCAGAAAATGTTCCTAGAGCTAATATGACAGTCAACATGACAATTGAAGAGTTGGAAATGTTATATGGACCAATGTATGATGAATATTTCACGGGGGAGAAACAAGTTGTATCGAAGTCTTCCGGTGTCACTCATGATAAGAATGATGATATCGATCATCGTCAACAAAAGGATACAACTTCATCTACTTCAACACGGGTTGCTGCAGATTTACCTCCTCAGAATATCACTTCAACAATCGATCCTACAACATCCACAACCACTGTCATTGCACCAGAGAACACAAATCAAGCAGATAATGCATCATCTGACGAAGACGAATTTATCAACCCATTCGGTACACCGGTACACAAAACTGGAGAGTCTTCTACTCGCCATGTTGATCCGTAAAATATGCATACATTTTACCAACGACATCCTTCAACACATCATTGGACCCGAGATCATCCTTTGGTTCATGTCATTGGAAACCCTTCACAGCCCGTTCGTACAAGACGACAGCTTCACACCGAGGGCGATGTTTGTATGTTCGCACTCGCCGTGAGTTCAACTAAACCGAAAACATCAAAGAAGCCATGGGAACTTGTTGACAGATGAACTTCAATAGATGACGGATGAACTTCAATAATTTGAAAGACTTAAAGTCTGGGAACTTGTTGACAGACCATACGATGTAATACCATTAAATCTTCGATGGATAAAGAGAACACGATCATCAAGAATAAATCTAGGCTAGTGGCTAAAGGGTATGGACAGAAAGAGGGTATTGATTTTGAAGAATCATTTGCACCAGTAGCTCGTATGGAAGCAGTCAGGATTTTCCTTGCTTATGCTGCACATAAGGGATTCATCGTTTATCAAATGGACGTAAAGACGACGTTTCTTAACGGTCCTTTGAAGGAAGAAGTCTATGTCACGCAGCTGGAAGGATTCGTCAATCCTCATTATCCTGACAAGGTGTATCGTCTCCACAAAGCACTTTAAGGACTCAAGCAAGCTCCAAGGGCGTGGTACGACGAGCTCTCGAAATTTATAGTATCCAAAGGTTTCTCAAAAGGTTCCATTGATCTAACTTTGTTCACTTATAAATATGGGGATGACATTTTGCTTGTGCAGATTTATGTTGATGACATTATTTTCGAGTCTACAAAGCTAAAACTTTCAAAATGGTTTGAAAAAGTAATGCACAGCAGATTTGAAATGTCTATGATGGGCGAACTAAAATTCTTTCTAGGATAATCCCCAAGTGGTATCTTCATTAACCAAGCTAAGTATTGTCAAGAGATAATCAAAAAGCATGGTATGACCTCATGTGACCCCGTTGGGATTACCCATAGATCAAACGAGATATCATTCCATGATCGGGTCCCTCATGTACTTGACAGCAAGGATACCTGATATTCATCATGCTACATGTTATTATGCATGATATCAAGCACGACCCACTGGAAAGCACCTCAAGGAGGTTAAACGGATCTTTCGATACCTTAAGAATACCATTCACATGGGACTCTGGTATCCGAGGGAAACCGGTTTCTTTCTAACGGCCTATTCAGATTCTGATCATGCAGGGTGCCTTGATACACGTAAAAGTACTTCTGGTGGTGCACAATTTCTAGGTCAAGATAAGCTTGTGGGATGGTCTTCCAAGAAGCAGGATTGCACGTCACTTTCATCAGCCGAAGCGGAGTATGTGTCTCTATCTGCGTGTTGTGCTCAAGTTCTTTGGATAAGAACACAACTCACGGATTATGGCTTCCACTTTGATAAAGTACCTATGTACTGTGATTCAAAGTCCGCCATAGCCATCTCCTGCAATCCGGTATAGCATTCCCGCACGAAGCACATTGATGGCAGATATCACTTCATTAAGGAACAAGTTGAAAAGGGTATTGTTGAATTATAGTTTGTTGGAACTAATTACCAATTAGCTGACTTGTTTACAAAACCTCTTTCGAAAGAGAGGTTTGTGTATCTAGTTAGGCAAATTGGTATGAGATGTTTGACTCCAGCAGAACTGGAGGTTCTGGCAAAGAAGCCTGCTTGATTCATCTATCAAACATCTACTTGTAAATATCAATGAAAAATAAAAATACAAAATTATAAATCTTTGATAATCCAGAAATATTCTTCTCGACATGTCTTTCAGTATCGATAATATGGACGTACCTAGAAATGTCGCTCAATAACGACACGGGTGTGTACATAAAGCTCGAATGAAAGTTGTAAATATTTTTCAAAACATGTCATTTCTATGTTTTCTAAAGGAAATTGTCTATTTTGGATAATATTTCTAACAACGGGTAGAGCAATCGATCTAGGGTTGAGTTTGTCACAAAACATTCAATGTTTTGAGCTCAACACAATGGCTTGTAATCACTTTCAGATTTCAACCCGGATCTATATTCACGGGGGAGTGTACGATTTCGTACTCTTACCCTTAGCAAAAGAAGAGAAATCTTCTTACACTTGAGTGGATTTGTCAAGACATTCAAAGTCTATGAACTCAAGTTTATGCTTTAGAAAAACCTTTTCGACAAAAAGAATTGATTTTTCACAAAGCGTTGAACACAATTTTTTCAAGAATTTCTCAATGATATTAAAAATATTTCAAAATTTGTGTGTTCAACAACTCCTATCCTCAAAAGTTTAATGTGGATCAAATCCTCGTAATGACAATTCCATTGGATCCATTTTTGAGGGGGGGGGGGGGCGTTCCAAATTTCATGCTAAATTTGACACATTTTTCTCCCAAAGATTTTCAAGACTATTTTTCAAAATATATTTTAGTCAAATTTGGTATCTCTAATATCAAAAGATTTTATATATTAGAGATAGGGGAGAAAATGTGATTAAAATGTGATCTTATATAAGACTCAAGTACTTTAACTCTTACCTACATGTGCGAAACACTTTTGATTATCGATGCACATTTGAAGGGGAGCATTTCTTTAATTCACGACGTTATTGGTGTCAAAAGGGTGGTTAGGTTTAAGTCCTATGATCCAACCAGAACCAGAGGGATCTTCCCAGGGACAATCCAATAGATTATTAGAAGTCCTTAGGAAAGATGGAGTAGAATGAGAACGTAGCTGAATGCCGACTAAGTACTGATGCTAGCACTGGAACAATCACAACAAGGTGCTAGTAATGATGTCTTGGTAAGCATTGAAGGGGTTGAAGAATGAAAAAGAAATGTAAGGATAAAAGGTCTAAAGAAAGAAGCCCTCCATACAACTTAGGCAGAAACCGGGTAAACTCATCATGAAGACAAACTCATCATGGACCCAGTGATGTGAAGCACAACCCTTTCCTAGCTACTCAGGCTTCTCTCAAAAAAAGTTTGTTTTATTGTCACGGAGATAAACATGACTTCTATTGACTTTCTCACTCCGAGATAGTTGATATTGAATAGGTGGCATCTGCTCCAGCCTCCGAATACTAAAAGTGCACAAATCGAGTCTAGAGCCAAGAGATCAATCAAATCTCGTTAGGACACACGGATGACGAACAAGAGATTCCTACGCTATATCCTTGTGATATTGCTAGAACACTCAGAGTGATACTACTTAGTATTCACAATGATGAGTGGAAATCCTTCCAGTGTTAACATTAAACAACACTGCGGTAGGTCATGTGTAAGATTCTGTATGAATTTAACATATGTAAAACTGAAAAGCAACAGTGGTTTGTTTCTGAATTGATTCAAACTCGTTTCAGGTTTCTTCGCAATATCTTTATGGTCTTGCCAGAACATTCAGAGTGATATTCATTAATATTCGCAGTGACGAATGGAAATCCTTCTAGCGTCAACATCAAACAGCGCTACGGTAGGTGACTTGTGAGATTCTTATGAATTAAACTTGTGTCAATTGGAAAGAAACAATAGTAAGATTCTTAATGAATCAAAATTGTTCCAGGAATTTGAATTGACGACTTTAATCAAACGGATATTTATCCAATTGATTCACTCTTTATGTTCGCAGTCTTGGTTTGAGACGGTCGAGTAAAGAGAACGGCTAGTACAGCCGCGAAACCCTGTCAAGGAGATTCTTAATTGAATCTACCTAATCACCGGTACGGTATCTAATATCGTATAACGGTCTTCAAGAGCGGAGGTAAAGCGCTACCGATTTAGGACGAATGTCAAAGCCATTCAGTCGGTGTCTGTTTTGTCTCGAGAAGGTGGCGTCACGGTGTACTCAGCAAAGTCAAAGATTCAAAAACCACATATTCATGCCCAAAGACTTATTTAACAATTAATAGTGTGAGCATGTGGATAAAGACACAAGATCGCAAGATGGCAAAGACAAGTCAAGGATAATTTGAAAATCTCAAGATAAAAGACAAATTCGGAAGACAACGACAAAGGCTCAAAGATCACAGCATGAAGGAACAACACTACTATTACACGTTCAAGATTCATTTATGACGAAATTCATAAATCTCCATTGGAATCCAAATAACGAAGAGGAATGACCTCACATTGGGGGAGATTGTTAGCCTCAAAATATTGAGTCAAACAAGAATGTTCGGTCATAGGTTTATATTGTAATATTTATTAGAACGTTGTAATAGATAGTTAAATAGTCGTGGTTCACGGGCTTGGATTTAAACTAATTAAAGTCCAAAAGACAAGCCCGACCCAATATATAGCCCATTAAAGCCCGCATGTGGGTGGACTATATATACTACACTCCTAGCATGTTAGGAGGGTTTGATGATCATTTTGTAAACTCTAAGTTTCTCTAATCTAATATTCACCAAGTTAATCTCTCTCTCTCTCTACTTTCTCTCACTATTTTCTCTCTCTAGGAATCCATCTCTTTTCATCTATTTTCTATCATTAATCAACATAAGATTATGGGACAACATTTACCCATCATTGATACATTAGATAGGGGTAAAGGAATTATGGTAGAAACAGTGTTTCCCAAGGATGCAACTCAAGTAGAGTTTGATTCAAAATTGGCTGCACAACTTATGGAACAAGAAAAGAAGAAGGTTTTTGAGTCACCATTTGTGGTTACTTCTGAGGAACAAGAAGGAAGTAATGATGAAAGTTCAGATTCAAGTGTTATGATAATTGAAGAACCAGACAGACTTGAATATGGTGATGAGTTGGCAAGGGAGAAACTTGCAGAGTTGAAGTTGAAGGTAGATTATGAGATGCCAGATGTTGCCCAGATGTACTTTGCATGGGAGAATAAGGTTTTGGAGAATCCAGACATGACAATTTCAGATCAAATTTGGGGTTTGGAGATTCAGCTAAGAGTTCAAAGAGATTGCAAGGTAATTCTGAAGTATAAGGCTAGCAAAGTTTTCTCATAGTTGAGGAGAGATAGAAGGGAGCTTTATTATATGTTGCTCAGATGTCATCAAGGAGGATGGACTTTTTAGAAGTTGTAGGGATTGTCCTTTGAAGAATTGGAGTATAAGGCTTATCCTATTTGGCCAAGAGTGCAAGAAATGAACACTATCAGACTTCTTTCAGATGAAAAGAAAGAAGAACTTGCAGAAGAGATGGAGATTTAAAAGGCTATGATTGTACCAAGGCCATTAAAAAGGGGAGTTCCACTTGAGTTTCCTTCAGATTTGAATAAAGTGAATCCTAGTGAAGCTATTATTAGAAAGAGTATTAAGCTCTCACCTCTGGAAGCTTCAGATATGGTAAAAGTATTACTTCATGATTCCAGAAACCCTATCATTAGTTATGAAGAAGATGCAAGTAGGTTTTGGATGATTGGCAGATATGGAAAAGAGGTACATACTTTTACTACTCTTATGTATTTGTTTGCAAGTATGGATAGGGAAGACTTGGCAGACCTTTGGAGGTTACTGCTTGCCAAGTATGAGACTGAAGCACCTACTTCAGTCAATGGAATAAAGCTTTGGTCAACATTCAAGAGAATGTGTGCACCAGAAGAAGAAGATCCAGTTTGGAAGGATCTTGAGGATGATATCAGTGGACTTCAATGGCGTCTATATTCAGCAGCTGGTGTGTATCATTTGAGTTCTATAAAGTTTTCTGAATATCTTTTTGTGGATGCTGAGTATCCTATGTCTAAAGAAGTTTTGGAAAAGATGAAGACAACACAGCTGGAGATAGACTACTGAAGTGACGTGCCCAAAGATTTGATTAGATATGTTTATTACCAATTTGATAAGATTTGTAAGAATTCTCCTAGTGCTTAGTTTTTATTCAGAAACTTGATTACTAGAGTAGATATCAAGTTTAGGGGAGGATTGTGGGGAATAATATGTAGCCAGTACACTTGAACGCTGACAAGAGAAATCGGGACGTTGTTAAGAAGAAATCAAGCGTTGACAGGACAAGCGTTGATAGGAAGATATCAAGCGTTGATAGGATGAAGTCAAGCACTGATAGAAGACATAGTCTACACGTATTATGTTTCTAGTAAAGATATGATCGACAATGTATTTTCTATGTTTATCTTTACCTAAAATAGTTGATACGTATACTCTTGTACAAGGCTCCTTAGTCTATAAAAGGAGGCCTTTAGGTTAGATGTTTTCATACGTTCTCATACTTTCATTATACACAAGTTTATTTTATCAATCAAGTGAAAGTTTGGTTTACATTGTTTGTGTGTTCTTGTTTGAGTATTAATTCCGCATAATACTTAAATTGTTTTATACACAACAAAGTTTCTCTACGTGTTTAACTTGATTTAATCTCGTTTACACAAGCTAAATCGATCTAAGTTTAGGATCAACAAGCGTGTGAAGCTGTACTTTGGTGAGGACATCTCTCATGAGATGATTCCATCCCTCACCACGTTTTCCTTGAATTAGTTCTGGGTCGAGTCAGGCTCGTGACTCGGTTAACAAAAACAAGCGCTTATCGGGAGGCAACCCGTTGATCTATCCTTTGCCGATTTCATAATAAGTGTAGGGGGAGCCCCGTAGGTGTTTGGTGTCTTTTTTCTTATAATGTGCATGGATTAAAGCTTCAAATATCCACTTTTGATGACATTTGACGACCGTGATCCCGTGTACCCGTCTTCCCGGTTCTATCCTAAACTCTCGTGATTCAATATTTCATATCTTATATGTTCACATTGAAATCACTCTAGTAGTCCTTTCCTTAGCAAGATTTAAACAACGTGCATAATGTCCTAAGTGTAGGGGAGTTTACTCCCACATGCTTAAACATTGAGGACAATATTTATATCAAGTGTAGGGGGGACTTCTATCGAAGTAAGTGGGTTTTCCATTAATTTGTCCTCATTTTAACCAAAACTTTTGGTTTTTCGACATTTTTCAAAATTTTTAATCTATTTTGGCCTAGTAGTTTAGTAGTATTTTCCTTTGCTATCGTTATTTACTTTGTTTGCTAGAATAAATTTTTAATAAAGTGGTTTTCGTTTTTCAACGTTGTGAATTTTTTTGACTCAACCTGAGTTTACTTATCTAATTTTACTCTATCTAGTATCTGTAACGTGTTTAAGTCAAGTTTTGCTAGGCTTTTATATAGGGAACTTTAAAACGTGAAAGTCTTAACTCTCACGGGTTAAGAACAAGAACTTTTTGCAAGTTCCTATAATTGATCCTAGAGAGTCGTTTATCAAGGGAACTTTAAAACGCAAATTCTAAACTTGAAAAAGTCTAAGAAGATGCAAGATCCTATAGACGACTTGAAAACCCAAAACAAAACTTTCCACGAGTCTCATTCCTTCAAATTTTAAATTGTGGAGAACGAGAGATGATAGAGTCAATTATAAGTTTGGTACTCTTTCATGAAATTATGTGAGTTAATTATGAGCTTATTCTCCCATCATTTGCTAATAAATTTAATTGCAATAAATAAGGTTGTACGATTTGAAAAGTTACTTAGCTTCTAGCCCAAGATAGTTTAAAAGTTGCTCGGTATTAATTATAGTTCATAGCCAAGGCATAACTTATTGAAGCGGGATGTGAAGATTGGCGAGTCTAAAAAGGCCCTAACAAGGCATGACGGCTACATTTTGTTGCTAAATATCCAAAAAGTGATGTGAAGAATTATTTATCAAAAATAAATATGAAGGATCGAGACACACGACGAAAAACAAATACTCCCCAAAAGATCATGGAGAAGTCTATCCGAAAAGACCTTAGCAAGGTATGAGGATATATAGATCCAAGTCCTAAAATGAGGCGGATCGTTGTATATCAAAATCCAAAATAAAGATTGGAGAAAAATGAAGAAGTCGTGGTCTAAGTATGAAGAATCTCTCAAAAACTTCAAGTGAAGAAATTCCTATTATGAAGAGAAGACCATAATTTCAAGAACGTCTCTCAAGATTCTAAGTATGAAGTCGCTGCCAAATATCGGTCCGAGAAAGGTCTCAAATCGTGAAGCGAGTTATGCCAAGATATGAACTTTAAGAGGTCCCGAGAAGCAGTTTTAAAAGATTTTGTCCTTTAGCTAACTATTGATTAAATCGTCCCACTTTATTTTCGGCCTAAATAAACTAACGAAATAAGTCAAACAATGCATCCTCGTGATCATTCAAGACAATATTAAAATATAAGAGATACACCTAGGAATAAGGGAGTCTAAGTGAATAATTGGGCCACATGACTTTGTGTTATTTTGCTAACTTATAATAACAATGATCTCGTTTATAAGCTTGGTGTGGGGAACGTGAAACTTGAGGATGATAAACATTCATGACAACCAAAACCCCAATTTAAGTCTTTGATTTCTTTACTTGTTTTGTATATATTTCTATCTTTTTAGTTTCCTTAGTGTTTGGTATTTAATAAAGACGAAGGTGGGTTATTTATGATGAAAAATGTAAACCGTACTTTGAAATTAATGCATTGCTTGAGGGCATTGCAATGGTCAAGTGTAGGGGATTTAATAAGTGTGAAAACACTTATCCTTTTACCACTTATTTCCAATAATAACAAGACCAAAACTTGTATTTTATGTCGTAAAAGTCGGAATTATGCGTGGTTTGTGTTTTTATTGTGTTTCAGGATAAAAATTATGAAAAAGGAAGAAAAAACGGGCTATCACGGGCTTTTATCGAAGAAAAGGACAAAAGATGAAGTCAAAAGGTCAAAAGTGCAAGAATAACGGAAGTTCAAGGCCTATTCTGAAGATTTATCGAAGAAAAAGTCTAAAGACGGAAGTTTAATGAAGTCGAAGAACCAAGTCTAAGTAAAGAAGAAACTTATAAGACAAGTTCAATTTATATCGACAAATCCCGAGACGACTTCGAGAAAGACAAAGAATTTAAATCAAGTCGAGACGAGAAGAAAAGAGAAGAAACAAGCTTACCACCTCCCCTATATATAGTTAGAAAATAGTCATTAGTGAGGAGTTAATTTTTAGTAGATAATTAGTGTGTTTATTTCTCTCTCTAGCTTTCTCTTCATGTTTTCTTAATCTTCATCTTAATCTTGTAACTTTGAATCTTAAATCTTCAATTTAATCAAGTTTTTCAATTAAAATCTTATTCTACCTTTCTTAATCTTGTGGTGATTTAATTAATCATGTAGTTGATTTCATCTATTTGATTGTGTGATTGATTTATTCGTGTGATTGATCTTATAGTTTTGATGTGGTGGATGTTTTAAGATTTTTGTGTTGATTTACTAGTGTTTGGCTTATTTTTGATTAAGTTAGTTTGATAGATTTATAGATTTGATTATTAGTTGATTTTAAATGTTTTGACTATTTAGCGTTTTTATAGTTTTTAATTTGTGGCTTATTTAGTTTTTCTTAAAATTTATTTGGTTAAAGTTTTGGTTAATTGCTTAATTGATTGTGCTTAATCTTGGCTTATTTAGATCATATCTGTTAACTATTTATCTGATTTTAACTTCTTCGGAAAAGGGTTTTCATTATTCCGAAAAACTCCATTTCTCTGAAAATCTACATTATTCCGAAAAACTCCATTTCTCTGAAAATCTTCATTATTCCGAAAAACTCCATTTCTCTGAAAACCTTCATTATTCCGAAAAACTCCATTTCTCTGAAAATCTTCATTATTCCGAAAAACTCCATTTCTCTGAAAATCTTCATTATTCCGAAAAACTCCATTTCTCTGAAAATCTTCATTATTCCAAAAAACTCCATTTCTCTGAAAATCTTCATTATTCCGAAGAACTCCATTTCTCTGAAATTCTTCATTATTCCGAAAAACTCCATTTCTCTGAAAATCTTCATTATTCCGAAAAACTCCATTTCTCTGAAAATTTTCATTATTCCGAAAAACTCCATTTCTCTGAAATTCCAATTATTCGTTTAGCTCTTTCGTTTAGTTTTCTAATTGTTTTGCTTTAATTTGTGTTTTATTATTTATATTGTTTCGTTATTTTTAGTTAATTGTTTTTAGCTTATTTTTATTACTATTCACATTTACCTTTTACTTAGAAATAGATAACCAAACCTTCTTTTATTCACCAAAAACGATTGAGTCGCACTTTCAACTGGTAATAAATTTGAATTGAATCGAGATGAACAAATTTTTATACTTGGCAAAAAACTTGTATTATATACCTAACTCAGTTTAAGAAGGTAAGTGGTGATTTGGAAATGCAGCAAGGAATTGAGTTGTTAGCACAAATTCATAAGGACGATGTGGCCAAGTGTATCGCTCTACAATTAATGTCTAAGGATACTCAGTGGAAGAAGCATGACAAGTTCGGGTTTATTTCTAACTTGAAGGATCTTACTGGTTGAATCTTAGTCACAGCTTGAAGGAGTTAAGGGTGTAGAAATGTAAATCTTGCTTATGTTTTTAGAGAGAGAAAGAGATAGAGAGATGGTGGATTTCACACAAAGCTAGAGAGAGAAAATAAGAAGAACTATGTATAAATTATGAAACCACACCCCCTCTTCATCAAAGGAGAGGGTTTATATACTCAAGCCTTGTAATGGGCTTGGGCTTACACGTTTAGGCCGGCCTACACATGTTGTAGGGTAGGCTTGGACTTGTTTGTTAAATAACGAAAGTTAACTAAACTACGAGCTATTACATGGACTATCGCTGGAGTGACCGATCCTTCTTAATACGTTACGTATTTCCAACAATCTCCCCCTAAGGGAGGTCACTCCAAACAAGGGCATTACCCAAGTTACAATAATAAAATAAACCTAGCATATTATGCTTGTCTTGAGCTCGTAGTCTTCGTCTTTCTTTTTCTTTTCTGGTGAACATGCTGATGTGATCTTTGATATCAATCTTTGAGCACTAATCTCTTGCCTTGATCTCGTGCATCCATCACTTGTGATCTTCGCCTCTTCGTGACCTCACATCCCACATACTTATACCTTAGTAATTCTTGAAAGCTTCAGAGTTCGATACAGCGGAAGACTTAACTTTTAGGCTTTCTTGAATTTGATGAGGTATTAAGTGCATAAAGTATAAGCATGCGGGGACGAATTCTTCTTGGATCCCGCAACGCCACCGTCTTCAAATGCCGCAACATAAGTAGACACGAACGAAATGGCTTTGAACATTTCATTCTAATTCGGTAGCATTTTACCTCCGGTCGGTGAAGACCGTTGGACGATATTAGATATCGTACCCATGACGGATAGTTTCAATTAAGTAACTTCCTGACAGGATTTCGCGGGTAAACCCGTTCTCTTTATTCGACCGTCCAAAGCTGACTGCGAACATAAAGAGTGAATCATTTGGATAAAAATATCCGCATGATTTGAAGCCGTCAATTCATGTTCCTGGAACAAGTGAAATTCAATTAAGAACCGCACCATCGTTGCTTTCCAGTTGTCACAAGCTTGATTCGTATAGAATCTTGCAAGTTACCTACCAAGTGCTGTTTGAGGTTATCACTAGAAGGATTTCCACTCATCACTGTGAACACTAAGGTATCACTCTGAGTGTTCTAGCAAGATCACTAAGATATTGCGTAGAGGCCTGGAACGTGTTTAAATTCATTTAAGAATTAAACAGTTGTTGCTTTCCAGTTATCACAAGTTTGTTCATAAAGAATCGCACAAGTCACCTACCATGAGCTTTTTGATATTCGCTCAAGAAGGATTTCCATCTTCATTGTAAATACTTTCGTATTACTCGGATGTTCAGGCAAGATCATGAAGATTTTGCGTAGGACTCTTAAAATCTTTCTTACTTTTCACAGTGTATGAAGAAGCAAGGAATTATGAAAGTGTGTCCTAATGAGATATTTGATGATCTCAAATGGCTCTAGACTTGATCGTGCATTTTGGATTTTAGTGATCGGAGGCTGGAGAGGAGTTCCACCTTTTCAATACCAATTTACTCGAGTGAATAAATCGATAGATAACGTGTTGATCTCCGTGTGATTAAAAGAAATATCTTTTGAGAGATATCTGAGTTAGCTGGGATGGGTTGTGCATTGCATCACTGGGTCCATGATGTCTATCTTCAATATCGAGAATCATTAAAAATGATCTCAATAGCATATGTATTGACCCGGTTTCTGCCTAAAGTTGTAAGGAGGGCTTCTTTCTTTACACCCTTTATCTTGACAATTCTTTTTCATTCTTCAACCCCTTCAATGCTTACCAATACGTCATAACTAGTACCTTGTTGTGATTGTTCTAGTGCTAACTTAAGTACTTGGTCGGCATTCAGCTACGTTCACAATCTTTCTCCATCTTTCCTAAGGACTACTATTTCTAGCTATGGAATGTCCTTGGCAAGATTCCTCCGGTTCTGGAAGAATCGTAGGACTTAACCTATGCTACCATCCTTATGTCACCACAATCTTCATCGTCGTGAAATAAATGGGTTTTGGGTAAGTAAATGTCACCATGAAAATCCATTTTGCTCCCCCTTAACATATGCCATGATATTCGAAAACATTTCGCATATGTCGGGATGAGCCAGTACATGTGGTTTCATAAGAAATACTTGACTTTAATATCAATTGATTTAATGAAGTTTTAACAAAGGTTTTGGGAAGAAAAATGCGAGTCCGTTTTATCTTCATGATACCAACTGTGTGAGATATGATATCGATTTGTAACAAGATCACATATTCACCATATTAAAAAGAATTGACAAGGTTGGACCTGATAGATGAGAACATCATATGATAAGATCAAATGGTTCTTGTCAGCATATGTTGGTCGCCTCGTCACGTCTGAAGTCATCTCTTGACACCACATGTACGATTGGTATTGTTGTCTTGACACCAACTTGTGAACTTGGCGCGTTCGGCATCTAAGATTCTGAATGCTTGACAATTGCTCCCCCTCAATTGTTGACCCGTGTTCTATCGAAAGAGCTGTAGTCGTCGGTTGAGTAGTCACATCGTCGAGTATGTAGATACCAATTGTAGATAGCATGGTTGTAGAGATGATAACTTCATAAAAACAAGACTTCTCTTGTTTTAACAAATAAATGCACTGAAACGTACATAGATTTGTGTGAGACCAAGTTATAAAGTAAACTTGATCCCTTACAAGGTTTTAAAGTAAACCTTGCCCGAGAAAATTAATTCCCGTTGTGAGCCAAAGCTTTCATAAGAAATACTTGCTTTAATATGAAAACCGGGTTGCAGTCTGAAATAACTACAAGCCATTTAGGCATATTTTATGAAATATTTACAACTTTTGTACGAACTCTATTTATGGCGCCGTGTCAATATCAATCAACATTTCTAAGGCCGTAAATATTATCGTACCAAAAGACATGCCTTTGAAAAAATAAAGTAAATTTTTTTTTTATTTTTCTAGATTTTTCAATTTTTATGGTTTTTATATGGTTTTATATTTTTATATTTTGCTTTTGTGGATAAAAATATAAACAATATATACAAATGATCACCAAGGATACTGAGAATAGTTTTACCAAGACTATTCTTTCGCTTCATCTGCTAGTTCCTTTAGTGTCTCAGGCGAGAAGGTTCTCATTCCTAGCTTGTCGGCCAAAAATTCAATTCGAGCGCGATCTAAAGCCTTCGTGAAAATATCCGCCAATTGATACTCAGATCGGACAAACTAAAGCTCGATTACTCCATTTTCTACTTGCTCCTTGACGAAATGGTAGCGAATGTTAATATGCTTCGACCGGGAGAATTGGACGTTGTTGCAGCATAAGGCAATTGCGCTCTTGTGGTCACAGTACATCGGAATTTTGTTGAAACCTAGACCATAGTCGGTTAATTGCGATCTCATCCAAAGAATTTGAGCACAGCAACCAGACATAGCTATGTATTCTGCTTCCGTACTTGAAATTGCAGCGCTTTTCTGCCTTTTCGATGCCCAACTTATTAATCGATCTCCTAGTAGTTGCAATGTTCCACTCGTGCTACGCCTAGTATCTTGACAACTCGCGTGATCCGCATCTGCATATGCCATTAGTGCAATAGAAGAGTCCTTCGAATACCAAAGTGCCCGATTAATGGTTCCTTTAAGATATCGAAAGATCCTTTTAACAGTAGCTAAGTGTAACTCAGTAGGCCTAGTTTGATACCTGGCACACATACATATAGCAAACTGAAGATCAGGTCGACTGGCTGTGATATACAGAAGAGTACCGATCATTCCACGATAAAGTGTCAGATCAACGGCAACTCCATGAGGATCTGCATCAAGCTTAGTTCGTTCCACCATTGGAGTATCCACGGGGTCGCAAGATTCCATCTTGTATTTCTTAAGCGATTCAAGGGCATACTTGGATTGATTGATAAAGATGCCTCTAGCACTCTGAGATATCTGAAGACCTAAGAAGAATGATACCTTGCCCATCATTGACATCTTAAACTTGGAAGACATGGGTGTCCGAAATTCATCCGATAAGGTTTGGGTCGAGGCTACAAATATAATATCATCAACTTATATTTGTACCATAATCATATCTTTACCTCGTTTCTGAATGAACAGCGTGGGATCCACCTTGCCTTTAGCGAAGCCTTGCGTAATGAGGAATTGTGACAAAAGATCTTACCATGCGCGAGGAGCTTGCTTCAACCCATAGAGAGCCTTCTTAAGCTTGTACACATGATTAGGATAATTAGGATTCACAAAACCATCCGGTTGTTGAACATAGACCTCTTCCTTGAGTTCACCATTAAGAAATGTCGTCTTCACATCCATCTGATAGACGATCATATTCATATGGGCTGCATAAGCGAGGAATAGTCGAATAGCTTCCAAACGGGCAACAGGTGCAAAGGATTCCATAAAGTCGATGCCCAATAATTGCTTGTATCCATGAGCTACTAGTCGAGCTTTGTTCTTCAATATTCCGCCTAACTCATCGAGTTTCACCTTGTAAACCCATTTCAAAGTGAGTAACTGCACTTGATCCGGGCATGGGACAAGTTCCCATACTTCAAGACGTATGAACTCGTTAAGTTCTTCTTGCATAGCTTCTATCCAACAGGATTGAGTAAAAGCTTGTTGCCATGTCTTAGGTTCAACTTCAGTGAGAAAAGCATCAAAGTGACAAAACATCGCACTTTCTTGTAACTGACTTCGTGTGGATACTGGACGATTAGGGTCACCAATAATAGAATCTATAGGATGATCCTTTGTCCACTTGCTGTCATGTTCACGAATCCGTTGATTGGAGTAAACTGCAGAAGGATCTTCCTCTGAGATGGACGACCCGACTTGATTACGGTCGGGAATTGGTACACCAAAGAATAGAAGTTCACGCATTTGAGCGAATTCCAAATCGTGATCATCATCATCCTCTTCATCATAAATAGGAATGAAATGGGTAGTTGAAACAGGTGTTGGTTGAGGGATACTTGTTGATGGTATATCTAGACCAATTGTAGGTGCAGACGTATCTGATTGTGCTTTGGTTGCTGGAGCGACAACTTCGGTTACCGGAGTTATTACCTCAGGTTCTAGAGCAACAATACTGGGAGGAGTAAAGAATTCATTAAAGAACGGTTGAAACAACGTATCCCATTCAGTCCTAGAAGGTGGTGTAAATGATGATGAAGTAGGGTTGTTTGGGACAAGACCAGAACTAATGTTACTGGGTCCCATTTCATGAAGTGCGGGTTCAGAGCTGCTTTGCTCAGAAGCCATTGCTGTCAGCTCATCAAAATCAACATTCATAGTTTCGAGGATCTTGCGAGAGTTACGGTTGTAGATTCGGTATGCCTTCTTTGCGGGGGCATAACCAATGAAAATACCAATATCAGCCTTTGGTTGAAGTTTTCCCAAATTGTCACCATCATTATTTGGATAGCATAGAGAACCAAATACATGAAGATATGATAAATCTGGTACTTTTCCATGGAGAAGCTCATAAGGTGTTTTACCATGGCATTTACGAATTAGTGACCGGTTTTGGGTGTACACTGCTGTAGATACTGCTTCTGCCCATAAAAACAATGGAGCCTTTGTGTAAATTAACATCGTTCGAGCAGCTTCCATAAGTGTGCGATTTCGCCTTTCAACGACACCGTTTTGTTGTGGAGTGCGTGCAACGGATGTTTCATGAGATATGCCAACTTCTTCATAATAATCACGCAAGATTTGATTCACAAATTCGGTTCCATTATCTGTACGAATGCGTCGGACAGTAGTGTTGAGACGCACTTGAATCATCTTGAGAAATCCGATAATGAATTTAGGTGCCTCATTTTTTGCTTTAAGAAATTTCACCCATGTAAACCGAGAGTAATCATCGACAATGACGAGGATGTACTTTTTGCCACTAAGACTTTCAACACGCATTGGTCCACAAAGATCCATATGCAACAGATAAAGTTTCTCTTGGTTGGTGTCTTCCGTCTTGGGTTTGTATGATTTCTTAGTGCTTTTCCCCATTGTACACGCGGAGCACAAATGATCCTTGTGAAATGATAGTTTAGGAAGACCACGAACAAGTTCGTTTTTCGCCAAGTGATTAATAGCGTCAAAGTTAAGATGAGATAACCGTCGATGCCATACCCATGACTTAGTCTTCGATGCTTTGGAGAGAAGACATACTGGAGAAGCGGCCATCATGTCTTGTAGAGACAAAGTAAACAAATTATTCCCTCGAGTACCTTTCAATAAATCAACCCCTTCCAAATTACGAATGAAGCAGGTATGCTCTCGAAAAGCAACTTCTAGGTTTGCATCACAAAATTGTCCCACATAAAATAAGTTGTGACCGAGACCTTCCACATAATACACTCTCGAAATTATAACATTCCCAATATGATATTCACCGTAACCCATTATCTTAGCAATATGATCATTTCCAAATCGAACCGTACCAAGAAACTTGCTGATGAAATTTATGAGCTGAGAGCGATCTCCGGTCATATGCTTGGAGTAACCAGAGTCCAAATACCAGAGAACAATTTGGACCACCTGTTTTCAACAACAACAGTAGACAATTCATTGGAAACTATTGGTTCCGGAGTGTTAGCAGATACAGATATAGAATTATCAGAATTGCTAACATTTTTGAGACCCTTAGATTTCCTGCGTTTCTAATGATAGTTTTAGCACTAACAGGTTTTACTGTTCCATCTTTCTTAGGTTTTGGATTATTCGCAGGCACTACAGTGGGAGTAGACCTATTTAAAGGGCACTTAGTTCCTACAGTAGTGTCAGTGTTCCTAGTTAAAGGACACGCTTGTGTTTTGGTAGCCTTGGTACTCCTAGTTAAAGGGCACGCTTTCTTCGCTTTAGTGGGAGTGATCCTAGTTAAAGGGCACGTATTTCCTACTATAGTGAAAGTTCTACCAGTGGGGCGCCACATCCAGCCAACTTGGGTTAACACTTTCCCAGTCGGTTTCCATTCTAATCCATTTTTCCGGGCATACATCTCATTCACATGGTCAATAAGGCAAGAATCATGAGGACTAGAAAACATACATTCATTGCAATTCCAACGTTTCAAATTAGAATTCACAGTAGGCTTAGAATGCTGCAAAACCGTAGAGCCTTTAGGTTTAGCTACATGATTCTATTTATTCAAAACAGAAATAACATTCCTAGGATGGGCTTCTACTTTCTTCTTCACTTGACTACTAGATGGGGGCAAGATCCTATCATTCTTCTTGTTTCGCTTAAGCTTAGATCTTTGAGCCTTAGTAGTGGTGCTTACTCCTGTAGAAGGCAACACGGGAATATTAGAAGCTGGTTTTGATTCCGCCTTATCTTTAGTGACCAAAGTTTGAGATGGTTTAGTCCTAGGGCCCTTGTTAAGTGGTGTGACGGCTATAAGGTTCCTTTTGATTGCACTAGAGGACGATGCTAAGACATTGGTGGCGTTATCCACAACATTCTTACCTTTTAGAGTACGAAGTGTTTCCTTTAACTCAGCCAAGACGAAATTCTTATCACAAATTTGTTCCCTCAAATCAGATATTTCCACGGACTTTCGATTCAATTGTTCAATCAATGATTGATTCTGCGTAGTGGTATTAGCACATGCGGGCTTTACTGAATCGAAGAGTCGTGTATTTTTCTGTTTTAAGTTATCAACTTTGGACAAAATCTTGGAAACTCGATTATCTAGATCAAGTTTAAAATTCTCAGCGTCCTCAAGTACGTTCACACAGTTAAGCTCCTTAGATTTCTCTATTTCTATCGGCAAAGATTTAGCAACATTGTCACTTGGCTGACGCCGTTTTGATTATAAATTCAATCGAAATTTTTTTCAAAGTTTGCATCATCGATATTAACACCTTCGAATGACGTTTCAAATATTTCTTGAATAAATTGTTGCTTGCATTCAAGTGAAATACAATGTGTTTGAATCTCATCAAAACGTTTTGAAAGCGAAGAATATGAATCTTGAAGCTTTAAAAATTCAGCGTCAGATTCGTGACAAGTACTATCTACCACAGTATCCACAGATTCAACATTATGCACAATAGAATCATTATCAATACTTTTATTCACACAGACAGAGACTATATCATGAGACATCACTTGCTTCAGAAGCTGATCATTTTGGCGTGAAACCCGTTCTATTTCAATTAAACTGTTTTCAAAAGCATCTTCCATTTCATTGAAAACACGTCTAACTTCTTCTATTTCTGAAAACAAATCTTGATCAAGATTACTAAGACAAGCTTTAACATTGTCTACAAACGGAACAATTTCATCTCGAAACGTAGCTCTAGTGTGCTCAAAGTTCCATTCACCTTCCGTTATGGCCGTGGCCGTCGTACGTTCCAAAATGACCTTGTCAAAATTGGCTAAGTGTTGGTGAACCGCATTTAAGTTAACGGACGCCTTACTTACCGGTGGAAGTAACTTCGTTAAATTCGTTTTGACAAGTGTAGGAAACGTACTAGGAGGGTTTACATTTGACAAACTTTGGGGCACAAGAACTGTCAATTCAGTTAATTCCTTTTGTAAGCGAATGCGGGTCTTTTTAGAAAATTGATCTTTGTTATGTTGATCATAATCAATTGTATGGAATTTTGAAAGCATTTTTGAATGAGTTTCATCCCCAAGTGATTGTGTCTCCTCAGTACTACGAACAAAAGGTGCTTCTTTCGATTTTCCAATTATGGTCATATCATAAAGACCAGGAATATATTCCTGACCTTGTTTTGCATAACCGGGATTAGGTGGTAAATCTTGAAGACGCTTAAGTTCGAGTTCTTTAAATTATTTAGTTAAAAGATGAACCTTTTCTGTGGAAGCGTATTGTTTTAAAAGCTGTTGTTCTTTGAATTTAAGAAGTTTGGTAGCATTAATTTCCGATTCAACCTTTTTAGACTCGAGAGTTTCGAAATCCATTTTAAGTTTTTGAAAATCATTGACAACCGACTCTTTTTCTTTTAATTCATTGGAAAGATTAGCTTTTAATGATTCTATTTCTTTCAAGTGTTCAATCTTTTCAAAACGAAATTGGTCAAATTCAGAACATGTTATTTTCTCTTCTTGAGGGACCATTTCAAAAGTTTTGACCTTTTCTTTATGCAACGCAAGCTCATAGAGTGGAATTGGTATCTACGGATTGTGTGAGGGCCATATGCATTTGATCAATAATATGTTTAGGCACCATGACCAAATCATGTTGAGCATAAGATGCCATACCCGTCGTAGCATTTGGTTGAGGTTCACTCAAATGTGTAGAATTAGGTAATGATAGGTGTGTAAACACCCATCCTTTTACCACTTAATTCTGGCTAAAACGAGACCAAAACACGTATTTAATATCATTTGTTTGGAATTATGCGTGGTTTTTGTGTTTATTGTGTTTTCAGAGCCAACCGGATGAATATTAAAGAAAACATGGGATTGCACGGGTTTTACCGAAGAAAAAGACTCAAGATAAAGTCTATTGTCCAAGCAATGCAAAAGATTTGAAGTCACTGGGCCTATTCGAAGATTTATCGAAGAAAAGGACCAAAGATGGAAGATTTTCATAAGTCCAAGAAACTCAAGTCTATTAAACGAAGAAATTAAAAGACGAGTTGAATTTAATCGACGACAAATCCCGAATCAGAATCGAAAACGTCAACTTTTCTGAAAAGACGAGAAGACAAGAAGAACGGGAGAAAGCCCACTCACCTACCAAAGGGGACACCTATATAAAGGGATCCCCTCACACAATAGTGCCAGTTAGTTTTTTTAGTTTTTCTTTCCCCTTTTTTCTCCCTTTCTGTTTCGTACCATCACCAACACCACTAGGGTGTTTGGTGATTTTGATCTTTGTTTTTCAATCTTGTAATTTTAATTCTTGTTTTGTGATTGTTAAAACATTAAATCTTCAATACAAGTTCTTGTTTAATCTTTCCATTTCATCTTGTTCATCATCATCTTTCTCTTCAAGTTCTTAAGTTCTTATTTTATTGATTTGATCTTTAAAAGTTGTTGGGTTTTGTGTTTTTGTTGATGGGATTTGTAGTTTATGGTTACTTATTGCTTAGTGATTAGTTTATTTAAGTTTTTGGTGAAAAACTTGGTGATTTTTGGATTAAAAATTGGTTTCCTTGTTCTTCGGGTAAAACTACTGTTCTTGAGTTCCCCAGGTTCCGAATGAACCAAAAACTTCCGAATGAGCTAAAAACTTCCGGATGAACATAAGTTCCGCATGAGTTGATAGTTCCGAATGAATTCCTTTTTTTTAAAAAAAAGTTCCGAACAAACTGAAAGTTCCGGATGAACCCAATCTTCCGAATGAACAAAAGTTCCGGATGAATGTTGTTTTCAAAAAGTTCCGAATGAGTTTTAAAGTTCCGAATGAGTTTTTTGTTTAAAAGTTCCGAATGAATTAAAAAGTTCCGAATGAATGTTTTATCCAAATCTTCCGAATAAACTTCCGAATAAACTTCCGAACCAAAAGTTCCGAGTGAACTTCCGGATCAACAACTTCCGAATCAACTTCCGAAGAAAGTTCCGAGTGAAGGATTTTTCAAAAGTTCCGAATGAAGACTTCCGGGTGAAAAGTTCCGGATGAAGGTTCCGAGTAATGTTCCGAATCAAGAGATTTAGAAAGTTCCGGATCAGTTTCTCTTTTGAGCATTTCAATTTAGAGTGGTACTTACTTACTGTTTCTTGTTTCCTCCTGTTTCTTCATTTCATATTTTCATTTTATTAGTTAAGTTTAATTTTAATTCAAGTTTTTATTAATTGTCATTAAATTAATTGCTTTTAAATTTAAGTTTACATTTTAGATCATTTAAATCATTTAAACTTTTCAGTAGGCTAGAAAATCATTCCCCTTTTTTAGTAACCAAGAACAATCATTCCACTTAAGACCGAGATCAATTCGAGAGGATTCTGAGAGATTAATCTGAACCCATTGAAAAAACCTTGTATCAAATGGCGCCGCTGCCGGCTCTTCTCGTTAAGATCAAAAGTTTTTTGTGAGAACTTGGATTTTGGGATCCGTCCCCGTGAACGTTACTTTTTCATAAAAAAAAATTTCAAAAATCCTAAAAAATATAAAATTTTCAAAAAAAAAAATCCTAAAAATTAAAAAACATAAAAACCAAAAATATTTTTGCTTTGCTTTTCTTTGTTCGTTCTTTTGTAGGTGTATGCGCACTCGATCCACGTCTTATCAAGAGCCCGAGCCTCTCGATCACTTAGACATGGCCGGTGTACAAAACAACAACAACATACCACCTCCAAACAACAATAATAACAACAACAACCCACCTTTCAACAACATGAACAATAACAACAACAATGAGCCTCTACCGGATAATCGTCCGATGATTGAACTGCTGCAAGCTCATGTAGACGGCAACAATGATCCAATTGTCATACCTCCAATTGCCGCCAACAACTTTGAGCTAAAATCAGGCTTTATCCAGATGGTCTCCGCTCAACCATTCTTGGGACGTACCATTGATGATCCACACGACCATATCAAGAGATTCTTGCAATTAACCAACACGGTCAAATTCAATGGTGTTCCACAAGAGGTTATCAGGTTACAACTTTTTCCCTTTTCTTTAGAGGGACAAGCCCGGCATTGGCTTGCTAAGGAACCGCCACAGAGTATTCTCTCGTGGACGGATTTGGAAACCAAGTTTATAAATTACTTTTTCCCACCCTCTCGTACTACCGCTATGCGGAATGAAATCATAAATTTTGAACAAAAGTACGATGAGTCGTTCAGTGAATCTTGGGATCGTTTTAAAGATCTTTTAAGAAAATGCCCACAACATGGTTTTACCAAAGTACATCAAATTAATAATTTTTACAATGGTTTAAGCATGAGTGACCAAGATTCACTAAACAGTGCCTCGGGGGGGGGGGGGGGGGGGGGGGGTAATTTTTTGGCTAAGACATCCAATGCTGCTTGGGATATCATTGAGAATAAGTCTCGTGTGCAAACCAAGAGTGTTCGGACCAATGTCGCTAGTGTTAGCACTAGTGACAGCGACAAGCGACTGGACAAAATCACTACGCTTCTTGAATCGCTTGTTACCCACACCGTCAGCAACACCAACAGCAGCAACGTTAAAAACGCTCAAGTTAATGCTGTCAGCCAACCTTGTGAGATATGCGGTGATCCTCACTCTTACACCACTTGTACCGCCACCCAAGACTACCCTGCTGAGAATGTGAATGCATCATATGGCACCTATCCTCAACCTGCTTATCAAGCTAGACCTCAAGGTGACCGAAATTTGCTTAGCTACCGCTCCAACAACTACCTCTCACCACCCGGTTTTCCCCCAAACAACCCAAACCAACAACAAAACCTTAATCGCCTTCCTCAACAACAACAACAACCTCGTACACCATACATTCCACCTCACAAGCAGCAACAACCACCTCAACGAAACAACCAAGTCTACCAGCAACCTGCTTATCAACCACCCGCATACAATGCTCCTCCCAACCAACCCACCGCTCTTCACCAAGAAGTGGAAACTTATATGAGGACTAACGATGTGATAGTGGGAAATCTTCAGAGAGAAGTGCTCAACCTGAAAGCAGACTTGGTCAAACAAGGGAACGATTTCAGAGCCGACATGAGAAATACTTTGGATAGTCAAACGAATGACTTGAAGAACATGATGGCTAGTTTCTTCCAAGGTAATCAACCCTCTTCTTCGGGTACTCTTCTGAGTAACACCGTTGCGAATCCAAGAGGGGAGATGAAAGCAATCACCACTCGCAGTGGCAAAGGTACAAAGGAACCCGAGTGTCCTATACCTCCACCGGTGGTTGTGACTAAGGAGAACGACTCACCTGCTCCTATTCCTCATCCTTCTACTTCCCCAATTTCTCCACCTCTTCCTTCTACCCCTCCGCCACCCGTGGTTGTGAGTGATCCTATTCCCCTAAAGCCTTCTTCTTCATCCAATATACCTTATCCTTCAAGGTTGAGGAAAGAGAAGCAAAAGAGCAAGGATGATATTCAAGTTTCAAACTTTCTCAAAATGTTTAAACAATTGAATTTTAACATCTCCTTTGCCGAGACTCTCGCTCACATGCCCAAATACGCTAAGATGTTTAAAGATCTTCTAAACGACAAGGAGAAGCTTCTTGATATTTCTAACACCCAACTTAATGAGAATTGCTCTGCAGTGCTCTTAAGGAAATTGCCAACCAAGCTTGGTGATCCGGGTCGTTTCCTTATCCCTTGCAACTTCCCGGGAGTAGAGAATTGCATGGCCCTAGCCGATCTAGGTGCCAGTATTAATCTAATGCCTCTAAGTGTTTGGAAGCAATTATCTCTCCCTGAGCTAGTCCCCACCAAAATGACTTTGGAATTAGCTAACCGTACGGTTGCTTATCAAGTGGGGATAGCCGAAGACGTCTTTGTAGGAGTCGACAAATTCACTTTTCCTGCTTATTTCGTCGTTGTTGACTACGACATGGACCCTCGTGTGTCATTGATCGTTGGTCGTCCATTCTTGAGGACCGGTCGCACTCTAATCGATGTTGAAGCCGGTGAGCTTATCATGAGAGTGGGTGACGATAAGATCGTCTTCAACATGGGAAAGCTTTCTAAACAGCCTTATTCATACGAGAGTGTTAATTGTATTGACGTTCTTGATGAGGCTTGTGAAGAACACTTCAAAGATGCTTGTAAAAGTATTCCTACCTCTCTTCCTAATGTTGAGACCGTTTCCTCTATCGACTTATCACTATCTCTATTTGGAGAAAGTGATTTCCTTTGGAAAGATTTGGAAGCCACCATGGGCGATGTGAATTTAGACAATGACGATTCTACTACCAATTGGGATGAAGATCTCCGCCTCATTGAAAACCTTCTCAAAGAAGACAATCTCTCTCCTCTATCTCCGACAGTTACTGCTATTGATCCTCCTCCTCCTAAAGAGGTGACTAATGATGATCCATCGTTAGTTTCACCATCTATTGAGGATCCTCCCACTCTTGAGCTTAAGGACCTACCTCCTCATCTTAAGTACGTTTTCCTTGAAGACAACGAGAAGTCGCCCGTCATCATCGCAAAGGACCTAAAAGAAGAAGAAAAAGCTCGACTTGTCGCCGTGTTGAAGAAGCATAAAACAGCTATCGCTTGGAAAATCTTCGACATTCGTGGAGTTGATCATCACTTTTGCACACACAAAATTCTCATGGAAGACGACTTTAAGCCCACTATTCAAAGCCAACGAAGGGTGAATCCAAAAATCCATGAAGTCATCAAAACAGAGGTTATCAAACTTCTTGATGCGGGTATGATTTACCCTATTTCGGATTCACCATGGGTTAGTCCAATCCATTGTGTGCCTAAGAAAGGCGGCATCACCGTTGTGCCAAATGCAAACAACAAGTTGGTTCCTACCCGTCTCGTCACTAGGTGGAGAGTTTGTATAGACTACCACAAACTCAATGATGCCACGAGAAAGGATCATTTCCCTCTACCTTTTATGGACCAAATGCTTGAACGTTTAGCAGGTAATGAATATTACTGCTTTCTTGATGGTTTCTCGGGTTACTTCCAAATACCCATCGATCCCCAAGATCAAGAAAAGACAACATTCACTTGTCCCTATGGCACATTTGCTTACAAAAGAATGCCTTTTGGCTTATGCAATGCCCCCGGGACTTTCCAAAGGTGCATGTTGGCTATCTTCCATGACATGGTTGAACAAACCATGGAAGTCTTCATGGATGATTTCTCGGTCTTCGGGGATTCTTTCTCTTCTTGCCTTGCCAACTTGGAACGTATGCTTCAGCGGTGCGAAGACACTCGACTTGTTCTGAATTGGGAAAAATGCCATTTTATGGTAATAGAAGGCATTGTGCTAGGACACAAAATCTCTAAAGCCGGTCTTGAAGTCGACCGTGCTAAAGTAGATGTCATAGCCAAATTACCTCCACCTTCAACCGTGAAGGGTGTGAGAAGCTTTCTGGGTCATGCGGGCTTCTATCGTCGTTTCATTCAAGATTTCTCTAAAATCGCTCGCCCGATGACCCACCTCTTGGAAAAAGATACTCCTTTTATCTTTTCTAAAGAGTGCCTTGAAGCCTTCAACTTGCTTAAGGATAAGCTTACTAAGGCACCCGTCTTAGTTACCCCTAATTGGGAGCTGCCTTTCGAGTTGATGTGCGATGCTAGCGACTTTGCTATTGGTGCGGTTTTGGGCCAAAGAGTGAATAAACACTTCCAACCAATCCACTATGCTAGCAAGACTATGACGGGGGCACAATTGCATTATACGACAATCGAAAAAGAGCTTTTAGCTGTTGTCTATGCTTTTGAAAAGTTCCGCCCCTATCTTGTCCTTTCCACCACTATCGTATACACGGACCATTCCGCGTTGAAGTACTTGATGACAAAGCATGATTCTAAGCCAAGACTTCTTCGCTGGGTTTTACTCCTTCAAGAATTCAACATTGAAATTCGTGACAAGAAGGGAGCAGAAAACCTGGCCGCGGATCATCTGAGCAGACTTGAGGATCCATATCAAGGGGATAATCTGAACAAAGAGATCAATGACTCTTTCCCCCTTGAGACCTTAATGTCTATAGATCTCAATCTCGATGGCACCCCGTGGTTTGCGGATATTGCAAACTACTTAGCGGGTGGTGTTCTCATCCAAGGGTTAACATCCCAACAAAAAAAGAAGTTCTTGAACGATGTTAAGACTTACTTTTGGGATGACCCTTTTCTATTCAAACAATGCGCTGACTTGATTATTCACCGATGTGTTGACGAACCGGCCGCTTTGGACATTCTCCAGGCTTGCCACAAAGGACCCACCGGTGGTCACTTTGGTCCCAACTACATTGCCAAAAAAGTGTTTGATTCGGGATTCTATTGGCCCACCATTTACCGTGATGCTCACGAGATGGTTAAACATTGTGATTCTTGCCAAAAACAATGCAAGATCACACATAAAGATGAGATGCCTCAAAATTTCATACAAGAATGTGAAATCTTTGATGTATGGGGCATCGACTTTATGGGGCCATTCCCTTCTTCTAAAGGCAACAAATACATCCTTGTCGCTGTTGACTACGTTTCCAAATGGGTTGAAGCCAAGGCTTTACCCACTAACGACGCGAGGGTGGTTTGTAAAATCTTGAAACAATTATTTACTCGACTCGGTGTTCCTCGTGCTATTATCAGTGACCGCGGGACTCATTTTTGCAACGATCAATTTGCAAGAGTCATGGCGAAGTATGGTGTCAATCACCGTCTTTCCACCGCTTATCATCCTCAAACCAACGGTCAAGCTGAAATATCCAACCGTGGATTGAAAAGAATTTTGGAACGTACGGTGGGAGAGCATCGCGCCGCGTGGGCCGATAAGTTAGATGATGCTTTGTGGGCTTTCCGTACTGCTTACAAGACCCCGATCGGCTGTACGCCCTATCGTCTTGTGTACGGGAAAGCTTGCCACCTCCCTATCGAGCTGGAACATAAGGCATACTGGGCCTTGAAGTGGGCTAACTTCGACATCAACAAAGCCGGTGATTTTCGCAAGATTCAACTCAACGAGCTACAAGAATTGAGGAATCAAGCTTACGAGAACTCATTGATCTACAAGGAGAAGACCAAGATGATCCACGATGCTAAAATCAAGAACCGAGAGTTCCACGTTGGTGATCAAGTCTTACTCTTTAACTCTCGGTTGAAGATCTTCTCAGGCAAGTTGAAGAGCCGCTGGTCTGGTCCATTCACCATCGCCAATGTTTTTCCTTATGGCACCATTGAGCTTTCTCAGCCAAATGGGCCCAACTTCAAGGTGAATGGCCAGCGTTTGAAATTGTACTTTGGTGAGGACATCTCTCAAGAGATGATTCCATCCCTCACCACGTTCCCCATGAACTAATTTTGGGTCGAGTCAGGCTCGTGACTCGGTTATAAAAAACAAGCGCTCCTCGGGAGGCAGCCCGAGTATCTATCCTTTTACCTCCTAAGTGTAGGGGGACCTCTATAGGTGTTTGTCTGTGTGTTGTGATGTGATTACAGGGATTAGTGCACTCTTGGAACCTACGAAGAACCGTGCTCCCGTGTTATCCGAAATCCGGTTCTATCTCTCAACTATCGTGATTCAATTTTCTTCATACTCACATTTGAAATTGATCACTTTAGTCGTCTCTTCCTTAACTTGAGTTAACCAACGTGCACAATGTCATAAGTGTAGGGGAGACTTTTCCCACATGCTTAAACATTGAGGACAATGTTTATCTTAAGTGTAGGGGGGACTTCTATCGAAGTTTTAAGTGGACTTTTCCATGAAAATGCCTTCATTTAACCGGAAAATCTTATTTTTCAACATTTTTCAAATTTTTTATTAACTTTGGCCATTTAGTCGCAATTTTTAAATTTTTATCTTTGCTTTCATATGTATATATCCCGCAATAAAGTAAAATTTTAATAAAGTGGTGTAGCTAGTTTAGAAGTCTTTGACATATTAGGCCCGTTGTGTTTATTTTGACTCAACCCGAATAGACTTATCCAAGTTTATTCTAGCTAGTATCCTTAACCATGTAGACCTTAATTGGTTTATTAGGCTAAGTGTCCACGAGTCTCATTACTTGAGATTTTAAATTGTGGAGGACGAGAAATGATAGAGTCAATTATAAGTCGGTATTCTTGCACAAGCTCACTTGGTGTAATTATTTGCCTATTCTCCCATCACTTGCTAATAATTTATCTGCAATAAGTAAGGTCGTACGATTTGAAAAGTTACTTAGCTTCTAGCCCAAGATCGTTTAAAAGTTGCTCGGTAATGATAAGAGTTCATAGCCAAGGCATAACTTATGAAGCGGGGCGCGAAGATTGACGAGTCCAAAAAGGCCCTAACAAGGCATGAGGATTCCATTTTATTGCTAAAGATCCAAAGTGATGTGAAAAGCATTATTCCCAAAGTCAATATGAAGGATCAAGACTCACGACGAAAAGCAGTCAACTCCCGTAGAGATCATGGAGAAGTCTATCCGAAAAGACCCTAACAAGGTATGAGGATAAATAGATCCAAGTCCAAAAAGGAGGCGGATCGTTGTATCTCAAAATCCCAAATAGAGATTGAAGAAATAATCATGAAGTCGTGGTCAACAAAGTTGGAGTATCCCTCAAAAGTCTCCAAGTGAAGAAACTCTATGAACGATGAGAAGACCATTATCTCAAGCACGTCTCTCAAGATATGAAGTATGAAGTACATGCCAAATATCGGCCCGAGAAAGGTCTCAAATCGTGAACCGAGTTATGCCAAGATATGAACTTTTTGATATCCCGAGAAGCAGTTTTAAGAGATTTTGTCCTTTAGCTAACTATTGATCAAATCGTCCTACTTTGCTTTCAGCCTAAATAAACTATCGAAATAAGTCCAAAAATGCATCTTCATGATCATTCTAAGACAAAAATAAAATATAAGAGATACACCTAGGAATAAGGGAGTTTAAGCATTTAATTAAGCCATGTGTGTAAGTGTTTGATTTACTAACTTATAATAACAATGATCTCGTTTTTAAGCTTAGTTTGGGGAACGTGAAACTTGAGGGTGATAAATCTTCGCAACACCAAAGCCCTAATGTAAGTCCTCGATTTCTTTACAAGTTATTTCCATCCTTTTGTTTATTTTGAAGTTTTAATTTCTCTTAGTATTTTAATTTTTGTTTAAGTAGTATTTAAATAAGGCCAAGGTTGATTAATTATGAGAAAAGTGTAAAATTGCTTTATCACTAAGCATTGCATGAGGGCATGGCAATGGTTAAGTGTAGGGGATTTGATAGGTGTGTAACACCCATCCTTTTACCACTTAATTCTGGCTAAAACGAGACCAAAACACATATTTAATATCATTTGTTTGGAATTATGCGTGGTTTTTGTGTTTATTGTGTTTTTAGAGCCAACCGGATGAATATTAAAGAAAACATGGGATTGCACGGGTTTTACCGAAGAAAAAGACTCAAGATAAAGTCTATTGTCCAAGCAATGCAAAAGATTTGAAGTCACTGGGCCTATTCGAAGATTTATCGAAGAAAAGGACCAAAGATGGAAGATTTTCATAAGTCGAAGAAACTCAAGTCTATTAAACGAAGAAATTAAAAAGACGAGTTGAATTTAATCGACGACAAATCCCGAATCAGAATCGAAAACGTCAACTTTTCTGAAAAGACGAGAAGACAAGAAGAACGGGAGAAAGCCCACTCACCTACCAAAGGGGACACCTATATAAAGGGATCCCCTCACACAATAGTGCCAGTTAGTTTTTTTAGTTTTTCTTTCCCCTTTTTTCTCCCTTTCTGTTTCGTACCATCACCAACACCACTAGGGTGTTTGGTGATTTTGATCTTTGTTTTTCAATCTTGTAATTTTAATTCTTGTTTTGTGATTGTTAAAACATTAAATCTTCAATACAAGTTCTTGTTTAATCTTTCCATTTCATCTTGTTCATCATCATCTTTCTCTTCAAGTTCTTAAGTTCTTATTTTATTGATTTGATCTTTAAAAGTTGTTGGGTTTTGTGTTTTTGTTGATGGGATTTGTAGTTTATGGTTAGTTGATGCTTAGTGATTAGTTTATTTAAGTTTTTGGTGAAAAACTTGGTGATTTTTGGATTAAAAATTGGTTTCCTTGTTCTTCGGGTAAAACTACTGTTCTTGAGTTCCCCAGGTTCCGAATGAACCAAAAACTTCCGAATGAGCTAAAAACTTCCGGATGAACATAAGTTCCGCATGAGTTGATAGTTCTGAATGAATTCCTTTTTTAAAAAAAAAAGTTTCGAACGAACTGAAAGTTCCGGATGAACCCAATCTTCCGAATGAACAAAAGTTCCGGATGAATGTTGTTTTCAAAAAGTTCCGAATGAGTTTTAAAGTTCCGAATGAGTTTTTTGTTTAAAAGTTCCGAATGAATTAAAAAGTTCCGAATGAATGTTTTATCCAAATCTTCCGAATAAACTTCTGAACCAAAAGTTCCGAGTGAACTTCCGGATCAACAACTTCCGAATCAACTTCCGAAGAAAGTTCCGAGTGAAGGATTTTTCAAAAGTTCCGAATGAAGACTTCCGGGTGAAAAGTTTCGGATGAAGGTTCCGAGTAATGTTCCGAATCAAGAGATTTAGAAAGTTCCGGATCAGTTTCTCTTTTGAGCATTTCAATTTAGAGTGGTACTTACTTACTGTTTCTTGTTTCCTCCTGTTTCTTCATTTCATATTTTCATTTTATTAGTTAAGTTTAATTTTAATTCAAGTTTTTATTAATTGTCATTAAATTAATTGCTTTTAAATTTAAGTTTACATTTTAGATCATTTAAATCATTTAAACTTTTCAGTAGGCTAGAAAATCATTCCCCTTTTTTAGTAACCAAGAACAATCATTCCACTTAAGACCGAGATCAATTCGAGAGGATTCTGAGAGATTAATCTGAACCCATTGAAAAAACCTTGTATCAGGTACCACATCATTTGAGTTACTAGTTCCCGAATGCTGTTCGAGGTTGTCATTTTCATGCCCAACTTGATGTTGGTTATCATCAATATTATTAGATGTGGTTGGTACCTCACTGATGACATCAGAACCGTAGTGAGAGAGATTAGCAACGAGAGCAGCTTGGGCAGAGTGAATGTCATCACAATCCGAATCATATGCGTCAAGATCATCTGCTTGATAAGCTGCATTAGAAGTGGAAACGACTGCAATGCCTTCAGTATCTGCTACCCCTGGGTCTACCAGAAATGCTAACTCCTCTGAATCAAAAATCTTCCCCTTAGACTGAGCATCAACCAAATACATCTTCTCACGAAACCATGCATCATCCCTTCTTCTTTTCGGCTGAGTGTATTCCCGAGCCATATGACCTTGTCCTCGGCAATTGTAGCAAGTCACAACCTTCTTAGGACCAATAGGACTCCCATTTCCACTAGCTTGAGAATTCACAGCTTGATTGTTCCCAGTCCTTGTAGGAGGTCCATATGAATTTTGCCTTCCCTGAATAGGTTGCACCGTCACTTGACCATCTTGAACAGTGGCTTGTTGTCGAGGATTTGATGAGGTGCGGAGCTGATTGTTTGTTGGTGGAAATCCTCTAGTTGCAACAAGTTTTGACAAGTAGGAGGTGAGATGGTTTAGAACATCAGCTGGCGTATCATTTGGAGTAAAGACCGGTGCTTGGATTGGTGGAAGTTCATTAGAGTAGAAAGCTTGTGCTGGTTGTGCTTCAATAGGAAAGTATCCTTGATGAGTATAGCCCAATGGAGAAGTGTTGGCTTGTGATGGTGATGTCTGATAGATGTGTGGTGGTGGCTGCTGCAAGTATGATGGTTGTTGATAAGTATAAGCCATGTTTTGTTGAGAAGCATACATTGCAAGTGGATCATGAACTTGAGGTTTAGACAACCGAGCCTCGATCACATGGCATTCGTGTTGTTGAAGAAAAGCTTGAAGTTGATCCACATTGGTGTTATGCAAGTCCTTAGCCAATTTAACATCCGTCACGTATTTTTTCCATTCTGGAGGAAGAGTGTTCAAATACTTGGTGTTCAATTGAAAGGTAGGAATTGCCATGCCATAGATATTTAGCTCATTCAACAATAGGGTAAATCTCAGATAGTAGTCATTGAGAGTCTCCCCTGGCACATAGGCAAACTTATCAAAAGTATCATAAAGCTTACACTCTCGTTCTTGTTTAGTTAACGAGGTGCCTTGCATGAGAACACGAATTCTATCCCATAACTCTTTGGCAACTTTATGTTTGCTGACGAGTTTGTAGACATCTAGAGGAAGGGCTTGGAGAATGATGTTTGTTGCATACTTATCACATTTATCTTGAATCTTCATATCTCCAGTCAACTCACCCGTTGTGCGAGGACGAGTAGTCGTACCTTCCGTCATTGTACCATAATCTAATGGTCCATTGAGCACGGATGCCCAAATAAGATGTCCATTCTCCTTGTTCAATATATAAAGTTCCATTCGGGAAGCCCATTCCTCATACATAGTCTTCACCAACATTGGTGGACGATTATCCGTACCCGAGAGGATGGACTTATCCGTAAGAGATGTGTACTCCATTTCAATAAGTGAAGATTTAAAAAGTTGATCGATCAATGAAAGAAAGTAAATGTATTTGTTGTTGTGTGTTTAAGCCGAGAAATAATGTTAAAATCCCCTAAATTATGTCCTCGATAAACCAAAAAATCCAAGACGAAATTACACACGATCGCAGTGGTGATCGCACTCCCTATGATCGCACTCAGATCGGACTCCCAGATCGTACCCAACGATCTTACCCTAATCGCACTCCCTTATCGCAACAAGTGATCGCACTCAGATCGGACTCCCAGATCGTACCCAAAGATCGTACCCTGATCGCACTCCCTTATCGCAACAAGTGATCGTACTATGGATCGCAACGAGTGATCGTACTATGGATCGCAACGAGTGATCGTACTATGGATCACAACGAGTGATCGTACTGAACAAACTTACCTTGATCGTAGTGTGGATCGTACCAAGCAATCGGACTGATGGATCGTAGTGAGCTATCGAAGTCAAGATCGTAACTTGGATCGTATTAATGATCGCTGTTAGATCGTAACAACAGATCGTGACGATGGATCGCAAGTAGAAACCGCCAGGGTTTATGCAAACACAAAGTCAGATCGTACTGGATAACAACTTACCTTTTTTCTCGGACAGTACACGAACACAAACTATTCAAGATTCTAAGCCAAAAAATGAATCAAACAACCAAAAATTTTGTGTTTTTAACCCAAATAACAATACCAAATCACTATAACAAGTAATAGGATGAAGTAAATCAAGATTAACCCATAAAAACACAAAAAAAAATTGGTTCGTATGAAAATAGATCAAAAATGGCGAGAATCAAGAACACAAACACAAGAACTAAACAATCATCCCATGGCTCTTGATACCATTCGTAGAAATGTAAATCTTGCTTATGTTTTTAGAGAGAGAAAGAGATAGAGAGATGGTGGATTTCACACAAAGCTAGAGAGAGAAAATAAGAAGAACTTTGTGTAAATTATGAAACCACACCCCCTCTCCATCAAAGGAGAGGGTTTATATACCCAAGCCTTGTAATGGGCTTGGGCTTACACGTTTGGGCCGGCCTACACATGTTGTAGGCTAGGCTTGGACTTGTTTGTTAAATAACGAAAGTTAACTAAACTACGAGCTATTACATGGACTATCGTTGGAGTGACCGATCCTTCTTAATACGTAAAACGTATTTCCAACAAAGGGGTGGTCTGATAATGCTTGTCATGTAGTGTTTTGTTGGTCACTTAAATAAAATAAGATTTCTTCAGATTTGTGTTCATCTGTTAGATGTGATTATGTTATATGTTATAAAAAGTTTTATTCAAAATTTAAAGTAACATACTCTTAATAATTGAACATCTATTACACAGTTAGTGTTCAGCTGTGTGATTTTTAGTCTCATATTAAGATTGGTGACTAAACGTTTCTTTAAAGACCAAACATTCATATAAAATTGAAAGTAACATACACATAGTTAGTGTTCAGCTGTTTCAGTTTTTGTCTAACATAAAGATAAGTGACTAAAGGTCTCTTTAAAGACTATGCTAGGGGTGTGATGCCTTAGTTCCTCGGTTGGTCTTCAATCATTAAGATCTTTAGTAACTCGGGGCTTGTTACTCTTGATAGTGCCACGTAAAGTTGTGCATGACTGAAAACCGGGTTAGGTAAGTATAAGCGAACATAGTTTAGAGACTGTGACCAATCTGTAAAACCCAGTGATTGAGATCGTGCTTTTTAGTGACAATTTGACCATGATGTCCATACAACCTAAAGTCACCACCTAGCAAACCTGTTATCCCACCAAATAACTTGTTTCGGTTATCAAAGTTTTCAAATCCTAATATGTTTTACCCAATGCTGGGGCTACTACACTCTGCTCGTCCGACATTTGAATTAGGCTTGCTATAATATTTCTATCAACACCTTGGCCTTTCTCTTTATTAATGTAAGCGCCCATCCTGTTTTCTATCTCATTTTTGTGCTAAACAAGTATAGTTGTGCATATATTGGTTGAAATTGTTCTTGACGTAATAAAGTTCTATGATAGTTTTGGCCATTTATTCTAAAAGTATAAGGGCCCCTACCTGTATTGATAGAATGATTTATTCTAAATTTTGATGTTGCAGGAGCATTATAATCTAGAAGATGGTGTAACGGTGGATGTGAGGGTACGATGGAGCACCAACACCATAGTAAGTAACATCAACACGTTACAAATATACTGTCCAAATTAATACCATTTAACTTATATTATCTAATTTAAAACTCTGAACAGTTGAACTTCAATCAGTCATATATAACAAGTCTTCCTTTTGTTGACTTTCATAAAGTGATTACCTACCGAGTTTTTTTCAATGTTTTGATACTGCCTTTGATCATTCAGCTGGTGGTCTGAAAATGGAAACAATCATCAGTCAACTTTACATAGTAAGTCTTCCTTTTGTTGAGTTTCATAAAGTGATTACCTTCCGAGTTTTTATTTGTACGTTTTGATGCTACCTTTGATGATTCAGCTGTTGGACCTGCAAAATGGAAACAATCATCAGTCAACTTCACATAGTAAGTCTTGCTTTTGTTGCGTTTCATAAACTGATTACCTGCTGAAATTTTCCATCCAAGTTTGGAGCTACCATAGACGATTAACCTGTTGTGTCTTATCCTGTTAATTGCAACCTCATAATTAAATGTGGCTCTATTGTTACATAACCATTTAGTGTTGTAAACTCACTTTATGTGACGACATTTAAGAATTCCCATAAGTTATCATAGTCACACACGTTTAGACTAGACTAGGTTCTTGTACTGTTAAGCATATCGTGTGTGACTATATATACCCCTCCTTAGCTTCCAAGGAGGGGTGTTGGTTGTGTCACATTTCACTTTAATACATTTTCTATTATATTCACACACATTCAACCTCTCTCTCTCTCTCTCTAAGCCAACAATGGCTTCCACCACCATCTACCACCACATTAGACCACCGGATCCATTTTAGCTTTTCTACATTTGGCATCAGAGCCACGGTTCCATCCTTGGATCGTGTTCATGTTCTTGATTTGGTGGTCTTAAAATTTTTTCTTGGGTCCGAATATATCATTCTAAGTCACGTATTGTTCTTACTTGGTCCAAAATCGGTCCAAATTTGTCACGTCTTCTTTCTTTTTGTCCAACTTATCCAAACAGTCACATATCATGTCTCGTTTACTATCTATCCATTGTCTCGAAATTCATTGTTTTTATTGTCCAAGTTGTATACCCGTTTTCTTTTTGTTGTTTTTTATCCTGGTATTCATCTAATCTGCTTTTCTTTATGGGGATAAAGACAAAATCTTCATGGTCCAACCATTTTTTTTGGGTATACTCAAAACTGGTCAAAAACCTTTTACGATGGGATTTTGAGCTGGATATTCAGATGGCCACGTTCAGATGTACACATTGTGATGGTTTCTTCTTTTTTCGGATTATTCCGATGGGGTTTATTGTTGAGACATTACGATGGGTCGACTGATTCATTGCGATGGGACCCATTCGATGGGACTCATTGCGATGGATGGTTTGATCCCATCGCAATGGCATACGTATAATGTCATGCTGCCCATTTTTTCCCAATATTGCGATGGCTATTAACCATTGCGATGGGTACCATTGCGATGGGTACCATCGCAATGGGTACCATCGTAATGAGTCTTTGACTACGATGGGTTTAACAGACTACAATGGCCTCATTTTTTTTGATATTGCGATGTTGTTTAAAAGAAACACATTGTGACAGTTTAACAAAAAGAAACCCATATACCAACTGTCTTGACCAGGACCAACACTTATCATCACCTTTTATCTCCTCAAATCCACCATATCTAATTTATTCCCATCGACACCTAACCCTCTATAAATTTGAACAAGACTCAAAACATAAACAGTAAATTAAACTAGATCTCAGATTGTGCATGTTCGAATCATCCTAATTAATGTCAAGATCTTAAAAATCTTCAAGAATCGAACAACCACTATCATCATCGACCATATGTGTAGGATTTAACATCCTTTTAATTTTCGAAAACAAATTTAGATTAATAACATACATGTTATAATCCTCTTCTCTGTTTCGATTACCACACAAAACCAATTTCACCTTACCCGAGACCCTATAAAGGATCTTGCAATCTTTGTCTTCGTTTGATAGACAGATTAGTCACGTAGAAAGAATTAATTCGGGTTAAGATGGATTGTTTTTTGTTGTTTGGTTACATAAGAAAGAATGGTAATGATGATTTTATGTTTGGTTTTGATTCAAAATATGCTTAAGGCTGCGGATGATCAGGAAGAAAGGGACGAACTAATTTTTGAGATTGGTTGGAGTAACTTTTGAGAAAGGGACGAAGTAAGTTTTTGTTTGAGATCTAAATGGAGAGTGATGGGGGGCGGAGATGTCTAGAATAAGATAGATTAGGGTAATGATAATGAGTAGGGTTAGGTATTGTGGTTATATATCATATGTTTTTTTTACTAGATCAGGTTGTGATGATAGGTTAATGGGCCGATGGTTATCCTTGATTTGGAACTGATCATGGTAGAGTTGGGCTTTTGAATTTGATTCTAACGCATGAAGTGTGGAACTATATATTCTTGTCCAACTTGATATAGTACTTTACATTGGTTGAAGCTTACTGATTATCATTGCTACATGAAATTCAATGTAGTATATTTACTAGTAACTTTACTAGTAAATTATTGAGTAATGAATATGATGTTTTTATATTCGGGGTTTAAAGTAATAAAATGACAGGACAAAAATGTCGTGACAAATGTGACAGGAATTTATTTGAGACGAGACCAAGAAAAAAATGGGCGATTTTGAGTGACTACAGATTTTTTTTTGGATCGGATATTAATTATATGAAGACGGAGACGAATTTTTCGAAGGCGTGTATTTATTTTATCTTTTAATAGATAACTTGTTCGTACTTAATCTTAGAATGCAGACTTGGTTATCTGGTTTCCGGGTTCGGGGTGGATGGTTGATGACTCGGATAACTATCACTCAAAGGGGTTACTTTGTTGTACTCAGTGTCACGCGCATAGTCGACGTGGATAATTTCAAGAGGGGTTGTACTTATAGACATCTTTAGTGATGCAGTGGGTACTTAAAATTTTATCCACCGTTCTTCATTCAACAATAGTGCAAGCTTAAGTCACAAGATCGAAGGATTCTTATTCAGTTTCATGTTTGATGTATCTGGTTCATTCCATCAGTGGTCACTTCAAATTGCCTTCAAGTGGGTTGGTAAAGATGGCCATGGAGAGTTTATGAGAAGAGATTTTCAATCAACAACTGATTCTCACCGAATATAATTAAACTTATTTATTATTCTCACGAGATTTCAGGTTCATGTGCGTACAATTTATTGATGGTTCCGAGTTTCGAAACCATCAAGGGGGAAGAAGAAGACACATTGAACGCACAACGAGTACACGTGATGAACTTCATACCTTCTTTTGATTTGAAGACATTCCGGGATGACATTTGTCATATCCGTAGAGAAAATCAGTGTTTTAACTCGTGGCGTTATCAATCTCTAAACGGTACACTACTGATTTGATGATTAATTGTTTGGTTGTTGCAATTATTCATCATCATTATCCTATATGCATTCCCGGGACTTAATTGACTCTGGTGCATCTCCGGAAGAAGATATGTGCATTTCCGGGACTTAATTGACTCTGGTGTTACGATGTCAACTTCATGAATGGGATAAAGTGTCTACTTCAGTATTTGAGCTTCATAATGGGGATTGATTTACTTTCTTCAACCATGTGGGGGAAGAAATGTATTGATTCTTTCTGGTATGCATAACTTGAACTCTCGGGGGGAAGAAAAATTCAGAAGAATTATTCAAGCGTGAGAAGAGAAGTTGTTGATCTACTTGGTGTACCCCAAACTTTCAATCTCTCTTAGCAACATTATCACGTTATATGATGGGATTTGCTTGTTAGATTCCGCTGTGCGCTTAATCATTCTAAGCTTTATTGAAAGCTTTAAAGTTGCTTACGAGGATTGTCAATTTAGGGGGAAGCTATTTAAAAAGCTTCTACATCAAGTTTATGTGGCATGAATTAGGGGGAAGCTAATTCAGAAGCTTCTCCTTAACCAGAAGTGTATGGGTTACTTAGCTCGTGCCGTTACAGTATTTTTACTACAAGTTAAAGATGAGTCGTTTTGAAGTCAAAGGCCTCAGAAGACATCATCAGCATTGGACGCTTCATGAAAGTTCTTGTTCTTATCATTATGTACTTGTTAGGAAAAAATATTGTAAGGAATTCTACACGTCGTCCCATGGGGGAAGATTGTTGGAAACTCACTTTATGTGACGACATTTAAGAATTCCCATTAGTTATCATAGTCACACACGTTTAGACTAGACTAGGTTCTTGTACTGTTAAGCATATCGTGTGTGACTATATATACCCCTCCTTAGCTTCCAAGGAGGGGTGTTGGTTGTGTCACATTTCACTTTAATACATTTTCTATTATATTCACACACATTCAACCTCTCTCTCTCTCTCTCTCTAAGCCAACAATGGCTTCCACCACCATCTACCACCACATTAGACCACCGGATCCATTTTAGCTTTTCTACATTTAGTATGTTTGATATAGCATCATTTTCTATAGGACCACTTATTTTTTGTGCAAAAGTTATCAAAGGATTCTATTTATGAAGATAGGTTGTAACACCCCCAAATAATCATACTTTTGTTCAGCGGAAGAGTCGTTGGTGTTACGGGATAGCACATTACTCAAATCATAGACAACGCTTAAAAATCGGGTCGTTTAATAATAAAACATTTTCCATTCATAAACATCAAATTACATAGGTCCCAAGTCATAGTATTTCATACAGTTTTACAAAACATTTGAATGGAAAATTTTATTTAAGTGCGGGCCATGAATTCTTGTTGTCTTCCCGAGAATTACCTTCAAGTACCTTAGATAAAACATGTTAAAAGAAAAGGTCAGCGAAAACCCCGAGTGAATTTATAGAGTTTAATAAAAACCATTAATATATCATTGGTATATATAATTGTTACCGAAAATCATTTTATACAATTCCTTGTCGTAGGCCATAAAATAGGCCAAATACATTTTATACAAATCTTTGTCATAAATCATAATATAGGATTTTGCATTCAAAACCATTATACGAACCATTGTCGTAAAAACATCATACAATACGTTTTATAACGTTGTATAGAGTTAAATAAAAACCGTTATATGAATATGGTTATGTAAAACCAAAACACGAACATAATATCAATAATAAGACCCCGTATTGCTAGTAAGAAAATATATTGTAATTCAATGCGTATAGCAGTATTTTCGTTATTGGATTATTATAAGCCGCATGACATTGCTACCTTACTATAACAAACAACGGGTAGTTAACCCGAAAATCATTTGCCCATCTAAAACAGCGTGTCGTCACAATAATCACGCTTATATAAATCTTCTCATACATAATTTCGCTTACCAATCAACGTTGCACGACGGGGATCAACCGTCAAGGCGCGAACTGGGGTGTTCTTTCCCAAATAGTACTATTATATGCATAAGCGTCTACCAAATCCCGGTAGTTCACAATTCATGCTAATGGGACTTTTAGTGACATAACCTAACTATAATAATCCTTTTCATTTCATACATCGGGTCATATAATCATTACTCAGGTCATATAATCATTCAGGTCCAAATCAATAAACAAACAATTATGACAACTGGTGTCCTATTTTATTAAAACTAACATGTTATCTCCCTCGCGGGTTTATAAAACATTTCATAAAACATTTAAAAGAGTGCGAGGTTATGAACTCACGTTGATTGGAAAAGGCGGGTTGTCGGTGATTTGGATGTACGGTACGTGCTTCAATCACGGAAACCTAGACAAATAATACTCGTCTTAGACTCTTGTCCAACGACTTTATAAAACCAATGGCTATGTGTATATATGATGATATTATAAGTATGACGATGATCAAGTGGGATTTTTATCTCTTCATACACATTATAGTGTTATGTGTTAGTCAAATTTTTTACTAGTTACACTAGTTTCAATCCAATTCCATATTAAGGCCCAATAAGCCCATTAAAAGCCCAATACATTATATTAGTATAAGTATACTTGATCTATACTCATGTGTTGGGTCCAAGTGGGTTAAGCCCAATGAGTAAGTCCATTAGTGTTTAGCCAAATTTTTGGGTTAATAGTCCAATAAGGCTATTTTGGCCTGCTAATGTCCATAAGTTATAAAGCTCGGGTTTTATCGGTTTTTACTTGTCAAATATACTTATACATCAGTATATGAGTTATAAAAAATTTACATTAGACGGGTCCGACCGTCTAAGTTTTATTTGATAAAAACGTTAATCTTTCGGTTTTAGCCGAAAAGACGTAAAACTTACGTATATAGTTTTATAACTAATAAAACTTATCAAATTTCCACTTCTATAATATGTCCCATTTATTTACCAAAGTAAATAATTATTTATATATAATATATAAGTTAGTGGGTTTTAGGTATACATTTTATATTAGTTTTATTTGAGTGCTCATTCTATAATATATACATTTATTTTACAAATTTGATTATTATTTTCACTTACACCATTTTTACATATCTTGAGTTCTACAAAAAGATAGAAGCTCATTTTTGGACACCACAAACTACATGATATGTGCTACAATTAACTCAGCTTTAGCTACTGCTCAATCAACTTCTAAATGTCTCTAATAGTTTGTCCAAAACAGACTATACAGATTTGATCTTCAATATTGTTTTTATCATATCTCACTCATCTAATGGATTCCATTGAGTGGCCAACTCTCACATATGTACAAGTCACTTATCTTACTGTATATTGAATTATCCAAGCTACTTTAACAAGGTATCATATAGTTCTTTACTATTTTATACAGCCTACATTTTTAGCCATGATTTTAACATCCTTTCATGTAGCTTTTAATCATTTTAATCAAATCTATCAACACCAAATCCCCACATAATATTTTGATCATCAGTCATCATCATATACATATACATAAATGAAGAAAATACAAGATTACATATTCAAAATAACAAGATGATAGGAAGAAATAATCTCTATACCACAACAGTGATGAAATGATGGGATTTTGATGAACATGACATGGGTCCTTGTTACCAAACCTTCAACTTGGAAAATGAACTTCTTGGGTCCTTCAAATGGATGAATATATTCATGAAAATCAGCCCCTAAGCTCCATGGAAACTCCTTTTCACATGTTATAATCACCTCCAATCTTCATCTTTTTAAGTGGTGATCAACATATGTTGATTATAGATAAAGTTTGTGGTTAAAATTATGATGAAGATGGTGTTTTGGGGTGGATGTTAGACGTTCACATAGGGAGAGAAAGAGAGGTTCAATAAAGTTTTATTAATCTTGCATGTGTGAGTGTGTTGTGTGAGAAAAAGTTGGTTGTTTTGGTGTTTTGAGTGGTTTTGCATGTGATTTGGTCATGTGTGTGAGACAAGTGTCTCTACACTTGTTAAATTTTTGACACCAAGCTCTTGTGGCTTGCTTTTGGCTGTTTATTAGTGCGGTAGGACAAGTGTCCCACTTGTCTCATCTCCACTAATTATCGGGTACTCCTTGATTGTAGTTTCCTCGATTTACGTGCCTTCAGCTCGTTTTAAAAAAAACGTTTTAATAAATTATGAATCTACAACACAAAACGATTCTAATAAAATTTGTCTCATAAAAAATGGAGCAAAAAAGCGTGAACACGTAAACCTAGGGTTTTCCGGTCTAATCGTAAAAGACGTTAAATTTTGCACGTAAGCCCTAACATCTTCTCGTAAATTTGTGAGTTTATGAACCAACACAAATTAAAATTCCAAAATAATATTCAAGAATAAAATTATTTCCTGAAGTGTCGGACTGCCACCAAAAAAGGTGTACATAAACGTAAGCACGTAACGTAAAATTCTCCGGTTTAGACGTAGTCGGTGCTACTTCAAGACGTAAACCCAAATTCCTCCCAAAAATGAGTGAATATAACATTAAAATAATGGTTTAAAATAATACTTGAGAATAAAATATCGATCATAAATTGACGGATTGTCACAACATTTACCCCTAAACAGGATCTTTGTCCTCAAAGATTAATTTATCTTACTACTCGCTTCTTATAGAATTAAAGCCATGTGGGTATTTCCTCCACATTCGATCTTTTCTCTCGAGTGTAATTCATTACAATACGCTAGTTTCATCAAACATAACTACGGGAATACGATCAGGCTTAATGTTGACTTACTTTCTCTATACATGATGTTCACGGGTTTTTGATGAATACAACTTTTCACCGATCTAAACTTTATCAAGAAGTACTCAGATTTTCACTTGATAGACATTTTATCAAGTTCGATATACAAACATAATTCACGCAGCCCTTGAAGTCCTAAGGTGTAGGATATGTAAATCTAGTTTATGTTTTAGAGAGAGAAAGAGATAGAAACTTGGTAGAATCAAACACACTTCTAGAGAGAGAAATGAAAGAACTATGTGTAAAATTATGATGAATCCACACCCTCTCCATATAAGGAGAGGGTTTATATACCCAAGACCATGAGATGGGCTTGGGTTTACATTAGGCCGCCGGCCCATACATTTCATGGGCTCGGTTTTGGGCTTTGTTTAATAAATGCAAATAACTAAACTACGAGCTATTACATGGACTAATGTTGGAGTGACCGATCCTTCCTAATACATAAAACGTATTTCCAACAATCTCCTCCTAAGGGAGGTCACTCCAAACAAGGGTGTTACCTAAGTTACAATAATAAAATAAACCTAGCATACTATGCTTATCTTGAGCTCGTAGTCTTCGTCTTTCTTTTCTTTTCTGGTGAACATGCTGATGTGATCTTTGATATCAATCTTTAGCATTAATCTCTTGCCTTGATCTTGTGCATCCATCACTTGTGATCTTCGCCTCGTCGTGACTTCATGTCCTATATACTTATACCTTCATAATTCTTGAAAGCTTCAAAATTCGATACAACGGAAGACTTAACTTTTAGGCTTTCTTAAATTAGATGAGGTATTAAGTGCATAAAGTATAAGCATGCGGGGACGACTTCTTCTCGGATTCCGCAACGCCACCGTCTTCAAATTCCGCAACATAAGTAGACACGAACGAAATGGCTTTGAACATTTCATTCTAATTCGGTAGCATTTTATCTCCGGTCGGTGAAGACCGTTGGACGATATAAAATATCGTACTTGTGGCAGGTAGATTTAATTAAAAATCTCCTTGACAAGATTTCGCGGGTAAACCCGTTCTCTTTACTTGACCGTCCAAAGCTGACTGCGAACGTAAAGAGTGAATCATTTGGATAAAATTATTCGCATGATTGAAGCCGTCAATTCTGATTCCTGGAACAAGTTTGATTCATTAAAGAATCGCACCATTGTTGCTTTCCAGTTGTCACGAGCTTGATTCATATTGAATCTAGCAAGTTACCTACCAAGTTCTGTTTAAGGATACACTAGAAGGATTTCCACTCATCACTGTGAACACTAAGGTATCACTCTGAGTGTTCTGGCAAGATCACTAAGATATTGCGTAGAGGCCTGGAACGAGTTTAAATTCAGTTAAGAATTAAACCACTGTTGCTTTCCAGTTATCACAAGCTTGATTCATAAAGAATCGCACAAGTCACCTACCATGAGCTTTTTGATATTCACTCAAGAAGGATTTCCATCTTCATTGTAAATACTTTTGTATTACTCAGATGTTCAGGCAAGATCATGAAGATTTTGCGTAGGACTCTTAATATCTCACTTCTCACAGTGTGTGAAGAAGCAAGGAATTATGAAAGTGTGTCCTAATGAGATATTTGATGATCTCAAATGGCTCTAGACTCGTTCGTGCATTTTGGATTTTAGTGATCAGAGGCTGGAGAGGAGGGCCACCTTTTCAATACTAATTTACTCGGAGTGAATAAATCGATAGATAATGCGTTGTCTCCGTGTGAATAAAACAATTACCTTTTGAGAGATATCTGAGTTAGCTGGGATGGGTTGTGCATTGCATCACTGGGTCCATCATGTCTATCTTCAATATCGAGCATCATTAAATTGATCTCAATAGCATATGTGTTCACTCGGTTTCTACCTAAGGTTGTAAGGAGGGCTTCTTTCTTTACACCCTTTATCTTTACAATTCTTTTTCATTCTTCAACCCCTTAAATGCTTACCAATACGTCATAACTATCACCTTGTTGTGATTGTTACAGTGCTAACTTAAGTACTTGGTCGGCATTCAGCTACGTTCACAATCTTTCTCCATCTTTCCTAAGGACTACTATTTCTAGCTATGGAATGTCCTTGGGAAGATTCCTCTGGTTTTGGAAGAATCATAGGACTTAACCTATCCTACCATCCTTATGTCACCACAATCTTCATCGTCGTGAAATAAATGGGTTGTGGGTAAGTATAAATCACCATGAAATCCATTTTGATATGAAATCTGTTTTGCTCCCCCTTAACATATACCATGATATTCGAAAACATTTTGCATATGTCAGGATGAGCCAGCACATTAAGTCAAACCATTTTTGATAATTTCCCATATAAAATCACATTTTCTCCCCCATATTAAAAATATTAACCCAATCGATGTTTTCAATATCAATTGATTTAATGAAGTTTTAACAAAGGTTTTAGGAAGAAAAATGCAAGTCCGTTTTATCTTCATGATACCAAATGTATGAGATATAATACTGATTTGTAACATGATCACATATTCACCATATTGGAAAAAAAATTGACAAGGTTGGACCTGATTGATGAGAACATCATATGATAAGATCAAATGGTTCTTGTCAGCATATGTTGGTCGCCTCATCACGTCTGAAGTTGATTGTAGTGTTTTACTACTCTTTAGGAAAAGAGCGTAAATAGGGAAAGTATTAAATACGACGGTTTAGGAAAACCGTGTACAAATGACCCTAGATGAAGTGAAAGTCCAAGTTCGTTTCCCAAGGAGGTATATGTGTGTGAGAAATTTGTTAAATGTTTGTTATTAATGATTGGTTTAGAAAGGGATGAGAAAAGAAAATGACGAAGATGTAAAAATTACTACTAGAAAGTTAAAACGTAAAACCTTAAAAACCACAAAAATAAAAATTAATTCTAAAAATTACCAAAAATTCACCAAAAATCAAAATAAATAAACTAAGAGTTTACCAATGATCAAAACATTTTCAAACCTTTTAAATAATTAAATATTCAATTTTTAAATGATAATTAAAGCCCTAAAAATCAAATAAATTATCAAAAAGCCCAAATAAAGATTTTTCAATTGGTACACCTCAAAAATGACCTAAAAAGATTAAAAACTATTTTTAGAAATTTTTAAACTAATAAAAACTATTTAAAATGATTTAAAAACTATTAAAACTTACAATAATTATAAAAATTAATCTAAAAGAGATAAAATTACTCTAAAAGTTGCTAAATTCCTATTTTAATGTAATAAAGCTAAGAAAAATGTAAAAAGTTGGAAAATGTGAAATTTGAAAAATAATAATAAAATAATATTAAAATAATATTAAAAATCCAAAAATTATAAAAAATTTTAAAAACTTGCAAACTAGTTTATTTTAACCTAAATAATCAGAAAATCAAAGTGAAATGACCAGAATACCCCTATTGGGCCCTCAAATAGGCCAAAACCAAAAACAGTCAAACCAAATGGGCTTTTGGGCCCAAAAAGTCAAACTTGGCCCAATTGACTTGGAAAAGCCCTATCTGACTCAAAATTAAATTCTAAGAACAAAACCCTAAAGGCCCAAAAGCTGAATATGAGCTTATCACAGCTTAATAAGCAAACAGCTTATTCTTATTGGGCTTTTCAGCCCATTAAGCAATAAGCTAATGCCATAAGCTCTAATTTGACACACAACCTTCTTTTGGGATGCTTATGAGATCTGTAAAAAGAAATTTTGAAAAAGCTCACTCAATAAACCAGAAATAAGCAAAGTAAAAATTCACTAAAAGACAAGATAGTCGGGTTTGAGATTAAGGGCACCTCAGAAGCTCTAGTTTGTTGCAAAAGCTCACAAATAGCTTAACTAAGAATAATAAATCAAGAAAATCACAAAAAGCCAAGTAGAATTAGTTGTATGAGCAAATAAGCTGGCTGAAAAAGCCAAATAAGCTAGTTTTCTAGCAAAAGCTTAACCAAAAGACTTGTAAACTTCCATATATGATATTAAGCTAAGAAAAATGATTTCTATTACAAAAGCCAAGTTGTTGCATGTACCAATAAGCAAAACAGATTCAATAAGCCTTGAAACCAAGTTTGACCAAAAGTCAAACGCTGATAAGTTGAAATCAAACGCTGACAGGAACAAAGTGGACGTTGACAGACTTAATGAAGTGTATGGACTTGTTTTTCACCCTGCTGGTCAAGGTTTGAGTGCAAACCTTGTGAATCAAAGCTTACCAGTTGGGTAAAGTTGATGTGTTTTGGCACAAATAAGCCAATAAGCCAGTGGGCTTATAAGCTATGAACAAAACAATCCAAATAGCCAAATAATCTCACAAGCAGCACACAAATAGGATCCAAGCAACAAAACAGCAATCCTCAAACTAGAAATCAAAATGCAACACCAAATGAGGTGGTCACTTTGCTGATGCAAATGACCACTTTAGCAAACTTTGATAAGCTATAGCAATCACAATAAGCCACCAAATTCAACAACCAGACAACCAATAGATAGCTTATCACCTAAACTATTCCCAAACCTGATTTCAGACCTTAGATCCAAGTAACAAAGAAGTTATTGGATCTGATGTGTTTGACCAATTCCAAAACCACTTTTATAAGATTTTTGCAAAACTTCAATTCCCTTTTCCAAACTTGCAGCAACTTAACCAATGACTAAAACTTGTATAAATAGACTTGTTTAGACTTCCCAAACCCTAAGAACCAAGGGCACAAGGCCACAAGGCCTTATGAACCAGTAATCCCAAACAATCCTTTATCAACCACTTTTCAAACAAACTTCTGATTTTAAAACACAACCTACTGATTTTATCCTTCAAATAGCTACACTAGGTGACAACTAGCAGATTACAACCATAAAACACAAAGCACAAACACAAGAACACCAAATCAAAGCTCAAAGTACAAAACAGGCAGTAACATAAAATTTTAGAGAGGAATCTTAACAAGAGGTTATACCTGTCTTCCACAACATCCTAGGAAGGCCAGCTATGCTCCTTGGACCTTGTTCAACAACTAGAACAAGACCAAGGTACTTCAATAAGAAAGATGATAAATGCCTTGGTTGATGTTTCAAAGCAGAAACTCAAGGACTTGATGTCTTCAACACAGGCAGCAAACAACTCAACCAAGGGCTCTAATCCCTTCACAAGCTTGGTGTCAACAAGCTTGCAAGAGCTTATAGCTTATGGTTAAGGGTTAGTACACAAAAATAAGCAAAATCAGAACCTTCTTTCAAACTTTTTCTAACTTGAAAAACCTTACCAAACATAAACGTCCTTGATCCAAAAGGTTCAATCACACTTATAACAATCAATGGAACTCAGAATCACCCTTTAAACAACACCAACTTTCAAAAACATAAAAAGGAATTACAATTTTCTCAAAATACCAACTTTTATAAATTTTAAAAAGGAATTACAATGTTTAAAGAGTAAGACTGGAACAAAGGGACTCTCACATGTTGAGGTCTCCTTTTATAGGCAAATGCCTGGCTAAACACTATTCACAAACCCTAGCACTGAATTCTCTATTATGCCCTTGAATCTTCTAGACGCATTTGTTGTTGATCCCAAACGTTCATTTTAGCTTTGTGATGAAGCAAAAGCTCTCAGCTGTTGATCTTGACACATGGCATGACTTGGAGGGCAAGTAGTGATGTGATAGGTGAAACGGTTTGAATGGTGGGGTCTTTTGGGTGAGTGGGAGTGTGAGTTTAGGCATGGGATTGATTCGTGTGAAGGTTAATTGTGTTTTGGTGTAGGTAATTGTAAAACCCCCCTTGCTGGTAAAAAGTTTATTTTGGGTTCATACGTGTGAACAGTGCCACGTTTGATCCTAATTTAGTGGGGAATTTGTGTTTGGCGCGTGTTTGTTAAGTTTAAACTTCTAAACTTGGTAGTTTTGGCCCTTTTTCTTTCTTTCTTCTTTCATTTGTGTTTAAAAGTGTGTCAGCGCCCAAATCCTTTGTAACAACTTTCAGACTTTGGCAATTTTGGCACAAAACTTTTCCAAAAGTGTTTCAAGGGTTGTTTTTGCCATTCTGAGATATTTCAAGGGCTGATTTTGGACAATGTTGATCTTCAAATGTCTTCAATGCAACTTTAACTTCATGAGGGACCATTATTGGCAATTTGGAATTGTTGAGGGACTAATCTTGCCATTTCTTCAAAGTAGAAGGACCTTTTGTGTAATTTTGACAAACTTAAGGGACCAAACTTGTAATTATCAATATACAAGGGTTTTAAGTGTCATTTCTTCAATAAATGAGGATCAATCTTGTATGTCTTCAAGTCCTCAAGGGTATTTGTTGAATTCTTCATGATTTATGGCCCGGTTCTTTGTACGGCTTCGTTTCTCGTGTCCGTTTTTCCTTGTATCTTGTGATCTTTTGTCTATTTCCCGATATCCATACCTAAAATACACAAGTAAACAAACACAAGCATATATATGGTATTTTATGACATTTTTATGCATTTAAAGCCCGTAAAGAACGATGAGATCATGTATAAATGCCATCTCATCACTCCCCCATACTAAGCCATTGTCGTGCCCTCACGCAATGCTAGAATAAAGTATCTAAGCACCACCAAAGTTCAATTTTATTAACCTTTATTGAAAAGTAAAAGACTTGCAACATACTACGAAGATGTGTAAAGACATAATGTATGATTTTCATCACAAAAAGTGACTTTTAGGGTCAAAGAATAGAAACAAGTAAATGTCCCTTAGAGTAAACTTCGTCATCCTTGATTGTCATACATTCCATGCTAAGTGCAAAAACGAGATCATTGTTGGTACAAGTCACAATGCTAACACTACTCATACGTCCAAATGTGTAATACTTTTTCTCCCCGCAATCCTAGTTATTATAAAAAGAAATAGGTTACTAGCATTTTTTAACTATTTTTCATGGATCACAAGTGATTCATATTGACTTATTTGAGTAGTTATTAGTCCGAAAGCAAAGTAGCACGATTTGATCAATAGATAGCCGAAGGATAAAATCTTTTAAAACGGCTTCTCGTGTATCTCCTTAAGTTCATATCTTGGCATAACTCGTTTCACGATTTGAGACCTTTCTCGGACCGATATTTGGCATGTACTTCATACTTCAAATCTTGGGAAGACGTTTTTTTGAAATTATGGTCTTCTCTTCATATATTTGGAATTTCTTCACTTGACGTTTTTGAGAGATTCTTCATATTAGGACCACGACTTCATCATTTTTTCTTCAATCTTTACTTTGGATTTTGATATACAACGATCCGCCTCCTTTTCGGACTTGGATATATTTATCCTCATACCTTGTTAGGGTCTTTTTGGATAGACTTTCTCCATGATCTTTAGGGGAGTAATTGCTTTTCGTCTTGTGTCTCGATCCTTCATATTGATTTAGGAATAATGATACTTCACATCATCTTTGGATCTTTAGCAAAAATAGAGCTCCTCATGCCTTGTTAGGGCCTTTTTGGATGATCGCCAATCTTCGCGTTCCGCTTCAATAAGTTATGCCTTGGCTATGAACTCTATTCACCCCGAGCAACTTTTAAACGATCTTGCGCTAGAGGCTAAGTAACCTTTCAAATCGTACGACCTTACTTAATGCAATTATGATTTATTCCTAATGCATTGATCTTATGGGAAGAAAAAGCCAGAATTAAAAACATATGAGTTTTTGAAAGAACATTTTCATGTTCTACGTTTAGCATGATCACTTGTCTAACTCTATCATTTCTCGTTCTTCACTATATAAAAACCTCTAATTAAAGAGACTCGTGAATACTTAGCCATGCAAGTCAAAATTAATCCAAATTTGGATTAGCTTTCATTAAGACTATATCAAATCAAAGTTTTGGGTTTTCAAGCCACCTATAGGATCTTGCACTTTCTTGGACTTTTTCAAGTTTAGAGAATGCGTTTTATAGTTCCCTTGATAAGTGACTTTCTATGATCAATTATAGGAACTTGCGAAAAGTTCTTGTTCTTAACCCGAATGAATTAAGACTTTCGCGTTTTAAAGCTCCCTATATAAAAGTCTAGCAAAACTTGAATTGAGCGGGTTAAGGAATGTAAATGGCTCCAAATGCCCATCAAGTCAAAAATTAACTCTTATTCTACCCATCGGAAAATATACATTCGTGTCTTAAAAACACTTAAAAACTAAGAAAAATTTAAAAATTTGGCCATTTTTAGCCTTATTAGCAACAAAAACAAAACATTGAAAGTTGGAAAGCGTGAGGGCGTAGCAAAGCAACTACCTATTCACCCCCCATACTAAAAGTTAACATTGTCCTCAATGTTTCGAGTCTAAAGGTGGAGCACCCCCATACTAGAGACGAAGAGTCGAATGCTTAGGATCTAGCATGGAAAAGGTGATCAAAAATATATCTAAAGCCGTTTATTAAGTATGCTAAAAGATAATTGTTAGAACAATAAAGGATATGTCATGGATTCGTGAAAAACTTCTTCAAGCAAACGATGGAGGCTCACCTAAACTAACATGAGAGTCTTCAATCGTAGATGATGATGATGATCTAGATAACACAATCACAAACAACCACAGGACAACGAGTTGAAAGGGTACAAGTCCCCTTATTAGTGAATAGTAAGCATAAAAGATAAGCATGTGATCTCCCCCACGAGGCACCTCGTTTTTGATTACTGAGTCATGAGCTCGACTCGATCCCCTCAATGCTAATTACCATTGGGGAAGGTGACTTGGTCGAGGGCAACCATTGAAGAAATTTCCCCACCAAAGTAGTTCTTAAGCCTATGTCCATTCACCTTGAAATTAGGACCATCATCTTGAGCTAGCTCGATGGTCCCATAAGGAAACACTTGTGTAATAGTGAACGGACCCGACCAACGAGATTTCAATTTCCCGGAAAATATCTTAAGACGAGAGTTAAAAAGCAACACTTGATCACCAACGTTAAAAACCCGGTTTTTAATCTTTGAATCATGAAACTTTTTAGTCTTTTCTTTAAAAATTAATGAATTTTCATAAGCATTATCTCTTAAATCATCCAATTCATTCAATTGTATTTTCCGGTGATCTCCCACGGTCTTCAAGTCAAAGTTTGCATGCTTAAGGGCCCAATATGCCTTGTGCTCCAATTCAATGGGCAAATGACAATTCTTCCCATAGACTAACTTATAAGGAGTGCAACCGATAGGTGTCTTATAAGCGGTCCTAAAGGCCCATAAAGCGTCATCGATTTTGTCGGACCATGAAGCACGGTTTTCTCCAATTGACCTCTCTAAAATCCTCTTCAAAGCTCGGTTCGAAACCTCGACTTGCCCACTCGTTTGCGGGTGATAAGCCGTAGAAAGACGATGAGTAACTCCATATTTCTTTAGAACCTTTTCGAATTGGTCATTACAAAAATGGGTTCCACGATCGCTTATAATAGCACGAGGGGTTCCGAACCGAGAGAATAGTTGCTTCAAAAATTTCACTACCACACGAGCATCATTAGTAGGCAAAGCCTTAGCTTCCACCCACTTAGAAAGGTAGTCTACCGCGACGAGGATATATTTGTTACCATGAGACGATGGGAACGGCCCCATAAAGTCTATTCCCCATATGTCGAAAATCTCACACACTTGAATTATGTTTTGCGGCATTTCATCACGTTGAGACGATTTTCCTTGACGTTGGCACGAATCACACGACTTCACAAGTGCGTGTGCATCACGATAGATAGAAGGCCAAAAGAAACCGGCATCGAACACTTTCTTAGCCGTGAGATTAGCACCGTGGTGACCACCCGTGGGTCCCTCGTGACAAGCTCTAAGGATATTAGAAGCTTCGGCACCAAACACACAACGTCGAACGAGTTGATCCGCACAAACTCGAAAGAGATAAGGGTCGTCCCAAAAATAGAACTTGACGTCACGAAAGAATTTTCGTTTTTGTTATGTCGTCATACCCTTGATTATGAAATTGCCCGCATGGTAATTTGCAATGTCGGCAAACCATGGGGTGGTGTCTTTAGAATTCACTACACCGAGAGTCTCGAGAGGAAATGTTTCGGTGATTTCCTTATTCTCGAAAACATCTTTGTGAGGATCTTCTAGACGAGAGAGATGATCGAGCGCTAGATTCTCGGCTCCTTTTTTGTCAAGCACGGTGACATCAAATTCTTGGAGGAGGAGCATCCAACGAAGCAATCTCGGCTTAGCATCTTGCTTAGCTAAGAGATACTTGATAGCCGAATGGTCGGTATACACGATGCTTTTTGTTAAGACGAGATAAGGTCGGAATTTCTCAAAAGCATAGACTATGGCAAGGAATTCCTTCTCCGTTGTGGTGTACTTTAATTGAGCCTCGGTCATCGTCTTACTAGCATAGTGGATAGGACGGAAATGCTTGTCATAACGTTGCCCTAAGACGGCCCCTATAACATAATCACTTGCATCGCACATGATTTCAAAGGGTAATTCCCATTTAGGAGCAACAAGAATGGGAGCTTCGGTAAGTTTCCTTTTTAGAGTTTTGAAAGCTCTAACACAATCCTCATTGAAGTTAAAAGGAGCATCCTTCTCGAGAAGGTGTGTCATAGGTCGAGAGATTTTCGAAAAGTCCTTGATGAAACGACGATAAAAGCCCGCGTGGCCTAGGAAACTCCTAACTCCCTTAACGGTTTTGGGATGAGGTAACTTGGCGATGACGTCTACCTTAGCTTTATCGACCTCAATCCTCGCTTTCGACACCTTATGTCCTAAGACGATTCCTTGTTTGCACATAAAATGACATTTTTCCCAATTAAGCACAAGATTGGTTTCTTCACAACGTTTTAACATTTGCTCGAGATTAGATAAACACGACGTGAACGAATTGCCAAACACCGAGAAGTCATCCATAAACACTTCCATCGACTTCTCGATCATATCGTGAAAAATCGCCATCATACACCGTTGAAACGTACCCGGTGCATTAAAAAGTCCGAAAGGCATCCTACGATAAGCGAACGTTCCATAAGGACACGTAAATGTAGTCTTCTCTTGATCACGAGGGTCGATAGGGATTTGAAAGTAACCGGAAAAACCGTCTAAAAAGCAATAGAATTCATTTCCCGCAAGTCGCTCAAACATTTGATCCATGAAGGGCAAAGGAAATTGGTCTTTACGAGTGGCGTCATTTAACTTTCGATAGTCAATACACACCCTCCAACCGGTCACAACACGAGTGGGAATTAACTCGTTGTTTTCATTATGCACAACGGTCATTCCTCCCTTTTTAGGGACACAATGGATTGGGCTCACCCATGGGCTATCAGATATAGGATAAATCATTCCCGCGTCAAGGAGTTTAAGGACCTCCTTTTTAATGACATCGTGAATCTTGGGATTCACCCTTCTTTGACTTTGAATTGTGGGTTTGTAGTCCTCCTCCATTAAAATCTTGTGAGTACAAAATTTTGGGTCAATACCCTTAATGTCGGATATTTTCCACGCAATTGCCCCTTTATGAGCCTTAAGAACTTTCAAGAGCTCGGTTTTTTCATCATTGGCAAGACCTTTTGCAATAATAACCGGCAACTTGTCATCACCTTCCAAGAATGCGTATTCAAGGTGAGAAGGAAGATCTTTCAATTCAAGGATAGGTGGTTCCTCGATTGAAGAGTTTGGTCCAACACTCATAACTTCCATTGGCGGAAGAAATGGTGGAATAGAAGTATCATCACTAATCAACACCTCATCTTCATTGTCGATTTCATTTGAAGTGAGATCGCCTCCTTGGAATGGAGTGAGATTTGGTGTTGAATTAGCAAGAATCGGATCCAAAATAGTGGGATTGCCACTTGACGAACTATCGGAAAAACCTAACACTTCTTGTGAAAACTCATCGCAAACCACATCAACGATGTCAATGTGATTGATGGTATCGATTGCATAAACATGAGAAGGTTTCGAGTTTTGAGTAGCGTTTATAACAAGTTCCTCTTCGTTGAATCTCAAAGTGATAGTTCTCGCATGAACATCGTTAAGCGATCTCGAAGTGTCTAAAAATGAACGACCTAAAATTAGAGGAACTTGAGGATCCGCGGGGATGTCAACTACTATAAAATCAACGGGATAGTAGAACTTCCCCACTTTCATGAAAACATCTTCGGCTACTCTACAGGCTAAAATCGTAGAATGATCGGCCATCTCGATCGACATGTTTGAAGGAATAAGAGCCGGAAGCAAAAGCGATTTCCAAATGGAAAATGGCATCAAATTAATGCTCGCACCAAGATCGGCCAAGGCGAGGCATTCTTTCATATCTTGTATGTCACAAGGAATGAGAAACTTTCCGGGGTCACCAACTTTTTCCGGTATGCGGTTAAGATAAACTGAAGAACAATTAGCAAGCTTTGAAAGCTTTTCCTTATCGCTCATCATACTTTTAAAAGTGGAAGCGAAACAAGGCATATATAACAACGCGTCGGCTAAACTCACATCAAAATGCACTTGTTGAAACATTTTTATAAAAATCTCGATTTGTTGTTTGTTACGTTCTTGCAACTTCTCTTTGTTTCGTCTCGAAGGGTAGGGTAAAGGTGGTGTGGGTTGGTCATTAGGCAACGGCCTTGGAAACTCGGGTTCCACAATTGGTATTGGTTCAACCGTAGGTGTGGTTTGGGCGGTACTTCGTGGGATTGTAATGTGCTCCTTTTCGACCATCACCTCGGGTTCTTTCTCGATTTCCTTCTCCGTAGAAGTACTTGGATGAGAGATTGGTTCCTTGAAAGTTTTACCACCTCGTGTAGTAATAACCTTCATTTCTCCCTTCGGGTTTGCAATGGTATCACTAGGAAGACCACCCGAGGAACAGGGTTTACACATGATTGCTTCAAACATCTTAGCCTTTCGGTCCTTGATGTAGTGTTTTTGCAACCCTTTAGGAAAAGAGAGGCAAGGTAGTGGTAAGCGTTAAGTGTCGGTTTAGGAAAACCGAGCACTAATGACCAATTAAGTTCGTTCTCAAGGAGGCTAGTGTGTTATGTGTGTAATGATATGGATTAATTTGTGATTATATTTGAAAAAGAAGAATAGAAAAGGGATTAGAAGAGAATGACGGTTATGAAGACGGATTAAACTAAGTCTAAAAAAAACGTACACGTAAAGTCGTAAAAACCACCAAAATTAAAATTTTAACCTAAATATTCCTAAAAATTACTAAAAATCCACAATAAAATTCTAAGAGTTTACAAAAAATCCAAACTTGTTAAAACCTTTTAATTAATTAGATAATGACCTTTTAATGCTAATTAAAGCCCTAAAAATCATAATTAATTATTAAAAAGCCCCAAACAAGATTTTAAAGTTTGTAAACCTCAAAAATGACCTAATTAAGCTAAAAACTATTTTTAAAAATTTTAAAACCAAATAAAACTATTTTTAAACACTTAAAAACTATTAAAATCTATTAAAACTTAAATTAATCCTAGAAAATAAATGAAAAGCCTAAAAACTATTTGGGAAGTGACAAAACTCCTAATTATGTGTCTACAATCTAGGAAAAATGAAAAAAGTAGAAAAAACAAACTTTCTATTTTTAGTAATAAAATAATATTAAAATAATCAAAAAAAATAAAAAGTTTATAAAATAATTCTAAAAAATTACCAAAAATCTTAAATAATGTAACTAAGACAAAAATGAAATTAAAAGTTCCTAAAACCTTTTATTTAATTTTATATTAAATTTTAAAGTTGTCTAAAAACCCTAAAATCAAATAAAATTAAAAATTAGACTTTTTGAAAACTTTTTGTAATGTAAACCTCAAAAATATAAATCAAACCTAAAAACTATTTTCTAAAAATTAAAACCTATTTTAGCTATTTTTAAACTAATTAATAAAATACGGCTAAATAAAAAATGTTAAAAAATAATAAAAGAAAGGGAAAAATTCAAACTTAGTGCTAAAAAATCCTAAACTCAATAACAAACACAAGAAAATTGAAAACTGGGAAATAAGCTAAAATAAGCTAAAAGGGTCACTGCTTATTTATGAAAAGCCAAAACCAAACCCCTTTAAATACAATTTGAAATCAAAGCTATCAGTCAAAGACCCTAGGGCAGAGATGGTAAACACGTTTAGTTGTGGGAGGAGTGGCGCAGGTTCGAGTCCTGGCCACGTCCTTTTTGATCTTTATTTTTTTTTTCTTTTTTTAACTTTTAAAAACACAAACCATGTACTTAAACTTGCTTAAAAACACAAACACAAATTAAATTAGCCAAGATTAAGCTAAAAAAAATGTGAAAACGTGCCCAGTTTTGGACTTTGAACACAAAGAAGAAAATGTATTCTTCACTTGTGAAGAGATGAATCAAGAGGTCTTGATTCTTGATTTGTGGTGTTGTTTGTTGGGCAAGAAGGCACCCCTATACTCAGTTGAGTATAGGGAGTCACTTAAAACACAAAAAAAAAAAAACAGGTAAGTGTAACACAAATTCAAGCACAAAATAAGCAAATAAGGTTGCTGATCTAGCTATGCAAGTCTGAGAGTGTGATTGCTGATAAACTAGGCACAATGGTGAGATTCAAGGCCAAATTACTTGCACATAAGCTCAAAACATATCACATAACACATATACAATCCTCAAACAACCCTGAATCTAACAGACTACAAGATTTGATAAACCAATTCACACAAAATCAGTCTCAATAGGCAGTTTTCTAATTTTTAAGCTATATGACCAATTTTATCATGCAATCTTGCTTGAAAACTTTACCAACCTGAAAACCTAGCTAGCATACAATCTATTGCTACCTAATGAGTGAGTATAACAGGTTTAAGCACAAAATCAATCAAGGAAACTCAAATAATGTGCAAAGCCAAACACCCCTTTAAACTTGAAAACCAATTTTTTTTCAAACAGAATCTAATCAGATGACTACCAAACTGACTTAAACACTTCTAAACATGCATACTAACATACAATCAGCATAACCAATCAACTATAACAACACTTAGCACCTTTTTCACAAAAATCATGCATATCACACAAAAGCATAAATTTATGAAAACTAAAAAGGAACAAGGAAGTACCTTGTTGGACCTACATCCAGGCCCAACCAAGGCTGCTTAGCCTTCTCCAATAGGCCCGGGCCTATGCAGAAATCTTGGACAACAAAAGCTCCAAACCTGCTAAGAATCAAGAACAAATACAAGCAAATATACTTTCTGATTTTTCTTAAAAACTTTCAAAACCTCTTCACAAAACTTGAACCAATGATACTTTTTGAAACAAGAACAACTTCAGGAATCCAAGAATATCAATCCACTTTCACTTCTTGAAATTATTGGATTTCTGAAAACCAATGAAACCTTTTTTGAAAACTCAAATTTTAAACACACAAGTGTTACACAATTTTAAAAATGGAACTCAGATTGGCTTTCAACACACACACAACTTTAATAATTATAAAAAGGAATTACACTTGTTTTAACAAACACCAAACTTTTATATCATTAAAAGGAATTACAAATGAGAAAGCCAAAATCTGGAACAACTTGATAAGGGTCACAAACGACTCCTTATATACTACAATGAAGAATAATCTAGAAGACTTAATAAAAAATTACAAAGAAATTCAAATCCTAAACCCTAACTATTGAAATGCCCAAGCTGCCCTTGAAGTCTTGGTCAAAATTCGTGCCATGTGATTGCTTTGTTGGATGCCAGCTCTTGTCTTGTGATCTTGGCTGTTTAAATGTTCTTGGGGACAAAGGAATATGTGTGAAACGTTGGATGTGTCGGGTTTAGGGTTTGGGAAAAAACGACGCAACAGGGGAGGGTCCCACAAGACACATGGGTGTGTCTTGTGGTGTTTTGAGAGGTGGGTTATGGTGAGAAAGTGGGTAATTAGGAGTCTGGAGTTAATTAACATAAAACCCTTTGATTTGAGGGAGTTAAGGGATTAGGGTTTATGGGAATTTGGGTTTAAGCAGGGTGTGGTTTAATCCAAAAAAAGGAAAGAAGTTTTCAAATGAGGTGTTTAGTGGGAAAATTAAGGAAAGTTGACCCTTTGACCAAGTTTAATAAACCTGGTGGGTTTTGGACGGGTTGGGTTATGGGTTTGGGTATGGATATTGGGTGGATGGGTGGGTCAAGCTGAGGTGTCAATCACTGGTTGGGGGAATAAGTATGGCTGTCTCCCTATTTGGCCCCCTGAAGTTTTCCTTTTTCTTTACTTTGTATTAAATGGCCATCAACGCCCAAATTACATGTATCAACTTTTGGCAACTTGTCATTTATGGCAGAACTTGTTTCAAAACTTTTTCCAAGGGTTTCAAATGCATTTCTTGGATTCTTCAAGGACTGATCTTGTAATATCTTCAAACTTTAGGGACCCTATTCATAATTTTGAATATTTGAGGGATATAAAGTGTTAATCTTCAAAAGTTCAGGGACTAAAGTTGCCAATCTTCAATTCTTCAAGGGCATTTTTGTAAAATCTAAATTTGGGTCCGGTTCATTGTGCGGCTTCGTTTCCCGTGTTCGTTTTTGATTGATTCTTGTGATCTTTTGCCATTTCCTCAATATCCGTACCTAAAAATACACAAGCAACAAACACGAGCATATATTTGGTATTTTCAATGATATTTTATGCATTTTAAGCCCGATTTGAACGATGAGACTATGTATAAAAGCAGTCTCATCACTCCCCCATACTAAACCATTGCCGTGCCCTCACGCAATGCTAGAATAAAGTATCATAGCACCTCCAAAATTCATTTTTATTCACTTTATTGGAATGATAAACTAGCTACACTACTACTACTTGTGTTTTAGACATAATGTATGATTTTCAACGCAAAATGAGACGTTTAGGTTCATAGAATAAGAACACGTGAATGCTTTGTTAGAAATAATTTCATCGTCCTCGATTTTCACCCCAATTCCATGCCAAGCGTGCAACGAGATCATTGTTATTATAAGTTAGTAATGCTAACACTACTCATATGCCCTAATCACGTACTTATCCTCCCATTATTCCTAAGTTGTATCTCTTATATTTTATTTTGTCTTGAATGTTTCACGAGGATACATTTTTGACTTATGCGATAATAGAGATTTAGGTCTAAAAATAGAGTCCTAACGGTGTAACTAAAACTATCAAATCAATAACCCCTCCTAATAGACAACGATGTTAAAAAATTAAGTTGACAAGAAGAATCGATAAACACGGTTTTATAACGGTTTTGAACATGAGACTTATTACCAAGACTTTTATATGCCCCCTAACGGAAGGGCCTTATTATCTTTGGTTTACCTCCATCTTTTATTCAACTTCACCATGAAGCTTTTATTATGACTTCGGTCTTGCCTTGCCTTTTATTATCCGCCTCATCGGTGGTTTTATTAGCCAAAGACGTATATCCTCACGCTAAGGCGAATTTTGGATCTTTAAAGCTTCGAAGATTAAGGCTTGATTCAGTTTCAATTTTGCAAAGATTTTTCGGCCTTGTGGGGCTTCAAATTGTTTTGCTAGATTTAGGTGAGCACTTGAAATCTTATTATTGGGTGAAGCTTTCGATTATTAGGGTGCCAATACTTCAAAACCGTGACGCTGGCGATACCTTAATGTCTTCCCAATTTAATTACACGGAAGCTACTAGAAAAGACTAGAAACCCAACAATCCTAACTAAACCGCTAAGTCAATATTTATTAAGCAAAAAATATTTACAAGCGAAGGGAGAATAAGTAAATAACGAGAACACATGAGTTTTTGAAAGAATACGAGTACTCTACGTTTAGCATAGTAACTTATAATTAACTCTATCATTTCTCGTCCTCATTTAAGAGACTTAGCCTAATGTGTAGTTAAGGAATCAAAGCTAAGTGCTCAACACGCACGGTCGAGTCAAAAATTACTCTTATTCTCGCCATCGGAAAATCTACATTCGTGTCTTCAAACACTTATAAAATATGAGAAAAATTTTAAAATTTGGCCATTTTTAGCCTTATTTTGCAACAAAAATGATAACAAAAAGATAAACTTTGGAAAGCGTGAAGGTTTGGTAAGGCAAGTATCTATTCACCCCCCCATACTAAAGTTAAACATTATCCTCAATGTTTCGAGTCTAGGGGTGCAAACACCCCCATACTAGAGACGTAGTCGAATGCCTAATCTAGCATGAAAAGGGTGTAACCATTAAATTTAAAGCCGTTTATGAAGTGTGCTATAAACCTAAGGTTAGAACGTCAAAGGATATATCATTTGGATATTGATAAATGTATCCAAAGCAAACGATCGAGTGCTCCCATAAAACAAACACGAGAGGCTCCAATCGTGAAGATCATGATCTAAAAACCACAATTCACAAACAACCACGGAACAAGGGTTGGAAGGGCACAAATCCCCTCACATTAACTAATTAGAAAGCAATAATATGTATATGGATAAGCATGGGTCTCCCCCACGAGGCACCTTGTTTTTGATAACCGAGTCAAAAGCTCGACTCGAATCCCCATAAATGTGATCATTTAGGGATAACATGGTGTGGTCAATTTTTGGTGGGGCTTACATGATAAACAAGGCCCAAAAACAACCGGTATAAAGGACTAAGTCCTTTGATGGTGCAAAATACCGGGATCGAAGATGGCGTTCTCGTTTTCATTGAAAAAAACAAATCAACGCCACTTCATCAGTAGTCAACAAAAACTCAAAGAGTTTCAAGAAAAGAGAAGAGAAGAAATAGAAGGGTGGGACAATGGGTAAGTCTCTAAAAACATGAGCTACTCGAGGTAGACTCGCACCAATCAAATGAAAAGATTTTCCATTTATTGCATCGGTGGAAGACCGAGATTTCCCTATATAAGCAATTCCAGGATCAAATATCTCGTCCTCGGTAGAGAAAGGGGGAGGAACATAAGGGGATTCCCCCACACTAAGTCCACACAAAGCATCGTCAAAAGGAGAAGACGAGCTTGTAGTACTCAATACACGTGGTGATGACGGAGTTAGAGTTGTAGAAAAATATTTTAAATCCAAGTTAAAATCTTTTCCTTTTTCATCTTTTAAACTCTCCTTGTGAAAACCCGATTTAATTATGTCAAAAATATTTGGCGTATCTAAAGCAATGTTAGTCACACTAAAAATTCTCACATTTTGAACTCTTTTTGGTTTAGGTGGTGGTAAGTTTTCAAAACATTTGTCAACAAAGAAAACTTCCCCATCGGGATCAACGTATTCATCATCCGAAGAATCACTCGAGATTGGAATCGTAGGCGTAACACTCTTAACCTCCACCGGCGGAGGGGACGGAACTTCATTTTTATCAACAACTCCTAAAACTCTATTTGAAATTTTTTTGCAAATGTTTTTGATGGGATTGACATTGTACAAAGATGTGATAGAATACACATGAGAAAGAGTGGAGTTTTGAGTTGCATTAATGACGAGTTCTTCCTCATTGAAACGAAGAGTGATTTTTCTTGCATGCACATCGATAAGTGCTCTCGAGGTATCCAAAAAAGATCGACCTAAAATTAACGGAACCTTAGGATCGATGGGAATGTCAACAACAATGAAGTCTACAGGATAGTAGAACTTTCCAACTTTCACAAAAACGTCCTCGGCAACTCCACAAGCTAGAATCGTATAATGATCGGCCATTTCGATTGACATTCTTGAAGGAGTGAGATTGGGAAGATTGAGCGATTTAAAAATCTCAAGAGGCATCAAATTAATACTAGCACCAAGATCGGCCAAGGCGTAGCATTCTTCCATGTCTTGTATAGCACATAGGATTAAAAACTTTCCAGGATCACCGACTTTTTAAGGTATGCGGCTTAGAAAAACCGAAGAACAACTAGACTATTTTTGCAATTTCTCTTTGTTATTCAACATACTTTTGAAGTTCGCGGCAAATCGAGGCATCATGACTAAGGCGTCGGCAAAACTTATATTGAAATGCAAGTCACGAAACATTTTCATAAAGAGTTCAAATTGATAATTATTTCGTTCTTGTGCCTTTTCCTTGTCTCGTCTTGAAGGGTAGGGTAAAGGTGGTGTGGGTTGGGGCATAGTAGGCATAGGCCTTGGAATCTCGGGTTCCATGATTGGTGTGGGTTCAACCGTAGGTGTGGTTTGAGCGGTACTTCGTGGGCTTGTAATTTGCTCCTTTTCTACCACAACCTCGGGTTCTTTCTCTTTTTCCTTCTCCATAGAAGTACTTGGACGAGAAATGGGTTCTTTGAAAGTTTTACCACTACGACTAGCAACAACCTTCAATTCTCCTTTCGGGTTCACGATGGTATCACTAGGAAGACCACCCGAAGAAGAGGGTTTACACATGATAGCTTCAAACATTTTAGCCATTCGGTCTTCAAACTTAGATTGCCTAGCATCCGCTTTTAACAACTCTTGCTTAATCTCATGTTGACCTTGCTCCTTTTTTGTTGATTTTGTTGGAGACGTGTGACATTTCCTTCCATTTTATTAGCATGAGTTTTAAGTTCATTAGCAAGTTCGTTTTTAAGCTCGTTTTTCAACTCGGACCTTAAGCTAACCATTTCACGTTGCATATTGTCAATCTTAGCATCATTAGCCTTTGCATAATTCAAAAATTCTCATTGAAGATTTTTGGTGTGATCATTTTGAAAACCTTGAGTAGAAGTTTGAAAATCACGGTTTTGGTTTTGATTAGAAACTTGCCCACTTCCACTTGATAATTACCCTTGTTATAATTTCTTTGATTTCCTTGATAATTACCACCTTGGTTGTTGTTGCGATAGTTATTAGCATTTTGATTTGGTGGAGCTTGATTTTGGCGGGAACCTTGACCGATTTGGTTATAAGTTCTCGTGGCTACATAAGCACTCGAAGTGTTACCATCCGCGGTAATGCACTCGGAAAGATCATGAGCTCCACCACACGACAAACAACTCTTAGAAACCGCTTTAACCGAAGCGGAATTCGAAGCTTCTTGAGCTTTCCAATGGGACATAAGGGTCGAAAACCTATCGAAAAACCGATTTTCCTCATTAGCTTCATCTTGCAAGGCATTGATACTACGAGACGATGATGAGCCCATTTTGGCAACACTCGGTGTGTTACGAGGGCTATAGACCTTAGACCTATTCTCAATTATGACCAAAGCTTCTTCAACCGTTTTACACACAAAATTACCACCCGCGGCGGCATTTAAATAATCTCTTTCATGATCATTAAGTCCATTGTAAAACGTGTCTATTTGGTGCAAGTCGGAAAAACCATGATGAGGACATTCGTGTAACATCTCCTTAAACCTATTCCAAGCCGTAGAAAAACTTTCATTTGATTCTTGTGAAAATTTAGAAATCTCATTTTTCAAATGCGTAGTCTTAGAGGGCGGAAAAAATTGGTTCAAAAACTTTGAAACAAGATCCTTCCACGTCAATATAGAATTGGGTGGCTCTTTCTCTAACCAAATTTTAGCGGGCCCCGCTAAGGAATACGGAAAAAGCATCATCTTAATCGAGTCATTCGAGACATCCTTAAATTTGCACGTGGCGGTAAGACGATTGAATTGGCGGATATGGTTGTGTGGATTGTCCTTCTCATCACCACGGAATTTGTTGTTTTGGATTATAGACAACAAACCCGTTTTCACCTCAAAATTCTCCGCAAGGATAGCGGGAATCACAATAGCTTCTCCATAACCCTCGATGGGTGCTTGAAGTAACTCCATCATAGTTCGATTCGCCATGGTAGGTGCTTCTCGTACAATGGGTTCGTCAATAGGAGACTCCTCACTAGAATGAGTTGGAGTGGGAGTTTTGTTCTTTCGTCTACGTGCACGTTTTGCTTGATTACGAGTGAGCATAAACGTCACGTACAACGAGGTGATGAGCAAAGAAGATTCTTTTTGGTGTTTTGTATTTTTCAATTTTTTTGTGGTTTTTGATGGTATTAACTTTTTGGAAATTGGTGAAATGTATTAAGTAGACAAAAATCTACAAATCTCCTCCTTAATCAAATCTCTCGATTAAAGAAGCCTCAAGGAATGAAAACGATCACGTGGAGTGAACGCCTTCGATGACTTTAGAACGATGGTGGAACACCAAATCGTTCAAGAGGGTTTAATCAATAGAAACCAAGAAAATATATATGATACGTAATAATACTTTGGGCGGCAAAACCCTCGATTCACTCTCAAAATCAAATACACACAAGCAAGCGGAGGAAACGAGGCGGCGCGAAGCACTTAAGAGCCTTTTTCCTTTAGGTCGTGAAATACAACCGCCTTATACCCACCTTATAGTTTGTATTATCAAGATTAAGCTTCACGAAAGTATTTATCTATTTTTGCCTTTTTCTTTGGTTTGAGATTCGAATACAATGATTGGGTAATGACCTCCCAAGTCAAGGTTGTGATTGCTCACGTATTTGGAGTACTTGTGAATTTATTGTTCTACGTATACAATACTAAGTCTAAAAAAAACGTACACGTAAAGTCGTAAAAACCACCAAAATTAAAATTTTAACCTAAAAATTCCTAAAAATTACTAAAAATCCACAATAAAATTCTAAGAGTTTTAAAAAAATCCAAACTTGTTAAAACCTTTTAATTAATTAGATAATGACTTTTTAATGCTAATTAAAGCCCTAAAAATCACAATTAATTATTAAAAAGCCCCAAACAAGATTTTCAAGTTTGTAAACCTCAAAAATGACCTAATTAAGCTAAAAACTATTTTTAAAAATTTTAAAACCAAATAAAACTATTTTTAAACACTTAAAAACTATTAAAATCTATTAAAACTAAAATTAATTCTAGAAAATAAATTAAAAGCCTAAAAACTATTTGGGAAGTGAGAAAACTCCTAATTATGTGTCTACAATCTAGGAAAAATGAAAAAATTAGAAAAAACAAACTTTCTATTTTTAGTAATAAAATAATATTAAAATAATAAAAAAAAATAAAAAGTTTATAAAATAATTATAAAAAATTACCAAAAATCCTAAATAATGTAGCTAAGACAAAAATGAAATTAAAAGTTCCTAAAACCTTTTATTTAATTTTATATTAAATTTTAAAGTTGTCTAAAAACCCTAAAATCAAATAAAATTGAAAATTAGACTTTTTGAAAACTTTTTGTAACGTAAACCTCAAAAATATTAATCAAAACCTAAAAAATATTTTTCTAAAAATTAAAACCTATTTTAGCTATTTTTAAACTAATTAATAAAATACGGCTAAATAAAAAATGTTAAAAAATAATAAAAGAAAGGGAAAAATTCAAACTTAGTGCTAAAAAATCCTAAACTCAATAACAAACACAAGAAAATTGAAAACTGGGAAATAAGCTTAACCAATAAGCTAAAATAAGCTAAAAGGGTCACAGCTTATTTATGAAAAGCCAAAACCAAACCCCTTTAAATACAATTTGAAATCAAAGCTATCAGTCAAAGACCCTAGGGCAGAGATGGTAAACATGTTTGGTTGTGGGAGGAGTGGCGTAGGTTCGAGTCCTGGCCACGTCCTTTTTTATCTCTATTTTTTTCTTTTTTTAACTTTTAAAAACATAAACCAGGTACTTAAACTTGCTTAAAAACACAAACACAAATTAAATTAGCCAAGATTAAGCTTAAAAAAATGTGAAAACGTGCCCAGTTTTGGACTTTGAACACAAAGAAGAAAATGTATTCTTCACTTGTGAAGAGATGAATCAAGAGGTCTTGATTCTTGATTTGTAGTGTTGTTTGTTGGGCAAGAAGGCACCCCTATACTCAGTTGAGTATAGGGAGTCACTTAAAAAACAAAAAAAACAGGTAAGTGTAACACAAATTCAAGCACAAAATAAGCAAATAAGGTTGCTGATCTAGCTATGCAAGTCTGAGAGTGTGATTGCTGATAAACTAGGCACAATGGTGAGATTCAAGGCCAAATTACTTGCACATAAGCTCACAACATATCACATAACCCATACACAATCCTCAAACAACCCTGAATCTAACAGACTACAAGATTTGATAACCCAATTCACACAAAATCAGTCTCAATAGGCAGTTTTCTGATTTTTAAGCTATATGATCAATTTTATCATGCAATCTTGCTTGAAAACTTTACCAACCTGAAAACCTAGCTAGCATACAATCTATTGCTACCTAATGAGTGAGTATAACAGGTTTAAGCATAAAATCAATAAAGGAAACTCAAATAATGTGCAAAGCCAAACACCCCTTTAAACTTGAAAACCAATTTTTTTTCAAACAGAATCTAATCAGATGACTACCAAACTGACTTAAACACTTCTAAACATGCATACTAACATACAATCAGCATAACCAATCAACTATAACAACACTTAGCACCTTTTTCACAAAAATCATGCATATCACACAAAAGCAGAAATTTATGAAAACTAAAAAGGAACAAGGAAGTACCTTGTTGGACCTACATCCAGGCCCAACCAAGGCTGCTTAGCCTTCTCCAATAGGCCCGGGCCTATGCAGAAATCTTGGACAACAAAAGCTCCAAACCTGCTAAGAATCAAGAACAAATACAAGCAAATATACTTTCTGATTTTTCTTAAAAACTTTTAAAACCTCTTCACAAAACTTGAACCAATGATACTTTTTGAAACAAGAACAACTTCAGGAATCCAAGAATATCAATCCACTTTCACTTCTTGAAATTCTTGGATTTCTGAAAACCAATGAAACCTTTTTTGAAAACTCAAATTTTAAACACACAAGTGTTACACAATTTTAAAAATGGAACTCAGATTGGCTTTCAACACACACACAACTTTAATAATTATAAAAAGGAATTACACTTGATTTAACAAACACCAAACTTTTATATCATTAAAAGGAATTACAAATGAGAAAGCCAAAATCTGGAACAACTTGATAAGGGTCACAAACGACTGCTTTGTTGGATACCAGCTCTTGTCTTGTGATCTTGGCCGTTTAAATGTTCTTGGGGACAAAGGAATATGTGTGAAACGTTGGATGTGTCGGGTTTAGGGTTTGGGGGAAAACGACGCAGCAGGGGAGGGTCCCACAAGACACATGGGTGTGTCTTGTGGTGTTTTGAGAGGTGGGTTATGGTGAGAAAGTGGGTAATTAGGAGTCTGGAGTTAATTAACATAAAACCCTTTGATTTGAGGGAGTTAAGGGATTAGGGTTTATGGGAATTTGGGTTTAAGCAGGGTGTGGTTTAATCCAAAAAAAGGAAAGAAGTTTTCAAATGAGGTGTTTAGTGGGAAAATTAAGGAAAGTTGACCCTTTGACCAAGTTTAATAAACCTGGTGGGTTTTGGACGGGTTGGGTTATGGGTTTGGGTATGGATATTGGGTGGATGGGTGGGTCAAGCTGAGGTGTCAATCACTGGTTGGGGGAATAAGTATGGCTGTCTCCCTATTTGGCCCCCTAAAGTTTTCCTTTTTCTTCACTTTGTATTAAATGGCCATCAACGCCCAAATTACATGTATCAACTTTTGGCAACTTGTCATTTATGGCACAACTTGTTTCAAAACTTTTTCCAAGGGTTTCAAATGCATTTCTTGGATTCTTCAAGGACTGATCTTGTAATTTCTTCAAACTTTAGGGACCCTATTCTTAATTTTGAATATTTGAGGGATATAAAGTGTTAATCTTCAAAAGTTCAGGGACTAAAGTTGCAAATCTTCAATTCTTCAAGGGCATTTTTGTAAAATCTAAATTTGGGTCCGGTTCATTGTGCGGCTTCATTTCCCGTGTTCTTTTTTGATTGATTCTTGTGATCTTTTGCCATTTCCTCAATATCCGTACCTAAAAATACACAAGCAACAAACACGAGCATATATTTGGTATTTTCAATGATATTTTATGCATTTTAAGCCCGATTTGGACGATGAGACTATGTATAAAAGCAGTCTCATCAGTCCTCAAATTTTGATTGCCTAGCATCCGCTTTTAATAAGTCTTGCTTAATCTCATGTTGCCCTAATTCCATCTTTTGTTGATTTTGTTGAAGACGTTGGACATTTCCTTCCATTTTGTTTGCATGAGTTTTAAGTTCATTAGCAAGTTCATTTTTAAGCTCGTTTTTCAACTCGGATCTTAAGCTAATCATCTCACGTTGCATGTTATCAAATTTAGCATCATTTGCTTTTGCATAATCCAAAAATTCTCCTTGAAGATTTTTAGTGTGAGCATTTTGAAAACCTTGTGTGGTGTTTTGAAAATCACGGTTTTGGTTTTGATTAGTGACTTGTCCATTCCCATATTGATAATTCCCTTTGTTGTAGTTACGTGAATTGCCTTGGTAATTACCTTGGTTGTTGTTTCGATTATTATTAGCATTTTGATTTGGTGGAGCTTGATTTGGGCGGGAACCTTGACCGTTTTGGTTGTAAGTTCCCGTTGCTACATAAGCACTCGAAGTGTTACCATCCGCGGTAATGCACTCGGATAGATCATGAGCTCCACCACAAGACAAACAACTCTTAGCAACCGCTTTAACCAAAGCGGAATTTGAAGCTTCTTGAGCTTTCCAATGGGACATAAGATTAGCAAATCTATCAAAAAAACGATTTTCCTCATTAGCTTCATCATGTAAGGCATTAATGCGACGAGACGATTGTGACGATGATGACGAACCCAAATTGGCAACACTCGGTGTGTTACGAGGGCTATAAACCTTAGATCTATTCTCGATGATTTGTAAAGCCTCATTTGTCGTCTTGCACAAAAAATTACCACCCGCGGCGGCATTCAAATAATCTCGTTCATGATCATTAAGCCCATTATAAAAAAGTATCAATTTGATGCAATTCCGTAAAATCATGGTGTGGACATTCATGTAACATTTCCTTAAATCGTTCCCATACCATTGAAAAACTTTCATTATTTCTTTGCACAAATCGTGAAATCTCATTTTTCAAATGTGTTGTTTTAGATGGTGGAAAAAACTTGTTCACAAACTTAGAAACGAGATCGGCCCATGTCAAAATCGAATTTGGCGGTTCTTTCTCGAGCCAAATTTTTGCGGGTCCATCTAAAGAGTATGGAAACAACATCATTTTAATGGCGTCATGTGGAACATCCTTAAACTTGCTAGTAGCGGTGAGACGGTTAAAATTCCTAATGTGGTAGTGCGGGTTGTCTTTCTCGTGACCTCTAAACTTATTTGCTTGCAACATCGACATTAAACCCGTCTTAATCTCGAAATTCTCCGCAAGGATGGCGGGAATCACAATAGCCTCTCCAAAACCCTCGGTGGGTGCTTGTAGCAATTCCATCATATTACGATTAGCCATGACGACTTCTTGTTCTACAATAGGTTCAACAATTGGAGGTTGTTCAACAATCAACGTCTCTTGATTGGCTTGCTTTTGAAGACGTTTACGAGCTCGTTTTGCTTGATTACGAGTGATCATAAACTTTACGAAGAATGGGAGGTGAGCAAAGAAGATTCTTTTTGGTTGTTTTGTGGATTTTCAATTTTTTTGTGTTTTTGATTATATTCAAGTTTTTTGGATTTTGGTGTATCTTCGTAGACAACAATCTACAAAATCTCTCCTCGAATCAAACTCTTGATTAAAGAAGCCTCAAAGGAATGAAAACGATCACGTGGAGTGAACGCCTTCGAATGACTTTAGAACTTTAGTGAAAACCAAATTGTTCAAGAGGTTTTAATCACAAAGAAACCAAGCAAATATATTATACGTAATAATACTTTGGGCGGCAAAACCCTCGATTAGCCTTCAATCTCAAAATACTCACAAGCAAGCGGGGAAACGAGGCGGCGCGAAGCACTTAAGAGCCTTTTTCCTTAGGGTATATTTTATAATACCCGCCTTATACCCACCTTATAGTTTGTATTTTTCAAAATTGAGCTTCACGAAAGTATTTATCTATTTTTGCCTTTTTCTTTTTGTTTGAGATTCGAATACAATAATTGAGTGATGAAATCCCAATTAAGGTTGTGTTTTCACACTTTTGGAGATATTGTTTATTTGTTGTGATACTTAATACAATATAGTAATAATATTTTCACAAGAAAAACCAAGAAAACCGATAATACGTATTAGTAGAGTTCTACTAATACAAATACTATTTTTGGTTAATATTAAAAACAACAATGCAAATTAATCACGACACACCTCCCCGGCAGCGGCGCCAAAATGATTGTAGTGTTTTACTACTTTTTAGGAAAAGAGCGTAAATAGGGAAAGTATTAAATACGACGGTTTAGGAAAACCGTGTATAAATGACCCTAGATGAAGTGAAAGTCCAAGTTCGTTTCCCAAGGAGGTATATATGTGTGAGAAATTTGTTAAATGTTTGTGATTAATGATTGGTTTAGAAAAGGATGAGAAAAGAAAATGACGAAGACGTAAAAATTACTACTAGAAAGTTAAAACGTAAAACCTTAAAAACCACAAAAATAAAAATTAATTCTAAAAATTACCAAAAATTCACCAATGATCAAAACTCTTTCAAACCTTTTAAATAATTAAATATTCAATTTTTAAATGCTAATTAAAGGCCTAAAAATCAAATAAATTATCAAAAAGCCCAAATAAAGATTTTTCAATTGGTAAACCTCAAAAATGACCTAAAAAGATTAAAAACTATTTTTAGAAATTTTTAAACTAATAAAAACTATTTAAAATGATTTAAAAACTATTAAAATTTACAATAATTATAAAAATTAATCTAAAAGAGATAAAATTATTCTAAAAGTTGCTAAATTCCTATTTTAATGTAATAAAGCTAAGAAAAATGTAAAAAGTTGGAAAATGTGAAATTTGAAAAATAATAATAAAATAATATTAAAATAATATTAAAAATCCAAAAATTATAAAAAATTCTAAAAACTTGCAAACTAGTTTATTTTAACCTAAATAATCAGAAAATAAAAGTGAAATGACCAGAATACTCCTATTGGGCCCTCAAATGGGCCAAAACCAAAAACAGTCAAACCAAATGGGCTTTTGGGCCCAAAAAGTCAAACTTGGCCCAATTGACTTGGAAAAGCCCTATCTGACTCAAAATTCAATTCTAAGAACAAAACTCTAAAGGCCCAAACGCTGAATATGAGCTTATCACAGCTTAATAAGCAAACAGCTTATTCTTATTGGGCTTTTCAGCCCATTAAGCAATAAGCTAATGCCATAAGCTCTAATTTGACACAAAACCTTCTTTTGGGATGCTTATGAGATCTGTAAAAAGAAATTTTGAAAAAGCTCACTCAATAAGCCAGAAATAAGCAAAGTAAAAATTCACTAAAAGACAAGATAGTCGGGTTTGAGATTAAGGGCACCTCAGAAGCTCTAGTTTGTTGCAAAAGCTCACAAATAGCTTAACTAAGAATAATCAATCAATAAAATCACAAAAATCCAAGTAGAATAAGCTGTATGAGCAAATAAGCTGGCTGAAAAAGCCAAATAAGCTAGTTTTCTAGCAAAAGCTTAACCAAAAGACTTGTAAACTTCCAGATATGATATTAAGCTAAGAAAAATGATTTATATTACAATAGCCAAGTTGTTGCATGTACCAATTAGCAAAACAGATTCAATAAGCCTTGAAACCAAGTTTGACCAAAAGTCAAACGCTGATAAGTTGAAATCAAACGCTGACAGGAACAAAGTGGACGTTGACAGACTTAATGAAGTGTATGGACTAGTTTTTCACCCTGCTGGTCAAGGTTTGAGTGCAAACCTTGTGAATCAAAGCTTACCAGTTGGGTAAACTTGATGTGTTTTGGCACAAATAAGCCAATAAGCCAGTAGGCTTATAAGCTATAAACAAAACAATCCAAATAGCCAAATAATCTCACAAGCATCACACAAATAGGATCCAAGCAACAAAACAGCAATCCTCAAACTAGAAATCAAAATGCAACACCAAATGAGGTGGTCACTTTGCTGATGCAAATGACCACTTCAGCAAACTTTGATAAGCTATAGCAATCACAATAAGCCACAAAATTCAACAACCAGACAACCAATAGATAGCTTATCACCTAAACTATTCCCAAACCTGATTTCAGACCTTAGATCCTAGTAACAAAGAAGTTATTGGATCTGATGTGTTTGACCAATTCCAAAACCACTTTTATCAGATTTTTGCAAAACTTCAATTCCCTTTTCCAAACTTGCAGCAACTTAACCAATGACTAAAACTTGTATAAATAGACTTGTTTAGACTTCCCAAACCCTAAGAACCAAGGGCACAAGGCCACAAGGCCTTATGAACCAGTAATCCCAAACAATCCTTTATCAACCACTTTTCAAACAAACTTCTGATTTTAAAACACAACCTACTGATTTTATCCTTCAAATAGCTACACTAGGTGAAAACTAGCAGATTACAACCATAAAACACAAAGCACAAACACAAGAACACCAAATCAAAGCTCAAAGTACAAAACAGGCAGTAACATAAAAGTTTTGACAGGAATCTTAACAAGAGGTTATACCTGCCTTCCACAACATCCTAGGAAGGCCAGCTATGCTCCTTGGACCTTGTTCAACAACTAGAACAAGACCAAGGTACTTCAATAAGAAAGATGATAAATGCCTTGGTTGATGTTTCAAAGCAGAAACTCAAGGACTTGATGTCTTCAACACAGGCAGCAAACAACTCAACCAAGGGCTCCAATACCTTTACAAGCTTGGTGTCAACAAGCTTGCAAGAGCTTATAGCTTATGGTTAAGGGTTAGTACACAAAAATAAGCAAAATCAGAACCTTCTTTCAAGCTTTTTCAAACTTGAAAAACCTTACCAAACATAAACGTCCTTGATCCAAAAGGTTCAAGCACACTTATAACAATCAATGGAACTCAGAATCACCCTTTAAACAACACCAACTTTCAAAAACATAAAAAGGAATTACAATTTTCTCAAAATACCAACTTTTATAAATTTTAAAAAGGAATTACAATGTTTAAAGAGTAAGACTGGAACAAAGGGACTCTCACTTGTGGAGGTATCCTTTTATAGGCAAATGCCTGGCTAAACACTATTCACAAACCCTAGCACTGAATTCTCTATTATGCCCTTGAATCTTCTAGACGCATTTGTTGTTTGAGTTGTCCAATGTGATCCTAAACGTTCATTTTAGCTTTGTGATGAAGCAAAAGCTCTCAGCTGTTGATCTTGACATGTGGCATGACTTGGAGGGCTAGTAGTGATGTGATGGGTGAAACGGTTTGAATGGTGGGGTCCTTTGGGTGAGTGGGAGTGTGAGTTTAGGAATGGGATTGATTCGTGTGAAGGTTAATTGTGTTTTGGTGTAGGTAATTGCAAAACCCCCCTTGCTGGTAAAAAGTTAATTCTGGGTTCATACGTGTGAACAGTGCCACGTTTGATCCGAATTTAGTGGGGAATTTGTGTTTGGCACGTGTTTGTTAAGTTTAAACTTCTAAACTTGGCAGTTTTGGCCCTTTTTCTTTCTTTCTTCTTTCATTTGTGTTTAAAAGTGTGTCAGCGCCCAAATCCTTTGTAACAACTTTCAGACTTTGGCAATTTTGGCACAAAACTTTTCCAAAAGTGTTTCAAGGGTTGTTTTTGCCATTTTGAGATATTTCAAGGGCTGATTTTGGACAATGGTGATCTTTAAAGGTCTTCAATACAACTTTAACTTCATGAGGGACCATTATTGGCAATTTGGAATTGTCGAGAGACTAATCTTCCCATTTCTTCAAAGTAGAAGGACCTTTTGTGTAATTTTGACAAACTTAAGGGACCAAACTTGTAATTATCAATATACAAGGGTTTTAAGTGTCATTTCTTCAATAAATGAGGATCAATCTTGTATGTCTTCAAGTCTTCAAGGGTATTTGTTGAATTCTTCATGATTTAGGGCCCGGTTCTTTGTACGGCTTCATTTCTCGTGTCCGTTTTTCCATCTATCTTGTGATCTTGTGTCTTTTTCACGATATCCATACCTAAAATACACAAGTAAACAAACACAAGCATATATATGGTATTTTATGACATTTTTATGCATTTAAAGCCCGAGAAGAACGATGAGATCATGTATAAATGCCATCTCATCAGAAGTCATCTCTTGACACCACGTGTACAATTGGTATTGTTGTCTTGACACCAGTTAGTGAGCTTGGCACGTTCGGCATCAAATATTCTGAATGCTTGACAATTGCTCCCCCTCAATTGTTGACCCGTGTTCTATTGAAAGAGCTGTAGTTGTCAGTTGAGTAGTCACATCGTCGAGTATGTAGATACCAATTGTAGATTGCTATGGTTGTAGAGATGATAGCTTCATAAAAACAAGACTTCTCTTGTTTTAACAAATAAATGCACTGAAACGTACATTGATTTGTGTTAGACCAAGTTATAAAGTAAACTTGATCCAATACAAGGTTTTAAAGTAAACCTTTCCCGAGAAAATTAATTCCCGTTGTGAGCCAAAGTGTTCATAAGAAATACTTGACTTTAATATGAAAACCAGGTTGCAGTCAGAAATAACTACAAGCCATATAGGCATGTTTTATGAAACATTTACAACTTTTGTACAAACTCTATTTATGGCGCCGTGTCAATATTAATCAACATTTCTAAGGCCGTAAATATTATCGTACCAAAAGACATGCCTTTGAAAAATAAAGTAAAAAATATTTTTGGATTTTTATGAATTTTTCAGTTTTTATGGTTTTTATATGGTTTTATATTTTTGTATTTTTCTTTTGTGGATAAAAATATAAAAAATATATACAAATGATCACCAAGGATACAGAGAATAGTTTACCACCACTATTCTTTCGCTTCATCTGCCAGTTCCTTTAGAGTCTCAGGCGAAAAAGTTCTCATTCCTAGCTTGTCGCCCAAAAATTCCATTCGAGCGCGATCTAAAGCCTTCGTGAAAATATCTGCCAATTGATACTCAGATCGGACAAAGTAAAACTCGATTAATCCATTTTCCACTTGCTCCTTGATGAAGTTGTAGCGAATGTCAATATGCTTCGACCGAGAGAATTGAACGTTGTTACAGCATAAGGTAATTGCACTTTTGTTGTCGCAGTACATCGGAATTTAGTTGAAACCTAGACCATAGTCGGTTAATTGCGATCTCATCCAAAGAATTTAAGCACAACAACCGGACATAGCTATGTATTCTGCTTCCGTACTTGAAATTGCTGCACTTTTCTGCCTTTTTGATGCCCAACTGATTATTCGATCTCCTAGTAGTTGCAATGTTCCACTCGTGCTACGCCTTGTATCTTGACAACCCGCGTGATCCGCATCTGCATATGCCATTAGTGCAATAGAAGAGTCCTTCGAATACCAAAGTCCCCAATTAATGGTTCCTTTAAGATATCGAAAGATCCATTTAACAGTAGCTAAGTGTAACTTAGTAGGCCTAGTTTGATACTGAGCACACATACATATAGCAAACTGAAGATCAGGTCGGCTAGCTGTGATATACAGAAGAGTACCTATCATTCCACGGTAAAGTGTCAGATCAACGGCAACTCCTTGTGGATCTGCATCAATCTTAGTTCGTTCCACCATTGGAGTATCCACGAGGTCGCAAGATTCCATCTTATACTTCTTTAGCGATTCAAGGGCATACTTGGATTGATTGATAAAGATGCCTCTGGGACTCTTAGATATCTGAAGACCTAAGGAGAATGATACCTTGCCCATCATTGACATCTTAAACTTGGAAGACATGAGTTTCCCAAATTCGTCAGATAAGGTTTGGGTCGAGGCTACAAATATAATATCATCAACATATATTTGTACCATAATCATATCTTTACCTCGTTTCTGAATGAACAACGTGGGATCCACCTTGCCTTTAGCGAAGTCTTACGTAATGAGAAATTGTGACAATAGATCATACCATGCGCGTGGAGCTTGCTTCAACCCATAGCGAGCCTTCTTAAGCTTGTACACATGATTAGGATAATTAGGATTCACAAAACCATCCGGTTGTTGAACATAGACCTCTTCCTTGATTTCACCATTCAGAAAAGACGCCTTCACATCCATCTGATAGACGATCATATTAATGTGGGTTGCATAAGGGAGGAATAGTCTAATATCTTCCAAACGGGCAACAAGTGCAAAGGATTCCATAAAGTCGATGCCCAATAATTGCTTGTATCCATGAGCTACTAGTCGAGCTTTGTTCTTCAATATTCCGCCTAACTCATCGAGTTTCACCTTGTAAACCCATTTCAAAGTGAGTAATTGCACTTGATCCGGCCATGGGACAAGTTCCCGTACTTCAAGACGTATAAATTCATTAAGTTCTTCTTGCATAGCTTCTATCCAACAGGATTGAGTAAAAGCTCCCGGACGATTAGGGTCACCAATAATAGAATCTATAGGATGATCCTTTGTCCACTTGCTGTCATGTTCATGAATCCGTGGATTGGAGTAAACTGTAGTAGGAGCTTCCTCTGAGGTGGACGACCCGGCTTGATTAGGGTTGGGAATAGGTACACCAAAGAATGGAAGTTCACGCATTTGAGCGAATTCCAAATCGTGATCATCATCATCCTCTTCATCATCAATAGGCATGACATGGGTAGTTGATTCGGGTGTTGGTTGAGAATTACTAGTTGATAGTATAGCTTGACCAATTGTAGATGCAGACGTATCTGATTGTGCTTCAGTTGCTGGAGCGACAACTTCGGTTACCGGAGCTATTTCCTCAGGTTCTGGAGCAACAATACTTGGAGGAGTAAAGAATTCATCAAAGAACGGTTGAAACAACGTATCCCATTCAGTCCTAGAAGGTGGTGTAAATGATGAGGAAGTAGGGTTGTTTGGGACAAGACCAGAACTAATGTTACTGGGTCCCATTTCATGAAGTGCGGGTTCAGAGCTGCTTTGCTCAGAAGCCATTGCTGTCAGCTCATCAAAATCAACATTCATAGTTTCGAGGATCTTGCGAGAGTTACGGTTGTAGATTCGGTATGCCTTCTTTGCGGGTGCGTAACCAATGAAAATACCAATATCAGCCTTTGGTTGAAGTTTTCCCAAATTGCCACCATCATTATTTGGATAGCAAAGAGAACCAAATACATGAAGATATGATAAATCTGGTACTTTTCCATGGAGAAGCTCATAAGGTGTTTTACCATGGCGTTTACGAATTAGTGACCGGTTTTGGGTGTACACTGCTGTACTTAGTGACCGGTTTTGGGTGTACACTGCTGTACATACTGCTTCTGCCCGTTAAAACAATGGAGCCTTTGCGTAAATTAACATCATTCGAGCAGCTTCCATAAGTGTGCGATTTCGCCTTTCAACGACACCGTTTTGTTGTGGAGTGCGAGCAACGGATGTTTCATGAGATATGCCAACTTCTTCATAATAATCACGAAAGATTTGATTCACAAATTCGGTTCCATTATATGTACGAATGCGTCGGACAGTAGTGTTGAGACGCACTTGAATCATCTTGAGAAATCCGATGATGAATTTAGGTGCCTCATTTTTTGTTGTAAGAAATTTCACCCATGTAAACAGAGAGTAATTATCGACAATGACGAGGATGTACTTTTTACCACTAAGACTTTCAACACGCATTGGCTCACAAAGATCCATATGCAACAAATAAAGTTTCTCTTGGTTGGTGTCTTCAGTCTTGGGTTTGTATGATTTCTTAGTGCTTTTCCCCATTGTACACGCGGAACACAAATGATCCTTGTGAAATGAAAGTTTAGGAAGACCACGAACAAGTTTGTTTTTCACCAAATGATTAATAGCGTCAAAGTTAAGATGAGATAACCGTCGATGCCATAACCATGACTTATTCTTCGATGCTTTGGAGAGAAGACATACGGGAGAAGCGTCCATCATGTTTTGTAGAGACAAAGTATAAAAATTATTCCCTCGAGTACCTTTCAATAAATCAACCCTTCCAAATTACGAATGAAGCAGGTATGCTCTCGAAAAGCAACTTCTAGGTTTGCATCACAAAATTGTCCCACATAAAAGTTGTGACCGAGACCTTCCACATAATACACTCTTGAAATTATAACGTTTCCAATATGATATTCACCATAACCCATTATCTTTCCAATATGATCATTTCCAAATCTAACCGTACCAAGAAACTTGCTGACGAAATTTCTGAGCTGAGAGCGATCTCCAGTCATATGCTTGGAGCAACCAGAGTCCAAATACCATAGAACAATTTGGACCACCTGTTTTCAATAACAACAGTAGAGAATGCATTGGAAACTATTGGTTCCGGAGTGTTAGCAGATAGAGATATAAGATTATCAGAATTGCTAGCATTTATGAGACCTTTAGATTTCCTGCGTTTTCTAATGTGAGTTTTAGCACTAACAGGTTTTACTGTTCCAACTTTCTTAGGTTTTGGATTATTCGCGGGCACTACAGTGGGAGTAGACCTATTTAAAGGGCACTTGGTTCCTACATTAGTGTCAGTGTTCCTAGTTAAAGGACACGCTTGTGTTTTGGTAGCCTTGGTACTCCTAGTTAAAGGGCACGCTTTCTTCGCTGTAGTGGGAGTGATCCTAGTTAAAGGGCACATATTTCCTACTATAGTGAAAGTTCTACCAGTGGGGCGCCACAACCAACCAACTTGGGTTAACACTTTCCCAGTCGGTTTCCATTATAATCCATTTTTCCGGGCATTCATCTCATTCACATGGTCAATAAGGCAAGAATCATGACGACTAGAAAACATACATTCATTGCAATTCCAACATTTCAAATTAGAATTCACAGTAGGCTTAGAACGCTACACAACCGCAGAGCCTTTAGGTTTAGCTACATGATTCTTTTTATTCAAAACAGAAATAACATTCCTAGGATGGGCTTCTACTTTCTTCTTCTCTTGATTACTAGATGGGGGCAAGATCCTATCATTCTTCTTGTTTCTTTTAAGTTTGGATCTTTGAGCCTTAGTAGTGGTGATTACTCCTGTAGAAGGCGACATGGGAATATTAGAAGCTGGTTTTGATTCCGCCTTATCTTTAGTGACCAAAGTTTGAGATGGTTTAGTCCTAGGGCCCTTATTAAATAGTGTGACGGCAATAAGGTTCCTTTTGATCGCACTAGAGGACGATGCTGAGACAGCGGCTGCGTTATCCACAACATTCTTACCTTTTATAGTACGAAGTGCTTCCTTTAACTCAGCCAAGACCAGATTCTTATCACAAATTTGTTCCCTCAAATCAGATATTTCAACCGACTTCCGATTCATTTTTTCAATCAATGATTGATTTTGTGCAGTTGTATTAACACATGCGGGCTTTACTGAATCGAAGAGTCGTGTATCTTTCTGTTTTAAGTTATCAACTTTGGACAAAATCTTGGAAACTCGATTATCTAGGTCAAGTTTAAAATTCTCAGCGGCCTCAAGTACGTTCACACAGTTAAGCTCCTTAGATTTCTCTATGTCTATCGGCAAAGATTTAGCAACTTTTTCACTTGGCTTACGCTGTTTTGATTGTAAATTCAATCGAAAATTCTTTTCAAAGTTTGCATCATCGATATTAACACCTTCGAATGACGTTTCAAAGATTTCTTGAATAAATTGTTTCTTGCATTCAAGCGAAATATAATGTGTTTGAATCTCATCAAAACGTTTTGAAAGCGAAGAATATGAATCTTGAAGCTTTAAAAATTCAGCGTCAGATTCGTGACAAGTACTATCTACCACATTATCCACAGATTCAACATTATGCATAATAGAATCATTATCAACACTTTTATTCACACATACGGAAACTATATCATGAGACATCACTTGTTTCAGAAGCTGATCATTTTGGCGAGAAACCCGTTCAATTTCAAGTATACTATTTTCATAAGCATCATCCATTTCATTGAAAACACGTTTAACTTCTTCGATTTCCAAATGCAAATCTTGATCAAGATTACTAAGATAAGCTTTAACATTCTTTACAAACGGAACAATTTCATCTCAGAACGCAGCTCTAGTGTGCTCAAAGTTCCATTCACCTTCCGTTATGGCCGTGGCCGTCGTACGTTCCAAAATGACCTTGTCAAAATCGTCTAAGTGTTGGTGTACCGCGTTTAAGTTAACGGACGCCTTACTTACCGGTGGAAGTAACTTTGTTAAATCCGTTTTGACAAGTGTAGGAGACGTACTAGGAGGGTTTTCATTTGACAAACTTGGGGGCACAAGAACTGTTAGTTCAACTAATTCCTTTTTTAAGCGAATACATGTCTTTTTAGAAAGTTGATCTTTATTATGCTTATCATAATCAATCGTATGGAATTTTGAAGACATTTTAGAATGAGTTTCTTCCGTAAGTGATTGTGTCTCCTCAGAACTACGAACATAAGGTGCTTCTTTCGATTTGCCAATTATGGTCATATCATAAAGACCGGGAATATATTCCTGAGCTTGTTTTGCATAACCGGGTTTAGGTGGTAAATTTTGAAGACGCTTAAGTTCGAGTTCTTTAAATGATTTAGTTAAGAGATGAACCTTTTCTGTGGAAGCGTATTGTTTTAAAAGCTGTTGTTCCTTGAATTTAAGAAGTTTGGTAGCATTAATTTCTGATTCAACCTTTTTAGACTCGAGAGTTTCGAAATCTATTTTAAGTTTCTGAAAATCATTGACAACCGACTCTTTTTCTTTTAATTCATTGGAAAGATTAGCTTTTAATGATTCTATTTCTTTCAAGTGTTCAATCTTTTCAAAACGAAATTGGTCAAATTCAGAACATGTTATTTTCTTTGCTTGAGGGACCATTTCAAAATTTTTGACCTTTTCTTTATGCAACGCAAGCTCAGCGGTTAAGGTAGAATTCGTATTTACGGATTGTCTGAGAGCCATATGCATTTGATCAATAATATGTTTAGGCACCATGACCAAATCATGTTGAGCATAAGATTCCATACCTGTCGTAGCATTTGGTTGAGGTTCACTCAAATGTGTAGGATTGGGTACCACATCATTTGAGTTACTAGTTCCCGAATGCTGTTCGAGGTTGTCATTTTCATGCCCAACTTGATGTGGGTTATCATCATTACCAATATTGGCTGTGGTGGGTACCTCACTGACGACATCCGAACCGTAGTGAGAGAGATTAGCAACGAGAGCAGCTTGGGCAGAGTGAATGTCATCACAATCCGAATCATATGTGTCAAGATCATCTGCTTGATAAGCTGCATTAGAAGTGGAAACGACTGCAATGCCTTAAGTATCTGCTACCCCTGGGTCTGCAAGAAATGCTAACTCCTCTGAATCCAAAATCTTTCCCTTAGACTGAGCATCTACCAAATACATTTTCTCACGAAACCACGTTTCATCCCTTCTCCTTTTCGGATAAGTGCATTGTCTAGCCAAATGACCTTGTCCTCGGCAATTGTAGCAAGTCACAAAATTTTGAGGACCAATGGGATTTCCATTTCCATTAGCTTGTGAATTCACAGCTTTAGCATTCACTGTCCTTGTAGAAGGTCCATATGAATTTTGCCTTCCCTGAATAGGTTGCACTGTTACTTGACCATCTTGAACAGTAGCTTGTTGTCGAGGATTTGAAGTGGTGCGGAGCTGATTGTTTGTTGGTGGAAATCCTCTAGTTGCAACAAGTTTTGACAAGTAGGCAGTGAGATGGTTTAGTACATCAGCTGGCGTATCATTTGGAGTAAAGACCGGTGCTTGGATTGGTGGAAGTTCATTAGAGTAGAAAGCTTGTGCTGGTTGTGCTTCTATTGGAAAATATCCTAGTTGAGGAGTATCGCCCATTGGAGAAGTGTTGGCTTGTGATGGTGATGTCTGATATGGTGGTTGCTGTGTAAAAGATTGTTGATGAACACTTTGTTGAAATGCTTGATGTGGCATCATTGGTGGTTGATAAGATGGTTGCTGTGGTTGCTGATAGGTGTGTGGTGGTGGCTGCTGCAAGTATGATGGTTGTTGATAAGTATAAGCCATGTTTTGTTGAGAAGCATACATGGCAAGTGGATCATGAACTTGAGGTTTATACAATCGAGCCTCGATCACATGGCATTCGTGTTGTTGAAGAAAATCTTGAAGTTGATCCACATTGGTGTTATGCAAGTCCTTAGCCAATTTAACATCCGTCACGTACTTTTTCCATTCTGAAGGAAGAGTATTCAAATACTTGGTGTTCAATTGAAACGTAGGAATTGCCATGCCATAGATATTGAGCTCGTTCAACAAAAGGGTAAATCTCAGATAGTAGTCATTGAGAGTCTCCCCTGGCACATAGGCAAACTTATCAAAAGTATCATAAAGCTTACACTCTCGTTCTTGTTTAGTTAACGAGGTGCCTTGCATTAAAACACGAATTCTATCCCATAACTCTTTGGCAACTTTATGTTTGCTATGGAGGAAGGGCTTGGAGAATGATGTTTGTATCATACTTATCACATTTGTCTTGAATCTTCATATCTCCAGTCAATTCACCCGTTGTGCGAGGACGAGTAGTCGTACCTTCCGTCACTGTACCATAATCTAATGGTCCATTGAGCGCTGATGCCCAAATGAGATGTCCATTCTCTTTGTTCAACATGTAAAGTTCCATTCGGTAAGTCCAATCCTCGTACATAGACTTCTCCAACATAGGTGGACGATTATCCGTACCTGAGAGGATGGACTTATCCGTAAGAGATGTATACTCCATTTCAATAAGTTAAGATTTACAAAGTTGATCGAACAATGAAAGAAAGTAAATGTGTTTGTTGTTGTGTGTAGAAGCCGAGAAATAATGTTAAAATCCCCTAAATTATGTTCTCGATAAACCAAAACACGTTTTTGAAAGTCTTGGAAATCTTGTCATTCTATCGCAATGCCTAAAAGGAATGCTGTCGCAATGTCTAAAGGAATGTTGTCTCAATGTCTAAACGGAATGCTGTCGCAATGTCCAATCGCAATACTCCAATCGCAATGTTGTCGCAATACCCCTGTCGCAATACCCTGTCGCAATATCACAAAAACAATCTTGTCGCAATGCAAATCGCAATATGTATCGAAATCACAGAAGAACTCCAATCGCAATCCAAATCGCAATACGGATCGCAATGTCACAAGATGAAGTCCAATCGCAATATTAGTCGCAATATGGATCGCGATCCAAAACCCTAGATATTGCGATGGGAGATGTCGCAATAGTTCAAGCAATATATGAATTTTCAACTTTTCTCTGACAAAACACACCAAATTCGAGATTTTAAGCCAAAAATTGATCCAACACCCAAAAATTTTGTGTTTTTAGCCAAAGTAAATATACCAAATCTCTACCACAATTATGTACAAGATTTGTATCAAGAAAAAACCATAAAAAACACAAAAAAAATTTGGACGTAGGTTTGAATAGATCAAAAAGCTACAAAAATCAAGAACGCAGACACAAAAACAATACAATCATCCCATGGCTCTTGATACCATTTTTAGGATATGTAAATCTAGCTTATGTTTTAGAGAGAGAAAGAGATAGAAACTTGGTAGAATCAAACACACTTCTAGAGAGAGAAATGAAAGAACTATGTGTAAAATTATGATGAATCCACACCCTCTCCATCTAAGGAGATGTTTTATATACCCAAGCCCATGAGATGGGCTTGGGTTTACATTAGGCCGCTGGCCCATACATTTCATGGGCTCGGTTTTGGGCTTTGTTTAATAAATGCAAATAACTAAACTACGAGCTATTACATGGACTAATGTTGGAGTGACCGATCCTTCCTAATACGTAAAACGTATTTCCAACATAGGGTAGATCCAGCTTATATGCCTTTTAAACCAACTTTTTACATTATCTCCGTGGTCTCTTACAACGGGGACTTATTTCCCATGATCTTTCAGATCATCAATTTACTTCTCCATGGTTAAAATTTTTGCCATAACTTCGCTACCCATCCTGTACTTCAAGATCTACATTTCATATTCACATAATCTCCTGCCCACTACCAGCAGTAAATAGTCAGATCCTAATTTCAACAATCATTTCAGGTTTCGCGGGTCGGGTATTTTGTAAGGTTAGGTTTGTCATCATAGGCAACCTTAAACCTAAAAGGCATGTCCAACTCACAATGGGTGTATGTCGGGTATCTTTATCCCAACTCCTTTCCATAAATGTTCTTCTATTTAGATCCTCACAAGATTCGATCTCGATCCTAATACGATAATTATCAATGATAATCTCTTCAAAGGAAAGCGATTAAAAGGTTTATTACCAAAGTCAATTATTCAAGCATAAAACAACACTTCTAGTGTTTTGTATCGTTACTTTACCTCGTCCCTTCGATTGGGGTGGTAAACAGTACTCTCATCAAGGTTCGTTCCTAATGACTTCTGAGCAAATCTCAAGAAATTTGATGCGCCGCGAGGATCTTGATAGAGATGATTGATACGGCACACTATGTTTACACAACTCTTTTAAATACAAAGAGTCAATTCCTTCATCGAGAATTTATCATTAACGGGAATGATATTAGTAGATTTGGTCAGTCTGTCGACGATGACCTAATAAGTGTGAAAACACTTATCCTTTTACCACTTATTTCCAATAATAACAAGACCAAAACGTGTATTTTATGTCGTAAAAGTCGAAATTGTGTGTGGTTTGTGTTTTTATCGTGTTTCAGGATAAAAATGTGAAAAAGGAAGAAAACACGGGCTATCACAGGCTTTTATCGAAGAAAACGAGAAAAGACGAAGTCAAAAGATCAAGATTGCACAAAGAACGGAAGTCCAAGACCTATTCTGAAGATTTATCGAAGAAAAATTCTAAAGACGGAAGTTTAATGAAGTCGAAGAACTCAAGTCTAATAGAAGAAGAAAATTATAAGACAAGTTCAATTTATTTCGACAAATCCCGAGGCAAAGTCGAGAAAGACGAGAAATTAAAAGACGAGAAGAAAGAAAGAAGGAAGCGACACATGCACTCTCCACCTCCTATATATACCCTCCTAATGTGTCATTAGGAGGGTGTTAGTTAGTTAATTGTTAGCTAGTTCATTTTTTTCTTTTTGTAGTTTTTATTTTTAGAGAGAGAAAGTGTTTAACTTTCTCTCACTGGAATTTCATCTTTTCTTTCTTTCATGTTTAATCTTTAGTTAATCTTGTATTTTGAAATCTTTAATCTACAAGTTCAAGTTTAATCTTTTCATCTTTAATCTTCTTCAACGTTTCTTGATTTTTACTTATATTTGATTCGAAATCATCTTTGATTTTGTTTAATCTTGATGTTTGATTGATAAAAAACTTTATCTTTTGGTTTCTATCTATGTTCTATACGGATTAAGCATTGAGCTTATCATGCTTATTGGCTTATTTTGTATTTAGCTTATTTGTTTTTTAAGTTTACTTAAAGGTTTCGTCTTTTAATGATTGTTTGAAAAAGTTGCTTATTTGGAGTCTTGATAGTTCTTATTTGTGCTTATTAGCTATTTTCATTAAATATTTGGTAAAGTTTTTGATTGTGCTTTTCAAAAAGGATCTTATTTTGGTTGATTATTGAATTTTTCACTCCATCGGAAAAGGTAAGCTAAACCCTTTTCCGACGGGTTATTCCGACGGATCATTCCACCATTATTCCGATACATTGTATCGGAAAAGGGTTTGTGATTACGACCAGTATTCCGACCAGTATTCCGACCAACATTCCGACTGTGGAGTTTATTGGACATTCCGATAGGACTTGATTTCCATTATTTCGATTGTGGTTTCTTTATACATTCTTTCCGACAGGTTGATTCCGATAGCTTTACTTGAAATTGTTCCGACAGAATTCATTTTGCCACATTCCGATCTGCATTCCGACAGCAACATTCCGATGGGATTCCGATTAAGATCATTCTGACGGGTTTAAATTCTTGTTTTTACAAAGTTTTCAAGTTTTTAAATTCACTTTTGAGTTTTTAAGTTTTTTAATCATTTATTTTGAACTTGTAAATCTAGTTTAATTTTTAAAGCTTTAATTTTACTCCACGACATTTTCATATTTTCTTTTAGTTTAAAATAGATAACCAAACCTTTTTATTTTCCACCAAGAACGACTGAGTCGCACTAATAACTAGTAATCAATTCGAAAAGACTGGATAAACGAATCTTTTTCATACTTGGTGAAAACCAAGTATTAAATAGCGCCGTTGCCGGCTCTTTTCGTTAAGATTAACGGTTTTTAGTGAGAGACGCGTTGGATTTTGGGATCCGTTCACTTTTGAACGTTATTTTTCTTGCTTAAAAATTTACAAAAATCCATAAAAATGAAAATTTTCAAAAATTCAAAAAAATAGAAAAACATAAAAAACCAAAATTATTTCTTGTCTATCTTTCTTTTCTTTTTGTAGGTGTGTATGCGTACCCGTGCTCGTAAGAAGAAAGAAATTCAAGTCGAAGTCAAAACTCCACCTATTGTCACCATGGACAATCGACCAATGATCGAGCTTTTTCAATCGCAAGTAGAGGGCAACACCGATGCTATTGTTATACCCGAGATTGGAGCCAACAACTTTGAACTCAAATCCGGTTTCATTCAAATGGTCTCTGCTCAACCATTCTTGGGACGTACACTTGATGATCCTCATGACCATATAAAAAGATTTCTTCAACTCACTAATACGGTTAAGAATAATGGGGTTTCACAATAGGTAATTCGCTTGCAACTTTTTCTTTTCTTCTTAGAGGGACAAGCCCGACATTGGCTTGATAAGGAACCGCCACAAAGTATTCTTACGTGGTCGGATTTAGAGACCAAATTCATCAACTATTTTTTCGCACCCTCACGTACTACCGCTTTGCGGAATGAAATCATTAACTTTGAACAAAAGTATTGTGAGACATTTAGTGAATCTTGGGACCGTTTTAAGGAACTTTTAAGAAAGTGTCCACAACATGGTTTTACAAAAGTACATCAAATTAATACTTTTTACAATGGTTTAAGCATGAATGACCAAGATTCACTAAATAGTGCCTCGGGGGGTAACATTTTGGTTAAGTCTTCTAATGCCGCATGGGATATTATTGAGAATAAGTCTAGAGTGCAAACCAAGAGTGTTCGGACTAATGTGGCTAGTGCTAGTACTAGTGACGCCGACAAGAGAATTGATAAGCTTACTTTGATTGTTGAAACACTTGCTCTACAAACCGCTAACAATACCAAAACCATCAATGCGCAAGTTAATGCTATGAATCAGTCATGTGAAATATGCGGGGTTTCTCATTCATACACAGATTGTCCTTCGAATCATGACAATCCGGAAACTGTGTATGCCGCCAACGGTAACTTTTCTACGGGAGGCTATCAAGCACGTCCTCAAGGTGACCGCAATTTGCTCAGTTATCGTTCAAACAACTTCCTTTCACCACCAGGTTTTCCCCCTCAAAACCCAAACAACCTCAATTGCAACAATTAAAACCAACCTCGAGCTCCAAATTAAATTCAAACCCAAAGAAACCCATATCCACCTCAAGGAAACAACCAAGTTTACCAACAACCCGCTTATCAACCACCTGCCTACCATGCTCTTCCTCCCACCCAACCCATCGCATTTAATCACGGGGTTGACACTTACATGAGGACTAATGATGCGATAGTGCAGAATCTTCAGCGACAAATCATCAACTTGAAAGGAGATATGGCAAAACAAGGGAATGATCTTAGAGCCGATATGCGAAACTCTTTGAGCAGTCAAACGAATGACATAAGGGATATGATTGCTAGTTTCTTCCAAAGTAATCAAGCCTTTGGTTCGGGTTCTCTTCCGAGTAACACCGTTGCTAATCCAAGAGGGGAGATGAAAGCAATCACCACTCGAAGTGGAAAAGGTTTAAAGGAACTCGAGCTTCCTACACCTACACCGGTGATTGTGACAAAGGAAAACGAGTCCCCTTCTACAATTCCTCCACCTTATAATTCCACCCCTCCACCACCCAAGGATGTGATTGAGAATTCCATTCCAAAACCTTCATCTCAACCCAATATACCTTATCCCTCAAGGTTGAGGAAAGAGAAATTGAAGAACAAGGATGATATTCAGGTTTCTAACTTTCTTAGATTGTTTAAACAACTGAATTTCAACATCTCATTTGTTGAGGCTCTCGCTCACATGCCGAAGTATGCTAAAATGTTTAAAGATCTCCTCAGTGACAAAGAAAAACTTCTTGATATCTCTCAGACCCAACTTAATGAGAATTGCTCCGCAGTGCTCTTAAGGAAATTACCAACCAAACTTGGTGATCCGGGTCGCTTTCTTATTCCTTTCAACTACCCCGGGGTAGAGAATTGTATGGCCCTAGCCGATAGAGGTGCTAGTATAAACTGAATGCCATTAAGTGTTTGGAAACAATTATCTCTACCCGAGCTAGTACCCACACGAATGACATCAGAATTAGCTAACCGTACGGTTGCTTATCCGGTGGGAATAGCCGAAGATGTCTTCGTCGGTGTCGACAAATTCACCTTTCTGGCAGATTTTGTTGTCGTTGACTACGAGATGGATCCCCGTGTTCCATTAATCGTTGGACGTCCATTCTTGAGGACGAGTCGCACTCTCATTGATGTAGCCGCGGGCGAATTAATCATGAGAGTTGGTGACGATAAAATCGTCTTCAACATGGGTAAACTTTCTAAACAGCCTTCTGAAAACGAGAGCGTTAATTTCATTGACGTTCTTGATGAGGCTTGTGAATAACATTTCAAAGATGCTTGTAAAAGTGGTTCTTCTTCTCTACACATTGTTGAGACCGTTGCCTCTATTGCTCCATCACTAACTCCATTTGGAGAAAGCAATTTACTTTTGAAAGAATTTGAAGAAACTTTGGGAGATGTGGACTTACAATATGACGATTCTCCCTCCAATTGGGATGAAGACATTCGCACCATTGAGAAACTTCTCAATGGGGACCATATTTCTCCACCATCTCCTAAGGAAATCTCTATCGATGATCCGACTTTGACTACACCGTCCATCAAAAATCCTCCGGATTTAGAGCTTAAGGATCTGTCGTCTCATCTCGAATACGTTTTCCTTGACGACAATAAGAAGTTACCCGTCATCATCGCTAAGGACTTGAAAGAAGACGAAAAATCTAGACTTATCGACGTGCTGAAGAATCATAAGAAAGCAATTGCTTGGAAAATCTCCGATATTCGTGGAATTGATCCTCACTTTTGCACACATAAAATTCTCATGGAGGACGACTTTAAGCCCAATATTCAAAACCAAAGAAGGGTGAATCCCAAGATCCATGACGTTATCAAAAAAGAGGTTATCAAAATTCTTGATGCGGGAATGATCTACCCTATCTCGGATTCACCATGGGTTAGTCCGGTCCATTGTGTGCCTAAGAAAGGCGGAATCACCGTTGTGCCCAATGAAAACAACGAGTTGATTCCTACTCGTCTCGTTACAGGGTGGAGAGTTTGTATAGACTATCGCAAACTCAATGATGCTACGAGAAAGGATCATTTTCACCTTCCTTTTATGGACCAAATGCTTGAACGTCTAGCAGGTAATGACTGTTATTGCTTCTTAGACGGTTTCTCTGGGTATTTTCAAATTCCCATCGACCCTAAAGACCAAGAGAAAACCACATTCACTTGTAGTTATGGAACATTTGCTTACAAAGAATGCCTTTTAGTTTATGCAATGCTCCTAGGACTTTCCAAAGGTGTATGATGGCTATCTTCCATGACATGGTTGAAGAAACTATGGAAGTCTTCATGGATGATTTCTCGGTCTATGGTGATTCTTTCTCTACTTGCCTTGCCAATTTAGAACGTATGCTCAAACGGTGTGAAGACACTCGTCTTGTTCTTAATTGGGAAAAATGCCATTTCATGGTAAAAACGGTATTGTTCTAGGACATAAAATTTCCAAAGCCGGTCTTAAAGTCGACCGTGGTAAAGTCGATGTTATTGCAAAATTACTTCCACCTTCAACCGTGAAGGGCGTGAGAAGTTTCCTTGGTCATGTGGGCTTCTATCGTCGATTCATTCAAGATTTTTCAAAAATCGCTCGCCCGATGACCCACCTCTTGGAAAAAGATACTCCTTTTATCTTTTCTAAAGAGTGTCTCAAATCTTTTAATCTTCTTAAGGATAAACTAACTAAGGCACCGGTCTTGGTTACCCCTAATTGGGAGTTACCTTTTGAATTGATGTGTGATGCTAGCGACTTTGCTATTGGAGCAGTTTTGGGCCAAAGAGTGAACAAACACTTCCAACCAATCCATTATGCTAGCAAGACAATGACGGGGGCTCAATTGCATTATACCACTACCGAAAAAGATCTTTTAGCTGTAGTGTATGCTTTTGAGAAATTTTGCCCCTATCTTGTCCTTTCTACCACCATTTTCTATACCGACCATTCCGCGTTGAAGTACTTGTTAACCAAACAATATTCCAAGCCAAGACTTCTTCGTTGGGTTCTACTCCTTCAAGAATTCAAAATTGAAATCCGTGATAAAAAAAAGGAGCGGAAAACCTAGCCGCGGATCATCTAAGTAGACTTAAGGATCCTTATCAACGTGATCATCTGAATCAAGAGATCAATGACTCTTTTCCTCTTGAGGCCTTAATGTCTATCAATTCTAATCTTGATGACACCCCATGGTTTGCGGACATTGCAAACTACTTAGCGGGTGGTATCCTCATTGAAGGGTTAACATCCCAACAAAAGAAGAAGTTCTTTAAAGATGTTAATACTTACTTTTGGGATGACCCTTATCTCTTCAAACAATGTGTTGATATGATTATTCGTCGGTGTGTTGATGGACCCGCAGCTTTAGACATTCTCGAAGCTTGCCCTAAAGGACCCACCGGTGGTCACTTTGGTCCCAACTACACCGTAAAGAAAGTGTTTGACTCGGGAGTCTATTGGCCCACCATTTATCGTGACGCTCACGAGATGGTTAAAAATTATGATGCTTGCCAACGCCAAGGCAAGATCACACATAAAGATGAGATGCCTCAAAATTTCATACAAGAATGTGAAATCTTTGATGCATGGGGTATCGACTTTATGGGGCCATTTCCATCATCTAAAGGGAACAAATACATCCTCGTAGCCGTTGACTACGTATCTAAATGGGTTGAAGCAAAGGCTATCCCTACGAACGATGCGAGGGTGGTTATGAATTTTTGAAACAACTTTTTGCTCGATTTGGTGTTCCTCGTACTATCATCAGTGACCGCGGGACTCATTTTTGCAATGATCAATTTGCTCGAGTCATGGCTAAGTACGGTGTCAATCACCGTCTTTCCACCGCTTATCATCCCCAAACAAATGGTCAAGCCAAGATATCTAACCGTGGATTAAAGAGAATATTAGAGCGTACTGTAGGAGAGCATCGTGCCTCGTGGGTCGATAAGTTAGATGATGCTTTGTGGGCTTTCCGTAACGCATATAAGACACCGATTGGTTGCACTCCATATCGTCTTGTGTACGGGAAGGCATGCCACCTCCCTATTGAATTAGAGCATAAGGCGTACTGGGCCTTGAAGTGGGCCAATTTTAATATCAACAAAGCCGGTGATCTTGGGAAGATTCAAGTCAACGAGTTAAATGAACAGAGGAATGAAGCTTATGAGAACTCATTGATCTACAAGGAGAAGACCAAGATCATCCATGATTCAAGGATTAAGAACTGAGAGTTTCACGTTGGTGATCAAGTTTTACTCTTTAACTCTCGGTTGAAGATTTTCTCGGGCAAGCTGAAGAGCCGTTGGTCTGGTCCATTCACCGTCGCCAAAGTCTTCCCTTAGGGCACCATTGAACTTTCTCAACCAAATGGGCCGAATTTTTAAGTGAATGGTCAGCGTGTGAAGTTGTACTTTGGTGAGGACATCTCTCATGAGATGATTCCATCCTTCACCACGTTTCCCTTGAATTAGTTCTGGGTCGAGTCAAGCTCGTGACTCGGTTAACAAAACCAAGCGCTTCTCGGGAGGCAACCCGTTGATCTGTCCTTTACCGTTTTAATAATAAGTGTAGGGGGAGCCCCGTATGTGTTTTTTGTCTTGTTTCTTATGATGTGCATGGGATTAAAGATTCAAAGATCCACTTTTGATGACATTGACAACCGTGATCCCGTGTACTCGTCTTCCTTGTTCTATCCTAAACTGTCGTGATTCAATATTTCATATATTATATGCTCACATTGAAATCACTATAGTTGTCCTTTCCTTAGCAAGATTTTTACAACATGCACAATGTCCTAAGTGTAGGGGAGTTTACTCCCACATGCTTAAACATTGAGGACAACGTTTATATCAAGTGTAGGGGGACTTCTTTCGAAGTAAGTGGTCTTTCCCATGAATTTGCACTCATTTTAACCTGAAAATTTCATTTTTCGACATTTTTCAAAATTTTTAATCTATTTTGGCCTAGTTGTATAGTATTATTTTCCTTTGCTATCGTTATTTACTTTCTTTGCTAGAATAAATTTTGAATAAAGTGGTTTTAAATTTTTCAAAGTTGTGAATCTTTTGACTTAACCAGAGTTTACTTATCTAAGTTTACTCTAGCTAGTATCCTTAACGTGTTTAAGTCATGTTTTGCTAGACTTTTATGTAGGGAACTTTAAAACACGAATGTCTTAACTCTCACGGGTTAAAAACAAGAACTTTTCGCAAGTTCCTATAATTGATCGTAGAAATTCGTTTATCAAGGGAACTTTAAAATGCGAATTCTAAACTTGAAAGAGTCTAAGAATTTGCAAGATCCTATAGATGACTTGAAAACCCCAAACTTTGATTTAATTGGCTAAGCATCTACAAGTCTCATTCCTTGAGATTTTAAATTGTGGAGAACGAGAGATGATAGAGTCAATTATAAGTTTGGTATTCTTTCATGGATTTATATGAGTTGATTATAAGCTTTTTCTCCCATCGCTTTTTAATACATATATTTGCAATAAATAAGGTTGTACGATTTGAAAAGTTACTTAGCTTCTAGCCCAAAATCGTTTAAAAGTTGCTCGGTATTAATTAGAGTTCATAGCCAAGGCATAACTTATTGAAGGGGGATGCGAAGATTGGCGAGTCCGAAAAGGCCCTAACAAGGCATGAGGGATACATTTTGTTGCTAAAGATCCCAAGTGATGTGAAGAATCATTTATCAAAAATCAATATGAAGGACCGAGACACACGAAGAAAAGCAAATACTCCCCTAAAGATCACGGAGAAGTCTATCCAAAAAGACCCTAACAAGGTATGAGGATAAATAGATCCAAGTCCTAAAAGGAGGCGGATCGTTGTATATCAAAGTCCAACATAAAGATTGGAGAAAAATGAAGAAGTCGTGGTCCAAAATTGAAGAATCTCTCAAAAACATTAAGTGAATAAATTCCTATTATGAAGAGAAGACCATAAATTCAAGAACGTCTCTCAAGATTCGAAGTATGAAGTCACTGCCAAATATCGGTCCGAGAAAGGTCTCAAATCGTGAAGCGAGTTATGCCAAGATATGAACTTTAAGAGGTCTCGAAAAGCAGTTTTAAAAGATTTTGTCCTTTAGCTAACTATTGATTAAATCGTCCCACTTTATTTTCAGCATAAATAAACTATCGAAATAAGTCAAACAATGCATCATCGTGATCATTCAAGACAATATTAAAATATAAGAGATACACCTAGGAATAAAGGAGTCTAAGTAAATAATTGGGCCATATGAGTTCGTGTTAGTTTGCTAACTTATAATAACAATGATCTCGTTTTTAAGCTTGGTACAGGGAACGTGAAACTTAAGGATGATAAACATTCATGACAGCCAAAACCCCAATGTAAGTCTTTGATTTCTTTACTTGTTTTGTATATATTTCTATCTTTTTAATAAATGTCAGGGTGGGTTATTTATGATGAAGAATGTAAACTATGCTTTGAAATTAATGCATTGCATGAGGGCATTGCAATGGTCAAGTGTAGAGGATTTAATAAGTGTGAAAACACTTATCCTTTTACCACTTATTTCCAATAATAACAAGACCAAAACGTGTATTTTATGTCGTAAAAGTCAGCATTATGCGTGGTTTGTGTTTTTATTGTGTTTCAGGATAAAAATGTGAAAAAGGAAGAAAACACGGGCTATCACGGGCTTTTATCGAAGAAAACGAGAAAAGACGAAGTCAAAAGATCAAGAGTGCACAAAGAACAGAAGTCCAAGTCCTATTCTGAAGATTTATCGAAGAAAAAGTCTAAAGACGGAAGTTTAATGAAGTCGAAGAACTCAAGTCTAATAGAAGAAGAAAATTATAAGACAAGTTCAATTTATATCGACAAATCCCGAGGCAAAGTCGAGAAAGAAGAGAAATTAAAAGACGAGAAGAAAGAAAGAAAGAAGGAAGCAACACATGCACTCCCCACCTCCTATATATACCCTCCTAATGTGTCATTAGGAGGGTGTTAGTTAGTTTTTTTAGTCATTTTTTCATTTTTCTAGTTTTTATCTTTAGAGAGAGAAAGTGTTTAACTTTCTCTCACTAAAACTTCATCTTTCTTTCTTTCATGTTTAAGCTTTAATTCAATCTTGTATTTTGAAATCTTTAATCTACAAGTTCAAGTTTAATATTTTCATCTTTAATCTTCTTCTACCTTTCTTGATTTTTATTTGTTTTTTATTCGTGATATCTTGATGTTTATGAGATCAAAAAGTTTATCTTTTGGTTTCTATCTAAGTATTATATGAATTAAGCTTTGAGCTTATCATGCTTATTGGCTTATTTTGTGTTTAGCTTATTTACTTTTTAGTTTTCTTAAAAAGTCTAGTTTTGTTAAAGTTTGATTTAAAAGTTTTGCTTATTTAAAGTTTTGAAAGGTTCTTATTTGTTATTATTGAGATCTTTTCATTATAAATTTAGTTAAGTTTTGGTTTGAGCTTATTAAAAAGTGTCTTATTTCCCTTGTTTATTACGAATTTCCTTCCGTCGGAAAAGGGTTTACCTTTTCCGACAAGTATTCCGACAAGGGCCATTTTATTCCGACAAGCTTTCCGATACTAGTGTCGGAAAAGGGTTTCTGGATTCCGACGGTTATTCCGATTGGATTCCGACGGAGGTGTTTATTTGATATTCCGACAGAAGTTGGTAACCGTTATTCCGATAGTTGTCTTTTTTATACATTCCGATAGTTTTCTTTTTTATACATTCCGATATGTTGTTTTCCGACAGGTTGATTCCGATAGCTTTACTTGCCATTATTCCGACAGAATTCATTTTGCCACATTCCGATTGTATTCCGACTACTGCGTTCCGATGGAATTCCGATGGGGTATTCCGACGGTTTAAGTTTTTTTTGTTTTTACAAAGTTTTTATTTTTTTTCTTTTTTAACTCGTAATTTTTAGTTTAATTTTCAAAGATTTTAACTTTACTCAACGACATTTTCATATTTTCTTCTAGTTTAAAATAGATAATCAAACCCTTTTTATTTTCCACCAAGAACGACTGAGTCGCACTTTTAACTAGTAATCAATTCGAAAAGACTAGAACAACGAACTTTCATACGAGGCAATCCCTTGTATTATGACCCAAATCGAATCAAATTCAGATGATGACCTTTGCAATAATTAGACGTTTACTAATGTATGAGGCGATGTCTGCCTTCATAATTTGCCATCAATACAACTTCTTCAGATTAAGATACATTAAATTAGGAATGACATGACTAGAATACTTAATCTTATGAGATTCTAATATGACTAAATCTCGAAATACTTCATAGTCAGGCAACCACAAGCGGCCTTTTAAACAATTAACGCCATCGGCTATCATTTCTAATGGTTCACATTAGCCGCGAACCCCTATTATTATCTATATTATCCTTTTTACAAGCATCAGCTATTTTTAAATTGCTTGGCATATTATTTTGCAGAATCATTACTAAGGAACACATCCTAATTGATTCTTTATCCTTTCTACATAATGTGTCAGTATCTACATTCACCTTTCCTGATGAAATAATAATCATGACCACAATTCACTCAGAAATTCTTTCTTCCTATTTTCTAAGTTTTTGTTTCGTCTCAACTATTATCTTTATTAGTTTCGCTCAATCCAACGTTTAAAGCGTCGATAATTATTACAAGTAATTAAATAATAAATATTTAATTTTTATGAAACGTCAACGTAAAAATTTTTAAATTTCTCAGTTCGTCCAATTATAGAAAAATGTTCAAAATGAATTTGAATTTAGTTAACACGATTTTTGTAGATTTATCGAAAATAATTAATAAGATCCGTCAATGTTCGAGAAATTCTTTATTTATACTTTGGTCAAAATTTTCTTAGTTGAAAAGCAAAAATTGTCGTTTCAAATTCCAAGTCATGGTTTAAATAGTTTCCTCAATTCCTCTTAGGTTGTCTTGAGGTATACACAAACATTTACCCCTAAAGGAGTTTAGTTAAATGATTTGGGTTTAAGGGAATGATTCCTTAAAATCCTTTGATAAAATATCTGTCAAAACATAGATTCCATTATCTATTAATTACACGGTCATTTAATGTAAAGGATTAAGCCTTAAATCACATGTTAAATATTCAAGGTACATGTTTTCATTTTTCGGCCAATTCAAGGCAGTCTATAAATATTTATTAACTAATTCTTATTCTTAGAAACAAACAAATGGTCCTTAATGATCACAAGCATGAATTTATCAATTTACAACCTACACACGAGATTCACCAAATTTATGGATGCTACATGTGCATTGGTCAATCCAAACGACATACATGAAACTCATAATGTTCATTACAAGTTCTGAATGTAGTGACTGGAATATATAATCTTTTTTTTGCGGATGCAAAGTTGATGATAACCATGCCGTGGATCAAATCTTTAAAACATACGCTAGAACCTTGTAAATGATCGAACAAATCTATCATCTTGGGTAATGGATATCAATTTCGATCGTCAATTTACTTAGTTCACGGTAATCAATAAACATAAGGAATGATAACACCATAGCTCTTCATAATGACGAGCTTGGTAGAATAAAATCTTTCTCCGACAACTCTCTCAGTTGTACGGTAACACTTTCGATTCAGATGGTGCTGAAGTACAGTGCACACACCACGGGTGTAGCATCGGGAATATAATCAATACCAAATTTAACTTGCCTTAATGGCGAAAGTCTAGGTAATTCACCAGCAAATACCTCCTAAAGTTTCAGATAATAGAAACATCTTTTAATAAATTTACTTTAAGTTCTTTCTAGATTACAAGATCTATGATCAGTTTATAACCATTCATGGTATAGTTTCAAGTCTAAATGCAGGATATGGTCATCCATCAAGAATTATTTAGATCACTTTTGATAATCAACATCTTATCTTTTATGGGATTTCTACTCGAGTTCCCATCAATTAAGACAATGACATTATGTCATAATCAATCAATCCATTCTACTGGCACTATCTACTTTTCAGTTTTATTGCCGTTGATAAGATGTGAACTTCTCAAAAGACTAATAATAACTCATAACCCTACATAAATTCAAGGATATGGAGACATAGCTAACATTACAAGAGTAAGGTCAACGCATGATATACGCGAGAGGATTTCAAATCAGATACAGACAAAAACATTAATGAATATAAGTATATCCCAAGTTTTCATGAATTGAGTACGCATTCGAAAGCTCCTCGGGTTGTTACCCAGGTCATTCAAATGAAATCTAATCAAAAGAAATGATAGGAACGTCGATACATTCAGTCGGGTATCAACACTCGGTAATCAGATACTTTTCCAAAGAATCTCACCACGGGGGAATTGGACAAGGAGGGGATATCAATTGTCAATTAAGACAATTTCCACACATGATTAAATTCTATTCAGAAAATAAATGGTACGGGCACATATGTAGGTGTCTCTAACAATATGTCCCTATTTTTGCACTTCTTGCAGATCTCATAAAGTTTAATCTTTCACAACTTCAAAGAAAATGTAGCGTTTATTAAAACTTTCATGGTGACTACTAATCAGCCTTGCATTGTCCCTTCCAAATTGTATGTAGGCGCGTATCTATATACAATTTTAGGATTAACGATGTAATACTCAGTTCGTCAAAATTTTGTCATCAGGTTTAAAATATATATATTCATGCTTAATTCAAAAATGAATTTACAGAGATGTTATTTGTTATGAAAACAATTAAGTTTTCCAAAGTGTTTCATAAACAACTTTATTTTGATAACGATTACTTATAAATCTCACTTTAAATAATCCTTATGGTGATGAAAATTCAATTTTTCTCAAGGGATACTGTTTTATCTTATAAAAACAATGAGTGATCTACAAAAGAGTGATGAAAAGTTGTTCACCAAGAACTAACTACAATATAATAGGAAATGAGCTTAGCCAATAAATCATGAGGTTCATGACCTCGATGGCACTCAAAAAGAATAATCCACAACGCAACTCAAACCGAGATGAGTACTTGTTCAACGGTTGCATCACTAATGCGATCATTAGGAACAAGCAAGAAAAGATAGATAACATCGATACATGTAGGATTTAGCAATCAGAGGTAGTCTTTTCATTAATCACAAACAAGTCAAAATTATACCGTAACACATTACGTGTCACTATGTCATACAATTCCAAGAACTCATCCTACCAACTGATATCTCAATTAAGGTAGGGATTTTTAAAAGATACCATAATGAATACTAATCTACAATAGTCATTAGGTGTTCCACCTGTCCCGGAAGATCCATCGGTCCCTATTCAGAAGAAGATTTCTTCAATTTTATTCTTGGACACTAGGCATCCTCTTCATTGGACAATGGCCTAGGAACAACCCTTATCACTAACCAAAAATCATTTAAAACCTTATAATTCAATTACAGGACTCAACAACTTCCTCTTAACAATTTCTTATTCCATACAAGTTAAATTTTTACTTTATTTATGTTTCAACCAAATCATACTCAATGCGATATCCTACCTCATTCTCCAATACTTTCAACCTTATCCTTAGACCTTGAAAGGGCAATAAACGTTCGATATGAACAACACTTAATTTCCAATCCTATAGCTCCTTCATCAATAGTTATCAAATGAGTCACTAGTATGAAATGACTCACACATTCAATTAGACATCTCAGAAAGGTACTAGTGGCATGAGGCTTTTGGGTAAAGGCTCCAATGATAGCCTCAAGTGCAACATTCACCCTTTCTACTTCAAATTTAAGAATTGGGTGACACCGAATCAGATGACATCTTTCCAGGTGGTAAGGTTTTGTCAAACTCTACCCTATAAGGAAAGACCGTCATGACATTGATATCAGATTTAATTTCGCCAATTCTTCTTCAAGATCACAAAATAACTACTATCAACATTTCTACGAATATCAACCATTGTTTTGGGATCATAAATATCCACAACTTGGTTTAGATCTGGAATAGCTAGAATTCCTACGGGAATAGCTTCGATTGATTTACTAGGGAAGTTAGGGTTTCTTGTGACAATCTACGTCGTATAAATACCTAATATAAATATTAAAATAATCATCAAACCATCATGTAATCAAATTACATCATACATATATATAATCCAAGTTATATATATATATATATATATATATTAAAATAACACTTCTCAATCTGGCCTTGTCGGTAACTCGGGAATTCTTCGGCACCGTTATAGTCAAAAGATTTTTAGACACTTTGAGAAAAATGTTTATAGTTAAAAGATTTTGAAATGTTTTTTTCAAAACCTTGGTTTAAAAAATATTTCGTTCTCTATACCGAGAGCTCTGGTACCAAACTGTAACACCCCCAAATAATCATACTTTTGTTCAGTGGAAGAGTCGTTGGTGTTACGGGATAGCACATTACTCAAATCATAGACAATGATTAAAAATCGCGTCGTTTAATAATAAAGCATTTTCCATTCATAAACATCAAATTACATAGGTCCCAAGTCATAGTATTTCATACAATTTTACAAAATATTTGAATGGAAATTCTTATTTAAGTGCGGGCCATGAATTCTTGTTGTCTTCCTAAGAATTACCTTCAAGTACCTGAGATAAAACATGTTAAAAGAAAAGGTCAGCGAAAACGCCGAGTGAATTCATAGAGTTAAAAAAAAACCATTAATATATCATCGGTATATATAATTGTTACCGAAAATCATTTTATACAATTCCTTTTCTTAGGCCATAAAATAGGCCAAATACATTTTATACAAATCTTTGTCATAAATCATAATATAGGGTTTTTCCTTCAAAACCATTATACGAACCATTGTCGTAAAAACATCATATAATACGTTTTATAACGTTGTATAGAGTTGAATAAAAACCTTATATGAATGGTTATGTAAAACCAAAACACGAACATAATATCAATAATAAGACCCCGTATTGCTAGTCAGGCAATATATTGTAATTCAATGCGTATAGCAGTATTTTCGTTATTGGATTATTATAAGCCGCATGACATTGCTACCTTACTATAACAAACAACGGGTAGCTAACCCGAAACACATTTGCCCATCTAAAACAGCGTGTCGTCAAAATAATCACGCTTATATAAATCTTCTCATACATAAATTTGCTTACCAATCAATGTGGCACGACGGGGATCAACCGTCAAGGCGCAAACTGGGGTGATCTTCCCCAAATAGTACTATTATATGCATAAGCGTCTAACAAATCCTGGTAGTTCACAATTTATGCTAATGGGACTTTTAGTGACATAACCTAACTATGATAATCCATTTCATTTCATACATCGGGTCATATAATCATTCATCGGGTCATATAATCATTCAGGTTCAAATCAATAAACAAACAATCGGGACAACTGGTGTCCTATTTTATTAAAACTAACATGTTATCTCCCTCGCGGGTTTATAAAACATTTCATAAAACATTTAAAAGAGTGCGAGGCTATGAAATCACGTTGATTGGGAAAGGTGGGTTGTCGGCGATTTGGATGTACGGTACGTGCTTCAATCACGGAAACCTAGACAAATAATACTCGTCGTAGACTCTTGTCCAATGACTTTATAAAAATAATGGCTATGTATATATATGATGATATTATAAGTATGATGATGATCAAGTGGGATTTTTATCTCTTCATACACATTATAATGTTATGTGTTAGTCAAATTTTTGACTAGTTACATTAGTTTCAATCCAATTCCATATTAAGGCCCAATAAGCCCATTAAAAGCCCAATACATTATATTAGTCTAATTATACTTTTAATATCATATCTATACTCATGTGTTGGGACCAAGTGGGTTAAGCCCAATGAGTAAGTCCATTAGTGTTTAGCCAAATTTGTTGGGTTAATAGTCCAATAAGGCTATTTTGGCCCGTTAATGTCCATAAGTTATAAAGCTCGGGTTTTATCGGTTTTTACTTGTAAAATATACTTATACATCAGTATATGAGTTAAAAAATTTACATTAGACGGGTCCGACCGTCTAAGTTTTATTTGATGAAAACGTTAATCTTTCGGTTTTAGCCGAAAAGACGTAAAACTTACGTATATAGTTTTATAACTTATAAAACTTATCAAATTGCCATTTTTATAAAATGTCCCATTTATTTACCAAAGTAAATACTTATTTGTATGTAATATATAAGTTAGTGGGTTTTAGGTATACATTTTATATTAGTTTTATTTGAGTGCTCATTTTATAATACATACATTTATTTTACAAATCTCATTATTATTTTCACTTTCACTATTTTTACCATATCTTGAGTTCTGCAAGGAGATAGAGCTAATTTTTGGACACCACAAACTACATGATATGTGCTACAATTAACTCAGCTTTTGCTACTGCTCAATCAACCTCTAATTGTCTCTAACAGTTCGTCCAAAACAGACTATACATATTTGGTCTTCAATATTGTTTTGATCATATCTCACTCATTTTATAGATTTTTCATTGAGTGGCCAACTCTCACATATGTACAACTCACTTATCTTACTGTATATTAAATTATCCAAGCTACGTTAACGAGTTATCATATAGTTCTTTACTGTTTTATACAACCTACAATTTAGCCATGATTTTAACATCCTTTCATGTAGCTTTTAATCATTTTAATCAAATCTATCAACAACAAATCCCCACATAATATTTTGATAATCATTCATCATCATATACATATACATAAATGAAGAAAATACAAGATTACATATTCAAAATAACAAGATGATAGGAAGAAATAATCTCTATACCACCAAAGTGATGAAATGATGGGATTTTGATGAACAAGACTTGGTTCCTTGTTACCAAACCTTCAACTTGGCAAATGAACTTCTTGGGTCCTTCAAATGGATTAATATCTTCATGAAAATCAACCCCTAAGCTCCATAGAAACTCCTTTTCACATGTTATAATCACCTCTAATCCTCATCTTTTTAAGTGGTGATCAACATATGTTGATTACAGATAAAGTTTATGGTTAAAATTATGATGAAGATGGTGTTTTGGGGTGGCTGTTAGACGTTAACATAGGGAGAGAAAGATAGGTTTGATAAAGTTTTATTAATCTTGCATGTGTGAGTGTGTTGTGTGAGAAAAAGTTGGTGGTTTTGGTGTTTTGAGTGGTTTTGCATGTGATTTGGTCAAGTGTGTGAGACAAGTGTCTCTACACTTGTTAAATTTTTTACACCAAGCTCTTGTGGCTTGCTTTTGGCTATTTATTAGTGGGGGTGGGACAAGTGTCCCACTTGTCTCATCTCCACTAATTTACGGGTACTCCTCGATTCTAGTTTTCTCGATTTACGTGCCTTCGAGTCGTTTTACGAAAAACGTTTTTATAAACTATGAATCTACGGCATAAAACGATTCTAATAAAATTTGTCTCATAAAATACGGAGCACAAAAGCGTAAACACGTAAACCTAGGGTTTTCTGGTTTAATCGTAATAGAAGTTAATTTTTGCACGTAAGCCCTAATCTCTTCTTGTAAATTTATGAGTTTATGAACAAACACAAATTAAAATTCCAAAATAATATTCAAGAATAAATTTATTTCCTGAAGTGTCAGACTGCCACCAAAAACGGTGTACGTAAACGTAAGCACGTAACGTAGAATTCTCCGGTTTAGACGTAGTCGATGCTACTTCAAGACGTAAACCCAAATTTCTTCCCAAAAATGAGTGAGTTCATAATATAACATTAAAATAATGGTTTTAAATAAAACTTGAGAATAAAATATCGATCATAAATTGACAGAATGACACATAGGTGATAACACCCAAATCCAACATGTTTTCTTGAACGTTATTCGTATATTTTCCATGGTTTTTGGTTATACTAACGGGCTTTATAGCTCATATATGTGTAAAGTTGTGTTTTGTATTATTAGTTAACCAAGATCAAGAAACGACAAAGAAAGAAAGAATAAATGACGATTCATGCATATACGAAGGAATCCCGACAAGTACAAGCCTTTGAAGATCAATTCCGGATGCAAGAACAAGTTCTTACAAGAAGTATACAAGTCACTCAGCATGGAAGTTGCCACCAGTAGAATCCAAGTTGTCACCAACATTTCTGAAAGTTTCCACTGGCGGAATCATAGTTTCCACCTACTTTTGCGTTGGCATAATTTTGTCTAGATACATGAAACCTTGAGGAGAACACACAAGAATATACAAGAAGGATCTAGAACTACTTTGGGACCAATCATACACCTTTGGCTCCAAGTATATTCCTTTGGCTCCTAGTTCATGCATTGATGGAGAGGATTGAATTCATCTATAAATAAGACCCTTGGGGTCATGTAACTACAACACTTACAACATCACCTTCATTATTCATCAAGGAAACTCTCTCCTTGGTGAAAATCCCGGATTTGGTCCAAGTGTGCCAAAAACTCATCCTTTTGAAGCTCCAATCATCAAAATAACCTTGCCAAACTCTAAGGGATCATTACCCTTATCATTGGTAGTGTTTCTTGATACCTAAATCACCATAAATCTTTACCAAACCTCTCCAAAACCCGCCTGAAATATCAAATACGAATTACAAATAAATAACTTGAAAGACCACAAAGAAACTTGTAGTTAATTGGAGGCTTAAGGATTGCTCTAAATTCTTCCATTCCATTTACTTATTGTATTCATACTTTAGGTAAATTTTGTTACTTTCATGATGTTGAACTGTATATCATATGTTGAATGTTTGTTCTTGATTAATATGATTATGGAGTAGTTTTCTTATACTTGTTTGGAATAATGTAAACATGGATATGGAGTGTATTATTTTGCAATGTTGAATTATGATTTTGTTTATAAGCGTAACACCCCCAATTTCAGGTCATATGCGGAAGCTCATATGGGGTGCTACTTCATAATATAACAGCTCAAGTAATAGAAACGACTCGAAAAAAATCGTTTTAAAAGTAAGCATTGGATTGTAATAAAAGTTTACAAATTGTTCACAACATGGTCCCAAACATTTAGCAAAACAAATAAACAACATTTATTATAATTAAAAATCATTGAACGATTAATTCCAAAATGGTGAGCTTTAAACATCTTTATTATTAAACCGCAAGCACCGAAATCCCTCCTTTGCCATTACCTTCAAGGACCTGAGATAAAATATGTTAAAACTTGTCAACAAAAGTTGAGTGAATCTATAGAGTTTATAAATAAACATTACCGAACATTAATATGTTTAAAACCATTAGGAAATAACGATGTGGATCAAACAACGTTATATGGTTTATTATAGGCCTCATGGCATTGAAACGTGTCCATAATATTTGCCCACCATACACCTCGCTAAGTGTATATAAACTGTCACGCATGTATCCCCCTTGGGCCTCAAGTGTGCCCTAACTATAGCTAGTCGTTATAGGATGGGAGAAGGTCGGTCCTCCCGAATAGTACTATTCCATGTATAAGCGCCTACCATAACTCGGTAGCTAACAATTCATGATATAATTGGGACTTTCATTTAGCTAAATAACAAACCTATAATAATCATAACCATGGCATTAAACATTTCCTTGTGTTCTATATTTTAAACAAACATGGGTTTTACACAACTTATAGTTGTACAATAGGGTTCTCACAACTTCTAGTTGCACCCATTAATGGGTTTGCCGCAACCTATAGTTGTACCCTTTTGTTTTTAATAAAACAATTTTCATGTTATCCCCCTCGCAAGTTCTAAAAAATTAAAGAAATGAAAACCGAGGCTATAGACTCACCTTAGTACGAGTGTAGTAGTACGACGATCGCCGACGATAAATGATGCCCGATAAACGCGAAAGTTGCAACCAATCAAATAAGGTGCACACTTTAATAACAATGTACTCAAGTACAACTCACACTTAATATAAACAAAGTTCAACAATTTAAGTTGTGATATCTCACAAAAACAACCATGCAAGTGTTACTAGACTTCACCACTATATGATCACTTTAACTATTCAACACACTTGATAACAATCTGCCGGAACATGCCTAATGTACGGGTTGATTTCACTTACTTAAACACTTTCAAAATTCATGATACCACCTGGGGAACTCACATACTATATGTAGAAAGTCCTCCCAAGAGCTTATCAAAAGATTTTACTTCTAAAGTTCCCTGCCCGACACATCTTTGAATCACAAATTCCGGACAGTTTAGCGACCTTCACTTACGAAACTATTTTGACCAACCTAAACAACTCCATTTATAAAACCGACACTTGATTATAAAAATAGATTCAACCTTGAATACTTTTGAAGCTCATTTTATGGTCCCCGAGATTCGATCCAAATATCGACAACAATTCTCAGATTGTGTCGACACACGATTCCCAGTACACGAAAATCAAAATATCATAACTTCCTCCTCGTTTGGAATTGGAAGTGCTACTTTACATCAAATCGAAGCTTATGAAATTCTCTACCACAATATCTAATCACATCAAACTGTAAACAAAATTAAGTTTCCCGAAAATGACCTCAAACCTAATGATTTAAAATACCTTCATAAAAATCACCTTAACTCATCATTCCAACCCATTTTGACATCTATGCTCCTATGATCACACTAATACAACCCTTCTCAACTCTAATCATCTTAATATCACTTGCATGAATAAATCAAAGAAAACCCAATTCAAAAATCAAACATGCAACAAATTAAAACTTGAATATAATAATATTAACACTTATATACAACATAAAAATGGATCAAACACTACTAGTTCATCAAGAAAAATAAAATTTTGAAAAGTTAATGCATGTGTATAAAATCATAACAATATGAAGGGTAGCTCAAGCGTAAGATGGTTCTTAATTTAGTTTTCTTGGATTCAAGCTAGTTTTTGATGATCAAAGGGGTTTTTGTTTGTGTAGGTGGCGGCCAAAACAAGAACAAGAGAGAGAGAAGTGAAATTTTTTTTGCTAGTGGGAATTTGTATGTGTTTTCTTATAAAAATTTTCCTTTTATATAGTGGAAAATTAGGGTAGTTTTTGCCAATTGTTGATTTTTTGGACTAAAGTGTAAAACATTAGTTAAAAAGCGGGAGTTGACTATTAATAAATTTTAAAATATTTACGGGTCTCGGGTTTCATAAAAATACTTTTCAAAATTTAAAATGCACATGAAATATGATATAATATAGTCCCGACACGACTTAATACGCAATAAAAATATAAAAACGTTAAAAATATTAAACATCGAATCAGTCGATAATAAAACGTTAAAATTCGGGCATCCGTCGATATCGCGATCACTAGTAGTCCTCGTTCCTCGTTAAAACGTAAAAATAAGACGTTCAACATTGGTTTTAACTTAAACCGTCAAACATAATAGATTAAAACTCATTAAACATTCAAAATATTCGTTAAATATAATTAAATAATGACATAAAATTTCTAAATTGTCAGAGCATCTCCATCTAACAGGGATCTTCGTCCCGAAGATCAGTTCGCCTTATGGTCCGGTTTCGTGTTGAATTTGAACAAATGCGGATATTTCTTCCACATTTGATCTTCTCTTCCCCAAGTAAACTCCAGCCCACGCCTTGAGTTCCATCGGACCTCGACAATAGGGACCCGCTTTTGCTTTAGTTGCTTTACCTCCCTATCCATGATCTCGACGGGTTCCTCGATAAAGTGCAACGTGTCATCGATCTTGACTTCCTCCATTTGGATAATAAGGTCTTCATCGGACAAACAATTCTTTGGGTTCGACACATTTAAAGTATTGTGGACTTCCCTGCAGCTCCCGAGGTAATTCATGTGTATATGCTTCTGAACCAACCCTTGATATAATCTCAAAAGGTCCAATATAACGGGGACGTAATTTCCCATACTTTCCAAAGCGTATTGCGCCTTTCCATGGAAATACTTTTTGCATAACCTTGTCACCTACCTCGAATTTCAAAGGTTTTCATCTCACATCGACATACATTTCTGTTTAAAACGAGCGGCTAACAACGATTCTTGATTTGTACAATCATCTCAGTAGTCTCACGAACCAATTCCGGTCCGGTGCGTTAGGTATCCCCAACTTCACTCCAACATACTGGTGATTGACATTTCCTTACATAAAGAGCCTCGAAAGGTGCGACTTAACTGCTAGCATGATAACTATTATTTTAAGAGAATTTTGCCAATGGTAAGTGCTTATCCCAACTACTACCAAAGTTAATTACACAAGCGCGCAACATGTTTTACAACGTTTGAATTGTCCTTTCACTCAGATCATCGGCTAGAGGATGATAACTTGTGCTCACATCCAAATTTGTCCCCAATGATTCTTGAAGGGATCTTAAGAAATTTGATGCGAAACGACTGTCACAGTTTGAGATGATAGATATAGGAACACCGTGTTTACAAACAATTTCCTTCAAGTAAATAAGAGTAAGTCTCTCCAACTTGAATTTTCATTTATTGGAATAAAGTGGGCTGATTTGGTCAATCGATCCACAATGACTCAAATAGAATCAAAACCGGATGGAATCCATGGAAACTTGGTAATAAAGAACATTGTAATACGTTCCCATTTCTAAATAGGAATATCAGGTTGTTGAAGTAGTCTAGATGGCTTTTGATATTCAGCCTTGACCTTAGACATGTCAAGCATTTGCTAACATAAGTTGCAATATCCGCTTTCATGTTTGGCCAACAGTATAGCTTCTTCAAATCATGATACATTGTATCCGACCCGGGATGAACGGAATACTTGGACTTGTGAAATTCCCACATGATTAGATTTCTCAATCTTCCAAATATTGATAACCATACTCGTCCCTTTAGACAATTTGTACCATCGAATTTAGTTTCAAAAGATTCACCTTCACCGCGAAAGTTTTCAGATTTAATATCTTTAGAATTTAAAGTTTCAGCTTGTGCTTTTTGAATCTGTTCCGGTAAATCATTATGTACCGTTACTACTAAGGCACGCACTCGGATAGGTTTGTCCCTTTCCTTCATGCTTAATGCGTCAACTACCACAATTGCTTTTCTAGCGTGATAACGAATTGTACTATCATAATCACTCAAAATCTCGATCCAACTACGTTGCCAATGTTTAGCGCTTTTTGATCCATAATATACTGTAGACTCTTATGATCGGTGAATACCGTACACTTAGTGTCATACATATAATGTATCCAAAGGCGAAGAGCAATAACCACTGCGCCTAATTCCAAGACATGGGTGGTGTAGTTTTTCCTCGTTCTTCCTAAGTGCCTAGAAGCATACGCAGTAACTTTTTCTTGCTGCATCAAAACAGTTCAAAATCCTTTAAGAGACGCATCACAATAGACAACGAAATTCTCGCTTCCCTAAGGTAATGACAAGATTGGCGCACTACACAATTTAAGTTTCAACGTTTCAAATGCCTCTTCTTTATTCTTAGAATAAATCAAAATATCATCTATGAACACGATCACGAATTTGTCAAGATACGGCTTGCACACACGATTCACTAAATCCATGAACACAACCAGTGCATTGGTCAAACCGAAAGGCATAGCCAGAAACACACAATGACTATAACGAGTCCTAAACGCCGTAATAGGAATATCTTCCTCGCGTATGCGAAGTTGATGGTACCCAGAACGAAAATCAATCTTATAGAAAATACGAGAACCTAGAAGTTGATCAAATATATCATCAATTCTTGGAAGAAGGTAATGATTCTCAATCGTTAGCTTATTCAGCTCTTGGTAATCGATACTCATACTGAACGAACCATCCTTCTTCTTGGCGAATAGAACAGGAGCTCCCCAAGACGACAAGCTCGGTCGAATAAAGCTTTTCTCGGACAATTCCCGCGATTGTTCCGATAATGCTTTCATTTCAGATGGTGCTAAGCGATATAGCACATACACCACAGATGCAACACCAGGAATAAGATCAACATGAAAATCAATTTTCCTCGGTGACAGAAGTCCGGGCAGTTCATTAGGAAATACACCAGGAAAAATCACGCACGACAGGAACATCATCGATAACAGAGTTTTATAACTCGAGGGTATCTTAACCTTTTTCCACCACATAGGATAGATGCATTATACCGAGATAACTAGTCCATCCAAATCATGACATCCAAAACATCCTAATTCCATAACCATTAGATCGGTTGAGAAGGAACAGTTAAAAAGAGATTTAGATTACGCCCCCTTTGAATGTTATTGGTACTTGCTGTTTTTCCTTCGACCAATTTGGTTTCATGAATAGTACCTAATTCAGCTGGTTCAGTATCAACAGGGGTACACAAGTTTCCAAATTCAAAACACTTATCGGTACCCGAATCAAATAAGGTATTAGAATATCAATTCTGGAGTAAGACGTACAAGTAGCGAATATTGGATCTTGTTGTGCCTCTACCTCCCAATTGATAGGAATCTCCACGGTTGTTTTTACCTTTGGCATCTTTTTTCAATTGAGGGCACATTCGGTCCATTCGCACCACCAGCTCCATTTTCAGAATCACTCATACTATTAGAAACACTTGCTCCACCCAAACTGCCAGCTCTCTTAGAGCCGCCAGCTCCATCATTTATGTTGGACATGAATTTAGTCAAGGATGCAGCAATGTGCTCATTAATAACTTGGCGCATACCTGCCTGAGTCATATATATATTTAGCGGTATGATTACGATACAACGCAATTCAAATCATAACGAGTATTCATTCAATGATTGCATCACGAAAATAACAAATAAATAAAAAGGAACAAAGGATTGAAAAGAATTGAATGATCAAAAGAAACAAGGAAGAAAAGATAACCATAGAACAATATGGAAATTGAAAACAAAAGATAGTAATTTCATTAATCACAACTAGTACAAGTTATATTGTTATGCATTATAGATTATCACCGTCTAATGCTATACAACTTAAAAATACTAGTTCTACTAACTGATGTCACAATTTAGTTAGTAATTTACAAATGACACTATAGACGATAAGATAATCTATCAAGTGTTTATAGGTGATCTATGTAGCTAGGAAGACTCATCAGTCCTACTAGAAGAAGATTTCTTCAATGTTGTTCCAGGACACTTGACACCCTCCTAAATTGGCGACCTTAGAACAGTCCCAAAATGAACCATCACACGATTATAGAATTAGAGGAACAAGATAAAGAAGAAGTCAAGCAACAAATTTATTCGTGCAAGCTCCATATGCTTAAGCCCACATGTTTATAAGCCCTTATTTCCATGGGTCGATCAAACCTATGCAAATAAGTTTCTATAAACAAATAGTTCAATAATTTATAATTTCCTTGTTCAAATAAATGGTCAGTTTATTTCAACAAGATAATGATAAATTACCTTATTTGAGCATCTTCATTTAACACAAAAGATCAAAATTGAATACCACAAAGACCGATATAACAAAATTCTAGTGATATGGTATGGCATTTTAGTAGGCATATAAATACCGTACCAATCAATACAAATTCCTCACAAGCAACAAGCATGATTTCAAAAAACATGTTTCTAAAACAATAGGAAGTCGAAGATCAATGAGAACGAAAGTGAATTAACTAAACAAGATGGAACGATTAAATCAAGAATAAGAACCTTGGAATCAAAATCTTTGAAACTAAATAATTATCATTGGGAATATTACCCATTTTGTTAGGATCATGGAGATCCACAACTTGGTTAAACTCAAGAATAATGGAATTCAGTTTGGAAATGGCTTCCTGACAATCTACGTCATAATACCTCGTATTAATACAAAATTATCATTTATAATTAAATAATTGAAAACATGACTTGTAATTTACAAGTAAAAATAATTCAAAATTAAAATATATATATCCCATATATATAAATATTCTCTTTCTGATCCCATCGGTAATTCGGAGATTTTGCTTGCGACATTTATAGTTAAAAGATTTCAAAACTTCTTATTTTTGGAAAATCTTTTGTTCTCTATAACTTAAGCTCTGATACCAATCTGTAACACCCCCAATTTCAGGTCATATGCGGAAGCTCATATGGGGTGCTACTTCATAATATAACAGCTCAAGTGATAGAAAATGACTCGAAAAGAATCGTATTAAAAGTAAGCATTGGATTGTAATAAAAGTTTACAAATCGTTCACTACATGGTCCCAAACATTTAACAAACCAAATAAACAACATTTATTATAATTAAAAATCATTGAACGACTATTTCCAAAATGGTGAGCTTTAAACATCTTTATTATTAAACCGCAAGCACCGAAATTCCTCCTTTGCCATTACCTTCAAGGACCTGAGATAAAACATGCTAAAACTTGTCAAAAAAAGTTGAGTGAATCTATAGAGTTTATAAATAAACATTACCAAAAATTAATATGTTTAAAACCATCAGAAAATAATGATGTGGATCAAACAACGTTATATGGATTACTATAGGCCTCATGACATTGAAACGTTTCCATAATATTTGCCCACCATACACCTCGCTAAGTGTATATTAAACTCTCACGCATGTATCCCCCTTGGGCCTCAAGTGTGCCCTAACGATAGCTAGTCGTTATAGGACGGGAAGAGCTCGGTCCTCCCGAATAGTACTATTCCATGTATAAGCGCCTACCATAACTCGGTAGCTAACAATTCATGATATAATTGGGACTTTCATTTAGCGAAATAACAAACATATAATAATCATAACCATGGCATTCAACATTTCTTTGTGTTCTAAATTTTAAACAAACATGGGTTTTCCACAATTTATAGTTGTACCCTTCATTTTCAATAAATCAGTTTCCAATAAATTGGGTTCTCACAACTTCTAGATGCACCCATTAATGGGTTTACCGCAACCTATAGTTGTACCCTTTTGTTTTTAATGAAACAATTTGCATGTTATCCCCCTCGCAAGTTCTAAAAAAAATTAAAGAATTTAAAAGCGAGGCTATACACTCACCTTAGTACGAGTGTAGTAGTACGACGATCGCCGACGATAAATGATGGCCGATAAACGCGAAAGTTGCAACCTATCAAATAAGGTGCACACTTTAATACTAATGTACTCAAGTACAACTCACAATTAATATAAACAAAGTTCAATAATTTAAGTTGTGATATCTTTCAAAAACAACCATGCAAGTGTTACTAGACTTCACCACTATATGATCACTTTAACTATTCAACACACTTGACAACAATCTGCCGGAACATGCCTAATGTACGGGCTGATTTAACTTACTTAAACACTTTAAAAATTCATGATACCACCTGGGAAACTCACATACTATATGTAGAAAGTCCTCCCAAGAGCCCATCAAAATATTTTACTTCTAAAGTTCCCTGCCCGACACATCTTTGAATCACAAAATCCGGACAGTTTAGCGAGCTTGACTTACGAAACTATTTTGACCAACCTAAACAACTCCATTTAGAAAATAGACACTTGATTCTAAAAATAGACTAAAAACACTAAATTTAGAGCCTGAGAACAGCCCTTGAATACTTTTGAAACTCATTTTATAGTCCCCGAGATTCGATCCAAATATCGACAACAATTCTCGGATTGTGTCAACACTCGATTTCTAGTACACGAAATTCAAAATATCATAACCTCCTCCTCGTTTGGAATTGGAAGTGCTACTTTACATCATTTGAAGCTTATTAAATTCTCTACCACAATATCTAGTCATGTCAAACTGTAAACAAAATTAAGTTTCCCGAAAATGACCTCAAACCTACTGATTTAAAATACCTTCTTAAAAATCACCTTAACTCATCATTCCAACCCATTTTGACAACATCTATGCTCCTATGATCACACTAATACAACCCTTCTCAACTCTAATCATCTTAATATCACTTGCATGTACAAATCAAAGAAAACCCAATTAAAAATCAAACATGCAACCAATTAAAACTTGAATATAATAATATTAACACTTATATACAACATAAAAATAGATCAAACACTAATAGTTCATGAAGAAAAATAAAATTTTGAAAAGTTAATGCATGTGTATAAAAATCATACTAGTATGACGGGTAGCTCAAGCTTAAGATGGGTCTTAATTTAGTTTTCTTGGATTCAAGCTAGTTTGTGATTATCAAAGGGGTTTTTGTTTGTGTAGGTGGCGGCCAAAACAAGAACAAAAGAGAGAGAAGTGAAATTTTTTTGCTAGTGGGAATTTGTATGTGTTTTCTTATAAAATTTTCCTTTTATATAATGGAAAATTAGGGTAGTTTTTGCCAATTGTTGATTCTTTTGGACTAAAGTGTAAAACATTAGTTAAAAAGCGGGAATAGACTATTAGTAAATTTTAAAATATTTACGGGTCTCGGGTTTCATAAAAATACTTTTCAAAATTTAAAATTCACACGAAATATGATATAATATAGTCCCGACACGACTTAATACGCAATAAAAATATAAAAAACGTCAAAAATATTAAACATCGAATCAATCGATAATAAAACGTTAAATTTCGGGCATCCGTCGATATCGCGATCACTAGTAGTCCTCGTTACTCGTTAAAACGTAAAAATAAGACGTTCAACATTTGTTTTAACTTAAACCGTCAAACATAATAGATTCATACTCATTAAAAATTCAAAATATTCGTTAAATATAATTAAATAATGACATGAAATTTCCAGATTGTCACAATAAGTTTGTTTCAATCAATATGAGTCTTGATAACTTGTTGGTAAACCATAACTTTGTCTAAAGGTCGAAAGGGATTCCTTGTTATGTTTTGTTCCAAATGTTAATGTGCATATATGTTTGGTGTATCATGATTGACAACCATGAGTAAACAAGTTAAATGGATTTATAAATATTTAATCTAGACTATAGGTCGAAAGGGCTCTATTGAACAAGTTGGCTAAAATCATACTTCTCTCAAATGGATTTAGTTACCGGTTTGTAATATTGATAATAGGTGAAAGGGTTCTTTATTCTAAACCGTGTCATGTGCAATTTCAAGATATTACCCATTGACTAGGAATTGTATACTTATAGTTTGTGTGCTATTGCTTAACTATCTAGCCGATAATCTATTCACTCCATTGAAATGAATACCAGTTCCAAACAAGTTACTTTATTATTATTTGTTATCTCATTTTATTAGCTTAATCATCATATTCGTGTTACTTGTTATTACTTGCTTAATTGTTACTTGTATGGTAATTTTAGGAGTGACAACTATTTTTATCACTAACGTTACATTGTTACAAAGATCCTCTACAACCGAAAACACCCAAATCCCAATGAACGACCTCGGCTTACCACAACAAGCTAGCTACAAATGAAAGGGTCATACTTGCCCATGTGTTCTTAGATTATTTAGAAATCCGTGTTATAAATTTAAAACTTGCGTAATCGCAAGAGAACGCATCAAGTTTTTGGCGCCGCTGGCGGGGATTTGTGTTTTGTGCTTTTCATGTTTTGAATCTTTGTTTCATATTGTGCTTATTTTGTTTAGTGCTTATTGCGTTTTAAGTGTTTTAAAGTATTTTAAGATTAAGCTTTTTAGCCACAACCCAACAAGAGTGGTTTTATTAAAAAATTTAATTTTAAGTTTTTAAATAAACAGCAAAAAAAATAATAAATAAATATATATCAAGTTTTTCAGCAGCAGCCAAGTTGCCGCCGACAGACCCATATTGCTGCCGGAAACTTCTCATCAATAGTAGAGAAGCCGCCCGGCAGTCCCACATTTTCGCTGGCAACTTCTCCACAGACCCCAAGTTGCCGCCCGGCACCCCAAAGTTGCCGCCGACAACTCCTCTAACTACAAAAAAGAAAAATAAATAAAAAAATTGCCGGCGGCAGAAGCCCCTCGCCGGTAGGCAAAACACATTCTGTTTTCAAGTCGTCGGCGGCAACTTTGTTTCGCCGGCGGCAACTTGAAATTTTCCAAAAAAAAAATAAAATTATTTTCCTTTTTATCTTCTTTTATTTAAATTAGGCCTTAACCAAAACCCGTTCCTAATTGTGTTTTTCACTCGTTTAATAGTCCGTTCTTCGAATTAACAACAAATTATCCTTGTTTTATCATAACCCACCCAACCACTCCGTTCTAATATTTTGTGCCTCGTTCGTATTTCTATTCGCTGTTTAGAACCGAAGTCATTTGAGCCATCCGGTTTGATTGATTTGGTACAATAATCCGTTTACGTAATAATTTTTTTATATTGTTTCTTTATTTGTTTTGATTAGAAAAAAAATGCAAAAATATTTTCTATTTGAGTTCCTTTATATTTTATTTATCTTTTCGGTTTCATTTTTAGTTATTAATAAATTTTTCGAATTATTTCGATTTTCCATAAACCCACGTCTTAGAGGTAAATGCCTCCTTAATAAATTCTATGAGCTTAAACGTAAGTTCAAGAAGAAACCCGAACCGTTCACCGAGGAACGTGTTGTCATTATCGACATACTTGAGTCGAAATTCGAAAATCCATTCCATACCGAAGGAATCTTCACCTATGAAACAAAATCCGATTCCTCAACCATTATTATCGTTGATCCCGATGATCAACCGATGTGGTCAAACACTAGGATCGTTGCTCCAACACCTAGTTCCTCTATTGTTCAAATCCGTATTTTGAACAATTTCACTCTCAGAAGTAACCACATACAAATGATTCGGGAAAACTAATTTGATGGAGAATCCCTATCCGATCCTCACTGAAAATGAAGAGGAAATGATTAACTTGAGGACGTTCCCATTCTCATTAACCGGAGAAGCTAAGATTTGTTTGAATAAACTTGACGAAGGAACAATCACTTCGTGGGACGAATTAAGAGAAGCTTTCATAAGCCGATTCTTTTCACCCGTAAAGTTTCAGCATCTCCTAAACGACATTCATAACTTTCACCAACTCGATGACGAGACTCTCGTTGAAGCTTGGCTCCGAATGAAACATATGCTTCGCCCTTGTTATGGACATGATCTAACCAAGAGATCGATAATTGAAACATTTTATCATGGTTTAGACGATCCAACTCAAGTATTTCTCGACGTTGGAGGAATTTTCCTCTACAATACTCCGAACGAAGCTTTCCAAATCGTCGAGGACAAGGTCCTTCTCATGTTCGATTATTCGACGGATTCCTATGTCGAACCTTATCCTAAAACCGTTGTTTCCGCCGGTGGAAACAACCTCATCTCCAATCACACCGTGTTGATGGAGAAATTCGAAGCTCTCGCTAGACTTATCGATTCCCAATTCCTAATCATAAGGAATGAAATAAAAGATATGCGAGAAGATCGTAGAGACGATCACGTTCCAAAAAACACCATGAAGGATGACACGCCGATGTGTGAACCTCATGAAGCGAATTATGTCGAAGAATATCACAAAGGATATCATGAACATAATTCGAGGAATTCGCATTCCTATCTTACCCTAAACCCGAACCGTCCCCTTCCTCAATCTCGACCGCGAGATGTGACGCCATACTCATCACAATATCACCAAAAACCCAAAGTCTCAACGGAGGAGATGATGAAAGAATTTATGGCTTGGCAAACGGAAGAAAATGAGCGTGTCAAGAACAATTCGGTTGACTTGGAGTTTCAAATCAATCTAAGGTTCCGAAACTATACAGCCATAATCTAAGACTTGGATAGACACTTAGGTTATATAGAAGAGGACCTAAGACGAACCAAGTCCCTTCCTCAAATCACCAACACCAAAACAAGAGATAAAATACCCTCTATCCGAAACGAGAGTGATAAGGGAGATGTTGCTTTTATCGATGAAGAAGTTAAACCTATTCCAACCATGCCAAAACCGAAACCCATCATTTCTAACTCAACTTTTTCCAAGGATTGCATCGTGCATATCCCATACAAAAAGGAGAAAACGTTTGAACATGATGTAATGTCAATTCATGACGTGGAGTTAAAATTGATGAATGGCGTTGGAAGTAGAGAATGATAAACAAGGACGACAATGATGTGCCGAAGAAGCCTTTCAAAGTTTGGACTATAAATGGAGAACTGCTTTGGTTCAATGATGATAATTATCAAAATCAATGGCACCCAACCAAAGTTCCCCATCTTAACCGTATTGTCAAAGAATCCTAACACTGATGGGAGGAGTCTAGCTACCGACTCAATAATAAATTAAGCGCTTCTCGGGAGGCAACCCGTGCTTTAATTGTTTGTGTGTTTTGAATAAATATGTATACCCCAAAAGTATTTTTCTAACTTGGAAAATCTTAAGTGTGAGGGGGTGTACATTGCTAGTAGTATTTTATATCTATGTTTGTTTGTTTGTGTGTTTTGTTTTGTTTTGTTTGAATAAATGCAGCAATAGTTAATGGAGGAGGATGCATGGAGAAGGAATGAAGTATCAAGAATTGATTGATCTCACAAGCTTATCATGTAGCATTGTATCACATTGATATCAATTGCAATTTCTTAGCCCAGGAAATTTCGTTTCTCTTTGACTATTTATTTATTTCCTCACTTTTCATGCTTTGAAGTTTGTTTTTAACATTGAGTACAATCCAAAACTTAAGTGTGAGGGGAAATAAATGGGAAAACGAAACCAATTTTTGTCATATAAAAAAGAAATAAAAAATAAAGGGTATACTTGTTTGCCCTTAGGATCTAATTGTTTTCACACGCTTGTTTGTAAATATATTTCAATAATCGTTCCCACAAAAAAATATATAAAAAAAGTTTTAGTGAAATCACACTTGTGTGATGTAAGTGTATATGCCTGACAAAGAGGCAACCCTAGGAATAAAACCCAAATAGCCTTTTTCATTTTCTTCGTAGCTAGTTTTAGCTAACCACCCAAATTAACCCTTTTGTTAGCACTTTCGTCTAGTGCTAGATACCCTTAGAACACCCGTTGAGCCATTCTTTTCGTTTTTGTTAAATCTACTAATAAAAAAAAATATTTAACCTTAAACCTTCGCGTAACCCTTGTCGAAGTCTAAATGGTGGGTTGCTAGTTGCTTTGTATGGTGGATCGTTTTTGATGATTTTTAGTTGTCACACTTCGCTATGTGTGTGTGCCATTCCAACAAAGATGGAGAGTGCACGCTTCTATTTGTATTTTTTGTGGTGTGCGCTTAAGCGAAGTGTGAGGGGAGCATGTTATGTATGTTGAAAAAACAATGAAAAAAAGGGTAAAAAAATATGATGACAAAAATAGCCAATGAGCAATATTATGAAGATGAAGGAAGATGAAGTATATTTAGATATCGATTAGCCAATGTGCTAAGACGTGATATATGTATTTGTTGATCGATATATGTTGAATAAAGCTCGTGACTAGAATCATTTTTGGGCTTGTGAATTGTTCGGTAACTCGCAACATGGGACTTAGACTTCAAACTTGTATATTCGTGATACACCTCTCTTAAAATTCCCATGCCTTATCCATACCCCATTAACCCTTAGCCTTGTAATCCGAATAAAATTCCTCTTTAGATGTGTACACTTGGTGCTCACACCATTTCGTTTAGTATTGTTTGTACTTGGTAGATTCTTATTTTTTCTAAACCATTTTCATGCACCATGTGGGAAGTATTTTCTTTTCTTTTAAAACCTAGGTATTTAGTTTCTAACTTTATTTTTCTTTTATTTGCTTGAGGGTAAGCAAAGTTTTTCTTTTCCTTGCTCGAGGACGGGAAAAACTTAAGTGTGAGGGGATTTGATAACACCCAAATCCAACATGTTTTCTTGAGCATTATCCGTATATTTTACATGGTTTTTGGTTTTACTAACAGGCTTTATAGCTCATATATGTGTAAAGTTGTGTTTTGTGTTGTTAGTTAGCCAAGATCAAGAAAATACAAAGAAAAAAATAATAAATGACAAATCATGCATATACGAAGGAATCTCGACAAGTAAAAGCCTTTGAATATCAATTCTGGATGCAAGAACAAGTGCTTTCAAGAAGTATTCAAGTCACTCAGCATGGAAGTTGCCACTAGCAGAATCCAAGTTGTCACCAACATTTCTGAAAGTTGCCACTGGCGGAATCAAAGTTGCCACCTACTTTTGTGTTGGCATAATTTTGTCTAGATACATGTAACCTTGAGGAGAACACACAAGAATATACATGAAGGATCTAGAACTACTTTGGGACCAAGTATACACCTTTGGCTCAAAGTATATTACTTTAGCTCCAAGTTCATGCATTGATGGAGAGGCTTAAATTCATCTATAAATAAGACCCTTGGGGTCATGTAACTTCAAAACATACAACATCACCTTCATTATTCATCAAGGAAACTCTCTCCTTGGTGAAAATCCTGGATTTGGTCCAAGTGTGCCAAAAACTCATCCTTTTGAAGCTCCAATCATCAAAATAACCTTGCCAAACTCTGTTGGGTCCACTAGATGTAGATCTTGCAGCCTGTTAGGGATGGTGAACGACTTCTGTAATCACAAGTCTATTCACAGAGAGACTCTAGATAAATCACACAGTATAAGTGCGGAATACAAATACTATGAACAAGAAGAACAAAGTAACTATAAAGACTTGATCCTTTACTAAGGATTTATAATATTAATATGAACTAGAATAATGTTTGATGAAGGTGTATTGAACCCTTCTGCCTAAGGTTCCTTTTATACTACAAGGAAACTCTAATACATCATTAAACCAAAACGTGTAAAACTGATATGCATATCCTTTCCTAACATATCTCATGCATATCCTAACAGAATAATCTTTAAATAATAAAGTTTGACTTTCTATAAGACCAGGAGCACGTCTTGCTCCTACTACTAATAGGACCAGGAGGAACTACATACCTCCTAGTCTACCTATTACAAATAACTATTCGAAAGGTCCTAACAATCCTCCCCAAAACTTGAATTTGACCTGTTGAGTTCAAGTTTCCTGGTAAATCGTGCAACATAGCTTGAGGATTGGAACAACAAATGAGACAGAAGCATCACAACTAGCAGCACAAAGAACAGAAAGACTGCTGCAACAAATAACACCTAGAAGCTTCTGGAAAGCTTGAAACAAATCTGCATCCTATTGAATCTTCACAGCAACATGAGAAGATTGTATGAGCCTTTCCCAAGTAGCTGCTCGCTCTTGGGCTAGCCAGTCTTTATGGTGGAATAAGCATCACCCTGGGAGACCAGAACCCATCCCAACTCTTAGAACGTGAATCAATGGTGAGTGGGGGTACCCTGATAATTTTAGGCAAACCACCACAACCGTAAACAGATTTAATATGTCTTAACCAGAAGCCGTACCCTTCTGGACTCGCCAACTCTTAGCAATTAAGCATCGGTGAACTGAAAACCCTATAGCTTTGAGCAAGCTATTATAGCTATCAACGGATTTGATAAAATCTTTACCAAGAGCCGTACCCCTTTGGATTAGCCACTTTTCAGTCTAGGACCATGGCAAGTGAAAACCATCCAGTTTTGGGTAACCTGGCAACCATCAACGGATTTGACTATCACACTAGAGCCGTACCCTCATGGTGAATCAACTCTTTCTTGTCTGTGAGACATGGTGAGTTGAGCACCATTTGTTGTATGGACCAGGTCCAACACCAGAAGTAACTCTAAACCAGCACAAGTGTGAAACAGTCAAATGAAAACCAATTTATGATGGAAAAGTATAAGCAGATATTATATTATGTACAAGTGTGAAAACCATCATATGTTTAAAGTATAAGCAGATATTATATAAAAAGTATTATTTTTTTATTTTTCTTTTTAACTAATGTTAATTTTTTTAAACTATAATGTAAGTCACCAATCACTGTACATATTGGTGAAAAAAATGTCAGTAGAATCACAAAAACAGAAAAACATACCCATCACATACCAGACGCGGCAACCTTGTCAGCTTGCAATCGGGCTTGGATCCCTTCCACCAACGTAGTAGCCATGGAAGTCTCATTCCCTGAAGGGGCATTAGATATCTGCAAATGACATTCCAGCATGGCCTCCATAGTAGCAATCGTCAAAGGATATTCCATATCCGTAAGCATGAACACTATGGCACCAGACTCCAACTCCAATATATGAACCCCCACAACCAGCATAAAGCTTCCATCTCTTAATCACCCAGCGTGGCTGGTCTTTCCAGACACCAGAATGTGGAGCATCAAGAGGAGAGTCAAGCATCATCTTCAAGTTAACCCATATGGTCAAACCAGGCCAGTTGGCCACCTCACTCGGAGAGATAGGAATACCAGCATCCACAAACCCATACAATGACATAAGATCCTGACGATCCGCCCAAGTCAAAACACCTTGCAGACCCGAGACATAACGAACATAACCATCACTGATGGAAATCCGATGTGTGAATGTACCAGCAACACTCGTGGATGGCTTAACCGTCCAAGAAACAATATAACCCGTACCCATTGGCAACTCTGTGTCACTATCCGAAGCTGCATCAATAAGGTTTTCAGGAACACGCTTCTCAAAAGGAACATACTTACCACGTCTAGCCTTCTTCTTTCGAATGGAAGGACGAGTTGTACAACACCAGAAGAAGATTCAACCTTTACCTTCCTAGCAGCAGTAGTATTAGCATGAGTAGAATCAAAACCTTGACCAACCAAAGGATCAAAGTTGACTGCACCAGTAGAAGGGGTAGGGTGTGGTTCAGTCACCGGTGATGAGGATTGCTCCATAGAAGGAGTGGTAGTAGTAGCATTGGTGGTGGTGGTAGGAACCGAAGATGAAGTAGGATGAACAACCGAAGGTGTGGGTGTAGGACCAGCAGTAGAAGTATCAGCAACAGATGGTATACCAGTAGAAACAAGAGGAACACCAGATGAAGAACCATGAGCAACAGCAGGTTGAGAAGTGGGAACCACTCGTGGAGGAGGGCGATAGATTAAACGCTCAGGAACCAGTGTGTTTTGACGCTTTATCATCCGCTGGTACAAATCCTTAAGCTCGTCAAAAGACAATCCCCTAACCCGATCCCAAGTCCAACCAACAGTAAAGTAAGCAGCCGACTGATATTTGACATACCGCTGCATTAACTTCCTCTCCTCAGTTCTTGACAAAGGTCTGTTTCGACGCTTTTCACGGAGTTGATCAGCAAGAGACAATTGTTGTTTGCGCATTAAGGCCATAGCCCGTGGGATACAATTATGTTCATTCACATCAACGCCCAAAAGATCAGTAAACTGCGAGTAATTATATGTAAGAATAGTAAGCACTCGCATCCAATCAGTATCATCCCAATTCATGGCATCATGCTGCAACTGTTCACGCCTCTGCTATTGAAGGGCTTCTTCCTCAACCCTAGCAGCTTGATCAATCTCTGCCTGCAATCGCTGTGCAGCCTCCTCCCCCAACCGGTCTTCCTCAAGTTGTCTGCGAGTACGCTTCCTAGGGGGTGAGGGTGCAGCAGTCATAGGGGCTTTCCTCTTAGGATCATGAGACGGCCCAGCAGTCGGACTAGCAGTAGTACTAGCAGAAGAACTAGCAATATTCTCCATTGGTCTAGGACTAGAAGCAGCAGTAGGGATGCTTGATGGACTAGAAGGAATAGGCAAAGCAGCATACGGCTTATCAGCAAATGCAGCCTTTGCCAACAAAGTCAACCCATCCTCCGCAAGATCCTCAAAATTCATCAGAATCAGAATGAACAACGTGCTTCTTTCGCCTCCTCTGTTGCGTCTCCAAAGCCTTAATCATGTCCGCCATTGGAAGGAAAAATTCCCTGGTAAGCTTGCGATGCTGATTCAGATGTGTCTCCAAAGAAACAATCCTTGCATAGTACCTGTGCATGAGATCAAGCAAAGAAGTTAGTGTAGCAGGTTCCTCCGCTTCCCCGCCAAGAGGAATTGGATCAGGGAAAGCTTCATTGGAACCAGAAGCAATAAAGGGGTCAGCATTATGAGACGAGAACTAGACGGCTTTTCAGCCGAATGTGGTGCTGAACTAGAAGGGGGAGTATCCACAAATGGGGACTTATGTGGCAGAAAAGAGGGGGCAGCTTGGAAGTGGATGGCATTTCAACCACCACTTCCTTAGTTGGATCTTCCACCACCACATGAGGCTCACCACTAGCAGGATGCTCCTCCTCGATAGGATCATCTTCTAATAGAAGTTCCTCCTCGGCCTCAGCAGCCGGAGGAATAACATTAGGAGGACCTTGGGCAAGGCCCAGCAGAACATCAGTAAGAGGCCTCCAAGCTCCCTTAAACCCATGTGCCATATTGGAATAAACTTTAGAACTAAGCTTGGGGGTCTGATACTCCTCCCTATCACGAGGTATGCACATAAGAATCTGCTGCAAGAACCTAGGATACATTAAAAACTTCTTCCTAGATCCAGTACTACTAAGATTACAAACCATCCCATCAAACAAGTAGCGAGAAAAATTAAACACACGACCCTGTGCTATGCAGATCAAACCAGTAGCCAAAGAAATGGGAAATGCATCCCAACTCCCAGACATTAGGCTTAAGCAATGAATCAAAAAGTGCACTAGAAGCTTCCATTGGGGGGTAAACCTATTCTTTTGGAAGTTAAACTTCCCACCATGATTATAAGCAAGATCAGCCATCCCATCCAATACCTCAGAATTGGGGATGGAAACAACACCACCTTCATCCTGAAGATGAAGAGCACTCCCAATAGAAGCTTCAGACACCATATATGAACGTCCATCTATGGTAGCATGGAGTTTAAGTTGGCGTCCCAAAACATCCACAAGGTGGGCAGTGGCCCAAAACTGGTGAATGACACTATGATAGACAGTCGGGCAAACAGTAAAAGCATACCTGAGGTTAGAAGCCTCAATAAATTCGATGATGTCTATGAAATCGTCACGTTTAAGACCATCTCCTAGATAATCCACCTTATTGTGATCGGGTTTGTATAGCAGAGCAGCTATGGATGATGATTGGAAGTGATGGAAGATGATTGATTAGAGAGTGAAAGAGTAGGAGCATGTGTGTGTGTTATGATTGGGAGGAATGAGTCAAGTGTGGGATTTGACCATAAATAATGGTCTTGTAACTGTTCATTGACTCCTAATAATGTGGGTTGCCCTTTCAAATTAGGTAGTTAATGCAAAAGTAACCACTTGCCCCTATTAACTTTATTTGCAAATCCGAGTTACCAAAGTTAAATAATAGGATATATACCAGAAGTAACTTGCGTTGACTAAAAGTCAAAACGCGTAAGGGTCAACATTAGAAGCACAATGTGGTCAATGAAAGTCAACGAAGTGAACAGTGACCCAAACCAAGACTAGAAGCCAAACATCAATGAAAATGAAGGATTTATTTCCACTAGAAGCTGAAACCTACCACCAGAAGTGACCAAAATCCTCCACCAAAAGTAGCACATACCACAAATACCTATGAAATCTATTGTTAGAAACTACCAATATGTTAGTCTGTGCAAGTAAATATGTACACTAAGCCTCCCCTTAGGCTTAGCCTCCTCTCAATCCTAGGTCTCAAGGATTGACCATTCCAATGTGAACCACCAAGTGGTTGAATCGAGTACCATCAAAGGATTTAGTTAATAAATCAACAACATTATCATCCGTATGAACCTTAAGAACCTGTATCAACTTCTTCTCATTGGCATCCCTGATAAGGTGGTGCCTAATTTCAATATGTTTTGTACGTTGATGAAAAACAGGATTCTTCACAATGCAGATAGTGCTTTGATTGTCAATGAAAATTTTGGTGTTCATAAAGTTGAACCCATAATCTAGCATCTGATTTTGTATCCACAAGACTTGTCCACAACAACTAGCAGCAGCTAGTATTCAGCTTCTGTTGAAGAAGTAGCTACTATCGTCAGTTTCTTACATTGCCATGAGATAAGTCTTCGACCCAAAAACTGACAACCACCAGTAGTAGACTTTCTTTCATTATTAGCACCTGCATAGTCACTATCACTATAGGCTTCAAGGACAAAAGGTGATTCTCTAGGATACCACAAGCCTAGCTTGGGTTGAGCCTTGATGTACTTGAAAATTTTCGTGACTGCATTCAAGTTAGAAACAGTTGGAGCCACCTGATATCTAGAACAAGCACTTACTGCTAACATAATATCCGGACGTGATGCAGTCAAATACATGAGTGAGCTAATCATTGACCTGTACATGTGAACATTTACCGGAGGATCTGGCTCATTCTTGAGTTTGACTTTAGTGACTTCATAAGGTGTTGCTGCTGGTCTAAGAGGATCCATATCAAACTTTTGAAGGATCTCATGAACATATTTGCCTTGACTTATGAAGATGCCATCCGACTGTTGCTTGACTTGAAGACCAAGGAAAAATGTAAGCTCTCCCATAGCACTCATCTGAAATTCTCCCTTCATCAGTTGTTCAAACTCATCACACCATTCCTTCTTAGTAGAACCAAAGATAATATCGTCCACATATACTTGAACTAGGATAATGTCCTTGGCATTCCTCTTAAGAAATAGTGTTTTGTCAATCGTGCCTCTTCTATAGCCATGTTTCAACAAGAAAGTGGAAAGACGCTCATACCAAGCTCTAGGAGCCTGATGAAGTCCATATAGAGATTTGACCACCTTGTAAACTTTCTTGGGATGAAGTGGATCCACAAAGCCCTTAGGTTGAGTGACATAAGCTTCCTCATCAATGTTGCCATAGAGAAATGCACTCTTGACATCCATCTAAAAAACCGTAAAGCCCACATAAGAAGCAAAAGCCAAAAACAGACGAATGGCCTCAATCCTAGCAACATGAGCAAAAAATTCAGTATAGTCAATGCCTTCAAGTTGTGTGTGACCTTGTGCAACCAACCTTGCCTTATTTCTCACCACAATACCCCTTGCATCTTTCTTGTTTTTGAGAATCCATTTGGTACCAATTGTTGTCTTTCCATCTGGCAAGTCAACTAGGATCCAAACATTCTGAAACAAGAACTGCTGCATCTCCTCCTGCATAGCCTCCAACCAACTTTGATCCTCAAGAGCATGAGAGACTGATCTAGGTTCCACCTGTGAAAGAAAACAAGCAAACAAACAGTGTTGAAAGTCCGTATGATTATTACTCTTTTGGTCCTCAATATAGCTCACAAGAGCATGATGATCAAACGTTGCTTTCTTATGCATACTGCGAGTCTTGACAGTAGAACCAGGATCTCCAATGATTTGAGTAGTAGGATGGTCTTTGTGTGACTGAAGAACATAATTAGAAGCTACATCCACTTCTAGTCCCAAGTTATTAAGATCCCCAACAAAGTCATCGTCATATGAAGCAGAGTCGAAAATGCCATCTATTGGTTGCTTATGAATATCATCCAACTTAGTAGAAGACTTCTTTTGATAGTTTCCCAGGTCAGAAGGACCAGAGAATCTAGTAGAGGAAGTGGGATCACTAGCCGGACTACCAATAGGTGTTAAACTAGCACTAGGAGTAACATTTGGAGTACTAGGAGTAGCTTTGTCAGCAGATGTACTCAAAGGAAACTCAAAACCACCTTGAGCAGCTGCTGTAGTAGCATCTTGTTGTTGCTTGAGCAATGTGTCAAGAGCTCCTTGGGAGTCCAAAATGTCTGATGGAGTCGCATCACTAGGAGTATTATTGGCATTAGGAGACATTATGGTGGAATAGGATGGAACAACAAAAATATCATCCTCTTCATCTGAGTCTGAAAACTAGAATGAGCACCTACACTAGAAGTTGCAAACACTTGTGGACCTGCATCATGGTTAGTTTTGAAACGAAAATACCCCAATGAATCACTAAGATAATCAAGATCAAAATACCATTCAGGACCCTTCCCTTGTATGTTTGACTTCTCCTCAAAATACCTAAGATTAATAGTTTCAATTAATCGCTTGGCTTGGAGATTATAGACACGATAAGCCCGAGAGTGAGCTGAATATCCTACTATGTAGCCTTCATCTGCCTTGCCATCAAATTTCCCCAAATAGTCACTAGTATTCAGAATGGTGACAGGACACCCAAATGGCTTCAAATGAGCAATGCTAGGAACTTTAGCTGTGAGTAGCTCATAGGGAGTCTTCTTGTGTGGATTGGTAATAGAAACTCTATTCAAGACATAACTTGCAGTATTGACAGCTTCTGTCCAAAACATGGTTGGAAGCTTGGAATCGGCAAGCATTGTTCTCGCAGCTTCTATTAGAGTCCTATTTTTCCCTTCTGCAACACCATTCTGCTGAGGAGTTCTTGATGCACTATAATCTCGTTTGATACCTTTAGTATTACAAAGTGCTATGATGTCAGCGTTTTTGAATTCTGTTCCATTATTACATTGGATACCTTTAACCTTCTTGGACAGCTGATTCTCAATTAGTGTAAGAAAGTCCTTGAGAATTGAGTAGGTCTCACTCTTGGCAGCCATGAAGAAAACCCACGTGAACCTGCTATACCCATCAGTTACCACAAGACAGTATTGTTTGTGGTCAATGCTCCTAATGGCGGTAGGACCAAATAAATCCATGTGTAGTAGCTGCAATGGTTCAGTTATAAGGTTGAGAGCAGTAATGGCTTTGAAGGATGCTTTATGTTGTTTGCCTTTGCTACATGCAAGGCAATTGATGTCATTTCTGAATGTTTTGGGAGGTAAACCAGAGACCAAGTTCATATTTGCTAATTTGTGAATGGTCTTGAAGTTCACATGTCTCATCCTTCTGTGCCATTTAGTGGCTTCATCTTCTGAGGCTTTAGCAACCAAACATACTAGCTGACCAGTAGGATTGACTTCATTCAGCTTGATACTATAGAGGTTGTGTCTTCTAGGGATTCTGAGTAGAACTTGTGAGTCATCCGGGAGTTTAAAGTCTTTGGATAACACTAGTGCATCAGTATCCGTAAAGAGGACAAACTGCTTCTTGTCACAAATCTGAGAGAAAGAGATCAAGTTGAAGTGTTGAAGTGCTTCCACATAGTAGACCTGCTCAAAGTTAAGATTAGGCGACTGAATCATTCATTTGCCAGTGATCCTTCCTTCACCACCTCCAAAATAGACCTTTCCTCCTTGAAATGGTACAAAGTTAGATAGAAGACTTTTATTTCCTGTCATGCTCCTAGAGCATCCACTATCAACAATCCCAAGAGTAGGATCTTGGTATGGAGTAACCTACAACAACAAGAAAAGATATATGCAAAAATTAGTGTCTTAAGGGGACCCAAACCTTTTTAGGTTTGAGCCTACCTTGTGGATCTTTAGTAGATAGCCAAGAAGATTGATGAGATCCACTGTTGTTCTTGGGTTGCCTATTCATCATATGGGTGTTATTGTTTGACCAAGAACAACCTGCTGTGGGCTTAACAGCAGCACCCAAATTTCCCAACCCAAAATACATTTGGCCTGAATTAAATGCATAATTCTGATTAAAGTTCTGAAAGTAGTTGTTGGTTGGTCTATTAGGGATTAAACCATTGTTTCTCCAATGATCAGAAACTAAAGGAGAGGTCCTTCTAGAAGAAGAAAAAGATTGGGCACAAGGGTTAAGTCTTCTAGAAGAATAAGGAGCAACTCCTGGTGGACCAGGAGCAGGATATGATTGATACACAGAAAGATGTTGATCATAAAAGTCACAATCTTTAATCAAATAAAATGTACTGCCATAAACAAAACATTTTTTATTCAAATGACCTTGTGTCATACTGCTAACTTTATTACACATAATTCTAGGAGAAACATTATTCCTAGGACTCAATGAAACAGAACTAGACACAGTTGAAGTATAAGAAACTCTCTCGTTACTCTTCCTAGCACTAGTAGCAGCATGGTCATTTGTTTTGGAGCTTGTAGGTCTCGACTCTTCACTTGAACCACATGATGTAGAGTCACTGGCTTTGTCACTAAAAGTACAAGAGACAAAGTCATTAGTATTAGTAAAACTTTTTGAGGACTCATGCATCTGTGATCCATCCAAGTCATTATGCCTAGAAGTGGGCATAAAATTTCCTGTAAGAGGTGGAGGGACACCATGCATTGCTGAAGCTGGTTGAAACCTATTGTAGCAAGGTTTTCCCTCTTCCTCCTTGTCAGGATCAAAGACACTTGAAAAAGATAGATCAAACACATCTTCTGAATCAATATATTTATCAAATCCTAACCCTCTTTTAGTCCTACCAGACATGCTACTATCAATTAACTTTGAAAGATTCTTAGGTTCATTTTGCCATTTTTCAAATCTTAACAGTGTAGCATCCAATTTTGCCTTCATGTCCTGCTTATCCTTGATACTCTCATCTTTTACCTTTTCAGTGTATTTAAGAATATTTGTTGTGTTTTCTAAATCAATATTCAGAATTCTAATTTTATCTTCATATTCACGTTGTGTGTCTTGAAGCCACCTCTTTTGTTGTTCTAATGTTTTTAAAGAATTCTTATATGCTTGAACCTCTAAAAAATACTTATCATTTTGTTCATTTAAGTCATTATATTGAGACAACAATTCTGAATATTTATCATGACAACCATGAGGACAATGTTGTACCTGAGGTGAAATTCCCATAAGAGCAAACTCTTCTGCTTCCTCGGCATCAGACAGATTCCGAGCAATCATTGCAAACACGTCAGTAGAAGGTTCAGCTGTTTCTAGGGCAGCATTTTGATGATCACTCTAGTTGACCATAGAGTCAACAGACACCAAAGCCTTCTTGTCATCCTTCACCTCCTGAATCTTGAAAGCTGAGTACTTGCTCTTCTCCTGGTCATGCTTGTTAGAGCATTCCCTAGCAAAGTGTCCTTGCTGCTGGCAGTTATAGCATCTAACCTTGCTTTTGTCAAACCTTGCTGGCTCTCTTGGGTTGTAGTTAAACTTTCGACCGGCTTTCTTCTCAAACTTGTGAACCCTAAGAGTGAGCATGGCCATCTGCCATTTGAGATCCATTTCATCCAGGTCAAGTTTATCAACCTGTTTGAAGTCATCAAAAGCAAGTTGCTGTTGAGGATCAACGTCAGCAACAAAAGAGTGAAGAACAGCTTCTACCATGCTACCAGACTTGGCTTTCAGTTCAGGAGTAGAAGTATGCTGAGAAGTATGTTGAGAAGACACAGTATTGCTTGGGCTACTAGCATAAGACATGGGACTAGATCCCATGTAACTCACAAAGGCAGAGTTAGCAGGAGTAGGAAAAGAATCACTTGAGTATCCCCTCACATGAGGCTCAAAGGTTTTGAGCTTATGAAACAAATCATCAAAATTAAGATAGTCAAGCCCACCTTTTGCTTTGAGAGAGATTACCACCTGATTCCATGAGTAAGGTAAGGCTCTAAGAAACCTTGCATTGTTATCTCCATTGTCAGGTTTCGACCGGAGTTGATTCGACTGGCTCAGTATCTTTTAGAACTTTTCATACCCTTGATGGATACCTTCAGTTTCTGATATCTTGAAATCTGTGAATTCATCTCTCAGCATGGATCTTCGCATTTTCTTTGACTCCTCATTCCCACCAAACGCTCCTTTTATTCCGTTCCAGATTTCTCTAGCATCATCCAGATGATAAAAGTGACCCACGTGATCATCAGGAAGAGACTGAAGCAAAATAGTTTTTGCTTTAATCTCCTTCTGAACAACTATGATTTCTTCATGAGTTTTAGGGTCGAGAAGAATAATACTACCATTCTTGTCTCTTCTAGTAGACTTCTTGCTGCTTCCATTCAGAATAATCTTCCAAAGATCTTGATCAGTGTTGGTGATCCAGCATTCCATCTTCATTGCCCAGCTATCATACTCATCCTTTTTCAGAAGAGGAAACTTACCATTTGTGTTGGAAACCGTAGCAATGATCTTCTGAGGTTGCTGTGTTTTAGGGGTGCTATCTTCTCCTGTTTGAGTAGAACTCAAGGCAGACATAATTAAACAAAGATGTTAGTAATAAGAAAAATTGATTCTTCTTGTACAGAGACTCTCCCAGGCTCTGATACCACTTGTTGGGTCCACTAGATGTGGATCTTGCAGCCTATTAGGGATGGTGAACGACTTCTGTAATCACAAGTCTATTCATAGAGAGACTCTAGATAAATCACACAGTATAAGTGCGGAATACAAATACTATGAACAAGAAGAACAAAGTAACTATAACGACTTGATCCTTTACTAAGGATTTATAATATTAATATGAACTAGAATAATGTTTGATGAAGGTGTATTGAACCCTTCTGCCTAAGGTTCCTTTTATGCTAAAAGGAAACCCTAATACATCATTAAACCAAAACGTGTAAAACTGATATGCATATCCCTTCCTAACATATCTCATGCGTATCCTAACAGAATAATCTTTAAATAATAAAGTTTGACTTTCTATAAGACAAGGAGCACGTCTTGCTCCTACTACTACTAGGACCAGGAGGAACTATATACCTCCTAGTCTACCTATTACAAATAACTATTCCAAAGGTCCTAACAAACTCTAAATCATTACCCTTATCATTGGTAGTGTTTCTTGATACCTAAATCACCACCAATCTTCACCAAACCTCTCCAATACCCGCCTCAAATATCAAATACGAATTTCCAAATAAATAACCTGAAAGACCACAAAGAAACTTGTAGTCAATTGGAGGCTTAAGGATTGCTCTAAATTCTTCCATTCCATTTACTTATTGTATTCATACTTTGGGTAAACTTTTGTTACTTTCATGATGTTAAACTCTATATCATATATTGAATGTTTGTTCTTGCTTAATATGATTATGGAGTAGTTTTCTTATACTTGTTTGGAATAATGTAAACATGGATATGGAGTGTTAATTATTTTGCAATGTCGAATTATGATTTTGTTTATAAGTTTGTTTAAATCAATATAAGTCTTGATAACTTGTTGGTAAACCATAACTTGGTCTAAAGGTCGAAAGGACTCCTTGTTATGTTTTGTCCAAATGTTAATGTGCATATATGTTTGGTGTATCATGATTGACAACCATGAGTAAACAAGTTAAATGGATTTATAAATGTTTAATCTAGAGTATAGGTCAAAAGGGCTCTATTGAACAAGTTGGCTAAAATCATACTTCTCTCATATGGATTTAATTACCGGGTTGTGATATTGATCATAGGTCGAAAGGGTTCTTTATTCTAAACTATGTCATGTGCAATTTCATGATATTACCCATTGACTTGGAATTATATACTTATAATTTGTGTGCTATTGCTTAACTATCTACCCGATAATCTATTCACTCCATTGAAATGAATACTAGTTCCAAACAAGTATCTTTATTATTATTTGTCATCTCATCTTATTAGCTTAATCATCATATTCGTATTACTTGTTATTACTTGCTTAATTGTTACTTGTATGGTAATTTTGGGAGTGACAAACATTTTTACCACTAACGTTACATTGTTACAAAGATCCTCTCCAACTAAAAACACCCAAATCCCAGTGAACGACCTCGGCTTACCACAACAAGCTAGCTACAAACGAAAGGGTCATACTTGCCCGTGTGCTCTTAGCTTATTTTGAAATCCGTGTTATAAATTTAAAACTTATATAATCGCAAGAGAACACGTCAATAGGGGCTTAAATTGTGAAACTGATAGGCATAACCACAAATATTTAATAAATAAGTAGTTAAATTAATTAACTGGCAAACAACTTAATAGGTAAGTCATTAATAGACCACTTAAGGCTATCATTTGATGTTTCAAACCAAAAAATACAACTGATATAAGTTTACGAGAGGCTATATTTAAGATGAATTCAAGGTTACAGTTTAACTCAACCCTACAATTATAGGTCTTATAAATAATGTCCAAGATTTAGTACTTAAATATTAAAAAGTTTATGCTTGTTATTGTTATGTGTAATGTGTGTGTCAACAGAATTAAAGTGTGGTTGGTTACAAATTTTGTGGATATAATTTATAAAAATACTAGTTAAGTAAGCCAATGTAATTTTGCACCAAAATTAAGAAAACCTAAAGGATAACAATACATGTTCTTCTATTTTATTCATAAAGGAAAAAACAAAAAAAGTGGCTACTAAATCTTAGGTTATTTATCTTGCTTGATTAATAACTCATTTCTCCAGCCCGTGTGTTTTATCAACCCTGTTACTCTGAGCTGGAACCTGTTGCTACAAAGCTGTAGTCACATTACAAACACTAAGTTAGATTAAATCAGATTAAAGGATACCATAAGATTTCTCTTTAAAAGAAGGCAGTTGTTTTATGTATACTGACCGGCGCTTGCTTTTCTGCTTAAATGAATCATTGTTGGGGTATTCCTTAGACGATGCTTCGGTGTCCGATTCATCAAGGTTAATGCTATAGAAATGTGATTACCAAAAAAGTTAGAATAAACACGAATGAAGTTGATTCCTTAAAATATATCATTTTTAGTAGACAACACATGCCTCTTATTTTTCTATTTTATTCAAACGCTTACTTTTACGGGTAGACACTTCCACTACAGGTGCAGGGATAGGATCCATAGTTTCTGAGCCAGTTCTACCATTGGTTGCATCAACTTCCTTTGGGGGAATGATTGTCCAACATGTAAAGCTTTCAATGTTTGAAAACTCATAGTAAGTGTATGTTTTGATTTCCAGAGTGTGAGTTTCCCCGATGATATTGGTTAAAGCAGGAGGCAAGTCTGAATCGTCTTCATGATCTCCGTAAGCGATGCTTTCAGCTGAGCAGCCAGTCAATTGTGTAGCCTTCTCATCAAAAAACACAACTACAGTTGTGGCCGTCGCGTCAGCAACACCAAGTTCAAGCTGATACCTGCAAGTATGATGAAACATAAGCGCAGATAAGTAGATGTTGGGTTGGTTTGTTATTTCAATGTTAGAAGCACATTAAAGAATATATACGAACCTTAATACAAGATAATCCACGAGTTTCATACATGCTTCGCAAAAAAAAACCCCATCTTGACGGGTTACTCCTTTCTTGCAGGTATCAGAACGACATGAAGGGTAATTCCAGCCTTTTCTTGCTCGCACATGGTCAAGCCTGACCTTACAATGGAAAACCGCAGACTACATATAAAGATTACTGTCAGTATAATGTAATACACTCCCAATGTATGGTCTTCTAATGAAAAAACCTTACATCATTACGACGATTGCATGCCCACATCAATAGGTTCTCCAGCGTGCCTGCCCGCGGTTATGTTGGATCAATCAAGTCACCCCTATTCACGGTTTTAGATTCGCCACTGGAATTCAATAAAAGGTGATGCCATAATTTATATACAATGTATTATAAACTATTAACGCATACTTACCCATTGTTTCTTTTCAGTTCTTGGATAATAGGTATAGCCGAGTCATCATAAATAGCTGTCGAGGAGCTACTGGATAAGCATAACTTATTTGAAAGGTAATTCAATGTTCATTATTATAGTCTCACATATGAATACTTTATATGGGTACAAAGGACACGTACTATTCCAAATCTTAGCTGATAGGGAAGTTAGCAAAATTGGACAGTCACCAAGATGTTTGGTTTTTTTTCTATTAGAACCTCACCAAGTCTACCCCATAATGTAACTTTAAGAGACTCCTCACTGTTTCATGAAAACATAGTGTATAATACATTTACCAAAATTTACAAATAAATTTGGATAATGTAAATATAGGAAAGGCAAATAAAAGTGAAAGAACCTTCGACTATTCGAGAAAAAATGTAGATCTTTAGATCGTGACTTTTTAACGGAAGTTCTCCCAACATTTGTAACATACCCAGCAACATCTGAAGTTTCAAATCACACATCCATAAGTAGTAACTAACATTGATTACCAACTAATGTCATAATTATTATTATTGCAGGGAAAGGAGGAAAAACTAACCAAGCAGAAACTTATTGTTTGTAACCTCAACACGGTCCAAAGGAATTATTCGAAAAGGATATCTGACAAAGCCTTCATGTAGAACAGAAACCTTTCGCACCAGAGTCGCACCATCAAACTCCAACATGAAGGTATCATCTTTCAAAATTTGATACTCTTGTTTGTTTTGATGAACAACAAAGTTCTTTATTGAATATATACCTCCTTCCTTTACCCTCAAAAAATTGTGAGCAACATTGGCCATGGCACTTCAATGGATGAGATTTCCCTATAAGAATGAACGTTAACCATGACAACCAAAACCCTAAAAAACAATTTTAAAAAAAAAACAATTTTATGTTAATGCTACCTTGCTATCAGACACTACAAAATCAATTGACAAATAATAACCATTTGGAGCATTCACATCCCATATTCTCCCAATCATGACAATAATAAAACCTATGATATTCATATCCATTTGGCTCAAAAACAAAGGCTTTGTTGTTTGCAGGGTATCGGTATTTGATTTCACACTTCCATCAGCATTTGATGTTTCAGTAGCCTTGGACGTGCTCCATACAGCCTTAGCTTCAAGTTTTTTTTGCGAATGCTTGGAAGAATTAGTAGCAGACATGTCAGCAACCTTAGGTTCTGACTTCAATTTTTTGGTTGAAGATTCAGCATTCTTGCATGAACTGTAGACGGTCTTGTTGTCCGACATCTTTTGGGATTCCTTGGGCGAATAAGCAGACATGACACACTGGGAATAATTGCAAGACATGGCTGCTGCTTGATTAGATTTGGTTACGATGTGAGGAATACAAAAACTGTCGCCATACATTTATACACACACACATTAATGGAGGCTTTCAATTATAATCTTTGTAACTGCTTGATGTTTTTCATTCCAGAAAGTTAATACTTGTAAAACCCCTAAGATGTTATGCATTCTCAACAGTGAATGTACAGCCCACCCAGAACTTGTTTTAACCCGTATGTATGCCAAGAACTTGTTTAACCCGTCTGTATGTATTTGAGCATTTTACACTTGTACCATACTTAACATAGCTTAGCCCAATTGTATTGGCATTAAATGTACTCCTACATTTCAAAGATAAGGACCTAAAATTTATATATAATAGATAAAGTATTATTGAATGCCTACTTTTTGTCTTCAATAGTATTTTCAAGTTAATTTACATACTTCATATTTAAGTCTTTACAAGAAGACATATGAATATTAGCTAAACCATTTAGGTAATGTGATGAATTGGTTTTTATTATTTCTTGACATTAATTCTCTATTAGACAACATATTTCGATATGTATAAGTCCTAGTAGAATATTATTAGCCGTATTGTGTTGTACCTTGCACACTCTAATATTTCTCCAACTTGAGCATGTCACAACATCATATATGAATAATATTAAAGTGTCACATTTATAATATGATTTAAGTCATACTCGAATCAAGCGTGTATAGAAGGGTTATGTAGAACTTTATCGTTTAATAAGAAATCATGCATAACTATATTTAGATAACATTTCAGGAAGCGACATCAGAAAAGCGACTAGTTATCTTTTAAAATTATATGCAATAAGGCTTTAAAACTATGATGTTATTTCAAGTAAATCTAGAAATTAAGTGGATCACTTACAAGATGATAAGCTCATAGCTCCCACTGAATAAGACAACACTACAAGTGTGTCCTATGGTTAAAAAAATTCATTGCTCCCATTAATTTAGACAACATTTTGAATGTATCTATACTAGTGAAAAAGCAAGTAGCAATTTGTATACTTTTTAGTTCTCTGAATGTCTACACATTATACCCGATGTGAGTCTCGTAGACTAGTAAACATGTACATAGATATTCAAAGAGAAGTATCAAGTTCTACTATATTGAGAATGGGCTTGACATTGATGCCATTAGCTTGAAAGTTTTGCATGCAATTACTTTTTCTAATTTACCTCAAAGGTGTGTAAAATATTATGGAACTTATTTGAGTAAGGGAAATCTACTAGAAAAACATACTAGTAATTTCCTTTCCTCTCGCGGTTTATTGAGACTTAAATTTCTAATCAAGACTCATACAATCTCTGGAGACTTCAAGATGTGTAATTTTGGTAGCTATAGAAAACATGTTCTCTAGTCATCCAGATATCTTAAATATTTAAAGATTTCTAAACCGGAATAAGGGTTATGAAAATCACTTGAAATAGTTAGATGTGCAACCGTACTTAATCGTTTTGCCTTACCAGACAATGCAAATTCTTGAGTAGGTATGTTTCAAGTTTGATTAGAATGGATAAGATTTATGTGTTCCTATTATAGCTTTCTCATACAAGGAGAAAGGATGGGAACGAGTCTTATTCATACAGGGAAAGAAGACTTAGTTTCTCTTCCTCTAGAACGAAAGGAAACAAACTTGGTTTACGGTTTGTGTTGCATAAAATTATTTATAGAAATACAAAGTTCATATTTAGTATTTCCTATAATTATCCTTTTAAAATTAACTACCCAAGTTTATAAAAAACAATTAAATTTACGATAAGTCTAAGATCCTCATTGAGGTTCCATCATCACATCAGTTGATCTGCTAGCAATGATAAATTCAATAGGTAGATGATGATCATCAATTGCAAATCATGTGCAATTCTTAGATCCTCATGGTACTCATGACACAAGTGAACATTTCACAAAATGTCAAATTGGCATGTTTAGTCCCAGCCTTGCCTCGGTCAAGGTCTTACCGTTGTATCGATTAAGTCATCCAATTTCAGAACATACGAGAATAAGTCTAGGTCTCACGCATAGATAATAATCACCTTGGGTTACAATTCACATCCATCTCACAAGATGCAAAAAGTAATTTCAAGTGATCTCAAACGATTGGACGACATGACTTAAATTTGAGACAGGTATAAAAGTTTGATTTACAAATCAAAATAGTGTACGAGGAAGCATGCATTCATCCATCATAGCACAAGTTAAAAATATTTCTTAACTTAAGTATACTCTTTAATATTGATTATAATTGAAGTTCGTTTTCTCAATTCTTAACCAATTGTAAGTCCTAACAAAATCGGGTTTATAATTATTTTTGGTTGGTAAGGTTATTTGGCTTTGCTATATCTAATTCAAACAACACGTAGAAAAATGAAAAATATCAATCTACTTATACGTAAAACAAATTGCAATGACAAAATTTTTTATCCAAATAATGACAGAAATGTAAATCTATGAATTAAAGGGCTGAAAATGTAAATTCTAGAAACTAATGGACTTAAAATGTAAAATCAAGTAACTACAAGGACTAACTATGCAAATGTAACAAACTAATAACCAAAATGTAACTAAATTGAAAACTGCCTAAATGAATTTGTAAAGTTTTGAAAATGAAAGGACTAATTAAATGCAAACCCTAGTTTAGTGCAAGTTTAGCTAATAATGCAAACAAGAACAAAAGCCAAGGACTAAAGTGCAATTACTAGAGAATTTTAGACAAAAACGGGCAAACAACTCAAATAAGCTATCTAGGGCTTATCACTGGACCAAATAATCTCTAATAACTTGCAAACAGCTTAAAATCAAGAATTAACTAGGCTTGGAAAAGGAATTCACTTAAAAGCTTATAAAACTCGATTTAGCTTATTCTAATAAGCCTATTTTAAGCAAACAAGAAAATGAAACTTCCACAACTTGATTTTCTTGAGAAAAATGATTAATAATCTGACAAGGAGTATGGAATGTCTTTCCAAATGGAAAATGATCAACTAGATAAGCTGAAATCTGAAATTAAGCTAAACAAGTGCTTATTTGACTTTCGTTGACCAACTTTTTCAAAAAGCTGAAAATTTCAAAATCCACTCATGAACACTTTCTAAACACAAATGAGAAAGAAAATCAAGAAGTTTATGAAGTAGAAATGGAGATATGAGAAAACAGATTGAGCTTTTATCACAGAAACTGGCAAATGCTATGGTGCTTATTTAAATGCTTATTCCTAACTCAAATCAAGATACTATAGAAATTCCTATTACACACTTAAACTTCAGATGTTGGATGATGTTTAGAAGCTGGTTTGAAGGAATTTCATCAACTAATAAACAAATGCTAATCAATTGAAATCAAGAACTTTTCTGAAAACTTTTCTAAGAAAGACTAATCCAAACTATTTTTGTGCAAATTTCCTTTTTGACTTATGTTTTGACTTGAAAACTGCTAAACATTGTTTAAAATGCCTAAATGACTGAGAATGAGCAGGATTTAACCAAGTAACAACACTTAAACTCAAAATGAAACCTAATCCCAAACACTAGTTAACTAATTTTTGACAAAGTTTTGGCAAAGAAATTTGAGCTAATGGCTAAACTGATTTAAGACAGATATCTAAACAAACTTAATAACTAAATTGTGATGAACTAGAACCAAATTCAAGCAATGAAACAGGCTAAGACTCAAATTGTACTAACAAGCTATTATTATTGATATATTGCAAACAGAAACAAGAATTAAGCTATGGATCAAGAATCAAACTACACTTAAGCTATCCAATCACCAAAATCAGTTCAAATGATATCTAAGCACACTTAATCATGCAAGCAAATAGGTTTACACTAAGAATTAAGCAGGCAGACAACAATTTAGTGGAACAAAAATGTAGAACTCAAAACCTTTTATCTTAGGCCTCCGTTGATGGAGTAGAGAAGCGCTGAGCTTTCTAACCAATGCTAAACCACCACCTTAGCATTAAAATATACTAATCAACAGGTATTATCATCATCACCATTGTTGAACCATTAATCTTCAAAATCTACAAGTACTGGTACTGGATGAACAGGACAGGATCAAAACAGCTACAAATCTTCAACACTTAGCTAATCATGATCAATTGTGATCATAGGTAGCTAACAACATCAAGAGAATAACAGGATTGAAGGCAATGAACAGTAGATTTAGGACATGAAAGTGAAATTTTATTGATTGAATTTAAAAGGTGGTTACAATGGTAAGTAAGTTGTTACAACTACTAACAGACTCAAGAGGTTGTCAATCTCTTGAGTTGTTAAGCTAATTCCTAACATATTGAGAGAGAAAAAAGTAAAGTGTGTGTGTTTTCACACTTTCTACATTACATCAAATGAAAGCTAGCTAGGGGTATTTATAGAGTGCAGTTGAGTGTTGGTGAGGATGAGTGACGTGTTGGAACCAATCCCCAGCTTCCACGTGGCCTAAATCTGTTAATTGCAATCTGCAGTTGAAGAACACAATTGGGCTTTTTATCTTGAATGGATTTCAGTTTAATTGGATGGTTGGAATGAGTTCGTCTCTTGATTTTAAACACTTTTGATGTTGGAATCTTCTTCTGAAATGCACTCCAACGTTTTATTGATTCTGGGCTCGTCACTTTATTGAAGATGACACGTGGCTCTTTCTGGTTGAGCGAGGAGTGAGCACACGGATTATTATCCAAAGTGGATAATTGGATTATGGAGTGTTGAAATCTGATTGGCTGAGAAGAGTTTAGTGCGTTGCACTGTTGAGATTCGGCTATTAAATGCAAAGTGAAGTTAGTGGCCAGCTGTCCCTTATTTGGCAATCCAAAACCTCTTTTCCTTGAATTTTGATTGGCTAAGAACTCCTTCACACGGATTGATCCAAACTTGAAGTATTTTTGGCAGTTTCAATCCCTCACTTTGGCAGATTTGTATTTTGAGCTATAATCTTCACAACCTTGACAATTCTGGTCCTTTAAGCTTCATTCTTGAACACAATTGATCCCTTTGACTTGGTTGACTTGATAGTTGACCAGGTTTGCCTTTAATCTTGACTTTCCCAAAATTGCACTTTAGTCCTTCATCTTTTGAATATTGTCAAGATAGGTCCTTTGTCTTCAAATGGCTTGTCACTTTTGATCCTTCTTTGTCTTTTCATCCAAATAAGCTTGATTTTCTTCTTGTTTGCTTGAAAATGTATCCTTCTTACCTATTTATACACAAACACAAAACATACCACATAATTCCGCTTTATAGCACAAAAGTTAGGTATTTTCCTTGTGTTTTAGGATGATTTGTTGATTATTTGATATGAGTTTTTGTTCATATCAAATCCCCTACACTTGAACATTGCCATGACCTCATGCAATGCTATATTTTAAAGCAAAAATTTACATTCTCCTCATAATTAATCCACCTTGGCCAATAGGGAATGTATCTACACTACTATACACTATATGATGCATGATTTTTATTTTGAACAATGTAATGCAAAAGAAACAATGCTACTTATATCTTTTTGGATTTTTATTGAAATGGTTTTGATGGAAATAACTCATAAAGAAATCAATGACTTAGATTAGGGCTTTGGTACCATGGACACTTATCACCCTCAAGTTTTACTTTCCCCGTACCAAGCTTAAAAATGGGATCATTGCATTCACAAGTAAAAAGTGCATCAACTTATTCATGACAATTAAATGTGGAACCGGTTATTATTTGAGCAAATTGCTTTTGGGCAAATTTGTCATTTTTTAAAGCGTGAAGTAAAAGAAATGCAAAATCCAAAAATAAGGAAGCACGGTCTTAATCCTAAGTAATCCTCTCATCCATTACTTGAAAAACCGCTCACAATTAATATAAGTCCGTTTCAAGAGTAATAAGTCATTCGCCTTATGTGTAAAATCCTCATGTCATGCATTAATGAGTAGCTACACACTCGCTAAGGAAAGAAAAATAAAACTCACGCAATAATTTACATCCGCCATCTTTTTGAGACTTTGGATCTTCAATCCCGCCACCCGTCAAGGTAATATTGGATTGGAGAAACTATTAAATCCCCGCAACCCGTCAAGGTAATACTAGAATCTAATAGTTACTATAATTAACACTTCACTGCCCCACTTGGGAGTCTTGTATTTTTTTTTTCTAGCCACTCATTTTTTTGTAAGCCGCTCTAATTTTTCTTTATTCCTCACAAAGAAAGTTGAAAAGAATAAAAGGAAAACCACCCGCTAAGTATTAAGCATGACATAAGTCTAGTACACATAAAACGTTCTAACTTAGAATCTTAAGACGTACTTATACCAACCGTGAATGATTAGACAAAAATGCATAAGAGATTACAAACCAATTAAAACCGTTATTGATTATTTATTAACATATATACATGCGAAGAAATAAGTGGTAAAGAAAAGAAGGGTTTAGCCACAAGTAATTATCATGAAGTTTATCTAGCCCTTTTATACTTGCTTCAACTCTATCATTTCCCATTCTCCACAAATTTAAAATCTCAAATAATGAGATTGGTAGATGCTTAGCCTAATAGACCAATGAAGGACTACATGGTTAAGGATACTAGCTAGAGAGTGCTAAGATAAGCAAACTCGGGTTGAGTCAAAGTATCCATGGCGGGCCTAATATGTCAAAGAAGTCTAAATTTGTTAAACCATGTTCTTTATTATATTTTTCCTCTTTTATATATTTTTGATGAAAAATAAATGAAGAAGTATATACAATGCAAATGTGTTATGTAAATGAAAAATGATTGATGCAAAAATTATGAATTTATATTTTTGGTGGTCAAAGTAGATCAAAGATTTGAAAGATGTTTGAAAAATTAATTTTGCAAGTTATTATGATAGTCAATGACAAGTTCTAGGTAAGGTCACTTCGATAGAAGACCCCCTACACTTAAGCTAAACATTATCCTCAATGTTTAAGAGCATGGAAGTATAAAACTTCCCCTACACTTATGACAATGAATAGACTTTGCTTAACCCAAGTTAAGGAAAGATCAACTATTGGTGAATTCATGTTGAAGCACAAGGTGTCTATGAAAAATCACAAAAGTAACGAAGTGAACCGGATACAAGGGCCTCCTCCATAAGCTCTAAAGCATGTGATAAGTGAGCAACCCTACAAACAACATGAAGACAAAAGAAGGTCTCCCCTACACTTATCCTCAACTCTATACCCTTATTTCTAACCTACAACACTCTAAACCTAGTTATACAGTGCTTGAGTTATGGAGTCTCTAGCTCGACTCATCCCTCTTGAATTAATTCATGGGGAAAATGGGGACCTCTTGGACCATTTCAACGGATATGTCCTCCCCAAAATAGTGCTTCACACGGTGACCATTCACTTTAAAATTTGGACCATCGGGTTGTGACAACTCAATAGTTCCATATGGAAATATTTGAGCAATAGTGAATGGACCGGACCATCTTGACTTAAGCTTGCCCGCAAAAAGTTTCAACCTTGAGTTCAAAAGGAGAACCGGCTCTCCAACTTTAAACTCACGGTTCTTGATCTTAGCATCATGTAATTGCTTAGTCTTCTCCTTATAAAGCAAAGAATTCTCATAGGCATTGGCTCTCAATTTATCCATTTCATTAAGTTGATCCTTTCTATGTGAACCGTCTTGGTTTAAATCAAAGTTAGCCCACTTGAGAGCCCAAGAAGCCTTGTGTTCTAACTCGAATGGGAGGTGGCATGATTTTCCATAGATAAGCCTATAAGGAGTACCACCAATTGGTGTCTTAAAAGCTGTCCTAAAAGCCCACAAAGCATCATCAAGCTTATCCGACCAAGAAGCTCGATGCTCTCCCACCGTTCTCTGTAAAATTCTCTTTAAACCACGATTTGTGACCTCGGTTTGACCATTGGTTTGAGGGTGATATGCGGTAGAAAGTCTATGATTAACTCCATATTTCTACATAACTCTCGTGAATTGATCATTACAAAAGTGCGTACCACGATCACTTATGATGGCCCGAGGTACACCAAACCTAGCAAACAATTGCTTCAAAAACTTCACGACAACTCTAGCATCATTAGTAAGTAAAGCTTTGGCCTCAACCCATTTTGACACATAATCCACCGCTACAAGTATATACTTGTTTCCCTTTGAAGATGGAAAAGGTCCCATAAAATCTATGCCCCATACATAAAAAATCTCACACTCTTGAATAAAACTTTGTGGCATCTCATCACGTTGCGTAATTTTTCCTTGTCTTTGACATACATCACAAAACTTCACCATCTCTTGGGCGTCTTTGTAAATGGAAGGCCAATAGTAACCCAAATCAAAGACTTTCTTGGCGGTATAGTTGGGCCCAAAATGTCCACCCGTAGGTCCTTTATGACAAGCTTCTAAAATCCTAAATGCCTCGGGCCCATCTACACACCGTCTAATGATTTGGTCCGCACATTGCCTAAAGAGGTAAGGATCATCCCAAAAGTAGTACTTAACTTCCTTAAGAAACTTCTTCTTTTGTTGGGAAGTAAGACCCTCTATAAGCACATTCCCCACAAGATAGTTTGCTATATCCGCAAACCAAGGGGTGGCATCCTCTTGAGAAGAGTTAGACATGAGCTCCTCTAATGGAAAGGATTCATTGATTTCTTTATTAGGAAAATCTCCTTGAAAAGGATGCTCAATTCTACTCAAGTGATCCGCCGCTAAATTTTCGGCTCCTTTCTTATCTCGAATTTCTATCTTAATCTCTTGAAGTAATAAAACCCATCTCAAAAGCCTAGGCTTAGCATCTTGCTTTGTCATGAGATACTTGAGAACGGAATGATCCGTATACACTATGGTTTTGGATATCACAAGGTATGGTCTAAATTTTTCAAAAGCATAGACTATAGCAAGCAACTCTTTTTCCGTGGTAGTATATGAAGTTGTGCACCAGACATGGTTTTACTAGCATAGTGTATAGGTTGAAAATGTTTATTCACTCTTTGTCCTAAGACGGCCCCCACCGCATAATCACTAGCGTCACACATAAGCTCAAAAGGTAATTCCCAATTTGGAGAAATCAAAACGGGAGCCTTAGTCAAAATTTCTCCTTAAGAGTCAAATGAATCCAAACACTCTTGGTTGAAAATGAAAGGAGCCTCTTTTTCCAAGAGGTGGGTCATCGGTCTTGCTATCTTAGAAAAATCTTGTATGAAGCGCCTATAAAACCCCGCATGACCTAAGAAACTCCTTACACCTTTAACCGTAGTGGGTGAGGGAAGCTTAGCAATCACATCAATTTTAGCTCGATCCACTTCTAATCCCTTATTAGATATCTTGTGTCCCAAAACAATTCCCTCTTTCACCATAAAGTGACATTTCTCCCAATTAAGAACTAAACGTGTTTCCTCACAACGCTTAAGCATTCGTTCTAAATTGGTAAGACATGAGGTAAATGAATCTCCAAAGACGGAAAAGTCATCCATGAAAACCTCCATAGTTTGCTCTATCATATCATGGAAAATTGCCATCATACACCTTTGAAATGTCCCCGGTGCATTACATAAGCCAAAAGGCATTCTCTTGTAAACAAATGTACCGTAGGGACAAGTGAATGTGGTCTTTTCTTGATCCTTAGGGTCAATGGGTATTTGGAAATAACCAGAAAAGCCATCAAGAAAGCAATAGTACTCATTTCCCGCTAAGCGTTCAAGCATTTTGTCCATAAAAGGTAATGGGATGTAATCTTTCCTAGTAGCCTCATTGAGCTTCCTATAGTCAATACAAACTCTCCAACCGGTAACAAGTCTCGTAGGAATAAGCTCATTGTTCTCATTAGGTACTACAGTGATTCCACCCTTTTTTGGAACATAATGTACCGGGCTAACCCATGGAGAATAAAAAATGGGGTAAATCATGCCCGCATCAAGGAGTTTAATAACTTCCTTTTTAATGACCTCATAGATTTTTGGGTTAACTCTTCGTTGGCTTTGAATAGCGGGTTTGTAATCATCCTCCATAAGGATTTTGTGTGTACAAAAATGTGGATCAATTCCCCTTATGTCGGAAATTTTCCATGCTAAGGCTTTCTTATGTTTCTTAAGGACTTCTATGAGTTTCTCTTTCTCATCCTCTTTCAACTCTTTAGCAATGATCACGGGTAATTGGTCTTTGTCCTCTAAGAAAGCATACTCTAGGTGGACTCTCTATGGAAGGTTTAACTATGGATGGATCATCATTGGTTACTTCTTGTGGAATGGGGGAAGGAATAGGGTCCTCATTGAGCAACTTTTTGATGGTGAGAATATCTTCTTCCCAATTGATGGGAGAATCATCATTTCCAAGAAAGTTGGACGCAAATTCCTCCAAGAGGAAATCACTCTCTCCAAAAGGTGTTAAGGAGGGAGCAATTGAGGCCACGGTTTCAACATGGGACATATCCTCACTATGACTCTTTCAAGCGTTATGAAAATGCTCATCACACACCTCATCTAGCACATCCACTAGGTTAATAGTCTCACAAGGTTTAGACTCCTTAACCTCTTTCTTATCACAAACTTTCCCTAACTTAAACACCACTTTCTCATCCTCTACTCTCATAATTAGTTCTCCCTCCGCCACATCTATCAAAGTACGACCCGTTCTCCAAAAGCGGTCTACCAACAATCAAAGGAACTCTAGGGTCCATGTCATAATCAACCACTACAAAGTTGGCCGGAAATGTAAACTTATCCACACCTACAAAGACATCCTCCGTGATACCTACGGGGTAAGCTATGGTACGGTTGGCTAACTCAAGTGTCATCCTAGTGGGAGTAAGCTCGGGAAGAGAGAGTTTTTTCCAAACCGATAAAGGCATAAGGTTAATGCTTGCCCCTAGATTCGCCAAAGCCATGCAATTTTCCACCCCGAGAAAATTACAAGTTATCAAGAAGCGCCCCGGATCTCCAAGTTTTGTTGGTAAGGTTTTAAGTAGGACGGCGGAACAATTTTCATTAAGGGATGTGTTGGGCAAATCAACCAGTTTTTCCTTGTTGGAGAGTAAATCCTTGAACATCTTAGCAAATTTTGGCATGTAAGCAAGAGCTTCCGCAAAGGAGATGTTTATGTTGAGTTGCTTGAACATCCTTAAGAAATTTGAGACTTGGATATCATCCTTATTCTTTAACTTGTCCTTTTTTAATCTTGAAGGATAAGGAAGATTTGGTTTAGGTGTAGGTGTTGTAGTGGAAGATTTATCTTTGTTAGCTTCTTCATTGGGAGTTGTGGAAGGTAAAGGAGAAGTGGGAATAGGTTGAGAAGGTGTGTTTGTTTGAATAGGAGCATTTGGAGGTGGTGAATTAGATGTAGAAGGCTTGTCACATGTAGGAACAAAAGTGGGTTTAACAATAGGAGGTGTAGGAGGTGAAGGATCCTTTGTTGACTTTCCACTTCTTGTTGTAATAGCATTAACATTTGCCCTTGGGTTTGCTTGTGTGTTAGATGGTAAAGCCCCTTGTTGTCTTTGATTGAAAAGCATCATAAATTTCTTATGTGTTTCCTCATGCATTTCTTTCATTCTTTTCTCATTAGCTTGGAACCTCCTTTCATTCTCTTGATTCATTTTGTGAAGAAGCTCAATTGTGTTATAATCATGTGGCACATTCCCTTGAAAACCTTGGGGTTGGAAAGGTGGGGGTTGATTGTAAAACCCTTGATTGTTTCCTTGAAAGGTATTTCCTTGATTGTGAAAAGTATTTGGTGGTCTATAGTTATTCCCTTGGTATTGTGGCCTTGAACCTTGGTTCCTTTGTAACACTTGAGGGGGATTTTGTTGAAGTTGGGTGGGAGGTTGGGGTGGGAATCCCGGTGGTGCAAGATAGTTTTGAGACTTATAAGAAAGGTTATTTTGATTTATGTTGGGTTTGAAATGTTCACGATGTTCCTCTTGGTAAGCATAACATTCCCCTTGATAACTTTTGTAAAACCCGTAAAAATAAGGTCATAATTTAATTCTATTTTCAATTATTTTGAAGATATTTTATAATGTTAAATATTATTATGTTTAACGGTTTAAGTTGAAACCGATATTAAATATTATATTTTAATATTTTGACGAGTAACGAGGAATACTATTTATCGCGATACCGACGGATGCCTAAAATTTTATATTTTATTATCGATCGTTTCGATATTTAATATTTTCGACGATATCGTTTTAATTACGTATCGAGTCGTTATATTATTATTTTTCGTGTGCGTTTAAACTTTTGAAAATTATTTTTACGAAACCCGAGTCCCGTAAATATTTGTAAAATTGACTTTTAGTCATTTCCCACTTTTTAGCTAACTATTTTCATTTTGGACCAAAACTATCACAAATTGGCAAAAACTATCCTAACCTTGGAGTATATAAAGTTTTTCCACTTACATTTTTACACATATAATGATTTTAAAAATAAAAACAAACCACTACACCCTCTCTCCCTCTTGTTGCCATGTAACACCAAGAACACCACCACCTTAATCTTCAATTTTCTTGATTTCTTGTTTGAATCTTCAAAAACCAATCAAAGTCCCATCCTTATAATTCAAAGGAGCACATTTTGGTACTAATTTTAGCTACATGCATCATACTTTTTAATTTTAAGAATTTTGATTATTTATATAGTTGTATGATCATCTTATTATATTGATTTTATATTGTATCCATTGATTTGTTAGTTTTTGTGGTTAAAAGATTTAAAAATTTTGTAAAAATGATCATGCATGTGTTAGTAGTAATCATCAAATGATGTTTATGCTAGTTTTTCACTAAAAACTTAATTTTTAATTTTTGGGTTTTTGATTTTGATGATGATACAAGTGTTAGGATTGGTTTATGATGATATTAGGGGCTTAGAATGATGATAAAAGTTGTTGGTTTTAATCAAAAACTTGATTTTGTAAGAGATTTTTATAGTCAATTTTAGGCAGTAGGTTTGAGGCCAATTTCGGGGGTCTTATGTCTTATTATAGGTAGTTATTATGGGATTATGTCGTAGAGAATTTCGCTAGCTTCGATTTGATATAAAGTAGGCCTTCCAACTCCAAATGAGGTGGAAGATACACTAGTTTGATTTTCGTGTACCGGGAGACGAGTGTCGACACAATCCGAAAATTGTTGTCGATATTTGGATCGAATCTCGGGGACTATAAAATGAGTTTCAAAATGATTCAAGGTCTGTTCTCAGGCTCCAAGTTTAGAATTTTAAGTCTATTTTTAGAAACAATTGGCGGTTTTATAAATGGAGTTGTTTAGAATGGTCAAAATGGTTTCGTAAGTCAAGGTCGCTAAACTGTCCGGATTTTGTGATTCAAAGATCAGTCGGGCAGGGAACTTTAAAAGTAAAATCTTTTGATGGGCTCTTGGGAGGACTTTATACATATAGTAAGTAAGTTCTCTGAGTAGTATCATAAAAAGTTGATGTGTCTAAGTATAGGAAAACGGCTTGGACATTTGGTATGTTCCGGCAGATTTTTGTTAAAGGCATAGAACAATAAAATGAATATATAGGAGAGTGTAATAGTATCACTTGTATCGTTTTCTCTCGAGTTTGTCGTGATTTTATGAGTCGAGTTTTATATTCTTATGTAAGGTTTATTTCTCGGGTCTATTATTAATGAACGCACCTCATTTGATAGGTTGCGGTTCTCGTGTTTGAAAGGCATCATCTATCGTCGGCAATCGTCTCATTACCACTATCAGCTAAGGTGAGTCTATAGCCTCGCTTTATACTAGTTATTAAATGATTTTAAAACCCGCGAGGGGGAATACATGTTTTATAAACTTAGAACAAAAGATTTTTATGGTATGCTTTGTCCCTCTATGAATGGACCCGTGGTTGCCTTTAAATTGCATTAAGTGATTGTGTAACACCCCACTTGGATAAGTGGACCGTATGTATATTTATGGCGTGTCATCAAAGCATAAGGTAAATGTCCTAGAACATTAACTGACCATAAAGGAAATACCGGAATCAAACTTCGGCAATCCAAACATAAGCCCAAAACATGAAAAGTAAAATACTGAAGGAAAGGACTAAGCAATGTCCAAATTAGCAGAATAATGTAAGTACATAAAGTAAGAAGTCTGGATAGCTTCCATCCAAATGCACATGCTCTCAGAATCCTAAGAGCGTCCTGGTGTACCTGCCGTTAGAACATGAAAGGGAACTACGGCTGAGCATAACGCTCAGTGAACGGATATAAAGCATGATAAGGAATTACTGAAATGAAACAGATGATGAAATACTGGAGCTGTAAGTCTGATAAGTAAAGTTGCAGCGGAAATTTGTGTATAATCTGTAAGGTCTGATTTATAAATAATAAAGCTGAACTGTTATCTGTTAAATCTGAAGACATGCATTTACTGTATTTAAATTGCCAGAGCTTATATAGGTCATGTGCTGTAACAACGGTGCATGAATAACTAGAGGGGTGACCTCGTCATGCTGTAGAGGGGTGACCTCTAAATAACTGTGCTGGGTGGAGGGATCAGCTCCAATGTGAAGGATGTAGAGCACACACCACATTCACCTGCTAAACTGTAAACTGTAGCCTAGGATGCATCCATACGCCCCACTAATAATACTGATAAAATGGCCAAGCTGAGCTGAGTGGGACAATGCAAGATATCACTCTCCTGCATGTGAGTCACGACACCGGTGCCTCTAGTGTCGTGGTTACGGTACCTCCGTAACTAGTACATAAACTAATCATGCTTGTATATAATGCTCAGGCAATTTATTTAATTCTTAAAATGATTACTGATAAGTTTAAACATATACTGGGGAAAACATTGGCTGAATATGGGGAATCCTAATCATGCATAGAAAGGAAGTCCTTACTGAAAGGACGGGAAATCCGTACCTTAGCCAATCTCGACGCTTAAACAAAGTCCGAACTTAGTTACCGGTCCAGAAAATCTACATAAATTGCGAACTACAAATTATAAATGACAATACTGTTTAATCTTGTTGTCTATAGTGTACTCATTAATCTTGCATATAGTTTACTTAGTACTTGGACATTAATTCTTAAATGTTTACATCAACAATCATGTAATCAATAAATTAAACAATGTTTAGTTATCATTACGTGATTATTTCTTAACGTACATGTTTTACATATTGAAAGAATATCAATTTCGATGCATATGTTCATTATATGTTATTTATGTACATATATTAGGTGTAAGTAAACTAGTCAAAAATATTTTAATCACCACATAGAAAACTTCTTCTTCTTCCTTGACCTTGCTATGTTTTCGTAGATAGAACACATGCTACTGCTTTTATAAATTATTAATTTCTTTTCGGTTGTTCAAATATATTTTTTTGAAGTGTAACATCGAGACAGTAACTATTATATGGACTGAGAGCTTACCTCCAAACTAAATGAGATATCGGATCAAAATCGAACACAAGTACAAGCAGCAACTCAAACGCAAACAACAGGCTAACAAAATGAGATCGAACCTCAGTAGCCACACGTATGAGACGGTTATGAACTATGGTTATCGGCGAACAAACCTCAACCAATCGTCTTCACAAAATGACAACATCGGCCTTAACTCGATCAGACCTAAAACTCGAAACACGACTGTGCCGATGTCATGAACTATAGAAAGAACTACCGTAATGAAATCGTGTTCGACCCAGATGAGGAAGATGATAACACAAAGAACTTACATGGGCATGAACAACAACTTGGTCATGGTGTATTCGCTCTCATTCGCATCACTCACAGTGAGATCTTTTGAACTTCTGCTATTGTACGTGAACCAAACTCATACTTTAATTACCATCCGATCTTTTCCTTCTTTTATTTTTAGAATGATTATGATTTTATACGTTATGAATCTCTCCCTTTTCTTTTGTAAACCCGGCGGCACCAACACCTAGTAACCCTAGGTTTCTCTTTTTTGTTTTTTTTGTTTTACTAGTTATGAAATGAAAATGTAATCTCTGATGGTTAACTTAAATTATGGGCCGGGCTTATGGGATTTTCTTGTTTCTTTTTAAGGTCGGGCAAACCACACCCTTTTATGTACTTTTCGTTTTTGTGATTTTAATTCTCGTGTATTAATATTTAACTCAAGTTTTCGTGCTTAAATCTCAACCGTATTAATATTTACTGAATAGTTAATACTAACTGTAAATACTGGGTATATATATATATATATATATTTATTATTCTGAATAATAGTAATTCACGTAATGTTTTAGGTAACTCTGACTGCGTGTAATTAATGTTTTCTTGGATTTCAAAGCGGGTTTTACAACTCTTCCCTTCTAAAAAAATAATTCGTCCTCGAATTAGATATATGATAATGTTGTGATTTTACAATTATTCCCCTCTAAAAAGGAAAATTCATCCTCGAACTAAAGGTAATTTAAGTTGATCGAAGTAAAAGCTGAAAGTATACGTAAGCTGAAAAACGTATATGTTGAACGAGCATGAAGGCTGAAAAGGCATATAAGCTGAAGGATCATTCGTCCTTAATTTAGAACATAATGTTGCTGAAAGGGTATAAACATGGCATGACTGAATTGAATATGCAACGTGACATGACTGAAAGAAATTAACTGGATTTATTGAAGGAAAAGGATGATAGGTCCGGATGGACTCCTCCGTTTCAAGTGGCCTCCCGTTCGAAACGATTCCTTCAAAGGTCTAAACATAATAATAAAAATCTTGGTCCTGATGACCCTGTTCTGACGATGTTGAATAGTTTCTGGTTCCACACTTAAGATGGATTTCCTATATCTGATAGAATGGATAAGCTATAGCATGTAAGATACATAAAACGGTACGTATAAATATCCTGAAAAGTTACATTTATATCTCTGAGCAGAGTTGCTGAAAACATATTAGAACGAACTACATGAACAATTGTCAATGTGGTTCGCGATCATCTGATGAATGCTGGCATGGAATATGTCGTGAACGTGATCTGTGGAACACACTGTGAACGTGATACTAGACATATCATGAACGTATGCTGACTGAGGAAGGAATGCCAACAATACGACCTAAGATGTGAAACGTCTGCCTGGGTATGAAAAAAAAACTGTGCTAAACTTGATTTTGGTTTCTTAAGCTTTCTGTGACCGTATTCAGTAACAAGTTGTGAATCATGTATCGTGAGATGGAACACGAATCTGAACGTGAACAAGGTCATGAATGTGGGTATGAACTTACCTCATGAGGTAGCACAAGCATGGACTGAAACAACATCATAATGTGAACGTGAGATGCAAACATGAATATGAATGTGAGCGTGATTCGCGAACGTGAATTTCTATCTGACCTGATTGTTGATGGAATACTTAGAAGTTGTACGATCTATTGCTGAATTTCCTGCAGATCTGCTACTGCGAAATCCCTTCGAAAAAGAAAAAAAAAACGTGTGGGCTGGGTTAAGTGGTCGACAATGACTTAGATAGTATCATACTTCTTCTGAGTCTGTGGTAAACTGATAACAATCTCTATGGAGTCTTGTCTCGTTTCGGTCAAGAATTTCCACCGGTAGTAATTAACTCGATAGCATGACGGCGTTCAATCTTAAACCTGCTGGAATGGCAGGCACCTAGATATGAACATAGCTGCATCAATGTGTGATACTTCTTCTTATCAAAATTCTGCCTGGAATTACAGAACATTCTGGTGGAAATCTGGTTTAATAGTCATGAAAGAATTTTTAGTGAGAGCTGCCAGCAATTTCTGCGGTAGCAGTCAGTTGAGTTCTAAATGATATTATACCTCATCCACAGGCGTCGGTCGAGACCATCAGGTGATGGCCTTCACCTTCGAAGGATTATCCGAAATTTCTTTCTGCTAAAAAGTAGGGTGGCTTAGAAATTTCGCTTTGTTCATCTGTGGTATACATCTGGAAAGCTGCTCATATGATTTTCTCCTATCGGAGAATCCATGGAATCGTAAAAATATATAATCCCCTTGTTCTCCTCTAGAATTTAGCAGATCAGGATATTATCGATAAATGTAATGGTGATTTTGTCTAAGAAGTCATGAAAATTTTTATTCATAAAATTTATACTATAGCTGGAGCATTAGGGAGCTCAGAAGTATAAATCAATTTTTTTAGAGGAACCATAACGTGTGCAACAACAGTCTGGAAAACATCATGTTCTTTCTCTCACCACTGATGGTGGTATGATTTTGAATTTTTCTGGAAAAATTTTCAAGGCATCGTAGAAGGTGAGGTAAACCTTCTATACGTGAGATGACATCGATTATGAATGGTGATCTTGTAAAGTTATCGATAATCGATACATGATCTCATGTTACCGGCCTTCTTTCTGATAGACAGAAATGATACACCTCCTGGTGGTGCGTTAGGGCGAATAAAGCCTCGTTCCGGTAATTCTTGCAGCAATTGCTGCAACTCTTTTAACTTAGTTGAAGCCCTGTGATCAAGAATTCTGAAAACAGGTTCTGTTCTTGAGACTAGCTCGATGTTAAATTTCGGCCTCGTGGTTAGGAAGGAGTTTCTTGAAAACTTTTTGAAATTATATCTGGAACTCTGGAATAATCTGCTGATCATGAATTCGAGGAATTTTAGAAGTGAATTTATACTGGTAGCTAAAAGTCTCCGTAGCTATGGACTGATAAGTCACGCGCTTGTAAGGCAGAAATAATTCGTACTGATTTTCTGACCGAAAGTATAATGAATATATTTGGGATTTAGTAAGACGGATCTCGTCGTTAACTAAAAATAAGGCCTTAATAAATATGGTGATACTGTTGAGTCCTTTCTGGCTGAGAGGTAGGTAAATACCTGATTTACATAAAGCTGACATAGGAATACGTGGAGTAACGTGGCGACTTCCACTGAGTGGGTTCGTCTGTAACCTCACATAATGATTACCGTGTGTTTAATCTGAATAATAATCTAGTGGTGGTGACTGAATTTTAATGATCTGATTCATGCGTGGCATAATAGAACGGGTATACCCCTTTCTGAAGGGTACCCTTAATTTCTGAGGGCCTGGTTTAGAAACCTACTGGAGTTATGAGTTCTGACTCGTATTTTGAAGAAAGATTCGTATGACGTGTACCATGACTGGTGTCCTAATATGTGTCTTCTGAAAAGATACCTGAGGCCTATGCCTTGACTGATGTCTTGACACATGTTTTAGTAGATGAATCTGAACAAGGTTAAAAATTTTGGTAACTACTAGGATTGGGGGACCGGTTAGACTACTGACCTCTGTATTTCTGGTCACGTCCGTTCCGGGGTTCCGATGGTTACTGACTGATAAATTATAAGCACGGTGGTTGTCACAACTGCTTTTTCTGTCAATTTATGACGGTCATTATCATGACCGTGATTCTTGTAACTATTTTGCTGGGTAGTCGGCTGGTTTACGGCTCCCACTCTTCTGAATGGACGGTTAGCTGAGTAACGTGTGACAGCTAACTGAGGAAGTAAGGCATGGACTAGAATGGTAGTGTCCGATGGTTGAAATTTACTCTTGTCAGAAATTTCAAATTTATAGTTTTCATCCTTGCTCTGCAGTGTCTTTATAGTATAACAGCATCACCATCAACATCTTGAGAAATCTCCAAAGTATCAGTAACAACGGCATTTGTGAGGTCTTCAAAGTGTTAGCAGCATCAGTATTTGGTAAAATCTTTAACTCGCGAGCAACAATCAGGATCTGGTAGTAAATCAACAAGTGGAAATGCCTGAGATGATTAGGGATCGATTAACACTATCCCTGGAGTAGGGTACATGGAGTATACCTAGACTACGATACATTTAGTACAAAATGAATATTGCACATGAAGCATATCTGAGACACTATACATGGAGTACACATGAAATACTGTACATGGCACTGGTGGAAATTTATGGGATGATCGATACTGGTGTCAGTTGTCTAACATGATCATGTAAAGATAGATTGGTTTAAACGGTTCGCAAACTGAACTGAAATAAGTAACATGATAGGCTGACAATTTCTGCGTAGACTTAATGCTGGTCGTATAGAGTGCTCGAAAGTATGATTTAATCGAAGTTCCAACAATGGTCAGGGTGAAACATGATTAGTTAAGGCCAATCATGATTTATCATGAAAGCATATGAAAGCATCATCACCTTGCTGAAACATAATCCTCATAAGGAGACATAGAACTGAATCAGCATAAAAACGACATCAACGTGGGAGCATGAAAACTTGACTGTTACAAAGAACATAAAAGTATAATCAACTGGGGTTTAACATCAACTTATGTGGATGACTATGGTTCAATCCACATAATTCAAAAGAGAAAACATGTGACTAAGTATGGGCGATTCTAGTTCGATCCATACTTGTCAAAATTTCATAAGAACTGTCAAGTATAAAATTTATGATTTGGGATATATGGTTGGCTGTAGTCCAAACCATACTTGTCAGAATTTTATAAAATGTCATGGTATGAGCAAGGTGAACAACTATGGATCGGTTCACAAAACAACATTCGACTGAAAAGCATGAAATTTGATTTGAACATTGGTGAACGTATATGGGCTGGTTCACCAAGTAATATTCGACTGAAAGCATGAATCTGTCAAGAGTAAGGATGAACGCCATTGGGTCGGTTCACCAATACAAAAATCTGAACGGGCAAGGGTGAATGCCTATGGGTCGGTTCACCATAACAAAATTCGCAGAAAAGCACATGCGACTAAATATGACCAGTCCTATACCAACCTTATACTTAGTCAAAAACTTTAAGAAAACTGACTGATAATTGAAGAAATCTGACTAATAAATGCATGAGAAACATGAAAGATAACAACGCCAACATCTGGGAAGTTCCTGGTGACTACCCACTAGTCACAGGTCAAGTTTTAGAGCCTACAGGTCGAACCTTGCGCTCTGATACCATAATTGTAACACCCCACTTGGATAAGTGGACCGTTACGTGTATTTATGGCGTGTCATCAAAGCATAAGGTAAATGTCCTAGAACATTAACTGACCATAAAGGAAATACCGGAATCAAACTTCGGCAATCCAAACATAAGCCCAAAACATGAAAAGTAAAATACTGAAGGAAAGGACTAAGCAATGTCCAAATAAGTAGAATAATGTAAGTACATAAAGTAAGAAGTCTGGATAGCTTCCATCCAAATGCACATGCTCTCAGAATCCTAAGAGCGTCCTGGTGTACCTGCCGTTAGAACATGAAAGGGAACTACGGCTGAGCATAACGCTCAGTGAACGGATATAAAGCATGATAAGGAATTACTGAAATGAAACAGATGATGAAATACTGGAGTTGTAAGTCTGATAAGTAAAGTTGCAGCGGAAATTTGTGTATAATCTATAAGGTCTGATTTATAAATAATAAAGCTGAACTGTTATCTGTTAAATCTGAAGACATGCATTTACTGTATTTTAATTGCCAGAGCTTATATAGGTCATGTGCTGTAACAACGGTGCATGAATAACTAGAGGGGTGACCTCGTCATGCTGTAGAGGGGTGACCTCTAAATAACTGTGCTGGGTGGAGGGATCAGCTCCAATGTGAAGGATGTAGAGCACACACCACATTCACCTGCTAAACTGTAAACTGTAGCCTAGGATGCATCCATACACCCCACTAATAATACTGATAAAATGGCCAAGCTGAGCTGAGTGGGACGATGCAAGATATCACTCTCCTGCATGTGAGTCACGACACCGGTTCCTCTAGTGCCGTGGTTACGGTACCTCCGTAACTAGTACATAAACTAATCATGCTTGTATATAATGCTCAGGCAATTTATTTAATTTTTAACATGATTACTGATAAGTTTAAACATATACTGGGGAAAACATTTGGCTGAAGATGGGGAATCCTAATCATGCATAGAAAGGAAGTCCTTACTGAAAGGACGGGAAATCCGTACCTTAGCCAATCTCGACGCTTAAACAAAGTCCGAACTTAGTTACCGGTCCAGAAAATCTACATAAATTGCGAACTACAAATTATAAATGACAATACTGTTTAATCTTGTTGTCTATAGTGTACTCATTAATCTTTCATATAGTTTACTTAGTACTTGGACATTAATTCTTAAATGTTTACATCAACAATCATGTCATCAATAAATTAAACAATGTTTAGTTATCATAAAAGTTCTTTACGTGATTATTTCTTAACGTACATGTTTTACATATTGAAAGAATATCAATTTCCATGCATATGTTCATTATATGTTATTTATGTACATATATTAGGTGTAAGTAAACTAGTCAAAAATATTTTAATCACCACATAGAAAACTTCTTCTTCTTCCTTGACCTTGCTACGTTTTCGTAGATAGAACACATGCTACTGCTTTTATAAATTATTAATTTCTTTTCGGTTGTTCAAATATATTTTTTTGAAGTGTAACATCGAGACAGTAACTATTATATGGACTGAGAGCTTACCTCCAAACTAAATGAGATATCGGATCAAAATCGAACACAAGTACAAGCAGCAACTCAAACGCAAACAACAGGCTAACAAAATGAGATCGAACCTCAGTAGCCACACGTATGAGACGGTTATGAACTATGGTTATCGGCGAACAAACCTCAACCAATCGTCTTCACAAAATGACAACATCGGCCTTAACTCGATCAGACCTAAAACTCGAAACACGACTGTGCCGATGTCATGAACTATAGAAAGAACTACCGTAATGAAATCGTGTTCGACCCAGATGAGGAAGATGATAACACAAAGAACGTACATGGGCATGAACAACAACTTGGTCATGGTGTATTCGCTCTCATTCGCATCACTCACAGTGAGATCTTTTGAACTTCTGCTATTGTACGTGAACCAAACTCATACTTTAATTACCATCCGATCTTGTCCTTCTTTTATTTTTAGAATGATTATGATTTTATACGTTATGAATCTCTCCCTTTTCTTTTGTAAACCCGGCGGCACCAACACCTAGTAACCCTAGGTTTCTCTTTTTTTGTTTGTTTTTGTTTTACTAGTTATGAAATGAAAATGTAATCTCTGATGGTTAACTTAAATTATGGGCCGGGCTTATGGGATTTTCTTGTTTCTTTTTAAGGTCGGGCAAACCACACCCTTTTATGTACTTTTCGTTTTTGTGATTTTAATTCGCGTGTATTAATATTTAACTCACGTTTTCGTGCTTAAATCTCGACCGTATTAATATTTACTGAATAGTTAATACTAACTGTAAATACTGGGTATATATATATATATATTTATTATTCTGAATAATAGTAATTCACGTAATGTTTTAGGTAACTCTGACTGCGTGTAATTAATGTTTTCTTGGATTTTAAAGCGGGTTTTACAGATTGCCTTTGTTAAAGCCTCAATTAGGGACCGTTAACTAGCTTATGATGGGCTAGCCGCTAGTACAATTAATAGATCTATGGGGGAAGCCGCCCCGGTTCCGTTTTTGTGGACTTGTCATAGAAGCTTAGGCCCGACCTCCACACTGTTTGACCATATTGTATTGAGAAGTCAGGTATACGGCAATGTACCATTAATCTAGAGGTAACCGACAATTAATAAATCTCCTGTCTTATCAGACCTCTAAAGGGAGTGTCTAAGGGCTCGGTTCCATGAGCTTATTGCAATTTATGCTATATACAATTATTATTGTTGATGCAAATTATTATTTGATGCTTATAAGCATGCCACAAATTTATAATCTTTGCTTGTGTTAAAATTGATTACTTAAACCTATAGATTCACTCGGCATTTTTGCTGATTGTTTTACTCACATGTATTTCAGGTATTCAAGAAGTGGAAGCTTGGAGGTCACGGGAATGAAGTTGTGCACTGCTTTTGTTGTTCAAACTCTTTGATTTATTTATCGTTCCATTTTTTTTAAAAACAAACTAATATGTTGTTTTAACTTATCTTTTGGTAACGATTACTTGGGACTACGCTACTCTGATAAATGTTTTAGGAATGATAAATCTGAAACGTCTCATTTCGAGTCGTTCTTTATAAATTATGTGTTGTTGTATCATTGTTTAGCACCCAAAGATGTATTCCGCTGCGTGTAAATTTGGGGGTGTTAGAGATTGGTACCAGAGCCATGAGTTATAGAGAACTAGGTCTTTATTTTAAAACCTAAACTATAACTGTCAGTTTTTATTTTTCAAAGAGTCATGTGCACCAGACTTCGCGTGACTTCAGGTTCAAGCTACTTCTGAGATTATAATTTTAGTATGCGTTATTACGTATACCTTATTGGCAAGTATTTATAAATAAATACTATGATCCACTTATGGATATATATTTATATCTAGGATCCCTTTATCGATATATATTTATGTCGTTAAACTTTTCGATAAAAGTTTGTCATTTATTAATGATTAACTTAAATAAATACAATGAATTTCATGATCTTTCTGTATTTATTTTTGAAGTATTTAAATTGCTTTTATTGCAAAAATTTTATATTATGACCTTACATACCTTCATCTGTGCGCGTTACTTTCATTGTTTAACCATTGTGATATTTATGTAGATATCCAAATCGTCTTTCGGCTGTTTGTGCTTGGACGTCTTGAAACGTAATCTCTAGACCATTGTGTAGCTCAATGTGTCCTTGGAATAGACTAACCGCTATTTATTGACATTTATATGTATCGACTCCGAAGTGTATTGTTCACTTATATCTCGGTAACGTCATCGTCATTTTATAAATCATCGTCTAGATTATGGCGCTAGATTGGAATACGATTTTACTTCTATAAAATTGTATCATTTGTTTTTCATTAACCTTCTTGCTCTCGGAACGCAACCTATGAATGTTCCATTCTTTTCTCGTTATGTTTTGGTGTTTTTGAAGAATCGTGGCACCAAGGAGATTTGCCTACATTGCACCTTGAAACTTAAATTACGAACGTCTTTCACCGTTTTGCTTCCTAAATTTCGTGTTGAATACCTTGAAGCATTTTATGTCATTCATCATGCTATATTTTATTTCATGCTCATTACGAGATTTATTTTTCGTTGTTGTAAAATCCACAAGGCATGTGTGTATATATATATATATATTTTGAGCCGTTAAGAAGTGTCGAAAAATACACTTTATGCAGAAACTGTAGGGGCAGTATAAACAGGTCAAAACTTAAAAGTAAAACCTGCGCTTTTCAAAATAAAATAGTCAAACCTGCACAGAACTTGCAGGGGTATTTTGGTCATTTTACATTGGTTTTCAGGTCTCGAGTAAAACTAGAAAGTCGTCTGAAACGTCGTTTTGCATCAAAATGCTTTAAACTCCGAGTCTTGGAGATGTCGTTTATCGGCTCAATTAATCGGCTCATATTTAAAAGTTAAATCTGATAGAAAATTCAGAACAAGAGTTTTAAACGTTTCTAAGCAGTTTTGATTTCATTTGGGATCGTAAAAATTTTTATAAATATTATTTTACAACTAACTAATACTAGTTGCATGTGAACATGTTTAAAAATAGAAACGGTATAGGATTAGCAATTACCGGAATAATGGGGTAATTTGAAAACGAATAATATACTTTCTTAAAAGCATGTTGTGTCGAGTATCATACATAGAATACACATGTGGATTGTTTTATTCTTTTCATATATATGACTCATTTTTCATTCGATGTTATTTTATTTTTATTTTCTTCTAACCTTCCACTGATTTGGGTTGAGTTTTGAAGTTTTGCCTTCGCATTCTTTTCCGACATTCTTATCACATGTCTCATGGTGTTTCCGTCTAACCTTATAACCTTTTGACACCTTAACGACTTGTAACCATTTCATTGGTTTTCCTATAAGCTACTATTTGCAACTTTTTTGCAAAACCTTTGGTTATTATATACTTCATCAAAATGTCACCTTATAATTTTAATTGACATTTTTATTACAATTATTTTCATAAATTGTTTTACTTTGATATTATGAAATAATTTTTATAACATTTGAGTTATTGCTAAAAAAAAGAAAAAAAAAGAAAAAAAAAATATCTCGCAAATTACTTGTATTCTATAAATTTATAAACTATTTATAAATTCCATTTTACAAATGGCATGGTTTATATATAAACATAAGAAACATAATACTCTTCGACGAAATGGAGCACTGCATTGCTAGCCCTAAATTATACATGGCCTGATCACCTATGTCTAATTTAGAAGGAGCCATGCTAGGCTGAATAGTAGTCACCTTAAAAATCTTGATAATAATCAACTTTTTACTTGTATTTATTATAAAGATAAATAAAATAAAGTGAAAAGAAGTTTTGAAAACCTTCATATTTTATACAAATAGCGCAATTTCTATGCATCCGCATACGTTTTCTTACCTTCTCTTGAACGAATTACGCGCTTACGAATACGTTTTTATTCGACGATCGTTTTTCCACTTGTTACTTCATTTTGTCTTATAACTGATTTCTTTTGACCGTTCGTCTAAATTACTGACTGTTGATAAATGACTTGAAAGTCTCAATGTTTTATCCTTCCTTCTCGTCCAATCTTCTTTATGTGTAAGACCCGTGAATGTGCCGTATGATGCTAAGTTATTGTCTCAAGAGTTGTTCAGTATGAGCATCTCTCTTAAGTTGCGACTCACTTGTGGATGTGATATCCTGAGCCCAACGTCATTTATTTAATCCTATTTTACGAATATTTTTGAAATTTTTAAGAAATTTCGTTTGTTATATATTTGACGGTTTAAGCTGAAACCGACGTTTACGGTCGTAATTTAACGTTTGACGATTTAAGAAGAACCGATAACGACTACGATACCGACGAATGCCCAAAAATTACATTTTATTATCGATTGATCGATATTTGAGTTTTTCGAGATTTTTATTTGTATTACGTGTTAAGTCGAGTCGGAACCATATATATAATCGTTTTGTGTGCGTTTGAACCATTTAAAAGTATTTTGAGGTAGCCGGGACGAAACCCGACTCTCGTAAATTTATAAAAACTTACTAGGTACCATTTTTGCCTTTTTAAAAAGTTATCTTACAACTAAGGCCAAAATAAAACTAATATTACACAATCTACCCTCCTCACCATATAAAAAGAATTTTCACACACATTCTTTTCATTTTTACACTCAAAAATTTCACACACTCTCCTCCCCTCTCTCTCTAACCTACGGCCACCACACCACCACCATGAACCACCACCAAAATTTGATTTTTGGAAAATCTAATCAAAGACCCACCTTTGTATTATCAAGATAAGTAAATCCCACCAAAAATATTCAACATGCAACAACTTTTTTCTTCAAGATTTAATTTTTATAGATTTTGAAAAATATTATGTTTTGATCTAATTAAATATGTGGGTTTGTGTTTAATTGTGTTTAGGAACAATGATTTGTAATATTGAAGCTTGAAAAAGGTCTTATCTTGGTGTTCTTGACCATATAAGCCACGAAATTTTTGGGGCTTATGGTGTTCTTGATCATTTGATCCAAATTAATGTGGGTAAGGTTCCACTAACTTGTTATTATTATTTTAATCATCTTTTATTTGAATGCATGTGTTCTTATTGAAATGGGTTTTATTCAAGATTAATCATACAAGTGAATTAGGATGTTTCTATTTGTTTATGATGATTATTAGGTGTTATTAGAAGTATATAAATGATTGAAATGGGTCAAAAAGATGTTTTGATATGATTTTGATAGAGTCATTTTAGATCAGTAGGTTTAAGGCCGTTTTCATACAGTAACTTTGGGTTAAGTGTTGGTATGATAAGATATTGTTGTAGAGTTTTTACTAAGCTTCGATTTGGTATAAGGTAGAGCTTCTAACTCAAAACGAGGAGGAAGTTATGCTATTTTTAATATTCGTGTATCGGGAGATGCGTATCGACACAATACGAAATTGTTGTCGATATTGGGTCAAATCTCGGGGACTATAAGTTGAGTTTCAAAAATGTTCAAGGGCTGTTCTCAGGCCCTAAACTTAGCATTTTGAGTCTATTTTCATAATCAAAAGTCGTATTTGCAAATGGTATTGGTTAAGATGGTCAAAATGATCTTACAAGTCGAGTGTGCAAAACTGTCCGAATTTTGTACTTCAAAGATGTGTCGGGCAGAAGGTCTTAGAAGTGAAAACTTTTTATGAAATTTGGTATGGGGTTTCTACAGATTATAAGTGATTTTTACAAATTTTTTCAGATTTTTAGGAGTGGTCTAAGTGGGGTAAAACAGCCCGTACATTCGGTATGTATCGGCAGAATTGTAAAATGAGTAATAGTTTTAATAAAGTATAAAAATGGCTCGTGTCTAGTAAATATCACTTGAAGGTACTTGAATGTGTTGATTCATTACGTGTTTATTCATTAGGTGTTGTATTTGATTTCCCGGGGCATCCTCATCGTCGGTGATCGATTTCGTTTACGCCGTAGTTACTAATACTACCACTACTACTTAAGGTGAGTCTATAGCCTCGCTCTTTACTTATTTCAAATGTTTTTACCCGCGAGGGGGATACATGCTATTTAAATGAAAATGAACATAAGTAATGAATGATTGTTGGACCCAAATGTTGCCTTAGAAATTGTGTTGAGTACCTAGTTGCAAAAGGCCCTATTTCATGAACTATTAACTATTGTCCTGCCCTTGCGAAGGGGGAAATAGCCGCTTATACAAAGTGATAGTACTATGGGGTTGACGACCCTATCCGAGACGAGGGCTAGTACGTTGGGTACCCCCTGCGAACGGATAATTTGTGATAAGAGATAAGGTATAATTGCAACTGATGCCTTTAGTAGGGGCACTGGTTTCATCTGAATCACGCCGGTAATTATTACGCGTGTGATTGAGTTAACGGATTAGTGTCATGAGCTTAAACACAATTGTCGTATCCTTGAATAATAGATTGTGAGTACGACAATGCTATTGAACGATCATGATTGGTTTTTAATACTTATGTTCAACTTATGATTTGATAAACCTATAGATTAGCTCAACCTTTGTGTTGACAGTTTTAAGCATGTGTTTCAGGTAACCAAGATTGATAGCAGCGGAGCATGCGAGGATGGAAGTTGTTGTGGCTTGGCGGTCTACTTGTTTTTCCACCCTTATATAACTTAAAACTCTTTTATTATTCTGTCATGTGAGCAAAAATGTACTTTTGGGTTGAGATTCAGTGGGGACCTAAACGCAAACTCTGTTTTGTATCATCTTGGGAATTGGAAAACTGTAGACTTTGATGATTTAATCAATCTTTAATTTATGTTTAAACTTTTACGTCTCTTTGAGTCGTTTAATATACCTTATGTGTGATGATAACTACGTAGCACCCAAATATTGTAGTTCCGCTGTGCATAGCATTTGTGGGGGTGTTATAGATTGGTAATCAGAGCCATGAGTTATAGAGAACTAGGTCATTTTGAAAAATCCTAAACTATAACTTTTGGTGTCGTAAGAAATTGCCCAAGCACACAACTATCCTGCATGGCTCCGGTAAGATTTCTTTAGCATTCCTTTATATTTTAGATGTATCCCTCAAAATTGATATGAATTCCCTAGTATTTGGTAAGTAAATACTATGATATATATTAAGATATATTGTTTTGTACGTTTAGTACTTATTATCGTAATTTACAAATTATCGTAAGATTATCTTATATGTTGCATGTATTTGGCATAACGGGCTACATTGCATTACATGGCAACACTGCGTTGTAATCCTACGTGTATGTAGGAATGATTGTATGTATAAGTATATATATACTATGATATTTAAAGGCATGCACGCGAAGCAATGATCCTTGCGTGATTATTGTACATTTAAAATGTAGTTTTGTTGAGAATTCAGCCTCACCACCAGTTATTAATCTTGATAATTAATTTATTGATCGAATAATCGAGTGTGAACCTCGTTTGATACTCTATATACGTAAATGATGCTTCGTAACATATTTTATATCGGCTAGAGTGATCTCGATGGTCGTTATCGCACTGTGATGTGTCATTTTGGGACATCTTCTTTTTGGAATTACTATCATATTACTGTATTTCCTTTATTCCTTATGGGTTTGATATATTGGTTGGCGTGACTATAATATAGACGAAGTATAATCAACGATGCGTACATCGTAGCGACGAATCACATGTGTATGTTATGAAACGTCGTTGAGGCGTATCGCCATTTAATCGTTTTATCATCCTACTTGAATTTAAAGATGTGTTTTAAAATAGACTAGCGTTGTAATCAATCGCGATAACTTGAAATTTGGTTGGTTTGTGTTAATTTTGTGGTGTACGATTTCGAGACTCATCCGAGGCCGATAACAACATTTAGTTTACATACGTATTCTCGCTTTGTTTATTTCATTTTTGTTCTTGTTGTCTTATTATTTTAAATTTGATAGTATATATGACGGGGTCCGGCATTTGTGTGAGTTAAGTAAGCACTAAACTTCGTTGATTGAATGGTTTAAACATAAAGTGTTTTACATATTTAATACTTGGCGGATGAAACTTTTGGATAAAAATGACTTATGATGTGTCTTGTAACAAGTAAAAATAAGTGTAGAGAAGAATGGACAAAGTGAAATTGTTTTTCCTTCAACCTTGGTTGGTATATCATAATAAGTAATTTATACTACTCGTAAAATCCTTGTTTTTATATATATTAATAATTTGATACTAGAAGCTAGTGATGGATTTGTTAAGAATTTGTTTAATATAATTTTAAAAAGGAGTTTATAATAAAATTTACGATATGACTATTGAGTATATGTAACTTTGGATTTAGTATGAATTAATTTTCGGGTCAATGTAGCAAACTTTTGGCGTATCTTGTAAAATAAAACATGAGTAGAAGAAGTGGTTATGTATTTTGGAGCTAAAAACTTTGTAAAATTGGTTTTATTTTAAACATAAGGTTATGTTTACGTATGCATTGGTGTAAAATAGAACATGTTACTTGTTGTAGTGAATAAAATGGGATAAAATCGGAATATACACTTTAAGTAAGAAATTATAATGCTTGAAACAAATTATTAAATATTGATGGAACGTTATTTTATTCCGCTGCGAGATGTGTTAATTTTAAAATCACTTGATAATGGGCTAATGATTAAAAGTTGAATTTTATATATCTTTGAATTATTGAAATAAGCATCTTAATTATTTATTATTTTATTATTATTATCGAGATTCAGGTGTTGACTAAAATCAGTAATTTATCCGAAATAATACTTCGTGAAACCTCTTTAGCATCTGGGTCGAATTACGCGAATACTATTTAATAAATCAGTTTTAAGGAAGACATGTGTATAATAAAAAGTCAAGGTTAATTTTAAGAGTCAGTTGGACTAATTTGAGTTGCGGTGGTTACTTGTATATATGTGATAAGGTAAGTCATAATAATAATAACGTAAAACTTTGAAAATTCTTACTATGTACGTTTTTGGTACTTAAGATATGAATATTAATGGGATTTTGACACAAGTATTGAGATTTTCAAACCTAATGATTTTATCAATTATTATAACCGAGTCACCGCATCTACTAATGTTAATAATTACCTAGAGATTGTAATTTTTCCAGAAATAAAAACTTTGTAAAGATTGAGAAATGAAAGGTATAAATTATTTAATGGTGTAACACAAATTGAAAATGTGCAAATATTCGGTTTTACAATGTACAAGGAAACATTAACTAGAAAATACAAATGGATTACCCAACAAACGCATATTTGTATTATTTTGTTAAGACGTAATATTTTGAGTCACGATGGTTCGATCGTACAGCATCACTTCTCTGATTTTGCAAGTCTATATCTAAGCTTGAGTAGTCATGTGATTGTTTATTTTAATATTGTCTATGGTCTGAAACCATTATTATTATATTTATTTTAAAACTACTATTTCGCTAGTACTTGATAATGAGGGTATGTTACCCGGTGTATTTTTGTCATGTTCATGGACGCCGTAACTTTTCTTCTTTCGGTTAATGGAACCTAAAATTCTGTACTTACTTGAATGATGCTATAAATCTTCATTAAATTGGTTATTTATTTATATTGAACAAAAGCAAGGAGACGAAGCCGCTTTATCAAATTGTAGAGGTGAAAGAACTCGATCTTCCTGGTGAAATTGTTTCTATTTAACCAAGTTTATTCTTCTCTCCCCGTATACCCTTGGTGGAATGTGTGTGCAACTCGAGACGATGGGAATTATGAGCGTTGTTTTATTTTTGACGCTTGTGTTGATATTAATTTTTACTCCATGTATTCGTAGATCGCTGTTGTTATCCCGAGACTTTTGTCATATATTTGAAGTATTTTCGTTTCCGATGTAGTTAATTTTAGCTGGCAATTATATTGCTCGTTTACCTCGTTCGATCCCATTGATTTTTGATTTTATTACTTGATGTGCTTGCAATGATCTTTAATCTTGAACCACCTTACCGTTATTTTATGAATAGTCTATTTTGAAAATATGTATGAGTGTGTTAAATGGTTCATTCAATCAAATGCAAATAGTGTCGATTTATTTATTTAATGATTTATTTATTTTCCTTATAAACAGGCAAAGAAAAAAATATGTTTCCAAAGTGGACGCAAAATGTTTGATGTGTTTCTTAAAACGATAGTGACAATATTTTCCCATTTCAAATTCCATTTCAAATGAGTTAATTATTTTGAAGTTTAGGCCGAAAACTTTCATAGTCATCTTCGGTGTGTCATAATAATGTTTGTGTTGTCACTCGATCCACAATTATGCACAGCTTAGCTAACTATGCATAATTCGGGAAGAGTCCTGTTTTGTTAATTGTCGTTGCTTGGTCCTCAAGTATGCATGATCTAGCTAGTTATGCATAGTTTTGGAAGGGCGATGTAGTTTCAAGTCAATTGGTCATCTTTAAAACCGGTAGTGTTTTTGATAAATGTTTGGATGAAAACGCTTTTAAAAATGGTGGATCCTTATGCAAGTAATCGTATTCTCTTTGATTCCTAAAGAAAATTTTTGATTTTTCTTCTATTCCTTGAAATCTTTTCTTTTTGTTTGGCGTTGACTTAGTAAGTCACTGTGACCGAGTAATTTTGGAAATGTGTTGTGTGTAACGTGTGAAATTTATTAGAATCGTTAGGGTGTTGATGAAATACCAAAGTGACTCGTACCGACACTGAGAAGAAATTTTAAACAAGAATAGAAGACTGCCAAAGTAGAGGAAATCAGAGTCCAAGTGACTCTGAGGGGAATGACGAAGACTTCTCCTACATCAAACGCATCGTACCTTATTTATTTTCTTTTCTCGTTCTTTTGATATGTTTTATGACACGCGATAAACTATTGAAGTTTACCAACTGTGCATCGGTAGTTGGAAGACAATTCCGTTTTCGTCTTCGTTTATTTAAGTGAGGAATCCTCTTTGCTTGACTCAACCATCCTTGATTATCGTTGGTTAAACGATGGATAAACATAGTCGAAGTTTTTATGGCGAACCCCTGTCTTTTATGTGTTTATGTTGTATGTGATCTAGTCGAGTGATCGAAAGTTGTGAGAACTTGAGACGACATTGTCCAATGATGTCCGATCATGGAGAACACGTGCCATGTAATATATATGTATATCCTTTTTTTTATATACTGTGAACGATGATGCTTATTGAGATTTTGACCACGTTTGAGACGGAAGTGAGATGGTGTTCTTGTAATATCTTTTGGGTATGAATCCGTGGGTGAGCACCCTGCGATGACGTATGTATGAATTTTATTCTTTGTTTAGGATATGCAGCCATAGCTAGCAAGCTCGGGAACCTTCTTTAACATGCAATTTTCTTTTGACTGGACTCATTCGAGAAATATGTCAACATTTCTTATTTTATCATGGCTTGGCTGATTAGCAAGCATGAGTTAACTTGATTGAACTGATTGTTTTGGCATGGTTTGGCTATGTTGCCAACATGTCGTACCGTGGTTGTTTGTGCTTCATAGTGACTTTTGTGTTTGATTGGATTGTGATCTCTTCGAGAGAGTTATGTACACGCCGAATGACTTTCGTATCGATGAATACGTTTTTGACAAAATAGGTTTGTATGTACATAATATTGCGCTTAAGGTGATTTTGTATGACTAGTATTAATTACTTCGTCTTGTATATTCTGAACGTTTTCGATGGGGTTAGGTGTGACTCGTGCGATTTTATTTTGTGAGTAGTTGTTTTTATGAGATGATGAACCAAGTGAAAGGACGATTCGAAAGTTGGAAGACATGCTCCGAACGTGTGTGATTGATTTTGATAGTTGTTGAGATCGACACTTGTCGTTGGTAGTACCTTTGTACAACGACAATTACCAAGTTAACAATGAAGATGCAACATTTGAAGAAATATGTTGATGAAAATGTGAATCGCCAGTTGGATAGAATGAAGTAGGAAAACGTCAGTTGAATGGACTTGAAATGATTTGGGAGGCTACGGATAGATCGAGATGTTAAGAGATTTAAGCAAGGTATAACACTCATTGTGAAGGTGTGATGGAACCCGAGACGTGAACCGAAGTCCACATTGGAATGTGAATACCTCTTTAGTAAGAAGTACCCTTATCTTTCTAGTAGTACGAAATGCGAGTATAAGAACCGGAGAGCGCCGGGACGTCGCTCCTTTAAGGAGGGGAGGATGTAAGACCCGTGAATGTGCCGTATGATGCTAAGTTATTGTCTCAAGAGTTGTTCAGTATGAGCATCTCTCTTAAGTTGCGACTCACTTGTGGATGTGATATCCCGAGCCCAACATCATTTATTTAATCCTATTTTACGAATATTTTTGAAAATTTTAAGAAATTTCGTTTGTTATATATTTGACGGTTTAAGTTGAAACCGACGTTTACGGTCGTAATTTAACGTTTGACGATTTAAGAAGAACCGATAACGACTACGATACCGACGAATGCCCAAAACTTACATTTTATTATCGATTGATCGATATTTGAGTTTTTCGAGATTTTTTTTTGTATTACGTGTTAAGTCGAGTCGGAACCATATGTATAATCGTTTTGTGTGCGCTTGAACCATTTAAAAGTATTTTGAGGTAGCCGGGACGAAACCTGACTCTCGTAAATTTATAAAAACTTACTAGGTACCATTTTTGCCTTTTTAAAAAGTTATCTTACAACTAAGGCCAAAATAAAACTAATATTACACAATCTACCCTCCTCACCATATAAAAAGAATTTTCACACACATTCTTTTCATTTTTACACTCAAAAATTTCACACACTCTCCTCCCCTCTCTCTCTAACCTACGGCCACCACACCACCACCATGAACCACCACCAAAATTTGATTTTTGGAAAATCTAATCAAAGACCCACCTTTGTATTATCAAGATAAGTAAATCCCACCAAAAATATTCAACATGCAACAACTTTTTTTTTCAAGATTTAATTTTTATAGATTTTGAAAAATATTATGTTTTGATCTAATTAAATACGTGGGTTTGTGTTTAATTGTGTTTAGGAACAATGATTTATAATATTAAAGCTTGAAAAAGGTCTTATCTTGGTGTTCTTGACCATATAAGCCACGAAATTTTTGGGGCTTATGGTGTTCTTGATCATTTGATCCAAATTAATGTGGGTAAGGTTCCACTAACTTGTTATTATTATTTTAATCATCTTTTATTTGAATGTATGTGTTCTTATTAAAATGGGTTTTATTCAAGATTAATCATACAAGTGAATTAGGATGTTTCTATTTGTTTATGATGATTATTAGGTGTTATTAGAAGTATATAAATGATTGAAATGGGTCAAAAAGATGTTTTGATATGATTTTGATAGAGTCATTTTAGATCAGTAGGTTTAAGGCCGTTTTCATACAGTAGCTTTTGGTTAAGTGTTGGGATGATAAGATATTGTTGTAGAGTTTTTCCTAAGCTTCGATTTGGTATAAGGTAGAGCTTCTAACTCAAAACGAGGAGGAAGTTATGCTATTTTTAATATTCGTGTACCAGGAGATGCGTATCGACACAATACAAAATTGTTGTCGATATTGGGTCAAATCTCGGGGACTATAAGTTGAGTTTCAAAAATGTTCAAGGGCTGTTCTCAGGCCCTAAACTTATCATTTTGAGTCTATTTTCATAATCAAGAGTCGGATTTGCAAATGGTATTGGTTAAGATGGTCAAAATGATCTTACAAGTCGAGTGTGCAAAACTGTCCGAATTTTGTACTTCAAAGATGTGTCGGGGAGAAGGTCTTAGAAGTGAAAACTTTTTATGAAATTTGGTATGGGGTTTCTACAGATTATAAGTGATTTTTACAAATTTTCTCAGATTTTTAGGAGTGGTCTAAGTGGGGTAAAACAGCCCGTACATTCGGTATGTACCGGCAGAATTGTAAAATGAGTAATAGTTTTAATAAAGTATAAAAATGGATCGTGTCTAGTAAATATCACTTGTATGGATTTTTGGCGTGAGTTTATATGAACTTTGAGTGTTCTTAATTATATATATACAGTACTTGAAGGTACTTGAATGTGTTGATTCATTACGTGTTTATTCGTTAGGTGTTGTATTTGATTTCCCGGGGCATCCTCATCGTCGGTGATCGATTTCGTTTACGCCGTAGTTACTAATACTACCACTACTACATAAGGTGAGTCTATATCCTCGCTCTTTACTTATTTCAAATGTTTTTACCCGCAAGGGGGATACATGCTATTTAAATGAAAATGAACATAAGTCATGAATGATTGTTGGACCCGAATGTTGCCTTAGAAATTGTGTTGAGTACCTAGTTGCAAAAGGCCCTAATTTCATGAACTATTTACTATTGTCTTGCCCTTGCGAAGGGGGAAATAGCCGCTTATACAAAGTGATAGTACTATGGGGTTGACGACCCTATCCGAGACGAGGGCTAGTACGTTGGGTACCCCCTGCGGACGGATAATTTGTGATAAGAGATAAGGTATAATTGCAACTGATGCCTTTAGTAGGGGCACTGGTTTCATCTGAATCACGCCGGTAATTATTACGCGGGTGATTGAGTTAACGGATTAGTGTCATGAGCTTAAACACAATTGTCATATCCTTGAATAATAGATTGTGAGTACGACAATGCTATTGAACGATCATGATTGGTTTTTAATACTTATGTTCAACTTATGATTTGATAAACCTATAGATTCGCTCAACCTTTGTGTTGACAGTTTTAAGCATGTGTTTCAGGTAACCAAGATTGATAGCAGCGGAGCATGCGAGGATGGAAGTTGTTGTGGCTTGGCGGTCTACTTGTTTTTCCACCCTTATATAACTTAAAACTCTTTTATTATTCTGTCATGTGAGCAAAAATGTACTTTTGGGTTGAGATTCAGTGGGGACCTAAACGCAAACTCTGTTTTGTATCATCTTGGGAATTGGAAAACTGTAGACTTTGATGATTTAATCAATCCTTAATTTATGTTTAAACTTTTACGTCTCTTTGAGTCGTTTAATATACCTTATGTGTGATGATAACTACGTAGCACCCAAATGTTGTAGTTTCGCTGTGCATAGAGTTTGTGGGGGTGTTATATTATGCGACTGGGTAGATCTTTGGAATGTCTCCGCACGTGAATAATGAATTATCACTAGAGTGATTTCCGTATATCCGGGATGACGTCCGTTACTCTCGTTTGTCTCGAAATCCACTCTTGTGAACCGTGCTTTGACTTCTCTCTTTAAACACTAACATCGTTCATTTGATTTGTTTTAATTACAAGTGATTATTAGCAATTTTATTTATTAAAATTTTTGTATGGATCTTCTTGTCGATCATGTATCGACCACCGCTAAGTTAACAAGCTGATATTGGTGAACCATCAACCGCACTAACAAAATTGACAACTTGTTTAATCTATTATTTCTTATCGTCTTACCATCAACGCCTTTATTTTATTATTCTATTTAAGAATTTATACGACATTTGCTTCGTCCCTTTTTGTACCATTGATTTCGTACTAATTGTTGACTATTATTTCCATTCGTATTCGCTTGTTATCTTGTCACATTTCGAAACCCGAATGTAACCCATATTTATTTTGGAATGATAAACACCTTTATGTATTCCTACAAAGTATTATAAAATTTTTTTATGGAACTTGTCTACATTTTCTAATGATTTTCAATTATCGAAATAACCATCACAAGTAAAAGGTCAAATTTATACACCATATTTTGTATAACTAAAACTAATGTTTAAAATAAAATTATGTTCTACCTTTTGAACTAATTGACTTATCATACTTTACTTTTAATGTAATGAAATTGCCAGTTTAATTTATATTCCTAATAGTGATTTAATTTGGAAATTATATTCTCTAATTGTAACCATCAGTATGAGTTTAATTAATAAATTTACGTCATTCTTTCAAAGTTTCTTAAGACGACCAAATAAATTTTGAAACTATTTTACTTCTATTTTTGATGTATCATCTTTATCAAGAAAGTACCTCAACTGAGTTTTAAGGTAATACCAAATCCGGGACGGATAATTGTGACAAATGTTATTTTAATGATAATGTATAATTTATTCTTCGCTCTCATTTTTCTAGTATTGTGATTTATTATGTTTTATGGTTACATGAGTCGAGATCCCTCGTCGATCGTCAACCTTAAATCATTTTACCACATCTTGTTCGTTTATACGTTTATTGAAGTCATTTTATCTCGTTCTGTTCCTCGTATTGAAGATTACTATTTTATTATGAGTTTAAAATGAATCTCGGGAAGCAGTGTATAAGAAGAAACGATAAGTGTCACCAGGATTTATGCGTGTACTTGTGGAATGATTGAGGACCGAATCTCTTAATGAATGGAGTTAATAAATTTGTTACAACCTCGAGGAGCATGTTGAAGCCGACACCGCAAGTGGAAAGACTCTTGTGATCAAGTGGTTATTATCAAGGGTTCGTTCAAGGTTTTCTCGATGATTAACGATGGAAATCTATACTTGATGTTATTGTTCGACCTTTTATTTTTATGTACTTATGTGGTATGTGATCTAGTCAAATGATCGTAAGTTGTGAGAACTTGAGACGGCATCATCCGATGATGTCCGATCATGTAGAACATATATTATGTAATATCTTTTTGACTTTCAACGACGATGTTTATTGAGACTTTAATGCGCGTTGGCGAAAGTGAGATGGTGTCTTTGTATTATCTTTTGAGTGAGGACCCACGTGTGAGCACCCTCCGATGACGAAAATGTTTTTCTTGTTAATTCTTTTTGATGTGTGTCCATGGCTATCCGGCCAGTGGCTATCCTTTAAATTGCATTAAGTGATTGCCTTTGTTAAAGCCTCAATTATGGACCGTTAACTAGCTTATGATGGGCTAGCCGCTAGTACAATTAATAGATCTATGGGGGAAGCCGCCCCTGTTCAGTTTTTGTGGACTTGTCATAGAAGCTTAGGCCCGACCTCCACACTGTTTGAGCATATTTTATTGAGAAGTCAGGTATACGGCAATGTACCATTAATCTAGAGGTAACCGACAATTAATAAATCTCCTGTCTTATCAGACCTCTAAAGGGAGTGTCTAAGGGCTCGGTTCCATGAGCTTATTGCAATTTATGCTATATACAATTATTATTGTTGATGCAAATTATTATTTGATGCTTATAAGCATGCCACAAATTTATAATCTTTGCTTATGTTCAAATTGATTACTTAAACCTATAGATTCACTCGGCATTTTTGCTGATTGTTTTACTCACATGTATTTCAGGTAATCAAGAAGTGGAAGCTTGGCGGTCACGGGAATGAAGTTGTGCACTGCTTTTGTTGTTCAAACTCTTTGATTTATTTATCGTTCCATTTTTTTAAAAACAAACTAATATGTTGTTTTAACTTATCTTTTGGTAACGATTACTTGGGACTACGCTACTCTGATAAATGTTTTAGGAACGATAAATCTGAAACGTCTCCTTTCGAGTCGTTCTTTATAAGTTATGTGTTGTTGTATCATTGTTTAGCACCCAAAGATGTATTCCGCTGCATGTAAATTTGGGGGTGTTAGAACTTTGCACCTTATCACATTGTTGATAGGAATGAGAACCTCCACAAGTCTCACATGAAAGAGTAATGGCATGCACATCATTTGTGGAATTGTTCAATGAAAGGCTCTTAATAGCTTGGATCAATTCTTGATGTGCCATAAAACTCATCTCATGATCCCTATCTATCTTTTGAAGTATCTCTTGGTGACTCTTGAGGAATTGGTTATCACAAGGTGTTTGAGAATTGTTTTGGATAACATGAACCCTTCCTCAAATTGAGTGTTTGTTTGTACCATTGCTTTGGTCTCAATAATATCCCAAGCCTCTTGAATGGATTTAAGAAGAATATTTCCTCCCGCGGAAGCATTGAGTGAGTCTTGGTGATGAGATTTAAGGCCATTATAGAAAGTATTGATTTGGTGAACTTCATCCAATCCATGGTTAGGGCATCTCCTCAATAACTCTCTATTCTCCTTCCAAGCATCACTAAATGTTTGACTAGGTTTTTGTTGAAAGCCTATAATTAAATTTCTCAAAGCCGTGGTCTTAGATGGGGGAAAGAATTTGTTCAAAAACTTCGTAGTGAAACCATCCCATGTGGTAATGCTCTCGGGTGGTTGTGTATCTAACCAATGCTTAGCCGGACCCTCTAATGAAAATTGTACCAATATCAACTTAATGTCATCATGGGGAACTCCATTGTACTTAATGGTCTTGCAAAGAGCAAGAAATATCTTAAGGTGATCATGAGGATTATCATTCTTGTTCCCATAAAAAGGTGTGTTTGAAACCAAGTTAATCATGGATGTTTTTAGCTCAAATGTGTTTGCGGGAATATCGGGTATCTTGATAGCATCGGCATATCCGTGCACATTGGATTGCAATTGCTCCATCAAAGATCGAGTATCAACTCCGGCCATGGCTTCTTGTTGTGGATGAATCAAAGCACGATTCTCGGGATCGGCTTGATGGACGGTGGTGTTCCTACTCTTTCTCTTTTTCTTCCTTTTCGGAGGAAGGGGTTGTACACCAATCGGTATTTGTGCACGCCCGCGAGTGAGCATGCAACTCAATACGAGGAATGAGAGAGAAGCTCTCATGTGACTTTGAAGAGAAAAGGATTATCCTCTTCGAGTTTCAATATGAAATATCCACAAGAAAATAATAATATACGTATGTACTACTTGGGTGCAAGACCCCCGATGAAGCCTTCCTTCTTAGAATACTCACAAGTGAACGGGGGGTTAGGTGGCGCGAAGCACTTAAGTACCTATTGACCCTTAAATGGCATTTTATAGCACATCGCCTTTCTATTCACTTAATTGTTTGTATTCTTCGAATTGTTGCTTATTGGAAGTATTTATCTATTCTTGCTTTATTTTGTCTGATCGATACGCGTGTTAAGGACCAGAACGCCCCTCAACACGGTGTATTGCCTTGGCAATACATATGGAGAATATGTGTGTTGGTTGTTCTTATACGTATACGTATTTACTTATAATAATATATGGAAAATATTTTTGTATTTATGAGTTTTTTTAGAGAAAATACTATATGTACATAAAAACCGAGAGAATCCAATAATATATATTTTGTGTGCAATCTCTTAGGAAAAAAGATTGCTTTTTGAATTTTTTTATTTTTTTGGTCAATTCTTTAGGAAAAGAATTGTTTTTGTTATTTTTTAGTTTTTATATATTTTTATATTTTTGATTTTCTTTATTGTTTTTGATTTATGATACGTAAAAATAACGTTCACTAGGTGAACGGATCCCAAAAGACAATGAAAACCGTCAATCGATAGTCTCTCGTAAAGTCAAAGAACCGGCAGCGGCACCATTTAATATTGAGTATAATTGAAGTTCATTTTCTCGATTCTTAACCAATTGAAAGTCCTAACAAAATCGGGTTTATAATTGTTTTTGGTTGGTAAGGTTATTTGGCTTTGCTATGTCTAATTCAAACAACACGTAGAAAAATGAAAAATATCAATCTACTTATATGTAAAACAAATTGCAATGACCAAATTTTTTATCCAAATAAAGACAAAAATGTAAATCTATGAATTAAAGGGCTGAAAATGTAAATTCTAGAAACTAACTATGCAAATGTAACAAACTAATAACCAAAATGTAACTAATTTGAAAACTGCCTAACTGAATTTGTAAAGTTTTGAAAATGAAAGGACTAATTAAATGCGAACCCTAATTTAGTGCAAGTTTAGCTAATAATGCAAACAGGAACAAAACTCAAGGACTAAAGTGCAATTACTAGAGAATTTTAGACAAAAACGGGCAAACAACTCAAATAAGCTGTCTAGGGCTTATCACTAAACCAAATAAGCTCTAATAACTTGCAAACAGCTTAAAATCAAGAATTAACTAGGCTTGCAAAAGGAATTCACTTAAAAGCTTATAAAACTCGATTTAGCTTATTCTAATAAGCCCATTTTAGGCAAACAAGAAAATGAAACTTCCACAACTTGATTTTCTTGAGAAAACTGATTAATAAGCTGACAAGGAGTATGGAATGTCTTTCCAAATGGAAAATGATCAACTGGATAAGCTGAAATCTGAAATTAAGCTAAACAAGTGCTTATTTGACTTCTGTTGACCAACTTTTTCAAAAAGCTGAAAATTTCAAAATCCACTCATGAACACTTTCTAAACACAAATGAGAAAGAAAATCAAGAAGTTTATGAAGTAGAAATGGAGATATGAGAAAACAGATTGAGCTTTTATCACAGAAACTGACAAATGATGTGGTGCTTATTTAAATGCTTATTCCTAACTAAAATCAAGATACTGTAGAAATTCCTATTACACACTTAAACTTCAGATGTTGGATGATGTTTAGAAGCTGGTTTGAAGGAATTTCATCAACTAATAAAGAAATGCTAATCAATTGAAATCAAGAACTTTTCTGAAAACTTTTTTAACAAAGACTGACCCAAACTATTTTTGTGAAATTGCCTTTTTGACTTATGTTTTGACTTGAAAACTGCTAAACTTTGTTTAAAATACCTAAATGACTGAGAATGAGCAGGATTTAACCAAGTAACAACACTTAAACTCAAAATGAAACCTAATCCCAAACACTAGTTAACTGATTTTTGACAAAGTTTTGGCAAAGAAATTTGAGCTAATGGCTAAACTGATTTAAGACAGATATCTAAACAAACTCAATGACTAAATTGTGATGAACTAGAACCAAATTCAAGCAATGAAACAGGCTAAGACTCAAATTGTACTAACAAGCTATTATTACTGATATATTGCAAACAGAAACAAGAATTAAGCTATGGATCAAGAATCAAACTACACTTAAGCTATCCAATAACCAAAATCAGTTCAAATGATATCTAAACACACTTAATCATGCAAGCAAAAAGGTTTACACTAAGAATTATGTAACACCCCCAAATTTATACAATTCAATACAACGGAAGACTCGTTGGTGTTACGAGATAGCACATTACTCACATCATAGACAACGCTTAAAAATCGCGTCGTTTAATAATAAAGCATTTCCATTCATAAATATCAAGTTTACATAGGTCCCAAGTCATAATATTTCATACAATTTTTACAAAGCATTTGAATGGAATTTGTTATATAAGTGCGGGCCATGAATTCTTGTCGTCTTCCCGAGAATTACCTTCAAGTACTTGAGATAAAACATGTTAAAAGAAAAGGTCAGTGATAACACCAAGTGAATTCATAGAGTTTAATAAAATCCATCAATATAACATCGGTCTAAAATTATTACCGAAAATCATTTCGTACAAATCTTTGTAATAGGCCATAAAATCGCCAAAGTCATTTTATACAAATCCTTATCAAAATCATAATATAGGCTTTCTCCTTCAAAATTATTATACGAACCATTGTCGTAAAAAATCATACAATACGTTTCATAACGTTGTATAAAGTTAAATAAAAACCGTTATATGAATATGGTTATGTAAAACCAAAACATGAACATAACATCAATAATAAGACCCCGTATTGCTAGTCAGGCAATATATCGTAATTCAGTGCGTATAGCAGTATTTCGTTATTTGGATTATTATAAGCCGCATGACATTGTTACCTTACTACAATAAACAACGGGTAGCTAGCCCGAAACTCAATTTGCCCATCTAAATTAGCGTGTCGTCACAAATAATCACGCTTGTGTAAATCTTCTCATACATAAATTCGCTTACCAATCAATGTGGCACGACGGGGATCAACCGTCAAGGCGCGAACTGGGGTGATCGTCCCCAAATAGTACTATTATATGCATAAGCGTCTACCAAATCCCGGTAGTTCACAAATCATGCTAATGGGACTTTTAGTGACATAACCTAACTTTAATAATCCATTTCATTTCATCTATCGGGTCATATAATCATTCATCGGGTCATACAATCATTCGGGTCCAAATCAATAAACAAACAATCGGGACAAATGATGTCCTATTTTATCAAAACTAATCATGTTATCTCCCTCGCGGGTTTATAAAACATTTCATAAAAAACATTTAAAAGAGTGCGAGGCTAAGAACTCACGTTGATGTGGGAAGGCGGGTTATCGGCAATTCGGACGTATGGTACGTGATTCAATCACGGAAACCTAGACAAATAATACTCGTCTTAGACTCTTGTCCAATGACTTTATAAAAATAACAAATATACATATGATGATTTTGTACATATGATGATGATCAAGTGGGTTTATATATTCTTATTTACTCATTTTAGTGTTTATGTATTGGTAACTTTTTACTAGTTTACTAGTTTTACCTATTTACATGTTTTAGGTCCAATAAGCCTTTTATAAGTTCATTAACTTGTATTAATACATTTTATACTTGTATTATCTGTATTTATACTTTACATGTTGGGCCCAAATGGGTTAAGCCCAATAAGTAATTTTTATAAGTGTTTAACTTATTTAGTTAAATTATTAGTCCAAATATGCTAACTTAGCTCGTTAATGTCCGTATGTCATATAGTTCGGGTTTTATCGGTTTTTACTTGTATTAGGTACTTATACATCAGTATATGACTTTTAAAAACTTTACATTAGACGGGTTTGATCGTCTAAGTTTTAATTGGCGAAAAACGTTAATTTTATGGTAATAGCCGAAAAAGTCGTAAAAATCATGTTTATAGTTTTTATAACTTATAAATCCTATTCAACTACCATTTTTATAAAGTGTCCATTTATTTAACCTTATACATATTTATATAAATGAAATTTATAAGTTAGTGGGTTTTAATTCACATTTTATACTATATTAGTTTGAGTGCTTATATAATACTATTAAACATTAATTCTTCAAAATATGATTTTTAGTTTCATCTTCACCATTTTTATCATATCTTGAGTTCTATAAAGAGATAGAAGCTCATTTTTGGATGGCATAAAATTCATATTATGTGCTACAAATAAGTTAGTTATAGCTACTGCTCATTCCATGTTTAACTATCATTAACAGTCCCTACAAAACAGATTATTCAGATTGGTGCACTCATCTTGTTTTGATCATATCTCACTCATTTTGATGATTCCATTGTATGGCCAACTCTCACATGTGTATAACACCTAATACTTACTGTATATTGATTCCACTTTACCATTTTATCAGTTTATCAATTGGTTACCTACTGTTTTTATACAGCCATCTTATTAAGCAAGATTTAACCATTTTTACATGTGGTTTTTCCATCTTTTTACCCATGTTTATCAAATCTATCAACACCAAATCCCCACATAATATTTTTAATCATCATTAATCAGCATATACATATACATAAATAAATAAAATACAAGATTACATAATCAAAATAACAAGAGGATATGAAGCACAATCTCTATACCACCAAGGTTGTGTAGTTTATGATCAAGGCTTGGATTTTTGATGGCAAAACTTGTGGTAGATCAATACCAATCTTCAAGGCCACCAATACTTGTAAAATTCATGTATAAATCAGCCCTTGGACATCACCAAATCTTCTCCTTGGATGTTAAAATCACCACCAATCAATAGAGCTTGAAAAGGGCTTCATCATATGTGTGAGTAACATATGATTTCATGGTTAAATTTGATCAAATGAGGGTGTTTAGGGGTGGTTCTTGGACGAAATTTAGAGAGAGATGGAGGAGAGTATGAGTGGTTTGCATGTATGTATTTAGGAGAAAATAGTTTGTGGTGAAGTGGTTTGTGGTTTTGTAGATTGTTTAGCTAAGTAAGTTACCAAGTGTAACTTGTAAGCTAGTAGTATGACACCTCATGCTGTTGTGGCTTATTTTAGCCGTGGGTTAGTGGGGGTGGGAAAAGTGTCCCACTTGTCTCATCTCCACTAATTTACGGGTACTTCTTGATTCTAGTTTCCTCGATTTGCGTGCCCTCGGGTCGTTTTACGAAAAACGTTTTTATAAATTATGAATCATCGGTACAAAACGAATCTAATAAAAATTGTCTCATCAAAAACGGAGTTCGAAAAGTAAATACGTAATCCTAAGGTTTCCGGTTTCGTCGTAAAGGACGATAAATTATAATCGTAAGTCCTAATCTCTTCTCGTAAATTTGTGAGTTTATGAACCAACACAAATTTAAAATTCCAAATAATATTCACGGATAAATTTATTTCTTGAAATGTCGGACTGTCACCAAAACGGTGTATGTAAACGTAAGCACGTAACGTAGAATCATCCGGTTTAGACGTAGTCGATGCTACTTCAAGATGTAAATCCAAATTTCTTCCCAAAAATAAGTGAGTTCATAATATAACATTAAAATAATGTTTTTAAATAAAACTTGAGAATAGAATATCAACCATAAATTGACGGATTGTCACAACATTTACCCCTAAACAGGATCTTTGTCCTCAAAGATCATCTTATCTTACTACTCGCTTCTTATAGAGTTAAAGCCATGTGGTTATTTCCTCCACATTCGGTCTTTTCTCACAAGTGTAATTCATTAAAATACGCGAGTTTCATCAAACATAACTACGGGAATAAGATCAAGCTTATTGTTGACTTACTTTCTCTATCCATGATGTTCACGGGTTTTTGATGAATGCAACTTTCCGCCGATCTAAACTTCGTTAAGGAATAGTCAGATTTTCACTTGATAGGCATTGTATCAAGTTCGATATACGAAACAGAATTCACGCAGCTCTTGAAGTCCTAGGGTAGATCCAGCTTATATGCCTTTCAAACCAATCTTTTAAATCATCTCAATGGTCCCATACAATGGGGACTTATATCCCATGATCATTCAGATCATCAATTCATTTTTCTATGGTGAAAATTTTTGGCATAACTTCGCTACCCATCTGGCACTTCAAGATCTACATTTCATATTCACATAACCTCCTGCCCACTATCGGCAGTCAATAATCAGATCCTAATTTTAACAATCATTTCAGGTCTCGCGGGTCGGGTATTTTGTAAGGTTAGGTTTGTCATCATAAGAAACCTTAAACCCAAAAGACATGTCCAACTCACAATGGGTGTATGTCGAGTGTCTTCCTCCCAACTCCTGCTTACAGATTCTCTAATATATATCCTCACAAGATTTGATCTCGATCCTAATACGATAGTTTTCAATGATAATCTCCCAAAGGAAAACGATTATACGGTCTATTACCAAAGGTCAATCATTCAAGCATAAAACAACACTTCGAGTGTTTTGTATCATTACTTTACCTCGTCCCTTCGATTGGGGTGGTACACAGTACTCTCATCAAGATTCGTTCTCAATGACTTCTGAGCAAATCTCTAGAAATTCGATGCGAAGTGAGGATCTTGATAGAGATGATCGATACAGGCACACTTTGTTTACACAACTCCTTTAAATATAAAAGAGTCAATTTCTTCTACAAGAATTTATCATTAACAGGATTGATATTAGCAGATTTGGTCAGTCTGTCGACGATGACCCAAATCGAATCAAATTCAGATGATGACATTTGCAATAGCTAGACGTTTACTAATGTATGAGGCGATGTCTGCCTTCATAATTTACCATCAGTACAACTTCATAAGATAAAGATACATTAAATCAGAAATAACATGAATAGAATACTTATAATTACGAGATTTCAACATGACTAAATCTAAAAATTTCAACATTTAGGCAACTACAAGTGGCCTTTAAAACATTTAACGCCATCGGCTTCTCAATTCTAATGGTTCACATTAGCCGCGAACCCCTTTTATTATCTATATTATCCTTCATAATATGTCAGTAATTACGTTCACTTCCCTAAATGGAATAAATATCATGACCGTATTTATTCGAAAATTCTTTCTTCACATTTTCTATGTCTTAGTTCTATCTCAGCTATTGTTTTTATCAGTTTTGCTCAATCCGACGTTTAAAGCGTCGGTAATTACTACAAGTAATTAAATATTAAATATTTAATTTTTATGAAACGTAAACGCAAAAAGTTTTTAAATTTTCTCAGTTTCTCCAATTATATAAAAATGTCCAAAATAAATTTGAATTTAATTAACACAAATTTTTGTTGATTTATCAGAAATAATTAGTAAGGTCCGTAAATGTTCGAAAAACCTTCGTTTATTCTTTGGTAAAAATTTTCTTAGTTGAAAAGCAAAAATTGTCGTTTCAAATTTTAAGTCATGGTTTAACGGTTTCCTCAATCCCTCTTAGGTTGTATTGAGGTATACACAAACATCTACCCCTAAACAGGAGTTTAGTTAAATGATTTGTGTATAAGGGAATAATCCCTTAAAAATCCTTTGTTAAAACATTTGTCAAAACATATTTCCATTTTCTTTTTGGTAAAACCCAAAGCCTTAATGGTTCCAATTTTTGAAGATCCAATATATTCCATTTTCTATTAATCACACGGTCAAATAATGTAAAGGATTAAGTCTTTCATCACATGTTAAATATTCAAGGTACAAGTTTTCATTGTTCGGCCAATTTAGGGCAGTCTATAACTAATTATTAACTCATTCTTATTCTTATAAACAAACAGATGGTCCTTAATGATCACAAGCATGAATTTATCACTTTACAGCCTACACACATGATTCACCCAATTTACGAATGCTACATGTGTATTAGTCAATCCAAACGTCATCACGTGAAACTTATAATGTTTATTACAAGTTCTGGATGTAGTGATTGGAATAGATAATCTTTTTCGCGGACGCGAAGTTGATGATAACCATGCCGTGGATCAAATTCCTGAATATACGCTAGAGCCTTGTAAATGATCGAACAATCTATCATCTTGGGTAAAGGATATAGATTTTAATCGTCAATTTACTTAGTTCACGGTAATTAATAAATATAAGGAATGATAATACCATAGCTCTTCATAATGACGAGCTTGGTAGAATAAAATCTTTCTCCGACAACTCTCTCAGTTGTACGGTAATTCTTTTAATTCAGATGGTGCTGACGTACAGTGCACACGCCACAGGTGCAGCACCGAGAATATAATCAATACCTAATTCAACTTGCCTTAATGGTGAAAGTCTAGGTAATTCATCAACAAATACCTCCTAAAGTTTCAGATAACAGAAACATCTTTTAATAAATTTATTTTAATTTCTTTCTAGATTATAATATCTATGACTAATTCACAATCATTCACGGTAAAATTTCTAGTCTAAATCCAGGATATGGTCATCCATCAAGAATTATTTAGATCGCTTTTGATAATCAACATCTTATCATTTAGGGGAATTCTATTCGAGTTCCCATCAATTAAGACAATGTCGTCATGTCATAATCAATCAATCCATTCTACTGGCACTATCAACTTTTCAGTTTTATTGCCGTCGGTAAGATGTGAACTTCTCAAAAGACTAATAATAACTCATAATCCTTCACAATTCAAGGATATCTGGAGACATAACTAACCTTAAAAGAGTAAGGTCAATGCATAATCTACACGAGAGAATTTCGAATCAGATGCAGACGAAAAAATTTAACGAATATGAATATATTCCATGTTTTCATAATTTGAGTACGCATTCGAAAGCTCCTCGGATCGTTACCCAGGTCATTCAAATGAAATCTAATCAAAAGAAATGATAGGAACGTCGGTACATCCAGTCGGGTATCAACACTCGGTAATCAGATACTTTTCCTAATAATCTCACCACAGGATAATTGGACAAGAAGGAAATATCAATTGTCAATTAAGACAATATCTATAGATGAGTAAATTTGACTCAGAAGAATAAATAGTATGGGCACATGTAGGATATGTAAATCTTGCTTATGTTTTTAGAGAGAGAAAGAGATAGAGAGATGGTGGATTTCACACAAAGCTAGAGAGAGAAAATAAGAAGAACTATGTGTAAATTATGAAACCACACACCCTCTCCATCAAAGGAGAGGGTTTATATACCCAAGCCCTTGACATGGGCTTGGGCTTACATTTGGGCCGGCCTACACATGTTGTAGGCTAAGCTTTGGTTTGTTTGTTGAATAAAGATAAGTAACTAAACTACGAGCTATTACATGGACTATCGTTGGAGTGACCGATCCTTCTTAATACGTAAAACGTATTTCCAACAATCTCCCCCTAAGGGAGGTCACTCCAAACAAGGGCATTACCCAAGTTACAATAATAAGATAAACCTAGCATACTATGCTTGTCTTGAGCTCGTAGTCTTCGTCTTTCTTTTCTTTTTCTTTTCAGGTGAACATGCTGATGTGATCATTGATATCAATCTTGAGCATCAATCTCTTGCCTTGATCTCGTGCATCCATCACTTGTGATCTTCGCCTCTTCGTGACACCATGTCTCACATACTTATACCTTCGTAATTCTTGAAAGCTTCAGATTTTGATACAGCGGAAGACTTAACTTCTAGGCTTTCTTGAATTAGATGAGGTATTAAGTGCATAAGGTATAAGCATGCGGGGACGGCTTCTTCTTGGATTCCGTAACGCCACCGTCTTCAAATGCCGCATCATAAGTAGACACGAACGAAATGGCTTTGAACATTTCATTCTAAATCGGTAGCATTTTACCTCCGGTCGGTGAAGACCGTTGGACGATATTAGATATCGTACCCGTTACACTAAGGTATCACTCTGAGTGTTCTGGCAAGATCACTAAGATATTGCGTAGAGGCCTGGAACGTGTTTAAATTCAGTTAAGAATTAAACAGCTGTTGCTTTCCAGTTATCACAAGTTTGATTCATAAAGAATCGCACAAGTCACCTACCATGAGCTTTTTGATATTCGCTCAAGAAGGATTTCCATCTTCATTGTAAATACTTTCGTATTACTCGGATGTTCAGGCAAGATCATGAAGATTTTGCGTAGGACTCTTAAAATCTTTCTTACTTTTCACAGTGTGTGAAGAAGCAAGGAAATATGAAAGTGTGTCCTAATGAGATATTTGATGATCTCAAATGGCTCTAGACTCGATCGTGCATTTTGGATTTTAGTGATCAGAGGCTGGAGAGGAGTGCCACCATTTCAATACCAATTTATTCGGAGTGAATAAATCAATAGATAACGTGTTGTCTCCGTATGATTAAAACAAATACCTTTTGAGAGATATCTGAGTTAGCTGGGATGGGTTGTGCATTGCATCACTGGGTCCATGATGTCTTATCTTCAATATCAAGCATCATTAAGAATGATCTCAATAGCATATGTATTGACCCGGTTTCAGCCTAAAGTTGTAAGGAGGGCTTCTTTCTTTACACCCTTTATCATTACAATTCTTTTTCATTCTTCAACCCCTTCAATGCTTACCAATACGTCATAACTAACACCTTGTTGTGATTGTTCCAGTGCTAACTTAAGTACTTGGTCGGCATTCAGCTACGTTCACAATCTTTCTCCATCTATCCTAAGGACTACTATTTCTAGCTATGGAATGTCCTTGGGAAGATTCCTCCGGTTCTGGAAGAATCATAGGACTTAACCTATCCTACCATCCTTATGTCACCACAATCTTCATCGTCGTGAAATAAATGGGTTTTGGGTAAGTATAAATCACCATGAAATCCATTTTTGATATGCAAATCCATTTTGCTCCCCCTTAACATATGCCACGATATTCGAAAACATTTCGCATATGTCGGGATGAGACATCACATTAAGTCAAACTATTTGTGATAATATCCCATATTAAATCACATTTTCTCCCCCATATTAAAAATATTAACCCAATCGATGTTTTTAATATCAACTGATTTAATGTAGTTTTAACAAAGGTTTTGGGAAAAAAAATGCGAGTCCGATTTATCTTCATGATACCAACTGTGTGAGATATGATACCGATTTGTAACATGATCACATATTCACCATATTAGAAAAGAATTGACAAGATTGGACCTTATTGATGAGAACATCATATGTTGGTCGCCTCGTCACGTCTGAAGTCATCTCTTGACACCACATGTACGATTGGTATTGTTGTCTTGACACTAACTTGTGAACTTGGCACGTTCGGCATCGAAGATTCGGAATGCTTGACAATTTCTCCCCCTCAATTGTTGACCCGTGTTCTATTGAAAGAGCTATAGTCGTCGGTTGAGTAGTCGCATTGTCGAGTATGTAGATACCAATTGTAGATTGCTATGGTTGTAGAGATGATAGCTTCATGAAAACAAGACTTCTCTTGTTTTAACAAATAGATGCACTGAAACGTACATATATTTGTGTTAGACCAAGTTATAAAGTAGACTTGATCCCTTACAAGGTTTTGAAGTAAACCTTGCCCGAGAAAATTAATTCCCGTTGTGAGCCAAAGCTTTCATAAGAAATACTTGACTTTAATATGAAAACCGGGTTGTAGTCAGAAATAACTACAAGCCATAAGGGCATGTTTTATGAAATATTTACAACATTTGTACGAACTCTATTTATGGCGCCGTGTCGATATTAATCAACATTTCTAAGGCCGTAAATATTATCGTACCAAAAGACATGCCTTTAAAAAATAAAGTAAAAATATTTTTGGATTTTTCTAGATTTTTTAATTTTTATGGTTTTTATATGGTTTTATATTTTTGTATTTTGCTTTTGTGGATAAAAATATAAACAATATATACAGATGATCACCAAGGATACGGAGAATACTTTTACCAAGACTATTCTTTTGCTTCATCTGCTAGTTCCTTTAGAGTCTCAGGCGAGAAGGTTCTCATTCCTAGTTTGTCGGCCAAAAATTCAATTCGAGCGCGATCTAAAGCCTTAGTGAAAATATCCGCCAATTGATACTCGAATCGGAAAAAGTAAAGCTCGATTACTCCATTTTCCACCTGCTCCTTGATGAAGTGGTAGCGAATGTCAATGTGCTTCGACCGGGAGAATTGAACGTTGTTGCAGCATAAGGCAATTGCACTCTTGTTGTCACAGTACATCGGAATTTTGTTGAAACCTAGACCATAGTCGGTTAATTGCGATCACATCCAGAGAATTTGAGCACAGCAACCGGACATAGCTATGTATTCTGCTTCCGTACTCGAAATTGCAGCGCTTTTCTGCGTTTTCGATGCCCAAGTGATTAGTCGATCTCCTAGTAGTTGCAAAGTTCCACTCGTGCTACGCCTTGTATCTTGACAACCCACGTGATCCGCATCTGCATATGCCATTAGTGCAATAGAAGAGTCCTTCGAATACCAAAGTCCCCGATTAATGGTTCCTTTAAGATATCGAAAGATCCTTTTAACAGTAGCTAAGTGTAACTCAGTAGGCCTAGTTTGGTACCTAGCACACATACATATAGCAAACTGAAGATCAGGTCGACTGGCTCTGATATACAGAAGAGTACCTATCATTCCACGATAAAGTGTCGGATCAACGGCAACTCCATGTGGATCTGCATCAAGCTTAGTTCGTTCCACCATTAGAGTATCCACGGGGTCGCAAGATTCCATCTTATACTTCTTAAGCGATTCAAGGGCATACTTGGATTGATTGATAAAGATGCCTCTGGGACTCTGAGATATCTGAAGACCTAAGAAGAATGATACCTTGCCCATCATTGACATCTTAAACTTGGAAGACATGAGTGTCCCAAACTCGTCGGATAAGGTTTGGGTCGAGGCTTGCCTTTTGCGAAGCCTTGCGTAATGAGGAATTGTGATAATAGATCATACCATGCGCGAGGAGCTTGCTTCAACCCATAGAGAGCCTTCTTAAGCTTGTACACATGATTAGGATAATTAGGATTCACAAAACCATCCGGTTGTTGAACATAGACCTCTTCCTTGAGTTCACCATTAAGAAATGCCGTCTTCACATCCATCTGATAGACGATCATATTCATGTGGGCTGCATAAGCGAGGAATAGTCTAATAGCTTCCAAACGGGCAACAGGTGCGAAGGATTCCATAAAGTCGATGCCCAATAATTTCTTGTATCCACGAGCTACTAGTCGTGCTTTGTTCTTCAATATTCCGCCTAACTCATCGAGTTTCACTTTGTAAACCCATTTCAAAGTGAGTAACTGCACTTGATCCGGGCATGGGACAAGTTCCCAAACTTCAAGACGTATAAATTCATTAAGTTCTTCTTGCATAGCTTCTATCCAACATGATTGAGTAAAAGCTTGTTGCCATGTCTTAGGTTCAACTTCAGTGAGAAAAGCATCAAAGTGACAAAACATTGCACTTTCTTGTAACTGACTGCGTGTGGATACCGGACGATTAGGGTCACCAATAATAGAATCTATAGGATGATCCTTTGTCCACTTGCTGTCATGTTCACGAATCCGTGGATTGGAGTAAACTGTAGAAGGAGCTTCCTCTGAGGTGGACGACCCGGCTTGATTAGGGTCGAGAATTGGTACACCAAAGAATGGAAGTTCACGCATTTGAGCGAATTCCAAATCGTGATCATCATCATCCTCTTCATCATCAATAGGCATGACATGGGTAGTTGAAACAGGTTTTGGTTGAGAATTACTTGTTGATGGTATATCTAGACCAATTGTAGGTGCAGACGTATCTGATTTGTGCTTCGGTTGCTGGAGCGACAACTTCGGTTACCGGATCTATTACCTCAGGTTCTGGAGCAACAATACTTGGAGGAGTAAAGAATTCATCAAAGAACGGTTGAAACAACGTATCCCATTCAGTCCTAGAAGGTGGTGTAAATAATGATGAAGTAGGGTTGTTTGAGACAAGACCAGAACTAATGTTACTAGGTCCCATTTCATGAAGTGCGGGTTCAGAGCTGCTTTGCTCAGAAGCCATTGTTGTCAGCTCATCAAAATCAACATTCATAGTTTCAAGGATCTTGCGAGAGTTACGGTTGTAAATTCGGTATGCTTCTTTGCGGGTGCGTAACCAATGAAAATACCAATATCAGCCTTTGGTTGAAGTTTTCCCAAATAGTCACCATCATTATTTGGATAGCAAAGAGAACCAAATACATGAAGATATGATAAATCTGGTACTTTTCCATGGAGAAGCTCATAAGGTATTTTACCATGGCGTTTACGAATTAGTGACCGGTTTTGGGTGTACACTGCTGTAGATACTGCTTCTGCCCATAAAAACAATGGAGCCTTTGCGTAAATTAACATCGTTCGAGCAGCTTCCATAAGTGTGCGATTTCTCCTTTCAACGACACCGTTTTGTTGTGGAGTGCGGGCAACAGATGTTTCATGAGATATGCCAACTTCTTCATAATAATCACGCAAGATTTGATTCACAAATTCGGTTCCATTATCTGTACGAATGCGTCGGACAGTAGTGTTGAGACGCACTTGAATCATCTTGAGAAATCCGATGATGAATTTAGGTGCCTCATTTTTGGCTTTAAGAAATTTCACCCATGTAAACCGAGAGTAATCATCGACAATGACGAGGATGTACTTTTTGCCACTAAGACTTTCAACACGCATTGGCCCACAAAGATCCATATGCAAAAGATAAAGTTTCTCTTGGTTGGTGTCTTCAGTCTTGGGTTTGTATGACTTCTTAGTGCTTTTCCCCATTGTACACGCGGAACACAAATGATCCTTGTGAAATGATAGTTTAGGAAGACCACGAACAAGTTCGTTTTTCGCCAAATGATTAATAGCGTCAAAGTTAAGATGAGATAACCGTCGATGCCATAACCATGACTTAGTCTTCGATGCTTTGGAGAGAAGACATACGGGAGAAGCGGCCATCATGTCTTGTAGAGACAAAGTATACAAATTATTCCCTCGAGTACCTTTCAATAAATCAACCCCTTCCAAATTACGAATGAAGCAGGTATGCTCTCGAAAAGCGACTTCTAGGTTTGCATCACAAAATTGTCCCACAGAAAATAAGTTGTGACCAAGACCTTCCACGTAATACACTCTTGAAATTATAACATTCCCAATATGATATTCACCATAACCCATTATCTTTGCAATATGATCATTTCCAAATCGAACCGTACCAAGAAACTTGCTGACAAAATTTCTGAGCTGAGAGCGATCTCCGGTCATATGCTTGGAGCAACCAGAGTCCAAATACCAGAGAACAATTTGGACCACCTGTTTTCAATTACAACAGTAGACAATGCATTAGAAACTATTGGTTCCTGAGTGTTAGCAGATACAGATATAAGATTATCAGAATTGCTAACATGTTTATGACCCTTAGATTTCCTACGTTTTCTAATCTGAGTTTTAGCACTAACAGGTTTTACAGTTCCAACTTTCTTAGGTTTTGGATTATCCGCGTGCACTACAGTGGGAGTAGACCTAGTTAAAGGGCACTTTGTTCCTACAGTAGTGTTAGTGTTCCTAGTTAAAGGATACGCTTGTGTTTTGGTAGCCTTGGTACTCCTAGTTAAAGGGCACACTTTCTTCGCTTTAGTGGGAGTGATCCTAGTCAAAGGGCACGTATTTCCTACTATAGTGAAAGTTCTACCAGTGGGGCGCCACATCCAACCAACTTGGGTTAACACTTTCCCAGTCGGTTTCCATTCTAATCCATTTTTCCGGGCATACATCTCATTCACATGGTTAATAAGGCAAGAATCATGACGACTAGAAAACATACATTCATTGCAATTCCAACATTTCAAATTAGAATTCACACTAGGCTTAGAACGCTGCACAACCGCAAAGCCTTTAGGTTTAGCTACATGATTCTTTTTATTCAAAACAGAAATAACATTCCTAGGATGGGCTTCTACTTTCTTCTTCACTTGACTACTAGATGGGGGCAAGATCCTATCATTCTTCTTGTTTCTCTTAAGCTTAGATCTTTGAGCCTTAGTAGTGGTGCTTACTCCTGTAGAAGGCAACACAGGAATATTAGAAGCTGGTTTTGATTCCGCCTTATCTTTAGTGACCAAAGTTTGAGATGGTTTAGTCCTAGGGCCCTTGTTAAGTGGTGTGACGGCTATAAGGTTCCTTTTGATTGCACTAGAGGACGATGCTGAGACAGTGGCTGCGTTATCCACAACATTCTTACTTTTTAGAGTACGAAGTGTTTCCTTTAACTCAGCCAAGACCAGATTCTTATCACAAATTTGTTCCCTCAAATCAGATATTTCCACCGACTTTCGATTCAATTGTTCAATCAATGATTGATTCTGTGCAGTGGTATCAACACATACGGGTTTTACTGAATCGAAAAGTCGTGTATTTTTCTGTTTTAAGTTATCAACTTTGGACAAAATCTTGGAAACTCGATTATCTAGATCCAGTTTAAAATTCTCAGAGGCGTCAAGTACGTTCACACAGTTAAGCTCCTTAGATTTCTCTATTTCTATCGGCAACGATGTAGCAACTTTGTCACTTGGCTGACGCTGTTTTGATTGTAAATTCAATCGAAAATTCTTTTCAAAGTTTGCATCATCGATATTAACACCTTCGAATGACGTTTCAAATATTTCTTGAATAAATTGTTGCTTGCATTCAAGCGAAATACAATGTGTTTGAATCTCATCAAAACATTTTGAAAGCAAAGAATATGAATCTTGAAGCTTTAAAAATTCAGCGTCAGATTCGTGACAAGTACTATCTACCACATTATCCACAGATTCAACATTATGCACAATAGAATCATTATCAACACTTTTATTCACACAGACGGAAACTATATGATGAGACATCACTTGCTTCAGAAGCTGATCATTTTGGCGTGAAACCCGTTCTATTTCAAGTAAACTGTTTTCATAAGCATCATGCATTTCATTGAAAACACGTCTAACTTCTTCTATTTCCAAAAGCAAATCTTGATCAAGATTTCTAAGACAAGACTTAACATTCTTTACAAACAGAACAACTTCATCTCGAAACGCAGCTCTAGTGTGCTCAAAGTTCCATTCACCTTCCGTTATGGCCGAAGCCGTCGTACGTTCGAAAATGACCTTGTCAAAATCGGCTAAGTGTTGGTGTACCGCATTTAAGTTAATGGACGCCTTACTTACCGGTGGAATTAACTTAGTTAAATTCGTTTTGACAAGTGTAGGAGACGTACTAGGAGGGTTTTCATTTGACAAACTTTGTGGCACAAGAACTGTTAATTCTGCTAATTCCTTTTGTAAGCGAATGCGTGTCTTTTTCGAAAATTGCTCTTTGTTATGTTGATCATAATCAATTGTATGGAACTTTGAAATCATTTTAGAATGAGTTTCATCCGCAAGTGACCGTGTCTCCTCAATACTACGAACAAAAGGTGCTTCTTTCGATTTGCCAATTATAGTCATATCATAAAGACCGGGAATATATTCCTGAGCTTGTTTTGCATAACTGGGATTGGGTGGTAAATCTTGAAGACGCTTAACTTCGAGTTCTTTAAATGATTTAGTTAAAAGATGAACCTTTTCTGTGGAAGCGTATTGTTTTAAAAGCTGTTGTTCTTTGAATTTAAGAAGTTTGGTAGCATTAATTTCCGATTCAAACTTTTTAGACTCGAGAGTTTCGAAATCCATTTTAAGTTTCTGAAAATCATTGACAACCGACTCTTTTGCTTTTAATTCATTGGAAAGATTAACTTTTAATGATTCTATTTCTTTCAAGTGTTCAATCTTTTCAAAACGAAATTGGTCAAATTCAGAACATGTTATTTTCTCTGTTTGAGGAACCATTTCAAAAGTTTTGACCTTTTCTTTATGCAACGCAAGCTCAACAGTTAGGGTGGAATTGGTATCTACGGATTATCGGAGGGCCATATGCATTTTATCAATAATATGTTTAGGCACCATGACCAAATCATGTTGAGCATAAGATTCCATACCCGTCATAGCATTTGGTTGAGGTTCACTCAAATGTGTAGGATTGGGTACCACATCATTTGAGTTACTAGTTCCCGAATGCTGTTCGAGGTTCTCCTTTTCATGCCCAACTTGATGTTGGTTATCATCAATATTATTAGATGTGGTTGGTACCTCACTGACGACATTAGAACCGTAGTGAGAGAGATTAGCAACGAGAGCAGCTTGGGCAGAGTGAATGTCATCACAATCCAAATCATATGCGTCAAGATCATCTGCTTGATAAGCTGGATTAGAAGTAGAAACGACTGCAATGCCTTCAGTATCTGCTGCCCCTGGGTCTGCAAGAAATGCTAACTCCTCTGAATCCAAAATCTTCCCCTTAGACTGAGCATCAACCAAATACATCTTCTCACGAAACCATGCATCATCCCTCCTCCTTTTCGGCTGAGTGCATTCCCTAGCCATATGACCTTGTCCTCGGCAATTGTAGCAAGTCACAACCTTCTTAGGACCAATAGGACTCCCATTTCCACTAGCTTGAGAATTCACAGCTTGATTGTTCCCAGTCCTTGTAGGAGGTCCATATGAATTTTGCCTTCCCTGAATAGGTTGCACCGTCACTTGACCATCTTGAACAGTGGCTTGTTGTCGAGGATTTGATGAGGTGCGGAGCTGATTGTTTGTTGGTGGAAATCCTCTAGTTGCAACAAGTTTTGACAAGTAGGCTGTGAGATGGTTTAGAACATCAACTGGCGTATCATTTGGAGTAAAGACCGGTGCTTGGATTGGTGGAAGTTCATTAGAGTAGAAAGCTTGTGCTGGTTGTGCTTATATTGGAAAGTATCCTTGCTGAGGAGTATAGCCCATTGGAGAAGTGTTGGCTTGTGATGGTGATGTCTGATATGGTGGTTGCTGCGGAAAAGATTGTTGATGAACACCTTGTTGAAATGCTTGCTGTGGCATCACTGGTGGTTGATAAGATGGTTGCTGATAGGTGTGTGGTGGTGGTTGCTGCAAGTATGATGGTTGTTGATAAGTATAAGCCATGTTTTGTTGAGAAGCATACATTGCAAGTGGATCATGAACTTGAGGTGTAGACAACCGAGCCTCGATCACATGGCATTCATGTTGTTGAAGAAAAGCTTGAAGTTGATCCACATTGGTGTTATGCAAGTCCTTAGCCAATTTAACATCCGTCACATATTTTTTCCATTCTGAAGGAAGAGTGTTCAAATACTTGGTGTTCAATTGAAAGGTAGGAATTGTCATGCCATAGATATTGAGCTCATTCAACAATAGGGTAAATCTCAGATAGTAGTCATTGAGAGTCTCCCCTGGCACATAGGCAAACTTATCAAAAGTATCATAAAGCTTACACTCTCGTTCTTGTTTAGTTAACGAGGTGCCTTGCATGAGAACACGAATTCTATCCCATAACTCTTTGGCAACTTTATGTTTGCTGACGAGTTTGTAGACATCTGGAGGAAGGGCTTGGAGAATGATGTTTGTAGCATACTTATCACATTTGTCTTGAATCTTCATATCTCCAGTCAATTCACCCGTTGTGCGAGGACGAGTAGTCGTACCTTCCGTCACTGTACCATAATCTAATGGTCCATTGAGCACCGATGCCCAAATGAGATGTCCATTCTCCTTGCTCAACATATAAAGTTCCATTCGGGAAGCCCATTCCTCATACATAGTCTTCACCAACATTGGTGGACGATTATCCGTACCCGAGAGGATGGACTTATCCGTAATAGATGTGTACTCCATTTCAATAAGTTAAGATTTACAAACGTTGATCGATCAATTAAAGAAAGTAAATGTGTTTGTTGTTGTGAGTTGAAGTCGAGAAACAATGTTAAAATCCCCTAAAATATGTCTTCGAAATTTTTTAAGGAATAATTTTTGTTATCGGAATGTTGATCGGAATAGTGATCTGAATGCTGATCGGAATGTCCTATCGGAATACTTTATAGGAATGCTGATCGGAATGTGATTATCTGAGTGCTGATCGGAATGTGATTATCTGAATGCTGATCGGAATACCTGATCGGAATACCTTGATCGGAATATCAAATCGGAATGTCCCTATAGGAATGCACCAAATCGGAATACCTAATCGAAATAACTAATCGGAATACCTGATCGGAATACCTGATCGGAATGTACCCAAAATCGGAATCCCTAAACCCTATTCCGATTACACTGATCGGAATGTCCTATAAACCCTTTTCCGATGACCTGATCGGAATAATTCCCACTTTTCTCGGACAAAACTCAAGCAATTCGTGATTTTAAGCCAAAAAATTATCAAAACACCCAAAAAATTTGTGTTTTTAGCCAAAGTAACTATACCAAATCCCTACCACAACTATGTAGAAGATTTGTATCAAGAAAAAACCATCAAAAACACAAAAAAAAATTGGTTCGTGTAAAAATGGATCAAAATAGGTGTATGAATCAAGAACACAAACACATGAACAATACAATCATCCCATGGCTCTTGATACCATTTGTAGGATATGTAAATCTTGCTTATGTTTTTAGATAGAGAAAGAGATAGAGAGATGGTGTATTTCACACAAAGCTAGAGAGAGAAAATAAAAAGAACTATGTGTAAATTATGAAACCACACACCCTCTCCATCAAAGGAGAGGATTTATATACCCAAGCCCTTGACATGGGCTTGGGCTTACATTTGGGCCGGCCTACACATGTTGTATGCTAGGCTTTGGTTTGTTTGTTGAATAAAGATAAGTAACTAAACTACGAGCTATTACATGGACTATCGTTGGAGTGACTGATCCTTCTTAATACGTAAAACGTATTTCCAACAGCACATATGTAGGTGTCTTTAACAATATGTCCCTATTTTTCACTTCTTGCAGATCTCATAAAATTTAATCTTTCACAATCTTCAAAGAAAATTTAGTGTTTATTAATAATTTCATGGTGACTACTAATCAGCCTTGCATGGTCCCTTACAAATTGTATGTAGGCGCGCAACTATATACAATTTCAAGATTAACGATGCAATACTCAGTTCGTCAAAATTTTATCATCATGTTCATAATAAAAACATTTTCATGCTTAATTCTTAAATAAGAATCAAAAATAAATTTACAAAGATGTTCTTTGTTATGAAAACAATTAAGTTTTCTAAGGTGTTTTATAAACAACTTCATTTCGATAACAATTATTTATAAGTCTCACTTTAAATAATCCATATGGTGATGAAAACCCAATTCTCAAGGGATACTGTTTTAACTTATAAAAACAATGAGTGATCTGCAAAAGAGTGATGAAAAGTTGTTCACCAAGAACTAACTACAATATGTTAGGGAATAAGCTTATCCAATTAATCATGAGGTTCATGACCTCGATGGCACTTAAAAATAATAATCCACAACGTAACTCAATTCGAGATGAGTACTTGTTCAATGGTTGCATCACTAATGCGAGCATTAGGAAGAAGCAAGAAAAGATAGATATCATCGATACATGTAGAATTTAGCAATCAAAGGTAGTCTTTTCATTAATCACAAACAAGTCAAAATTGTACCGTAACACATTACGTGTCACTATGTCATACAATTCCAAGAACTCATCCTACCAACTGATGTCTCAGTTAAGTTAGGGATTATTTTCAAAAGATACCACAATGAATACTAATCTACAAGAGTCATTAGGTGTCCCACCTGTCCCGGAAGATCCATCGGTCCCAATTTAGAAGAAGATTTCTTCGATTTATTTCTTGGACACTGGGCATCCTCATCATTGGATAATGGCCTAGGAAAAACACTTAACACGAATCAACAATCAATTAAAACCTTATAATTCAATCACATGACTTAATGACTTTCTCTTATCAATCTCATATTCCATACGAGTTAAATTTTTACTTCATTCAAGTTTCGACCAACTTATACTCAATGCAACATCCTACCTCATTTTCCAATATTTTCAACTTTATTTTTTAAACCTTAAAAGGGCAATAAAATCTCGATATGAACAACACTTAATTTCCAATCCTATAGCTCCTTCACCAATAGTTATCAAATGAGTCACTAGTATGAGATGACTCACACATTCAACTAGACTTCTCGGAAAGGTACTAGTGGCATGAGGCTTTTGGGTAATGGTTCCAATGACAGCCTCAAGTGCAACATTCACCCTTTCGATTTCAATTTAAGAATTGGGTGACAATGAATCAGATGACACCTTTCCAGGTGGTAACGTTTTATCAAACTCCACTCTATAAGGAAAGATCGTCATGACATCGATATCAGATTTAATCTCGCCAATTCTTCTTTAATATCACAATCAACTAATATCAACATTTCTACGAATATCAACCATTTGTTGGGATCATAAATATCCACAACTTGGTTTAGATCTAGGATAGCTAGAATTCCTACGAGAATAGCTTCGATTAATTTACTAGGGGATTTAGGGTTCCTTGTGACAATCTACGTCGTATAAATACCTCGTATAAATAACAAAATAATCATCAAAAAATCATGTAATAAAATTACATCATATATATATATATAATCCAAGTTATATATATATATATATATATATATATATATATATATATATATATATATATATATATATATATATATATATATATATATATATATATACTAGTTTCGTAACCCGCCCAACGGGCGGGTTCGGTTCGTAAGTCGTCTGTTGATATAACGTTTGTCGATTAATTATAATGGTTGTCGTGTTTGTACGTACAAAGAATCTTAAACCATTGATATTTTCAAGCATTGGCTCATTCAACGGACGGGTTCGGTTCATTAATATTGTTCTGAATCAACGTTTGATATCGGCCTTAAATTTCTTTATTTAGCTAAGTATTGGTGTTAATAATTCAATTTTTTTTATTTCTTTAAGAATAGTAGAAATGTTTGTTGAATTGTATATCTATATCTATACTATATACAAAAGGTGTATATCTCTATCTCAAATCCAAAAATATCTAATTTAAAATTAAAATTAGCAGATAAAATCTCAACTATTAGATCATTTTTTATTTAAGTTTAAAATATAATTTTTACCAATTCTTTTATAACTTTTTTAGCAACTATTAAAACCATTCTCTTTGGTACACACATAAAGTGATAAAGGGATGCAAGTAGGATGGGAATCGTTTTGGGTTGGTCGGGTTCGGGTTATTCGAGTCGGGTCGAACTCGGGTTAAAGGTAAAAATAGTTTATTCGAACTCGACTCGAGTTAAACTCTGGTTAGTTGGGTTCGGATCTATTCGTATCTACTCGGGTCGGGTCTATTCAGGTTCGGGTCAACCCGAATACAGGTAAAATATTTTAAATTTTTTTTATTTTTTAAATAAAAATTAAATAAAATTTATTCATAAAAAAATTAACAACTTTTTTTAAAAAAATCTTATTCGAGTCAATCGAGTTGACCCAAACCCGAATTAGGTATAATATATTTACCTGATTCTGAATTCGAGTTGACCCAATTAATGAACCCTAACCTGACCGGGATATACTCGGGTCGGGTTCGAAACAGGTCGGATTTATTACACAATTTGTAAAATGTTAAGATAACCGACACACTATTATATTGAACATGACTTGTCCTCTAACCCATATTTTAACAAGTTAATATCGAGTATTTCTATAGCTACCTGATTGGTCCACCAACGAATAAGCTACATGTAAATTATTAAACAACCCAATAGCGAGCTGATTACAAATTTGTAATCACATATTATCAAAATCATTTAAAGGCTCCTACTTACAAAACAATAAACAATGTGCTTAATTTTGAATCCAGTAACTAAATGCTACTATTTACTAATTTTTCTCCTAAATTTCAAAACTAAAATCATCAAATAGAATTATAATCGTTAATCACTAACATCATGGATCCTCTATTACGTAACTGCGGAGACAAGGCCTTGAGTGTCATAATCTATAGCTATTCTTCCTTGAACACGTAAAGGGCCATAAAAAAATATATTCGTCAGCTTCAATGGTATATACACACATATAATAAAAAAAATTACCAATTGCCAATGAAAATCGGTTACAAAATGTCAACAAAGGGAACTTGAGTGAAAGGCGGGAGTGTTCTGCTTTCTCAATCTTCGATGGAATAAATAAGGTAAACACGTCAATGCACCAAGAGCGACAACTGCATGTTTTGCCATGATGATTTTGGCTATTAAAACACCGATGGTTGTCCCAACTAAACAAAAGGCGGAACCATGTGTGACCCAATAAAGATAACGAATTTAGTCAAAAATAAAATAAAATAAAGATAACAAATACACGAGTTTGACCTTTTAATCAAAGTTTCAAATTGACTGTTAAGGATAGAAAAGTAGTGGCGCATCCCATGTACGTTGCAAGACTCAAGGTCAAGAAATGGATTTTCGAGCTGGAGGCTGTCTTCTATCAATAGAAACATATCCAAATTAGTAAAAGGAACATGAATAATAAAAGGAACGGATTGGGATGAATGATAAATGATAAATGAAATATATCCAACATACCAAAATATAAACCTACATTAAGTTTTTACCCAACTGGTTCACAGTAAACTTCATTCATTACTCACTCATGTAATCTACACAAAACTTTAAAAAATGTTAGACCATGTGTGTAAGAAATACCATAACATGTAAACGTCTCTATGCCAACTTCTATTAAAAGATAAAACTAAGATTCATAAAAAACAAAAGCACAAAACACAACCATACCTCAAAAGGATTTAGTGTTTACATTCTGCATCTAATGCACCAAGAAGGGCAGACTTAGCCTTTCTATACACTCTGCCTCTTACCATGTTCTTTTTGTTTCCTACAGGCAATGCTCCTTTTCAGTCAGTCAATTCAGTACATGGTTCTACTTACTACTATTATGTAACCAAAGAGCTGGTGCCTCTTAACATCACGTTTCTTCACGCAGTTAATGAAAATGTGTCTGGAATAAAAAAAATTATGCATTTCTAAAATGCAAACAATACTTTGATGATTTCTTCTATTAGATGATATATTTGACCATCTAAAATAAAATGCAATATTGGAGCAGCTAAACTATATAGGAACTGATTAAATATATACTGTTGGCGAGCCACCTAAACTAAAATGCAATATTTGAGCAACTAAGACACCTACTTTAGCAAGTTTAATATTAACGACATCTGCAAGTTGGCGCATTGCTATTTCTTTTACATCAGCTAATTAAACATCTACAACTCTCATCAGCAGCAACTGAAACACCATATTTAGTTTTGGTAACTCGAGTGACATGACCTAAACCTTTATCTTTGTGAACCGGTTACTCAAAAAGAATAAGGGTCACTTGTATTTCTGCATTTATGTAATAGGAAACATGAGAGATGATCAAATGGCCCATAAAAAGTTGATGCTTAATAAAATTTGTTGCTTTATAGGAACACGCTACAAAAAAGTAGAAATATCAAAATGAATTAAAAATTTAGATAACTACCTGATATATGTCATTCCAGGGCCACAAATTCTTCTCCACCACAAAGATGATTAGAAATTTCCACAAAGCCACCATGTTCAAGCACTCAAATAACTTCCAATTATTTTCAATACCTTATCCTCTAATACATATGCGTATACATGTCCTCGAAACCTCTGCCCAAGTACATATCCTCACATATAGCTCTAAACTCTTCCTTGGTCAAAATCTGCACACGCACATGAAAAGAAACACAAATCAGGTTTTTAGCTAATAACTTTCATATCTTCTTATGGGTTGCATACTCTGACCAGCTCTTGAAATTCTAGAATTGACAAGTACTTTCAAACAATTATTGGTTTATGACCAAAAAAGCGAACTAACGCTTTCATTTACACACAATTGGGTAACCTGCATTTTCATGAAATTTTATGTTTGATTAAGAATGGTCATGAAAATATGCTTTTATGAGATTAACTTCTATAAATTTCATTAGCATAGACCATATAGTTAATTAACTTTACCTCAATCATTATAATTACCCCGCCAATAAACTTTATCACTAATCCCAGTTCCAAGTGGAGAGATCCCTGGTAAACTCCTGCCTATAAAACAACTAAAAAATTTCAGCAAATACTTACAATGGGGCCTATAAAACAACTAAAAAATTTCAGCAAATACTTACAATGGGAAGATAAAGCAAAAAACATGGTGAAGGAAAGTACATACCTCTCGACATAGAGATACTTTTCTGTAGGCTTTGTTGCCTTCAGTCAATGAACAACTCTTACTGATCCGGACCTGCAAGCACACATGTAGCAGAAGAAGATATGTTCCTAAGTCAAATACACAAGATCAAAACAAAAGATGTTTATGGGGGAAACAGTCCCCGTATGTATTAACCTGTACATAAACTTATTGTATCGATGTAGGTAAGGAAGTATGAAAGAAGCCCTTCCAGGAGTCCGAGTAGGAGCCGCAACAGAAGCCACATCAAAAGCCGTAGATGTAGCCGTAGCCACAGCAGAAGCAGAAGTCGAAGCCGTAGCAGAAGCCGCAACAGAAGCAGAAGTCAACACCGCAGCAGAAGCAGAATTCCGCGGCGCAGCAAGAGGAGAAGTCCACGTCGCAACAAGAGCTATGAATGCATATATTCAGATGGTGAGCTTGTGGAAATAAGGGGACGTGATGAAAATGAAGTTAGTAGCTAGAAAAATATGTGAATCTATAAGTATTTATCAGTTACGTGATCGATGATTACCTGAAGAGACCAATTTGCGGAACTACCACTGCCTATACCAGGAGCAGGATCAGCTCACTTGTCCATACTCCAAAGCATCCTCCAATAACAATAAGAAGCATGAAACTTCAAAAACCAAAGATGACATATTGAGGATAACATCTACTATACATGGAGGAAGAGACGGTATAAGAAAAAGGTAAACCAACAAACATATGACACCGATGTTTAGTATGTGATCACCCGAGAAAGAGTTTGTACCAATATTGGAAGCAACGTCAACATCCAAAACACAATGGAAACAAAAATATACATAACATCATGGAAACGAAAAAACAGCATAAACCGTGTACATCACACAATAGCAGCCCACATACAAAAAATGTATCTAGAATCTCGGTGATCGCCGGTAAGGACTAATATAGTATACAAATATGGTTTATAATATAGTATTATCATTTGTGTTTTCTATCTGAAGCTTTGCTCGCACCTTCTTCAAACACATGGTCTGAATACCATGTATCAGATCGGGCCTACAAAAATGTAAATAATTGTGAATTTGCACATAATTTATACTCCATAGTAATTTTACCTTAAATAACTGACGCATATACTATTAGGGTCTCGTGGTCAGTGTTGTTGTTCCTGAAAAATATTAGGGTTTTGTCAGGATGGCTTGGTAAAATCGTTGCAGTTTATTAAAACTCGGAACCAAAACCAGAATGATCATTAGGATTTTGATAACCAAAACCAGAAACCTGTGTAATAAAACTCAGTTAAAAAACCAGAGTCATTACAAGTCATACTTCTTTTTTGCAGCATCATTAAGAGCTCCGAATACTATATAGCCACAACCTGATATGGCAACTTCACCTGCATTGTACAAAATTCCACAATAGATATATTATCCATAATTAATTATATATAAAACAAAAATGTGGCCTAGAACAAAACTAAGCATGAAAATCTCATCACTAATCACAATTGCATCATTCGTATTTAAAAGCTAAGATACATACCTGGTTTTTAGGTTGATCGATCGGATTTTAGGAAGAAGAACCCATAACTTCTAGTATACATAATACCTAGGTAAATTAAAAGATCAGTCCATAGTCGAAACGTTTAGGTGGGTTATACACTTATACGGTATACCTTTTTTATCAATGTGCTTTTGAAGATACAATAATATTAGGTTTTTATGTATGTTTTTGTGATATCAACATGGTATGGATCAAGATTTAAATTTGTCATATATTTAGGTCGAACTATATGTTTTAAATTTGTCATATATTTAGGTTGAAGTAAACTAAACAACTGAATCTTTGATTATGATTCTAATTACAATCGGATTTTTAAAAATAAAAAGAATATTTTTTCCTAATTTTTTTAATTTGTAGCCAATGAGAGGCCTCAATATTTTAGGATATATTGTAGCCAATTAGATAATGCCACATAGGATATGAGGTGGCGCCATCTTATTATCCTATGTCAAACTTAGCCCCATATATATATTATAGATATTAAAATAACACTTCTCAGTCTGGCCTTGTCGGTAACTCGAGAATTCTTCGGCACCGTTATAGTCAAAATATTTTTAGACATTTTTAGGAAAATGCTTATAGTTAAAAAATTTTGAAATGTTTCATTCAAAACCTTGGTTTTAAAAATCTTTCGTTCTCTATAACGAGAGCTCTGGTACCAAACTGTAACACCCCCAAACTTATACAATTCAATACAGCGGAAGACTCGTTGGTGTTACGGGATAGCACATTACTCACATCATAGACAACGCTTAAAAATCGCTTCGTTTAATAATAAAGTATTTCCATTCATCAATATCAAGTTTACATAGGTCCCAAGTCATAATATTTCATACAATTTTTACACAGCATTTGAATGGAATTTGTTATATAAGTGCTGGCCATGATATCTTGTCGTCTTCTCGAGAATTACCTTCAAGTACCTGAGATAAAACATGTTAAAAGAAAAGGTCAGCGATAACGCTGAGTGAATTCATAGAGTTTAATAAAATCCATCAATATAACATCGGTATAAAATTATTACCAAAAATCATTTCGTATAAATCTTTGTAATAGGCCATAAAATCACCAAAGTCATTTTATACAAATCCTTATCAAAATCATAATATAGGCTTTCGCCTTCAAAATTATTATACGAATCATTGTCGTAAAAACATCATACAATACGTTTCATAACGTTGTATAAAGTTAAATAAAAACCGTTATATGAATATGGTTATGTAAAACCAAAACATGAACATAACATCAATAATAAGACCCCGTATTGCTAGTCAGGCAATATATCGTAATTCAGTGCGTATAGCAGTATTTCGTTATTTGGATTATTATAACCCGCATGACATTGTTACCTTACTACAATAAACAACGGGTAGCTAGCCCGAAACTCAATTTGCCCATCTAAATTAGCGTGTCATCACAAATAATCACGCTTGTGTAAATCTTTTGATACATAAATTTGCTTACCAATCAATGTGGCACGACGGGGATCAACGGTCAAGGCGCGAACTGGGGTGATCGTCCCCAAATAGTACTATTATATGCATAAGCGTCTACCAAATCCCGGTAGTTCACAATTCATGCTAATGGGACTTTTAGTGACATAACCTAACTTTAATAATCCATTTCATTTCATCTATCGGGTCATATAATCATTCATCGGTTCATACAATCATTCAGGTCCAAATCAATAAACAAACAATCGGGACAAATGATGTCCTATTTTATCAAAACTAATCATGTTATCTCCCTCACGTTGATGTGGGAAGGCGGGTTATCGGCAATTCGGACGTACGGTACGTGCTTCAATCACGGAAACCTAGACATATAATACTCGTCTTAGACTCTTGTCCAATGACTTTATAAAAATAACAAATATACATATGATGATTTTGTACATATGATGATGATCAAGTGGGTTTATATATTCTTATTTACTCATTTTAGTGTTTATGTATTGGTAACTTTTTACTAGTTTACTAGTTTTACCTATTTACATGTTTTAGGTCCAATAAGCCTATTATAAGTTCATTAACTTGTATTAATCCATTTTATACTTGTATTATCAGTATTTATACTTTACATGTTGGGCCCAAATAGGTTAAACCCAATAAGTAATTTTTATAAGTGCTTAACTTATTTAGTTAAATTAGTAGTCCAAATATGCTAACTTAGCTCGTTAATGTCCGTATGTCATATAGTTCGGGTTTTATCGGTTTTTACTTATATTAGGTACTTATATATCAGTGTATGACTTTTAAAAACTTTACATTAGACGGGTTTGAACGTCTAAGTTTTAATTGGCGAAAAACGTTAATTTTACGGTAATAGCCGAAAAAGTCGTAAAAATCATGTTTATAGTTTTTATAACTTATAAATCTTATTCAACTACCATTTTTATAAAGTGTCCATTTATTTAACCTTATACATATTTATATAAATGAAATTTATAAGTTAGAGGGTTTTAATTCACATTTTATACTATATTAGTTTGAGTGCTTATATAATACTATTAAACATTAATTCTTCAAAATCTGATTTTTAGTTTCATCTTCACCATTTTTATCATATCTTGAGTTATATAAGAAGATAGAAGCTCATTTTTGGATGGAATAAACTTCATATAATGTGCTACAAATAAGTTAGCTGTAGCTACTTCTCATCCCATGTTTAACTATCATTAATAGTCCCTACAAAACAGAATATTCAGATTGGTGCACTCATCTTGTTTTGACCATATCTCACTCATTTTGATGATTCCATTGTATGGCCAACTCTCACATGTGTATAAAACCTAATACTTACTGTATATTGATTCCACTTTACCATTTTATCAGTTTATCATTTGGTTACTTACTGTTTTTATACAGCAATCTTATTTAGCAAGATTTAACCATTTTTACATGTGGTTTTTCCATCTTTTTACCCATGTTTATCAAATCTATTGATGAGACTGCTTTTATACATGGTCTCATCGTCCAAAACGGCCTTAAAATGCATAAAATATCATAAAACATGCCAAATATATGCTCGTGTTTGTTACTTGTGTATTTTTAGGTACGGATATTAAGGAATTGGCAAAAGAACACAAGAATCAATCAAAAACGAACACGGGAAACGAAGTCGCACAATGAACCGGGCCCAAGTTTGGAAATTTGCAAAAAGACCCTTAAAGAATTGAAGATTGGCAAATATGGCCCCTCATCTTTGAAGAACTTGTCACATTTGACCCTCAAAATATCAAATGTATAAGAATGGCCCTTAATGTTTGAAGATTAGACAAGATCAGCCCTTGGAAAATCAAGAAAATACAAAAGGAGCCCTTTGGAAAAGTTTTGGAATGGATTGTGCCAAATTTGACAAGTGCCCTAAAGTTGATAAGAGTTATTTTGGCACTGATGGAGTTTAAATACAACTTGGAAGAATGGTGAAAACTTGGGGACTCAATCTGCCAATTACCCAAACCTACCCACCCACTCAGCTTGTGACACCTCACCATACCCACCCATTTACCCTTACCCATTAACCCAGTCCAACCCGTCCAAGACCCACCCACCAGGTTTATTAAATAAACCTGGTCAAATCCAGTCAACATCCCAAAGTTTCCCACTAAACAAGATATTTAAAAAATTAATCTCCCAATTCAGATTGAAACTTGCCTTCATCACCCCATAAACCCTAACACCACCCAGTTTCAATTAATCCAAAAACAAAGGGTTAAACCCTAAAAACTTCCAGAACACTGATTAACGTCACTCTCACCAAAACCCACCTCACCCAACAGTGTCACATGGTCTGTGGGACCCTCCCCAAGCCTCCCCTGCTCCATCGTTTTCACACAAAACCCCACCCCCGACAATTTAAACGATTTGGATGCAACTCCTTTGTCCCCAAGGATCATCCAACGTCCAAGATTCATTCTTCAAGCTGTCAAGTCACATGTATCCACCTTTTGACCAAGAATCAGTCAAAGACTTCAAGGGCAAATTAGGGCTTTACCAATTAGGGTTTTAAGCTTCTAGGTTCTTCTATAGAGTAGTATTTAAAGAGAATGCGACATGTGCATTACCTTTGTTCCAGTTTTTAGCCTATAACCTTGTAATTCCTTTTTTAAGAAATAAAGTTTGGTGTTTGTGTAAATGCAAGTATAATTCCTTTTATATTTTTAAAAAGTTTGTGTGTTGTGTTAAGGCTATGAGACTGAGTTCCATTTTACATTTGTGAAAATTTTGAGTGATTCAAGTTTTCAAAAAAGGGTTTTAAAAAGGTTAAGATTTTTAGAAAATTCAAGTATTTTTGGGAAGTGAAAGTGGACCATTAATCTTGATTTTTCTGAAGAGTTAAGAGTTTTTTTTTAAAACTTGTTTAAGGTTTGAAAGTTGTGTAAGGTTTTTAAGAAAGAAAAAAGGTAAAAACAGAATATCCACATATTGGTGTTTTTCTTTTTGATTTTTCTTTTGCAGGTTTGATTTGTTGTTGATCATTGTTCAGCACCAACCCCAGTTGGTAAGGAGGTGGTATTGCAACCACAAAGGACCTTGGATGTAAGGTCCTTAGGTAAAAAATACTTTTCCCTTTTAAATTTTCAGAAAGTGTGTTTCATGTGATTTGGTTAATTAAGTGTTGATTGTGTGTTATAGCTGTTGGATTTTAGTTCTCTTGGATTAGTATGCATGTTAGATATCAAATAAATCAGTTTGAATAGGTTTTAAGGTGTTTTGATTTGTTAAAAGTTGGTTTTCAGATTTTAAAGGGCTGTTTGGATATAAGTTTTAGCAGGGTAAAGGTTTTAATCTGAGCTTTTAAAACGTGTTATAAAGGTTGAGTTAGGTTGTGTTAAGTCAAGTGTGGTGTTATATCAGGTTTGGTAGAGATTTGAAGCTAGTTTGCTGAGTAAAAGATGAAAGTATAGCTTAAAATCTACTTAGTCCTGATCTGCTTGATTTTCATGAGATAATTGTGCTCAAATCTTGAAATCTGTTTAGATCCAGGTTGATATAGGGTTTTAGATTGATTGTGTGTTAGCTTGAGCTGGTGTGTGCAAAATTTGGGACCTTGAAGTTCATTAGATTGCAAGTAATCTGCTCATTAGTCCATAGACCTGCTCAAAAGATCACAGCAACTTTAAAAAGCTAGGGTGTGCATTGTTTTGTGAATTTGGTGTGCTAATTGATTGCTTCTTGTGTGTCATTGACTCCTTGTGCTTCAATAAGCACAAGGGTGCCCTTTTGCTCCAAAAACATCCACAAAGAATAGCACAAAACCAAGCTCCTCTTGGTTTTTGTTCAAGTGAAGGACTCTTCACTTGTTCATCAGAAGAACAAGCAAAATTGGATACGTTTTGATTCATAACTTGTTGAATCTTGGGTAAAATTGGATTTGGATTTGAGTTTATTAGCTTATAAGTTTTACTGTTTGAGTTTTAAAAAAAAAAAAAAAAAAATATAAACTCCAAAAAGGACGTGGCCAAGACTCGAACCTGCGCCACTCCTCTCACAACACATACAAGTTACCATTGCGCCCTAGGGACTTTGACTGATAGATTTGGTTTTGAATTATATTTAAGGGCGTTTTCATTTGGCCTTATTTAAATAAGCCGTGGCTTATTTGCTCATTTTCAGCTTATTTATTAAGCTTTTTGGCTTCTTTTCATTTTTCCTAGGCTAGTAATAGGTTTTAAGATTTTTCTGGGTCAAAGTTTTATTTTTCCTTTTATTTAATTAATTAATAGGATTATTTTTAGTTTTATTTTTAGAAAGTCTATAAAAAATATTAAACAGTAATAAAAAAAATACAAAAAAATAGTTTTTAGGTTTTTATTTGTATTTTTGAGGTTTACATATAAAAAAAGTTTTTAAAAACTTTAATTTTTAATTTTATTTGATTTTAGGTTTTTTTATTAAACTTAGAAAATTAATATAAAATTAATTAATAGGTTTTAGAAACTTTTGTTTACATTTTCTTCTTAGTTAGAATATTTAGGATTTTTGAGAATTTTTTAGAATTTATTTAAGAACTTTTAATTTTTTAGATTATTTTAATATTATTTTATTCATTAAAATAAATAGTTTTATTTTTAACAATTTTTCATTTTTCCTAGATTCTAGACATTAAAATAGGACCTTTTTCACTTTCCATTTAATTTTTAGGCCTTTCAATTAATTTTTAGAATTAATTTAAGATTTAATAGATTTTAATAGTTTTTAGGAGTTTAAAAATAGTTTTTATTGGTTTTAAAATTTTTAAAAATAGTTTTTAGCTTAATTAGGTCATTTTTAAGGTTTACAAACTATTAAATATTGTTTAGGGCTTTTTAATATTTAAAAGTGATTTTTAGGGCTTTAATTAGCATTAAAAAGTCATTATTAAATTAATTAAAAGGTTTTGGCAAGTTTGGATTTTTTGTAAACTCTTAGAATATTATTTGGGATTTTTAGTAATTTTTAGGAATTTTTAGATTAAAATTTTAAATTTTGCACTTTTTTTACGTTCTACGTCGTAACTTTCTAGTAGTGTTTTCGCCTTATTTTTCTATTTTTTTCGTCTTCGTCATTTTCTCTTCTTTTCTTCTAGTTAATAATGAAAAACATAATCAATCATTCATTACACAACACACGTGCCTCCTTGGGAAACGAACTTGGACTTCATTTGGGTCATTAGTGCTCGGTTTTCCTAAACCGACACTTAATACTACCACAATTTGTCATCCTTTTCCTAAAGGGTACAAAATTACTACATCAATTTTGGCGCCGCTGCCGGGGAGGCGTGTTGTGTTTTGATTGACAATTGTTGTTTTTCTATACTATCCATAATAGTAATTGTATTAATAGCACTCTATTAATACGTATTATCGTTTTTCGGTTTTTGTGTGAATACTATTACTATATTGTATACGTAGAACAATAAATACACAAGTACTCCAAATACGTGAGCAATCACAACCTTGACTTGGGAGGTCATTACCCAATCATTGTATTCGAATCTCAAACCAAAGAAAAAAGGCAAAAATAGATAAATACTTTCGTGAAGCTTAATCTTGATAATACAAACTATAAGGTGGGTATAAGGCGGTTGTATTTCACAACCTAAAGGAAAAAGGCTCTTAAGTGCTTCGCGCCGCCTCGTTTCCTCCGCTTGCTTGTGCGTATTTGATTTTGAGAGTGAATCGAGGGTTTTGCCGCCCAAAGTATTACTACATATTATATATATTTTCTTGGTTTCATTTGATTAAACCCTCTTGAACGATTTGGTGTTCCACCATCGTTCTAAAGTCATCGAAGGCGTTCACTCCACGTGATCGTTTTCATTCCTTGAGGCCTTTTTAATCAAGAGATTTGATTAGTGAGGAGATTTGTGGACTCATTGTCTACTTAATACATTCACCAATTTCCAAAAAAGTTAATACAATCAAAAACCACAAAAAAAAATTTGAAAAAAAACACAAAATACCAAAAAGAATCTTCTTTGCTCGCCTTCTCGTTGTACGTGACGTTTATGCAAACTCGCTCTAAAGCTAGATGTGCTCGTAAACGAAGAAACAAATCACTCACTCAATCTAGTGAGGAGTCTCCAAGTGAGGAACCTATTGTAGAACAAGAAGCTATCATGGCTAATCGTACTATGATGGAGTTGCTTCAAGCACCCACCGAGGGTTTTGGAGAGGCCATTGTGATTCCCGCCATCCTTGCGGAGAACTTTGAGATCAAAACGGGTTTAATGTCTATGCTTCAAGCAAACAAGTTTCACGGTCACGAAAAAGACAACCCACATTATCACATTAGGCAATTTAATCGTCTCACCGCGACAAGCAAGTTTAAGGATGTACCACACGATGCCATTAAGATGATGTTGTTTCCTTACTCGTTAGATGGACCCGCCAAGATTTGGCTTGAGAAAGAACCGCCGAATTCGATTTTGACATGGGCCGATCTCGTGTCTAAATTTGTGAATCAATTTTTTCCACCATCTAAGACAACACATTTGAAAAACGAGATTTCACGTTTTACACAAAGACCAAATGAAAGTTTTTCAATGGCTTGGGAAAGATTTAAAGAAATGCTACATGAATGTCCACACCATGATTTTTCCGAATTGCATCAAATTGACACTTTTTATAATGGGCTTAATGAACATGAAAGAGATTATTTAAATGCCGCCGCGGGTGGTAATTTTTTGTGCAAAACGACCAATGAGGCTTTGAAAATCATAGAAAATAGGTCTAAGGTCTATAGCCCTCGTAACACACCGAGTGTTGCCAATTTGGGCTCGTCATCATCTCGTTCCATTAATGCCTTGCAAGATGAAGCAAATGAGGAGAATCGGTTTTTCGATAGGTTTTCGGCTCTTATGTCTCATTGGAAAGCTCAAGAAGCTTCAAACACCGCTTCGGTTAAAGCGGTTGCTAAGAGTTGTATTTCGTGTGGTGGAGCTCATGATTTTTCCGAGTGCATTACCGCGGATGGTAACACTTCGAATGCTTATGTAGCCACGGGAACTTATAACCAAATCGGTCAAGGTTCCCGCCAAAATCAAGCTCCACAAAATCAAAATGCTAATAACTATCGAAACAACAATCAAGGTGGAAATTACCAAGGAAATCAAAGGAATTATAACAAGGGTAATTACCAAAGTGGAAATGGGCAAATTTCTAACCAAAACCAAAACCGTGATTTTCAAACTCCTACTCAAGGTTTTCAAAATGCTCACACTAAAAATTTGCAAGGAGAATTTTTAGATTATGCTAAGGCTAATGATGCTAAGTTTGACAACATGCAACGTGAGATGATTAGCTTAAGGTCCGAGTTGAAAAACGAGCTTAAAACCGAACTTGCTAATGAACTTAAAACTCATGCTAATAAAATGGAAGGAAATGTCACACGACTCCAACAAAATCAACAAAAAATGGAGCAAGGACAACATGAGATTAAGCAAGAGTTGTTAAAAGCGGATGCTAGGCAATCTAAGTTTGAAGACCGTATGGCTAAAATGTTTGAAGCTATCATGTGTAAGCCCTCTTCTTCGGGTGGTCTTGCTAGTGATACCATCGTGAACCCGAAAGGAGAGTTGAAGGTTATTACCACTCGTAGTGGTAAAACTTTCAAAGAACCCATTTCTCGCCCAAGTACTTCTATGGAGAAGGAAAAAGAGAAAGAACCCGAGGTTGTGGTTGAAAAGGAGCACATTACAATCCCACGAAGTACCGCTCAAACCACACCTACGGTTGAACCTACACCAATCATGGAACCCGAGATTCCAAGGCTGATGCCTATGCCTAATTTGCCCCAACCCACACCACCTTTACCCTACCCATCAAGACGAGACAAGGAAAAGGCACAAGAACGAAATAATTATCAATTTGAACTTTTTATGAAAATGTTTCGTGACTTGCATTTTAATATAAGTTTTGCCGACGCCTTAGTCATGATGCCTCGATTTGCCGCGAACTTCAAGAGTATGTTGAATAACAAAGAGAAATTGCAAAAATCGTCTAGTTGTTCTTCGGTTTTTCTAAGCCGCATACCTCAAAAGGTCGGTGATCCTGGAAAGTTTTTAATCCCATGTGCTATCCAAGACATGGAAGAATGCTACGCCTTGGCCGATCTTGGTGCTAGTATTAATTTGATGCCTCTCGAGATTTTTAAATCGCTCAATCTTCCAAATCTCACTCCTTCAAGAATGTCAATCGAAATGGCCGATCATTCTACGATTCTAGCTTGTGGAGTTGCCGAGGACGTCTTTGTGAAAGTTGGGAAATTCTATTATCCCGTGGACTTCATTGTTGTTGATATTCCCATCGATCCTAAAGTTCCTTTAATTTTAGGTCGATCTTTTTTGGATACCTCGAGAGCACTTATCGATGTGCATGCAAGAAAAATCACTCTTCGTTTCAATGAGGAAGAACTCGTCATTAATGCAACCCAAAACTCCACTATTTCTCATGTTTATTCGATCACATCTTTGTACAATGTCAATCCCATCAAAAACATTTGTCAAAAGATTTCCAATAGAGTTTTAGGAGTTGTTGAGAAAAATGAAGTTCCGTCCCCTCCGCCGATGGAGGTTAAGAGTGTTAAACCTATGATTCCAATCTCGAGTGATTCTTCGGATGATGAATACGTTGATCCCGATGGGGAGGTTTTCTTTGTTGACAAAAGATTTGCAAACTTGCCACCACCTAAACCAAAAAGATTTCAAAATGTGAGAATTTTTAGTGTGACTAACATTGTTTTAGATACACCAAATATTTTTGACATAATTAAATCGGGTTTTCACAAGGAGAGTATTAAAGATGAAAAAGGAAAAGATTTTGAATTTAATTTAAAAGATTTTTCTACTATTCTAACTCCGTCATCACCGCGTGTCTTGAGTACTACAAGCTCGTCTTCTCCTTTTGACGATGCTTTGTGTGGACCTAGTGTGGGGGAAGCCCCTTATGTTTCCTCCCCTTTCTCCACCGAGGACGAGATATTTGATCCTGGAATTGCTTATATAGGGAAATCTCGGTCTTCCACCGATGCAATAAATGAAAAATCTTTTCATTTGATTGGTGCGAGTCTACCTCGAGTAGCTCAATGTTTTGCCTTACCCATTGTCCCACCCTTCTATTTCTTCTCTCCTATGTTCTTCTATCCCATTGGGATTTGTGTTGGAGTTGTGTTGTCTCGTCTTTCATCCGAAAACGAGGACGCTATCTTTGACCCCGGTATACGATTATCGGATTTTTAAAGTACTCCACGTACTTTTGGGCCTTGTTTATCATGTAAGCCCCACCAAAAATTGACCATACCATGATTATCCCTAAATGATCACATTTATGGGGATTCGAGTCGAGCTTTTGACTCGGTTATCAAAAACAAGGTGCCTCGTGGGGGAGACCCATGCTTATCCATGTACATATTATTGCTTTCTAATTAGTTTAATGTGAGGGGATTTGTGCCCTTCCAACCTTTGTTCCATGGTTGTTTGTGCATTGTGTCTTTTAGATCATCATCTTCACGATTGGAGCCTCTCGTGATCGTTTCATGGGAGCACTCGATCGTTTGCTTTGGAGGCCATTCCCAATATCCACATCATGATATATCCTTTTATGTTCTAACCTTAGGTTTTTAGCACACTTCACAAACGTCTATTACTTATTGGTTACACCCTTTCCATGCTAGATTAGGCATTCGACTACGTCTCTAGTATGGGGGTGTTTGCACCCCTAGACTCGAAACATTGAGGACAATGTTTAACTTTAGTATGGGGGGGTGAATAAATACTTGCCTTGCCAAACCTTCACGCTTTCCAAAGTTTATCGTTTTGTTATCGTTTTCTTGCAAAATAAGGCTAAAAATGGCCAAATTTTAAAATTTTTCTCATGTTTTATAAGTGTTTGAAGACACGAATGTAGATTTTCCGATGGCGAGAATAAGAGTAATTTTTGACTCGACCGTGCGTGTTGAGCACTTAGCTTTGATTCCTTAACTTCACATTAGGCTAAGTCTCTTAAATGAGGACGAGAAATGATAGAGTTAATTATAAGTTACTATGCTAAACGTAGAGTACTCGTATTCTTTCAAAAACTCATGTGTTCTCGTTGTTTGCTTATTCTCCCTTCGCATGTAAATATTTTTTGCTTAATAAATATTGACTTAGCGGTTTAGTTAGGATTGTTGGGTTTCTAGTCTTTTCTAGTAGCTTCCGTGTAATTAAATTGGGAAGACATTAAGGTATCGCCAGCGTCACGGTTTTGAAGTATTGGCACCCTAATAATCGAAAGCTTCACCTAATAATAAGATTTCAAGTGCTCACCTAAATCTAGCAAACAATTTGAAGCCCCACAAGGCCTAAAATCTATGCAAAATTGAAAGTGAATCAAGCCTTAATCTTCGAAGCTTTAAAGATCCAAAATTCGCTTTAGCGTGAGGATATACGTCTTTGGCTAATAAAACCACCGATGATGGCGGATAATAAAAGGCAAGGCAAGACCGAAGTCATAATAAAAGCTTCATGGCGAAGTTGAATAAAAGATGGAGGTAAACCAAAGATAATAAGGTCCTTCCGTTAGGGGGCGTATAAAAGTCTTGGTAATAAGTCTCATGTTCAAAACCGTTATAAAACCGTGTTTATCGATTCTTCTTGTCAACTTAATTTTTTAACATCGTTGTCTATTAGGAGGGGTTATTGATTTAATGGTCTTAGTTACACCGTTAGGACTCTATTTTTAGACCTAAATCTCTATTATCGCATAAGATGTATCCTCGTGATCATTAAGACAAAATAAAATATAAGAGATACATGGAATTAAGGCATATGAGTAGTGTTAGGGCATATGAGTAGTGTTAGCATTACTAACTTATAATGACAATGATCTCGTTGCACGCTTGGCATGGTATTAAGGTGAAAATCGAGGACGACGAAATTATTTCTAACGAAGCATTCACGTGTTCTTATTCTATGAACCTAAACGTCCCATTTTGCGATGAAAATCATACATTATGTCCAAAACACAAGTAGTAGTAATAGTGTAATGTAGCTAGTTATCATTTCAATAAAAGTGAATAAAATTAAACTTTGGAGGTGCTTTGATACTTTATTCTAGCATTGCGTGAGGGCACGGCAATGGTTTAGTATGGGGGAGTGATGAGACTGCTTTTATACATGGTCTCATCGTCCAAAACGGCCTTAAAATGCATAAAATATCATAAAACATGCCAAATATATGCTCGTGTTTGTTACTTGTGTATTTTTAGGTACGGATATTAAGGAATTGGCAAAAGAACACAAGAATCAATCAAAAACGAACACGGGAAACGAAGTCGCACAATGAACCGGGCCCAAGTTTGGAAATTTGCAAAAAGACCCTTGAAGAATTGAAGATTGGCAAATATGGCCCCTCATCTTTGAAGAACTTGTCACATTTGACCCTCAAAATATCAAATGTACATGAATGGCCCTTAATGTTTGAAGATTAGACAAGATCAGCCCTTGGAAAATCAAGAAAATACAAAAGGAGCCCTTTGGAAAAGTTTTGGAATGGATTGTGCCAAATTTGACAAGTGCCCTAAAGTTGATAAGAGTTATTTTGGCACTGATGGAGTTTAAATACAACTTGGAAGAATGGTGAAAACTTGGGGACTCAATCTGCCAATTACCCAAACCTACCCACCCACTCAGCTTGTGACACCTCACCATACCCACCCATTTACCCTTACCCATTAACCCAGTCCAACCCGTCCAAGACCCACCCACCAGGTTTATTAAATAAACCTGGTCAAATCCAGTCAACATCCCAAAGTTTCCCACTAAACAAGATATTTAAAAAATTAATCTCCCAATTCAGATTGAAACTTGCCTTCATCACCCCATAAACCCTAACACCACCCAGTTTCAATTAATCCAAAAACAAAGGGTTAAACCCTAAAAACTTCCAGAACACTGATTAACGTCACTCTCACCAAAACCCACCTCACCCAACAGTGTCACATGGTCTGTGGGACCCTCCCCAAGCCTCCCCTGCTCCATCGTTTTCACACAAAACCCCACCCCCGACAATTTAAACGATTTGGATGCAACTCCTTTGTCCCCAAGGATCATCCAACGTCCAAGATTCATTCTTCAAGCTGTCAAGTCACATGTATCCACCTTTTGACCAAGAATCAGTCAAAGACTTCAAGGGCAAATTAGGTCTTTACCAATTAGGGTTTTAAGCTTCTAGGTTCTTCTATAGAGTAGTATTTAAAGAGAATGCGACATGTGCATTACCTTTGTTCCAGTTTTTAGCCTATAACCTTGTAATTCATTTTTTAAGAAATAAAGTTTGGTGTTTGTGTATATGCAAGTATAATTCCTTTTATATTTTTAAAAAGTTTGTGTGTTGTGTTAAGGCTATGAGACTGAGTTCCATTTTACATTTGTGAAAATTTTGAGTGATTCAAGTTTTCAAAAAAGGGTTTTAAAAAGGTTAAGATTTTTAGAAAATTCAAGTATTTTTGGGAAGTGAAAGTGGACCATTAATCTTGATTTTTCTGAAGAGTTAAGAGTTTTTTTTTAAAACTTGTTTAAGGTTTGAAAGTTGTGTAAGGTTTTTAAGAAAGAAAAAAGGTAAAAACAGAATATCCACATATTGGTGTTTTTCTTTTTGATTTTTCTTTTGCAGGTTTGATTTGTTGTTGATCATTGTTCAGCACCAACCCCAGTTGGTAAGGAGGTGGTATTGCAACCACAAAGGACCTTGGATGTAAGGTCCTTAGGTAAAAAATACTTTTCCCTTTTAAATTTTCAGAAAGTGTGTTTCATGTGATTTGGTTAATTAAGTGTTGATTGTGTGTTATAGCTGTTGGATTTTAGTTCTCTTGGATTAGTATGCATGTTAGATATCAAATAAATCAGTTTGAATAGGTTTTAAGGTGTTTTGATTTGTTAAAAGTTGGTTTTCAGATTTTAAAGGGCTGTTTGGATATAAGTTTTAGCAGGGTAAAGGTTTTAATCTGAGCTTTTAAAACGTGTTATAAAGGTTGAGTTAGGTTGTGTTAAGTCAAGTGTGGTGTTATATCAGGTTTGGTAGAGATTTGAAGCTAGTTTGCTGAGTAAAAGATGAAAGTATAGCTTAAAATCTACTTAGTCCTGATCTGCTTGATTTTCATGAGATAATTGTGCTCAAATCTTGAAATCTGTTTAGATCCAGGTTGATATAGGGTTTTAGATTGATTGTGTGTTAGCTTGAGCTGGTGTGTGCAAAATTTGGGACCTTGAAGTTCATTAGATTGCAAGTAATCTGCTCATTAGTCCATAGACCTGCTCAAAAGATCACAGCAACTTTAAAAAGCTAGGGTGTGCATTGTTTTGTGAATTTGGTGTGCTAATTGATTGCTTCTTGTGTGTCATTGACTCCTTGTGCTTCAATAAGCACAAGGGTGCCCTTTTGCTCCAAAAACATCCACAAAGAATAGCACAAAACCAAGCTCCTCTTGGTTTTTGTTCAAGTGAAGGACTCTTCACTTGTTCATCAGAAGAACAAGCAAAACTGGATACGTTTTGATTCATAACTTGTTGAATCTTGGGTAAAATTGGATTTGGATTTGAGTTTATTAGCTTATAAGTTTTACTGTTTGAGTTTAAAAAAAAAAAAAAAAAAATATAAACTCCAAAAAGGACGTGGCCAGGACTCGAACCTGCGCCACTCCTCTCACAACACATACAAGTTACCATTGCGCCCTAGGGACTTTGACTGATAGATTTGGTTTTGAATTATATTTAAGGGCGTTTTTATTTGGGCTTATTTAAATAAGCCGTGGCTTATTTGCTCATTTTCAGCTTATTTATTAAGCTTTTTGGCTTCTTTTCATTTTTCCTAGGCTAGTAATAGGTTTTAAGATTTTTCTGGGTCAAAGTTTTATTTTTCCTTTTATTTAATTAATTAATAGGATTATTTTTAGTTTTATTTTTAGAAAGTCTATAAAAAATATTAAACAGTAATAAAAAAATACAAAAAAATAGTTTTTAGGTTTTTATTTGTATTTTTGAGGTTTACATATAAAAAAGTTTTCAAAAACTTTAATTTTTAATTTTATTTGATTTTAGGTTTTTTATTAAACTTAGAAAATTAATATAAAATTAATTAATAGGTTTTAGAAACTTTTGTTTACATTTTCTTCTTAGTTAGAATATTTAGGATTTTTGAGAATTTTTTAGAATTTATTTAAGAACTTTTAATTTTTTAGATTATTTTAATATTATTTTATTCATTAAAATAAATAGTTTTATTTTTAACAATTTTTCATTTTTCCTAGATTCTAGACATTAAAATAGGACCTTTGTCACTTTCCATTTAATTTTTAGGCCTTTCAATTAATTTTTAGAATTAATTTAAGATTTAATAGATTTTAATAGTTTTTAGGAGTTTAAAAATAGTTTTTATTGGTTTTAAAATTTTTAAAAATAGTTTTTAGCTTAATTAGGTCATTTTTAAGGTTTACAAACTATTAAATCTTGTTTAGGGCTTTTTAATATTTAAAAGTGAATTTTAGGGCTTTAATTAGCATTAAAAAGTCATTATTAAATTAATTAAAAGGTTTTGGCAAGTTTGGATTTTTTGTAAACTCTTAGAATATTATTTAGGATTTTTAGTAATTTTTAGGAATTTTTAGATTAAAATTTTAAATTTTGCACTTTTTTTACGTTCTACGTCGTAACTTTCTAGTAGTGTTTTCGCCTTATTTTTCTATTTTTTTCGTCTTCGTCATTTTCTCTTCTTTTCTTCTAGTTAATAATCAAAAACATAATCAATCATTCATTACACAACACACGTGCCTCCTTGGGAAACGAACTTGGACTTCATTTGGGTCATTAGTGCTCGGTTTTCCTAAACCGACACTTAATACTACCACAATTTGTCATCCTTTTCCTAAAGGGTACAAAATTACTACATCATCTATCAACACCAAATCCCCAGATAATATTTTTAGTCATCATTCATCATCATATACATATACATAAATAAAGAAAATACAAGATTACATAATCAAAATAACAAGAGGATAGGAAGAACAATCTCTATACCACCAAGGTTGTGTAGTTTATGATCAAGGCTTGGATTTTTGATGGCAAAACTTGTGGTAGATCAACACCAATCTTCAAGGCCACCAATACTTGTAAACTTCATGTAGAAATCAGCCCTTGGACATCACCAAATCTTCTCCTTGGATGTTAAAATCACCACCAATCAATAGAGCTTGAAAAGGGCTTCATCATATGTGTGAGTAACATATGATTTCATGGTTAAATTTGATCAAATGAGGGTGTTTAGGGGTGGTTCTTGGACGAAATTTAGAGAGAGAGGGAGGAGAGTATGAGTGGTTTGCATGTATGTATTTAGGAGAAAATGGTTCGTGGTGAAGTGGTTTGTGGTTTTGTAGATTGTTTAGCTAAGTAAGTTACCAAGTGTAACTTGTAAGCTACTAGTATGACACCTCATGGTGTTGTGGCTTATTTTAGCCATGGGTTAGTGGGGGTAGGACAAGTGTCCCACTTGTCTCATCTCCACTAGTTTACGGGTACTTCTCGATTCTAGTTTCCTCGATTTGCGTGCCCTCGGGTCGTTTTACGAAAAACGTTTTTATAAATTATGAATCAACGGCACAAAACGAATCTAATAAAAATTGTCTCATAAAAAACAGAGTTCGAAAACGTAAATACGTAATCCTAAGGTTTCCGGTTTCGTCGTAAAGGACGTTAAATTATAATCGTAAGTCCTAATCTCTTCTCGTAAATTTGTGAGTTTATGAACCAACACAAATTTAAAATTCCAAAATAATATTCACGGATAAATTCATTTCCTGAAATGTCGGACTGTCACCAAAACGGTGTATGTAAACGTAAGCACGTAACGTAGAATCCTCCGGTTTAGACGTAGTCGATGCTACTTCAAGATGTAAATCCAAATTTCTTCCCAAAAATAAGTGAGTTCATAATATAACATTAAAATAATGTTTTTAAATAACACTTGAGAATAAAATATCAACCATAAATTGATGGATTGTCAAAAATTAAGCAGGCAGACAACAATTTAGTGGAACAAAAATGTAGAACTCAAAACCTTTTAGCTTAGGCCTCCGTTGATGGAGTAGAGAAGCGCTGAGCTTTCTAACCAATGCTAAACTACCACCTTAGCATTAAAATCTACTAATCAACAGCTATTATCATCATCACCATTGTTGAACCATTAATCTTCAAAATCTACAAGTACTGGTACTGGATGAACAGGACAGGATCAAAACAACTACAAATCTTCAACACTTAGCTAATCATGATCATTGTGATCATAGGTAGCTAACAACATCAAGAGAATAACAGGATTGAAGGCAATGAACAGTAGATTTAGGAAATGAAAGTGAAATTTTATTGATTGAATTTGAAAGGTGGTTACAATGGTAAGTAAGTTGTTACACTACTAACAGACTCAAGAGGTTGTCAATCTCTTGAGTTGTTAAACTAATTCCTAACAGATTGAGAGAGAAAAAAGTAAAGTGTGTGTGTTTTCACACTTTCTACATTACATCAATTGAAAGCTAGCTAGGGGTATTTATAGAGTGCAGTTGAGTGTTGGTGAGGATGAGTGACGTGTTGGAACCAATCCCCAACTTCCACGTGGCCTAAATCTGTTAATTGCAATCTGCAGTTGAAGAACACAATTGGGATTTTTATCTTGAATGGATTTCAGTTTAATTGGATGGTTGGAATGAGTTCGTCTCTTGATTTTAAACACTTTTGATGATGGAATCTTCTTCTGAGATGCACTCCTCCGTTTTATTGATTCTAGGCTCGTCACTTTGTTGAAGATGACACGTGGCTCTTTCTGATTGGGCGAGGAGTGAGCACACGGATTATTATCCAAAGTGGATAATTGGATTATGGAGTGTTGAAATCTGAGTGGCTGAGAAGAGTTTAGTGCGCTGCACTATTGAGATTCGGCTATTAAATGCAAAGTGAAGTTAGTGGCCAGCTGTCCCTTATTTGGCAATCCAAAGCCTCTTTTCCTTGAATTTTGATTGGCTAAGAACTCCTTCACACGGATTGATCCAAACTTGAAGTATTTTTGGCAGTTTCAATCCCTCACTTTGGCAGATTTGTATTTTGAGCTATAATCTTCACAACCTTGACAATTCTGGTCCATTAAGCTTCATTCTTGAACACAATTGATCCGTTTGACTTGGTTGACTTGATAGTTGACCAGGTTTGACATTAATCTTGACTTTCCCAAAATTGCACTTTAGTCCATCATCTTTTGAATATTGTCAAGATAGGTCCTTTGTCTTCAAATGGCTGGTCACTTTTGATCCTTCTTTGTCTTTTCATCCAAATAAGCTTGATTTTCTTCTTGTTTGCTTGAAAATGTATCCTTCTTACCTATTTATACACAAACACAAAACATACCACATAATTCCGCTTTATAGCACAAAAGTTAGGTATTTTCCTTGTGTTTTAGGGTGATTTGTTGATTAACTGATACGAGTTTTTGCTCATATCACTCTTGTTTTAATTTATGTGTGTCAAGTTGTCCAAGTTAAAGACTAATATTAAACCTAAGTGGAATTAATAGTAATTTAACAATACATAAAAGAAATAACATTCATAACACGTTATGAGTTATTATGAAAACAAGATTTTAGTTTTAAATCATATTTAAACTTTAAACTAAATCAAATATTTAGTTTTATAAATGTTTTGTGATTGGTTTCAAGTTTTTATAAAACCATTTGCAAGATATCAAGCAAATAATCAACCATACAACCACAAGTATGCAAAGCCACAAAACGATGAAAAAACTTATGCTTGATCTCGTAACCCATGACTAGGACCAAGAAGTAAACTAAGGATAAGTCAACACAACCACAAAGTGGGCTCCCACTTGCTCCAAGACCATCAAGAGTAAGTAGAACCCAAAGTGAACATGAAGCCCAAAACTGCCATACAATTTCAGTCAACTTCTAGGGCCCAAAACCCATAGAAGGAGTCTTCCCTTGCCTGAGGTCCAGTTGAGACTTTTGAACGCCCATTAGTTTTGAATCATCACATCAAAACTGAGCTTCTAACTCATTATAGAACTCTGGGAACTCACGTTTTAGTGCATGTCATTCAGCAGCTCCTAATTTCACAATATATCTTTAATTCTTTAGCCATTCCCATCCAAGCATCGGTTACAATTCGTTTAAGACTAAAAATATTTAACCTATCATTATCCTATTGTAAAATGCCCAAAAAATTGCTTTAACCAACATCAAAAACATATTAATGAAGCCGAAATAATGGCAAATCACCAAAACTGAAATTAAAGGTTAATCAACACACAACATGTCATAATTGGTCTAGGTTTTCATTGGATTTGCACAAGAAACATAATAATACCATAATACTATGAATATAACAAGGTGTTGGAAACATGCATGCATTTGCCATGAAAATAAAATAAACAACAAGATACACTTGTTAGCCAATGAAATCGAAGCAATAATCAACAATTAAGTAAACCCCTGATTGGTATATGTAACCCATGACCTTAGGATATTAAAACCACATTTTAAAAACCTTATAATTATAATATAATAACAAAATCATGTCCATAGGGCAGTTCTAAAACCGATTCACAAATCGTGCCAAAACACGCGTTTTAGGTCATTTTACACGTACTGGCAATAAAACCAATTAAGATATGCGTAAACCGTGGTCATGGAATAAAAAATCACAGATAATAAGACCATCTAACGGTCTGTTTTATCACAAATCTTAAGCCCTGTAGGCTGTTTTAATTTTATCATTATTAATCCATCAAAAACACGCGTTTTAGCCACTTTTACGCATACCCGATAATCATATGACATCATATGATGGCTCTGATACCACTATAGGTAGTAATCCATATAAACATGTTATGAATAAATAATAAATGCAACAGAAAGATCACCTATGAACGGATGCTTAGAGTCATATGATTACTCAATAAAAAAGATAATAGTATACCTTTGTAGCGCGATTTGGCGAGATCAACCGGAGACAACAAAATATGTATGGAGACAATCACCACATGATCTATCCAAGAAACCAAGTGATCAAATTAGATCATCTCTATTTAAAAACACACTATACCACCTAGATGCTAGTCTTTATACCTCGTAACCCTTGTTAAGCTTTAACCGCAATATATTAAATCTTTATCAAAAATGACAAAAAAAACAAATGATCTACAATAGATCATATGCCGTCACAATGATAGATAGGAAGAAGAAACCATACGCCTTTTCTACATATGTCATTTTCTAACTATAGGAAAAAGACATAAAAACAAATCAATTTTTTCATTAAGACTATATCAAAACGTATGGAAACAATACATGGCATATTAAATCGTTTATTATGTCCTTTAAATGGGCCTTATGGTTTATTCCTTCAAGTCCATTTTACTAATTCTACACTTAGTAATTAAAGGACAAATCATTATCCCGAGTTAAAAAAGTTATATATACCGTGAACACAATAGACACGATATATTAAGTGGTACCTCTATGTATATGTGTGTAACCCCATAGGCTCACATGTATCTAGCCATATAATTAGTTATTATGACACAAGCAAACTCTAACAGAATTTGAGGTAACATTTTTCTTAGGTTGGTTGCAACATAATGGTTCTTTTTGCTTTTGGGATTACTAGTACTAATAGGACCGCAATTTGCTTCTTAGTTCTAGTGTCTATGCCATTCTTATTATTTAAATCACACTAAGTATGATTAGCATTAATAGAATATTTTCCACATTTCACACAAACAAACTTAACATTCAAAGCATTCAAATTGTCATTACATGCGATTACAGATGTTTTATTCTTAGAAACATTAAAATTCCTAGGGTGTTCTTCTACTTCATTCATCTTTCCTTTAATCTTGTTTTGCCAAACCTTATCACTCATTTGAGTGCTCTTAAGCTAAGTCCGACTAACACTATCAGTGGCGACTGGTCCTGTAGTAAAAGACACACAACCGTTAGTGTTTCTAGAAGTCTGAGGCAATTTAAGATCTTTGTTTTGTTAAGGTCTATTGGCCAATCTATACATCCTTGGTTTAATCACATTTGTGTTTTTAATGCTTTGTGCTTGAATATCCGTTTTGGGACAAATCTGTGGTAACCTTTCTTTCCCATCCGTCTTGGGGGCAAACCCATATTTTTCAAATGAATAATTTGAGAAAGAAGATGTTTTTCCCAAGAAAGAAGTTTTTTGAACCTTACACGTACTAGGTTGTCTAACAACAGGTTTCACAACCTTGGGTTCCACAATTTTCCCACCTATCTTAGCAATGAGTTTCTTCAACTCTTCTATTGCTATGTCCTTTTCTTGTAACTGAGATTTCAAATCCGTAATTTCAATACTCTTTTTGTTCATTTCTCTAAATGATTCGGATAGTTTTACTTGCAAATCATTATCATTTGGAAAGCTGCCGATTTTATTTTGCAAAGCAAGTTCAAGAGAGTGACAATATTTTTGAAGGAAATCAGATCGGTGTTGAAGTAACGTAAACGCTTTTTGATCAACATTTTCTTTGTGTTTCGAAAGCTCAGTTTCAAGATGTTCACACTCTTTGATTTTATAATGATACTTGCATTCAACATCAGAATATTCATCTATATCAGCGCAAGAGGTAAGAACAACACACATGAGGTCTTTGGAGAGACGGTCTTGTAAGAGTAGATCATATTCGTCTGAAAACTCTTCTTTTTCAGGTTGAAGTTCATAAATTTCTTTTTCAAGAGACTTAACGTATTTCAAATCATCAAACATTTTTTAATGGAATTAATCTTTCAAATTCAAGAGCATTTGCTTTCGTTTTCGTCGTAAGCGGTATCAAAAGTTCCTTCACAAGCACAATTATATCGTGAGGAATATCTTTTTTCCATTTATCATCTTCACGTTTTTTCCAGTCTCTTTCAACGATTGATGGAAAATTGTCAATGTTATGTTTAACAATACCAAGGGCTTTCCCACTCTTTCTTAAAGAAGCTTGAAGAGGCATGTATCCAATATATCTAGAAACGTTAGATTTCTTAGTGGCAAAAGTTTTTCTACATTTTATCCTTCTTTGTTTACTTTCGAAAAATAATTGATCACGAGTGAAAAGACCATAAATACTGTTTTCATTAGCATAATTATATGGTTTCACAAAATCTTTATTTACTTGTGATCTACTCTCCTCTTCCAAAATGACAGTCTAATCACTATTGGGCCTAACAATAAGGCAATCATGATCGGTCCATTCGGACTCATCAAGATATATGTGCGGGTCTCAGCTTGAGCTTGCTCGAGGTACTTAGGACTTGCAAAACTAGCTTTACCCTTAAAAACGACCGAGAAGCCAACATTCTCATGGTTTGAATAGATTGATTCATTTTATAAACAATTTTTTTTTCAAAAAACTCGACTTCTTCTTCAAGGTTCGTTACATTTTCAGTATCTTTTTCTTGTCTAGCTTTGAAACTTTGTTATAACTTTTCAACCTCTTGTTTCTTTTCATTAAGAATTTTAGCAGAATCGGTCTTATTCATAGAAAGCCTTTGTTCAGTTTCATTTGCTTTAGTTGTTGCAAGATACATTTTTTGTCGTTCATCAATTAAGAAAGCATTATAATGACGCTTTTCTTTAGCTAATAACTCAAGATTCGTGTTGTATTTACTTTCAAAATCGTCCTTTTTAGTGTTAATTAAATGCCCTTTGTATCCCTCAAGGTCTTTGGTCTTTTAAAGAAGCTCAACTCTGTAACTTTCTATACTCTGACAAGATTTTATTAGAGCAGCTTTGCTTTCTTCAAAGTTTTGAGTGAGTGTTTTGTTTGCCTTCTTTAATTGCTTATGACTCTTTCTAGTTTTAGTGAAATCCTTTTGTAAATTGGCAAATAAGTTGGCAAGCGCAACACGCTCCTCATCGTCATAGTAATTTGCATGTTGATCTTCTTCGAACTCATTATTGCACATTTCGGATAAATTCAGTGTGATTTTACTAGCAACTGATTCGTTCAGACATGTATCAATAATGGGTGTAGTTGGATCATTATGCTCATGCATATTGCCAAACACATTATAATCGTCATCATTGTGTACCTTGTCAATTGGCTCGGTATCAAATATAGGACCATTGTCATCTTTAGTGATATTGAGGACCTCTTAATTCTTTGCCATGTACGATTAATGTGCTTTGAGTTCTTGGTCGGCGAATTCATCATCTGTGTCCTCAAGAATTTCTCCTTCCTCAGCTGATAACTTAATCCATGGATCCATCTTCTTGCATAACAACATCTTTTCCTTATGATAAGCATAGTCCTTGACCCTTTTTGGTTGCCTGCATTCCTTAGCCATGTGCCCAAATCCTATGCAGTTAAAACACTGAATCCTGGTCTGTTGAACCACTTGAGTACCAACCGTTTCTCTATTCCCAGCAACAGTAGCAACCCTCAGATGATCATATTTGGCAGTTTGTCTATCATACCTTGTAGAACCCTCAATATGCGTTGGATTACGTCGATAATACCTTGTATGACTCTCAACCCGCCTTCGTTTGTTATACCTTGGAGCACTCTCAACCTAGTTGTTCCTCGTGTTTGATGATCTTCTGAGGTTGTTGTTGGTGGGTTTGTAGATTTTCTTGTAGGACTTCATAATAAAATCCATTTGTTGCTTAAATTCCCTATCCTTCTGGAGCTTGTTCTTCGTCACTGTCTTCTTCAGATGATTGCTCAAGTG